>CAKAJA020000423.1:1265730-2531461 GCA_916610235.2 Lasioglossum morio
TATGCGTTATGCGTTATGCGATATGCATATGCGTTATGCGTTATGCGTTATGCGTTATGCGTTATGCGTTATGCGTTATGCGTTATGCGTTATGCGTTATGCGTTATGCGTTAGGCGTTATACGTTTGCGTTATGCGTTATGCGTTTTGCGTTATGCTTTATGCGTTATGCGTTACGTGTTATGCTTTTTGCGTTATGCGTTATGCGTTATGCGTTGTGCGTTATGCGTTGTTCGTTATGCGTTATGCGTTGGGCGTTATACGTTTGCGTTATGCGTTATGCGTTATGCGTTATGCTTTATGCGTTATGCGTTATGCGTTATGCATTTTACGTTATGCGCCATGCGTTATGCGTTATGCGTTATGAGTTATGCGTTATGCGTTATGCGTTATGCGTTATGCGTTATGCGTTATACGGTTTGAGTTATGCGTTATGCGTTATACGCTATGCGTTATGCGTTATGCGTTATGCGTTATGCGTTATGCGTTATACGTTATGCGTTATACGTTATGCGTTATGCGTTATGCGTTATGCGTTAGGCGTTATACGTTTGCGTTATGCGTTATGCGTTATGCGTTATGCTTTATGCGTTATGCGTTACGTGTTATGCTTTTTGCGTTATGCGCTATGCGTTATGCGTTATGCGTTATGCGTTATGCGTTATGCGTTTTGCGTTATGCGTTATGGGTTATGTTTTATGCGTTATGCGTTATGCGTTATGCGTTATGCGTTATGCGTTATGCGTTATGCGTTATGCGTTATGCGTTTTGCGTTATGCGTTATGCGTTATGCGTTATGCGTTATGGGTTATGTATTATGCGTTATGCGTTATGCGTTATGCGTTGTGCGTTATGCGTTGTTCGTTATGCGTTATGCGTTGGGCGTTATACGTTTGCGTTATGCGTTATGCGTTATGCGTTATGCTTTATGCGTTATGCGTTATGCGTTATGCGTTATGCATTTTACGTTATGCGCCATGTGTTATGCGTTATGCGTTATGAGTTATGCGTTATGCGTTATGCGTTATGCGTTATGCGTTATGCGTTTTGCGTTATGTGTTATGCGTTATGCGTTATGCGTTATGCTTTATGCGTTATGCGTTATGCTTTATGTGTTATGCATGATCCGTTATGCGTTAGGCGTTATACGTTTGCGTTATGCGTTATGCGTTATGCTTTATGCGTTATGCGTTATGCTTTATGCGTTATGCATGATCCCTTATGCGTTAGGCGTTATGCGTTATGCGTGATCCGTTATGCGTTAGGCGTTATGCGTTATGCGTTATGCATTTTGCGTTATGCGCCATGCGTTATGCGTTATGAGTTATGCGTTATGCGTTACGCGTTACGCGTTATGCGTTATGCGTTATGCGTTATGCGTTATGCGTTATGCGTTATGCTTTATGCGTTATGCGTTATGCGTTATGCATTTTACGTTATGCGCCATGCGTTATGCGTTATGCGTTATGAGTTATGCGTTATCCGTTATGCGTTATGCGTTATGCGTTATGCGGTTTGAGTTATGCGTTATGCGTTATACGTTATGCGTTATGCGTTATGCGTTATGCGTTATGCGTTATGCGTTATACGTTATTGGTTTATGCGTTATGCGTTATGCGTTATGCGTTATGCGTTTTGCGTTATGCGTTATGGGTTATGTTTTATGCGTTATGCGTTATGCGTTATGCGTTATGCGTTATGCTTTATGCGTTATGCGTTATGCGTTATGCATTTTACGTTATGCGCCATGCGTTATGCGTTATGCTTTATGCGTTATGCGTTATGCGTTATGCATTTTGCGTTATGCGCCATGCGTTATGCGTTATGAGTTATGCGTTATGCGTTATGCGTTATGCGTTATGCGTTATGCGTTATGCTTTATGCGTTATGCGTTATGCGTTATGCATTTTGCGTTATGCGCCATGCGTTATGCGTTATGAGTTATGCGTTATGCGTTATGCGTTATGCGTTATACGGTTTGAGTTATGCGTTATGCGTTATACGGTTTGAGTTATGTGTTATGCGTTATACGTTATTGGTTTATGCGTTATGCGTTATGCGTTATGCGTTATGCGTTTTGCGTTATGCGTTATGCGTTATGCGTTATGCGTTATGCGTTATGCGTTATGCGTTATGCGTTATGCGTTATGCGTTATGCGTTATGCGTTATGCGTTATGCGTTATGCGTTATGCGTTATGCGTTATGCGTTGGGCGTAATACGTTTACGTTATGCGTTATGCGTTATGCGTTATGCGTTATGCTTTATGCGTTATGCGTTATGCGTTATACGGTATGAGTTATGCGTTATGCGTTATGCGTTATGCGTTATGCGTTATGCGTTGTGCGTTATGCGTTATGCGTTCTGTGCTGTGCGTTGTGCGTTGTGCGTTATGCTTTATGCGTTATGCGTTATGCGTTATGCGTTATGCGTTATGCGTTATGCGTTGTTCGTTATGCGTTATGCGTTAGGCGTTATACGTTTGCGTTATGCGTTATGCGTTATGCGTTATGCTTTATGCGTTATGCGTTATGCTTTATGCGTCATGCATGATCCGTTATGCGTTAGGCGTTATACGTTTGCGTTATGCGTTATGCGTTATGCTTTATGCGTTATGCGTTATGCTTTATGCGTTATGCATGATCCCTTATGCGTTAGGCGTTATGCGTTATGCGTGATCCGTTATGCGTTAGGCGTTATGCGTTATGCGTTATGCATTTTGCGTTATGCGCCATGCGTTATGCGTTATGAGTTATGCGTTATGCGTTATGCGTTATACGTTTTGCGTTATGCGTTATGCGTTATGCGTTATGCGTTATGCTTTATGCGTTATGCGTTATGCGTTGTACGGTATGAGTTATGCGTTATGCGTTATGCGTTATGCGTTATGCGTTATGCGTTATGCGTTATGCGTTATGCGTTATGCGTTATGCGTTATGCGTTGTGCGTTTTGCGTTATGCGTTCTGTGTTGTGCGTTGTGCGTTGTGCGGTATGCTTTATGCGTTATGCGTTATGCGTTATACGGTATGAGTTATGCGTTATGCGTTATGCGTTATGCGTTATGCGTTATGCGTTATGCGTTATGCGTTATGCGTTATGCGTTATGCGTTATACGTTATGCATTTTGCGTTATGCGTTACGCGTTATGCGTTATGCGTTATGAGTTATAAGTTATGCGTTATGCGTTATGCGTTATGCGTTATGCGTTATGCGTTATGCGTTATGCGTTATGCGTTATGCGTTATGCGTTATGCGTTATGCGTTATGCGTTATGCGTTATGGGTTATGTTTTATGCGTTATGCGTTATGCGTTATGCGTTATGCGTTATGCGTTATGCGTTATGCGTTATGCGTTATGCGTTATGCGTTATGCGTTATGCGTTATGCGTTATGCGTTATGCATTTTGCGTTATGCGCCATGCGTTATGCGTTATGAGTTATGCGTTATGCGTTATGCGTTATACGGTTTGAGTTATGCGTTATGCGTTATACGGTTTGAGTTATGCGTTATGCGTTATACGTTATTGGTTTATGCGTTATGCGTTATGCGTTATGCGTTATGCGTTTTGCGTTATGCGTTATGGGTTATGTTTTATGCGTTATGCGTTATGCGTTATGCGTTATGTGTTATGCGTTATGCGTTATGCGTTATGCGTTATGCGTTATGCTTTATGCTTTATGCGTTATGCGTTATGCGTTATGCATTTTGCGTTATGCGCCATGCGTTATGCGTTATGAGTTATGCGTTATGCGTTATGCGTTATACGGTTTGAGTTATGCGTTATGCGTTATACGGTTTGAGTTATGCGGTATGCGTTATACGTTATTGGTTTATTCGTTATGCGTTATGCGTTTTGCGTTATGCGTTATGGGTTATGTTTTATGCGTTATGCGTTATGCGTTATGCGTTATGCGTTATGCGTTATGCGTTATGAGTTATGCGTTATGCGTTATGCGTTATGCGTTATGCGTTATACGGTTTGAGTTATGCGTTATGCGTTATACGGTTTGAGTTATGCGTTATGCGTTATACGTTATTGGTTTATGCGTTATGCGTTATGCGTTTTGCGTTATGCGTTATGGGTTATGTTTTATGCGTTATGCGTTATGCGTTATGCGTTATGCGTTATGCGTTATGCGTTATGCGTTATGCTTTTTGCGTTATGCGTTATGGGTTATGCGTTATGCGTTATGATTTGTGCGTTATACGTTTGCGTTATGCGTTATGCGTTATCCATTATGCGTTATGCTTTATGCGTTATGCGTTATGCGTTATGCGTTATGCGTTATGCGTTATGCGTTATGCGTTATGCGTTGATCGTTATGCGTTATGCGTTAGGCGTTACACGTTTGCGTTATGCGTTATGCGTTATGCGTTATGCTTTATGCGTTATGCGTTAGGCGTTATGCGTTATGCGTGATCCGTTATGCGTTAGGCGTTATGCGTTATGCGTTATGCATTTTGCGTTATGCGCCATGCGTTATGCGTTATGAGTTATGCGTTATGCGTTATGCGATATGCATATGCGTTATGCGTTATGCGTTATGCGTTATGCGTTATGCGTTATGCGTTATGCGTTATGCGTTATGCGTTAGGCGTTATACGTTTGCGTTATGCGTTATGCGTTATGCGTTATGCTTTATGCGTTATGCGTTACGTGTTATGCTTTTTGCGTTATGCGTTATGCGTTATGCGTTGTGCGTTATGCGTTGTTCGTTATGCGTTATGCGTTGGGCGTTATACGTTTGCGTTATGCGTTATGCGTTATGCGTTATGCTTTATGCGTTATGCGTTATGCGTTATGCATTTTACGTTATGCGCCATGCGTTATGCGTTATGCGTTATGAGTTATGCGTTATGCGTTATGCGTTATGCGTTATGCGTTATGCGTTATGCGTTATACGGTTTGAGTTATGCGTTATGCGTTATACGCTATGCGTTATGCGTTATGCGTTATGCGTTATGCGTTATGCGTTATACGTTATGCGTTATACGTTATGCGTTATGCGTTATGCGTTATGCGTTAGGCGTTATACGTTTGCGTTATGCGTTATGCGTTATGCGTTATGCTTTATGCGTTATGCGTTACGTGTTATGCTTTTTGCGTTATGCGCTATGCGTTATGCGTTATGCGTTATGCGTTATGCGTTATGCGTTTTGCGTTATGCGTTATGGGTTATGTTTTATGCGTTATGCGTTATGCGTTATGCGTTATGCGTTATGCGTTATGCGTTATGCGTTATGCGTTATGCGTTATGCGTTATGCGTTTTGCGTTATGCGTTATGCGTTATGCGTTATGCGTTATGGGTTATGTATTATGCGTTATGCGTTATGCGTTATGCGTTGTGCGTTATGCGTTGTTCGTTATGCGTTATGCGTTGGGCGTTATACGTTTGCGTTATGCGTTATGCGTTATGCGTTATGCTTTATGCGTTATGCGTTATGCGTTATGCGTTATGCATTTTACGTTATGCGCCATGTGTTATGCGTTATGCGTTATGAGTTATGCGTTATGCGTTATGCGTTATGCGTTATGCGTTATGCGTTTTGCGTTATGCGTTATGCGTTATGCGTTATGCGTTATGCGTTGGGCGTAATACGTTTGCGTTATGCGTTATGCGTTATGCGTTATGCTTTATGCGTTATGCGTTATGCGTTGTACGGTATGAGTTATGCGTTATGCGTTATGCGTTATGCGTTATGCGTTATGCGTTATGCGTTATGCGTTATGCGTTATGCGTTATGCGTTATGCGTTATGCGTTGTGCGTTTTGCGTTATGCGTTCTGTGTTGTGCGTTGTGCGTTGTGCGTTATGCTTTATGCGTTATGCGTTATGCGTTATACGGTATGAGTTATGCGTTATGCGTTATGCGTTATGCGTTATGCGTTATGCGTTATGCGTTATACGTTATGCATTTTGCGTTATGCGTTATGCGTTATGCGTTATGCGTTTTGAGTTATAAGTTATGCGTTAAACGTTATGCGTTATGCGTTATGCGTTATGCGTTATGCGTTATGCGTTATGCGTTATGCGTTATGCGTTATGCGTTATGCGTTATGGGTTATGTTTTATGCGTTATGCGTTATGCGTTATGGGTTATGTTTTATGCGTTATGCGTTATGCGTTATGCGTTATGCGTTATGCGTTATGCGTTATGCGTTATGCGTTATGCGTTATGCGTTATGCGTTATGCGTTATGCATTTTGCGTTATGCGTTATGCGTTATGCGTTATGAGTTATAAGTTATGCGTTATGCGTTATGCGTTATGCGTTATGCGTTATGCGTTATGCGTTATGCGTTATGCGTTATGCGTTATGCGTTATGCGTTATGCGATATGCGTTATGCGTTATGCGTTATGCGTTATGCTTTATGCGTTATGCGTTATGCGTTATGCATTTTGCGTTATGCGCCATGCGTTATGCGTTATGAGTTATGCGTTATGCGTTATGCGTTATACGGTTTGAGTTATGCGTTATGCGTTATACGGTTTGAGTTATGCGTTATGCGTTATACGTTATTGGTTTATGCGTTATGCGTTATGCGTTATGCGTTTTGCGTTATGCGTTATGGGTTATGTTTTATGCGTTATGCGTTATGCGTTATGCGTTATGCGTTATGCGTTATGCGTTATGCGTTATGCATTTTACGTTATGCGCCATGCGTTATGCGTTATGCGTTATGAGTTATGCGTTATGCGTTATGCGTTATGCGTTATGCGTTATGCGTTATACGGTTTGAGTTATGCGTTATGCGTTATACGGTTTGAGTTATGCGTTATGCGTTATACGTTATGCGTTATGCGTTATGCGTTATGCGTTATGCGTTATGCGTTATGCGTTATGCGTTATACGTTATTGGTTTATGCGTTATGCGTTATGCGTTATGCGTTATGCGTTATACGTTATTGGTTTATGCGTTATGCGTTATGCGTTTTGCGTTATGCGTTATGGGTTATGTTTTATGCGTTATGCGTTATGCGTTATGCGTTATGCGTTGTGCGTTATGCGTTATGCGTTATGCGTTATGCGTTATGCGTTATGGTTTTTGAGTTATGCGTTATGCGTTATGCGTTATGCGTTATGCGTTATGCGATATGCATATGCGTTATGCGTTATGCATTATGCGTTATGCGTTATGCGTTATGCGTTATGCGTTATGCGTTATGCGTTATGCGTTATGCGTTATGCGTTATGCGTTAGGCGTTATGCGTTATACGTTATTGGTTTATGCGTTATGCGTTATGCTTTATGCGTTATGCGTTATGCGTTATGCATTTTGCGTTATGCGCCATGCGTTATGCGTTATGAGTTATGCGTTATGCGTTATGCGTTATACGGTTTGAGTTATGCGTTATGCGTTATACGGTTTGAGTTATGCGGTATGCGTTATACGTTATTGGTTTATGCGTTATGCGTTATGCGTTATGCGTTTTGCGTTATGCGTTATGGGTTATGTTTTATGCGTTATGCGTTATGCGTTATGCGTTATGCGTTATGCGTTATGCGTTATGCGTTATGAGTTATGCGTTATGCGTTATGCGTTATGCGTTATGCGTTATACGGTTTGAGTTATGCGTTATGCGTTATACGGTTTGAGTTATGCGTTATGCGTTATACGTTATTGGTTTATGCGTTATGCGTTATGCGTTTTGCGTTATGCGTTATGGGTTATGTTTTATGCGTTATGCGTTATGCGTTATGCGTTATGCGTTATGCGTTATGCGTTATGCGTTATGCGTTATGCGTTATGCGTTATGCTTTTTGCGTTATGCGTTATGGGTTATGCGCCATGCGTTATGCGTTATGCGTTATGAGTTATGCGTTATGCGTTATGCGTTATGCGTTATACGGTTTGAGTTATGCGTTATGCGTTATACGCTATGCGTTATGCGTTATGCGTTATGCGTTATGCGTTATGCGTTATGCGTTATGCGTTATACGGTTTGAGTTATGCGTTATGCGTTATACGCTATGCGTTATGCGTTATGCGTTATGCGTTATGCGTTATGCGTTATACGTTATGCGTTATACGTTATGCGTTATGCGTTATGCGTTATGCGTTAGGCGTTATACGTTTGCGTTATGCGTTATGCGTTATGCGTTATGCTTTATGCGTTATGCGTTACGTGTTATGCTTTTTGCGTTATGCGCTATGCGTTATGCGTTATGCGTTATGCGTTATGCGTTTTGCGTTATGCGTTATGGGTTATGTTTTATGCGTTATGCGTTATGCGTTATGCGTTATGCGTTATGCGTTATGCGTTATGCGTTATGCGTTATGCGTTATGCGTTATGCGTTTTGCGTTATGCGTTATGCGTTATGCGTTATGCGTTATGGGTTATGTATTATGCGTTATGCGTTATGCGTTATGCGTTGTGCGTTATGCGTTGTTCGTTATGCGTTATGCGTTGGGCGTTATACGTTTGCGTTATGCGTTATGCGTTATGCGTTATGCTTTATGCGTTATGCGTTATGCGTTATGCGTTATGCATTTTACGTTATGCGCCATGTGTTATGCGTTATGCGTTATGAGTTATGCGTTATGCGTTATGCGTTATGCGTTATGCGTTATGCGTTTTGCGTTATGCGTTATGCGTTATGCGTTATGCGTTATGCGTTGGGCGTAATACGTTTGCGTTATGCGTTATGCGTTATGCGTTATGCTTTATGCGTTATGCGTTATGCGTTGTACGGTATGAGTTATGCGTTATGCGTTATGCGTTATGCGTTATGCGTTATGCGTTATGCGTTATGCGTTATGCGTTATGCGTTATGCGTTATGCGTTATGCGTTATGCGTTATGCGTTGTGCGTTTTGCGTTATGCGTTCTGTGTTGTGCGTTGTGCGTTGTGCGTTATGCTTTATGCGTTATGCGTTATGCGTTATACGGTATGAGTTATGCGTTATGCGTTATGCGTTATGCGTTATGCGTTATGCGTTATGCGTTATGCGTTATGCGTTATGCGTTATGCGTTATGCGTTATGCGTTATGCGTTATGCGTTATGCGTTATGCGTTATGCGTTATGCATTTTGCGTTATGCGTTATGCGTTATGCGTTATGAGTTATAAGTTATGCGTTATGCGTTATGCGTTATGCGTTATGCGTTATGCGTTATGCGTTATGCGTTATGCGTTATGCGTTATGCGTTATGCGTTATGCGTTATGCGTTATGCATTTTGCGTTATGCGCCATGCGTTATGCGTTATGAGTTATGCGTTATGCGTTATGCGTTATACGGTTTGAGTTATGCGTTATGCGTTATACGGTTTGAGTTATGCGTTATGCGTTATACGTTATTGGTTTATGCGTTATGCGTTATGCGTTATGCGTTTTGCGTTATGCGTTATGGGTTATGTTTTATGCGTTATGCGTTATGCGTTATGCGTTATGCGTTATGCGTTATGCGTTATGCGTTATGCATTTTACGTTATGCGCCATGCGTTATGCGTTATGCGTTATGAGTTATGCGTTATGCGTTATGCGTTATGCGTTATGCGTTATGCGTTATACGGTTTGAGTTATGCGTTATGCGTTATACGGTTTGAGTTATGCGTTATGCGTTATACGTTATGCGTTATGCGTTATGCGTTATGCGTTATGCGTTATGCGTTATGCGTTATACGTTATTGGTTTATGCGTTATGCGTTATGCGTTATGCGTTATACGTTATTGGTTTATGCGTTATGCGTTATGCGTTTTGCGTTATGCGTTATGGGTTATGTTTTATGCGTTATGCGTTATGCGTTATGCGTTATGCGTTGTGCGTTATGCGTTATGCGTTATGCGTTATGCGTTATGCGTTATGCTTTTTGCGTTATGCGTTATGCGTTATGCGTTATGCGTTATGCGTTATGCGTTATGCGATATGCATATGCGTTATGCGTTATGCGTTATGCGTTATGCGTTATGCGTTATGCGTTATGCGTTATGCGTTATGCGTTATGCGTTATGCGTTATGCGTTATGCGTTATGCGTTATGCGTTATACGTTATTGGTTTATGCGTTATGCGTTATGCTTTATGCGTTATGCGTTATGCGTTATGCATTTTGCGTTATGCGCCATGCGTTATGCGTTATGAGTTATGCGTTATGCGTTATGCGTTATACGGTTTGAGTTATGCGTTATGCGTTATACGGTTTGAGTTATGCGGTATGCGTTATACGTTATTGGTTTATGCGTTATGCGTTATGCGTTATGCGTTTTGCGTTATGCGTTATGGGTTATGTTTTATGCGTTATGCGTTATGCGTTATGCGTTATGCGTTATGCGTTATGCGTTATGCGTTATGCGTTATGAGTTATGCGTTATGCGTTATGCGTTATGCGTTATGCGTTATACGGTTTGAGTTATGCGTTATGCGTTATACGGTTTGAGTTATGCGTTATGCGTTATACGTTATTGGTTTATGCGTTATGCGTTATGCGTTTTGCGTTATGCGTTATGGGTTATGTTTTATGCGTTATGCGTTATGCGTTATGCGTTATGCGTTATGCGTTATGCGTTATGCGTTATGCGTTATGAGTTATGCGTTATGCGTTATGCGTTATGCGTTATGCGTTATGCGTTATACGGTTTGAGTTATGCGTTATGCGTTATACGGTTTGAGTTATGCGTTATGCGTTATACGTTATGCGTTATGCGTTATGCGTTATGCGTTATGCGTTATGCGTTATACGTTATTGGTTTATGCGTTATGCGTTATGCGTTATGCGTTATGCGTTATGC
The DNA here is from genome assembly GCA_916610235.2 of Lasioglossum morio. Taxonomy (NCBI): domain Eukaryota; kingdom Metazoa; phylum Arthropoda; class Insecta; order Hymenoptera; family Halictidae; genus Lasioglossum; species Lasioglossum morio. The sequence continues at coordinate 1,276,463 of CAKAJA020000423.1, forward strand.
GTTATACGTTATTGGTTTATGCGTTATGCGTTATGCGTTTTGCGTTATGCGTTATGGGTTATGTTTTATGCGTTATGCGTTATGCGTTATGCGTTATGCGTTGTGCGTTATGCGTTATGCGTTATGCGTTATGCGTTATGCGTTATGCTTTTTGCGTTATGCGTTATGCGTTATGCGTTATGCGTTATGCGTTATGCGTTATGCGTTATGCGATATGCATATGCGTTATGCGTTATGCGTTATGCGTTATGCGTTATGCGTTATGCGTTATGCGTTATGCGTTATGCGTTATGCGTTATGCGTTATGCGTTATGCGTTATGCGTTATGCGTTATACGTTATTGGTTTATGCGTTATGCGTTATGCTTTATGCGTTATGCGTTATGCGTTATGCATTTTGCGTTATGCGCCATGCGTTATGCGTTATGAGTTATGCGTTATGCGTTATGCGTTATACGGTTTGAGTTATGCGTTATGCGTTATACGGTTTGAGTTATGCGGTATGCGTTATACGTTATTGGTTTATGCGTTATGCGTTATGCGTTATGCGTTTTGCGTTATGCGTTATGGGTTATGTTTTATGCGTTATGCGTTATGCGTTATGCGTTATGCGTTATGCGTTATGCGTTATGCGTTATGCGTTATGAGTTATGCGTTATGCGTTATGCGTTATGCGTTATGCGTTATACGGTTTGAGTTATGCGTTATGCGTTATACGGTTTGAGTTATGCGTTATGCGTTATACGTTATTGGTTTATGCGTTATGCGTTATGCGTTTTGCGTTATGCGTTATGGGTTATGTTTTATGCGTTATGCGTTATGCGTTATGCGTTATGCGTTATGCGTTATGCGTTATGCGTTATGCGTTATGCGTTATGCTTTTTGCGTTATGCGTTATGGGTTATGCGTTATGCGTTATGATTTGTGCGTTATACGTTTGCGTTATGCGTTATGCGTTATCCATTATGCGTTATGCTTTATGCGTTATGCGTTATGCGTTATGCGTTATGCGTTATGCGTTATGCGTTATGCGTTATGCGTTGATCGTTATGCGTTATGCGTTAGGCGTTACACGTTTGCGTTATGCGTTATGCGTTATGCGTTATGCGTTATGCGTTATGCGTTAGGCGTTATGCGTTATGCGTGATCCGTTATGCGTTAGGCGTTATGCGTTATGCGTTATGCATTTTGCGTTATGCGCCATGCGTTATGCGTTATGAGTTATGCGTTATGCGTTATGCGATATGCATATGCGTTATGCGTTATGCGTTATGCGTTATGCGTTATGCGTTATGCGTTATGCGTTATGCGTTATGCGTTATGCGTTATGCGTTATGCGTTAGGCGTTATACGTTTGCGTTATGCGTTATGCGTTATGCGTTATGCTTTATGCGTTATGCGTTACGTGTTATGCTTTTTGCGTTATGCGTTATGCGTTATGCGTTGTGCGTTATGCGTTGTTCGTTATGCGTTATGCGTTGGGCGTTATACGTTTGCGTTATGCGTTATGCGTTATGCGTTATGCTTTATGCGTTATGCGTTATGCGTTATGCGTTATGCGTTATGCGTTATGTTTTATGCGTTATGCGTTATGCGTTATGCGTTATGTGTTATGCGTTATGCGTTATGCGTTATGCGTTATGCGTTATGCTTTATGCGTTATGCGTTATGCGTTATGCATTTTGCGTTATGCGCCATGCGTTATGCGTTATGAGTTATGCGTTATGCGTTATGCGTTATACGGTTTGAGTTATGCGTTATGCGTTATACGGTTTGAGTTATGCGGTATGCGTTATACGTTATTGGTTTATGCGTTATGCGTTATGCGTTATGCGTTTTGCGTTATGCGTTATGGGTTATGCGTTATGCGTTATGCGTTATGCGTTTTGCGTTATGCGTTATGGGTTATGTTTTATGCGTTATGCGTTATGCGTTATGCGTTATGCGTTATGCGTTATGCGTTATGCGTTATGCGTTATGCGTTTTGCGTTATGCGTTATGCGTTATGCGTTATGCGTTATGGGTTATGTATTATGCGTTATGCGTTATGCGTTATGCGTTGTGCGTTATGCGTTGTTCGTTATGCGTTATGCGTTGGGCGTTATACGTTTGCGTTATGCGTTATGCGTTATGCTTTATGCGTTATGCGTTATGCGTTATGCATTTTACGTTATGCGCAATGTGTTATGCGTTATGCATTTTGCGTTATGCGTTATGCGTTATGCGTTATGCGTTATGAGTTATAAGTTATGCGTTAAACGTTATGCGTTATGCGTTATGCGTTATGCGTTATGCGTTATGCGTTATGCGTTATGCGTTATGCGTTATGCGTTATGCGTTATGCGTTATGCGTTATGCGTTATGCGTTATGCGTTATGCGTTATGCGTTATGCGTTATGCGTTGTGCGTTATGGGTTATGTTTTATGCGTTATGCGTTATGCGTTATACGGTATGAGTTATGCGTTATGCGTTATGCGTTATGCGTTATGCGTTCTGTGTTGTGCGTTGTGCGTTGTGCGTTATGCGTTATTCGTTATGGGTTATGGGTTATGCGTTATGCGTTATGCGTTATGCATTTTGCGTTATGCGTTATGCGTTATGCATTTTGCGTTATGCGTTATGCGTTATGCGTTATGCGTTATGAGTTATAAGTTATGCGTTATGCGTTATGCGTTATGCGTTATGCGTTATGCGTTATGCATTTTGCGTTATGCGCCATGCGTTATGAGTTATGCGTTATGCGTTATGCGTTATGCGTTATGCGTTCTGTGTTGTGCGTTGTGCGTTGTGCGTTATGCGTTATTCGTTATGGGTTATGGGTTATGCGTTATGCGTTATGCGTTATGCATTTTGCGTTATGCGTTATGCGTTATGCGTTATGCGTTATGAGTTATAAGTTATGCGTTATGCGTTATGCGTTATGCGTTATGAGTTATAAGTTATGCGTTATGCGTTATGCGTTATGCGTTATGCGTTATGCGTTATGCGTTATGCGTTATGCATTTTGCGTTATGCGCCATGCGTTATGCGTTATGCGTTATGCTTTATGCGTTATGCGTTATGCGTTATGCGTTATGCGTTATGCGTTATGCGTTATGCGTTATGCGATATGCATATGCGTTATGCGTTATGCGTTATGCGTTATGCGTTATGCGTTATGCGTTATGCGTTATGCGTTATGCGTTATGCGTTATGCGTTATGCGTTCTGCGTTAGGCGTTATACGTTTGCGTTATGCGTTATGCGTTATGCGTTATGCTTTATGCGTTATGCGTTATGTGTTATGCTTTTTGCGTTATGCGTTATGCGTTATGCGTTATGCGTTATACGGTTTGAGTTATGCGTTATGCGTTATACGTTATGCGTTATGCGTTATGCGTTATGCGTTATGCGTTATGCGTTATGCGTTATGCGTTAGGCGTTATACGTTTGCGTTATGCGTTATGCGTTATGCGTTATGCGTTATGCGTTATGCGTTATGGGTTATGCGTTATGCGTTATGCGTTATGCGTTATGCGTTATGCGTTATGCGTTATACGGTTTGAGTTATGCGTTATGCGTTATACGTTATGCGTTATGCGTTATGCGTTATGCGTTATACGTTATTGGTTTATGCGTTATGCGTTATGCGTTATGCGTTATGCGTTATGCGTTATGCGTAATGCGTTATGCGTTATGCGTTATGCGTTATGCGTTGTGCGTTTTGCGTTATGTGTTCTGTGTTGTGCGTTGTGCGTTGTGCGATATGCTTTATGCGTTATGCGTTATGCGTTATACGGTATGAGTTATGCGTTATGCGTTATGCGTTATGCGTTATGCGTTATGCATTGTGCGTTATGCGTTATGCGTTATGCGTTATGCGTTATGCGTTATGCATTTTGCGTTATGCGTTATGCGTTATGCGTTATGCGTTATGAGTTATAAGTTATGCGTTATGCGTTATGCGTTATGCGTTATGCGTTATGCGTTATGCGTTATGCGTTATGCGTTATGCGTTATGCGTTATGCGTTATGCGTTATGCGTTATGCGTTATGCGTTATGCGTTATGCGTTATGCGTTATGCGTTATGCGTTATGCGTTATGCGTTATGCGTTATGCTTTATGCGTTATGCGTTATGCGTTATGCATTTTGCGTTATGCGCCATGCGTTATGCGTTATGAGTTATGCGTTATGCGTTATGCGTTATACGGTTTGAGTTATGCGTTATGCGTTATACGGTTTGAGTTATGCGTTATGCGTTATACGTTATTGGTTTATGCGTTATGCGTTATGCGTTATGCGTTTTGCGTTATGCGTTATGGGTTATGTTTTATGCGTTATGCGTTATGCGTTATGCGTTATGCGTTATGCGTTATGCGTTATGCGTTATGCATTTTACGTTATGCGCCATGCGTTATGCGTTATGCGTTATGAGTTATGCGTTATGCGTTATGCGTTATGCGTTATGCGTTATGCGTTATACGGTTTGAGTTATGCGTTATGCGTTATACGGTTTGAGTTATGCGTTATGCGTTATACGTTATGCGTTATGCGTTATGCGTTATGCGTTATGCGTTATGCGTTATACGTTATTGGTTTATGCGTTATGCGTTATGCGTTATGCGTTATGCGTTATGCGTTATACGTTATTGGTTTATGCGTTATGCGTTATGCGTTTTGCGTTATGCGTTATGGGTTATGTTTTATGCGTTATGCGTTATGCGTTATGCGTTATGCGTTATGCGTTATGCGTTATGCGTTATGCGTTATGCGTTATACGTTATGCTTTTTGCGTTATGCGTTATGCGTTATGCGTTATGCGTTATGCGTTATGCGTTATGCGATATGCATATGCGTTATGCGTTATGCGTTATGCGTTATGCGTTATGCGTTATGCGTTATGCGTTATGCGTTATGCGTTATGCGTTATGCGTTATGCGTTATGCGATATGCATATGCGTTATGCGTTATGCGTTATGCGTTATGCGTTATGCGTTATGCGTTATGCGTTATGCGTTATGCGTTAGGCGTTATACGTTTGCGTTATGCGTTATGCGTTATGCGTTATGCTTTATGCGTTATGCGTTACGTGTTATGCTTTTTGCGTTATGCGTTATGCGTTGTACGGTATGAGTTATGCGTTATGCGTTATGCGTTATGCGTTATGCGTTATGCGTTATGCGTTATGCGTTATGCGTTATGCGTTATGCGTTATACGGTATGAGTTATGCGTTATGCGTTATGCGTTATGAGTTATAAGTTATGCGTTATGCGCCATGCGTTATGCGTTATGAGTTATGCGTTATGCGTTATGCGTTATACGGTTTGAGTTATGCGTTATGCGTTATACGGTTTGAGTTATGCGTTATGCGTTATACGTTATTGGTTTATGCGTTATGCGTTATGCGTTATGCGTTATGCGTTATGCGTTTTGCGTTATGCGTTATGGGTTATGTTTTATGCGTTATGCGTTATGCGTTATGCGTTATGCGTTATGCGTTATGCGTTATGCGTTATGCGTTATGCGTTATGCTTTATGCGTTATGCGTTATGCGTTATGCGTTATGCGTTTTGCGTTATGCGTTATGGGTTATGTTTTATGCGTTATGCGTTATGCGTTATGCGTTATGCGTTATGCGTTATGCGTTATGCGTTATGCGTTATGCGTTGTGCGTTTTGCGTTGTGCGTTTTGCGTTACGCGTTCTGTGTTGTGCGTTGTGCGTTGTGCGTTATGCTTTATGCGTTATGCGTTATGCGTTATACGGTATGAGTTATGCGTTATGCGTTATGCGTTATGCGTTATGCGTTATGCGTTATGCGTTATGCGTTATGCGTTATGCGTTATGCATTTTGCGTTATGCGCCATGCGTTATGCGTTATGAGTTATGCGTTATGCGTTATGCGTTATACGGTTTGAGTTATGCGTTATGCGTTATACGGTTTGAGTTATGCGGTATGCGTTATACGTTATTGGTTTATGCGTTATGCGTTATGCGTTATGCGTTTTGCGTTATGCGTTATGCGTTATGCATTTTGCGTTATGCGCCATGCGTTATGCGTTATGAGTTATGCGTTAAGCGTTATGCGTTATACGGTTTGAGTTATGCGTTATGCGTTATACGGTTTGAGTTATGCGTTATGCGTTATACGTTATTGGTTTATGCGTTATGCGTTATGCGTTATGCGTTATGCGTTTTGCGTTATGCGTTATGGGTTATGTTTTATGCGTTATGCGTTATGCGTTATGCGTTATGCGTTATGCGTTATGCGTTATGCGTTATGCTTTATGCGTTATGCGTTATGCGTTATGCATTTTGCGTTATGCGCCATGCGTTATGCGTTATGAGTTATGCGTTATGCGTTATGCGTTATACGGTTTGAGTTATGCGTTATGCGTTATACGGTTTGAGTTATGCGGTATGCGTTATACGTTATTGGTTTATGCGTTATGCGTTATGCGTTATGCGTTTTGCGTTATGCGTTATGGGTTATGTTTTATGCGTTATGCGTTATGCGTTATGCGTTATGCGTTATGCGTTATGCGTTATGAGTTATGCGTTATGCGTTATGCGTTATGCGTTATGCGTTATGCGTTATACGGTTTGAGTTATGCGTTATGCGTTATACGGTTTGAGTTATGCGTTATGCGTTATACGTTATTGGTTTATGCGTTATGCGTTATGCGTTTTGCGTTATGCGTTATGGGTTTTGTTTTATGCGTTATGCGTTATGCGTTATGCGTTATGCGTTATGCGTTATGCGTTATGCTTTTTGCGTTATGCGTTATGGGTTATGCGTTATGCGTTATGATTTGTGCGTTATACGTTTGCGTTATGCGTTATGCGTTATCCATTATGCGTTATGCTTTATGCGTTATGCGTTATGCGTTATGCGTTATGCGTTATGCGTTATGCGTTATGCGTTATGCGTTATGCGTTGATCGTTATGCGTTATGCGTTAGGCGTTATACGTTTGCGTTATGCGTTATGCGTTATGCGTTATGCTTTATGCGTTATGCGTTATGCGTTATGAGTTATAAGTTTTGCGTTATGCGTTATGCGTTATGCGTTATGCGTTATGCGTTATGCGTTATGCGTTATGCATTTTGCGTTATGCGCCATGCGTTATGCGTTATGAGTTATGCGTTATGCGTTATGCGTTATGCGTTACACGGTTTGAGTTATGCGTTATGCGTTATACGGTTTGAGTTATGCGTTATGCGTTATACGTTATTGGTTTATGCGTTATGCGTTATGCGTTATGCGTTATGCGTTATGCGTTATGCGTTATGCGTTATGCGTTATGCGTTGTGCGTTATGGGTTATGTTTTATGCGTTATGCGTTATGCGTTATGCGTTCTGTGTTGTGCGTTGTGCGTTGTGCGTTATGCGTTATTCGTTATGGGTTATGGGTTATGCGTTATGCGTTATGCGTTATGCATTTTGCGTTATGCGTTATGCGTTATGCGTTATGCGTTATGAGTTATAAGTTATGCGTTATGCGTTATGCGTTATGCGTTATGAGTTATAAGTTATGCGTTATGCGTTATGCGTTATGCGCTATGCGTTATGCGTTATGCGTTATGCATTTTGCGTTATGCGTTATGCGTTATGCATTTTGCGTTATGCGTTATGCGTTATGCGTTATGCGTTATGAGTTATAAGTTATGCGTTATGCGTTATGCGTTATGCGTTATGCGTTATGCGTTATGCATTTTGCGTTATGCGCCATGCGTTATGAGTTATGCGTTATGCGTTATGCGTTATGCGTTATGCGTTCTGTGTTGTGCGTTGTGCGTTGTGCGTTATGCGTTATTCGTTATGGGTTATGGGTTATGCGTTATGCGTTATGCGTTATGCATTTTGCGTTATGCGTTATGCGTTATGCGTTATGCGTTATGAGTTATAAGTTATGCGTTATGCGTTATGCGTTATGCGTTATGAGTTATAAGTTATGCGTTATGCGTTATGCGTTATGCGTTATGCGTTATGCGTTATGCGTTATGCGTTATGCATTTTGCGTTATGCGCCATGCGTTATGCGTTATGCGTTATGCTTTATGCGTTATGCGTTATGCGTTATGCGTTATGCGTTATGCGTTATGCGTTATGCGTTATGCGTTATGCGATATGCATATGCGTTATGCGTTATGCGTTATGCGTTATGCGTTATGCGTTATGCGTTATGCGTTATGCGTTATGCGTTCTGCGTTAGGCGTTATACGTTTGCGTTATGCGTTATGCGTTATGCGTTATGCTTTATGCGTTATGCGTTATGTGTTATGCTTTTTGCGTTATGCGTTATGCGTTATGCGTTATGCGTTATACGGTTTGAGTTATGCGTTATGCGTTATACGTTATGCGTTATGCGTTATGCGTTATGCGTTATGCGTTATGCGTTATGCGTTATGCGTTAGGCGTTATACGTTTGCGTTATGCGTTATGCGTTATGCGTTATGCGTTATGCGTTATGCGTTATGGGTTATGCGTTATGCGTTATGCGTTATGCGTTATGCGTTATGCGTTATGCGTTATACGGTTTGAGTTATGCGTTATGCGTTATACGTTATGCGTTATGCGTTATGCGTTATGCGTTATACGTTATTGGTTTATGCGTTATGCGTTATGCGTTATGCGTTATGCGTTATGCGTTATGCGTTATGCGTTATGCGTTATGCATTGTGCGTTATGCGTTATGCGTTATGCGTTATGCGTTATGCGTTATGCGTTATGCATTTTGCGTTATGCGTTATGCGTTATGCGTTATGCGTTATGAGTTATGCGTTATGCGTTATGCGTTATGCGTTACACGGTTTGAGTTATGCGTTATGCGTTATACGGTTTGAGTTATGCGTTATGCGTTATACGTTATTGGTTTATGCGTTATGCGTTATGCGTTATGCGTTATGCGTTATGCGTTATGCGTTATGCGTTATGCGTTATGCGTTGTGCGTTATGGGTTATGTTTTATGCGTTATGCGTTATGCGTTATGCGTTCTGTGTTGTGCGTTGTGCGTTGTGCGTTATGCGTTATTCGTTATGGGTTATGGGTTATGCGTTATGCGTTATGCGTTATGCATTTTGCGTTATGCGTTATGCGTTATGCGTTATGCGTTATGAGTTATAAGTTATGCGTTATGCGTTATGCGTTATGCGTTATGAGTTATAAGTTATGCGTTATGCGTTATGCGTTATGCGTTATGCGTTATGCGTTATGCGTTATGCATTTTGCGTTATGCGTTATGCGTTATGCATTTTGCGTTATGCGTTATGCGTTATGCGTTATGCGTTATGAGTTATAAGTTATGCGTTATGCGTTATGCGTTATGCGTTATGCGTTATGCGTTATGCATTTTGCGTTATGCGCCATGCGTTATGAGTTATGCGTTATGCGTTATGCGTTATGCGTTATGCGTTCTGTGTTGTGCGTTGTGCGTTGTGCGTTATGCGTTATTCGTTATGGGTTATGGGTTATGCGTTATGCGTTATGCGTTATGCATTTTGCGTTATGCGTTATGCGTTATGCGTTATGCGTTATGAGTTATAAGTTATGCGTTATGCGTTATGCGTTATGCGTTATGAGTTATAAGTTATGCGTTATGCGTTATGCGTTATGCGTTATGCGTTATGCGTTATGCGTTATGCGTTATGCATTTTGCGTTATGCGCCATGCGTTATGCGTTATGCGTTATGCTTTATGCGTTATGCGTTATGCGTTATGCGTTATGCGTTATGCGTTATGCGTTATGCGTTATGCGTTATGCGATATGCATATGCGTTATGCGTTATGCGTTATGCGTTATGCGTTATGCGTTATGCGTTATGCGTTATGCGTTATGCGTTCTGCGTTAGGCGTTATACGTTTGCGTTATGCGTTATGCGTTATGCGTTATGCTTTATGCGTTATGCGTTATGTGTTATGCTTTTTGCGTTATGCGTTATGCGTTATGCGTTATGCGTTATACGGTTTGAGTTATGCGTTATGCGTTATACGTTATGCGTTATGCGTTATGCGTTATGCGTTATGCGTTATGCGTTATGCGTTATGCGTTAGGCGTTATACGTTTGCGTTATGCGTTATGCGTTATGCGTTATGCGTTATGCGTTATGCGTTATGGGTTATGCGTTATGCGTTATGCGTTATGCGTTATGCGTTATGCGTTATGCGTTATACGGTTTGAGTTATGCGTTATGCGTTATACGTTATGCGTTATGCGTTATGCGTTATGCGTTATACGTTATTGGTTTATGCGTTATGCGTTATGCGTTATGCGTTATGCGTTATGCGTTATGCGTTATGCGTTATGCGTTATGCATTGTGCGTTATGCGTTATGCGTTATGCGTTATGCGTTATGCGTTATGCATTTTGCGTTATGCGTTATGCGTTATGCGTTATGCGTTATGAGTTATAAGTTATGCGTTATGCGTTATGCGTTATGCGTTATGCGTTATGCGTTATGCGTTATGCGTTATGCGTTATGCGTTATGCGTTATGCGTTATGCGTTATGCGTTATGCGTTATGCGTTATGCGTTATGCGTTATGCGTTATGCGTTATGCTTTATGCGTTATGCGTTATGCGTTATGCATTTTGCGTTATGCGCCATGCGTTATGCGTTATGAGTTATGCGTTATGCGTTATGCGTTATACGGTTTGAGTTATGCGTTATGCGTTATACGGTTTGAGTTATGCGTTATGCGTTATACGTTATTGGTTTATGCGTTATGCGTTATGCGTTATGCGTTATGCGTTTTGCGTTATGCGTTATGGGTTATGTTTTATGCGTTATGCGTTATGCGTTATGCGTTATGCGTTATGCGTTATGGGTTATGCGTTATGCGTTATGCGTTATGCGTTATGCGTTATGCGTTATGCATTTTACGTTATGCGCCATGCGTTATGCGTTATGCGTTATGAGTTATGCGTTATGCGTTACGCGTTATGCGTTATGCGTTATGCGTTATACGGTTTGAGTTATGCGTTATGCGTTATACGTTATGCGTTATGCGTTATGCGTTATGCGTTATGCGTTATGCGTTATACGTTATTGGTTTATGCGTTATGCGTTATGCGTTATGCGTTATGCGTTATGCGTTATGGGTTATGCGTTATGCGTTATGCGTTATGCGTTATGCGTTATGCATTTTGCGTTATGCGCCATGCGTTATGCGTTATGAGTAATGCGTTATGCGTTATGCGTTATACGGTTTGAGTTATGCGTTATGCGTTATACGGTTTGAGTTATGCGTTATGCGTTATACGTTATTGGTTTATGCGTTATGCGTTATGCGTTATGCGTTTTGCGTTATGCGTTATGGGTTATGTTTTATGCGTTATGCGTTATGCGTTATGCGTTATGCGTTATGCGTTATGCGTTATGCGTTATGCGTTATGCATTTTACGTTATGCGCCATGCGTTATGCGTTATGCGTTATGAGTTATGCGTTATGCGTTACGCGTTATGCGTTATGCGTTATGCGTTATACGGTTTGAGTTATGCGTTATGCGTTATACGTTATGCGTTATGCGTTATGCGTTATGCGTTATGCGTTATGCGTTATGCGTTATGCGTTATGCGTTATGCGTTATGCGTTATGCGTTATGCGTTATGCGTTATGCGTTATGGGTTATGCGTTATGCTTTATGCGTTATGCGTTATGCGTTATGCATTTTGCGTTATGCGCCATGCGTTATGCGTTATGAGTTATGCGTTATGCGTTATGCGTTATACGGTTTGAGTTATGCGTTATGCGTTATACGTTATGCGTTATGCGTTATGCGTTATGCGTTATGCGTTATGCGTTATGCGTTATGCGTTCTACGTTATTGGTTTATGCGTTATGCGTTATGCGTTATGCGTTATGCGTTATGCGTTATGCGTTAGGCGTTATGCGTTATGCATTATGCGTTATGCTTTATGCGTTATGCGTTATGCGTTATGCGTTATGCGTTATGCGTTATGCGTTATGCGTTATGAGTTATAAGTTATGCGTTATGCGTTATGCGTTATGCGTTATGCGTTATGCGTTATGCATTTTGCGTTATGCGCCATGCGTTATGCGTTATGCGTTATGCTTTATGCGTTATGCGTTATGCGTTATGCGTTATGCGTTATGCGTTATGCGTTATGCGATATGCATATGCGTTATGCGTTATGCGTTATGCGTTATGCGTTATGCGTTATGCGTTATGCGTTATGCGTTATGCGTTAGGCGTTATACGTTTGCGTTATGCGTTATGCGTTATGCGTTATGCTTTATGCGTTATGCGTTATGTGTTATGCTTTTTGCGTTATGCGTTATGCGTTATGCGTTATGCGTTATGCGTTATACGGCTTGAGTTATGCGTTATGCGTTATACGTTATGCGTTATGCGTTATGCGTTATGCGTTATGCGTTATGCGTTATGCGTTATGCGTTAGGCGTTATACGTTTGCGTTATTCGTTATGCGTTATGCGTTATGCGTTATGCGTTATGCGTTATGGGTTATGCGTTATGCGTTATGCGTTATGCGTTATGCGTTATGCGTTATGCGTTATACGGTTTGAGTTATGCGTTATGCGTTATACGTTATGCGTTATGCGTTATGCGTTATGCGTTATGCGTTATGCGTTATGCGTTATGCGTTGTGCGTTTTGCGTTATGCGTTCTGTGTTGTGCGTTGTGCGTTATGCGTTATGCGTTATGCGTTATGCGTTATGGGTTATGCGTTATGCGTTATGCGTTATGCGTTATGCGTTATGCGTTATGCGTTATGCGTTATGCGTTATGCGTTATGCGTTATGCGTTATGCGTTATGCGTTATGCGTTGTGCGTTTTGCGTTATGCGTTCTGTGTTGTGCGTTGTGCGTTGTGCGTTATGCTTTATGCGTTATGCGTTATGCGTTATACGGTATGAGTTATGCGTTATGCGTTATGCGTTATGCGTTATGCGTTATGCGTTATGCGTTATGCGTTATGCGTTATGCATTTTGCGTTATGCGTTATGCGTTATGCGTTATGAGTTATAAGTTATGCGTTATGCGTTATGCGTTATGCGTTATGCGTTATGCGTTATGCGTTATGCGTTATGCGTTATGCGTTATGCGTTATGCGTTATGCGTTATGCGTTATGCGTTATGCGTTATGCGTTATGGGTTATATTTTATGCGTTATGCGTTATGCGTTATGCGTTATACGGTTTGAGTTATGCGTTATGCGTTATACGGTTTGAGTTATGCGTTATGCGTTATACGTTATTGGTTTATGCGTTATGCGTTATGCGTTATGCGTTTTGCGTTATGCGTTATGGGTTATGTTTTATGCGTTATGCGTTATGCGTTATGCGTTATGCGTTATGCATTTTACGTTATGCGCCATGCGTTATGCGTTATGCGTTATGAGTTATGCGTTATGCGTTATGCGTTTTGCGTTATGCGTTATGCGTTATACGGTTTGAGTTATGCGTTATGCGTTATACGTTATGCGTTATGCGTTATGCGTTATGCGTTATGCGTTATGCGTTATGCGTTATACGTTATTGGTTTATGCGTTATGCGTTATGCGTTATGCGTTATGCGTTTTGCGTTATGGGTTATGTTTTATGCGTTATGCGTTAGGCGTTATACGTTTGCGTTATGCGTTATGCGTTATGCTTTATGCGTTATGCGTTATGCGTTATGCGTTATGCGTTATGCGTTATGCGTTATGCGTCTTACGGTTTGAGTTATGCGTTATGCGTTATACGTTATGCGTTATGCGTTATGCGTTATGCGTTATGCGTTATGCGTTATGCGTTAGGCGTTATACGTTTGCGTTATGCGTTATGCGTTATGCGTTATGCGTTATGCGTTATGGGTTATGCGTTATGCGTTATGCGTTATGCGTTATGCGTTATGCGTTATGCGTTATACGGTTTGAGTTATGCGTTATGCGTTATACGTTATGCGTTATGCGTTATGCGTTATGCGTTATGCGTTATGCGTTATGCGTTATGCGTTATACGTTATTGGTTTATGCGTTATGCGTTATGCGTTATGCGTTATGCGTTATGCGTTATGCGTTATGCATTATGCGTTATGCGTTGTGCGTTTTGCGTTATGCGTTCTGTGTTGTGCGTTGTGCGTTGTGCGTTATGCTTTATGCGTTATGCGTTATGCGTTATACGGTATGAGTTATGCGTTATGCGTTATGCGTTATGCGTTATGCGTTATGCGTTATGCGGTATGCGTTATGCGTTATGCATTTTGCGTTATGCGTTATGCGTTATGGCGTTATGAGTTATATGTTATGCGTTATGCGTTATGCGTTATGCGTTATGCGTTATGCGTTATGCGTTATGCGTTATGCGTTATGCGTTATGCGTTATGCGTTATGCGTTATGCGTTATGGGTTATATTTTATGCGTTATGCGTTATGAGTTATGCGTTATGCGTTATGCGTTATGCGTTATGCGTTATGCGTTATGCGTTATGCGTTATGCGTTATGCGTTATGCGTTATGCGTTATGCTTTATGCGTTATGCGTTATGCGTTATGCATTTTGCGTTATGCGCCATGCGTTATGCGTTATGAGTTATGCGTTATGCGTTATGCGTTATACGGTTTGAGTTATGCGTTATGCGTTATACGGTTTGAGTTATGCGTTATGCGTTATACGTTATTGGTTTATGCGTTATGCGTTATGCGTTATGCGTTATGCGTTTTGCGTTATGCGTTATGGGTTATGTTTTATGCGTTATGCGTTATGCGTTATGCGTTATGCGTTATGCGTTATGCGTTATGCGTTATGCGTTATGCGTTATGCGTTATGCATTTTACGTTATGTGCCATGCGTTATGCGTTATGCGTTATGAGTTATGCGTTATGCGTTATGCGTTATGCGTTATGCGTTATGCGTTATACGGTTTGAGTTATGCGTTATGCGTTATACGTTATGCGTTATGCGTTATGCGTTATGCGTTATGCGTTATGCGTTATGCGTTATGCGTTATACGTTATTGGTTTATGCGTTATGCGTTATGTGTTATGCGTTTTGCGTTATACGTTATGGGTTATGTTTTATGCGTTATGCGTTATGCGTTATGCGTTATGCGTTATGCGTTATGCGTTATGCGTTTTGCGTTATGCGTTATGCGTTATGCGTTATGCGTTATGGGTTATGTATTATGCGTTATGCGTTATGCGTTATGCGTTGTGCGTTATGCGTTGTTCGTTTTGCGTTATGCGTTGGGCGTTATACGTTTGCGTTATGCGTTATGCGTTATGCTTTATGCGTTATGCGTTATGCGTTATGCGTTATGCATTTTACGTTATGCGCCATGTGTTATGCGTTATGCGTTATGAGTTATGCGTTATGCGTTATGCGTTATGCGTTATGCGTTATGCGTTATGCGTTATGCGTTATGCGTTTTGCGTTATGCGTTATGCGTTATGCGTTATGCGTTATGCGTTGGGCGTAATACGTTTGCGTTATGCGTTATGCGTTATGCGTTATGCGTTATGCTTTATGCGTTATGCGTTATGCGTTGTACGGTATGAGTTATGCGTTATGCGTTATGCGTTATGCGTTATGCGTTATGCGTTATGCGTTATGCGTTATGCGTTATGCGTTATGCGTTATGCGTTGTGCGTTTTGCGTTATGCGTTATGCGTTATGCGTTATGCGTTATGCGTTATGCGTTATGCGTTATGGGTTATGTTTTATGCGTTATGCGTTATGAGTTATGCGTTATGCGTTATGCGTTATGCGTTATGCGTTATGCGTTATGCGTTATGCGTTATGCGTTATGCGTTATGCGTTATGCGTTATGCGTTATGCTTTATGCGTTATGCGTTATGCGTTATGCATTTTGCGTTATGCGCCATGCGTTATGCGTTATGAGTTATGCGTTATGCGTTATGCGTTATACGGTTTGAGTTATGCGTTATGCGTTATACGGTTTGAGTTATGCGTTATGCGTTATACGTTATTGGTTTATGCGTTATGCGTTATGCGTTATGCGTTATGCGTTATGCGTTATGCGTTTTGCGTTATGCGTTATGGGTTATGTTTTATGCGTTATGCGTTACGCGTTATGCGTTATGCGTTATGCGTTATGCGTTATGCGTTATGCGTTATGCGTTATGCGTTATGCGTTATGCATTTTACGTTATGTGCCATGCGTTATGCGTTATGCGTTATGAGTTATGCGTTATGCGTTATGCGTTATGCGTTATGCGTTATGCGTTATACGGTTTGAGTTATGCGTTATGCGTTATGCGTTATGCGTTATGCGTTATGCGTTATGCGTTATGCGTTATGCGTTATGCGTTATACGTTATTGGTTTATGCGTTATGCGTTATGCGTTATGCGTTTTGCGTTATACGTTATGGGTTATGTTTTATGCGTTATGCGTTATGCGTTATGCGTTATGCGTTATGCGTTATGCGTTATGCGTTATGCGTTATGCGTTATGCGTTTTGCGTTATGCGTTATGCGTTATGCGTTATGCGTTATGCGTTATGGGTTATGTATTATGCGTTATGCGTTATGCGTTATGCGTTGTGCGTTATGCGTTGTTCGTTATGCGTTATGCGTTATGCGTTATGCATTTTACGTTATGCGCCATGTGTTATGCGTTATGCGTTATGAGTTATGCGTTATGCGTTATGCGTTATGCGTTATGCGTTATGCGTTATGCGTTTTGCGTTATGCGTTATGCGTTATGCGTTATGCGTTATGCGTTGGGCGTAATACGTTTGCGTTATGCGTTATGCGTTATGCGTTATGCGTTATGCTTTATGCGTTATGCGTTATGCGTTGTACGGTATGAGTTATGCGTTATGCGTTATGCGTTATGCGTTATGCGTTATGCGTTATGCGTTATGCGTTATACGGTTTGAGTTATGCGTTATGCGTTATACGTTATGCGTTATGCGTTATGCGTTATGCGTTATGCGTTATGCGTTATGCGTTATACGTTATTGGTTTATGCGTTATGCGTTATGCGTTATGCGTTTTGCGATATACGTTATGGGTTATGTTTTATGCGTTATGCGTTATGCGTTATGCGTTATGCGTTATGCGTTATGCGTTATGCGTTATGCGTTATGCGTTATGCGTTTTGCGTTATGCGTTATGCGTTATGCGTTATGCGTTATGCGTTATGGGTTATGTATTATGCGTTATGCGTTATGCGTTATGCGTTGTGCGTTATGCGTTGTTCGTTATGCGTTATGCGTTGGGCGTTATACGTTTGCGTTATGCGTTATGCGTTATGCTTTATGCGTTATGCGTTATGCGTTATGCGTTATGCATTTTACGTTATGCGCCATGTGTTATGCGTTATGCGTTATGAGTTATGCGTTATGCGTTATGCGTTATGCGTTATGCGTTATGCGTTATGCGTTTTGCGTTATGCGTTATGCGTTATGCGTTATGCGTTATGCGTTGGGCGTAATACGTTTGCGTTATGCGTTATGCGTTATGCGTTATGCGTTATGCGTTATGTGTTATGCGTTATGCATTTTACGTTATGTGCCATGCGTTATGCGTTATGCGTTATGAGTTATGCGTTATGCGTTATGCGTTATGCGTTATGCGTTATACGGTTTGAGTTATGCGTTATGCGTTATACGTTATGCGTTATGCGTTATGCGTTATGCGTTATGCGTTATGCGTTATACGTTATTGGTTTATGCGTTATGCGTTATGCGTTATGCGTTTTGCGTTATACGTTATGGGTTATGTTTTATGCGTTATGCGTTATGCGTTATGCGTTATGCGTTATGCGTTATGCGTTATGCGTTATGCGTTATGCGTTTTGCGTTATGCGTTATGCGTTATGCGTTATGCGTTATGGGTTATGTATTATGCGTTATGCGTTATGCGTTATGCGTTGTGCGTTATGCGTTGTTCGTTATGCGTTATGCGTTGGGCGTTATGCTTTATGCGTTATGCGTTATGCGTTGTACGGTATGAGTTATGCGTTATGCGTTATGCGTTATGCGTTATGCGTTATGCGTTATGCGTTATGCGTTATGCGTTATGCGTTGTGCGTTTTGCGTTATGCGTTATGCGTTATGCGTTATGCGTTATGCGTTATGCGTTATGGGTTATATTTTATGCGTTATGCGTTATGAGTTATGCGTTATGCGTTATGCGTTATGCGTTATGCGTTATGCGTTATGAGTTATGCGTTATGCGTTATGCGTTATGCGTTATGCGTTATGCGTTATGCGTTATGCGTTATGCGTTATGCGTTATGCGTTATGCGTTATGCGTTATGCTTTATGCGTTATACGTTATGCGTTATGCGTTATGCGTTATGCGTTATGCGTTATGCGTTATGCGTTATACGTTATTGGTTTATGCGTTATGCGTTATGCGTTATGCGTTTTGCGTTATACGTTATGGGTTATGTTTTATGCGTTATGCGTTATGCGTTATGCGTTATGCGTTATGCGTTATGCGTTATGCGTTTTGCGTTATGCGTTATGCGTTATGCGTTATGCGTTATGGGTTATGTATTATGCGTTATGCGTTATGCGTTATGCGTTGTGCGTTATGCGTTGTTCGTTTTGCGTTATGCGTTGGGCGTTATACGTTTGCGTTATGCGTTATGCGTTATGCTTTATGCGTTATGCGTTATGCGTTATGCGTTATGCATTTTACGTTATGCGCCATGTGTTATGCGTTATGCGTTATGAGTTATGCGTTATGCGTTATGCGTTATGCGTTATGCGTTATGCGTTATGCGTTATGCGTTATGCGTTTTGCGTTATGCGTTATGCGTTATGCGTTATGCGTTATGCGTTGGGCGTAATACGTTTGCGTTATGCGTTATGCGTTATGCGTTATGCGTTATGCTTTATGCGTTATGCGTTATGCGTTGTACGGTATGAGTTATGCGTTATGCGTTATGCGTTATGCGTTATGCGTTATGCGTTATGCGTTATGCGTTATGCGTTATGCGTTATGCGTTGTGCGTTTTGCGTTATGCGTTATGCGTTATGCGTTATGCGTTATGCGTTATGCGTTATGCGTTATGGGTTATATTTTATGCGTTATGCGTTATGAGTTATGCGTTATGCGTTATGCGTTATGCGTTATGCGTTATGCGTTATGCGTTATGCGTTATGCGTTATGCGTTATGCGTTATGCGTTATGCTTTATGCGTTATGCGTTATGCGTTATGCATTTTGCGTTATGCGCCATGCGTTATGCGTTATGAGTTATGCGTTATGCGTTATGCGTTATACGGTTTGAGTTATGCGTTATGCGTTATACGGTTTGAGTTATGCGTTATGCGTTATACGTTATTGGTTTATGCGTTATGCGTTATGCGTTATGCGTTATGCGTTATGCGTTATGCGTTATGCTTTATGCGTTATGCGTTATGCGTTATGCGTTATGCATTTTACGTTATGCGCCATGTGTTATGCGTTATGCGTTATGAGTTATGCGTTATGCGTTATGCGTTATGCGTTATGCGTTATGCGTTATGCGTTATGCGTTATGCGTTTTGCGTTATGCGTTATGCGTTATGCGTTATGCGTTATGCGTTGGGCGTAATACGTTTGCGTTATGCGTTATGCGTTATGCGTTATGCGTTATGCTTTATGCGTTATGCGTTATGCGTTGTACGGTATGAGTTATGCGTTATGCGTTATGCGTTATGCGTTATGCGTTATGCGTTATGCGTTATGCGTTATGCGTTATGCGTTATGCGTTATGCGTTGTGCGTTTTGCGTTATGCGTTATGCGTTATGCGTTATGCGTTATGCGTTATGCGTTATGCGTTATGGGTTATATTTTATGCGTTATGCGTTATGAGTTATGCGTTATACGTTATGCGTTATGCGTTATGCGTTATGCGTTATGCGTTATGCGTTATGCGTTATGCGTTATGCGTTATGCGTTATGCTTTATGCGTTATGCGTTATGCGTTATGCATTTTGCGTTATGCGCCATGCGTTATGCGTTATGAGTTATGCGTTATGCGTTATGCGTTATACGGTTTGAGTTATGCGTTATGCGTTATACGGTTTGAGTTATGCGTTATGCGTTATACGTTATTGGTTTATGCGTTATGCGTTATGCGTTATGCGTTATGCGTTATGCGTTTTGCGTTATGCGTTATGGGTTATGTTTTATGCGTTATGCGTTACGCGTTATGCGTTATGCGTTATGCGTTATGCGTTATGCGTTATGCGTTATGCGTTATGCGTTATGCGTTATGCGTTATGCATTTTACGTTATGTGCCATGCGTTATGCGTTATGCGTTATGAGTTATGCGTTATGCGTTATGCGTTATGCGTTATGCGTTATGCGTTATACGGTTTGAGTTATGCGTTATGCGTTATACGTTATGCGTTATGCGTTATGCGTTATGCGTTATGCGTTATGCGTTATGCGTTATACGTTATTGGTTTATGCGTTATGCGTTATGCGTTATGCGTTTTGCGTTATACGTTATGGGTTATGTTTTATGCGTTATGCGTTATGCGTTATGCGTTATGCGTTATGCGTTATGCGTTATGCGTTATGCGTTATGCGTTTTGCGTTATGCGTTATGCGTTATGCGTTATGCGTTATGCGTTATGGGTTATGTATTATGCGTTATGCGTTATGCGTTATGCGTTGTGCGTTATGCGTTGTTCGTTATGCGTTATGCGTTGGGCGTTATACGTTTGCGTTATGCGTTATGCGTTATGCTTTATGCGTTATGCGTTATGCGTTATGCGTTATGCATTTTACGTTATGCGCCATGTGTTATGCGTTATGCGTTATGAGTTATGCGTTATGCGTTATGCGTTATGCGTTATGCGTTATGCGTTATGCGTTATGCGTTTTGCGTTATGCGTTATGCGTTATGCGTTATGCGTTATGCGTTGGGCGTAATACGTTTGCGTTATGCGTTATGCGTTATGCGTTATGCGTTATGCTTTATGCGTTATGCGTTATGCGTTGTACGGTATGAGTTATGCGTTATGCGTTATGCGTTATGCGTTATGCGTTATGCGTTATGCGTTATGCGTTATGCGTTATACGGTTTGAGTTATGCGTTATGCGTTATACGTTATGCGTTATGCGTTATGCGTTATGCGTTATGCGTTATGCGTTATGCGTTATGCGTTATGGGTTATGTTTTATGCGTTATGCGTTACGCGTTATGCGTTATGCGTTATGCGTTATGCGTTATGCGTTATGCGTTATGCGTTATGCGTTATGCGTTATGCGTTATGCATTTTACGTTATGCGCCATGTGTTATGCGTTATGCGTTATGAGTTATGCGTTATGCGTTATGCGTTATGCGTTATGCGTTATGCGTTATGCGTTATGCATTTTACGTTATGCGCCATGTGTTATGCGTTATGCGTTATGAGTTATGCGTTATGCGTTATGCGTTATGCGTTATGCGTTATGCGTTATGCGTTATGCGTTATGCGTTTTGCGTTATGCGTTATGCGTTATGCGTTATGCGTTATGCGTTGGGCGTAATACGTTTGCGTTATGCGTTATGCGTTATGCGTTATGCGTTATGCTTTATGCGTTATGCGTTATGCGTTGTACGGTATGAGTTATGCGTTATGCGTTATGCGTTATGCGTTATGCGTTATGCGTTATGCGTTATGCGTTATGCGTTATGCGTTATGCGTTATGCGTTGTGCGTTTTGCGTTATGCGTTATGCGTTATGCGTTATGCGTTATGCGTTATGCGTTATGCGTTATGGGTTATATTTTATGCGTTATGCGTTATGAGTTATGCGTTATGCGTTATGCGTTATGCGTTATGCGTTATGCGTTATGCGTTATGCGTTATGCGTTATGCGTTATGCGTTATGCGTTATGCGTTATGCTTTATGCGTTATGCGTTATGCGTTATGCATTTTGCGTTATGCGCCATGCGTTATGCGTTATGAGTTATGCGTTATGCGTTATGCGTTATACGGTTTGAGTTATGCGTTATGCGTTATACGGTTTGAGTTATGCGTTATGCGTTATACGTTATTGGTTTATGCGTTATGCGTTATGCGTTATGCGTTATGCGTTATGCGTTTTGCGTTATGCGTTATGGGTTATGTTTTATGCGTTATGCGTTACGCGTTATGCGTTATGCGTTATGCGTTATGCGTTATGCGTTATGCGTTATGCGTTATGCGTTATGCGTTATGCGTTATGCATTTTACGTTATGTGCCATGCGTTATGCGTTATGCGTTATGAGTTATGCGTTATGCGTTATGCGTTATGCGTTATGCGTTATGCGTTATACGGTTTGAGTTATGCGTTATGCGTTATACGTTATGCGTTATGCGTTATGCGTTATGCGTTATGCGTTATGCGTTATGCGTTATACGTTATTGGTTTATGCGTTATGCGTTATGCGTTATGCGTTTTGCGTTATACGTTATGGGTTATGTTTTATGCGTTATGCGTTATGCGTTATGCGTTATGCGTTATGCGTTATGCGTTATGCGTTATGCGTTATGCGTTATGCGTTATGCGTTATGCGTTATGCGTTATGCGTTATGCGTTATGCGTTATGGGTTATGTATTATGCGTTATGCGTTATGCGTTATGCGTTGTGCGTTATGCGTTGTTCGTTATGCGTTATGCGTTGGGCGTTATACGTTTGCGTTATGCGTTATGCGTTATGCTTTATGCGTTATGCGTTATGCGTTATGCGTTATGCATTTTACGTTATGCGCCATGTGTTATGCGTTATGCGTTATGAGTTATGCGTTATGCGTTATGCGTTATGCGTTATGCGTTATGCGTTATGCGTTATGCGTTTTGCGTTATGCGTTATGCGTTATGCGTTATGCGTTATGCGTTGGGCGTAATACGTTTGCGTTATGCGTTATGCGTTATGCGTTATGCGTTATGCTTTATGCGTTATGCGTTATGCGTTGTACGGTATGAGTTATGCGTTATGCGTTATGCGTTATGCGTTATGCGTTATGCGTTATGCGTTATGCGTTATGCGTTATACGGTTTGAGTTATGCGTTATGCGTTATACGTTATGCGTTATGCGTTATGCGTTATGCGTTATGCGTTATGCGTTATGCGTTATGCTTTATGCGTTATGCGTTATGCGTTATGCGTTATGCATTTTACGTTATGCGCCATGTGTTATGCGTTATGCGTTATGAGTTATGCGTTATGCGTTATGCGTTATGCGTTATGCGTTATGCGTTATGCGTTTTGCGTTATGCGTTATGCGTTATGCGTTATGCGTTATGCGTTGGGCGTAATACGTTTGCGTTATGCGTTATGCGTTATGCGTTATGCGTTATGCGTTATGTGTTATGCGTTATGCATTTTACGTTATGTGCCATGCGTTATGCGTTATGCGTTATGAGTTATGCGTTATGCGTTATGCGTTATGCGTTATGCGTTATACGGTTTGAGTTATGCGTTACGCGTTATACGTTATGCGTTATGCGTTATGCGTTATGCGTTATGCGTTATGCGTTATGCGTTATGCGTTATGGGTTATGTTTTATGCGTTATGCGTTATGCGTTATGCGTTATGCGTTATGCGTTATGCGTTATGCGTTATGCGTTATGCGTTATGCTTTATGCGTTATGCGTTATGCATTTTGCGTTATGCGCCATGCGTTATGCGTTATGAGTTATGCGTTATGCGTTTTGCGTTATACGTTATGGGTTATGTTTTATGCGTTATGCGTTATGCGTTATGCGTTATGCGTTATGCGTTATGCGTTATGCGTTATGCGTTATGCGTTATGCGTTTTGCGTTATGCGTTATGCGTTATGCGTTATGCGTTATGCGTTATGGGTTATGTATTATGCGTTATGCGTTATGCGTTATGCGTTGTGCGTTATGCGTTGTTCGTTATGCGTTATGCGTTGGGCGTTATACGTTTGCGTTATGCGTTATGCGTTATGCTTTATGCGTTATGCGTTATGCGTTATGCGTTATGCATTTTACGTTATGCGCCATGTGTTATGCGTTATGCGTTATGAGTTATGCGTTATGCGTTATGCGTTATGCGTTATGCGTTATGCGTTATGCGTTATGCGTTTTGCGTTATGCGTTATGCGTTATGCGTTATGCGTTATGCGTTGGGCGTAATACGTTTGCGTTATGCGTTATGCGTTATGCGTTATGCGTTATGCTTTATGCGTTATGCGTTATGCGTTGTACGGTATGAGTTATGCGTTATGCGTTATGCGTTATGCGTTATGCGTTATGCGTTATGCGTTATGCGTTATGCGTTATACGGTTTGAGTTATGCGTTATGCGTTATACGTTATGCGTTATGCGTTATGCGTTATGCGTTATGCGTTATGCGTTATGCGTTATGCGTTATGGGTTATGTTTTATGCGTTATGCGTTACGCGTTATGCGTTATGCGTTATGCGTTATGCGTTATGCGTTATGCGTTATGCGTTATGCGTTATGCGTTATGCGTTATGCGTTATGCGTTATGCATTTTACGTTATGCGCCATTTGTTATGCGTTATGCGTTATGAGTTATGCGTTATGCGTTATGCGTTATGCGTTATGCGTTATGCGTTATGCGTTATGCATTTTACGTTATGCGCCATGTGTTATGCGTTATGCGTTATGAGTTATGCGTTATGCGTTATGCGTTATGCGTTATGCGTTATGCGTTATGCGTTATGCGTTATGCGTTTTGCGTTATGCGTTATGCGTTATGCGTTATGCGTTATGCGTTGGGCGTAATACGTTTGCGTTATGCGTTATGCGTTATGCGTTATGCGTTATGCTTTATGCGTTATGCGTTATGCGTTGTACGGTATGAGTTATGCGTTATGCGTTATGCGTTATGCGTTATGCGTTATGCGTTATGCGTTATGCGTTATGCGTTATGCGTTATGCGTTGTGCGTTTTGCGTTATGCGTTATGCGTTATGCGTTATGCGTTATGCGTTATGCGTTATGCGTTATGGGTTATATTTTATGCGTTATGCGTTATGAGTTATGCGTTATGCGTTATGCGTTATGCTTTATGCGTTATGCGTTATGCGTTATGCATTTTGCGTTATGCGCCATGCGTTATGCGTTATGAGTTATGCGTTATGCGTTATGCGTTATACGGTTTGAGTTATGCGTTATGCGTTATGCGTTATGCGTTATGCGTTATGCGTTATGCGTTATGCGTTTTGCGTTATGCGTTATGCGTTATGCGTTATGCGTTATGCGTTGGGCGTAATACGTTTGCGTTATGCGTTATGCGTTATGCGTTATGCGTTATGCTTTATGCGTTATGCGTTATGCGTTGTACGGTATGAGTTATGCGTTATGCGTTATGCGTTATGCGTTATGCGTTATGCGTTATGCGTTATGCGTTATGCGTTATGCGTTATGCGTTATGCGTTATGCGTTATGCGTTATGCGTTATGCGTTATGCGTTATGCGTTATGCGTTATGCATTTTACGTTATGTGCCATGCGTTATGCGTTATGCGTTATGAGTTATGCGTTATGCGTTATGCGTTATGCGTTATGGGTTATGTTTTATGCGTTATGCGTTACGCGTTATGCGTTATGCGTTATGCGTTATGCGTTATGCGTTATGCGTTATGCGTTATGCGTTATGCGTTATGCATTTTACGTTATGTGCCATGCGTTATGCGTTATGCGTTATGAGTTATGCGTTATGCGTTATGCGTTATGCGTTATGCGTTATGCGTTATACGGTTTGAGTTATGCGTTATGCGTTATACGTTATGCGTTATGCGTTATGCGTTATGCGTTATGCGTTATGCGTTATGCGTTATACGTTATTGGTTTATGCGTTATGCGTTATGCGTTATGCGTTTTGCGTTATACGTTATGGGTTATGTTTTATGCGTTATGCGTTATGCGTTATGCGTTATGCGTTATGCGTTATGCGTTATGCGTTATGCGTTATGCGTTATGCGTTTTGCGTTATGCGTTATGCGTTATGCGTTATGCGTTATGCGTTATGGGTTAAGTATTATGCGTTATGCGTTATGCGTTATGCGTTGTGCGTTATGCGTTGTTCGTTATGCGTTATGCGTTGGGCGTTATACGTTTGCGTTATGCGTTATGCGTTATGCTTTATGCGTTATGCGTTATGCGTTATGCGTTATGCATTTTACGTTATGCGCCATGTGTTATGCGTTATGCGTTATGAGTTATGCGTTATGCGTTATGCGTTATGCGTTATGCGTTATGCGTTATGCGTTATGCGTTTTGCGTTATGCGTTATGCGTTATGCGTTATGCGTTATGCGTTGGGCGTAATACGTTTGCGTTATGCGTTATGCGTTATGCGTTATGCGTTATGCTTTATGCGTTATGCGTTATGCGTTGTACGGTATGAGTTATGCGTTATGCGTTATGCGTTATGCGTTATGCGTTATGCGTTATGCGTTATGCGTTATACGGTTTGAGTTATGCGTTATGCGTTATACGTTATGCGTTATGCGTTATGCGTTATGCGTTATGCGTTATGCGTTATGCGTTATGCTTTATGCGTTATGCGTTATGCGTTATGCGTTATGCATTTTACGTTATGCGCCATGTGTTATGCGTTATGCGTTATGAGTTATGCGTTATGCGTTATGCGTTATGCGTTATGCGTTATGCGTTATGCGTTTTGCGTTATGCGTTATGCGTTATGCGTTATGCGTTATGCGTTGGGCGTAATACGTTTGCGTTATGCGTTATGCGTTATGCGTTATGCGTTATGCGTTATGTGTTATGCGTTATGCATTTTACGTTATGTGCCATGCGTTATGCGTTATGCGTTATGAGTTATGCGTTATGCGTTATGCGTTATGCGTTATGCGTTATACGGTTTGAGTTATGCGTTACGCGTTATACGTTATGCGTTATGCGTTATGCGTTATGCGTTATGCGTTATGCGTTATGCGTTATGCGTTATGGGTTATGTTTTATGCGTTATGCGTTATGCGTTATGCGTTATGCGTTATGCGTTATGCGTTATGCGTTATGCGTTATGCGTTATGCTTTATGCGTTATGCGTTATGCGTTATGCATTTTGCGTTATGCGCCATGCGTTATGCGTTATGAGTTATGCGTTATGCGTTATGCGTTATACGGTTTTAGTTATGCGTTATGCGTTATACGGTTTGAGTTATGCGTTATGCGTTATACGTTATTGGTTTATGCGTTATGCGTTATGCGTTATGCGTTATGCGTTTTGCGTTATGCGTTATGGGTTATGTTTTATGCGTTATGCGTTATGCGTTATGCGTTATGCGTTATGCGTTATGCGTTATGCGTTATGCGTTATGCATTTTGCGTTATGCGTTATGCGTTATGCGTTATGCGTTATGCGTTATGAGTTATAAGTTATGCTTTATGCGTTAAGCGTTATGCGTTATGCGTTATGCGTTATGCGTTATGCGTTATGCGTTTTGCGTTATGCGTTATGGGTTATGTTTTATGCGTTATGCGTTATGCGTTATGCGTTATGCGTTATGCGTTATGCGTTATGCTTTTTGCGTTATGCGTTATGGGTTATGCGTTATGCGTTATGATTTGTGCGTTATACGTTTGCGTTATGCGTTATGCGTTATCCATTATGCGTTATGCTTTATGCGTTATGCGTTATGCGTTATGCGTTATGCGTTATGCGTTATGCGTTGATCGTTATGCGTTATGCGTTAGGCGTTATACGTTTGCGTTATGCGTTATGCGTTATGCGTTATGCTTTATGCGTTATGCGTTATGCGTTATGAGTTATAAGTTTTGCGTTATGCGTTATGCGTTATGCGTTATGCGTTATGCGTTATGCATTTTGCGTTATGCGCCATGCGTTATGCGTTATGAGTTATGCGTTATGCGTTATGCGTTATGCGTTGTGCGTTATGCTTTATGCATTTTGCGTTATGCGTTATGCGTTATGCGTTATGAGTTATGCGTTATGCGTTATGCGTTATGCGTTATGCGTTATGCGTTATGCGTTATGCGTTATGCGTTATGCGTTGTGCGTTATGCGTTATGCGTTATGCGTTATGCGTTATGCGTTATGCGTTATGGGTTATATTTTATGCGTTATGCGTTATGCGTTATGCGTTATGCGTTATGCGTTATGCGTTATGCGTTATGCGTTATGCGTTATGCGTTATGCGTTATGCTTTATGCGTTATGCGTTATGCGTTATGCGTTATGCGTTATGCGTTATGGGTTATGTTTTATGCGTTATGCGTTATGCGTTATGCGTTATGCGTTATGCGTTATGCGTTATGCGTTATGCGTTATGCGTTATGCGTTATGCGTTATGCTTTATGCGTTATGCGTTATGCGTTATGCATTTTGCGTTATGCGCCATGCGTTATGCGTTATGAGTTATGCGTTATGCGTTATGCGTTATGCGTTATACGGTTTGAGTTATGCGTTATGCGTTATACGGTTTGAGTTATGCGTTATGCGTTATACGTTATTGGTTTATGCGTTATGCGTTTTGCGTTATGCGTTATGGGTTATGTTTTATGCGTTATGCGCTATGCGTTATGCGTTATGCGTTATGCGTTATGCGTTATGCGTTATGCGTTATGCTTTATGCGTTATGCGTTATGCGTTATACGGTTTGAGTTATGCGTTATGCGTTATACGGTTTGAGTTATGCGTTATGCGTTATACGTTATTGGTTTATGCGTTATGCGTTATGCGTTTTGCGTTATGCGTTATGGGTTACGTTTTATGCGTTATGCGTTATGCGTTATGCGTTATGCGTTATGCGTTATGCGTTATGCTTTATGCGTTATGCGTTATGGGTTATGCGTTATGCGTTATGATTTGTGCGTTATACGTTTGCGTTATGCGTTATGCGTTATCCATTATGCGTTATGCTTTATGCGTTATGCGTTATGCGTTATGCGTTATGCGTTATGCGTTATGCGTTATGCGTTGATCGTTATGCGTTATGCGTTAGGCGTTATACGTTTGCGTTATGCGTTATGCGTTATGCTTTATGCGTTATGCGTTATGCGTTATGCTTTATGCGTTATGCGTTATGCGTTATGCGTTATGCGTTATGCGTTATGCGTTATGGGTTATGTTTTATGCGTTATGCGTTATGTGTTATGCGTTATGCGTTATGCGTTATGCGTTATGCGTTATGCGTTATGCGTTATGCGTTATGCGTTATGCTTTATGCGTTATGCGTTATGCGTTATGCATTTTGCGTTATGCGCCATGCGTTATGCGTTATGAGTTATGCGTTATGCGTTATGCGTTATACGGTTTGAGTTATGCGTTATGCGTTATACGGTTTGAGTTATGCGTTATGCGTTATACGTTATTGGTTTATGCGTTATGCGTTATGCGTTTTGCGTTATGCGTTATGGGTTATGTTTTATGCGTTATGCGTTTTGCGTTATACGTTATGGGTTATGTTTTATGCGTTATGCGTTATGCGTTATGCGTTATGCGTTATGCGTTATGCGTTATGCGTTATGCGTTATGCGTTTTGCGTTATGCGTTATGCGTTATGCGTTATGCGTTATGGGTTATGTATTATGCGTTATGCGTTATGCGTTATGCGTTGTGCGTTATGCGTTGTTCGTTATGCGTTATGCGTTGGGCGTTATACGTTTGCGTTATGCGTTATGCGTTATGCTTTATGCGTTATGCGTTATGCGTTATGCGTTATGCATTTTACGTTATGCGCCATGTGTTATGCGTTATGCGTTATGAGTTATGCGTTATGCGTTATGCGTTATGCGTTATGCGTTATGCGTTATGCGTTATGCGTTGTGCGTTTTGCGTTATGCGTTCTGTGTTGTGCGTTGTGCGTTGTGCGTTGTGCGTTATGCTTTATGCGTTATGCGTTATACGGTATGAGTTATGCGTTATGCGTTATGCGTTATGCGTTATGCGTTATGCGTTATGCGTTATACGGTTTGAGTTATGCGTTATGCGTTATACGGTTTGAGTTATGCGTTATGCGTTATACGTTATTGGTTTATGCGTTATGCGTTATGCGTTATGCGTTATGCGTTATGCGTTTTGCGTTATGCGTTATGGGTTATGTTTTATACGTTATGCGTTATGCGTTATGCGTTATGCGTTATGCGTTATGCGTTATGCGTTATGCGTTATGCGTTATGCGTTATGCGTTATGCATTTTACGTTATGTGCCATGCGTTATGCGTTATGCGTTATGAGTTATGCGTTATGCGTTATGCGTTATGCGTTATACGGTTTGAGTTATGCGTTATGCGTTATACGTTATGCGTTATGCGTTATGCGTTATGCGTTATGCGTTATGCGTTATGCGTTATACGTTATTGGTTTATGCGTTATGCGTTATGCGTTATGCGTTTTGCGTTATACGTTATGGGTTATGTTTTATGCGTTATGCGTTATGCGTTATGCGTTATGCGTTATGCGTTATGCGTTTTGCGTTATGCGTTATGCGTTATGCGTTATGCGTTATGGGTTATGTATTATGCGTTATGCGTTATGCGTTATGCGTTGTGCGTTATGCGTTGTTCGTTATGCGTTATGCGTTGGGCGTTATACGTTTGCGTTATGCGTTATGCGTTATGCTTTATGCGTTATGCGTTATGCGTTATGCGTTATGCGTTATGCGTTTTGCGTTATGCGTTATGCGTTATGCGTTATGCGTTGGGCGTAATACGTTTGCGTTATGCGTTATGCGTTATGCGTTATGCGTTATGCTTTATGCGTTATGCGTTATGCGTTGTACGGTATGAGTTATGCGTTATGCGTTATGCGTTATGCGTTATGCGTTATGCGTTATGCGTTATGCGTTATGCGTTATGCGTTATGCGTTATGCGTTGTGCGTTTTGCGTTATGCGTTATGCGTTATGCGTTATGCGTTATGCGTTATGCGTTATGCGTTATGGGTTATATT
Organism: Lasioglossum morio; assembly: GCA_916610235.2. Lineage (NCBI taxonomy): Eukaryota > Metazoa > Arthropoda > Insecta > Hymenoptera > Halictidae > Lasioglossum > Lasioglossum morio. The sequence continues at coordinate 1,307,276 of CAKAJA020000423.1, forward strand.
TTATGCGTTATGCGTTATGAGTGATGCGTTATGCGTTATGCGTTATGCGTTATGCGTTATGCGTTATGCGTTATGCGTTATGCGTTATGCGTTATGCGTTATGCGTTATGCGTTATGCGTTATGCGTTATGCGTTATGCTTTATGCGTTATGCGTTATGCGTTATGCATTTTGCGTTATGCGCCATGCGTTATGCGTTATGAGTTATGCGTTATGCGTTATGCGTTATACGGTTTGAGTTATGCGTTATGCGTTATACGGTTTGAGTTATGCGTTATGCGTTATACGTTATTGGTTTATGCGTTATGCGTTATGCGTTATGCGTTATGCGTTATGCGTTATGCGTTATGCGTTTTGCGTTATGCGTTATGGGTTATGTTTTATGCGTTATGCGTTATGCGTTATGCGTTATGCGTTATGCGTTATGCGTTATGCGTTATGCGTTATGCGTTATGCGTTATGCGTTATGCGTTATGCATTTTACGTTATGTGCCATGCGTTATGCGTTATGCGTTATGAGTTATGCGTTATGCGTTATGCGTTATGCGTTATGCGTTATGCGTTATACGGTTTGAGTTATGCGTTATGCGTTATACGTTATGCGTTATGCGTTATGCGTTATGCGTTATGCGTTATGCGTTATGCGTTATGCGTTATACGTTATTGGTTTATGCGTTATGCGTTATGCGTTATGCGTTTTGCGTTATACGTTATGGGTTATGTTTTATGCGTTATGCGTTATGCGTTATGCGTTATGCGTTATGCGTTATGCGTTATGCGTTATGCGTTATGCGTTATGCGTTATGCGTTTTGCGTTATGCGTTATGCGTTATGCGTTATGCGTTATGCGTTATGGGTTATGTATTATGCGTTATGCGTTATGCGTTATGCGTTGTGCGTTATGCGTTGTTCGTTATGCGTTATGCGTTGGGCGTTATACGTTTGCGTTATGCGTTATGCGTTATGCTTTATGCGTTATGCGTTATGCGTTATGCGTTATGCATTTTACGTTATGCGCCATGTGTTATGCGTTATGCGTTATGAGTTATGCGTTATGCGTTATGCGTTATGCGTTATGCGTTATGCGTTATGCGTTTTGCGTTATGCGTTATGCGTTATGCGTTATGCGTTATGCGTTGGGCGTAATACGTTTGCGTTATGCGTTATGCGTTATGCGTTATGCGTTATGCTTTATGCGTTATGCGTTATGCGTTGTACGGTATGAGTTATGCGTTATGCGTTATGCGTTATGCGTTATGCGTTATGCGTTATGCGTTATGCGTTATGCGTTATGCGTTATACGGTTTGAGTTATGCGTTATGCGTTATACGTTATGCGTTATGCGTTATGCGTTATGCGTTATGCGTTATGCGTTATGCGTTATACGTTATTGGTTTATGCGTTATGCGTTTTGCGATATACGTTATGGGTTATGTTTTATGCGTTATGCGTTATGCGTTATGCGTTATGCGTTATGCGTTATGCGTTATGCGTTATGCGTTATGCGTTTTGCGTTATGCGTTATGCGTTATGCGTTATGCGTTATGGGTTATGTATTATGCGTTATGCGTTATGCGTTATGCGTTGTGCGTTATGCGTTGTTCGTTATGCGTTATGCGTTGGGCGTTATACGTTTGCGTTATGCGTTATGCGTTATGCTTTATGCGTTATGCGTTATGCGTTATGCGTTATGCATTTTACGTTATGCGCCATGTGTTATGCGTTATGCGTTATGAGTTATGCGTTATGCGTTATGCGTTATGCGTTATGCGTTATGCGTTATGCGTTTTGCGTTATGCGTTATGCGTTATGCGTTATGCGTTATGCGTTATGCGTTGGGCGTAATACGTTTGCGTTATGCGTTATGCGTTATGCGTTATGCGTTATGCGTTATGTGTTATGCGTTATGCATTTTACGTTATGTGCCATGCGTTATGCGTTATGCGTTATGAGTTATGCGTTATGCGTTATGCGTTATGCGTTATGCGTTATGCGTTATACGGTTTGAGTTATGCGTTATGCGTTATACGTTATGCGTTATGCGTTATGCGTTATGCGTTATGCGTTATGCGTTATGCGTTATGCGTTATGCGTTATACGTTATTGGTTTATGCGTTATGCGTTATGCGTTATGCGTTTTGCGTTATACGTTATGGGTTATGTTTTATGCGTTATGCGTTATGCGTTATGCGTTATGCGTTATGCGTTATGCGTTTTGCGTTATGCGTTATGCGTTATGCGTTATGCGTTATGCGTTATGCGTTGGGCGTAATACGTTTGCGTTATGCGTTATGCGTTATGCGTTATGCGTTATGCATTTTGCGTTATGCGTTATGCGTTATGCGTTATGCGTTATGCGTTATGCGTTATGAGTTATAAGTTATGCTTTATGCGTTAAGCGTTATGCGTTATGCGTTATGCGTTATGCGTTATGCGTTATGCGTTATGCGTTATGCATTTTGCGTTATGCGCCATGCGTTATGCGTTATGAGTTATGCGTTATGCGTTATGCGTTATACGGTTTGAGTTATGCGTTATGCGTTATGCGGTTTGAGTTATGCGTTATGCGTTATACGTTATTGGTTTATGCGTTATGCGTTATGCGTTATGCGTTATGCGTTATGCGTTATGCGTTATGCGTTATGCGTTTTGCGTTATGCGTTATGGGTTATGTTTTATGCGTTATGCGTTATGCGTTATGCGTTATGCGTTATGCGTTATGCGTTATGCGTTATGCGTTATGCGTTATGCGTTATGCATTTTACGTTATGTGCCATGCGTTATGCGTTATGCGTTATGAGTTATGCGTTATGCGTTATGCGTTATGCGTTATGCGTTATGCGTTATACGGTTTGAGTTATGCGTTATGCGTTACACGTTATGCGTTATGCGTTATGCGTTATGCGTTATGCGTTATGCGTTATGCGTTATGCGTTATGCGTTATACGTTATTGGTTTATGCGTTATGCGTTATGCGTTATGCGTTTTGCGTTATACGTTATGGGTTATGTTTTATGCGTTATGCGTTATGCGTTATGCGTTATGCCTTATGCGTTATGCGTTATGCGTTTTGCGTTATGCGTTATGCGTTATGCGTTATGCGTTATGGGTTATGTATTATGCGTTATGCGTTATGCGTTATGCGTTGTGCGTTATGCGTTGTTCGTTATGCGTTATGCGTTGGGCGTTATACGTTTGCGTTATGCGTTATGCGTTATGCTTTATGCGTTATGCGTTATGCGTTATGCGTTATGCATTTTACGTTATGCGCCATGTGTTATGCGTTATGCGTTATGAGTTATGCGTTATGCGTTATGCGTTATGCGTTATGCGTTATGCGTTATGCGTTATGCGTTATGCGTTATGCGTTATACGGTTTGAGTTATGCGTTATGCGTTACACGTTATGCGTTATGCGTTATGCGTTATGCGTTATGCGTTATGCGTTATGCGTTATGCGTTATGCGTTATACGTTATTGGTTTATGCGTTATGCGTTATGCGTTATGCGTTTTGCGTTATACGTTATGGGTTATGTTTTATGCGTTATGCGTTATGCGTTATGCGTTATGCCTTATGCGTTATGCGTTATGCGTTTTGCGTTATGCGTTATGCGTTATGCGTTATGCGTTATGGGTTATGTATTATGCGTTATGCGTTATGCGTTATGCGTTGTGCGTTATGCGTTGTTCGTTATGCGTTATGCGTTGGGCGTTATACGTTTGCGTTATGCGTTATGCGTTATGCTTTATGCGTTATGCGTTATGCGTTATGCGTTATGCATTTTACGTTATGCGCCATGTGTTATGCGTTATGCGTTATGAGTTATGCGTTATGCGTTATGCGTTATGCGTTATGCGTTATGCGTTATGCGTTATGCGTTTTGCGTTATGCGTTATGCGTTATGCGTTATGCGTTATGCGTTGGGCGTAATACGTTTGCGTTATGCGTTATGCGTTATGCGTTATGCGTTATGCTTTATGCGTTATGCGTTATGCGTTGTACGGTATGAGTTATGCGTTATGCGTTATGGGTTATGTTTTATGCGTTATGCGTTATGCGTTATGCGTTATGCGTTATGCGTTATGCGTTATGCGTTATGCGTTATGCGTTATGCGTTATGCATTTTACGTTATGTGCCATGCGTTATGCGTTATGCGTTATGAGTTATGCGTTATGCGTTATGCGTTATGCGTTATGCGTTATGCGTTATACGGTTTGAGTTATGCGTTATGCGTTATACGTTATGCGTTACGCGTTATGCGTTATGCGTTATGCGTTATGCGTTATGCGTTATACGTTATTGGTTTATGCGTTATGCGTTATGCGTTATGCGTTTTGCGTTATACGTTATGGGTTATGTTTTATGCGTTATGCGTTATGCGTTATGCGTTATGCGTTATGCGTTATGCGTTATGCGTTATGCGTTATGCGTTTTGCGTTATGCGTTATGCGTTATGCGTTATGCGTTATGGGTTATGTATTATGCGTTATGCGTTATGCGTTATGCGTTGTGCGTTATGCGTTGTTCGTTATGCGTTATGCGTTGGGCGTTATACGTTTGCGTTATGCGTTATGCGTTATGCGTTATGCATTTTACGTTATGCGCCATGTGTTATGCGTTATGCGTTATGAGTTATGCGTTATGCGTTATGCGTTATGCGTTATGCGTTATGCGTTATGCGTTTTGCGTTATGCGTTATGCGTTATGCGTTATGCGTTATGCGTTGGGCGTAATACGTTTGCGTTATGCGTTATGCGTTATGCGTTATGCGTTATGCGTTATGCTTTATGCGTTATGCGTTATGCGTTGTACGGTATGAGTTATGCGTTATGCGTTATGCGTTATGCGTTATGCGTTATGCGGTATGCGTTATGCGTTATGCGTTATGCGTTATGCGTTGTGCGTTTTGCGTTATGCGTTCTGTGTTGTGCGTTGTGCGTTGTGCGTTATGCTTTATGCGTTATGCGTTATACGGTATGAGTTATGCGTTATGCGTTATGCGTTATGCGTTATGCGTTATGCGTTATGCGTTATGCATTTTGCGTTATGCGTTATGCGTTATGCGTTATGCGTTATGAGTTATAAGTTATGCTTTATGCGTTATGCGTTATGCGTTATGCGTTATGCGTTATGCGTTATGCGTTATGCGTTATGCGTTATGCGTTATGCGTTATGCGTTATGCGTTATGCGTTATGCGTTATGCGTTATGCGTTATGCGTTATGCGTTATGCGTTATGCGTTATGCGTTATGCGTTATGCGTTATGCGTTATGCGTTATGCGTTATGCGTTATGGGTTATGTTTTATGCGTTATGCGTTATGCGTTATGCGTTATGCGTTATGCGTTATGCGTTATGCGTTATGCGTTATGCGTTATGCGTTATGCGTTATGCGTTATGCTTTATGCGTTATGCGTTATGCGTTATGCATTTTGCGTTATGCGCCATGCGTTATGCGTTATGAGTTATGCGTTATGCGTTATGCGTTATACGGTTTTAGTTATGCGTTATGCGTTATACGGTTTGAGTTATGCGTTATGCGTTATACGTTATTGGTTTATGCGTTATGCGTTATGCGTTATGCGTTATGCGTTTTGCGTTATGCGTTATGGGTTATGTTTTATGCGTTATGCGTTATGCGTTATGCGTTATGCGTTATGCGTTATGCGTTATGCGTTATGCGTTATGCGTTATGCATTTTGCGTTATGCGTTATGCGTTATGCGTTATGCGTTATGCGTTATGAGTTATAAGTTATGCTTTATGCGTTAAGCGTTATGCGTTATGCGTTATGCGTTATGCGTTATGCGTTATGCGTTATGCGTTATGCGTTATGCGTTTTGCGTTATGCGTTATGGGTTATGTTTTATGCGTTATGCGTTATGCGTTATGCGTTATGCTTTTTGCGTTATGCGTTATGGGTTATGCGTTATGCGTTATGATTTGTGCGTTATACGTTTGCGTTATGCGTTATGCGTTATCCATTATGCGTTATGCTTTATGCGTTATGCGTTATGCGTTATGCGTTATGCGTTATGCGTTATGCGTTATGCGTTGATCGTTATGCGTTATGCGTTAGGCGTTATACGTTTGCGTTATGCGTTATGCGTTATGCGTTATGCTTTATGCGTTATGCGTTATGCGTTATGAGTTATGAGTTTTGCGTTATGCGTTATGCGTTATGCGTTATGCGTTATGCGTTATGCATTTTGCGTTATGCGCCATGCGTTATGCGTTATGAGTTATGCGTTATGCGTTATGCGTTATGCGTTATGCGTTATGCGTTATGCGTTATGCATTTTGCGTTATGCGTTATGCGTTATGAGTTATAAGTTATGCGTTATGCGTTATGCGTTATGCGTTATGCGTTATGCGTTATGCGTTATGCGTTATGCGTTATGCGTTATGCGTTATGCGTTATGCGTTATGCGTTATGCGTTATGGGTTATATTTTATGCGTTATGCGTTATGCGTTATGCGTTATGCGTTATGCGTTATGCGTTATGCGTTATGCGTTATGCGTTATGCGTTATGCGTTATGCTTTATGCGTTATGCGTTATGCGTTATGCGTTATGCGTTATGCGTTATGGGTTATGTTTTATGCGTTATGGGTTATGTTTTATGCGTTATGCGTTATGCGTTATGCGTTATGCGTTATGCGTTATGCGTTATGCGTTATGCGTTATGCTTTATGCGTTATGCGTTATGCGTTATGCATTTTGCGTTATGCGCCATGCGTTATGCGTTATGAGTTATGCGTTATGCGTTATGCGTTATGCGTTATACGGTTTGAGTTATGCGTTATGCGTTATACGGTTTGAGTTATGCGTTATGCGTTATACGTTATTGGTTTATGCGTTATGCGTTATGCGTTTTGCGTTATGCGTTATGCGTTATGCTTTATGCGTTATGCGTTATGCGTTATGCGTTATGCGTTATGCGTTATGGGTTATGTTTTATGCGTTATGCGTTATGCGTTATGCGTTATGCGTTATGCGTTATGCGTTATGCGTTATGCGTTATGCGTTATGCGTTATGCGTTATGCTTTATGCGTTATGCGTTATGCGTTATGCATTTTGCGTTATGCGCCATGCGTTATGCGTTATGAGTTATGCGTTATGCGTTATGCGTTATGCGTTATACGGTTTGAGTTATGCGTTATGCGTTATACGGTTTGAGTTATGCGTTATGCGTTATACGTTATTGGTTTATGCGTTATGCGTTATGCGTTTTGCGTTATGCGTTATGCGTTATGCGTTATGCGTTATGCGTTATGCGTTATGCGTTATGCGTTATGCGTTATGCGTTATGCGTTATGCGTTATGGGTTATATTTTATGCGTTATGCGTTATGCGTTATGCGTTATGCGTTATGCGTTATGCGTTATGCGTTATGCGTTATGCGTTATGCGTTATGCGTTATGCGTTATGCGTTATGCGTTATGGGTTATATTTTATGCGTTATGCGTTATGCGTTATGCGTTATGCGTTATGCGTTATGCGTTATGCGTTATGCGTTATGCGTTATGCGTTATGCGTTATGCGTTATGCTTTATGCGTTATGCGTTATGCGTTATGCGTTATGCGTTATGCGTTATGGGTTATGTTTTATGCGTTATGCGTTATGCGTTATGCGTTATGCGTTATGCGTTATGCGTTATGCGTTATGCGTTATGCGTTATGCGTTATGCGTTATGCGTTATGCTTTATGCGTTATGCGTTATGCGTTATGCATTTTGCGTTATGCGCCATGCGTTATGCGTTATGAGTTATGCGTTATGCGTTATGCGTTATGCGTTATACGGTTTGAGTTATGCGTTATGCGTTATACGGTTTGAGTTATGCGTTATGCGTTATACGTTATTGGTTTATGCGTTATGCGTTATGCGTTATGCGTTGATCGTTATGCGTTATGCGTTAGGCGTTATACGTTTGCGTTATGCGTTATGCGTTATGCTTTATGCGTTATGCGTTATGCTTTATGCGTTATGCGTTATGCGTTATGCGTTATGCGTTATGCGTTATGGGTTATGTTTTATGCGTTATGCGTTATGCGTTATGCGTTATGCGTTATGCGTTATGCGTTATGCGTTATGCGTTATGCGTTATGCGTTATGCGTTATGCTTTATGCGTTATGCGTTATGCGTTATGCATTTTGCGTTATGCGCCATGCGTTATGCGTTATGAGTTATGCGTTATGGGTTATGCGTTATACGGTTTGAGTTATGCGTTATGCGTTATACGGTTTGAGTTATGCGTTATGCGTTATACGTTATTGGTTTATGCGTTATGCGTTATGCGTTATGCGTTTTGCGTTATGCGTTATGGGTTATGTTTTATGCGTTATGCGTTTTGCGTTATACGTTATGGGTTATGTTTTATGCGTTATGCGTTATGCGTTATGCGTTATGCGTTATGCGTTATGCGTTATGCGTTATGCGTTATGCGTTATGCGTTATGCGTTTTGCGTTATGCGTTATGCGTTATGCGTTATGCGTTATGCGTTATGGGTTATGTATTATGCGTTATGCGTTATGCGTTATGCGTTGTGCGTTATGCGTTGTTCGTTATGCGTTATGCGTTGGGCGTTATACGTTTGCGTTATGCGTTATGCGTTATGCTTTATGCGTTATGCGTTATGCGTTATGCGTTATGCATTTTACGTTATGCGCCATGTGTTATGCGTTATGCGTTATGCGTTATGCGTTATGCGTTATGCGTTATGCGTTATGCGTTATGCGTTATGCGTTATGCGTTATGCGTTATGCGTTGTGCGTTTTGCGTTATGCGTTCTGTGTTGTGCGTTGTGCGTTGTGCGTTGTGCGTTATGCTTTATGCGTTATGCGTTATACGGTATGAGTTATGCGTTATGCGTTATGCGTTATGCGTTATGCGTTATGCGTTATGCGTTATGCGTTATGCATTTTGCGTTATGCGTTATGCGTTATGCGTTATGCGTTATGAGTTATAAGTTATGCTTTATGCGTTATGCGTTATGCGTTATGCGTTATGCGTTATGCGTTATGCGTTATGCGTTATGCGTTATGCGTTATGCGTTATGCGTTATGCGTTATGCGTTATGCGTTATGCGTTATGGGTTATGTTTTATGCGTTATGCGTTATGCGTTATGCGTTATGCGTTATGCGTTATGCGTTATGCGTTATGCGTTATGCGTTATGCGTTATGCGTTATGCGTTATGCGTTGGGCGTAATACGTTTGCGTTATGCGTTATGCGTTATGCGTTATGCGTTATGCTTTATGCGTTATGCGTTATGCGTTGTACGGTATGAGTTATGCGTTATGCGTTATGCGTTATGCGTTATGCGTTATGCGTTATGCGTTATGCGTTATGCGTTATGCGTTATGCGTTATGCGTTATGCGTTATGCGTTGTGCGTTTTGCGTTATGCGTTCTGTGTTGTGCGTTGTGCGTTGTGCGTTATGCTTTATGCGTTATGCGTTATACGGTATGAGTTATGCGTTATGCGTTATGCGTTATGCGTTATGCGTTATGCGTTATGCGTTATGCGTTATGCGTTATGCGTTGGGCGTAATACGTTTGCGTTATGCGTTATGCGTTATGCGTTATGCGTTATGCTTTATGCGTTATGCGTTATACGGTTTGAGTTATGCGTTATGCGCTATACGGTTTCAGTTATGCGTTATGCGTTATACGTTATTGGTTTATGCGTTATGCGTTATGCGTTATGCGTTATGCGTTTTGCGTTATGCGTTATGGGTTATGTTTTATGCGTTATGCGTTATGCGTTATGCGTTATGCGTTATGCGTTATGCGTTATGCGTTATGCGTTATGCATTTTGCGTTATGCGTTATGCGTTATGCGTTATGCGTTATGCGTTATGAGTTATAAGTTATGCTTTATGCGTTAAGCGTTATGCGTTATGCGTTATGCGTTATGCGTTATGCGTTATGCGTTATGCGTTATGCGTTATGCGTTTTGCGTTATGCGTTATGGGTTATGTTTTATGCGTTATGCGTTATGCGTTATGCGTTATGCGTTATGCGTTATGCGTTATGCTTTTTGCGTTATGCGTTATGGGTTATGCGTTATGCGTTATGCGTTATGCGTTATGCGTTATGCGTTATGCGTTATGCGTTATGGGTTATGTTTTATGCGTTATGCGTTATGCGTTATGCGTTATGCGTTATGCGTTATGCGTTATGCGTTATGCGTTATGCGTTATGCGTTATGCGTTATGCGTTATGCGTTATGCGTTGATCGTTATGCGTTATGCGTTAGGCGTTATACGTTTGCGTTATGCGTTATGCGTTATGCGTTATGCGTTATGCATTTTGCGTTATGCGTTATGCGTTATGCGTTATGAGTAATAAGTTATGCGTTATGCGTTATGCGTTATGCGTTATGCGTTATGCGTTATGCGTTATGCGTTATGCGTTATGCGTTATGCGTTATGCGTTATGCGTTATGCGTTATGCGTTATGCGTTATGGGTTATATTTTATGCGTTATGCGTTATGCGTTATGCGTTATGCGTTATGCGTTATGCGTTATGCGTTATGCGTTATGCGTTATGCGTTATGCGTTATGCGTTATGCGTTATGCGTTATGCGTTATGCGTTATGCGTTATGCATTTTGCGTTATGCGTTATGCGTTATGCGTTATGAGTTATAAGTTATGCGTTATGCGTTATGCGTTATGCGTTATGCGTTATGCGTTATGCGTTATGCGTTATGCGTTATGCGTTATGCGTTATGCGTTATGCGTTATGCGTTATGCGTTATGCGTTATGGGTTATATTTTATGCGTTATGCGTTATGCGTTATGCTTTATGCGTTATGCGTTATACGGTTTGAGTTATGCGTTATGCGCTATACGGTTTCAGTTATGCGTTATGCGTTATGCGTTATGCGTTATGCGTTATGCGTTATGCGTTATGCGTTATGCGTTATGCGTTATGCGTTATGCGTTATGCGTTATGCGTTGTGCGTTTTGCGTTATGCGTTCTGTGTTGTGCGTTGTGCGTTGTGCGTTATGCTTTATGCGTTATGCGTTATACGGTATGAGTTATGCGTTATGCGTTATGCGTTATGCGTTATGCGTTATGCGTTATGCGTTATGCGTTATGCGTTATGCGTTGGGCGTAATACGTTTGCGTTATGCGTTATGCGTTATGCGTTATGCGTTATGCTTTATGCGTTATGCGTTATACGGTTTGAGTTATGCGTTATGCGTTATGCGGTTTGAGTTATGCGTTATGCGTTATACGTTATTGGTTTATGCGTTATGCGTTATGCGTTATGCGTTATGCGTTTTGCGTTATGCGTTATGGGTTATGTTTTATGCGTTATGCGTTATGCGTTATGCGTTATGCGTTATGCGTTATGCGTTATGCATTTTGCGTTATGCGTTATGCGTTATGCGTTATGCGTTATGCGTTATGCGTTATGAGTTATAAGTTATGCTTTATGCGTTAAGCGTTATGCGTTATGCGTTATGCGTTATGCGTTATGCGTTATGCGTTATGCGTTATGCGTTATGCGTTATGCGTTTTGCGTTATGCGTTATGGGTTATGTTTTATGCGTTATGCGTTATGCGTTATGCGTTATGCGTTATGCGTTATGCGTTATGCGTTATGCGTTATGCTTTTTGCGTTATGCGTTATGGGTTATGCGTTATGCGTTATGATTTGTGCGTTATACGTTTGCGTTATGCGTTATGCGTTATCCATTATGCGTTATGCTTTATGCGTTATGCGTTATGCGTTATGCGTTATGCGTTATGCGTTATGCGTTATGCGTTGATCGTTATGCGTTATGCGTTAGGCGTTATACGTTTGCGTTATGCGTTATGCGTTATGCGTTATGCTTTATGCGTTATGCGTTATGCTTTATGCGTTATGCGTTATGCGTTATGCGTTATGCGTTATGCGTTATGCGTTGGGCGTAATACGTTTGCGTTATGCGTTATGCGTTATGCGTTATGCGTTATGCTTTATGCGTTATGCGTTATACGGTTTGAGTTATGCGTTATGCGTTATGCGGTTTGAGTTATGCGTTATGCGTTATACGTTATTGGTTTATGCGTTATGCGTTATGCGTTATGCGTTATGCGTTTTGCGTTATGCGTTATGGGTTATGTTTTATGCGTTATGCGTTATGCGTTATGCGTTATGCGTTATGCGTTATGCGTTATGCGTTATGCGTTATGCGTTATGCGTTATGCGTTATGCGTTATGCGTTATGCGTTATGCGTTGGGCGTAATACGTTTGCGTTATGCGTTATGCGTTATGCGTTATGCTTTATGCGTTATGCGTTATGCGTTGTACGGTATGAGTTATGCGTTATGCGTTATGCGTTATGCGTTATGCGTTATGCGTTATGCGTTATGCGTTATGCGTTATGCGTTATGCGTTATGCGTTATGCGTTGTGCGTTTTGCGTTATGCGTTCTGTGTTGTGCGTTGTGCGTTGTGCGTTATGCTTTATGCGTTATGCGTTATACGGTATGAGTTATGCGTTATGCGTTATGCGTTATGCGTTATGCGTTATGCGTTATGCGTTATGCGTTATGCGTTATGCGTTGGGCGTAATACGTTTGCGTTATGCGTTATGCGTTATGCGTTATGCGTTATGCTTTATGCGTTATGCGTTATACGGTTTGAGTTATGCGTTATGCGTTATGCGGTTTGAGTTATGCGTTATGCGTTATACGTTATTGGTTTATGCGTTATGCGTTATGCGTTATGCGTTTTGCGTTATGCGTTATGGGTTATGTTTTATGCGTTATGCGTTATGCGTTATGCGTTATGCGTTATGCGTTATGCGTTATGCGTTATGCGTTATGCGTTATGCTTTTTGCGTTATGCGTTATGGGTTATGCGTTATGCGTTATGATTTGTGCGTTATACGTTTGCGTTATGCGTTATGCGTTATCCATTATGCGTTATGCTTTATGCGTTATGCGTTATGCGTTATGCGTTATGCGTTATGCGTTATGCGTTATGCGTTGATCGTTATGCGTTATGCGTTAGGCGTTATACGTTTGCGTTATGCGTTATGCGTTATGCGTTATGCTTTATGCGTTATGCGTTATGCTTTATGCGTTATGCGTTATGCGTTATGCGTTATGCGTTATGCGTTGGGCGTAATACGTTTGCGTTATGCGTTATGCGTTATGCGTTATGCGTTATGCTTTATGCGTTATGCGTTATACGGTTTGAGTTATGCGTTATGCGTTATGCGGTTTGAGTTATGCGTTATGCGTTATACGTTATTGGTTTATGCGTTATGCGTTATGCGTTATGCGTTATGCGTTTTGCGTTATGCGTTATGGGTTATGTTTTATGCGTTATGCGTTATGCGTTATGCGTTATGCATTTTGCGTTATGCGTTATGCGTTATGCGTTATGCGTTATGCGTTATGAGTTATAAGTTATGCTTTATGCGTTAAGCGTTATGCGTTATGCGTTATGCGTTATGCGTTATGCGTTATGCGTTATGCGTTATGCGTTATGCGTTATGCGTTATGCGTTTTGCGTTATGCGTTATGGGTTATGTTTTATGCGTTATGCGTTATGCGTTATGCGTTATGCGTTATGCGTTATGCGTTATGCGTTATGCGTTATGCTTTTTGCGTTATGCGTTATGGGTTATGCGTTATGCGTTATGATTTGTGCGTTATACGTTTGCGTTATGCGTTATGCGTTATCCATTATGCGTTATGCTTTATGCGTTATGCGTTATGCGTTATGCGTTATGCGTTATGCGTTATGCGTTATGCGTTGATCGTTATGCGTTATGCGTTAGGCGTTATACGTTTGCGTTATGCGTTATGCGTTATGCGTTATGCTTTATGCGTTATGCGTTATGCTTTATGCGTTATGCGTTATGCGTTATGCGTTATGCGTTATGCGTTATGGGTTATGTTTTATGCGTTATGCGTTATGCGTTATGCGTTATGCGTTATGCGTTATGCGTTATGCGTTATGCGTTATGCGTTATGCGTTATGCGTTATGCGTTGATCGTTATGCGTTATGCGTTAGGCGTTATACGTTTGCGTTATGCGTTATGCGTTATGCGTTATGCTTTATGCGTTATGCGTTATGCGTTATGAGTTATAAGTTTTGCGTTATGCGTTATGCGTTATGCGTTATGCGTTATGCGTTATGCATTTTGCGTTATGCGTTATGCGTTATGCGTTATGCGTTATGCGTTATGCGTTATGCGTTATGCGTTATGCGTTATGCGTTATGGGTTATATTTTATGCGTTATGCGTTATGCGTTATGCGTTATGCGTTATGCGTTATGCGTTATGCGTTATGCGTTATGCTTTATGCGTTATGCGCTATGCGTTATGCGTTATGCGTTATGGGTTATGTTTTATGCGTTATGCGTTATGCGTTATGCGTTATGCGTTATGCGTTATGCGTTATGCGTTATGCGTTATGCGTTATGCGTTATGCGTTATGCTTTATGCGTTATGCGTTATGCGTTATGCGTTATGCATTTTGCGTTATGCGCCATGCGTTTTGCGTTATGAGTTATGCGTTATGCGTTATGCGTTATACGGTTTGAGTTATGCGTTATGCGTTATACGGTTTGAGTTATGCGTTATGCGTTATACGTTATTGGTTTATGCGTTATGCGTTATGCGTTTTGCGTTATGCGTTATGGGTTATGTTTTATGCGTTATGCGTTATGCGTTATGCGTTATGCGTTATGCGTTATGCGTTATGCGTTATGCGTTATGCGTTATGCTTTATGCGTTATGCGTTATGCGTTATACGGTTTGAGTTATGCGTTATGCGTTATACGGTTTGAGTTATGCGTTATGCGTTATACGTTATTGGTTTATGCGTTATGCGTTATGCGTTTTGCGTTATGCGTTATGGGTTACGTTTTATGCGTTATGCGTTATGCGTTATGCGTTATGCGTTATGCGTTATGCGTTATGCTTTTTGCGTTATGCGTTATGGGTTATGCGTTATGCGTTATGATTTGTGCGTTATACGTTTGCGTTATGCGTTATGCGTTATCCATTATGCGTTATGCTTTATGCGTTATGCGTTATGCGTTATGCGTTATGCGTTATGCGTTATGCGTTATGCGTTATGCGTTATGCGTTGATCGTTATGCGTTATGCGTTAGGCGTTATACGTTTGCGTTATGCGTTATGCGTTATGCGTTATGCTTTATGCGTTATGCGTTATGCTTTATGCGTTATGCGTTATGCGTTATGCGTTATGCGTTATGCGTTATGCGTTATGGGTTATGTTTTATGCGTTATGCGTTATGCGTTATGCGTTATGCGTTATGCGTTATGCGTTATGCGTTATGCGTTATGCGTTATGCGTTATGCGTTATGCGTTATGCTTTATGCGTTATGCGTTATGCGTTATGCATTTTGCGTTATGCGCCATGCGTTATGCGTTATGAGTTATGCGTTATGCGTTATGCGTTATGCGTTATGCGTTATGCGTTATACGGTTTGAGTTATGCGTTATGCGTTATACGTTATGCGTTATGCGTTATGCGTTATGCGTTATGCGTTATGCGTTATGCGTTATGCGTTATACGTTATTGGTTTATGCGTTATGCGTTATGCGTTTTGCGTTATACGTTATGGGTTATGTTTTATGCGTTATGCGTTATGCGTTATGCGTTATGCGTTATGCGTTATGCGTTATGCGTTATGCGTTATGCGTTTTGCGTTATGCGTTATGCGTTATGCGTTATGCGTTATGGGTTATGTATTATGCGTTATGCGTTATGCGTTATGCGTTGTGCGTTATGCGTTGTTCGTTATGCGTTATGCGTTGGGCGTTATACGTTTGCGTTATGCGTTATGCGTTATGCTTTATGCGTTATGCGTTATGCGTTATGCGTTATGCATTTTACGTTATGCGCCATGTGTTATGCGTTATGCGTTATGAGTTATGCGTTATGCGTTATGCGTTATGCGTTATGCGTTATGCGTTATGCGTTTTGCGTTATGCGTTATGCGTTATGCGTTATGCGTTATGCGTTGGGCGTAATACGTTTGCGTTATGCGTTATGCGTTATGCGTTATGCGTTATGCGTTATGCGTTATGCTTTATGCGTTATGCGTTATGCGTTGTACGGTATGAGTTATGCGTTATGCGTTATGCGTTATGCGTTATGCGTTATGCGTTATGCGTTATGCGTTATGCGTTATGCGTTATGCGTTGTGCGTTTTGCGTTATGCGTTCTGTGTTGTGCGTTGTGCGTTGTGCGTTATGCTTTATGCGTTATGCGTTATACGGTATGAGTTATGCGTTATGCGTTATGCGTTATGCGTTATGCGTTATGCGTTATGCGTTATGCATTTTGCGTTATGCGTTATGCGTTATGCGTTATGCGTTATGAGTTATAAGTTATGCTTTATGCGTTATGCGTTATGCGTTATGCGTTATGCGTTATGCGTTATGCGTTATGCGTTATGCGTTATGCGTTATGCGTTATGCGTTATGCGTTATGCGTTATGCGTTATGCGTTATGCGTTATGCGTTATGCGTTATGCGTTATGCGTTATGCGTTATGCGTTATGCGTTATGCGTTATGCGTTATGCGTTATGCGTTATGCGTTATGCGTTATGCGTTATGGGTTATGTTTTATGCGTTATGCGTTATGCGTTATGCGTTATGCGTTATGCGTTATGCGTTATGCGTTATGCGTTATGCGTTATGCGTTATGCGTTATGCGTTATGCTTTATGCGTTATGCGTTATGCGTTATGCATTTTGCGTTATGCGCCATGCGTTATGCGTTATGAGTTATGCGTTATGCGTTATGCGTTATGCGTTATGCGTTATGCGTTATGCGTTATGCGTTATGCGTTATGCGTTATGCGTTATGCGTTATGCGTTGATCGTTATGCGTTATGCGTTAGGCGTTATACGTTTGCGTTATGCGTTATGCGTTATGCGTTATGCTTTATGCGTTATGCGTTATGCGTTATGAGTTATAAGTTTTGCGTTATGCGTTATGCGTTATGCGTTATGCGTTATGCGTTATGCGTTATGCTTTTTGCGTTATGCGTTATGGGTTATGCGTTATGCGTTATGATTTGTGCGTTATACGTTTGCGTTATGCGTTATGCGTTATCCATTATGCGTTATGCTTTATGCGTTATGCGTTATGCGTTATGCGTTATGCGTTATGCGTTATGCGTTATGCGTTGATCGTTATGCGTTATGCGTTAGGCGTTATACGTTTGCGTTATGCGTTATGCGTTATGCGTTATGCTTTATGCGTTATGCGTTATGCGTTATGAGTTATAAGTTTTGCGTTATGCGTTATGCGTTATGCGTTATGCGTTATGCGTTATGCATTTTGCGTTATGCGCCATGCGTTATGCGTTATGAGTTATGCGTTATGCGTTATGCGTTATGCGTTATGCGTTATGCGTTATGCGTTATGCATTTTGCGTTATGCGTTATGCGTTATGAGTTATAAGTTATGCGTTATGCGTTATGCGTTATGCGTTATGCGTTATGCGTTATGCGTTATGCGTTATGCGTTATGCGTTATGCGTTATGCGTTATGCGTTATGCGTTATGCGTTATGCGTTATGCGTTATGGGTTATATTTTATGCGTTATGCGTTATGCGTTATGCGTTATGCGTTATGCGTTATGCGTTATGCGTTATGCGTTATGCGTTATGCGTTATGCGTTATGCTTTATGCGTTATGCGTTATGCGTTATGCGTTATGCGTTATGCGTTATGGGTTATGTTTTATGCGTTATGGGTTATGTTTTATGCGTTATGCGTTATGCGTTATGCGTTATGCGTTATGCGTTATGCGTTATGCTTTATGCGTTATGCGTTATGCGTTATGCATTTTGCGTTATGCGCCATGCGTTATGCGTTATGAGTTATGCGTTATGCGTTATGCGTTATGCGTTATACGGTTTGAGTTATGCGTTATGCGTTATACGGTTTGAGTTATGCGTTATGCGTTATACGTTATTGGTTTATGCGTTATGCGTTATGCGTTTTGCGTTATGCGTTATGCGTTATGCTTTATGCGTTATGCGTTATGCGTTATGCGTTATGCGTTATGCGTTATGCGTTATGGGTTATGTTTTATGCGTTATGCGTTATGCGTTATGCGTTATGCGTTATGCGTTATGCGTTATGCGTTATGCGTTATGCGTTATGCGTTATGCGTTATGCTTTATGCGTTATGCGTTATGCGTTATGCATTTTGCGTTATGCGCCATGCGTTATGCGTTATGAGTTATGCGTTATGCGTTATGCGTTATGCGTTATACGGTTTGAGTTATGCGTTATGCGTTATACGGTTTGAGTTATGCGTTATGCGTTATACGTTATTGGTTTATGCGTTATGCGTTATGCGTTTTGCGTTATGCGTTATGCGTTATGCGTTATGCGTTATGCGTTATGCGTTATGCGTTATGCGTTATGCGTTATGCGTTATGCGTTATGCGTTATGGGTTATATTTTATGCGTTATGCGTTATGCGTTATGCGTTATGCGTTATGCGTTATGCGTTATGCGTTATGCGTTATGCGTTATGCGTTATGCGTTATGCGTTATGCGTTATGCGTTATGCGTTATGCGTTATGCGTTATGCGTCATGCGTTATGGGTTATATTTTATGCGTTATGCGTTATGCGTTATGCGTTATGCGTTATGCGTTATGCGTTATGCGTTATGCGTTATGCGTTATGCGTTATGCGTTATGCTTTATGCGTTATGCGTTATGCGTTATGCGTTATGCGTTATGCGTTATGGGTTATGTTTTATGCGTTATGCGTTATGCGTTATGCGTTATGCGTTATGCGTTATGCGTTATGCGTTATGCGTTATGCGTTATGCTTTATGCGTTATGCGTTATGCGTTATGCATTTTGCGTTATGCGCCATGCGTTATGCGTTATGAGTTATGCGTTATGCGTTATGCGTTATGCGTTATACGGTTTGAGTTATGCGTTATGCGTTATACGGTTTGAGTTATGCGTTATGCGTTATACGTTATTGGTTTATGCGTTATGCGTTATGCGTTTTGCGTTATGCGTTATGGGTTATGTTTTATGCGTTATGCGTTATGCGTTATGCGTTATGCGTTATGCGTTATGCGTTATGCGTTATGCTTTATGCGTTATGCGTTATGCGTTATACGGTTTGAGTTATGCGTTATGCGTTATACGGTTTGAGTTATGCGTTATGCGTTATACGTTATTGGTTTATGCGTTATGCGTTATGCGTTTTGCGTTATGCGTTATGGGTTACGTTTTATGCGTTATGCGTTATGCGTTATGCGTTATGCGTTATGCGTTATGCGTTATGCTTTTTGCGTTATGCGTTATGGGTTATGCGTTATGCGTTATGATTTGTGCGTTATACGTTTGCGTTATGCGTTATGCGTTATCCATTATGCGTTATGCTTTATGCGTTATGCGTTATGCGTTATGCGTTATGCGTTATGCGTTATGCGTTATGCGTTGATCGTTATGCGTTATGCGTTAGGCGTTATACGTTTGCGTTATGCGTTATGCGTTATGCTTTATGCGTTATGCGTTATGCTTTATGCGTTATGCGTTATGCGTTATGCGTTATGCGTTATGCGTTATGGGTTATGTTTTATGCGTTATGCGTTATGCGTTATGCGTTATGCGTTATGCGTTATGCGTTATGCGTTATGCGTTATGCGTTATGCGTTATGCTTTATGCGTTATGCGTTATGCGTTATGCATTTTGCGTTATGCGCCATGCGTTATGCGTTATGAGTTATGCGTTATGCGTTATGCGTTATACGGTTTGAGTTATGCGTTATGCGTTATACGGTTTGAGTTATGCGTTATGCGTTATACGTTATTGGTTTATGCGTTATGCGTTATGCGTTATGCGTTTTGCGTTATGCGTTATGGGTTATGTTTTATGCGTTATGCGTTTTGCGTTATACGTTATGGGTTATGTTTTATGCGTTATGCGTTATGCGTTATGCGTTATGCGTTATGCGTTATGCGTTATGCGTTATGCGTTATGCGTTATGCGTTATGCGTTATGCGTTTTGCGTTATGCGTTATGCGTTATGCGTTATGCGTTATGCGTTATGGGTTATGTATTATGCGTTATGCGTTATGCGTTATGCGTTGTGCGTTATGCGTTGTTCGTTATGCGTTATGCGTTGGGCGTTATACGTTTGCGTTATGCGTTATGCGTTATGCTTTATGCGTTATGCGTTATGCGTTATGCGTTATGCATTTTACGTTATGCGCCATGTGTTATGCGTTATGCGTTATGCGTTATGCGTTATGCGTTATGCGTTATGCGTTATGCGTTATGCGTTATGCGTTATGCGTTATGCGTTATGCGTTGTGCGTTTTGCGTTATGCGTTCTGTGTTGTGCGTTGTGCGTTGTGCGTTGTGCGTTATGCTTTATGCGTTATGCGTTATACGGTATGAGTTATGCGTTATGCGTTATGCGTTATGCGTTATGCGTTATGCGTTATGCGTTATGCGTTATGCATTTTGCGTTATGCGTTATGCGTTATGCGTTATGCGTTATGAGTTATAAGTTATGCTTTATGCGTTATGCGTTATGCGTTATGCGTTATGCGTTATGCGTTATGCGTTATGCGTTATGCGTTATGCGTTATGCGTTATGCGTTATGCGTTATGCGTTATGCGTTATGCGTTATGCGTTATGCGTTATGCGTTATGGGTTATGTTTTATGCGTTATGCGTTATGCGTTATGCGTTATGCGTTATGCGTTATGCGTTATGCGTTATGCGTTATGCGTTATGCGTTATGCGTTATGCGTTATGCGTTATGCGTTATGCGTTGGGCGTAATACGTTTGCGTTATGCGTTATGCGTTATGCGTTATGCGTTATGCTTTATGCGTTATGCGTTATGCGTTGTACGGTATGAGTTATGCGTTATGCGTTATGCGTTATGCGTTATGCGTTATGCGTTATGCGTTATGCGTTATGCGTTATGCGTTATGCGTTATGCGTTATGCGTTATGCGTTATGCGTTATGCGTTGTGCGTTTTGCGTTATGCGTTCTGTGTTGTGCGTTGTGCGTTGTGCGTTATGCTTTATGCGTTATGCGTTATACGGTATGAGTTATGCGTTATGCGTTATGCGTTATGCGTTATGCGTTATGCGTTATGCGTTATGCGTTATGCGTTATGCGTTGGGCGTAATACGTTTGCGTTATGCGTTATGCGTTATGCGTTATGCGTTATGCTTTATGCGTTATGCGTTATACGGTTTGAGTTATGCGTTATGCGCTATACGGTTTCAGTTATGCGTTATGCGTTATACGTTATTGGTTTATGCGTTATGCGTTATGCGTTATGCGTTATGCGTTTTGCGTTATGCGTTATGGGTTATGTTTTATGCGTTATGCGTTATGCGTTATGCGTTATGCGTTATGCGTTATGCGTTATGCGTTATGCGTTATGCATTTTGCGTTATGCGTTATGCGTTATGCGTTATGCGTTATGCGTTATGAGTTATAAGTTATGCTTTATGCGTTAAGCGTTATGCGTTATGCGTTATGCGTTATGCGTTATGCGTTATGCGTTATGCGTTATGCGTTATGCGTTTTGCGTTATGCGTTATGGGTTATGTTTTATGCGTTATGCGTTATGCGTTATGCGTTATGCGTTATGCGTTATGCGTTATGCTTTTTGCGTTATGCGTTATGGGATATGCGTTATGCGTTATGCGTTATGCGTTATGCGTTATGCGTTATGCGTTATGCGTTATGCGTTATGGGTTATGTTTTATGCGTTATGCGTTATGCGTTATGCGTTATGCGTTATGCGTTATGCGTTATGCGTTATGCGTTATGCGTTATGCGTTATGCGTTATGCGTTATGCGTTATGCGTTATGCGTTGATCGTTATGCGTTATGCGTTAGGCGTTATACGTTTGCGTTATGCGTTATGCGTTATGCGTTATGCGTTATGCATTTTGCGTTATGCGTTATGCGTTATGCGTTATGAGTTATAAGTTATGCGTTATGCGTTATGCGTTATGCGTTATGCGTTATGCGTTATGCGTTACGCGTTATGCGTTATGCGTTATGCGTTATGCGTTATGCGTTATGCGTTATGGGTTATATTTTATGCGTTATGCGTTATGCGTTATGCGTTATGCGTTATGCGTTATGCGTTATGCGTTATGCGTTATGCGTTATGCGTTATGCGTTATGCGTTATGCGTTATGCGTTATGCGTTATGCGTTATGCATTTTGCGTTATGCGTTATGCGTTATGCGTTATGAGTTATAAGTTATGCGTTATGCGTTATGCGTTATGCGTTATGCGTTATGCGTTATGCGTTATGCGTTATGCGTTATGCGTTATGCGTTATGCGTTATGCGTTATGCGTTATGCGTTATGCGTTATGGGTTATATTTTATGCGTTATGCGTTATGCGTTATGCGTTATGCGTTATGCGTTATGCGTTATGCGTTATGCGTTATGCGTTATGCGTTATGCGTTATGCGTTATGCGTTATGCGTTATGCGTTATGCGTTATGCGTTATGCGTTATGCTTTATGCGTTATGCGCTATGCGTTATGCGTTATGCGTTATGCGTTATGCGTTATGCGTTATGCGTTATGCGTTATGCGTTATGCGTTATGCGTTATGCGTTATGCGTTATGCATTTTACGTTATGCGCCATGTGTTATGCGTTATGCGTTATGAGTTATGCGTTATGCGTTATGCGTTATGCGTTATGCGTTATGCGTTATGCGTTATGCGTTATGCGTTGTGCGTTTTGCGTTATGCGTTCTGTGTTGTGCGTTGTGCGTTGTGCGTTATGCTTTATGCGTTATGCGTTATACGGTATGAGTTATGCGTTATGCGTTATGCGTTATGCGTTATGCGTTATGCGTTATGCGTTATGCATTTTGCGTTATGCGTTATGCGTTATGCGTTATGCGTTATGAGTTATAAGTTATGCTTTATGCGTTATGCGTTATGCGTTATGCGTTATGCGTTATGCGTTATGCGTTATGCGTTATGCGTTATGCGTTATGCGTTATGCGTTATGCGTTATGCGTTATGCGTTATGGGTTATGTTTTATGCGTTATGCGTTATGCGTTATGCGTTATGCGTTATGCGTTATGCGTTATGCGTTATGCGTTATGCGTTATGCGTTATGCGTTATGCGTTATGCGTTGGGCGTAATACGTTTGCGTTATGCGTTATGCGTTATGCGTTATGCGTTATGCTTTATGCGTTATGCGTTATGCGTTGTACGGTATGAGTTATGCGTTATGCGTTATGCGTTATGCGTTATGCGTTATGCGTTATGCGTTATGCGTTATGCGTTATGCGTTATGCGTTATGCGTTATGCGTTATGCGTTGTGCGTTTTGCGTTATGCGTTCTGTGTTGTGCGTTGTGCGTTGTGCGTTATGCTTTATGCGTTATGCGTTATACGGTATGAGTTATGCGTTATGCGTTATGCGTTATGCGTTATGCGTTATGCGTTATGCGTTATGCGTTATGCTTTATGCGTTATGCGTTATACGGTTTGAGTTATGCGTTATGCGTTATGCGGTTTGAGTTATGCGTTATGCGTTATACGTTATTGGTTTATGCGTTATGCGTTATGCGTTATGCGTTATGCGTTTTGCGTTATGCGTTATGGGTTATGTTTTATGCGTTATGCGTTATGCGTTATGCGTTATGCGTTATGCGTTATGCGTTATGCATTTTGCGTTATGCGTTATGCGTTATGCGTTATGCGTTATGCGTTATGAGTTATAAGTTATGCTTTATGCGTTAAGCGTTATGCGTTATGCGTTATGCGTTATGCGTTATGCGTTATGCGTTATGCGTTATGCGTTATGCGTTATGCGTTTTGCGTTATGCGTTATGGGTTATGCTTTATGCGTTATGCGTTATGCGTTATGCGTTATGCGTTATGCGTTATGCGTTATGCGTTATGCTTTTTGCGTTATGCGTTATGGGTTATGCGTTATGCGTTATGATTTGTGCGTTATACGTTTGCGTTATGCGTTATGCGTTATCCATTATGCGTTATGCTTTATGCGTTATGCGTTATGCGTTATGCGTTATGCGTTATGCGTTATGCGTTATGCGTTGATCGTTATGCGTTATGCGTTAGGCGTTATACGTTTGCGTTATGCGTTATGCGTTATGCGTTATGCGTTATGCGTTATGCGTTATGCTTTATGCGTTATGCGTTATGCGTTATGCGTTATGCGTTATGCGTTATGCGTTGGGCGTAATACGTTTGCGTTATGCGTTATGCGTTATGCGTTATGCGTTATGCTTTATGCGTTATGCGTTATACGGTTTGAGTTATGCGTTATGCGTTATGCGGTTTGAGTTATGCGTTATGCGTTATACGTTATTGGTTTATGCGTTATGCGTTATGCGTTATGCGTTATGCGTTTTGCGTTATGCGTTATGGGTTATGTTTTATGCGTTATGCGTTATGCGTTATGCGTTATGCATTTTGCGTTATGCGTTATGCGTTATGCGTTATGCGTTATGCGTTATGAGTTATAAGTTATGCTTTATGCGTTAAGCGTTATGCGTTATGCGTTATGCGTTATGCGTTATGCGTTATGCGTTATGCGTTATGCGTTATGCGTTATGCGTTTTGCGTTATGCGTTATGGGTTATGTTTTATGCGTTATGCGTTATGCGTTATGCGTTATGCGTTATGCGTTATGCGTTATGCGTTATGCGTTATGCGTTATGCTTTTTGCGTTATGCGTTATGGGTTATGCGTTATGCGTTATGATTTGTGCGTTATACGTTTGCGTTATGCGTTATGCGTTATCCATTATGCGTTATGCTTTATGCGTTATGCGTTATGCGTTATGCGTTATGCGTTATGCGTTATGCGTTATGCGTTGATCGTTATGCGTTATGCGTTAGGCGTTATACGTTTGCGTTATGCGTTATGCGTTATGCGTTATGCTTTATGCGTTATGCGTTATGCTTTATGCGTTATGCGTTATGCGTTATGCGTTATGCGTTATGCGTTATGGGTTATGTTTTATGCGTTATGCGTTATGCGTTATGCGTTATGCGTTATGCGTTATGCGTTATGCGTTATGCGTTATGCGTTATGCGTTATGCGTTATGCGTTGATCGTTATGCGTTATGCGTTAGGCGTTATACGTTTGCGTTATGCGTTATGCGTTATGCGTTATGCTTTATGCGTTATGCGTTATGCGTTATGAGTTATAATTTATGCGTTATGCGTTATGCGTTATGAGTTATGCGTTATGCGTTATGCATTTTGCGTTATGCGTTATGCGTTATGCGTTATGCGTTATGCGTTATGCGTTATGCGTTATGCGTTATGCGTTATGGGTTATATTTTATGCGTTATGCGTTATGCGTTATGCGTTATGCGTTATGCGTTATGCGTTATGCGTTATGCGTTATGCGTTATGCGTTATGCTTTATGCGTTATGCGCTATGCGTTATGCGTTATGCGTTATGCGTTATGGGTTATGTTTTATGCGTTATGCGTTATGCGTTATGCGTTATGCGTTATGCGTTATGCGTTATGCGTTATGCGTTATGCGTTATGCTTTATGCGTTATGCGTTATGCGTTATGCGTTATGCATTTTGCGTTATGCGCCATGCGTTATGCGTTATGAGTTATGCGTTATGCGTTATGCGTTATACGGTTTGAGTTATGCGTTATGCGTTATACGGTTTGAGTTATGCGTTATGCGTTATACGTTATTGGTTTATGCGTTATGCGTTATGCGTTTTGCGTTATGCGTTATGGGTTATGTTTTATGCGTTATGCGTTATGCGTTATGCGTTATGCGTTATGCGTTATGCGTTATGCGTTATGCGTTATGCTTTATGCGTTATGCGTTATGCGTTATACGGTTTGAGTTATGCGTTATGCGTTATACGGTTTGAGTTATGCGTTATGCGTTATACGTTATTGGTTTATGCGTTATGCGTTATGCGTTTTGCGTTATGCGTTATGGGTTACGTTTTATGCGTTATGCGTTATGCGTTATGCGTTATGCGTTATGCGTTATGCGTTATGATTTGTGCGTTATACGTTTGCGTTATGCGTTATGCGTTATCCATTATGCGTTATGCTTTATGCGTTATGCGTTATGCGTTATGCGTTATGCGTTATGCGTTATGCGTTATGCGTTGATCGTTATGCGTTATGCGTTAGGCGTTATACGTTTGCGTTATGCGTTATGCGTTATGCGTTATGCTTTATGCGTTATGCGTTATGCTTTATGCGTTATGCGTTATGCTTTATGCGTTATGCGTTATGCGTTAGGCGTTATACGTTTGCGTTATGCGTTATGCGTTATGCGTTATGCTTTATGCGTTATGCGTTATGCTTTATGCGTTATGCGTTATGCGTTATGCGTTATGCGTTATGCGTTATGCGTTATGCGTTGGGCGTAATACGTTTGCGTTATGCGTTATGCGTTATGCGTTATGCGTTATGCTTTATGCGTTATGCGTTATACGGTTTGAGTTATGCGTTATGCGTTATGCGGTTTGAGTTATGCGTTATGCGTTATACGTTATTGGTTTATGCGTTATGCGTTATGCGTTATGCGTTATGCGTTTTGCGTTATGCGTTATGGGTTATGTTTTATGCGTTATGCGTTATGCGTTATGCGTTATGCATTTTGCGTTATGCGTTATGCGTTATGCGTTATGCGTTATGCGTTATGAGTTATAAGTTATGCTTTATGCGTTAAGCGTTATGCGTTATGCGTTATGCGTTATGCGTTATGCGTTATGCGTTATGCGTTATGCGTTATGCGTTATGCGTTTTGCGTTATGCGTTATGGGTTATGTTTTATGCGTTATGCGTTATGCGTTATGCGTTATGCGTTATGCGTTATGCGTTATGCGTTATGCTTTTTGCGTTATGCGTTATGGGTTATGCGTTATGCGTTATGATTTGTGCGTTATACGTTTGCGTTATGCGTTATGCGTTATCCATTATGCGTTATGCTTTATGCGTTATGCGTTATGCGTTATGCGTTATGCGTTATGCGTTATGCGTTATGCGTTGATCGTTATGCGTTATGCGTTAGGCGTTATACGTTTGCGTTATGCGTTATGCGTTATGCGTTATGCTTTATGCGTTATGCGTTATGCTTTATGCGTTATGCGTTATGCGTTATGCGTTATGCGTTATGCGTTATGGGTTATGTTTTATGCGTTATGCGTTATGCGTTATGCGTTATGCGTTATGCGTTATGCGTTATGCGTTATGCGTTATGCGTTATGCGTTATGCGTTATGCGTTGATCGTTATGCGTTATGCGTTAGGCGTTATACGTTTGCGTTATGCGTTATGCGTTATGCGTTATGCTTTATGCGTTATGCGTTATGCGTTATGAGTTATAAGTTTTGCGTTATGCGTTATGCGTTATGCGTTATGCGTTATGCGTTATGCATTTTGCGTTATGCGTTATGCGTTATGCGTTATGCGTTATGCGTTATGCGTTATGCGTTATGGGTTATATTTTATGCGTTATGCGTTATGCGTTATGCGTTATGCGTTATGCGTTATGCGTTATGCGTTATGCGTTATGCTTTATGCGTTATGCGCTATGCGTTATGCGTTATGCGTTATGCGTTATGGGTTATGTTTTATGCGTTATGCGTTATGCGTTATGCGTTATGCGTTATGCGTTATGCGTTATGCGTTATGCGTTATGCGTTATGCGTTATGCGTTATGCGTTATGCTTTATGCGTTATGCGTTATGCGTTATGCGTTATGCATTTTGCGTTATGCGCCATGCGTTATGCGTTATGAGTTATGCGTTATGCGTTATGCGTTATACGGTTTGAGTTATGCGTTATGCGTTATACGGTTTGAGTTATGCGTTATGCGGTATACGTTATTGGTTTATGCGTTATGCGTTATGCGTTTTGCGTTATGCGTTATGGGTTATGTTTTATGCGTTATGCGTTATGCGTTATGCGTTATGCGTTATGCGTTATGCGTTATGCGTTATGCGTTATGCTTTATGCGTTATGCGTTATGCGTTATACGGTTTGAGTTATGCGTTATGCGTTATACGGTTTGAGTTATGCGTTATGCGTTATACGTTATTGGTTTATGCGTTATGCGTTATGCGTTTTGCGTTATGCGTTATGGGTTACGTTTTATGCGTTATGCGTTATGCGTTATGCGTTATGCGTTATGCGTTATGCGTTATGCTTTTTGCGTTATGCGTTATGGGTTATGCGTTATGCGTTATGATTTGTGCGTTATACGTTTGCGTTATGCGTTATGCGTTATCCATTATGCGTTATGCTTTATGCGTTATGCGTTATGCGTTATGCGTTATGCGTTATGCGTTATGCGTTATGCGTTATGCGTTATGCGTTGATCGTTATGCGTTATGCGTTAGGCGTTATACGTTTGCGTTATGCGTTATGCGTTATGCGTTATGCTTTATGCGTTATGCGTTATGCTTTATGCGTTATGCGTTATGCGTTATGCGTTATGCGTTATGCGTTATGGGTTATGTTTTATGCGTTATGCGTTATGCGTTATGCGTTATGCGTTATGCGTTATGCGTTATGCGTTATGCGTTATGCGTTATGCGTTATGCGTTATGCTTTATGCGTTATGCGTTATGCGTTATGCATTTTGCGTTATGCGCCATGCGTTATGCGTTATGAGTTATGCGTTATGCGTTATGCGTTATACGGTTTGAGTTATGCGTTATGCGTTATACGGTTTGAGTTATGCGTTATGAGTTATAAGTTATGCTTTATGCGTTAAGCGTTATGCGTTATGCGTTATGCGTTATGCGTTATGCGTTATGCGTTATGCGTTATGCGTTATGCGTTTTGCGTTATGCGTTATGGGTTATGTTTTATGCGTTATGCGTTATGCGTTATGCGTTATGCGTTATGCGTTATGCGTTATGCTTTTTGCGTTATGCGTTATGGGTTATGCGTTATGCGTTATGCGTTATGCGTTATGCGTTATGCGTTATGCGTTATGCGTTATGGGTTATGTTTTATGCGTTATGCGTTATGCGTTATGCGTTATGCGTTATGCGTTATGCGTTATGCGTTATGCGTTATGCGTTATGCGTTATGCGTTATGCGTTATGCGTTATGCGTTATGCGTTGATCGTTATGCGTTATGCGTTAGGCGTTATACGTTTGCGTTATGCGTTATGCGTTATGCGTTATGCGTTATGCATTTTGCGTTATGCGTTATGCGTTATGCGTTATGAGTTATAAGTTATGCGTTATGCGTTATGCGTTATGCGTTATGCGTTATGCGTTATGCGTTATGCGTTATGCGTTATGCGTTATGCGTTATGCGTTATGCGTTATGCGTTATGCGTTATGGGTTATATTTTATGCGTTATGCGTTATGCGTTATGCGTTATGCGTTATGCGTTATGCGTTATGCGTTATGCGTTATGCGTTATGCGTTATGCGTTATGCGTTATGCGTTATGCGTTATGCGTTATGCGTTATGCGTTATGCGTTATGCGTTATGCGTTATGCTTTATGCGTTATGCGCTATGCGTTATGCGTTATGCGTTATGCGTTATGCGTTATGCGTTATGCGTTATGCGTTATGCGTTATGCGTTATGCGTTATGCGTTATGCGTTATGCGTTATGCATTTTACGTTATGCGCCATGTGTTATGCGTTATGCGTTATGAGTTATGCGTTATGCGTTATGCGTTATGCGTTATGCGTTATGCGTTATGCGTTATGCGTTATGCGTTATGCGTTGTGCGTTTTGCGTTATGCGTTCTGTGTTGTGCGTTGTGCGTTGTGCGTTATGCTTTATGCGTTATGCGTTATACGGTATGAGTTATGCGTTATGCGTTATGCGTTATGCGTTATGCGTTATGCGTTATGCGTTATGCATTTTGCGTTATGCGTTATGCGTTATGCGTTATGCGTTATGAGTTATAAGTTATGCTTTATGCGTTATGCGTTATGCGTTATGCGTTATGCGTTATGCGTTATGCGTTATGCGTTATGCGTTATGCGTTATGCGTTATGCGTTATGCGTTATGCGTTATGGGTTATGTTTTATGCGTTATGCGTTATGCGTTATGCGTTATGCGTTATGCGTTATGCGTTATGCGTTATGCGTTATGCGTTATGCGTTATGCGTTATGCGTTATGCGTTATGCGTTATGCGTTGGGCGTAATACGTTTGCGTTATGCGTTATGCGTTATGCGTTATGCGTTATGCTTTATGCGTTATGCGTTATGCGTTGTACGGTATGAGTTATGCGTTATGCGTTATGCGTTATGCGTTATGCGTTATGCGTTATGCGTTATGCGTTATGCGTTATGCGTTATGCGTTATGCGTTATGCGTTGTGCGTTTTGCGTTATGCGTTCTGTGTTGTGCGTTGTGCGTTGTGCGTTATGCTTTATGCGTTATGCGTTATACGGTATGAGTTATGCGTTATGCGTTATGCGTTATGCGTTATGCGTTATGCGTTATGCGTTATGCGTTATGCGTTGGGCGTAATACGTTTGCGTTATGCGTTATGCGTTATGCGTTATGCTTTATGCGTTATGCGTTATACGGTTTGAGTTATGCGTTATGCGTTATGCGGTTTGAGTTATGCGTTATGCGTTATACGTTATTGGTTTATGCGTTATGCGTTATGCGTTATGCGTTTTGCGTTATGCGTTATGGGTTATGTTTTATGCGTTATGCGTTATGCGTTATGCGTTATGCGTTATGCGTTATGCGTTATGCGTTATGCATTTTGCGTTATGCGTTATGCGTTATGCGTTATGCGTTATGCGTTATGAGTTATAAGTTATGCTTTATGCGTTAAGCGTTATGCGTTATGCGTTATGCGTTATGCGTTATGCGTTATGCGTTATGCGTTATGCGTTATGCGTTTTGCGTTATGCGTTATGGGTTATGTTTTATGCGTTATGCGTTATGCGTTATGCGTTATGCGTTATGCGTTATGCGTTATGCGTTATGCGTTATGCTTTTTGCGTTATGCGTTATGGGTTATGCGTTATGCGTTATGCGTTATGCGTTATGCGTTATGCGTTATGCGTTATGCGTTATGCGTTATGCGTTATGGGTTATGTTTTATGCGTTATGCGTTATGCGTTATGCGTTATGCGTTATGCGTTATGCGTTATGCGTTATGCGTTATGCGTTATGCGTTATGCGTTATGCGTTATGCGTTATGCGTTATGCGTTATGCGTTGGGCGTAATACGTTTGCGTTATGCGTTATGCGTTATGCGTTATGCGTTATGCGTTATGCGTTATGCGTTATGCGTTATGCGTTATGCGTTATGGGTTATGTTTTATGCGTTATGCGTTATGCGTTATGCGTTATGCGTTATGCGTTATGCGTTATGCGTTATGCGTTATGCGTTATGCGTTATGCGTTATGCGTTATGCGTTGGGCGTAATACGTTTGCGTTATGCGTTATGCGTTATGCGTTATGCGTTATGCTTTATGCGTTATGCGTTATGCGTTATACGGTATGAGTTATGCGTTATGCGTTATGCGTTATGCGTTATGCGTTATGCGTTATGCGTTATGCGTTATGCGTTATGCGTTATGCGTTATGCGTTATGCGTTGTGCGTTTTGCGTTATGCGTTCTGTGTTGTGCGTTGTGCGTTGTGCGTTATGCTTTATGCGTTATGCGTTATACGGTATGAGTTATGCGTTATGCGTTATGCGTTATGCGTTATGCGTTATGCGTTATGCGTTATGCGTTATGCGTTATGCGTTGGGCGTAATACGTTTGCGTTATGCGTTATGCGTTATGCGTTATGCGTTATGCTTTATGCGTTATGCGTTATACGGTTTGAGTTATGCGTTATGCGTTATGCGGTTTGAGTTATGCGTTATGCGTTATACGTTATTGGTTTATGCGTTATGCGTTATGCGTTATGCGTTATGCGTTTTGCGTTATGCGTTATGGGTTATGTTTTATGCGTTATGCGTTATGCGTTATGCGTTATGCGTTATGCGTTATGCGTTATGCGTTATGCATTTTGCGTTATGCGTTATGCGTTATGCGTTATGCGTTATGCGTTATGAGTTATAAGTTATGCTTTATGCGTTAAGCGTTATGCGTTATGCGTTATGCGTTATGCGTTATGCGTTATGCGTTATGCGTTATGCGTTATGCGTTATGCGTTTTGCGTTATGCGTTATGGGTTATGTTTTATGCGTTATGCGTTATGCGTTATGCGTTATGCGTTATGCGTTATGCGTTATGCGTTATGCGTTATGCTTTTTGCGTTATGCGTTATGGGTTATGCGTTATGCGTTATGATTTGTGCGTTATACGTTTGCGTTATGCGTTATGCGTTATCCATTATGCGTTATGCTTTATGCGTTATGCGTTATGCGTTATGCGTTATGCGTTATGCGTTATGCGTTATGCGTTGATCGTTATGCGTTATGCGTTAGGCGTTATACGTTTGCGTTATGCGTTATGCGTTATGCGTTATGCTTTATGCGTTATGCGTTATGCTTTATGCGTTATGCGTTATGCGTTATGCGTTATGCGTTATGCGTTATGCGTTGGGCGTAATACGTTTGCGTTATGCGTTATGCGTTATGCGTTATGCGTTATGCTTTATGCGTTATGCGTTATACGGTTTGAGTTATGCGTTATGCGTTATGCGGTTTGAGTTATGCGTTATGCGTTATACGTTATTGGTTTATGCGTTATGCGTTATGCGTTATGCGTTTTGCGTTATGCGTTATGGGTTATGTTTTATGCGTTATGCGTTATGCGTTATGCGTTATGCATTTTGCGTTATGCGTTATGCGTTATGCGTTATGCGTTATGCGTTATGCGTTATGAGTTATAAGTTATGCTTTATGCGTTAAGCGTTATGCGTTATGCGTTATGCGTTATGCGTTATGCGTTATGCGTTATGCGTTATGCGTTATGCGTTATGCGTTTTGCGTTATGCGTTATGGGTTATGTTTTATGCGTTATGCGTTATGCGTTATGCGTTATGCGTTATGCGTTATGCGTTATGCGTTATGCGTTATGCTTTTTGCGTTATGCGTTATGGGTTATGCGTTATGCGTTATGATTTGTGCGTTATACGTTTGCGTTATGCGTTATGCGTTATCCATTATGCGTTATGCTTTATGCGTTATGCGTTATGCGTTATGCGTTATGCGTTATGCGTTATGCGTTATGCGTTGACCGTTATGCGTTATGCGTTAGGCGTTATACGTTTGCGTTATGCGTTATGCGTTATGCGTTATGCTTTATGCGTTATGCGTTATGCTTTATGCGTTATGCGTTATGCGTTATGCGTTATGCGTTATGCGTTATGGGTTATGTTTTATGCGTTATGCGTTATGCGTTATGCGTTATGCGTTATGCGTTATGCGTTATGCGTTATGCGTTATGCGTTATGCGTTATGCGTTATGCGTTATGCGTTGATCGTTATGCGTTATGCGTTAGGCGTTATACGTTTGCGTTATGCGTTATGCGTTATGCGTTATGCTTTATGCGTGATGCGTTATGCGTTATGCGTTATGAGTTATAAGTTTTGCGTTATGCGTTATGCGTTATGCGTTATGCGTTATGCGTTATGCATTTTGCGTTATGCGTTATGCGTTATGCGTTATGCGTTATGCGTTATGCGTTATGCGTTATGCGTTATGCGTTATGGGTTATATTTTATGCGTTATGCGTTATGCGTTATGCGTTATGCGTTATGCGTTATGCGTTATGCGTTATGCGTTATGCTTTATGCGTTATGCGCTATGCGTTATGCGTTATGCGTTATGCGTTATGGGTTATGTTTTATGCGTTATGCGTTATGCGTTATGCGTTATGCGTTATGCGTTATGCGTTATGCGTTATGCGTTATGCGTTATGCGTTATGCTTTATGCGTTATGCGTTATGCGTTATGCGTTATGCATTTTGCGTTATGCGCCATGCGTTATGCGTTATGAGTTATGCGTTATGCGTTATGCGTTATACGGTTTGAGTTATGCGTTATGCGTTATACGGTTTGAGTTATGCGTTATGCGTTATACGTTATTGGTTTATGCGTTATGCGTTATGCGTTTTGCGTTATGCGTTATGGGTTATGTTTTATGCGTTATGCGTTATGCGTTATGCGTTATGCGTTATGCGTTATGCGTTATGCGTTATGCGTTATGCTTTATGCGTTATGCGTTATGCGTTATACGGTTTGAGTTATGCGTTATGCGTTATACGGTTTGAGTTATGCGTTATGCGTTATACGTTATTGGTTTATGCGTTATGCGTTATGCGTTTTGCGTTATGCGTTATGGGTTACGTTTTATGCGTTATGCGTTATGCGTTATGCGTTATGCGTTATGCGTTATGCGTTATGCTTTTTGCGTTATGCGTTATGGGTTATGCGTTATGCGTTATGATTTGTGCGTTATACGTTTGCGTTATGCGTTATGCGTTATCCATTATGCGTTATGCTTTATGCGTTATGCGT
Organism: Lasioglossum morio; assembly: GCA_916610235.2. Taxonomy (NCBI): domain Eukaryota; kingdom Metazoa; phylum Arthropoda; class Insecta; order Hymenoptera; family Halictidae; genus Lasioglossum; species Lasioglossum morio. The sequence continues at coordinate 1,341,762 of CAKAJA020000423.1, forward strand.
TATGCGTTATGCGTTATGCGTTATGCGTTATGCGTTATGCGTTATGCGTTATGCGTTGATCGTTATGCGTTATGCGTTAGGCGTTATACGTTTGCGTTATGCGTTATGCGTTATGCGTTATGCTTTATGCGTTATGCGTTATGCTTTATGCGTTATGCGTTATGCGTTATGCGTTATGCGTTATGCGTTATGGGTTATGTTTTATGCGTTATGCGTTATGCGTTATGCGTTATGCGTTATGCGTTATGCGTTATGCGTTATGCGTTATGCGTTATGCGTTATGCGTTATGCGTTATGCTTTATGCGTTATGCGTTATGCGTTATGCATTTTGCGTTATGCGCCATGCGTTATGCGTTATGAGTTATGCGTTATGCGTTATGCGTTATACGGTTTGAGTTATGCGTTATGCGTTATACGGTTTGAGTTATGCGTTATGCGTTATACGTTATTGGTTTATGCGTTATGCGTTATGCGTTATGCGTTTTGCGTTATGCGTTATGGGTTATGTTTTATGCGTTATGCGTTTTGCGTTATACGTTATGGGTTATGTTTTATGCGTTATGCGTTATGCGTTATGCGTTATGCGTTATGCGTTATGCGTTATGCGTTATGCGTTATGCGTTATGCGTTTTGCGTTATGCGTTATGCGTTATGCGTTATGCGTTATGCGTTATGGGTTATGTATTATGCGTTATGCGTTATGCGTTATGCGTTGTGCATTATGCGTTGTTCGTTATGCGTTATGCGTTGGGCGTTATACGTTTGCGTTATGCGTTATGCGTTATGCTTTATGCGTTATGCGTTATGCGTTATGCGTTATGCATTTTACGTTATGCGCCATGTGTTATGCGTTATGCGTTATGAGTTATGCGTTATGCGTTATGCGTTATGCGTTATGCGTTATGCGTTATGCGTTATGCGTTTTGCGTTATGCGTTATGCGTTATGCGTTATGCGTTATGCGTTGGGCGTAATACGTTTGCGTTATGCGTTATGCGTTATGCGTTATGCGTTATGCTTTATGCGTTATGCGTTATGCGTTGTACGGTATGAGTTATGCGTTATGCGTTATGCGTTATGCGTTATGCGTTATGCGTTATGCGTTATGCGTTATGCGTTATGCGTTATGCGTTGTGCGTTTTGCGTTATGCGTTCTGTGTTGTGCGTTGTGCGTTGTGCGTTATGCTTTATGCGTTATGCGTTATACGGTATGAGTTATGCGTTATGCGTTATGCGTTATGCGTTATGCGTTATGCGTTATGCGTTATGCGTTATGCATTTTGCGTTATGCGTTATGCGTTATGCGTTATGCGTTATGAGTTATAAGTTATGCTTTATGCGTTATGCGTTATGCGTTATGCGTTATGCGTTATGCGTTATGCGTTATGCGTTATGCGTTATGCGTTATGCGTTATGCGTTATGCGTTATGCGTTATGCGTTATGCGTTATGCGTTATGGGTTATGTTTTATGCGTTATGCGTTATGCGTTATGCGTTATGCGTTATGCGTTATGCGTTATGCGTTATGCGTTATGCATTTTGCGTTATGCGTTATACGTTATTGGTTTATGCGTTATGCGTTATGCGTTATGCGTTATGCGTTTTGCGTTATGCGTTATGGGTTATGTTTTATGCGTTATGCGTTATGCGTTATGCGTTATGCGTTATGCGTTATGCGTTATGCGTTATGCATTTTGCGTTATGCGTTATGCGTTATGCGTTATGCGTTATGCGTTATGAGTTATAAGTTATGCTTTATGCGTTAAGCGTTATGCGTTATGCGTTATGCGTTATGCGTTATGCGTTATGCGTTATGCGTTATGCGTTATGCGTTTTGCGTTATGCGTTATGGGTTATGTTTTATGCGTTATGCGTTATGCGTTATGCGTTATGCGTTATGCGTTATGCGTTATGCGTTATGCTTTTTGCGTTATGCGTTATGCGTTATGCGTTATGCGTTATGATTTGTGCGTTATACGTTTGCGTTATGCGTTATGCGTTATCCATTATGCGTTATGCTTTATGCGTTATGCGTTATGCGTTATGCGTTATGCGTTATGCGTTATGCGTTGATCGTTATGCGTTATGCGTTAGGCGTTATACGTTTGCGTTATGCGTTATGCGTTATGCGTTATGCTTTATGCGTTATGCGTTATGCGTTATGAGTTATAAGTTTTGCGTTATGCGTTATGCGTTATGCGTTATGCGTTATGCATTTTGCGTTATGCGCCATGCGTTATGCGTTATGAGTTATGCGTTATGCGTTATGCGTTATGCGTTATGCGTTATGCGTTATGCATTTTGCGTTATGCGTTATGCGTTATGCGTTATGAGTTATAAGTTATGCGTTATGCGTTATGCGTTATGCGTTATGCGTTATGCGTTATGCGTTATGCGTTATGCGTTATGCGTTATGCGTTATGCGTTATGCGTTATGCGTTATGCGTTATGCGTTATGCGTTATGCGTTATGCGTTATGCGTTATGCGTTATGCGTTATGGGTTATATTTTATGCGTTATGCGTTATGCGTTATGCGTTATGCGTTATGCGTTATGCGTTATGCGTTATGCGTTATGCGTTATGCGTTATGCTTTATGCGTTATGCGTTATGCGTTATGCGTTATGCGTTATGCGTTATGGGTTATGTTTTATGCGTTATGCGTTATGCGTTATGAGTTATGCGTTATGCGTTATGCGTTATGCGTTATGCTTTATGCGTTATGCGTTATGCGTTATGCATTTTGCGTTATGCGCCATGCGTTATGCGTTATGAGTTATGCGTTATGCGTTATGCGTTATACGGTTTGAGTTATGCGTTATGCGTTATGCGTTATGCGTTATGCGTTATGCATTTTGCGTTATGCGTTATGCGATATGCGTTATGCGTTATGCGTTATGAGTTATGAGTTATGCTTTATGCGTTAAGCGTTATGCGTTATGCGTTATGCGTTATGCGTTATGCGTTATGCGTTATGCGTTATGCGTTATGCGTTATGCGTTATGCGTTATGCGTTATGCGTTATGCGTTATGCGTTATGCGTTATGCGTTATGCGTTATGCGTTATGGGTTATGTTTTATGCGTTATGCGTTATGCGTTATGCGTTATGCGTTATGCGTTATGCGTTATGCGTTATGCGTTATGCATTTTGCGTTATGCGTTATGCGTTTTGCGTTATGCGTTATGAGTTATAAGTTATGCGTTATGCGTTATGCGTTATGCGTTATGCGTTATGCGTTATGCGTTATGCGTTATGCGTTATGCGTTATGCGTTATGCGTTATGCTTTATGCGTTATGCGTTATGCGTTATGCGTTATGCGTTATGCGTTATGGGTTATGTTTTATGCGTTATGCGTTACGCGTTATGCGTTATGCGTTATGCGTTATGCGTTATGCGTTATGCGTTATGCGTTATGCGTTATGCTTTATGCGTTATGCGTTATGCGTTATGCATTTTGCGTTATGCGCCATGCGTTATGCGTTATGAGTTATGCGTTATGCGTTATGCGTTATACGGTTTGAGTTATGCGTTATGCGTTATACGGTTTGAGTTATGCGTTATGCGTTATACGTTATTGGTTTATGCGTTATGCGTTATGCGTTATGCGTTTTGCGTTATGCGTTATGGGTTATGTTTTATGCGTTATGCGTTATGCGTTATGCGTTATGCGTTATGCGTTATGCGTTATGCGTTATGCGTTATGCTTTATGCGTTATGCGTTATGCGTTATACGGTTTGAGTTATGCGTTATGCGTTATACGGTTTGAGTTATGCGTTATGCGTTATACGTTATTGGTTTATGCGTTATGCGTTATGCGTTTTGCGTTATGCGTTATGGGTTATGCGTTATGCGTTATGCGTTATGGGTTATGTTTTATGCGTTATGCGTTATGCGTTATGCGTTATGCGTTATGCGTTATGCGTTATGCGTTATGCATTTTGCGTTATGCGTTATACGTTATTGGTTTATGCGTTATGCGTTATGCGTTATGCGTTATGCGTTTTGCGTTATGCGTTATGGGTTATGTTTTATGCGTTATGCGTTATGCGTTATGCGTTATGCGTTATGCGTTATGCGTTATGCGTTATGCATTTTGCGTTATGCGTTATGCGTTATGCGTTATGCGTTATGCGTTATGAGTTATAAGTTATGCTTTATGCGTTAAGCGTTATGCGTTATGCGTTATGCGTTATGCGTTATGCGTTATGCGTTATGCGTTATGCGTTATGCGTTTTGCGTTATGCGTTATGGGTTATGTTTTATGCGTTATGCGTTATGCGTTATGCGTTATGCGTTATGCGTTATGCGTTATGCGTTATGCTTTTTGCGTTATGCGTTATGGGTTATGCGTTATGCGTTATGATTTGTGCGTTATACGTTTGCGTTATGCGTTATGCGTTATCCATTATGCGTTATGCTTTATGCGTTATGCGTTATGCGTTATGCGTTATGCGTTATGCGTTATGCGTTGATCGTTATGCGTTATGCGTTAGGCGTTATACGTTTGCGTTATGCGTTATGCGTTATGCGTTATGCTTTATGCGTTATGCGTTATGCGTTATGAGTTATAAGTTTTGCGTTATGCGTTATGCGTTATGCGTTATGCGTTATGCATTTTGCGTTATGCGCCATGCGTTATGCGTTATGAGTTATGCGTTATGCGTTATGCGTTATGCGTTATGCGTTATGCGTTATGCATTTTGCGTTATGCGTTATGCGTTATGCGTTATGAGTTATAAGTTATGCGTTATGCGTTATGCGTTATGCGTTATGCGTTATGCGTTATGCGTTATGCGTTATGCGTTATGCGTTATGCGTTATGCGTTATGCGTTATGCGTTATGCGTTATGCGTTATGCGTTATGCGTTATGCGTTATGCGTTATGCGTTATGCGTTATGCGTTATGCGTTATGGGTTATATTTTATGCGTTATGCGTTATGCGTTATGCGTTATGCGTTATGCGTTATGCGTTATGCGTTATGCGTTATGCGTTATGCGTTATGCTTTATGCGTTATGCGTTATGCGTTATGCGTTATGCGTTATGCGTTATGGGTTATGTTTTATGCGTTATGCGTTATGCGTTATGAGTTATGCGTTATGCGTTATGCGTTATGCGTTATGCTTTATGCGTTATGCGTTATGCGTTATGCATTTTGCGTTATGCGCCATGCGTTATGCGTTATGAGTTATGCGTTATGCGTTATGCGTTATACGGTTTGAGTTATGCGTTATGCGTTATGCGTTATGCGTTATGCGTTATGCATTTTGCGTTATGCGTTATGCGATATGCGTTATGCGTTATGCGTTATGAGTTATAAGTTATGCTTTATGCGTTAAGCGTTATGCGTTATGCGTTATGCGTTATGCGTTATGCGTTATGCGTTATGCGTTATGCGTTATGCGTTATGCGTTATGCGTTATGCGTTATGCGTTATGCGTTATGCGTTATGCGTTATGCGTTATGCGTTATGCGTTATGGGTTATGTTTTATGCGTTATGCGTTATGCGTTATGCGTTATGCGTTATGCGTTATGCGTTATGCGTTATGCGTTATGCATTTTGCGTTATGCGTTATGCGTTTTGCGTTATGCGTTATGAGTTATAAGTTATGCGTTATGCGTTATGCGTTATGCGTTATGCGTTATGCGTTATGCGTTATGCGTTATGCGTTATGCGTTATGCGTTATGCGTTATGCTTTATGCGTTATGCGTTATGCGTTATGCGTTATGCGTTATGCGTTATGGGTTATGTTTTATGCGTTATGCGTTACGCGTTATGCGTTATGCGTTATGCGTTATGCGTTATGCGTTATGCGTTATGCGTTATGCGTTATGCTTTATGCGTTATGCGTTATGCGTTATGCATTTTGCGTTATGCGCCATGCGTTATGCGTTATGAGTTATGCGTTATGCGTTATGCGTTATACGGTTTGAGTTATGCGTTATGCGTTATACGGTTTGAGTTATGCGTTATGCGTTATACGTTATTGGTTTATGCGTTATGCGTTATGCGTTATGCGTTTTGCGTTATGCGTTATGGGTTATGTTTTATGCGTTATGCGTTATGCGTTATGCGTTATGCGTTATGCGTTATGCGTTATGCGTTATGCGTTATGCTTTATGCGTTATGCGTTATGCGTTATACGGTTTGAGTTATGCGTTATGCGTTATACGGTTTGAGTTATGCGTTATGCGTTATACGTTATTGGTTTATGCGTTATGCGTTATGCGTTTTGCGTTATGCGTTATGGGTTACGTTTTATGCGTTATGCGTTATGCGTTATGCGTTATGCGTTATGCGATATGCGTTATGCTTTTTGCGTTATGCGTTATGGGTTATGCGTTATGCGTTATGATTTGTGCGTTATACGTTTGCGTTATGCGTTATGCGTTATCCATTATGCGTTATGCTTTATGCGTTATGCGTTATGCGTTATGCGTTATGCGTTATGCGTTATGCGTTATGCGTTATGCGTTGATCGTTATGCGTTATGCGTTAGGCGTTATACGTTTGCGTTATGCGTTATGCGTTATGCTTTATGCGTTATGCGTTATGCGTTATGAGTTATAAGTTTTGCGTTATGCGTTATGCGTTATGCGTTATGCGTTATGCGTTATGCATTTTGCGTTATGCGCCATGCGTTATGCGTTATGAGTTATGCGTTATGCGTTATGCGTTATGCGTTATGCGTTACACGGTTTGAGTTATGCGTTATGCGTTATGCGTTATGCGTTATGCGTTATGCGTTATGCGTTATGCGTTATGCGTTATGCGTTATGCGTTATGCGTTGTGCGTTATGGGTTATGTTTTATGCGTTATGCGTTATGCGTTATACGGTATGAGTTATGCGTTATGCGTTATGCGTTATGCGTTATGCGTTATGCGTTATGCATTTTGCGTTATGCGTTATGCGTTATGCGTTATGCGTTATGCGTTATGCGTTATGCGTTATACGTTATTGGTTTATGCGTTATTGGTTTATGCGTTATGCGTTATGCGTTATGCGTTATGCGTTATGCGTTATGCGTTATGCGTTATGCGTTGTGCGTTTTGCGTTATGCGTTCTGTGTTGTGCGTTGTGCGTTGTGCGTTATGCTTTATGCGTTATGCGTTATGCGTTATACGGTATGAGTTATGCGTTATGCGTTATGCGTTATGCGTTATGCGTTATGCATTTTGCGTTATGCGTTATGCGTTATGCGTTATGCGTTATGCGTTATGCGTTATGCGTTATGCGTTATGCGTTATGCTTTATGCGTTATGCGTTATGCGTTATGCATTTTGCGTTATGCGCCATGCGTTATGCGTTATGAGTTATGCGTTATGCGTTATGCGTTATACGGTTTGAGTTATGCGTTATGCGTTATACGGTTTGAGTTATGCGTTATGCGTTATACGTTATTGGTTTATGCGTTATGCGTTATGCGTTATGCGTTTTGCGTTATGCGTTATGGGTTATGTTTTATGCGTTATGCGTTATGCGTTATGCGTTATGCGTTATGCGTTATGCGTTGGGCGTAATACGTTTGCGTTATGCGTTATGCGTTATGCGTTATGCGTTATGCTTTATGCGTTATGCGTTATGCGTTATACGGTATGAGTTATGCGTTATGCGTTTTGCGTTATGCGTTATGGGTTATGTTTTATGCGTTATGCGTTATGCGTTATGCGTTATGCGTTATGCGTTATGCGTTATGCGTTATGCGTTATGCGTTATGCGTTATGCGTTATGCGTTATGCGTTATGCGTTATGCGTTATGCGTTATGATTTATGCGTTATGCGTTATGCGTTATGCATTATGCATTTTACGTTATGCGCCATGCGTTATGCGTTATGCGTTATGAGTTATGCGTTATGGGTTATGCGTTATGCGTTATGCGTTATGCGTTATGCGTTATGCGTTATGCATTTTGCGTTATGCGCCATGCGTTATGCGTTATGCGTTATGCTTTATGCGTTATGCGTTATGCGTTATGCGTTATGCGTTATGCGTTATGCGTTATGCGTTATGCGATATGCATATGCGTTATGCGTTATGCGTTATGCGTTATGCGTTATGCGTTATGCGTTATGCGTTATGCGTTATGCGTTATGCGTTATGCGTTAGGCGTTATACGTTTGCGTTATGCGTTATGCGTTATGCGTTATGCTTTATGCGTTATGCGTTATGTGTTATGCTTTTTGCGTTATGCGTTATGCGTTATGCGTTATGCGTTATGCGTTATGCGTTATGCGTTATGCGTTATGCGTTATGGGTTATGCGTTATGCGTTATGCGTTATGCGTTATGCGTTATGCGTTATACGGTTTGAGTTATGCGTTATGCGTTATACGTTATGCGTTATGCGTTATGCGTTATGCGTTATGCGTTATGCGTTATGCGTTATGCGTTATGCGTTATACGTTATTGGTTTATGCGTTATGCGTTATGCGTTATGCGTTATGCGTTTTGCGTTATGCGTTATGGGTTATGTTTTATGCGTTATGCGTTATGCGTTATGCGTTATGCATTATGCGTTATGCGTTATGCGTTATGCGTTATGCGTTATGCGTTATGCGTTATGCGTTATGCGTTATACGTTATTGGTTTATGCGTTATGCGTTATGCGTTATGCGTTATGCGTTATGCGTTTTGCGTTATGCGTTATGGGTTATGTTTTATGCGTTATGCGTTATGCGTTATGCGTTATGCGTTATGCGTTATGCGTTATGCGTTTTGCGTTATGCGTTATGCGTTATGCGTTATGCGTTATGCGTTATGCGTTATGCGTTATGGGTTATGTATTATGCGTTATGCGTTATGCGTTATGCGTTGTGCGTTATGCGTTGTTCGTTATGCGTTATGCGTTGGGCGTTATACGTTTGCGTCATCTGTTATGCGTTATGCGTTATGCTTTATGCGTTATGCGTTATGCGTTATGCGTTATGCATTTTACGTTATGCGCCATGCGTTATGCGTTATGCGTTATGAGTTATGCGTTATGCGTTATGCGTTATGCGTTATGCGTTATGCGTTATGCGTTATGCGTTATGCGTTATGCGTTATGCGTTATACGGTTTGAGTTATGCGTTATGCGTTATACGTTATGCTTTATGCGTTATGCGTTATGCGTTATGCGTTATGCGTTATGCGTTATGCGTTATGCGTTATGCGTTATACGATATTGGTTTATGCGTTATGCGTTATGCGTTATGCGTTATGCGTTTTGCGTTATGCGTTATGGGTTATGTTTTATGCGTTATGCGTTATGCGTTATGCGTTATGCGTTATGCGTTATGCGTTATGCGTTATGCGTTATGCGTTATGCGTTATGCGTTATGCGTTATGCGTTTTGCGTTATGCGTTATGCGTTATGCGTTATGCGTTATGCGTTATGGGTTATGTATTATGCGTTATGCTTTATGCGTTATGCGTTGTGCGTTATGCGTTGTTCGTTATGCGTTATGCGTTGGCGTTATACGTTTGCGTTATGCGTTATGCGTTATGCGTTATGCTTTATGCGTTATGCGTTATGCGTTAAGCGTTATGCGTTATGCATTTTACGTTATGCGCCATGCGTTATGCGTTATGCGTTATGAGTTATGCGTTATGCGTTATGCGTTATGCGTTATGCGTTATGCGTTATACGTTATTGGTTTATGCGTTATGCGTTATGCGTTATGCGTTATGCGTTATGCGTTTTGCGTTATGCGTTATGGGTTATGTTTTATGCGTTATGCGTTATGCGTTATGCGTTATGCATTTTACGTTATGCGCCATGCGTTATGCGTTATGCGTTATGAGTTATGCGTTATGCGTTATGCGTTATGCGTTATGCGTTATGCGTTATGCGTTATGCGTTATACGGTTTGAGTTATGCGTTATGCGTTATACGTTATGCGTTATGCGTTATGCGTTATGCGTTATGCGTTATGCGTTTTGCGTTATGCGTTATGCGTTATGCGTTATGCGTTATGCGTTATGCGTTATGCGTTATGGGTTATGTATTATGCGTTATGCGTTATGCGTTATGCGTTATGCGTTGTGCGTTATGCGTTGTTCGATATGCGTTATGCGTTGGGCGTTATACGTTTGCGTTATGCGTTATGCGTTATGCGTTATGCTTTATGCGTTATGCGTTATGCGTTATGCGTTATGCGTTATGCATTTTACGTTATGCGCCATGCGTTATGCGTTATGCGTTATGAGTTATGCGTTATGCGTTATGCGTTATGCGTTATGCGTTATGCGTTATGCGTTATGCGTTATGCGTTATGCGTTATGAGTTATAAGTTATGCGTTATGCGTTATTCGTTATGCGTTATGCGTTATGCGTTATGCGTTATGCGTTATGCGTTATGCGTTATGCGTTATGCGTTATGCGTTATGCGTTATGCGTTATGCGTTATGCGTTATGCGTTATGCGTTATGCGTTATGCGTTATGCGTTATGCATTTTGCGTTATGCGTTATGCGTTATGCGTTATGAGTTATAAGTTATGCGTTATGCGTTATGCGTTATGCGTTATGCGTTATGCGTTATGCGTTATGCGTTATGCGTTATGCGTTATGCGTTATGCGTTATGCGGTATGCGTTATGCGTTATGCGTTATGCGTTATGCGTTATGCGTTATGCGTTATGCGTTATGCGTTATGCGTTATGCGTTATGCGTTATGGGTTATATTTTATGCGTTATGCGTTATGCGTTATGCGTTATGCGTTATGCGTTATGCGTTGATCGTTATGCGTTATGCGTTAGGCGTTATACGTTTGCGTTATGCGTTATGCGTTATGCGTTATGCTTTATGCGTTATGCGTTATGCGTTATGCGTTATGCATTTTACGTTATGCGCCATGCGTTATGCGTTATGAGTTATAAGTTTTGCGTTATGCGTTATGCGTTATGCGTTATGCGTTATGTGTTATGCGTTATGCATTTTGCGTTATGCGCCATGCGTTATGCGTTATGAGTTATGCGTTATGCGTTATGCGTTATGCGTTATGCGTTATGCGTTATGCATTTTGCGTTATGCGTTATGCGTTATGCGTTATGCGTTATGCGTTATGCGTTATGCGTTATGCGTTATGCGTTATGCGTTATGCGTTATGCGGTATGCGTTATGCGTTATGCGTTATGCGTTATGCGTTATGCGTTATGCGTTATGCGTTATGCGTTATGCGTTATGCGTTATGGGTTATATTTTATGCGTTATGCGTTATGCGTTATGCGTTATGCGTTATGCGTTATGCGTTGATCGTTATGCGTTATGCGTTAGGCGTTATACGTTTGCGTTATGCGTTATGCGTTATGCGTTATGCTTTATGCGTTATGCGTTATGCGTTATGAGTTATAAGTTTTGCGTTATGCGTTATGCGTTATGCGTTATGCGTTATGCGTTATGCGTTATGCATTTTGCGTTATGCGCCATGCGTTATGCGTTATGAGTTATGCGTTATGCGTTATGCGTTATGCGTTATGCGTTATGCGTTATGCGTTATGCATTTTGCGTTATGCGTTATGCGTTATGCGTTATGAGTTATAAGTTATGCGTTATGCGTTATGCGTTATGCGTTATGGGTTATATTTTATGCGTTATGCGTTATGCGTTTTGCGTTATGCGTTATGGGTTATGTTTTATGCGTTATGCGTTATGCGTTATGCGTTATGCGTTATGCGTTATGCGTTATGCTTTTTGCGTTATGCGTTATGGGTTATGCGTTATGCGTTATGATTTGTGCGTTATACGTTTGCGTTATGCGTTATGCGTTATCCATTATGCGTTATGCTTTATGCGTTATGCGTTATGCGTTATGCGTTATGCGTTATGCGTTATGCGTTGATCGTTATGCGTTATGCGTTAGGCGTTATACGTTTGCGTTATGCGTTATGCGTTATGCGTTATGCTTTATGCGTTATGCGTTATGCGTTATGAGTTATAAGTTTTGCGTTATGCGTTATGCGTTATGCGTTATGCGTTATGCGTTATGCGTTATGCATTTTGCGTTATGCGCCATGCGTTATGCGTTATGAGTTATGCGTTATGCGTTATGCTTTATGCGTTATGCGTTACACGGTTTGAGTTATGCGTTATGCGTTATACGGTTTGAGTTATGCGTTATGCGTTATACGTTATTGGTTTATGCGTTATGCGTTATGCGTTATGCGTTATGCGTTATGCGTTATGCGTTGTGCGTTATGGGTTATGTTTTATGCGTTATGCGTTATGCGTTATACGGTATGAGTTATGCGTTATGCGTTATGCGTTATGCGTTATGCGTTATGCGTTCTGTGTTGTGCGTTGTGCGTTGTGCGTTATGCGTTATTCGTTATGGGTTATGGGTTATGCGTTATGCGTTATGCATTTTGCGTTATGCGTTATGCGTTATGCGTTATGCGTTATGAGTTATAAGTTATGCGTTATGCGTTATGCGTTATGCGTTATGCGTTATGCGTTATGCATTTTGCGTTATGCGCCATGCGTTATGCGTTATGCGTTATGCTTTATGCGTTATGCGTTATGCGTTATGCGTTATGCGTTATGCGTTATGCGTTATGCGATATGCATATGCGTTATGCGTTATGCGTTATGCGTTATGCGTTATGCGTTATGCGTTATGCGTTATGCGTTATGCGTTATGCGTTATGCGTTATGCGTTAGGCGTTATACGTTTGCGTTATGCGTTATGCGTTATGCGTTATGCTTTATGCGTTATGCGTTATGTGTTATGCTTTTTGCGTTATGCGTTATGCGTTATGCGTTATGCGTTATGCGTTATACGGTTTGAGTTATGCGTTATGCGTTATACGTTATGCGTTATGCGTTATGCGTTATGCGTTATGCGTTAGACGTTATACGTTTGCGTTATGCGTTATGCGTTATGCGTTATGCGTTATGCGTTATGCGTTATGCGTTATGGGTTATGCGTTATGCGTTATGCGTTATGCGTTATGCGTTATGCGTTATGCGTTATACGGTTTGAGTTATGCGTTATGCGTTATACGTTATGCGTTATGCGTTATGCGTTATGCGTTATGCGTTATGCGTTATGCGTTATACGTTATTGGTTTATGCGTTATTGGTTTATGCGTTATGCGTTATGCGTTATGCGTTATGCGTTATGCGTTATGCGTTATGCGTTATGCGTTATGCGTTGTGCGTTTTGCGTTATGCGTTCTGTGTTGTGCGTTGTGCGTTGTGCGTTATGCTTTATGCGTTATGCGTTATGCGTTATACGGTATGAGTTATGCGTTATGCGTTATGCGTTATGCGTTATGCGTTATGCGTTATGCATTTTGCGTTATGCGTTATGCGTTATGCGTTATGAGTTATAAGTTATGCGTTATGCGTTATGCGTTATGCGTTATGCGTTATGCGTTATGCGTTATGCGTTATGCGTTATGCGTTATGCGTTATGCGTTATGCGTTATGCGTTATGCGTTATGCGTTATGCGTTATGCGTTATGGGTTATGTTTTATGCGTTATGCGTTATGCGTTATGCGTTATGCGTTATGCGTTATGCGTTATGCGTTATGCGTTATGCGTTATGCGTTATGCGTTATGCGTTATGCGTTATGCGTTATGCGTTATGCGTTATGCGTTATGCTTTATGCGTTATGCGTTATGCGTTATGCATTTTGCGTTATGCGCCATGCGTTATGCGTTATGAGTTATGCGTTATGCGTTATGCGTTATACGGTTTGAGTTATGCGTTATGCGTTATACGGTTTGAGTTATGCGTTATGCGTTATACGTTATTGGTTTATGCGTTATGCGTTATGCGTTATGCGTTTTGCGTTATGCGTTATGGGTTATGTTTTATGCGTTATGCGCCATGCGTTATGCGTTATGCGTTATGCGTTATGCGTTATGCGTTGGGCGTAATACGTTTGCGTTATGCGTTATGCGTTATGCGTTATGCGTTATGCTTTATGCGTTATGCGTTATGCGTTATACGGTATGAGTTATGCGTTATGCGTTTTGCGTTATGCGTTATGGGTTATGTTTTATGCGTTATGCGTTATGCGTTATGCGTTATGCGTTATGCGTTATGCGTTATGCGTTATGCGTTATGCGTTATGCGTTATGCGTTATGCGTTATGCGTTATGCGTTATGCGTTATGCGTTATGCGTTATGCGTTATGCGTTAGGCGTTATACGTTTGCGTTATGCGTTATGCGTTATGCGTTATGCTTTATGCGTTATGCGTTATGTGTTATGCTTTTTGCGTTATGCGTTATGCGTTATGCGTTATGCGTTATGCGTTATGCGTTATACGGTTTGAGTTATGCGTTATGCGTTATACGTTATGCGTTATGCGTTATGCGTTATGCGTTATGCGTTATGCGTTAGGCGTTATACGTTTGCGTTATGCGTTATGCGTTATGCGTTATGCGTTATGCGTTATGGGTTATGCGTTATGCGTTATGCGTTATGCGTTATGCGTTATGCGTTATACGGTTTGAGTTATCCGTTATGCGTTATACGTTATGCGTTATGCATTATGCGTTATGCGTTATGCGTTATACGTTATTGGTTTATGCGTTATTGGTTTATGCGTTATGCGTTATGCGTTATGCGTTATGCGTTATGCGTTATGCGTTATGCGTTGTGCGTTTTGCGTTATGCGTTCTGTGTTGTGCGTTGTGCGTTGTGCGTTATGCTTTATGCGTTATGCGTTATGCGTTATACGGTATGAGTTATGCGTTATGCGTTATGCGTTATGCGTTATGCTTTATGCGTTATGCGTTGTTCGTTATGCGTTATGCGTTATGCGTTTTGCGTTATGCGTTATGCGTTATGCGTTATGCGTTATGCGTTATGGGTTATGTATTATGCGTTATGCTTTATGCGTTATGCGTTGTGCGTTATGCGTTGTTCGTTATGCGTTATGCGTTGGCGTTATACGTTTGCGTTATGCGTTATGCGTTATGCGTTATGCTTTATGCGTTATGCGTTATGCGTTATGCGTTATGCGTTATGCGTTATGCATTTTACGTTATGCGCCATGCGTTATGCGTTATGCGTTATGAGTTATGCGTTATGCGTTATGCGTTATGCGTTATGCGTTATGCGTTATACGTTATTGGTTTATGCGTTATGCGTTATGCGTTATGCGTTATGCGTTATGCGTTTTGCGTTATGCGTTATGGGTTATGTTTTATGCGTTATGCGTTATGCGTTATGCGTTATGCATTTTACGTTATGCGCCATGCGTTATGCGTTATGCGTTATGAGTTATGCGTTATGCGTTATGCGTTATGCGTTATGCGTTATGCGTTATGCGTTATACGGTTTGAGTTATGCGTTATGCGTTATACGTTATGCGTTATGCGTTATGCGTTATGCGTTATGCGTTATGCGTTTTGCGTTATGCGTTATGCGTTATGCGTTATGCGTTATGCGTTATGCGTTATGCGTTATGCGTTATGCGTTATGGGTTATGTATTATGCGTTATGCGTTATGCGTTATGCGTTGTGCGTTATGCGTTGTTCGATATGCGTTATGCGTTGGGCGTTATACGTTTGCGTTATGCGTTATGCGTTATGCGTTATGCTTTATGCGTTATGCGTTATGCGTTATGCGTTATGCGTTATGCATTTTACGTTATGCGCCATGCGTTATGCGTTATGCGTTATGAGTTATGCGTTATGCGTTATGCGTTATGCGTTATGCGTTATGCGTTATGCGTTATACGGTTTGAGTTATGCGTTATGCGTTATACGTTATGCGTTATGCGTTATGCGTTATGCGTTATGCGTTATGCGTTATGCGTTATGCGTTATGCGTTATACGTTATTGGTTTATGCGTTATGCGTTATGCGTTATGCGTTATGCGTTATGCGTTTTGCGTTATGCGTTATGGGTTATGTTTTATGCGTTATGCGTTATGCGTTATGCGTTATGCGTTATGCGTTATGCGTTATGCGTTATGCGTTATGCGTTATGCGTTTTGCGTTATGCGTTATGCGTTATGCGTTATGCGTTATGCGTTATGCGTTATGGGTTATGTATTATGCGTTATGCGTTATGCGTTATGCGTTGTGCGTTATGCGTTGTTCGTTATGCGTTATGCGTTGGGCGTTTTACGTTTGCGTTATGCGTTATGCGTTATGCGTTATGCTTTATGCGTTATGCGTTATGCGTTATGCGTTATGCATTTTACGTTATGCGACATGCGTTATGCGTTATGCGTTATGAGTTATGCGTTATGCGTTATGCGTTATGCGTTATGCGTTATGCGTTATTCGTTATGCGTTATGCGTTATGCGTTATGCGTTATGCGTTGGGCGTAATACGTTTGCGTTATGCGTTATGCGTTATGCGTTATGCGTTATGCTTTATGCGTTATGCGTTATGCGTTATACGGTATGAGTTATGCGTTATGCGTTATGCGTTATGCGTTATGCGTTATGCGTTATGCGTTATGCGTTATGCGTTATGCGTTATGCGTTATGCGTTATGCGTTATGCGTTTTGCGTTATGCGTTATGGGTTATGTTTTATGCGTTATGCGTTATGCGTTATGCGTTATGCGTTATGCGTTATGCGTTATGCTTTTTGCGTTATGCGTTATGGGTTATGCGTTATGCGTTATGATTTGTGCGTTATACGTTTGCGTTATGCGTTATGCGTTATCCATTATGCGTTATGCTTTATGCGTTATGCGTTATGCGTTATGCGTTATGCGTTATGCGTTATGCGTTGATCGTTATGCGTTATGCGTTAGGCGTTATACGTTTGCGTTATGCGTTATGCGTTATGCGTTATGCTTTATGCGTTATGCGTTATGCGTTATGAGTTATAAGTTTTGCGTTATGCGTTATGCGTTATGCGTTATGCGTTATGCGTTATGCGTTATGCGTTATGCATTTTGCGTTATGCGCCATGCGTTATGCGTTATGAGTTATGCGTTATGCGTTATGCGTTATGCGTTATGCGTTATGCGTTATGCATTTTGCGTTATGCGTTATGCGTTATGCGTTATGAGTTATAAGTTATGCGTTATGCGTTATTCGTTATGCGTTATGCGTTATGCGTTATGCGTTATGCGTTATGCGTTATGCGTTATGCGTTATGCGTTATGCGTTATGCGTTATGCGTTATGCGTTATGCGTTATGCGTTATGCGTTATGCGTTATGCGTTATGCGTTATGCGTTATGCGTTATGCATTTTGCGTTATGCGTTATGCGTTATGCGTTATGAGTTATAAGTTATGCGTTATGCGTTATGCGTTATGCGTTATGCGTTATGCGTTATGCGTTATGCGTTATGCGTTATGCGTTATGCGTTATGCGTTATGCGTTATGCGTTATGCGTTATGCGTTATGCGTTATGCGTTATGCGTTATGGGTTATATTTTATGCGTTATGCGTTATGCGTTATGCGTTATGCGTTATGCGTTATGCGTTATGCGTTGATCGTTATGCGTTATGCGTTAGGCGTTATACGTTTGCGTTATGCGTTATGCGTTATGCGTTATGCTTTATGCGTTATGCGTTATGCGTTATGAGTTATAAGTTTTGCGTTATGCGTTATGCGTTATGCGTTATGCGTTATGCGTTATGCGTTATGCATTTTGCGTTATGCGCCATGCGTTATGCGTTATGAGTTATGCGTTATGCGTTATGCGTTATGCGTTATGCGTTATGCGTTATGCGTTATGCATTTTGCGTTATGCGTTATGCGTTATGCGTTATGAGTTATAAGTTATGCGTTATGCGTTATGCGTTATGCGTTATGCGTTATGCGTTATGCGTTATGCGTTATGCGTTATGCGTTATGCGTTATGCGTTATGCGTTATGCGTTATGCTTTATGCGTTATGCGTTATGCGTTATGCATTTTGCGTTATGCGCCATGCGTTATGCGTTATGAGTTATGCGTTATGCGTTATGCGTTATACGGTTTGAGTTATGCGTTATGCGTTATACGGTTTGAGTTATGCGTTATGCGTTATACGTTATTGGTTTATGCGTTATGCGTTATGCGTTATGCGTTTTGCGTTATGCGTTATGGGTTATGTTTTATGCGTTATGCGTTATGCGTTATGCGTTATGCGTTATGCGTTGGGCGTAATACGTTTGCGTTATGCGTTATGCGTTATGCGTTATGCGTTATGCTTTATGCGTTATGCGTTATGCGTTATACGGTATGAGTTATGCGTTATGCGTTTTGCGTTATGCGTTATGGGTTATGTTTTATGCGTTATGCGTTATGCGTTATGCGTTATGCGTTATGCGTTATGCGTTATGCGTTATGCGTTATGCGTTATGCGTTATGCGTTATGCGTTATGCGTTATGCGTTATGCGTTATGCGTTATGCGTTATGCGTTATGCGTTAGGCGTTATACGTTTGCGTTATGCGTTATGCGTTATGCGTTATGCTTTATGCGTTATGCGTTATGTGTTATGCTTTTTGCGTTATGCGTTATGCGTTATGCGTTATGCGTTATGCGTTATACGGTTTGAGTTATGCGTTATGCGTTATACGTTATGCGTTATGCGTTATGCGTTATGCGTTATGCGTTATGCGTTAGGCGTTATACGTTTGCGTTATGCGTTATGCGTTATGCGTTATGCGTTATGCGTTATGCGTTATGCGTTATTGGTTTATGCGTTATTGGTTTATGCGTTATGCGTTATGCGTTATGCGTTATGCGTTATGCGTTATGCGTTGTGCGTTTTGCGTTATGCGTTCTGTGTTGTGCGTTGTGCGTTATGCTTTATGCGTTATGCGTTATGCGTTATACGGTATGAGTTATGCGTTATGCGTTATGCGTTATGCGTTATGCTTTATGCGTTATGCGTTATGCGTTATACGGTATGAGTTATGCGTTATGCGTTATGCGTTATGCGTTATGCGTTATGCGTTATGCGTTATGCGTTATGCGTTATGCGTTATGCGTTATGCGTTATGCGTTATGCGTTATGCGTTATGCGTTATGCGTTATGCGTTATGCGTTATGCGTTATGCGTTATGCGTTATGCGTTATGCGTTTTGCGTTATGCGTTATGGGTTATGTTTTATGCGTTATGCGTTAGGCGTTATGCGTTATGCGTTATGCGTTATGCGTTATGCGTTATGCGTTATGCGTTATGCGTTATGCGTTATGCGTTATGCGTTATGCGTTATGCGTTATGCGTTATGCGTTATGCGTTATGCGTTATGCTTTATGCGTTATGCGTTATGCGTTATGCATTTTGCGTTATGCGCCATGCGTTATGCGTTATGAGTTATGCGTTATGCGTTATGCGTTATACGGTTTGAGTTATGCGTTATGCGTTATACGGTTTGAGTTATGCGTTATGCGTTATACGTTATTGGTTTATGCGTTATGCGTTATGCGTTATGCGTTTTGCGTTATGCGTTATGGGTTATGTTTTATGCGTTATGCGTTATGCGTTATGCGTTATGCGTTATGCGTTATGCGTTATGCGTTGGGCGTAATACGTTTGCGTTATGCGTTATGCGTTATGCGTTATGCGTTATGCTTTATGCGTTATGCGTTATGCGTTATACGGTATGAGTTATGCGTTATGCGTTTTGCGTTATGCGTTATGGGTTATGTTTTATGCGTTATGCGTTATGCGTTATGCGTTATGCGTTATGCGTTATGCGTTATGCGTTATGCGTTATGCGTTATGCGTTATGCGTTATGCGTTATGCGTTATGCGTTATGCGTTATGCGTTATGCGTTATGCGTTATGCGTTATGCGTTATGCGTTAGGCGTTATACGTTTGCGTTATGCGTTATGCGTTATGCGTTATGCTTTATGCGTTATGCGTTATGTGTTATGCTTTTTGCGTTATGCGTTATGCGTTATGCGTTATGCGTTATGCGTTATACGGTTTGAGTTATGCGTTATGCGTTATACGTTATGCGTTATGCGTTATGCGTTATGCGTTATGCGTTATGCGTTAGGCGTTATACGTTTGCGTTATGCGTTATGCGTTATGCGTTATGCGTTATGCGTTATGCGTTATGCGTTATGGGTTATGCGTTATGCGTTATGCGTTATGCGTTATGCGTTATGCGTTATACGGTTTGAGTTATGCGTTATGCGTTATACGTTATGCGTTATGCGTTATGCGTTATGCGTTATGCGTTATACGTTATTGGTTTATGCGTTATTGGTTTATGCGTTATGCGTTATGCGTTATGCGTTATGCGTTATGCGTTATGCGTTGTGCGTTTTGCGTTATGCGTTCTGTGTTGTGCGTTGTGCGTTGTGCGTTATGCTTTATGCGTTATGCGTTATACGGTATGAGTTATGCGTTATGCGTTATGCGTTATGCGTTATGCTTTATGCGTTATGCGTTATGCGTTATACGGTATGAGTTATGCGTTATGCGTTATGCGTTATGCGTTATGCGTTATGCGTTATGCGTTATGCGTTATGCGTTATGCGTTATGCGTTATGCGTTATGCGTTATGCGTTATGCGTTATGCGTTATGCGTTATGCGTTTTGCGTTATGCGTTATGGGTTATGTTTTATGCGTTATGCGTTATGCGTTATGCGTTATGCGTTATGCGTTATGCGTTATGCGTTATGCTTTATGCGTTATGCGTTATGCGTTATACGGTTTGAGTTATGCGTTATGCGTTATACGGTTTGAGTTATGCGTTATGCGTTATACGTTATTGGTTTATGCGTTATGCGTTATGCGTTTTGCGTTATGCGTTATGGGTTATGTTTTATGCGTTATGCGTTATGCGTTATGCGTTATGCGTTATGCGTTATGCTTTTTGCGTTATGCGTTATGGGTTATGCGTTATGCGTTATGATTTGTGCGTTATACGTTTGCGTTATGCGTTATGCGTTATCCATTATGCGTTATGCTTTATGCGTTATGCGTTATGCGTTATGCGTTATGCGTTATGCGTTATGCGTTGATCGTTATGCGTTATGCGTTAGGCGTTATACGTTTGCGTTATGCGTTATGCGTTATGCGTTATGCTTTATGCGTTATGCGTTATGCGTTATGAGTTATAAGTTTTGCGTTATGCGTTATGCGTTATGCGTTATGCGTTATGCGTTATGCGTTATGCATTTTGCGTTATGCGCCATGCGTTATGCGTTATGAGTTATGCGTTATGCGTTATGCTTTATGCGTTATGCGTTACACGGTTTGAGTTATGCGTTATGCGTTATACGGTTTGAGTTATGCGTTATGCGTTATACGTTATTGGTTTATGCGTTATGCGTTATGCGTTATGCGTTATGCGTTATGCGTTATGCGTTATGCGTTGTGCGTTATGGGTTATGTTTTATGCGTTATGCGTTATGCGTTATACGGTATGAGTTATGCGTTATGCGTTATGCGTTATGCGTTATGCGTTCTGTGTTGTGCGTTGTGCGTTGTGCGTTATGCGTTATTCGTTATGGGTTATGGGTTATGCGTTATGCGTTATGCATTTTGCGTTATGCGTTATGCGTTATGCGTTATGCGTTATGAGTTATAAGTTATGCGTTATGCGTTATGCGTTATGCGTTATGCGTTATGCGTTATGCATTTTGCGTTATGCGCCATGCGTTATGCGTTATGCGTTATGCTTTATGCGTTATGCGTTATGCGTTATGCGTTATGCGTTATGCGTTATGCGTTATGCGATATGCATATGCGTTATGCGTTATGCGTTATGCGTTATGCGTTATGCGTTATGCGTTATGCGTTATGCGTTATGCGTTATGCGTTATGCGTTAGGCGTTATACGTTTGCGTTATGCGTTATGCGTTATGCGTTATGCGTTATGCGTTATGCGTTATGCGTTATGCGTTATGCGTTATGCGTTATGCGTTATGCGTTATGCGTTAGGCGTTATACGTTTGCGTTATGCGTTATGCGTTATGCGTTATGCTTTATGCGTTATGCGTTATGTGTTATGCTTTTTGCGTTATGCGTTATGCGTTATGCGTTATGCGTTATGCGTTATACGGTTTGAGTTATGCGTTATGCGTTATACGTTATGCGTTATGCGTTATGCGTTATGCGTTATGCGTTATGCGTTAGACGTTATACGTTTGCGTTATGCGTTATGCGTTATGCGTTATGCGTTATGCGTTATGCGTTATGCGTTATGGGTTATGCGTTATGCGTTATGCGTTATGCGTTATGCGTTATGCATTATACGGTTTGAGTTATGCGTTATGCGTTATACGTTATGCGTTATGCGTTATGCGTTATGCGTTATGCGTTATGCGTTATGCGTTATGCGTTATACGTTATTGGTTTATGCGTTATTGGTTTATGCGTTATGCGTTATGCGTTATGCGTTATGCGTTATGCGTTATGCGTTATGCGTTATGCGTTGTGCGTTTTGCGTTATGCGTTCTGTGTTGTGCGTTGTGCGTTGTGCGTTATGCTTTATGCGTTATGCGTTATGCGTTATACGGTATGAGTTATGCGTTATGCGTTATGCGTTATGCGTTATGCGTTATGCGTTATGCATTTTGCGTTATGCGTTATGCGTTATGCGTTATGAGTTATAAGTTATGCGTTATGCGTTATGCGTTATGCGTTATGCGTTATGCGTTATGCGTTATGCGTTATGCGTTATGCGTTATGCGTTATGCGTTATGCGTTATGCGTTATGCGTTATGCGTTATGCGTTATGCGTTATGGGTTATGTTTTATGCGTTATGCGTTATGCGTTATGCGTTATGCGTTATGCGTTATGCGTTATGCGTTATGCGTTATGCGTTATGCGTTATGCGTTATGCGTTATGCGTTATGCGTTATGCGTTATGCGTTATGCGTTATGCGTTATGCGTTATGCGTTATGCGTTATGCGTTATGCGTTATGCTTTATGCGTTATGCGTTATGCGTTATGCATTTTGCGTTATGCGCCATGCGTTATGCGTTATGAGTTATGCGTTATGCGTTATGCGTTATACGGTTTGAGTTATGCGTTATGCGTTATACGGTTTGAGTTATGCGTTATGCGTTATACGTTATTGGTTTATGCGTTATGCGTTATGCGTTATGCGTTATGCGTTATGCGTTATGGGTTATGTTTTATGCGTTATGCGTTATGCGTTATGCGTTATGCGTTATGCGTTATGCGTTATGCGTTGGGCGTAATACGTTTGCGTTATGCGTTATGCGTTATGCGTTATGCGTTATGCGTTATGCGTTATGCGTTATGCGTTATACGGTATGAGTTATGCGTTATGCGTTTTGCGTTATGCGTTATGGGTTATGTTTTATGCGTTATGCGTTATGCGTTATGCGTTATGCGTTATGCGTTATGCGTTATGCGTTATGCGTTATGCGTTATGCGTTATGCGTTATGCGTTATGCGTTATGCGTTATGCGTTATGCGTTATGCGTTATGCGTTATGCGTTATGCGTTAGGCGTTATACGTTTGCGTTATGCGTTATGCGTTATGCGTTATGCGTTATGCGTTATACGTTATTGGTTTATGCGTTATTGGTTTATGCGTTATGCGTTATGCGTTATGCGTTATGCGTTATGCGTTATGCGTTATGCGTTGTGCGTTTTGCGTTATGCGTTCTGTGTTGTGCGTTGTGCGTTGTGCGTTATGCTTTATGCGTTATGCGTTATGCGTTATACGGTATGAGTTATGCGTTATGCGTTATGCGTTATGCGTTATGCGTTATGCGTTATGCATTTTGCGTTATGCGTTATGCGTTATGCGTTATGAGTTATAAGTTATGCGTTATGCGTTATGCGTTATGCGTTATGCGTTATGCGTTATGCGTTATGCGTTATGCGTTATGCGTTATGCGTTATGCGTTATGCGTTATGCGTTATGCGTTATGCGTTATGCGTTATGCGTTATGGGTTATGTTTTATGCGTTATGCGTTATGCGTTATGCGTTATGCGTTATGCGTTATGCGTTATGCGTTATGCGTTATGCGTTATGCGTTATGCGTTATGCGTTATGCGTTATGCGTTATGCGTTATGCGTTATGCGTTATGCGTTATGCGTTATGCGTTATGCGTTATGCTTTATGCGTTATGCGTTATGCGTTATGCATTTTGCGTTATGCGCCATGCGTTATGCGTTATGAGTTATGCGTTATGCGTTATGCGTTATACGGTTTGAGTTATGCGTTATGCGTTATACGGTTTGAGTTATGCGTTATGCGTTATACGTTATTGGTTTATGCGTTATGCGTTATGCGTTATGCGTTTTGCGTTATGCGTTATGGGTTATGTTTTATGCGTTATGCGTTATGCGTTATGCGTTATGCGTTATGCGTTATGCGTTATGCGTTATGCGTTATGCGTTATGCGTTATGCGTTATGCGTTATGCGTTATGCGTTATGCGTTATGCGTTATGCTTTATGCGTTATGCGTTATGCGTTATGCATTTTGCGTTATGCGCCATGCGTTATGCGTTATGAGTTATGCGTTATGCGTTATGCGTTATACGGTTTGAGTTATGCGTTATGCGTTATACGGTTTGAGTTATGCGTTATGCGTTATACGTTATTGGTTTATGCGTTATGCGTTATGCGTTATGCGTTTTGCGTTATGCGTTATGGGTTATGTTTTATGCGTTATGCGTTATGCGTTATGCGTTATGCGTTATGCGTTATGCGTTGGGCGTAATACGTTTGCGTTATGCGTTATGCGTTATGCGTTATGCGTTATGCTTTATGCGTTATGCGTTATGCGTTATACGGTATGAGTTATGCGTTATGCGTTTTGCGTTATGCGTTATGGGTTATGTTTTATGCGTTATGCGTTATGCGTTATGCGTTATGCGTTATGCGTTATGCGTTATGCGTTATGCGTTATGCGTTATGCGTTATGCGTTATGCGTTATGCGTTATGCGTTATGCGTTATGCGTTATGCGTTATGCGTTATGCGTTATGCGTTATGCGTTAGGCGTTATACGTTTGCGTTATGCGTTATGCGTTATGCGTTATGGGTTATGCGTTATGCGTTATGCGTTATGCGTTATGCGTTATACGGTTTGAGTTATGCGTTATGCGTTATACGTTATGCGTTATGCGTTATGCGTTATGCGTTATGCGTTATACGTTATTGGTTTATGCGTTATTGGTTTATGCGTTATGCGTTATGCGTTATGCGTTATGCGTTATGCGTTATGCGTTGTGCGTTTTGCGTTATGCGTTCTGTGTTGTGCGTTGTGCGTTGTGCGTTATGCTTTATGCGTTATGCGTTATGCGTTATACGGTATGAGTTATGCGTTATGCGTTATGCGTTATGCGTTATGCTTTATGCGTTATGCGTTATGCGTTATACGGTATGAGTTATGCGTTATGCGTTATGCGTTATGCGTTATGCGTTATGCGTTATGCGTTATGCGTTATGCGTTATGCGTTATGCGTTATGCGTTATGCGTTATGCGTTATGCGTTATGCGTTATGCGTTATGCGTTATGGGTTATGCGTTATGCGTTATGCGTTATGCGTTATGCGTTATGCATTATACGGTTTGAGTTATGCGTTATGCGTTATACGTTATGCGTTATGCGTTATGCGTTATGCGTTATGCGTTATGCGTTATGCGTTATGCGTTATGCGTTATACGTTATTGGTTTATGCGTTATGCGTTATGCGTTATGCGTTATGCGTTTTGCGTTATGCGTTATGGGTTATGGTTTATGCGTTATGCGTTATGCGTTATGCGTTATGCGTTATGCGTTATGCGTTATGCGTTATGCGTTATGCGTTATGCGTTATACGTTATTGGTTTATGCGTTATGCGTTATGCGTTATGCGTTATGCGTTATGCGTTTTGCGTTATGCGTTATGGGTTATGTTTTATGCGTTATGCGTTATGCGTTATGCGTTATGCGTTATGCGTTATGCGTTATGCGTTATGCGTTATGCATTTTACGTTATGCGCCATGCGTTATGCGTTATGCGTTATGAGTTATGCGTTATGCGTTATGCGTTATGCGTTATGCGTTATGCGTTATGCGTTATGCGTTATGCGTTATGCGTTATACGGTTTGAGTTATGCGTTATGCGTTATACGTTATGCGTTATGCGTTATGCGTTATGCGTTATGCGTTATGCGTTATGCGTTATGCGTTATGCGTTATACGATATTGGTTTATGCGTTATGCGTTATGCGTTATGCGTTATGCGTTTTGCGTTATGCGTTATGGGTTATGTTTTATGCGTTATGCGTTATGCGTTATGCGTTATGCGTTATGCGTTATGCGTTATGCGTTGGCGTTATACGTTTGCGTTATGCGTTATGCGTTATGCGTTATGCGTTATGCTTTATGCGTTATGCGTTATGCGTTATGCGTTATGCATTTTACGTTATGCGCCATGCGTTATGCGTTATGCGTTATGAGTTATGCGTTATGCGTTATGCGTTATGCGTTATGCGTTATGCGTTATGCGTTATGCGTTATACGTTATTGGTTTATGCGTTATGCGTTATGCGTTATGCGTTATGCGTTATGCGTTTTGCGTTATGCGTTATGGGTTATGTTTTATGCGTTATGCGTTATGCGTTATGCGTTATGCATTTTACGTTATGCGCCATGCGTTATGCGTTATGCGTTATGAGTTATGCGTTATGCGTTATGCGTTATGCGTTATGCGTTATGCGTTATGCGTTATACGGTTTGAGTTATGCGTTATGCGTTATACGTTATGCGTTATGCGTTATGCGTTATGCGTTATGCGTTATGCGTTTTGCGTTATGCGTTATGCGTTATGCGTTATGCGTTATGCGTTATGCGTTATGGGTTATGTATTATGCGTTATGCGTTATGCGTTATGCGTTGTGCGTTATGCGTTGTTCGTTATGCGTTATGCGTTGGGCGTTATACGTTTGCGTTATGCGTTATGCGTTATGCTTTATGCGTTATGCGTTATGCGTTATGCGTTATGCATTTTACGTTATGCGCCATGCGTTATGCGTTATGCGTTATGAGTTATGCGTTATGCGTTATGCGTTATGCGTTATGCGTTATGCGTTATGCGTTATGCGTTATACGGTTTGAGTTATGCGTTATGCGTTATACGTTATGCGTTATGCGTTATGCGTTATGCGTTATGCGTTATGCGTTATGCGTTATGCGTTATACGTTATTGGTTTATGCGTTATGCGTTATGCGTTATGCGTTATGCGTTTTGCGTTATGCGTTATGGGTTATGTTTTATGGGTTATGCGTTATGCGTTATGCGTTATTCGTTATGCGTTATGCGTTATGCGTTATGCGTTGGGCGTAATACGTTTGCGTTATGCGTTATGCGTTATGCGTTATGCGTTATGCTTTATGCGTTATGCGTTATGCATTTTACGTTATGCGCCATGCGTTATGCGTTATGCGTTATGAGTTATGCGTTATGCGTTATGCGTTATGCGTTATGCGTTATGCGTTGTGCGTTTTGCGTTATGCGTTCTGTGTTGTGCGTTGTGCGTTGTGCGTTATGCTTTATGCGTTATGCGTTATGCGTTATACGGTATGAGTTATGCGTTATGCGTTATGCGTTATGCGTTATGCGTTATGCGTTATGCGTTATGCGTTATGCGTTATGCGTTATGCGTTATGCGTTATGCGTTATGCGTTATGCGTTATGCGTTATGCGTTATGCGTTATGCGTTAGGCGTTATACGTTTGCGTTATGCGTTATGCGTTATGCGTTATGCTTTATGTGTTATGCGTTATGTGTTATGCTTTTTGCGTTATGCGTTATGCGTTATGCGTCATGCGTTATGCGTTATGCGTTATGCGTTATGCGTTATGCGTTATGGGTTATGCGTTATGCGTTATGCGTTATGCGTTATGCGTTATGCATTTTGCGTTATGCGCCATGCGTTATGCGTTATGAGTTATGCGTTAGGCGTTATACGTTTGCCTTATGCGTTATGCGTTATGCGTTATGCCTAATGCGTTATGCGTTATGTGTTATGCTTTTTGCGTTATGCGTTATGCGTTATGCATTTTGCGTTATGCGCCATGCGTTATGCGTTATGAGTTATGCGTTAGGCGTTATACGTTTGCCTTATGCGTTATGCGTCATGCGTTATGCGTTATGCGTTATGCGTTATGCGTTATGCGTTATGCGTTATGCGTTATGGGTTATGCGTTATGCGTTATGCGTTATGCGTTATGCGTTATGCGTTATACGGTTTGAGTTATGCGTTATGCGTTATACGTTATGCGTTATGCGTTATGCGTTATGCGTTATGCGTTATGCGTTATGCGTTATGCGTTATACGTTATTGGTTTATGCGTTATGCGTTATGCGTTATGCGTTATGCGTTATGCGTTATGCGTTTTGCGTTATGCGTTATGGGTTATGTTTTATGCGTTATGCGTTATGCGTTATGCGTTATGCGTTATGAGTTATGCGTTATGCGTTATGCGTTATGCGTTATGCGTTTTGCGTTATGCGTTATGCGTTATGCGTTATGCGTTATGCGTTATGCGTTATGCGTTATGCGTTATGCGTTATGCGTTATGCGTTATGCGTTGTGCGTTATGCGTTGTTCGTTATGCGTTATGCGTTGGGCGTTATACGTTTGCGTTATGCGTTATGCGTTATGCGTTATCCATTATGCGTTATGCTTTATGCGTTATGCGTTATGCGTTATGCGTTATGCGTTATGCGTTATGCGTTATGCGTTATGCGTTATGCGTTATGCGTTGATCGTTATGCGTTATGCGTTAGGCGTTATACGTTTGCGTTATGCGTTATGCGTTATGCGTTATGCTTTATGCGTTATGCGTTATGCGTTATGTGTTATAAGTTATGCGTTATGCGTTATGCGTTATGCGTTATGCGTTATGCGTTATGCGTTATGCATTTTGCGTTATGCGCCATGCGTTATGCGTTATGAGTTATGCGTTATGCGTTATGCGTTATGCGTTATGCGTTACACGGTTTGAGTTATGCGTTATGCGTTATACGGTTTGAGTTATGCGTTATGCGTTATACGTTATTGGTTTATGCGTTATGCGTTATGCGTTATGCGTTATGCGTTATGCGTTATGCGTTATGCGTTATGCGTTATGCGTTGTGCGTTATGGGTTATGTTTTATGCGTTATGCGTTATGCGTTATGCGTTATGCGTTATGCGTTATGCGTTATGCGATATGCATATGCGTTATGCGTTATGCGTTATGCGTTATGCGTTATGCGTTATGCGTTATGCGTTATGCGTTATGCGTTATGCGTTATGCGTTATGCGTTATGCGTTATGCGTTATGCGTGATGCGTGATGCGTTATGCGTTATGCGTTATGCTTTTTGCGTTATGCGTTATGGGTTATGCGTTATGCGTTATGATTTGTGCGTTATACGTTTGCGTTATGCGTTATGCGTTATCCATTATGCGTTATGCTTTATGCGTTATGCGTTATGCGTTATGCGTTATGCGTTATGCGTTGATCGTTATGCGTTATGCGTTAGGCGTTATACGTTTGCGTTATGCGTTATGCGTTATGCTTTATGCGTTATGCGTTATGCGTTATGAGTTATAAGTTATGCGTTATGCGTTATGCGTTATGCGTTATGCGTTATGCGTTATGCGTTATGCGTTATGCGTTTTGCGTTATGCGTTATGCGTTATGCGTTATGCGTTATGCGTTATGCGTTATGGGTTATGTATTATGCGTTATGCGTTATGCGTTATGCGTTGTGCGTTATGCGTTGTTCGTTATGCGTTATGCGTTGGGCGTTATACGTTTGCGTTATGCGTTATGCTTTATGCGTTATGCGTTATGCGTTATGCGTTATGCATTTTACGTTATGCGCCATGCGTTATGCGTTATGCGTTATGAGTTATGCGTTATGCGTTATGCGTTATGCGTTATGCGTTATGCGTTATGCGTTATACGGTTTGAGTTATGCGTTATGCGTTATACGTTATGCGTTATGCGTTATGCGTTATGCGTTATGCGTTATGCGTTATGCGTTATACGTTATTGGTTTATGCGTTATGCGTTATGCGTTATGCGTTATGCGTTTTGCGTTATGCGTTATGGGTTATGTTTTATGGGTTATGCGTTATGCGTTATGCGTTATTCGTTATGCGTTATGCGTTATGCGTTATGCGTTGGGCGTAATACGTTTGCGTTATGCGTTATGCGTTATGCGTTATGCGTTATGCTTTATGCGTTATGCGTTATGCATTTTACGTTATGCGCCATGCGTTATGCGTTATGCGTTATGAGTTATGCGTTATGCGTTATGCGTTATGCGTTATGCGTTATGCGTTGTGCGTTTTGCGTTATGCGTTCTGTGTTGTGCGTTGTGCGTTGTGCGTTATGCTTTATGCGTTATGCGTTATGCGTTATACGGTATGAGTTATGCGTTATGCGTTATGCGTTATGCGTTATGCGTTATGCGTTATGCGTTATGCGTTATGCGTTATGCGTTATGCGTTATGCGTTATGCGTTTTGCGTTATGCGTTATGGGTTATGTTTTATGCGTTATGCGTTATGCGTTATGCGTTATGCGTTATGCGTTATGCGTTATGCGTTATGCGTTATGCGTTATGCGTTATGCGTTATGCGTTTTGCGTTATGCGTTATGCGTTATGCGTTATGCGTTATGGGTTATGTATTATGCGTTATGCGTTATGCGTTATGCGTTGTGCGTTATGCGTTGTTCGTTATGCGTTATGCGTTGGGCGTTATACGTTTGCGTTATGCGTTATGCGTTATGCTTTATGCGTTATTCGTTATGCGTTATGCGTTATGCATTTTACGTTATGCGCCATGCGTTATGCGTTATGCGTTATGAGGTATGCGTTATGCGTTATGCGTTATGCGTTATGCGTTATGCGTTATGCGTTATGCGTTATGCGTTATGCGTTATGCGTTATGCGTTATACGGTTTGAGTTATGCGTTATGCGTTATGCGTTATGCGTTATGCGTTATGCGTTATGCGTTATGCGTTATGCGTTATGCGTTATACGTTATTGGTTTATGCGTTATGCGTTATGCGTTATGCGTTATGCGTTATGAGTTATGCGTTATGCGTTATGCGTTATGCGTTATTCGTTATGCGTTATGCGTTATGCGTTATGCGTTATGCGTTATGCGTTGTGCGTTATGCGTTGTTCGTTATGCGTTATGCGTTGGGCGTTATACGTTTGCGTTATGCGTTATGCGTTATGCGTTATGCTTTATGCGTTATGCGTTATGCGTTATGCGTTATGCATTTTACGTTATGCGCCATGCGTTATGCGTTATGCGTTATGAGTTATGCGTTATGCGTTATGCGTTATGCGTTATGCGTTATGCGTTATGCGTTATACGGTTTGAGTTATGCGTTATGCGTTATACGTTATGCGTTATGCGTTATGCGTTATGCGTTATGCGTTATGCGTTATGCGTTATGCGTTATGCGTTATGCGTTATGCGTTATGCGTTATGCGTTATGCGTTATGCGTTATGCGTTATGCGTTTTGCGTTATGCGTTATGCGTTATGCGTTATGCGTTATGCGTTATGCGTTATGCGTTATGCGTTATGGGTTATGTATTATGCGTTATGCGTTATGCGTTATGCGTTGTGCGTTATGCGTTGTTCGTTATGCGTTATGCGTTATGCGTTATGCGTTATGCGTTGTGCGTTTTGCGTTATGCGTTCTGTGTTGTGCGTTGTGCGTTGTGCGTTATGCTTTATGCGTTATGCGTTATGCGTTATACGGTATGAGTTATGCGTTATGCGTTATGCGTTATGCGTTATGCGTTATGCGTTATGCGTTATGCGTTATGCGTTATGCGTTATGCGTTATGCATTTTGCGTTATGCGTTATGCGTTATGCGTTATGAGTTATAAGTTATGCGTTATGCGTTATGCGTTATGCGTTATGCGTTATGCGTTATGCGTTATGCATTTTGCGTTATGCGCCATGCGTTATCCGTTATGAGTTATAAGTTATGCGTTATGCGTTATGCGTAATGCGTTATGCGTTATGCGTTATGCGTTATGCGTTAGGCGTTATACGTTTGCGTTATGCGTTATGCGTTATGCGTTATGCGTTATGCGTTATGCGTTATGGGTTATGCGTTATGCGTTATGCGTTATGCGTTATGCGTTATGCGTTATGCGTTATACGTTATTGGTTTATGCGTTATTGGTTTATGCGTTATGCGTTATGCGTTATGCGTTATGCGTTATGCGTTATGCGTTATGCGTTGTGCGTTTTGCGTTATGCGTTCTGTGTTGTGCGTTGTGCGTTGTGCGTTATGCTTTATGCGTTATGCGTTATGCGTTATACGGTATGAGTTATGCGTTATGCGTTATGCGTTATGCGTTATGCGTTATGCGTTATGCGTTATGCGTTATGCGTTATGCGTTATGCGTTATGCGTTATGAGTTATAAGTTATGCGTTATGCGTTATGCGTTATGCGTTATGCGTTATGCGTTATGCGTTATGCGTTATGCGTTATGCGTTATGCGTTATGCGTTATGCGTTATGCGTTATGCGTTATGGGTTATGTTTTATGCGTTATGCGTTATGCGTTATGCGTTATGCGTTATGCGTTATGCGTTATGCGTTATGCGTTATGCGTTATGCGTTATGCGTTATGCGTTATGCGTTATGCGTTATGCGTTATGCGTTATGCGTTATGCGTTATGCGTTATGCGTTATGCGTTATGCGTTATGCGTTATGCGTTATGCGTTATGCGTTATGCGTTAGGCGTTATACGTTTGCGTTATGCGTTATGCGTTATGCGTTATGCTTTATGCGTTATGCGTTATGTGTTATGCTTTTTGCGTTATGCGTTATGCGTTATGCGTTATGCGTTATACGGTTTGAGTTATGCGTTATGCGTTATACGTTATGCGTTATGCGTTATGCGTTATGCGTTATGCGTTATGCGTTAGGCGTTATACGTTTGCGTTATGCGTTATGCGTTATGCGTTATGCGTTATGCGTTATGCGTTATGCGTTATGGGTTATGCGTTATGCGTTATGCGTTATGCGTTATGCGTTATGCGTTATGCGTTATACGGTTTGAGTTATGCGTTATGCGTTATACGTTATGCGTTATGCGTTATGCGTTATGCGTTATGCGTTATGCGTTATGCGTTATGCGTTATGCGTTATACGTTATTGGTTTATGCGTTATTGGTTTATGCGTTATGCGTTATGCGTTATGCGTTATGCGTTATGCGTTATGCGTTATGCGTTGTGCGTTTTGCGTTATGCGTTCTGTGTTGTGCGTTGTGCGTTGTGCGTTATGCGTTATGCGTTATGCGTTATGCGTTATGCGTTATGCGTTATGCTTTATGTGTTATGCGTTATGTGTTATGCTTTTTGCGTTATGCGTTATGCGTTATGCGTCATGCGTTATGCGTTATGCGTTATGCGTTATGCGTTATGCGTTATGCGTTATGGGTTATGCGTTATGCGTTATGCGTTATGCGTTATGCGTTATGCATTTTGCGTTATGCGCCATGCGTTATGCGTTATGAGTTATGCGTTAGGCGTTATACGTTTGCCTTATGCGTTATGCGTTATGCGTTATGCCTAATGCGTTATGCGTTATGTGTTATGCTTTTTGCGTTATGCGTTATGCGTTATGCGTCATGCGTTATGCGTTATGCGTTATGCGTTATGCGTTATGCGTTATGCGTTATGCGTTATGGGTTATGCGTTATGCGTTATGCGTTATGCGTTATGCGTTATGCGTTATACGGTTTGAGTTATGCGTTATGCGTTATACGTTATGCGTTATGCGTTATGCGTTATGCGTTATGCGTTATGCGTTATGCGTTATGCGTTATACGTTATTGGTTTATGCGTTATGCGTTATGCGTTATGCGTTATGCGTTATGCGTTATGCGTTTTGCGTTATGCGTTATGGGTTATGTTTTATGCGTTATGCGTTATGCGTTATGCGTTATGAGTTATGCGTTATGCGTTATGCGTTATGCGTTATGCGTTTTGCGTTATGCGTTATGCGTTATGCGTTATGCGTTATGCGTTATGCGTTATGCGTTATGCGTTATGCGTTATGCGTTATGCGTTATGCGTTGTGCGTTATGCGTTGTTCGTTATGCGTTATGCGTTGGGCGTTATACGTTTGCGTTATGCGTTATGCGTTATGCGTTATCCATTATGCGTTATGCTTTATGCGTTATGCGTTATGCGTTATGCGTTATGCGTTATGCGTTATGCGTTATGCGTTATGCGTTATGCGTTATGCGTTGATCGTTATGCGTTATGCGTTAGGCGTTATACGTTTGCGTTATGCGTTATGCGTTATGCGTTATGCTTTATGCGTTATGCGTTATGCGTTATGTGTTATAAGTTATGCGTTATGCGTTATGCGTTATGCGTTATGCGTTATGCGTTATGCGTTATGCATTTTGCGTTATGCGCCATGCGTTATGCGTTATGAGTTATGCGTTATGCGTTATGCGTTATGCGTTACACGGTTTGAGTTATGCGTTATGCGTTATACGGTTTGAGTTATGCGTTATGCGTTATACGTTATTGGTTTATGCGTTATGCGTTATGCGTTATGCGTTATGCGTTATGCGTTATGCGTTATGCGTTATGCGTTGTGCGTTATGGGTTATGTTTTATGCGTTATGCGTTATGCGTTATGCGTTATGCGTTATGCGTTATGCGTTATGCGATATGCATATGCGTTATGCGTTATGCGTTATGCGTTATGCGTTATGCGTTATGCGTTATGCGTTATGCGTTATGCGTTATGCGTTATGCGTTATGCGTTATGCGTTATGCGTTATGCGTGATGCGTGATGCGTTATGCGTTATGCGTTATGCTTTTTGCGTTATGCGTTATGGGTTATGCGTTATGCGTTATGATTTGTGCGTTATACGTTTGCGTTATGCGTTATGCGTTATCCATTATGCGTTATGCTTTATGCGTTATGCGTTATGCGTTATGCGTTATGCGTTATGCGTTGATCGTTATGCGTTATGCGTTAGGCGTTATACGTTTGCGTTATGCGTTATGCGTTATGCTTTATGCGTTATGCGTTATGCGTTATGAGTTATAAGTTATGCGTTATGCGTTATGCGTTATGCGTTATGCGTTATGCGTTATGCGTTATGCATTTTGCGTTATGCGTTATGCGTTATGCGTTATGCGTTATGCGTTATGCGTTATGCGTTATGCGTTTTGCGTTATGCGTTATGGGTTATGTTTTATGCGTTATGCGTTATGCGTTATGCGTTATGCGTTATGCGTTATGCGTTATGCGTTATGCGTTATGCGTTATGCGTTATGCGTTATGCGTTATGCGTTATGCGTTTTGCGTTATGCGTTATGCGTTATGCGTTATGCGTTATGGGTTATGTATTATGCGTTATGCGTTATGCGTTATGCGTTGTGCGTTATGCGTTGTTCGTTATGCGTTATGCGTTGGGCGTTATACGTTTGCGTTATGCGTTATGCGTTATGCTTTATGCGTTATTCGTTATGCGTTATGCGTTATGCATTTTACGTTATGCGCCATGCGTTATGCGTTATGCGTTATGAGGTATGCGTTATGCGTTATGCGTTATGCGTTATGCGTTATGCGTTATGCGTTATGCGTTATGCGTTATGCGTTATACGGTTTGAGTTATGCGTTATGCGTTATGCGTTATGCGTTATGCGTTATGCGTTATGCGTTATGCGTTATGCGTTATGCGTTATACGTTATTGGTTTATGCGTTATGCGTTATGCGTTATGCGTTATGCGTTATGAGTTATGCGTTATGCGTTATGCGTTATGCGTTATTCGTTATGCGTTATGCGTTATGCGTTATGCGTTATGCGTTATGCGTTGTGCGTTATGCGTTGTTCGTTATGCGTTATGCGTTGGGTTTTATACGTTTGCGTTATGCGTTATGCGTTATGCGTTATGCTTTATGCGTTATGCGTTATGCGTTATGCGTTATGCATTTTACGTTATGCGCCATGCGTTATGCGTTATGCGTTATGAGTTATGCGTTATGCGTTATGCGTTATGCGTTATGCGTTATGCGTTATGCGTTATGCGTTATACGGTTTGAGTTATGCGTTATGCGTTATACGTTATGCGTTATGCGTTATGCGTTATGCGTTATGCGTTATGCGTTATGCGTTATGCGTTATGCGTTATGCGTTATGCGTTATGCGTTATGCGTTATGCGTTATGCGTTATGCGTTATGCGTTTTGCGTTATGCGTTATGCGTTATGCGTTATGCGTTATGCGTTATGCGTTATGCGTTATGGGTTATGTATTATGCGTTATGCGTTATGCGTTATGCGTTGTGCGTTATGCGTTGTTCGTTATGCGTTATGCGTTATGCGTTATGCGTTAAGCGTTGTGCGTTTTGCGTTATGCGTTCTGTGTTGTGCGTTGTGCGTTGTGCGTTATGCTTTATGCGTTATGCGTTATGCGTTATACGGTATGAGTTATGCGTTATGCGTTATGCGTTATGCGTTATGCGTTATGCGTTATGCGTTATGCGTTATGCGTTATGCGTTATGCGTTATGCATTTTGCGTTATGCGTTATGCGTTATGCGTTATGAGTTATAAGTTATGCGTTATGCGTTATGCGTTATGCGTTATGCGTTATGCGTTATGCGTTATGCATTTTGCGTTATGCGCCATGCGTTATCCGGTATGAGGTATAAGTTATGCGTTATGCGTTATGCGTAATGCGTTATGCGTTATGCGTTATGCGTTATGCGTTAGGCGTTATACGTTTGCGTTATGCGTTATGCGTTATGCGTTATGCGTTATGCGTTATGGGTTATGCGTTATGCGTTATGCGTTATGCGTTATGCGTTATGCGTTATGCGTTATACGTTATTGGTTTATGCGTTATTGGTTTATGCGTTATGCGTTATGCGTTATGCGTTATGCGTTATGCGTTATGCGTTATGCGTTGTGCGTTTTGCGTTATGCGTTCTGTGTTGTGCGTTGTGCGTTGTGCGTTATGCTTTATGCGTTATGCGTTATGCGTTATACGGTATGAGTTATGCGTTATGCGTTATGCGTTATGCGTTATGCGTTATGCGTTATGCATTTTGCGTTATGCGTTATGCGTTATGCGTTATGCGTTATGAGTTATAAGTTATGCGTTATGCGTTATGCGTTATGCGTTATGCGTTATGCGTTATGCGTTATGCGTTATGCGTTATGCGTTATGCGTTATGCGTTATGCGTTATGCGTTATGCGTTATGGGTTATGTTTTATGCGTTATGCGTTATGCGTTATGCGTTATGCGTTATGCGTTATGCGTTATGCGTTATGCGTTATGCGTTATGCGTTATGCGTTATGCGTTATACGTTATTGGTTTATGCGTTATGCGTTATGCGTTATGCGTTATGCGTTATGAGTTATGCGTTATGCGTTATGCGTTATGCGTTATTCGTTATGCGTTATGCGATATGCGTTATGCGTTATGCGTTATGCGTTGTGCGTTATGCGTTGTTCGTTATGCGTTATGCGTTGGGTTTTATACGTTTGCGTTATGCGTTATGCGTTATGCGTTATGCTTTATGCGTTATGCGTTATGCGTTATGCGTTATGCATTTTGCGTTATGCGCCATGCGTTATGCGTTATGCGTTATGAGTTATGCGTTATGCGTTATGCGTTATGCGTTATGCGTTATGCGTTATGCGTTATGCGTTATACGGTTTGAGTTATGCGTTATGCGTTATACGTTATGCGTTATGCGTTATGCGTTATGCGTTATGCGTTATGCGTTATGCGTTATGCGTTATGCGTTATGCGTTATGCGTTATGCGTTATGCGTTATGCGTTATGCGTTATGCGTTTTGCGTTATGCGTTATGCGTTATGCGTTATGCGTTATGCGTTATGCGTTATGCGTTATGGGTTATGTATTATGCGTTATGCGTTATGCGTTATGCGTTGTGCGTTATGCGTTGTTCGTTATGCGTTATGCGTTATGCGTTATGCGTTATGCGTTGTGCGTTTTGCGTTATGCGTTCTGTGTTGTGCGTTGTGCGTTGTGCGTTATGCTTTATGCGTTATGCGTTATGCGTTATACGGTATGAGTTATGCGTTATGCGTTATGCGTTATGCGTTATGCGTTATGCGTTATGCGTTATGCGTTATGCGTTATGCGTTATGCATTTTGCGTTATGCGTTATGCGTTATGCGTTATGAGTTATAAGTTATGCGTTATGCGTTATGCGTTATGCGTTATGCGTTATGCGTTATGCGTTATGCATTTTGCGTTATGCGCCATGCGTTATCCGTTATGAGTTATAAGTTATGCGTTATGCGTTATGCGTAATGCGTTATGCGTTATGCGTTATGCGTTAGGCGTTATACGTTTGCGTTATGCGTTATGCGTTATGCGTTATGCGTTATGCGTTATGGGTTATGCGTTATGCGTTATGCGTTATGCGTTATGCGTTATGCGTTATGCGTTATACGTTATTGGTTTATGCGTTATTGGTTTATGCGTTATGCGTTATGCGTTATGCGTTATGCGTTATGCGTTATGCGTTATGCGTTGTGCGTTTTGCGTTATGCGTTCTGTGTTGTGCGTTGTGCGTTGTGCGTTATGCTTTATGCGTTATGCGTTATGCGTTATACGGTATGAGTTATGCGTTATGCGTTATGCGTTATGCGTTATGCGTTATGCGTTATGCATTTTGCGTTATGCGTTATGCGTTATGCGTTATGCGTTATGAGTTATAAGTTATGCGTTATGCGTTATGCGTTATGCGTTATGCGTTATGCGTTATGCGTTATGCGTTATGCGTTATGCGTTATGCGTTATGCGTTATGCGTTATGCGTTATGCGTTATGGGTTATGTTTTATGCGTTATGCGTTATGCGTTATGCGTTATGCGTTATGCGTTATGCGTTATGCGTTATGCGTTATGCGTTATGCGTTATGCGTTATGCGTTATGCGTTATGCGTTATGCGTTATGCTTTATGCGTTATGCGTTATGCGTTATGCATTTTGCGTTATGCGCCATGCGTTATGTGTTATGAGTTATGCGTTATGCG
This sequence comes from Lasioglossum morio, assembly GCA_916610235.2. Lineage (NCBI taxonomy): Eukaryota > Metazoa > Arthropoda > Insecta > Hymenoptera > Halictidae > Lasioglossum > Lasioglossum morio. The sequence goes on from CAKAJA020000423.1 coordinate 1,380,689, forward strand.
TTATGCGTTATACGGTTTGAGTTATGCGTTATGCGTTATACGGTTTGAGTTATGATTTATGCGTTATACGTTATTGGTTTATGCGTTATGCGTTATGCGTTATGCGTTTTGCGTTATGCGTTATGGGTTATGTTTTATGCGTTATGCGTTATGCGTTATGCGTTATGCGTTATGCGTTATGCGTTATGCGTTATGCGTTATGCGTTATGCGTTATGCGTTATGCGTTATGCGTTATGCGTTATGCGTTATGCGTTATGCGTTAGGCGTTATACGTTTGCGTTATGCGTTATGCGTTATGCGTTATGCTTTATGCGTTATGCGTTATGTGTTATGCTTTTTGCGTTATGCGTTATGCGTTATGCGTTATGCGTTATGCGTTATACGGTTTGAGTTATGCGTTATGCGTTATACGTTATGCGTTATGCGTTATGCGTTATGCGTTATGCGTTATGCGTTATGCGTTATGCATTTTGCGTTATGCGTTATGCGTTATGCGTTATGCGTTATGAGTTATAAGTTATGCGTTATGCGTTATGCGTTATGCGTTATGCGTTATGCGTTATGCGTTATGCGTTATGCGTTATGCGTTATGCGTTATGCGTTATGCGTTATGCGTTATGCGTTATGCGTTATGCGTTATGCGTTATGCGTTATGCGTTATGCGTTATGGGTTATGTTTTATGCGTTATGCGTTATGCGTTATGCGTTTGGGCGTTATGCGTTATGCGTTATGCGTTATGCGTTATGCGTTATGCGTTATGCGTTATGCGTTATGCGTTATGCGTTATGCGTTATGCGTTATGCGTTATGCGTAATGCGTTATGCGTTATGCGTTATGCTTTATGCGTTATGCGTTATGCGTTATGCATTTTGCGTTATGCGCCATGCGTTATGCGTTATGAGTTATGCGTTATGCGTTATGCGTTATACGGTTTGAGTTATGCGTTATGCGTTATACGGTTTGAGTTATGCGTTATGCGTTATACGTTATTGGTTTATGCGTTATGCGTTATGCGTTTTGCGTTATGCGTTATGGGTTATGTTTTATGCGTTATGCGTTATGCGTTATGCGTTATGCGTTATGCGTTATGCGTTATGCGTTATGCGTTATGCGTTATGCGTTATGCGTTATGCGTTATGCGTTATGCGTTATGCGTTATGCGTTATGCGTTATGCGTTATGCGTTATGCGTTATGCTTTATGCGTTATGCGTTATGCGTTATGCATTATGCATTTTACGTTATGCGCCATGCGTTATGCGTTATGCGTTATGAGTTATGCGTTATGCGTTATGCGTTATGCGTTATGCGTTATGCGTTATGCGTTATGCATTTTGCGTTATGCGCCATGCGTTATGCGTTATGCGTTATGCTTTATGCGTTATGCGTTATGCGTTATGCGTTATGCGTTATGCGTTATGCGATATGCATATGCGTTATGTGTTATGCGTTATGCGTTATGCGTTATGCGTTATGCGTTATGCGTTATGCGTTATGCGTTATGCGTTATGCGTTAGGCGTTATACGTTTGCGTTATGCGTTATGCGTTATGCGTTATGCTTTATGCGTTATGCGTTATGTGTTATGCTTTTTGCGTTATGCGTTATGCGTTATGCGTTATGCGTTATGCGTTATGCGTTATGCGTTATGCGTTATGGGTTATGCGTTATGCGTTATGCGTTATGCGTTATGCGTTATGCGTTATACGGTTTGAGTTATGCGTTATGCGTTATACGTTATGCGTTATGCGTTATGCGTTATGCGTTTTGCGTTATGCGTTATGCGTTATGCATTTTGCGTTATGCGTTATGCGTTATGCGTTATGCGTTATGAGTTATAAGTTATGCGTTATGCGTTATGCGTTATGCGTTATGCGTTATGCGTTATGCGTTATGCGTTATGCGTTATGCGTTATACGTTATGCGTTATGCGTTATGCGTTATGCGTTATGCGTTATGCGTTATGGGTTATGTTTTATGCGTTATGCGTTATGCGTTATGCGTTATGCGTTATGCGTTATGCGTTATGCGTTATGCGTTATGCGTTATGCGTTATGCGTTATGCGTTATGCGTTATGCGTTATGCGTTATGCGTTATGCGTTATGCGTTATGCGTTATGCTTTATGCGTTATGCGTTATGCGTTATGCATTTTGCGTTATGCGCCATGCGTTATGTGTTATGAGTTATGCGTTATGCGTTATGCGTTATACGGTTTGAGTTATGCGTTATGCGTTATACGGTTTGAGTTATGCGTTATGCGTTATACGTTATTGGTTTATGCGTTATGCGTTATGCGTTATGCGTTTTGCGTTATGCGTTATGGGTTATGTTTTATGCGTTATGCGTTATGCGTTATGCGTTATGCGTTATGCGTTATGCGTTATGCGTTGGGCGTAATACGTTTGCGTTATGCGTTATGCGTTATGCGTTATGCGTTATGCTTTATGCGTTATGCGTTATGCGTTATACGGTATGAGTTATGCGTTATGCGTTTTGCGTTATGCGTTATGGGTTATGTTTTATGCGTTATGCGTTATGCGTTATGCGTTATGCGTTATGCGTTATGCGTTATGCGTTATGCGTTATGCGTTATGCGTTATGCGTTATGCGTTATGCGTTATGCGTTATGCGTTATGCGTTATGCGTTAGGCGTTATACGTTTGCGTTATGCGTTATGCGTTATGCTTTTTGCGTTATGCGTTATGCGTTATGCGTTATGCGTTATACGGTTTGAGTTATGCGTTATGCGTTATACGTTATGCGTTATGCGTTATGCGTTATGCGTTATGCGTTAGGCGTTATACGTTTGCGTTATGCGTTATGCGTTATGCGTTATGCGTTATGCGTTATGCGTTATGCGTTATGGGTTATGCGTTATGCGTTATGCGTTATGCGTTATGCGTTATGCGTTATACGGTTTGAGTTATGCGTTATGCGTTATACGTTATGCGTTATGCGTTATGCGTTATGCGTTATGCGTTATGCGTTATGCGTTATACGTTATTGGTTTATGCGTTATTGGTTTATGCGTTATGCGTTATGCGTTATGCGTTATGCGTTATGCGTTATGCGTTATGCGTTGTGCGTTTTGCGTTATGCGTTCTGTGTTGTGCGTTGTGCGTTGTGCGTTATGCTTTATGCGTTATGCGTTATGCGTTATACGGTATGAGTTATGCGTTATGCGTTATGCGTTATGCGTTATGCGTTATGCGTTATGCATTTTGCGTTATGCGTTATGCGTTATGCGTTATGCGTTATGAGTTATAAGTTATGCGTTATGCGTTATGCGTTATGCGTTATGCGTTATGCGTTATGCGTTATGCGTTATGCGTTATGCGTTATGCGTTATGCGTTATGCGTTATGCGTTATGCGTTATGCGTTATGCGTTATGCGTTATGCGTTATGTTTTATGCGTTATGCGTTATGCGTTATGCGTTATGCGTTATGCGTTATGCGTTATGCGTTATGCGTTATGCGTTATGCGTTATGCGTTATGCGTTATGCGTTATGCGTTATGCGTTATGCGTTATGCGTTATGCGTTATGCTTTATGCGTTATGCGTTATGCGTTATGCATTTTGCGTTATGCGCCATGCGTTATGCGTTATGAGTTATGTGTTCCGGCGACACGTCAAACAGCCGATCCACCGAACCGTCTTCTCGCCTCGCGTCGGACATCGCCGTCTCGGTGCCCCCCACCTAGCACTCGCGGAACAGGTGTTTTTCGGACTCGAGACGACGATCATTCGTTGCGTAACCACAACACCGCTATCATTTCGTTTGGGTATCGATCCATTTCGTAGAGTCACTAATCGTTGTCCAATTCTAGCGAACGCGTATTTTGTACAAAGCCTTTATTTGTTTATAATTACAATTACATTTAATGTGAAAAAAAAAACACTCACCTCGCTCGTAATCGCCCAAGCGCACTGGCGAAACTTACACGCGGGCCCACAGCTCACACTGTCGACAGTGAGGCAATCGTACTGGATTGTCGGCGGCCGACAGCCAGTACGTTCATTTATTAAGCGATGCGTAACGTGCGCTCGCCACAGAGCTAGTCAGTGTACGCAAGTGATGGGACAGCTCCCGCCGAGACGCATCACTCCAGCGCGTGCATTCGTGAACTCCGGTGTGGATTACGCTGGCCCGTTTCATTGGAAAACAACGCGTGGCCGCGGAGCCAAGATCTTTAAAGGTTACCTCGCTGTGTTCGTGTGCATGGCCACCGGAGCGGTGCACCTCGAGTTCGCCTCAGACTACACGGCAGACGCGTTTATAGCGGCCTATAAACGGTTCACGGGTCGTCGCGGCATTTGCAGTACATTGTCGAGCGACTGTGGCACGAATTTCGTCGGTGCGGACGCCGAACTGCGTCGTATGTTCAAACGCGCCTCACAGGAGTCTCAAGCGATCGCAAACAGTCTCGCGAACCTCGGGACACAGTGGAGATTCAACCCGCCCTCCGCCCCTCACTTCGGAGGAAAATGGGAAGCCGCAGTTAAATCCACAAAATTTCACATGCGCCGCGTAATCGGAGAATCCCCACTCACGTTCGAAGAATACGCGACACTGTTTGCACAAATCGAAGCAGCACTAAACTCGCGACCGATCTGTCCGCTTTCCGACGACCCCTCCGATCTGTCCGCGCTAACCCCGGGCCACTTCCTTATAGGCGACGCACTAAATGTTCTTCCGGAACCGGACCTCACAGACACTCCTCGCTCCAGGTTGTCGCGATGGCAGATGCTGCGCCAAATCCTTGACCACTTCTGGTCGCGTTGGTCACGAGAATACCTGCAGCAATTCCATGCCACGACGAAATGGCAGACGAAATCGGAACCATTCCGCGTAGGCGAGCTTGTCCTTGTACGAGACGAACGGTCGCCTCCGGCTAAATGGCCTCTCGCCCGCGTGACCGAAATCCATCCCGGAAAAGACGATGTGACTCGCGTCGTCACTGTCCGGACCGCTACTACAACACTCAAACGGCCGATCGTCAAATTGTGTCGACTGCCAATCGAATCACAACAATCCGCGTCATAACCGAGGGCCCGTGTTTATTGCCTAAACTGCGTCACGGCAAGGGGGGGAGAAATGTTCCGGCGACACGTCAAACAGCCGATCCACCGAACCGTCTTCTCGCCTCGCGTCGGACATCGCCGTCTCGAGTTATGCGTTATGCGTTATACGGTTTGAGTTATGCGTTATGCGTTATACGTTATTGGTTTATGCGTTATGCGTTATGCGTTTTGCGTTATGCGTTATGGGTTATGTTTTATGCGTTATGCGTTATGCGTTATGCGTTATGCGTTATGCGTTGGGCGTAATACGTTTGCGTTATGCGTTATGCGTTATGAGTTATGCGTTATGCTTTATGCGTTATGCGTTATGCGTTATACGGTATGAGTTATGCGTTATGCGTTTTGCGTTATGCGTTATGGGTTATGTTTTATGCGTTATGCGTTATGCGTTATGCGTTATGCGTTATGCGTTATGCGTTATGCGTTATGCGTTATGCGTTATGCGTTATGCGTTATGCGTTATGCGTTATGCGTTATGCGTTATGCGTTATGCTTTATGCGTTATGCGTTATGCGTTATGCATTATGCATTTTACGTTATGCGCCATGCGTTATGCGTTATGCGTTATGAGTTATGCGTTATGCGTTATGCGTTATGCGTTATGCGTTATGCGTTATGCGTTATGCGTTATGCGTTATGCATTTTGCGTTATGCGCCATGCGTTATGCGTTATGCGTTATGCGTTATGCGTTATGCGTTATGCGTTATGCGTTATGCGATATGCATATGCGTTATGCGTTATGCGTTATGCGTTATGCGTTATGCGTTATGCGTTATGCGTTATGCGTTATGCGTTATGCGTTAGGCGTTATACGTTTGCGTTATGCGTTATGCGTTATGCGTTATGCTTTATGCGTTATGCGTTATGTGTTATGCTTTTTGCGTTATGCGTTATGCGTTATGCGTTATGCGTTATGCGTTATGCGTTATGCGTTATGCGTTATGGGTTATGCGTTATGCGTTATGCGTTATGCGTTATGCGTTATGCGTTACACGGTTTGAGTTATGCGTTATGCGTTATACGTTATGCGTTATGCGTTATGCGTTATGCGTTATGCGTTATGCGTTATGCGTTATGCGTTATGCGTTATACGTTTTGCGTTATGCGTTATGGGTTATGTTTTATGCGTTATGCGTTATGCGTTATGCGTTATGCGTTATGCGTTATGCGTTATGCGTTATGCGTTATGCGTTATGCGTTATACGTTATTGGTTTATGCGTTATGCGTTATGCGTTATGCGTTATGCGTTATGCGTTTTGCGTTATGCGTTATGGGTTATGTTTTATGCGTTATGCGTTATGCGTTATGCGTTATGCGTTATGCGTTATGCGTTATGCGTTATGCGTTATGCGTTATGCGTTATGCGTTATGCGTTATGCGTTATGCGTTATGCGTTATGCTTTATGCGTTATGCGTTATGCGTTATGCGTTATGCATTATGCATTTTACGTTATGCGCCATGCGTTATGCGTTATGCGTTATGAGTTATGCGTTATGCGTTATGCGTTATGCGTTATGCGTTATGCGTTATGCGTTATGCATTTTGCGTTATGCGCCATGCGTTATGCGTTATGCGTTATGCTTTATGCGTTATGCGTTATGCGTTATGCGTTATGCGTTATGCGTTATGCGATATGCGTTATGCGTTATGCGTTATGCGTTATGCGTTGTGCGTTTTGCGTTATGCGTTCTGTGTTGTGCGTTGTGCGTTGTGCGTTATGCTTTATGCGTTATGCGTTATGCGTTATACGGTATGAGTTATGCGTTATGCGTTATGCGTTATGCGTTATGCGTTATGCGTTATGCGTTATGCGTTATGCGTTATGCATTATGCGTTATACGGTTTGAGTTATGCGTTATGCGTTATACGTTATGCGTTATGCGTTATGCGTTATGCGTTATGCGTTATGCGTTATGCGTTATACGGTTTGAGTTATGCGTTATGCGTTATACGTTATGCGTTATGCGTTATGCGTTATGCGTTATGCGTTATGCGTTATGCGTTATGCGTTATGCGTTATACGTTATTGGTTTATGCGTTATGCGTTATGCGTTATGCGTTATGCGTTTTGCGTTATGCGTTATGGGTTATGTTTTATGCGTTATGCGTTATGCGTTATGCGTTATGCGTTATGCGTTATGCGTTATGCGTTATGCGTTATGCGTTATGCGTTATGCGTTATGCGTTATGCGTTATACGTTATTGGTTTATGCGTTATGCGTTATGCGTTATGCGTTATGCGTTATGCGTTTTGCGTTATGCGTTATGGGTTATGTTTTCTGCGTTATGCGTTATGCGTTATGCGTTATGCGTTATGCGTTATGCGTTATGCGTTATGCGTTTTGCGTTATGCGTTATGCGTTATGCGTTATTCGTTATGCGTTATGGGTTATGTATTATGCGTTATGCGTTATGCGTTATGCGTTGTGCGTTATGCGTTGTTCGTTATGCGTTATGCGTTGGGCGTTATACGTTTGCGTCATCTGTTATGCGTTATGCGTTATGCTTTATGCGTTATGCGTTATGCGTTATGCATTTTACGTTATGCGCCATGCGTTATGCGTTATGCGTTATGAGTTATGCGTTATGCGTTATGCGTTATGCGTTATGCGTTATGCGTTATGCGTTATGCGTTATGCGTTATGCGTTATGCGTTATGCGTTATACGGTTTGAGTTATGCGTTATGCGTTATACGTTATGCGTTATGCGTTATGCGTTATGCGTTATGCGTTATGCGTTATGCGTTATGCGTTATGCGTTATGCGTTATGCGTTATGCGTTATGCGTTATGCGTTATGCGTTATGCGTTATGCGTTTTGCGTTATGCGTTATGCGTTATGCGTTATGCGTTATGCGTTATGGGTTATGTATTATGCGTTATGCTTTATGCGTTATGCGTTGTGCGTTATGCGTTGTTCGTTATGCGTTATGCGTTGGCGTTATACGTTTGCGTTATGCGTTATGCGTTATGCGTTATGCGTTATGCTTTATGCGTTATGCGTTATGCGTTATGCGTTATGCATTTTACGTTATGCGCCATGCGTTATGCGTTATGCGTTATGAGTTATGCGTTATGCGTTATGCGTTATGCGTTATGCGTTATGCGTTATGCGTTATGCGTTATGCGTTATACGTTATTGGTTTATGCGTTATGCGTTATGCGTTATGCGTTATGCGTTATGCGTTTTGCGTTATGCGTTATGGGTTATGTTTTATGCGTTATGCGTTATGCGTTATGCGTTATGCATTTTACGTTATGCGCCATGCGTTATGCGTTATGCGTTATGAGTTATGCGTTATGCGTTATGCGTTATGCGTTATGCGTTATGCGTTATACGGTTTGAGTTATGCGTTATGCGTTATACGTTATGCGTTATGCGTTATGCGTTATGCGTTATGCGTTTTGCGTTATGCGTTATGCGTTATGCGTTATGCGTTATGCGTTATGCGTTATGGGTTATGTATTATGCGTTATGCGTTATGCGTTATGCGTTATGCGTTGTGCGTTATGCGTTGTTCGTTATGCGTTATGCGTTGGGCGTTATACGTTTGCGTTATGCGTTATGCGTTATGCGTTATGCTTTATGCGTTATGCGTTATGCGTTATGCGTTATGCATTTTACGTTATGCGCCATGCGTTATGCGTTATGCGTTATGAGTTATGCATTTTGCGTTATGCGCCATGCGTTATGCGTTATGCGTTATGCTTTATGCGTTATGCGTTATGCGTTATGCGTTATGCGTTATGCGTTATGCGATATGCGTTATGCGTTATGCGTTATGCGTTATGCGTTGTGCGTTTTGCGTTATGCGTTCTGTGTTGTGCGTTGTGCGTTGTGCGTTATGCTTTATGCGTTATGCGTTATGCGTTATACGGTATGAGTTATGCGTTATGCGTTATGCGTTATGCGTTATGCGTTATGCGTTATGCGTTATGCGTTATGCGTTATGCATTATGCGTTATACGGTTTGAGTTATGCGTTATGCGTTATACGTTATGCGTTATGCGTTATGCGTTATGCGTTATGCGTTATGCGTTATGCGTTATACGGTTTGAGTTATGCGTTATGCGTTATACGTTATGCGTTATGCGTTATGCGTTATGCGTTATGCGTTATGCGTTATGCGTTATGCGTTATACGTTATTGGTTTATGCGTTATGCGTTATGCGTTATGCGTTATGCGTTTTGCGTTATGCGTTATGGGTTATGTTTTATGCGTTATGCGTTATGCGTTATGCGTTATGCGTTATGCGTTATGCGTTATGCGTTATGCGTTATGCGTTATGCGTTATGCGTTATGCGTTATGCGTTATACGTTATTGGTTTATGCGTTATGCGTTATGCGTTATGCGTTATGCGTTATGCGTTTTGCGTTATGCGTTATGGGTTATGTTTTCTGCGTTATGCGTTATGCGTTATGCGTTATGCGTTATGCGTTATGCGTTATGCGTTATGCGTTTTGCGTTATGCGTTATGCGTTATGCGTTATTCGTTATGCGTTATGGGTTATGTATTATGCGTTATGCGTTATGCGTTATGCGTTGTGCGTTATGCGTTGTTCGTTATGCGTTATGCGTTGGGCGTTATGCGTTATGCGTTATGCGTTATGCGTTATGCGTTATGCGTTTTGCGTTATGCGTTATGCGTTATGCGTTATGCGTTATGCGTTATGGGTTATGTATTATGCGTTATGCTTTATGCGTTATGCGTTGTGCGTTATGCGTTGTTCGTTATGCGTTATGCGTTGGCGTTATACGTTTGCGTTATGCGTTATGCGTTATGCGTTATGCGTTATGCTTTATGCGTTATGCGTTATGCGTTATGCGTTATGCATTTTACGTTATGCGCCATGCGTTATGCGTTATGCGTTATGAGTTATGCGTTATGCGTTATGCGTTATGCGTTATGCGTTATGCGTTATGCGTTATGCGTTATGCGTTATGCGTTATACGTTATTGGTTTATGCGTTATGCGTTATGCGTTATGCGTTATGCGTTATGCGTTTTGCGTTATGCGTTATGGGTTATGTTTTATGCGTTATGCGTTATGCGTTATGCGTTATGCATTTTACGTTATGCGCCATGCGTTATGCGTTATGCGTTATGAGTTATGCGTTATGCGTTATGCGTTATGCGTTATGCGTTATGCGTTATACGGTTTGAGTTATGCGTTATGCGTTATACGTTATGCGTTATGCGTTATGCGTTATGCGTTATGCGTTTTGCGTTATGCGTTATGCGTTATGCGTTATGCGTTATGCGTTATGCGTTATGGGTTATGTATTATGCGTTATGCGTTATGCGTTATGCGTTATGCGTTGTGCGTTATGCGTTGTTCGTTATGCGTTATGCGTTGGGCGTTATACGTTTGCGTTATGCGTTATGCGTTATGCGTTATGCTTTATGCGTTATGCGTTATGCGTTATGCGTTATGCATTTTACGTTATGCGCCATGCGTTATGCGTTATGCGTTATGAGTTATGCGTTATGCGTTATGCGTTATGCGTTATGCGTTATGCGTTATGCGTTATGCGTTATACGGGTTGAGTTATGCGTTATGCGTTATACGTTATGCGTTATGCGTTATGCGTTATGCGTTATGCGTTATGCGTTATGCGTTATACGTTATTGGTTTATGCGTTATGCGTTATGCGTTATGCGTTATGTGTTATGCGTTATGCGTTTTGCGTTATGCGTTATGGGTTATGTTTTATGCGTTATGCGTTATGCGTTATGCGTTATGCGTTATGCGTTATGCGTTATGCGTTATGCGTTATGCGTTATGCGTTATGCGTTATGCGTTATGCGTTATGCGTTATGCGTTATGCGTTATGCGTTATGCGTTATGGGTTATGTATTATGCGTTATGCGTTATGCGTTATGCGTTGTGCGTTATGCGTTGTTCGTTATGCGTTATGCGTTGGGCGTTATACGTTTGCGTTATGCGTTATGCGTTATGCGTTATGCTTTATGCGTTATGCGTTATGCGTTATGCGTTATGCATTTTACGTTATGCGACATGCGTTATGCGTTATGCGTTATGAGTTATGCGTTATGCGTTATGCGTTATGCGTTATGCGTTATTCGTTATGCGTTATGCGTTATGCGTTATGCGTTGGGCGTAATACGTTTGCGTTATGCGTTATGCGTTATGCGTTATGCGTTATGCTTTATGCGTTATGCGTTATGCATTTTACGTTATGCGCCATGCGTTATGCGTTATGCGTTATGAGTTATGCGTTATGCGTTATGCGTTATGCGTTATGCGTTGTGCGTTTTGCGTTATGCGTTCTGTGTTGTGCGTTGTGCGTTGTGCGTTATGCTTTATGCGCTATGCGTTATGCGTTATACGGTATGAGTTATGCGTTATGCGTTATGCGTTATGCGTTATGCGTTATGCGTTATGCGTTATGCGTTATGCGTTATGCGTTATGCGTTATGCGTTATGCGTTATGCGTTAGGCGTTATACGTTTGCGTTATGCGTTATGCGTTATGCGTTATGCTTTATGTGTTATGCGTTATGTGTTATGCTTTTTGCGTTATGCGTTATGCGTTATGCGTCATGCGTTATGCGTTATGCGTTATGCGTTATGCGTTATGCGTTATGCGTTATGCGTTATGGGTTATGCGTTATGCGTTATGCGTTATGCGTTATGCGTTATGCATTTTGCGTTATGCGCCATGCGTTATGCGTTATGAGTTATGCGTTAGGCGTTATACGTTTGCGTTATGCGTTATGCGTTATGCGTTATGCCTAATGCGTTATGCGTTATGTGTTATGCTTTTTGCGTTATGCGTTATGCGTTATGCGTCATGCGTTATGCGTTATGCGTTATGCGTTATGCGTTATGCGTTATGCGTTATGCGTTATGCGTTATGGGTTATGCGTTATGCGTTATGCGTTATGCGTTATGCGTTATGCGTTATACGGTTTGAGTTATGCGTTATGCGTTATACGTTATGCGTTATGCGTTATGCGTTATGCGTTATGCGTTATGCGTTATACGTTATTGGTTTATGCGTTATGCGTTATGCGTTATGCGTTATACGGTATGAGTTATGCGTTATGCGTTATGCGTTATGCGTTATGCGTTATGCGTTATGCGTTATGCGTTATGCGTTATGCGTTATGCGTTATGCGTTATACGTTATGCGTTATGCGTTATGCGTTATGCGTTATGCGTTATGCGTTATGCGTTATGCGTTATGCGTTATGCGTTATGCGTTATGCGTTATGCGTTATGCGTTATGCGTTATGCGTTATGCGTTATGCGTTTTGCGTTATGCGTTATGCGTTATGCGTTATGCGTTATGCGTTATGCGTTATGCGTTATGGGTTATGTATTATGCGTTATGCGTTATGCGTTATGCGTTGTGCGTTATGCGTGGTTCGTTATGCGTTATGCGTTGGGCGTTATACGTTTGCGTTATGCGTTATGCGTTATCCATTATGCGTTATGCTTTATGCGTTATGCGTTATGCGTTATGCGTTATGCGTTATGCGTTATGCGTTATGCGTTATGCGTTATGCGTTGATCGTTATGCGTTATTCGTTAGGCGTTATACGTTTGCGTTATGCGTTATGCGTTATGCGTTATGCTTTATGCGTTATGCGTTATGCGTTATGTGTTATAAGTTATGCGTTATGCGTTATGCGTTATGCGTTATGCGTTATGCGTTATGCGTTATGCATTTTGCGTTATGCGCCATGCGTTATGCGTTATGAGTTATGCGTTATGCGTTATGCGTTATGCGTTATGCGTTACACGGTTTGAGTTATGCGTTATGCGTTATACGGTTTGAGTTATGCGTTATGCGTTATACGTTATTGGTTTATGCGTTATGCGTTATGCGTTATGCGTCATGCGTTATGCGTTATGCGTTATGCGTTATGCGTTATGCGTTATGCGTTATGCGTTATGCGTTATGCGTTATGCGTTATGCGTTATGCGTTATGCGTTATGCGTTATGCGTTATGCGTTATGCGTTATGCGTTATGCGTGATGCGTTATGCGTTATGCGTTATGCTTTTTGCGTTATGCGTTATGGGTTATGCGTTATGCGTTATGATTTGTGCGTTATACGTTTGCGTTATGCGTTATGCGTTATCCATTATGCGTTATGCTTTATGCGTTATGCGTTATGCGTTATGCGTTATGCGTTATGCGTTGATCGTTATGCGTTATGCGTTAGGCGTTATACGTTTGCGTTATGCGTTATGCGTTATGCTTTATGCGTTATGCGTTATGCGTTATGAGTTATAAGTTATGCGTTATGCGTTATGCGTTATGCGTTATGCGTTATGCGTTATGCGTTATGCGTTATGCATTTTGCGTTATGCGTTATGCGTTATGCGTTATGCGTTATGCGTTATGCGTTTTGCGTTATGCGTTATGGGTTATGTTTTATGCGTTATGCGTTATGCGTTATGCGTTATGCGTTATGCGTTATGCGTTATGCGTTATGCGTTATGCGTTATGCGTTATGCGTTATGCGTTATGCGTTATGCGTTTTGCGTTATGCGTTATGCGTTATGCGTTATGCGTTATGCGTTATGCGTTATGCGTTTTGCGTTATGCGTTATGGGTTATGTTTTATGCGTTATGCGTTATGCGTTATGCGTTATGCGTTATGCGTTATGCGTTATGCGTTATGCGTTATGCGTTATGCGTTATGCGTTATGCGTTATGCGTTATGCGTTTTGCGTTATGCGTTATGCGTTATGCGTTATGCGTTATGCGTTATGGGTTATGTATTATGCGTTATGCGTTATGCGTTATGCGTTGTGCGTTATGCGTTGTTCGTTATGCGTTATGCGTTGGGCGTTATACGTTTGCGTTATGCGTTATGCGTTATGCTTTATGCGTTATTCGTTATGCGTTATGCGTTATGCATTTTACGTTATGCGCCATGCGTTATGCGTTATGCGTTATGAGTTATGCGTTATGCGTTATGCGTTATGCGTTATGCGTTATGCGTTATGCGTTATGCGTTATGCGTTATACGGTTTGAGTTATGCGTTATGCGTTATGCGTTATGCGTTATGCGTTATGCGTTATGCGTTATGCGTAATGCGTTACACGTTATTGGTTTATGCGTTATGCGTTATGCGTTATGCGTTATGCGTTATGAGTTATGCGTTATGCGTTATGCGTTATTCGTTATGCGTTATGCGTTATGCGTTATGCGTTATGCGTTATGCGTTATGCGTTGGGCGTAATACGTTTGCGTTATGCGTTATGCGTTATGCGTTATGCGTTATGCTTTATGCGTTATGCGTTATGCGTTATACGGTATGAGTTATGCGTTATGCGATATGCGTTATGCGTTATGCGTTATGCGTTATGCGTTATGCGTTATGCGTTATGCGTTATGCGTTGTGCGTTTTGCGTTATGCGTTCTGTGTTGTGCGTTGTGCGTTGTGCGTTATGCTTTATGCGTTATGCGTTATGCGTTATACGGTATGAGTTATGCGTTATGCGTTATGCGTTATGCGTTATGCGTTATGCGTTATGCGTTATGCGTTATGCGTTATACGGTTTGAGTTATGCGTTATGCGTTATACGTTATGCGTTATGCGTTATGCGTTATGCGTTATGCGTTATGCGTTATGCGTTATGCGTTATACGTTATTGGTTTATGCGTTATGCGTTATGCGTTATGCGTTATGCGTTATGCGTTATGCGTTTTGCGTTATGCGTTATGGGTTATGTTTTATGCGTTATGCGTTATGCGTTATGCGTTATGCGTTATGCGTTATGCGTTATGCGTTATGCGTTATGCGTTATGCGTTATGCGTTATGCGTTTTGCGTTATGCGTTATGCGTTATGCGTTATGCGTTATGCGTTATGCGTTATGCGTTATGCGTTATGCGTTATGCGTTGTGCGTTATGCGTTGTTCGTTATGCGTTATGCGTTGGGCGTTATACGTTTGCGTTATGCGTTATGCGTTATGCGTTATGCTTTATGCGTTATGCGTTATGCGTTATGCGTTATGCATTTTACGTTATGCGCCATGCGTTATGCGTTATGCGTTATGAGTTATGCGTTATGCGTTATGCGTTATGCGTTATGCGTTATGCGTTATGCGTTATGCGTTATGCGTTATACGGTTTGAGTTATGCGTTATGCGTTATACGTTATGCGTTATGCGTTATGCGTTATGCGTTATGCGTTATGCGTTATGCGTTATGCGTTATGCGTTATGCGTTATGCGTTATGCGTTATGCGTTATGCGTTATGCGTTTTGCGTTATGCGTTATGCGTTATGCGTTATGCGTTATGCGTTATGCGTTATGCGTTATTGGTTATGTATTATGCGTTATGCGTTATGCGTTATGCGTTGTGCGTTATGCGTTGTTCGTTATGCGTTATGCGTTGGGCGTTATACGTTTGCGTTATGCGTTATGCGTTATGCGTTATGCTTTATGCGTTATGCGTTATGCGTTACGCGTTATGCATTTTACGTTATGCGCCATGCGTTTTGCGTTATGCGTTATGAGTTATGCGTTATGCGTTATGCGTTATGCGTTATGCGTTATGCGTTATGCGTTATGCGTTGGGCGTAATACGTTTGCGTTATGCGTTATGCGTTATGCGTTATGCTTTATGCGTTATGCGTTATGCGTTATACGGTATGAGTTATGCGTTATGCGTTATGCGTTATGCGTTATGCGTTATGCGTTATGCGTTATGCGTTGTGCGTTTTGTGTTATGCGTTCTGTGTTGTGCGTTGTGCGTTGTGCGTTATGCTTTATGCGTTATGCGTTATGCGTTATGCGGTATGAGTTATGCGTTATGCGTTATGCGTTATGCGTTATGCGTTATGCGTTATGCGTTATGCGTTATGCGTTATGCATTTTGCGTTATGCGTTATGCGTTATGAGTTATAAGTTATGCGTTATGCGTTATGCGTTATGCGTTATGCGTTATGCGTTATGCGTTATGCGTTATGCATTTTGCGTTATGCGCCATGCGTTATGCGTTATGAGTTATAAGTTATGCGTTATGCGTTATGCGTAATGCGTTATGCGTTATGCGTTATGCGTTATGCATTTTGCGTTATGCGCCATGCGTTATGCGTTATGAGTTATGCGTTATGCGTTATGCGTTATGCGTTATGCGTTATGCGTTACACGGTTTGAGTTATGCGTTATGCGTTATACGTTTTGAGTTATGCGTTATGCGTTATACGTTATACGGTATGAGTTATGCGTTATGCGTTATGCGTTATGCGTTATGCGTTATGCGTTATGCGTTATGCGTTATGCGTTATGCGTTATGCGTTATGCATTTTGCGTTATGCGTTATGCGTTATGCGTTATGCGTTATGAGTTATAAGTTATGCGTTATGCGTTATGCGTTATGCGTTATGCGTTATGCGTTATGCGTTATGCGTTATGCGTTATGCGCTATGCATTTTGCGTTATGCGCCATGCGTTATGCGTTATGAGTTATAAGTTATGCGTTATGCGTTATGCGTTATGCATTATGCGTTATGCGTTATGCGTTCTGTGTTGTGCGTTGTGCGTTGTGCGTTATGCGTTATGCGTTATGGGTTAAGGGTTATGCGTTATGCGTTATGCGTTATGCATTTTGCGTTATGCGTTATGCGTTATGCGTTATGCGTTATGAGTTATAAGTTATGCGTTATGCGTTATGCGTTATGCGTTATGCGTTATGCATTTTGCGTTATGCGCCATGCGTTATGCGTTATGAGTTATGCGTTATGCGTTATGCGTTATGCGTTATGCGTTATACGGTTTGAGTTATGCGTTATGCGTTATACGGTTTGAGTTATGCGTTATGCGTTATACGTTATTGGTTTATGCGTTATGCGTTATGCGTTATGCGTTATGCGTTTTGCGTTATGCGGTATGGGTTATTTTTTATGCGTTATGCGTTATGCGTTATGCGTTATGCGTTATGCGTTATGCGTTATGAGTTATGCGTTATGCGTTTTGCGTTATGCGTTATGCGTTATACGGTTTGAGTTATGCGTTATGCGTTATACGGTTTGAGTTATGCGTTATGCGTTATACGTTATTGGTTTATGCGTTATGCGTTATGCGTTTTGCGTTATGCGTTATGGGTTATGTTTTATGCGTTATGCGTTATGCGTTATGCGTTATGCGTTATGCGTTATGCGTTATGCGTTATGCTTTTTGCGTTATGCGTTATGGGTTATGCGTTATGCGTTATGATTTGTGCGTTATACGTTTGCGTTATGCGTTATGCGTTATCCATTATGCGTTATGCGTTATGCGTTATGCGTTATGCGTTATGCGTTATGCGTTATGCGTTATGCGTTGATCGTTATGCGTTATGCGTTAGGCGTTATACGTTTGCGTTATGCGTTATGCGTTATGCGTTATGCTTTATGCGTTATGCGTTATGCGTTATGCGTTATGCGTTATGCGTTATGCGTTATGCGTTATGCGTTATGCGATATGCATATGCGTTATGCGTTATGCGTTAAGCGTTATGCGTTATGCGTTATGCGTTATGCTTTATGCGTTATGCGTTATGCGTTATGCATTTTGCGTTATGCGCCATGCGTTATGCGTTATGCGTTATGCGTTTTGCGTTATGCGTTATGCGTTATGCGTTATGCGTTATGCGTTATGCGTTATGCGTTATGCGTTATGCGTTATGCGTTATGCGTTATGCGTTATGCGTTAGGCGTTATGCGTTCTGTGTTGTGCGTTGTGCGTTGTGCGTTATGCTTTATGCGATATACGGTATGAGTTATGCGTTATGCGTTATGCGTTATGCGTTATGCGTTATGCGTTATGCGTTATGCGTTATGCGTTATGCGTTATGCGTTATGCATTTTGCGTTATGCGTTATGCGTTATGCGTTATGCGTTATGCTTTATGCGTTATGCGTTATGCGTTATGAGTTATAAGTTATGCGTTATGCGTTATGCGTTATGCGTTATGCGTTATGCGTTATGCGTTCTGTGTTGTGCGTTGTGCGTTGTGCGCCATGCGTTATGCGTTATGAGTTATGCGTTATGCGTTATGCATTATGCGTTATGCGCCATGCGTTATGCGTTATGAGTTATGCGTTAGGCGTTTTGAGTTATGCGTTATGCGTTATACGTTATTGGTTTATGCGTTATGCGTTATGCGTTATGCGTTATGCGTTATGCGTTATGCGTTATGCGTTATGCGTTATGCGTTATGCGTTATGCGTTATGCGTTATGCGTTATGCGTTATGCGTTAAACGGTTTGAGTTATGGGTTATGCGTTATACGTTTTGAGTTATGCGTTATGCGTTATACGTTATTGGTTTATGCGTTATGCGTTATGCGTTATCCATTATGCGTTATGCTTTATGCGTTATGCGTTATGCGTTATGCGTTATGCGTTATGCGTAATGCGTTATGCGTTGATCTTTATGCGTTATGCGTTAGGCGTTATACGTTTGCGTTATGCGTTATGCGTTATGCTTTATGCGTTATGCGTTATGCGTTATGAGTTATAAGTTATGCGTTATGCGTTATGCGTTATGCGTTATGCGTTATGCGTTATGCGTTATGCGTTATGCGTTATGCATTTTGCGTTATGCGCCATGCGTTATGCGTTATGAGTTATGCGTTATGCGTTATGCGTTATGCGTTATGCGTTACACGGTTTGAGTTATGCGTTATGCGTTATACGGTTTGAGTTATGCGTTATGCGTTATACGTTATTGGTTTATGCGTTATGCGTTATGCGTTATGCGTTATGCGTTATGCGTTATGCGTTATGCGTTATGGGTTATGCGTTGTGCGTTATGGGTTATGTTTTATGCGTTATGCGTTATGCGTTATGCGTTATGCGTTATGCGTTATGCGTTATGCGTTATGCGTTATGCGATATGCATATGCGTTATGCGTTATGCGTTATGCGTTATGCGTTATGCGTTATGCGTTATGCGTTATGCGTTATGCGTTATGCGTTATGCGTTATGCGTTATGCGTTAGGCGTTATGCGTTCTGTGTTGTGCGTTGTGCGTTGTGCGTTATGCTTTAT
Source organism: Lasioglossum morio (assembly GCA_916610235.2). Lineage (NCBI taxonomy): Eukaryota > Metazoa > Arthropoda > Insecta > Hymenoptera > Halictidae > Lasioglossum > Lasioglossum morio. The sequence continues at coordinate 1,399,800 of CAKAJA020000423.1, forward strand.
GCGTTATGCGTTATACGGTATGAGTTATGCGTTATGCGTTATGTGTTATGCGTTATGCGTTATGCGTTATGCGTTATGCGGTATGCGTTATGCGTTATGCGTTATGCATTTTGCGTTATGCGTTATGCGTTATGAGTTATAAGTTATGCGTTATGCGTTATGCGTTATGCGTTATGCGTTATGCGTTATGCGTTATGCGTTATGCGTTATGCGTTATGCGTTATGCGTTATGCGTTATGCGTTATGCGTTTTACGTTATGCGCCATGCGTTATGCCTTATGCGTTATGAGTTATGCGTTATGCGTTATGCGTTATGCGTTATGCGTTATGCGTTATGCGTTATGCGTTACACGGTTTGAGTTATGCGTTATGCGTTATGTGTTATACGTTATTGGTTTATGCGTTATGCGTTATGCGTTATGCGTTATGCGTTATGCGTTCTGTGTTGTGCGTTGTGCGTTGTGCGTTATGCGTTATGCGTTATGCGTTATGCGTTATGCGTTATGCGTTATGCATTTTGCGTTATGCGTTATGCGTTATACGGTATGAGTTATGCGTTATGCGTTATGCGTTATGCGTTATGCGTTATGCGTTATGCGTTATGCGTTATGCGTTATGCGTTATGCGTTATGCGTTATGCGTTGGGCGTAATACGTTTGCGTTATGCGTTATGCGTTATGCGTTATGCGTTATGCTTTATGCGTTATGCGTTATGCTTTATGCGTTATGCGTTATGCGTTATACGGTATGAGTTATGCGTTATGCGTTATGCGTTATGCGTTATGCGTTATGCGTTACGCGTTATGCGTTGTGCGTTTTGCGTTATGCGTTCTGTGTTGTGCGTTGTGCGTTATGCTTTATGCGTTATGCGTTATACGGTATGAGTTATGCGTTATGCGTTATGCGTTATGCGTTATGCGTTATGCGTTATGCGTTATACGGTATGAGTTATGCGTTATGCGTTATGCGTTATGCGTTATGCGTTATGCGTTATGCGTTATGCGTTATGCGTTATGCGTTATGCATTTTGCGTTATGCGTTATGCGTTATGCGTTATGCGTTTTGCGTTATGCGTTATGGGTTATGTTTTATGCGTTATGCGTTATGCGTTATGCGTTATGCATTTTACGTTATGCGCCATGCGTTATGCGTTATGCGTTATGAGTTATGCGTTATGCGTTATGCGTTATGCGTTATGCGTTATGCGTTATACGGTTTGAGTTATGCGTTATGCGTTATACGTTATGCGTTATGCGTTATGCGTTATGCGTTATGCGTTATGCGTTATACGTTATTGGTTTATGCGTTATGCGTTATGCGTTATGCGTTATGCGTTATGCGTTATGCGTTTTGCGTTATGCGTTATGGGTTATGTTTTATGCGTTATGCGTTAGGCGTTATACGTTTGCGTTATGCGTTATGCGTTATGCGTTATGCGTTATGCGTTATGGGTTATGCGTTATGCGTTATGCGTTATGCGTTATGCGTTATGCGTTATGCGTTATGCGTTATGCGTTATACGGTTTGAGTTATGCGTTATGCGTTATACGTTATGCGTTATGCGTTATGCGTTATGCGTTATGCGTTATGCGTTATGCGTTATGCGTTATACGTTATTGGTTTATACGTTATTGGTTTATGCGTTATGCGTTATGCGTTATGCGTTATGCGTTATGCGTTATGCGTTATGCGTTATGCGTTATGCGTTATGCGTTATGCTTTATGCGTTATGCGTTATGCGTTATGCGTTATGCGTTATGCGTTATGCGTTATGCGTTATGCGTTATGAGTTATAAGTTATGCGTTATGCGTTATGCGTTATGCGTTATGCGTTATGCGTTATGCATATTGCGTAATGCGCCATGCGTTATGCGTTGTGCGTTATGCTTTATGCGTTATGCGTTATGCGTTATGCGTTATGCGTTATGCGTTATGCGTTATGGGTTATATTTTATGCGTTATGCGTTATGCGTTATGCGTTATGCGTTATGCGTTATGCGTTATACGGTTTGAGTTATGCGTTATGCGTTATACGTTATTGGTTTATGCGTTATGCGTTATGCGTTATGGGTTATGCATTTTGCGTTATGCGTTATGCGTTATGCGTTATGAGTTATAAGTTATGCGTTATGCGTTATGCGTTATGCGTTATGCGTTATGCGTTATGCGTTATGCGTTATGCGTTATGCGTTATGCGTTATGCGTTATGCGATATGCATATGCGTTATGCGTTATGCGTTAAGCGTTATGCGTTATGCGTTATGCGTTATGCTTTATGCGTTATGCGTTATGCGTTATGCGTTATGCATTTTGCGTTATGCGCCATGCGTTATGCGTTATGCGTTTTGCGTTATGCGTTATGCGTTATGCGTTATGCGTTATGCGTTATGCGTTATGCGTTATGCGTTATGCGTTATGCGTTATGCGTTATGCGTTAGGCGTTATGCGTTCTGTGTTGTGCGTTGTGCGTTGTGCGTTATGCTTTATGCGTTATGCGTTATACGGTATGAGTTATGCGTTATACGTTATGCGTTATGCGTTATGCGTTATGCGTTATGCGTTATGCGTTATGCGTTATGCGTTATGCGTTATGCGTTATGCGTTATGCGTTATGCATTTTGCGTTATGCGTTATGCGTTATGCGTTATGCGTTATGCTTTATGCGTTATGCGTTATGCGTTATGAGTTATAAGTTATGCGTTATGCGTTATGCGTTATGCGTTATGCGTTATGCGTTATGCGTTATGCGTTATGCGTTATGCGTTATGCGTTATGCATTTTGCGTTATGCGCCATGCGTTATGCGTTATGAGTTATGCGTTATGCGTTATGCATTATGCGTTATGCGTTACACGGTTTGAGTTATGCGTTATGCGTTATACGGTTTGAGTTATGCGTTATGCGTTATACGTTATTGGTTTATGCCTTATGCGTTATGCGTTATGCGTTATGCGTTATGCGTTATGCGTTATGCGTTACACGGTTTGAGTTATGCGTTATGCGTTATACGTTTTGAGTTATGCGTTATGCGTTATACGTTATTGGTTTATGCGTTATGCGTTATGCGTTATGCGTTATGCGTTCTGTGTTGTGCGTTGTGCGTTGTGCGTTATGCGTTATGCTTTATGCGTTATGCGTTATGCGTTATGCGTTATGCATTTTACGTTATGCGCCATGCGTTATGCGTTATGCGTTATGAGTTATAAGTTATGCGTTATGCGTTATGCGTTATGCGTTATGCGTTATGCGTTATGCGTTATGCGTTATGCGTTATGCGTTATGCGTTATGCATTTTGCGTTATGCGCCATGCGTTATGCGTTATGAGTTATGCGTTATGCATTTTGCGTTATGCGTTATGCGTTACACGGTTTGAGTTATGCGTTATGCGTTATACGGTTTGAGTTATGCGTTATGCGTTATACGTTATTGGTTTATGCGTTATGCGTTATGCGTTATGTGTTATGCGTTATGCGTTATGCGTTATGCGTTATGCGTTATGCGTTGTGCGTTATGGGTTATGTTTTATGCGTTATGCGTTATGCGTTATGCGTTATGCGTTATGCGTTATGCGTTATGCGATATGCATATGCGTTATGCGTTATGCGTTATGCGTTATGCGTTATGCGTTATGCGTTATGCGTTATGCGTTATGCGTTATGCGTTATGCGTTATGCGTTATGCGTTATGCGTTATGCGTTATGCGTTATGCGTTCTGTGTTGTGCGTTGTGCGTTGTGCGTTATGCTTTATGCGTTATGCGTTATACGGTATGAGTTATGCGTTATGCGTTATGCGTTATGCGTTATGCGTTATGCGTTATGCGGTATGCGTTATGCGTTATGCGTTATGCATTTTGCGTTATGCGTTATGCGTTATGAGTTATAAGTTATGCGTTATGCGTTATGCGTTATGCGTTATGCGTTATGCGTTATGCGTTATGCGTTATGCGTTATGCGTTATGCGTTATGCGTTATGCGTTATGCGTTATGCGTTATGCGTTATGCGTTATGCGTTATGCGTTATGCGTTATGCGTTATACGTTATTGGTTTATGCGTTATGCGTTATGCGTTATGCGTTATGCGTTTTGCGTTATGCGTTATGGGTTATGTTTTATGCGTTATGCGTTATGCGTTATGCGTTATGCGTTATGCGTTATGCGTTATGCGTTATGCGTTATGCGTTATGCGTTATGCGTTATGCGTTATGCGTTATGCGTTTTGCGTTATGCGTTATGCGTTATGCGTTATGCGTTATGCGTTATGCGTTATGCGTTATGCGTTGTGCGTTATGCGTTGTTCGTTATGCGTTATGCGTTGGGCGTTATACGTTTGCGTTATGCGTTATGCGTTATGCGTTATGCTTTATGCGTTATGCGTTATGCGTTATGCGTTATGCATTTTACGTTATGCGCCATGCGTTATGCGTTATGCGTTATGAGTTATGCGTTATGCATTATGCGTTATGCGTTATGCGTTATGCGTTATGCGTTATACGGTTTGAGTTATGCGTTATGCGTTATACGTTATGCGTTATGCGTTATGCGTTATGCGTTATGCGTTATGCGTTATGCGTTATGCGTTATGCGTTATGCGTTATGCGTTATGCGTTATGCGTTATGCGTTATGCGTTATGCGTTATGCGTTATGCGTTATGCGTTTTAAGTTATGCGTTATGCGTTATGCGTTATGCGTTATGCGTTATGCGTTATGGGTTATGTATTATGCGTTATGCGTTATGCGTTATGCGTTATGCGTTATGGGTTATATTTTATGCGTTATGCGTTATGCGTTATGCGTTATGCGTTATGCGTTATACGGTTTGAGTTATGCGTTATGCGTTATACGTTATTGGTTTATGCGTTATGCGTTATGCGTTATGGGTTATGCATTTTGCGTTATGCGTTATGCGTTATGCGTTATGAGTTATAAGTTATGCGTTATGCGTTATGCGTTATGCGTTATGCGTTATGCGTTATGCGTTATGCGTTATGCGTTATGCGATATGCATATGCGTTATGCGTTATGCGTTAAGCGTTATGCGTTATGCGTTATGCGTTATGCCTTATGCGTTATGCGTTATGCGTTATGCATTTTGCGTTATGCGCCATGCGTTATGCGTTATGCGTTATGCGTTTTGCGTTATGCGTTATGCGTTATGCGTTATGCGTTATGCGTTGGACGTAATACGTTTGCGTTATGCGTTATGCGTTATGCGTTATGCGTTATGCGTTATGCGTTATGCGTTATGCGTTATACGGTATGAGTTATGCGTTATGCGTTATGCGTTATGCGTTATGCGTTATGCGTTATGCGTTATGCGTTATGCGTTATGCGTTATGCGTTGTGCGTTTTGCGTTATGCGTTCTGTGTTGTGCGTTGTGCGTTGTGCGTTATGCTTTATGCGTTATGCGTTATACGGTATGAGTTATGCGTTATGCGTTATGCGTTATGCGTTATGCGTTATGCGTTATGCGTTATGCGTTATGCGTTATGCATTTTGCGTTATGCGTTATGCGTTATGCGTTATGAGTTATAAGTTATGCGTTATGCGTTATGCGTTATGCGTTATGCGTTATGCGTTATGCGTTATGCGTTATGCGTTATGCGTTATGCGTTATGCGTTATGCGTGATGCGTGATGCGTTATGCGTTATGCGTTATGCTTTTTGCGTTATGCGTTATGGGTTATGCGTTATGCGTTATGATTTGTGCGTTATACGTTTGCGTTATGCGTTATGCGTTATCCATTATGCGTTATGCTTTATGCGTTATGCGTTATGCGTTATGCGTTATGCGTTATGCGTTATGCGTTGATCGTTATGCGTTATGCGTTAGGCGTTATACGTTTGCGTTATGCGTTATGCGTTATGCGTTATGCTTTATGCGTTATGCGTTATGCGTTATGAGTTATAAGTTATGCGTTATGCGTTATGCGTTATGCGTTATGCGTTATGCGTTATGCGTTATGCGTTATGCGTTATGCGTTATGCGTTATGCGTTATGCGTTATGCATTTTGCGTTATGCGTTATGCATTTTGCGTTATGAGTTATGCGTTATGCGTTATGCGTTATGCGTTATGCGTTACACGGTTTGAGTTATGCGTTATGCGTTATACGGTTTGAGTTATGCGTTATGCGTTATACGTTATTGGTTTATGCGTTATGCGTTATGCGTTATGCGTTATGCGTTATGCGTTATGCGTTATGCGTTATGCGTTATGCATTAATCGTTATGCGTTGTGCGTTATGGGTTATGTTTTATGCGTTATGCGTTATGCGTTATGCGTTATGCGTTATGCGTTATGCGTTATGCGTTATGCGATATGCATATGCGTTATGCGTTATGCGTTATGCGTTATGCGTTATGCGTTATGCGTTATGCGTTATGCGTTATGCGTTATGCGTTATGCGTTATGCGTTATGCGTTATGCGTTATGCGTTATGCGTTATGCGTTATGCGTTAGGCGTTATGCGTTCTGTGTTGTGCGTTGTGCGTTGTGCGTTATGCTTTATGCGTTATGCGTTATACGGTATGAGTTATGCGTTATGCGTTATGCGTTATGCGTTATGCGTTATGCGTTATGCGGTATGCGTTATGCGTTATGCGTTATGCATTTTGCGTTATGCGTTATGCGTTATGAGTTATAAGTTATGCGTTATGCGTTATGCGTTATGCGTTATGCGTTATGCGTTATGCGTTATGCGTTATGCGTTATGCGTTATGCGTTATGCGTTATGCGTTTTACGTTATGCGCCATGCGTTATGCCTTATGCGTTATGAGTTATGCGTTATGCGTTATGCGTTATGCGTTATGCGTTATGCGTTATGCGTTATGCGTTATGCGTTATGCGTTATGCGTTACACGGTTTGAGTTATGCGTTATGCGTTATACGTTTTGAGTTATGCGTTATGCGTTATACGTTATTGGTTTATGCGTTATGCGTTATGCGTTATGCGTTATGCGTTATGCGTTCTGTGTTGTGCGTTGTGCGTTGTGCGTTATGCGTTATGCTTTATGCGTTATGCGTTATGCGTTATGCGTTATGCATTTTACGTTATGCGCCATGCGTTATGCGTTATGCGTTATGAGTTATGCGTTATGCGTTATGCGTTATGCGTTATGCGTTATGCGTTATGCGTTATGCGTTATGCGTTATGCGTTATGCGTTATGCGTTATGCGTTATGCATTTTGCGTTATGCGTTATGCGTTTTGCGTTATGCGTTATGGGTTATGTTTTATGCGTTATGCGTTATGCGTTATGCGTTATGCGTTATGCGTTATGCGTTATGCGTTATGCGTTATGCATTTTACGTTATGCGCCATGCGTTATGCGTTATGCGTTATGAGTTATGCGTTATGCGTTATGCGTTATGCGTTATGCGTTATGCGTTATACGGTTTGAGTTATGCGTTATGCGTTATACGTTATGCGTTATGCGTTATGCGTTATGCGTTATGCATTATGCGTTATACGTTATTGGTTTATGCGTTATGCGTTATGCGTTATGCGTTATGCGTTTTGCGTTATGCGTTATGGGTTATGTTTTATGCGTTATGCGTTAGGCGTTATACGTTTGCGTTATGCGTTATGCGTTATGCGTTATGCGTTATGCGTTATGCGTTATGGGTTATGCGTTATGCGTTATGCGTTATGCGTTATGCGTTATGCGTTATGCGTTATACGGTTTGAGTTATGCGTTATGCGTTATACGTTATGCGTTATGCGTTATGCGTTATGCGTTATGCGTTATGCGTTATGCGTTATGCGTTATGCGTTATGCGTTATGCGTTATGCGTTATACGTTATTGGTTTATGCGTTATGCGTTATGCGTTATGCGTTATGCGTTATGCGTTATGCGTTATGCGTTATGCGTTATGCGTTATGCGTTATGCGTTATGCGTTATGCTTTATGCGTTATGCGTTATGCGTTATGCGTTATGCGTTAAGCGTTATGCGTTATGCGTTATGCGTTATGAGTTATAAGTTATGCGTTATGCGTTATGCGTTATGCGTTATGCGTTATGCGTTATGCATTTTGCGTAATGCGCCATGCGTTATGCGTTATGCGTTATGCTTTATGCGTTATGCGTTATGCGTTATGCGTTATGCGTTATGCGTTATGCGTTATGCGATATGCATATGCGTTATGCGTTATGCGTTATGCGTTATGCGTTATGCGTTATGCGTTATGCGTTATGCGTTATGCGTTAGGCGTTATACGTTTGCGTTATGCGTTATGCGTTATGCGTTATGCTTTATGCGTTATGCGTTATGCGTTATGCGTTATACGTTATTGGTTTATGCGTTATGCGTTATGCGTTATGCGTTATGCGTTATGCGTTATGCGTTATGCGTTATGCGTTATGCGTTATGCGTTATGCGTTATGCGTTACACGGTTTGAGTTATGCGTTATGCGTTATACGTTTTGAGTTATGCGTTATGCGTTATACGTTATTGGTTTATGCGTTATGCGTTATGCGTTATGCGTTATGCGTTATGCGTTCTGTGTTGTGCGTTGTGCGTTGTGCGTTATGCGTTATGCTTTATGCGTTATGCGTTATGCGTTATGCGTTATGCATTTTACGTTATGCGCCATGCGTTATGCGTTATGCGTTATGAGTTATGCGTTATGCGTTATGCGTTATGCGTTATGCGTTATGCGTTATGCGTTATGCGTTATGCGTTATGCGTTATGCGTTATGCGTTATGCGTTATGCGTTATGCGTTATGCATTATGCGTTATGCGTTACACGGTTTGAGTTATGCGTTATGCGTTATACGGTTTGAGTTATGCGTTATGCGTTATACGTTATTGGTTTATGCGTTATGCGTTATGCGTTATGCGTTATGCGTTATGCGTTATGCGTTATGCGTTATGCGTTACACGGTTTGAGTTATGCGTTATGCGTTATACGTTTTGAGTTATGCGTTATGCGTTATGCGTTATGCGTTATGCATTTTGCGTTATGCGTTATGCGTTATGCGTTATGCGTTATGCTTTATGCGTTATGCGTTATGCGTTATGAGTTATAAGTTATGCGTTATGCGTTATGCGTTATGCGTTATGCGTTATGCGTTATGCGTTCTGTGTTGTGCGTTGTGCGTTGTGCGTTATGCGTTATGCTTTATGCGTTATGCGTTATGCGTTATGCGTTATGCGTTATGCATTTTACGTTATGCGCCATGCGTTATGCGTTATGCGTTATGAGTTATGCGTTATGCGTTATGCGTTATGCGTTATGCGTTATGCGTTATGCGTTATGCGTTATGCGTTATGCGTTATGCGTTATGCGTTATGCGTTATGCGTTATGCGTTACACGGTTTGAGTTATGCGTTATGCGTTATACGTTTTGAGTTATGCGTTATGCGTTATACGTTATTGGTTTATGCGTTATGCGTTATGCGTTATGCGTTATACGTTATGCGTTCTGTGTTGTGCGTTGTGCGTTGTGCGTTATGCGTTATGCTTTATGCGTTATGCGTTATGCGTTATGCGTTATGCATTTTACGTTATGCGCCATGCGTTATGCGTTATGCGTTATGAGTTATGCGTTATGCGTTATGCGTTATGCGTTATGCGTTATGCGTTATGCGTTATGCGTTATGCGTTATGCGTTATGCGTTATGCGTTATGCGTTATGCGTTATGCGTTATGCGTTATGCGTTATGCGTTATGCATTATGCGTTATGCGTTACACGGTTTGAGTTATGCGTTATGCGTTATACGGTTTGAGTTATGCGTTATGCGTTATACGTTATTGGTTTATGCGTTATGCGTTATGCGTTATGCGTTATGCGTTATGCGTTATGCGTTATGCGTTATGCGTTACACGGTTTGAGATATGCGTTATGCGTTATACGTTTTGAGTTATGCGTTATGCGTTATGCGTTATGCGTTATGCATTTTGCGTTATGCGTTATGCGTTATCCGTTATGCGTTATGCTTTATGCGTTATGCGTTATGCGTTATGAGTTATAAGTTATGCGTTATGCGTTATGCGTTATGCGTTATGCGTTATGCGTTCTGTGTTGTGCGTTGTGCGTTGTGCGTTATGCGTTATGCTTTATGCGTTATGCGTTATGCGTTATGCGTTATGCATTTTACGTTATGCGCCATGCGTTATGCGTTATGCGTTATGAGTTATGCGTTATGCGTTATGCGTTATGCGTTATGCGTTATGCGTTATGCGTTATGCGTTATGCGTTATGCGTTATGCGTTATGCGTTATGCGTTATGCGTTATGCGTTATGCGTTATGCGTTATGCGTTGGGCGTAATACGTTTGCGTTATGCGTTATGCGTTATGCGTTATGCGTTATGCTTTATGCGTTATGCGTTATGCGTTATACGGTATGAGTTATGCGTTATGCGTTATGCGTTATGCGTTATGCGTTATGCGTTGTGCGTTTTGCGTTATGCGTTCTGTGTTGTGCGTTGTGCGTTGTGCGTTATGCTTTATGCGTTATGCGTTATACGGTATGAGTTATGCGTTATGCGTTATGCGTTATGCGTTATGCGTTATGCGTTATGCGTTATGCGTTATGCATTTTGCGTTATGCGTTATGCGTTATACGGTATGAGTTATGCGTTATGCGTTATGCGTTATGCGTTATGCGTTATGCGTTATGCGTTATGCGTTATGCGTTATGCGTTATGCATTTTGCGTTATGCGTTATGCGTTTTGCGTTATGCGTTATGGGTTATGTTTTATGCGTTATGCGTTATGCGTTATGCGTTATGCGTTATGCGTTATGCGTTATGCATTTTACGTTATGCGCCATGCGTTATGCGTTATGCGTTATGAGTTATGCGTTATGCGTTATGCGTTATGCGTTATGCGTTATGCGTTATACGGTTTGAGTTATGCGTTATGCGTTATACGTTATGCGTTATGCGTTATGCGTTATGCGTTATGCGTTATGCGTTATACGTTATTGGTTTATGCGTTATGCGTTATGCGTTATGCGTTATGCGTTATGCGTTTTGCGTTATGCGTTATGGGTTATGTTTTATGCGTTATGCGTTAGGCGTTATACTTTTGCGTTATGCGTTATTGGTTTATGCGTTATGCGTTATGCGTTATGCGTTATGCGTTATGCGTTATGCGTTATGCGTTATGCGTTATGCGTTATGCGTTATGCGTTATGCGTTATGCGTTATGCGTTATGCGTTATGCGTTATGCGTTATGCATTTTGCGTTATGCGTTATGCGTTTTGCGTTATGCGTTATACGTTATGCGTTATGCGTTATGCGTTATGCGTTATGCGTTATGCGTTATGCGTTATGCGTTATGCGTTATGCGTTATGCGTTATGCATTATGCGTTATACGTTATTGGTTTATGCGTTATGCGTTATGCGTTATGCGTTATGCGTTATGCGTTATGCGTTATGCGTTATGCGTTATGCGTTATGCGTTATGCGTTATGCGTTATGCGTTATGCGTTATGCGTTATGCTGTATGCGTTATGCGTTATGCGTTATGCGTTATGCGTTATGCGTTATGCGTTATGCGTTATGCGTTATGAGTTATAAGTTATGCGTTATGCGTTATGCGTTATGCGTTATGCGTTATGCGTTATGCGTTATGCGTTATGCATTTTGCGTAATGCGCCATGGGTTATGCGTTATGCGTTATGCTTTATGCGTTATGCGTTATGCGTTATGCGTTATGCGTTATGCGTTATGCGTTATGCGTTATGCGATATGCATATGCGTTATGCGTTATGCGTTATGCGTTATGCGTTATGCGTTATGCGTTATGCGTTATGCGTTATGCGTTATGCGTTAGGCGTTATACGTTTGCGTTATGCGTTATGCGTTATGCGTTATGCTTTATGCGTTATGCGTTATGCGTTATGCGTTATACGTTATTGGTTTATGCGTTATGCGTTATGCGTTATGCGTTATGCGTTATGCGTTATGCGTTATGCGTTATGCGTTATGCGTTATGCGTTATGCGTTACACGGTTTGAGTTATGCGTTATGCGTTATACGTTTTGAGTTATGCGTTATGCGTTATACGTTATTGGTTTATGCGTTATGCGTTATGCGTTATGCGTTATGCGTTATGCGTTCTGTGTTGTGCGTTGTGCGTTGTGCGTTATGCGTCATGCTTTATGCGTTATGCGTTATGCGTTATGCGTTATGCATTTTACGTTATGCGCCATGCGTTATGCGTTATGCGTTATGAGTTATGCGTTATGCGTTATGCGTTATGCGTTATGCGTTATGCGTTATGCGTTATGCGTTATGCGTTATGCGTTATGCGTTATGCGTTATGCGTTATGCGTTATGCATTATGCGTTATGCGTTACACGGTTTGAGTTATGCGTTATGCGTTATACGGTTTGAGTTATGCGTTATGCGTTATACGTTATTGGTTTATGCGTTATGCGTTATGCGTTATGCGTTATGCGTTATGCGTTACACGGTTTGAGTTATGCGTTATGCGTTATACGTTTTGAGTTATGCGTTATGCGTTATGCGTTATGCGTTATGCGTTATGCATTTTGCGTTATGCGTTATGCGTTATGCGTTATGCGTTATGCGTTATGCGTTATGCGTTATGCGTTATGCGTTATGCGTTATGCGTTATGAGTTATAAGTTATGCGTTATGCGTTATGCGTTATGCGTTATGCGTTATGCGTTATGCGTTATGCATTTTGCGTAATGCGCCATGGGTTATGCGTTATGCGTTATGCTTTATGCGTTATGCGTTATGCGTTATGCGTTATGCGTTATGCGTTATGCGTTATGCGATATGCATATGCGTTATGCGTTATGCGTTATGCGTTATGCGTTATGCGTTATGCGTTATGCGTTATGCGTTATGCGTTATGCGTTAGGCGTTATACGTTTGCGTTATGCGTTATGCGTTATGCGTTATGCTTTATGCGTTATGCGTTATGCGTTATGCGTTATACGTTATTGGTTTATGCGTTATGCGTTATGCGTTATGCGTTATGCGTTATGCGTTATGCGTTATGCGTTATGCGTTATGCGTTATGCGTTATGCGTTACACGGTTTGAGTTATGCGTTATGCGTTATACGTTTTGAGTTATGCGTTATACGTTTTGAGTTATGCGTTATGCGTTATACGTTATTGGTTTATGCGTTATGCGTTATGCGTTATGCGTTATGCGTTATGCGTTCTGTGTTGTGCGTTGTGCGTTGTGCGTTATGCGTCATGCTTTATGCGTTATGCGTTATGCGTTATGCGTTATGCATTTTACGTTATGCGCCATGCGTTATGCGTTATGCGTTATGAGTTATGCGTTATGCGTTATGCGTTATGCGTTATGCGTTATGCGTTATGCGTTATGCGTTATGCGTTATGCGTTATGCGTTATGCGTTATGCATTATGCGTTATGCGTTACACGGTTTGAGTTATGCGTTATGCGTTATACGGTTTGAGTTATGCGTTATGCGTAAAGCTGCACTCATACGGGCGCAGACTCCAGGCGATGTCGCCCAGAGTCGTAAATTTCAAGCGCTGGTTGACAGGTCGGGGCGGTGCGTAACGTTCCAGGGGGTCCGCCAGGGTCCTTTAGGAAAACTACCGATAGCTCTCCTTTAAGACATCATGGACAGGAAACGTTGGTGTGGGTTCTTCGTAGAGTGGGTACGAAATAACTTTGTCAAAAATTGCAATCGATCGGTATAGTAGAAGAAATACTAAAAATTGCATTTCACAACTATTTTATGAGGGCCTGTATTGAAAATTTAAAAAATACGTTTTGTAGATCTGTGTCAATTAAACATATTCTGAAAAATTACAAACGGTTGAAGATGGTAAAAATAGCAGATTTTCACGATTTTCAGCCTTTAACTGCAGTAAATCAAAGGATTCTTAGACATCTTTCAATTGCTGTCGTTTTTTCCGCATCGTCCGATTTCGATGAAACTTCCACAGTGAGTATAACTGACACAGGTCTGCAAAACGTATTTTTTAAATTTTCAATACAGGCCCACATAAAAAAGTTGTTAAATGCAATTTTTAGCATTTCTTCTACTATACCGATCGATTGCAATTTTTGACAAAGTTATTTCGTACCCACTCTACGAAGAACCCACACCAACGTTTCCTGTCCATGATGTCTTAAAGGAGAGCTATCGGTAGTTTTCCTAAAGGACCCTGGCGGACCCCCTGGAACGTTACGCACCGCCCCGACCTGTCAACCAGCGCTTGAAATTTACGACTCTGGGCGACATCGCCTGGAGTCTGCGCCCGTATGAGTGCAGCTTTATACGTTATTGGTTTATGCGTTATGCGTTATGCGTTATGCGTTATGCGTTACACGGTTTGAGTTATGCGTTATGCGTTATACGTTTTGAGTTATGCGTTATGCGTTATGCGTTATGCGTTATGCGTTATGCATTTTGCGTTATGCGTTATGCGTTATGCGTTATGTGTTATGCTTTATGCGTTATGCGTTATGCGTTATGAGTTATAAGTTATGCGTTATGCGTTATGCGTTATGCGTTATGCGTTATGCGTTATGCGTTATGCGTTATGCGTTATGCGTTATGCGTTATGCGTTATGCATTTTGCGTTATGCGCCATGCGTTATGCGTTATGAGTTATGCGTTATGCGTTATGCATTATGCGTTATGCGTTACACGGTTTGAGTTATGCGTTATGCGTTATACGGTTTGAGTTATGCGTTATGCGTTATACGTTATTGGTTTATGCGTTATGCGTTATGCGTTATGCGTTATGCGTTATGCGTTATGCGTTATGCGTTATGCGTTATGCGTTACACGGTTTGAGTTATGCGTTATGCGTTATACGTTTTGAGTTATGCGTTATGCGTTATACGTTATTGGTTTATGCGTTATGCGTTATGCGTTATGCGTTATGCGTTCTGTGTTGTGCGTTGTGCGTTGTGCGTTATGCGTTATGCTTTATGCGTTATGCGTTATGCGTTATGCGTTATGCATTTTACGTTATGCGCCATGCGTTATGCGTTATGCGTTATGAGTTATGCGTTATGCGTTATGCGTTATGCGTTATGCGTTATGCGTTATACGTTATGCGTTATGCGTTATGCGTTATGCGTTATGCGTTGGACGTAATACGTTTGCGTTATGCGTTATGCGTTATGCGTTATGCGTTATGCGTTATGCGTTATGCGTTATGCGTTATGCGTTATGCGTTATGCGTTATGCGTTATGCGTGATGCGTGATGCGTTATGCGTTATGCGTTATGCTTTTTGCGTTATGCGTTATGGGTTATGCGTTATGCGTTATGATTTGTGCGTTATACGTTTGCGTTATGCGTTATGCGTTATCCATTATGCGTTATGCTTTATGCGTTATGCGTTATGCGTTATGCGTTATGCGTTATGCGTTATGCGTTGATCGTTATGCGTTATGAGTTAGGCGTTATACGTTTGCGTTATGCGTTATGCATTATGCGTTATGCTTTATGCGTTATGCGTTATGCGTTATGAGTTATAAGTTATGCGTTATGCGTTATGCGTTATGCGTTATGCGTTATGCGTTATGCGTTATGCGTTATGCGTTATGCGTTATGCGTTATGCGTTATGCGTTATGCGTTATGCGTTATGCGTTATGCATTTTGCGTTATGCGCCATGCGTTATGCGTTATGAGTTATGCGTTATGCGTTATGCGTTATGCGTTATGCGTTACACGGTTTGAGTTATGCGTTATGCGTTATACGGTTTGAGTTATGCGTTATGCGTTATACGTTATTGGTTTATGCGTTATGCGTTATGCGTTATGCGTTATGCGTTATGCGTTATGCGTTATGCGTTATGCGTTATGCGTTGTGCGTTATGGGTTATGTTTTATGCGTTATGCGTTATGCGTTAAGCGTTATGCGTTATGCGTTATGCGTTATGCGTTATGCGATATGCATATGCGTTATGCGTTATGCGTTATGCGTTATGCGTTATGCGTTATGCGTTATGCGTTATGCGTTATGCGTTATGCGTTATGCGTTATGCGTTATGCGTTATGCGTTATGCGTTATGCGTTAGGCGTTATGCGTTCTGTGTTGTGCGTTGTGCGTTGTGCGTTATGCTTTATGCGTTATGCGTTATACGGTATGAGTTATGCGTTATGCGTTATGCGTTATGCGTTATGCGTTATGCGTTATGCGTTATGCGGTATGCGTTATGCGTTATGCGTTATGCATTTTGCGTTATGCGTTATGCGTTATGAGTTATAAGTTATGCGTTATGCGTTATGCGTTATGCGTTATGCGTTATGCGTTATGCGTTATGCGTTATGCGTTATGCGTTATGCGTTATGCGTTATGCGTTTTACGTTATGCGCCATGCGTTATGCCTTATGCGTTATGAGTTATGCGTTATGCGTTATGCGTTATGCGTTATGCGTTATGCGTTATGCGTTATGCGTTACACGGTTTGAGTTATGCGTTATGCGTTATACGTTTTGAGTTATGCGTTATGCGTTATACGTTATTGGTTTATGCGTTATGCGTTATGCGTTATGCGTTATGCGTTCTGTGTTGTGCGTTGTGCGTTGTGCGTTATGCGTTATGCTTTATGCGTTATGCGTTATGCGTTATGCGTTATGCATTTTACGTTATGCGCCATGCGTTATGCGTTATGCGTTATGAGTTATGCGTTATGCGTTATGCGTTATGCGTTATGCGTTATGCGTTATGCGTTATGCGTTATGCGTTATGCGTTATGCGTTATGCGTTATGCGTTGGGCGTAATACGTTTGCGTTATGCGTTATGCGTTATGCGTTATGCGTTATGCTTTATGCGTTATGCGTTATGCGTTATACGGTATGAGTTATGCGTTATGCGTTATGCGTTATGCGTTATGCGTTATGCGTTATGCGTTGTGCGTTTTGCGTTATGCGTTCTGTGTTGTGCGTTGTGCGTTGTGCGTTATGCTTTATGCGTTATGCGTTATACGGTATGAGTTATGCGTTATGCGTTATGCGTTATGCGTTATGCGTTATGCGTTATGCGTTATGCATTTTGCGTTATGCGTTATGCGTTATACGGTATGAGTTATGCGTTATGCGTTATGCGTTATGCGTTATGCGTTATGCGTTATGCGTTATGCGTTATGCGTTATGCATTTTGCGTTATGCGTTATGCGTTTTGCGTTATGCGTTATGGGTTATGTTTTATGCGTTATGCGTTATGCGTTATGCGTTATGCGTTATGCGTTATGCGTTATGCATTTTACGTTATGCGCCATGCGTTATGCGTTATGCGTTATGAGTTATGCGTTATGCGTAATGCGTTATGCGTAATGCGTTATGCGTTATACGGTTTGAGTTATGCGTTATGCGTTATACGTTATGCGTTATGCGTTATGCGTTATGCGTTATGCGTTATGCGTTATACGTTATTGGTTTATGCGTTATGCGTTATGCGTTATGCGTTATGCGTTTTGCGTTATGCGTTATGGGTTATGTTTTATGCGTTATGCGTTAGGCGTTATACGTTTGCGTTATGCGTTATGCGTTATGCGTTATGCGTTATGCGTTATGCGTTATGGGTTATGCGTTATGCGTTATGCGTTATGCGTTATGCGTTATGCGTTATGCGTTATACGGTTTGAGTTATGCGTTATGCGTTATACGTTATGCGTTATGCGTTATGCGTTATGCGTTATGCGTTATGCGTTATGCGTTATGCGTTATGCGTTATGCGTTATGCGTTATACGTTATTGGTTTATGCGTTATGCGTTATGCGTTAAGCGTTATGCGTTATGCGTTATGCGTTATGCGTTATGCGTTATGCGTTATGCGTTATGCGTTATGCGTTATGCTTTATGCGTTATGCGTTATGCGTTATGCGTTATGCGTTATGCGTTATGCGTTATGCGTTATGCGTTATGAGTTATAAGTTATGCGTTATGCGTTATGCGTTATGCGTTATGCGTTATGCGTTATGCGTTATGCATTTTGCGTAATGCGCCATGCGTTATTAGTTATGCGTTATGCTTTATGCGTTATGCGTTATGCGTTATGCGTTATGCGTTATGCGTTATGCGTTATGCGTTATGCGTTATGCGATATGCATATGCGTTATGCGTTATGCGTTATGCGTTATGCGTTATGCGTTATGCGTTATGCGTTATGCGTTATGCGTTATGCGTTATGCGTTATGCGTTAGGCGTTATACGTTTGCGTTATGCGTTATGCGTTATGTTTTATGCTTTATGCGTTATGCGTTATGCGTTATGCGTTATACGTTATTGGTTTATGCGTTATGCGTTATGCGTTATGCGTTATGCGTTATGCGTTATGCGTTATGCGTTATGCATTATGCGTTATGCGTTGTGCGTTTTGCGTTATGCGTTCTGTATTGTGCGTTGTGCGTTGTGCGTTATGATTTATGCGTTATGCGTTATGCGTTATACGGTATGAGTTATGCGTTATGCGTTATGCGTTATGCGTTATGCGTTATGCGTTATGCGTTATGCGTTATGCGTTATGCGTTATGCGTTATACGTTATTGGTTTATGCGTTATGCGTTATGCGTTATGCGTTATGGGTTATGTTTTATGCGTTATGCGTTATGCGTTATGCGTTATGCGTTATGCGTTATGGGTTATGTTTTATGCGTTATGCGTTATGCGTTATGCGTTATGCGTTATGCGTTATGCATTTTGCGTTATGCGCCATGCGTTATGCGTTATGAGTTATGCGTTATGCGTTATGCGTTATGCGTTATGCGTTACACGGTTTGAGTTATGCGTTATGCGTTATACGGTTTGAGTTATGCGTTATGCGTTATACGTTATTGGTTTATGCGTTATGCGTTATGCGTTATGCGTTATGCGTTATGCGTTATGCGTTATGCGTTATGCGATATGCATATGCGTTATGCGTTATGCGTTATGCGTTATGCGTTATGCGTTATGCGTTATGCGTTATGCGTTATGCGTTATGCGTTATGCGTTATGCGTTATGCGTTATGCGTTATGCGTTATGCGTTATGCGTTATGCGTTAGGCGTTATGCGTTCTGTGTTGTGCGTTGTGCGTTGTGCGTTATGCTTTATGCGTTATGCGTTATACGGTATGAGTTATGCGTTATGCGTTATACGGTTTGAGTTATGCGTTATGCGTTATACGTTATGCGTTATGCGTTATGCGTTATGCGTTATGCGTTATGCGTTATGCGTTATGCGTTATGCGTTATGCGTTATGCGTTATACGTTATTGGTTTATGCGTTATGCGTTATGCGTTATGCGTTATGCGTTATGCGTTATGCGTTATGCGTTATGCGTTATGCGTTATGCGTTATGCGTTATGCGTTATGCTTTATGCGTTATGCGTTATGCGTTATGCGTTATGCGTTATGCGTTATGCGTTATGCGTTATGCGTTATGAGTTATAAGTTATGCGTTATGCGTTATGCGTTATGCGTTATGCGTTATGCGTTATGCGTTATGCATTTTGCGTAATGCGCCATGCGTTATGCGTTATGCGTTATGCTTTATGCGTTATGCGTTATGCGTTATGCGTTATGCGTTATGCGTTATGCGTTATGCGTTATGCGTTATGCGATATGCATATGCGTTATGCGTTATGCGTTATGCGTTATGCGTTATGCGTTATGCGTTATGCGTTATGCGTTATGCGTTATGCGTTAGGCGTTATACGTTTGCGTTATGCGTTATGCGTTATGCGTTATGCTTTATGCGTTATGCGTTAGGCGTTATGCGTTATACGTTATTGGTTTATGCGTTATGCGTTATGCGTTATGCGTTATGCGTTATGCGTTATGCGTTATGCATTATGCGTTATGCGTTGTGCGTTTTGCGTTATGCGTTCTGTGTTGTGCGTTGTGCGTTGTGCGTTATGCTTTATGCGTTATGCGTTATGCGTTATACGGTATGAGTTATGCGTTATGCGTTATGCGTTATGCGTTATGCGTTATGCGTTATGCGTTATACGTTATTGGTTTATGCGTTATGCGTTATGCGTTATGCGTTATGCGTTATAGGTTATGTTTTATGCGTTATGCGTTATGCGTTATGCGTTATGCGTTATGCGTTATGCGTTATGGGTTATGTTTTATGCGTTATGCGTTATGCGTTATGCGTTATGCGTTATGCATTTTACGTTATGCGCCATGCGTTATGCGTTATGCGTTATACGTTATTGGTTTATGCGTTATGCGTTATGCGTTATGCGTTATGCGTTATGCGTTATGCGTTATGCGTTATGCGTTATGCGTTATGCGTTATGCGTTATGCGTTATGCGTTATGCGTTATGCGTTATGCGTTATGCGTTATGCGTTATACGTTATTGGTTTATGCGTTATGCGTTATGCGTTATGCGTTATGCGTTATGCGTTATGCGTTATGCGTTATGCGTTATGCGTTATGCGTTTTGCGTTATGGGTTATGCGTTATGCGTTATGCGTTATGCGTTATGCGTTATGCGTTATGCTTTATGCGTTATGCGTTATGCGTTATGCGTTATGCATTATGCGTTATGCGTTGTGCGTTTTGCGTTATGCGTTCTGTGTTGTGCGTTGTGCGTTGTGCGTTATGCTTTATGCGTTATGCGTTATGCGTTATACGGTATGAGTTATGCGTTATGCGTTATGCGTTATGCGTTATGCGTTATGCGTTATGCGTTATGCGTTATACGTTATTGGTTTATGCGTTATGCGTTATGCGTTATGCGTTATGCGTTATGGGTTATGTTTTATGCGTTATGCGTTATGCGTTATGCGTTATGCGTTATGGGTTATGTTTTATGCGTTATGCGTTATGCGTTATGCGTTATGCGTTATGCATTTTACGTTATGCGCCATGCGTTATGCGTTATACGTTATTGGTTTATGCGTTATGCGTTATGCGTTATGCGTTATGCGTTATGCGTTATGCGTTATGCGTTATGCTTTATGCGTTATGCGTTATGCGTTATGCGTTATGCTTTATGCGTTATGCGTTATGCGTTATGCGTTATACGTTATTGGTTTATGCGTTATGCGTTATGCGTTATGCGTTATGCGTTATGCGTTATGCGTTATGCGTTATGCATTATGCGTTATGCGTTGTGCGTTTTGCGTTATGCGTTCTGTGTTGTGCGTTGTGCGTTGTGCGTTATGCTTTATGGCGTTATGCGTTATGCGTTATACGGTATGAGTTATGCGTTATTCGTTATGCGTTATGCGTTATGCGTTATACGTTATTGGTTTATGCGTTATGCGTTATGCGTTATGCGTTATGGGTTATGTTTTATGCGTTATGCGTTATGCGTTATGCGTTATGCGTTATGCGTTATGCGTTATGGGTTATGTTTTATGCGTTATGCGTTATGCGTTATGCGTTATGCGTTATGCATTTTACGTTATGCGCCATGCGTTATGCGTTATGCGTTATGCGTTATACGTTATTGGTTTATGCGTTATGCGTTATGCGTTATGCGTTATGCGTTGTGCGTTATGCGTTATGCGTTATGCGTTATGCGTTATGCGTTATGCGTTATGCGTTATGCGTTATGCGTTATGCGTTTTGCGTTATGCGTTATGGGTTATGTTTTATGCGTTATGCGTTAGGCGTTATACGTTTGCGTTATGCGTTATGCGTTATGCGTTATGCGTTATGCGTTATGCGTTATGGGTTATGCGTTATGCGTTATGCGTTATGCGTTATGCGTTATGCTTTATGCGTTATGCGTTATGCGTTATGCGTTATGCATTATGCGTTATGCGTTGTGCGTTTTGCGTTATGCGTTCTGTGTTGTGCGTTGTGCGTTGTGCGTTATGCTTTATGCGTTATGCGTTATGCGTTATACGGTATGAGTTATGCGTTATGCGTTATGCGTTATGCGTTATGCGTTATGCGTTATGCGTTATACGTTATTGGTTTATGCGTTATGCGTTATGCGTTATGCGTTATGCGTTATGGGTTATGTTTTATGCGTTATGCGTTATGCGTTATGCGTTATGCGTTATGCGTTATGGGTTATGTTTTATGCGTTATGCGTTATGCGTTATGCGTTATGCATTTTGCGTTATGCGCCATGCGTTATGCGTTATACGTTATTGGTTTATGCGTTATGCGTTATGCGTTATGCGTTATGCGTTATGCGTTATGCGTTATGCGTTATGCGTTATGCGTTATGCTTTATGCGTTATGCGTTATGCGTTATGCGTTATGCTTTATGCGTTATGCGTTATGCGTTATGCGTTATACGTTATTGGTTTATGCGTTATGCGTTATGCGTTATGCGTTATGCGTTATGCGTTATGCATTATGCGTTATGCGTTGTGCGTTTTGCGTTATGCGTTCTGTGTTGTGCGTTGTGCGTTGTGCGTTATGCTTTATGCGTTATGCGTTATGCGTTATACGGTATGAGTTATGCGTTATGCGTTATGCGTTAT
This sequence comes from Lasioglossum morio, assembly GCA_916610235.2. Classification (NCBI taxonomy): domain Eukaryota; kingdom Metazoa; phylum Arthropoda; class Insecta; order Hymenoptera; family Halictidae; genus Lasioglossum; species Lasioglossum morio. Next base: position 1,422,174 of record CAKAJA020000423.1, read on the forward strand.
GCGTTATGCGTTATACGTTATTGGTTTATGCGTTATGCGTTATGCGTTATGCGTTATGGGTTATGTTTTATGCGTTATGCGTTATGCGTTATGCGTTATGCGTTATGCGTTATGCGTTATGGGTTATGTTTTATGCGTTATGCGTTATGCGTTATGCGTTATGCGTTATGCATTTTACGTTATGCGCCATGCGTTATGCGTTATGCGTTATGCGTTATACGTTATTGGTTTATGCGTTATGCGTTATGCGTTATGCGTTATGCGTTGTGCGTTATGCGTTATGCGTTATGCGTTATGCGTTATGCGTTATGCGTTATGCGTTATGCGTTATGCGTTATGCGTTTTGCGTTATGCGTTATGGGTTATGTTTTATGCGTTATGCGTTAGGCGTTATACGTTTGCGTTATGCGTTATGCGTTATGCGTTATGCGTTATGCGTTATGCGTTATGGGTTATGCGTTATGCGTTATGCGTTATGCGTTATGCGTTATGCTTTATGCGTTATGCGTTATGCGTTATGCGTTATGCATTATGCGTTATGCGTTGTGCGTTTTGCGTTATGCGTTCTGTGTTGTGCGTTGTGCGTTGTGCGTTATGCTTTATGCGTTATGCGTTATGCGTTATACGGTATGAGTTATGCGTTATGCGTTATGCGTTATGCGTTATGCGTTATGCGTTATGCGTTATACGTTATTGGTTTATGCGTTATGCGTTATGCGTTATGCGTTATGCGTTATGGGTTATGTTTTATGCGTTATGCGTTATGCGTTATGCGTTATGCGTTATGCGTTATGGGTTATGTTTTATGCGTTATGCGTTATGCGTTATGCGTTATGCATTTTGCGTTATGCGCCATGCGTTATGCGTTATACGTTATTGGTTTATGCGTTATGCGTTATGCGTTATGCGTTATGCGTTATGCGTTATGCGTTATGCGTTATGCGTTATGCGTTATGCTTTATGCGTTATGCGTTATGCGTTATGCGTTATGCTTTATGCGTTATGCGTTATGCGTTATGCGTTATACGTTATTGGTTTATGCGTTATGCGTTATGCGTTATGCGTTATGCGTTATGCGTTATGCATTATGCGTTATGCGTTGTGCGTTTTGCGTTATGCGTTCTGTGTTGTGCGTTGTGCGTTGTGCGTTATGCTTTATGCGTTATGCGTTATGCGTTATACGGTATGAGTTATGCGTTATGCGTTATGCGTTATGCGTTATGCGTTATGCGTTATGCGTTATACGTTATTGGTTTATGCGTTATGCGTTATGCGTTATGCGTTATGCGTTATGGGTTATGTTTTATGCGTTATGCGTTATGCGTTATGCGTTATGCGTTATGGGTTATGTTTTATGCGTTATGCGTTATGCGTTATGCGTTATGCGTTATGCATTTTACGTTATGCGCCATGCGTTATGCGTTATGCGTTATGCGTTATACGTTATTGGTTTATGCGTTATGCGTTATGCGTTATGCGTTATGCGTTATGCGTTATGCGTTATGAGTTATAAGTTATGCGTTATGCGTTATGCGTTATGCGTTATGCGTTATGCGTTATGCGTTAGGCGTTATACGTTTGCGTTATGCGTTATGCGTTATGCTTTATGCTTTATGCGTTATGCGTTATGCGTTATGCGTTATACGTTATTGGATTATGCGTTATGCGTTATGCGTTATGCGTTATGCGTTATGCATTATGCGTTATGCGTTATGCGTTATGCGTTATGCGTTATGCGTTATGCGTTATGCATTTTGCGTTATGCGTTATGCGTTATGCGTTATGAGTTATAAGTTATGCGTTATGCGTTATGCGTTATGCGTTATGCGTTATGCGTTATGCGTTATGCGTTATGCGTTATGCGTTATGCGTTATGGGTTATATTTTATGCGTTATGCGTTATGCGTTATGCGTTATGCGTTATGCGTTATACGGTTTGAGTTATGCGTTATGCGTTATACGTTATTGGTTTATGCGTTATGCGTTATGCGTTATGGGTTATGCATTTTGCGTTATGCGTTATGCGTTATGCGTTATGAGTTATAAGTTATGCGTTATGCGTTATGCGTTATGCGTTATGCGTTATGCGTTATGCGTTATGCGTTATGCGTTATGCGTTATGCGATATGCATATGCGTTATGCGTTATGCGTTAAGCGTTATGCGTTATGCGTTATGCGTTATGCTTTATGCGTTATGCGTTATGCGTTATGCGTTATGCATTTTGCGTTATGCGCCATGCGTTATGCGTTATGCGTTATGCGTTTTGCGTTATGCGTTATGCGTTATGCGTTATGCGTTATGCGTTATGCGTTATGCGTTATGCGTTATGCGTTATGCGTTATGCGTTATGCGTTATGCGTTATGCGTTATGCGTTAGGCGTTATGCGTTCTGTGTTGTGCGTTGTGCGTTGTGCGTTATGCTTTATGCGTTATGCGTTATACGGTATGAGTTATGCGTTATGCGTTATGCGTTATGCGTTATGCGTTATGCGTTATGCGTTATGCGTTATGCGTTATGCGTTATGCGTTATGCGTTATGCATTTTGCGTTATGCGTTATGCGTTATGCGTTATGCGTTATGCTTTATGCGTTATGCGTTATGCGTTATGAGTTATAAGTTATGCGTTATGCGTTATGCGTTATGCGTTATGCGTTATGCGTTATGCGTTATGCGTTATGCGTTATGCATTTTGCGTTATGCGCCATGCGTTATGCGTTATGAGTTATGGGTTATGCGTTATGCATTATGCGTTATGCGTTACACGGTTTGAGTTATGCGTTATGCGTTATACGGTTTGAGTTATGCGTTATGCGTTATACGTTATTGGTTTATGCGTTATGCGTTATGCGTTATGCGTTATGCGTTATGCGTTATGCGTTATGCGTTATGCGTTACACGGTTTGAGTTATGCGTTATGCGTTATACGTTTTGAGTTATGCGTTATGCGTTATACGTTATTGGTTTATGCGTTATGCGTTATGCGTTATGCGTTATGCGTTCTGTGTTGTGCGTTGTGCGTTGTGCGTTATGCGTTATACGTTATGCGTTATGCGTTATGCGTTATGCGTTATGCGTTGGACGTAATACGTTTGCGTTATGCGTTATGCGTTATGCGTTATGCGTTATGCGTTATGCGTTATGCGTTATACGGTATGAGTTATGCGTTATGCGTTATGCGTTATGCGTTATGCGTTATGCGTTATGCGTTATGCGTTGTGCGTTTTGCGTTATGCGTTCTGTGTTGTGCGTTGTGCGTTGTGCGTTATGCTTTATGCGTTATGCGTTATACGGTATGAGTTATGCGTTATGCGTTATGCGTTATGCGTTATGCGTTATGCGTTATGCGTTATGCGTTATGCGTTATGCGTTATGCGTTATGCATTTTGCGTTATGCGTTATGCGTTATGCGTTATGCGTTATGCGTTATGAGTTATAAGTTATGCGTTATACGTTATTGGTTTATGCGTTATGCGTTATGCGTTATGCGTTATGCGTTATGCATTATGCGTTATGCGTTATGCGTTATGCGTTATGCGTTGTGCGTTATGGGTTATGTTTTATGCGTTATGCGTTATGCGTTATGCGTTATGCGTTATGCGTTATGCGTTATGCGTTATGCGATATGCATATACGTTATGCGTTATGCGTTATGCGTTATGCGTTATGCGTTATGCGTTATGCGTTATGCTTTATGCGTTATGCGTTATGCGTTATGCGTTAGGCGTAATGCGTTCTGTGTTGTGCGTTGTGCGTTGTGCGTTATGCTTTATGCGTTATGCGTTATACGGTATGAGTTATGCGTTATGCGTTATGCGTTATGCGTTATGCGTTATGCGTTATGCGTTATGCGTTATGCGGTATGCGTTATGCGTTATGCGTTATGCATTTTGCGTTATGCGTTATGCGTTATGAGTTATAAGTTATGCGTTATGCGTTATGCGTTATGCGTTATGCGTTATGCGTTATGCGTTATGCGTTATGCGTTATGCGTTATGCGTTATGCGTTATGCGTTATGCGTTATGCGTTAGGCGTTATACGTTTGCGTTATGCGTTATGCGTTATGCGTTATGCGTTATGCGTTATGCGTTATGGGTTATGCGTTATGCGTTATGCGTTATGCGTTATGCGTTATGCGTTATGCTTTATGCGTTATGCGTTATGCGTTATGCGTTATGCATTATGCGTTATGCGTTGTGCGTTTTGCGTTATGCGTTCTGTGTTGTGCGTTGTGCGTTGTGCGTTATGCTTTATGCGTTATGCGTTATGCGTTATACGGTATGAGTTATGCGTTATGCGTTATGCGTTATGCGTTATGCGTTATGCGTTATGCGTTATGCGTTATGCGTTATACGTTATTGGTTTATGCGTTATGCGTTATGCGTTATGCGTTATGGGTTATGTTTTATGCGTTATGCGTTATGCGTTATGCGTTATGCGTTATGCGTTATGGGTTATGTTTTATGCGTTATGCGTTATGCGTTATGCGTTATGCATTTTACGTTATGCGCCATGCGTTATGCGTTATACGTTATTGGTTTATGCGTTATGCGTTATGCGTTATGCGTTATGCGTTATGCGTTATGCGTTATGCGTTATGCGTTATGCTTTATGCGTTATGCGTTATGCGTTATGCGTTATGCTTTATGCGTTATGCGTTATGCGTTATGCGTTATACGTTATTGGTTTATGCGTTATGCGTTATGCGTTATGCGTTATGCGTTATGCGTTATGCGTTATGCATTATGCGTTATGCGTTGTGCGTTTTGCGTTATGCGTTCTGTGTTGTGCGTTGTGCGTTGTGCGTTATGCTTTATGCGTTATGCGTTATGCGTTATACGGTATGAGTTATTTGTTATGCGTTATGCGTTATGCGTTATGCGTTATGCGTTATGCGTTATACGTTATTGGTTTATGCGTTATGCGTTATGCGTTATGCGTTATGCGTTATGGGTTATGTTTTATGCGTTATGCGTTATGCGTTATGCGTTATGCGTTATGCGTTATGGGTTATGTTTTATGCGTTATGCGTTATGCGTTATGCGTTATGCGTTATGCATTTTACGTTATGCGCCATGCGTTATGCGTTATGCGTTATGCGTTATACGTTATTGGTTTATGCGTTATGCGTTATGCGTTATGCGTTATGCGTTATGCGTTATGCGTTATGCGTTATGCGTTATGCGTTATGAGTTATAAGTTATGCGTTATGCGTTATGCGTTATGCGTTATGCGTTATGCGTTATGCGTTATGCGTTAGGCGTTATACGTTTGCGTTATGCGTTATGCGTTATGCTTTATGCTTTATGCGTTATGCGTTATGCGTTATGCGTTATACGTTATTGGATTATGCGTTATGCGTTATGCGTTATGCGTTATGCGTTATGCATTATGCGTTATGCGTTATGCGTTATGCGTTATGCGTTATGCGTTATGCGTTATGCATTTTGCGTTATGCGTTATGCGTTATGCGTTATGAGTTATAAGTTATGCGTTATGCGTTATGCGTTATGCGTTATGCGTTATGCGTTATGCGTTATGCGTTATGCGTTATGCGTTATGCGTTATGCGTTATGCGTTATGCGTTATGGGTTATATTTTATGCGTTATGCGTTATGCGTTATACGTTATGCGTTATGCGTTATACGGTTTGAGTTATGCGTTATGCGTTATACGTTATTGGTTTATGCGTTATGCGTTATGCGTTATGCGTTATGCATTTTGCGTTATGCGTTATGCGTTATGCGTTATGAGTTATAAGTTATGCGTTATGCGTTATGCGCCATGCGTTATGCGTTATGAGTTATGCGTTATGCGTTATGCGTTATGCGTTATGCGATATGCATATGCGTTATGCGTTATGCGTTAAGCGTTATGCGTTATGCGTTATGCGTTATGCTTTATGCGTTATGCGTTATGCGTTATGCGTTATGCATTTTGCGTTATGCGCCATGCGTTATGCGTTATGCGTTATGCGTTTTGCGTTATGCGTTATGCGTTATGCGTTATGCGTTATGCGTTATGCGTTATGCGTTATGCGTTATGCGTTATGCGTTATGCGTTATGCGTTATGCGTTATGCGTTATGCGTTAGGCGTTATGCGTTCTGTGTTGTGCGTTGTGCGTTGTGCGTTATGCTTTATGCGTTATGCGTTATACGGTATGAGTTATGCGTTATGCGTTATGCGTTATGCGTTATGCGTTATGCGTTATGCGTTATGCGTTATGCGTTATGCGTTATGCATTTTGCGTTATGCGTTATGCGTTATGCGTTATGCGTTATGCGTTATGCTTTATGCGTTATGCGTTATGCGTTATGAGTTATAAGTTATGCGTTATGCGTTATTCGTTATGCGTTATGCGTTATGCGTTATGCGTTATGCGTTATGCGTTATGCATTTTGCGTTATGCGCCATGCGTTATGCGTTATGAGTTATGGGTTATGCGTTATGCATTATGCGTTATGCGTTACACGGTTTGAGTTATGCGTTATGCGTTATACGGTTTGAGTTATGCGTTATGCGTTATACGTTATTGGTTTATGCGTTATGCGTTATGCGTTATGCGTTATGCGTTATGCGTTATGCGTTATGCGTTATGCGTTACACGGTTTGAGTTATGCGTTATGCGTTATACGTTTTGAGTTATGCGTTATGCGTTATACGTTATTGGTTTATGCGTTATGCGTTATGCGTTATGCGTTATGCGTTCTGTGTTGTGCGTTGTGCGTTGTGCGTTATGCGTTATACGTTATGCGTTATGCGTTATGCGTTATGCGTTATGCGTTGTGCGTTATACGTTTGCGTTATGCGTTATGCGTTATGCGTTATGCGTTATGCGTTATGCGTTATGCGTTATGCGTTATGCGTTATACGGTATGAGTTATGCGTTATGCGTTATGCGTTATGCGTTATGCGTTATGCGTTATGCGTTATGCGTTATGCGTTGTGCGTTTTGCGTTATGCGTTCTGTGTTGTGCGTTGTGCGTTGTGCGTTATGCTTTATGCGTTATGCGTTATACGGTATGAGTTATGCGTTATGCGTTATGCGTTATGCGTTATGCGTTATGCGTTATGCGTTATGCGTTATGCGTTATGCGTTATGCATTTTGCGTTATGCGTTATGCGTTATGCGTTATGCGTTATGCGTTATGAGTTATAAGTTATGCGTTATGCGTTATGCGTTATGCGTTATGCGTTATGCGTTATACGTTATTGGTTTATGCGTTATGCGTTATGCGTTATGCGTTATACGTTATTGGTTTATGCGTTATGCGTTATGCGTTATGCGTTATGCGTTATGGGTTATGTTTTATGCGTTATGCGTTATGCGTTATGCGTTATGCGTTATGCGTTATGCGTTATGGGTTATGTTTTATGCGTTATGCGTTATGCGTTATGCGTTATGCGTTATGCATTTTACGTTATGCGCCATGCGTTATGCGTTATGCGTTATGCGTTATACGTTATTGGTTTATGCGTTATGCGTTATGCGTTATGCGTTATGCGTTATGCGTTATGCGTTATGCGTTATGCGTTATGCGTTATGAGTTATAAGTTATGCGTTATGCGTTATGCGTTATGCGTTATGCGTTATGCGTTATGCGTTATGCGTTATGCGTTATGCGTTAGGCGTTATACGTTTGCGTTATGCGTTATGCGTTATGCTTTATGCTTTATGCGTTATGCGTTATGCGTTATGCGTTATACGTTATTGGATTATGCGTTATGCGTTATGCGTTATGCGTTATGCGTTATGCATTATGCGTTATGCGTTATGCGTTATGCGTTATGCGTTATGCGTTATGCGTTATGCATTTTGCGTTATGCGTTATGCGTTATGCGTTATGAGTTATAAGTTATGCGTTATGCGTTATGCGTTATGCGTTATGCGTTATGCGTTATGCGTTATGCGTTATGCGTTATGCGTTATGCGTTATGCGTTATGGGTTATATTTTATGCGTTATGCGTTATGCGTTATGCGTTATGCGTTATGCGTTATACGGTTTGAGTTATGCGTTATGCGTTATACGTTATTGGTTTATGCGTTATGCGTTATGCGTTATGGGTTATGCATTTTGCGTTATGCGTTATGCGTTATGCGTTATGAGTTATAAGTTATGCGTTATGCGTTATGCGTTATGCGTTATGCGTTATGCGTTATGCGTTATGCGTTATGCGATATGCATATGCGTTATGCGTTATGCGTTAAGCGTTATGCGTTATGCGTTATGCGTTATGCTTTATGCGTTATGCGTTATGCGTTATGCGTTATGCATTTTGCGTTATGCGCCATGCGTTATGCGTTATGCGTTATGCGTTTTGCGTTATGCGTTATGCGTTATGCGTTATGCGTTATGCGTTATGCGTTATGCGTTATGCGTTATGCGTTATGCGTTATGCGTTATGCGTTATGCGTTATGCGTTATGCGTTAGGCGTTATGCGTTCTGTGTTGTGCGTTGTGCGTTGTGCGTTATGCTTTATGCGTTATGCGTTATACGGTATGAGTTATGCGTTATGCGTTATGCGTTATGCGTTATGCGTTATGCGTTATGCGTTATGCGTTATGCGTTATGCGTTATGCGTTATGCATTTTGCGTTATGCGTTATGCGTTATGCGTTATGCGTTATGCTTTATGCGTTATGCGTTATGCGTTATGAGTTATAAGTTATGCGTTATGCGTTATGCGTTATGCGTTATGCGTTATGCGTTATGCGTTATGCGTTATGCGTTATGCATTTTGCGTTATGCGCCATGCGTTATGCGTTATGAGTTATGGGTTATGCGTTATGCATTATGCGTTATGCGTTACACGGTTTGAGTTATGCGTTATGCGTTATACGGTTTGAGTTATGCGTTATGCGTTATACGTTATTGGTTTATGCGTTATGCGTTATGCGTTATGCGTTATGCGTTCTGTGTTGTGCGTTGTGCGTTGTGCGTTATGCGTTATACGTTATGCGTTATGCGTTATGCGTTATGCGTTATGCGTTGGACGTAATACGTTTGCGTTATGCGTTATGCGTTATGCGTTATGCGTTATGCGTTATGCGTTATGCGTTATGCGTTATGCGTTATGCGTTATGCGTTATGCGTTATGCGTTATGCGTTATGGGTTATATTTTATGCGTTATGCGTTATGCGTTATACGTTATGCGTTATGCGTTATACGGTTTGAGTTATGCGTTATGCGTTATACGTTATTGGTTTATGCGTTATGCGTTATGCGTTATGGGTTATGCATTTTGCGTTATGCGTTATGCGTTATGCGTTATGAGTTATAAGTTATGCGTTATGCGTTATGCGCCATGCGTTATGCGTTATGAGTTATGCGTTATGCGTTATGCGTTATGCGTTATGCGATATGCATATGCGTTATGCGTTATGCGTTAAGCGTTATGCGTTATGCGTTATGCGTTATGCGTTATGCGTTATGCGTTATGCGTTATGCGTTATGCATTTTGCGTTATGCGCCATGCGTTATGCGTTATGCGTTATGCGTTTTGCGTTATGCGTTATGCGTTATGCGTTATGCGTTATGCGTTATGCGTTATGCGTTATGCGTTATGCGTTATGCGTTATGCGTTATGCGTTATGCGTTATGCGTTATGCGTTAGGCGTTATGCGTTCTGTGTTGTGCGTTGTGCGTTGTGCGTTATGCTTTATGCGTTATGCGTTATACGGTATGAGTTATGCGTTATGCGTTATGCGTTATGCGTTATGCGTTATGCGTTATGCGTTATGCGTTATGCGTTATGCGTTATGCGTTATGCGTTATGCATTTTGCGTTATGCGTTATGCGTTATGCGTTATGCGTTATGCTTTATGCGTTATGCGTTATGCGTTATGAGTTATAAGTTATGCGTTATGCGTTATGCGTTATGCGTTATGCGTTATGCGTTATGCGTTATGCGTTATGCGTTATGCGTTATGCGTTATGCGTTATGCATTTTGCGTTATGCGCCATGCGTTATGCGTTATGAGTTATGGGTTATGCGTTATGCATTATGCGTTATGCGTTACACGGTTTGAGTTATGCGTTATGCGTTATACGGTTTGAGTTATGCGTTATGCGTTATACGTTATTGGTTTATGCGTTATGCGTTATGCGTTATGCGTTATGCGTTATGCGTTATGCGTTATGCGTTATGCGTTATGCGTTATACGGTTTGAGTTATGCGTTATGCGTTATACGTTTTGAGTTATGCGTTATGCGTTATACGTTATTGGTTTATGCGTTATGCGTTATGCGTTATGCGTTATGCGTTCTGTGTTGTGCGTTGTGCGTTGTGCGTTATGCGTTATACGTTATGCGTTATGCGTTATGCGTTATGCGTTATGCGTTGGGCGTAATACGTTTGCGTTATGCGTTATGCGTTATGCGTTATGCGTTATGCGTTATGCGTTATGCGTTATGCGTTATGCGTTATACGGTATGAGTTATGCGTTATGCGTTATGCGTTATGCGTTATGCGTTATGCGTTATGCGTTATGCGTTATGCGTTGTGCGTTTTGCGTTATGCGTTCTGTGTTGTGCGTTGTGCGTTGTGCGTTATGCTTTATGCGTTATGCGTTATACGGTATGAGTTATGCGTTATGCGTTATGCGTTATGCGTTATGCGTTATGCGTTATGCGTTATGCGTTATGCGTTATGCGTTATGCATTTTGCGTTATGCGTTATGCGTTATGCGTTATGCGTTATGCGTTATGAGTTATAAGTTATGCGTTATGCGTTATGCGTTATGCGTTATGCGTTATGCGTTATACGTTATTGGTTTATGCGTTATGCGTTATGCGTTATGCGTTATACGTTATTGGTTTATGCGTTATGCGTTATGCGTTATGCGTTATGCGTTATGGGTTATGTTTTATGCGTTATGCGTTATGCGTTATGCGTTATGCGTTATGCGTTATGCGTTATGCGTTATGGGTTATGTTTTATGCGTTATGCGTTATGCGTTATGCGTTATGCGTTATGCATTTTACGTTATGCGCCATGCGTTATGCGTTATGCGTTATGCGTTATACGTTATTGGTTTATGCGTTATGCGTTATGCGTTATGCGTTATGCGTTATGCGTTATGCGTTATGCGTTATGCGTTATGCGTTATGCGTTATGAGTTATAAGTTATGCGTTATGCGTTATGCGTTATGCGTTATGCGTTATGCGTTATGCGTTATGCGTTAGGCGTTATACGTTTGCGTTATGCGTTATGCGTTATGCTTTATGCTTTATGCGTTATGCGTTATGCGTTATGCGTTATACGTTATTGGATTATGCGTTATGCGTTATGCGTTATGCGTTATGCGTTATGCATTATGCGTTATGCGTTATGCGTTATGCGTTATGCGTTATGCGTTATGCGTTATGCATTTTGCGTTATGCGTTATGCGTTATGCGTTATGAGTTATAAGTTATGCGTTATGCGTTATGCGTTATGCGTTATGCGTTATGCGTTATGCGTTATGGGTTATATTTTATGCGTTATGCGTTATGCGTTATGCGTTATGCGTTATGCGTTATACGGTTTGAGTTATGCGTTATGCGTTATACGTTATTGGTTTATGCGTTATGCGTTATGCGTTATGGGTTATGCATTTTGCGTTATGCGTTATGCGTTATGCGTTATGAGTTATAAGTTATGCGTTATGCGTTATGCGTTATGCGTTATGCGTTATGCGTTATGCGTTATGCGTTATGCGATATGCATATGCGTTATGCGTTATGCGTTAAGCGTTATGCGTTATGCGTTATGCGTTATGCTTTATGCGTTATGCGTTATGCGTTATGCGTTATGCATTTTGCGTTATGCGCCATGCGTTATGCGTTATGCGTTATGCGTTTTGCGTTATGCGTTATGCGTTATGCGTTATGCGTTATGCGTTATGCTTTATGCGTTATGCGTTATGCGTTATGCGTTATGCGTTATGCGTTATGCGTTATGCGTTATGCGTTAGGCGTTATGCGTTCTGTGTTGTGCGTTGTGCGTTGTGCGTTATGCTTTATGCGTTATGCGTTATACGGTATGAGTTATGCGTTATGCGTTATGCGTTATGCGTTATGCGTTATGCGTTATGCGTTATGCGTTATGCGTTATGCGTTATGCGTTATGCATTTTGCGTTATGCGTTATGCGTTATGCGTTATGCGTTATGCTTTATGCGTTATGCGTTATGCGTTATGAGTTATAAGTTATGCGTTATGCGTTATGCGTTATGCGTTATGCGTTATGCGTTATGCGTTATGCGTTATGCGTTATGCATTTTGCGTTATGCGCCATGCGTTATGCGTTATGAGTTATGGGTTATGCGTTATGCATTATGCGTTATGCGTTACACGGTTTGAGTTATGCGTTATGCGTTATACGGTTTGAGTTATGCGTTATGCGTTATACGTTATTGGTTTATGCGTTATGCGTTATGCGTTATGCGTTATGCGTTATGCGTTATGCGTTATGCGTTATGCGTTATACGGTTTGAGTTATGCGTTATGCGTTATACGTTTTGAGTTATGCGTTATGCGTTATACGTTATTGGTTTATGCGTTATGCGTTATGCGTTATGCGTTATGCGTTCTGTGTTGTGCGTTGTGCGTTGTGCGTTATGCGTTATGCGTTATGCGTTATGCGTTATGCGTTATGCGTTATGCGTTGGACGTAATACGTTTGCGTTATGCGTTATGCGTTATGCGTTATGCGTTATGCGTTATGCGTTATGCGTTATGCGTTATGCGTTATACGGTATGAGTTATGCGTTATGCGTTATGCGTTATGCGTTATGCGTTATGCGTTATGCGTTATGCGTTATGCGTTGTGCGTTATGCGTTATGCGTTCTGTGTTGTGCGTTGTGCGTTGTGCGTTATGCTTTATGCGTTATGCGTTATACGGTATGAGTTATGCGTTATGCGTTATGCGTTATGCGTTATGCGTTATGCGTTATGCGTTATGCGTTATGCGTTATGCGTTATGCGTTATGCATTTTGCGTTATGCGTTATGCGTTATGCGTTATGCGTTATGCGTTATGAGTTATAAGTTATGCGTTATACGTTATTGGTTTATGCGTTATGCGTTATGCGTTATGCGTTATGCATTATGCGTTATGCGTTATGCGTTATGCGTTATGCGTTGTGCGTTATGGGTTATGTTTTATGCGTTATGCGTTATGCGTTATGCGTTATGCGTTATGCGTTATGCGTTATGCGTTATGCGATATGCATATGCGTTATGCGTTATGCGTTATGCGTTATGCGTTATGCGTTATGCGTTATGCGTTATGCTTTATGCGTTATGCGTTATGCGTTATGCGTTATGCGTTATGCGTTATGCGTTATGCGTTATGCGTTAGGCGTAATGCGTTCTGTGTTGTGCGTTGTGCGTTGTGCGTTATGCTTTATGCGTTATGCGTTATACGGTATGAGTTATGCGTTATGCGTTATGCGTTATGCGTTATGCGTTATGCGTTATGCGTTATGCGTAATGCGGTATGCGTTATGCGTTATGCGTTATGCATTTTGCGTTATGCGTTATGCGTTATGAGTTATAAGTTATGCGTTATGCGTTATGCGTTATGCGTTATGCGTTATGCGTTATGCGTTATGCGTTATGCGTTATGCGTTATGCGTTATGCGTTATGCGTTATGCGTTAGGCGTTATACGTTTGCGTTATGCGTTATGCGTTATGCGTTATGCGTTATGCGTTATGCGTTATGGGTTATGCGTTATGCGTTATGCGTTATGCGTTATGCGTTATGCTTTATGCGTTATGCGTTATGCGTTATGCGTTATGCATTATGCGTTATGCGTTGTGCGTTTTGCGTTATGCGTTCTGTGTTGTGCGTTGTGCGTTGTGCGTTGTGCGTTATGCTTTATGCGTTATGCGTTATGCGTTATACGGTATGAGTTATGCGTTATGCGTTATGCGTTATGCGTTATGCGTTATGCGTTATACGTTATTGGTTTATGCGTTATGCGTTATGCGTTATGCGTTATGCGTTATGGGTTATGTTTTATGCGTTATGCGTTATGCGTTATGCGTTATGCGTTATGCGTTATGGGTTATGTTTTATGCGTTATGCGTTATGCGTTATGCGTTATGCATTTTACGTTATGCGCCATGCGTTATGCGTTATACGTTATTGGTTTATGCGTTATGCGTTATGCGTTATGCGTTATGCGTTATGCGTTATGCGTTATGCGTTATGCGTTATGCGTTATGCTTTATGCGTTATGCGTTATGCGTTATGCGTTATGCTTTATGCGTTATGCGTTATGCGTTATGCGTTATACGTTATTGGTTTATGCGTTATGCGTTATGCGTTATGCGTTATGCGTTATGCGTTATGCATTATGCGTTATGCGTTGTGCGTTTTGCGTTATGCGTTCTGTGTTGTGCGTTGTGCGTTGTGCGTTATGCTTTATGCGTTATGCGTTATGCGTTATACGGTATGAGTTATGCGTTATGCGTTATGCGTTATGCGTTATGCGTTATGCGTTATGCGTTATACGTTATTGGTTTATGCGTTATGCGTTATGCGTTATGCGTTATGCGTTATGGGTTATGTTTTATGCGTTATGCGTTATGCGTTATGCGTTATGCGTTATGCGTTATGCGTTATGGGTTATGTTTTATGCGTTATGCGTTATGCGTTATGCGTTATGCATTATGCATTTTACGTTATGCGCCATGCGTTATGCGTTATGCGTTATGCGTTATACGTTATTGGTTTATGCGTTATGCGTTATGCGTTATGCGTTATGCGTTATGCGTTATGCGTTATGCGTTATGCGTTATGCGTTATGAGTTATAAGTTATGAGTTATAAGTTATGCGTTATGCGTTATGCGTTATGCGTTATGCGTTATGCGTTATGCGTTAGGCGTTATACGTTTGCGTTATGCGTTATGCGTTATGCTTTATGCTTTATGCGTTATGCGTTATGCGTTATGCGTTATACGTTATTGGATTATGCGTTATGCGTTATGCGTTATGCGTTATGCGTTATGCATTATGCGTTATGCGTTATGCGTTATGCGTTATGCGTTATGCGTTATGCGTTATGCATTTTGCGTTATGCGTTATGCGTTATGCGTTATGAGTTATAAGTTATGCGTTATGCGTTATGCGTTATGCGTTATGCGTTATGCGTTATGCGTTATGCGTTATGCGTTATGGGTTATATTTTATGCGTTATGCGTTATGCGTTATGCGTTATGCGTTATGCGTTATACGGTTTGAGTTATGCGTTATGCGTTATACGTTATTGGTTTATGCGTTATGCGTTATGCGTTATGGGTTATGCATTTTGCGTTATGCTTTATGCGTTATGCGTTATGAGTTATAAGTTATGCGTTATGCGTTATGCGTTATGCGTTATGCGTTATGCGTTATGCGTTATGCGATATGCATATGCGTTATGCGTTATGCGTTAAGCGTTATGCGTTATGCGTTATGCGTTATGCTTTATGCGTTATGCGTTATGCGTTATGCGTTATGCATTTTGCGTTATGCGCCATGCGTTATGCGTTATGCGTTATGCGTTTTGCGTTATGCGTTATGCGTTATGCGTTATGCGTTATGCGTTATGCGTTATGCGTTATGCGTTATGCGTTATGCGTTATGCGTTATGCGTTATGCGTTATGCGTTATGCGTTATG
This sequence comes from Lasioglossum morio, assembly GCA_916610235.2. Lineage (NCBI taxonomy): Eukaryota > Metazoa > Arthropoda > Insecta > Hymenoptera > Halictidae > Lasioglossum > Lasioglossum morio. The sequence continues at coordinate 1,437,830 of CAKAJA020000423.1, forward strand.
CGTTAGGCGTTATGCGTTCTGTGTTGTGCGTTGTGCGTTGTGCGTTATGCTTTATGCGTTATGCGTTATACGGTATGAGTTATGCGTTATGCGTTATGCGTTATGCGTTATGCGTTATGCGTTATGCGTTATGCGTTATGCGTTATGCGTTATGCGTTATGCATTTTGCGTTATGCGTTATGCGTTATGCGTTATGCGTTATGCTTTATGCGTTATGCGTTATGCGTTATGAGTTATAAGTTATGCGTTATGCGTTATGCGTTATGCGTTATGCGTTATGCGTTATGCGTTATGCGTTATGCGTTATGCGTTATGCATTTTGCGTTATGCGCCATGCGTTATGCGTTATGAGTTATGGGTTATGCGTTATGCATTATGCGTTATGCGTTACACGGTTTGAGTTATGCGTTATGCGTTATACGGTTTGAGTTATGCGTTATGCGTTATACGTTATTGGTTTATGCGTTATGCGTTATGCGTTATGCGTTATGCGTTATGCGTTATGCGTTATGCGTTATGCGTTATGCGTTATACGGTTTGAGTTATGCGTTATGCGTTATACGTTTTGAGTTATGCGTTATGCGTTATACGTTATTGGTTTATGCGTTATGCGTTATGCGTTATGCGTTATGCGTTCTGTGTTGTGCGTTGTGCGTTGTGCGTTATGCGTTATACGTTATGCGTTATGCGTTATGCGTTATGCGTTATGCGTTGGGCGTAATACGTTTGCGTTATGCGTTATGCGTTATGCGTTATGCGTTATGCGTTATGCGTTATGCGTTATGCGTTATGCGTTATACGGTATGAGTTATGCGTTATGCGTTATGCGTTATGCGTTATGCGTTATGCGTTATGCGTTATGCGTTATGCGTTGTGCGTTTTGCGTTATGCGTTCTGTGTTGTGCGTTGTGCGTTGTGCGTTATGCTTTATGCGTTATGCGTTATACGGTATGAGTTATGCGTTATGCGTTATGCGTTATGCGTTATGCGTTATGCGTTATGCGTTATGCGTTATGCGTTATGCGTTATGCATTTTGCGTTATGCGTTATGCGTTATGCGTTATGCGTTATGCGTTATGAGTTATAAGTTATGCGTTATACGTTATTGGTTTATGCGTTATGCGTTATGCGTTATGCGTTATGCATTATGCGTTATGCGTTATGCGTTATGCGTTATGCGTTGTGCGTTATGGGTTATGTTTTATGCGTTATGCGTTATGCGTTATGCGTTATGCGTTATGCGTTATGCGTTATGCGATATGCATATGCGTTATGCGTTATGCGTTATGCGTTATGCGTTATGCGTTATGCGTTATGCGTTATGCTTTATGCGTTATGCGTTATGCGTTATGCGTTATGCGTTATGCGTTATGCGTTATGCGTTATGCGTTAGGCGTAATGCGTTCTGTGTTGTGCGTTGTGCGTTGTGCGTTATGCTTTATGCGTTATGCGTTATACGGTATGAGTTATGCGTTATGCGTTATGCGTTATGCGTTATGCGTTATGCGTTATGCGTTATGCGTAATGCGGTATGCGTTATGAGTTATGCGTTATGCATTGTCACGCCGTATCTCGGCGGGGGGTGGAAAACCCCCGAAAAGAACGACTCCGGGCTTTTATGGCTCTGAGACCGGGCCACGTGCAGCCGTATGCACGGGGTCCGCCCGGGACTAAGCTAGGCCGCGAAAAACCTACCGACCACGTAGCGAATTTTGTTCGGGCGCCAGGCACCGCGAGGATGCCACGCGAAACGCGATGAACTTCTCGTGCACGGAGACGCCGGGCACGAGTGTCGGATTTTCGATACGCGATTCGAAGAACGAACGTAACGGGTCCAGGAGGTTCGGACACGGCGAGGACGAGGACAGCCCTTACGGCAGGACGGATCTCACAGGGTTCGAGAAATAGCGACAAATTTGGTCTCGAGTGGAAATTTATTTTTCCTTGTCAGGTGTTACAGAACACGGTCACGTGACCGTAACCCGAGAGCCCGCGCTCTTTGTACAAGTTTTGCGGACGGTAATTCGGTCGCAGCGCGTTTGTCGAATTTCTCCAGCGCGCGTGAAAGTACGGATGATCGGTACTCGATACAAGTTGAATTCCCGACGGACGGGATCGCGCGCAGCGCAGATGGACGGCGCGGTACAAGACTGTCGCGATAACCCACGCACGTGAAACGCTCGCGAAACGCTAGATGTTAAATACGAACGGTATTTCGCACGATTTTCGCTTCCCTACGGTAATCGCCACCGAATTCAAGATGTCCGACGATCGTGACGGAGAGAAAAGACTATTCTCGCGAGACGCGATTCCTCCGAGGAAACTTCCGATTCGATTCGCAATGGGAAAACTCTCGATTTGATTCGAAACGCTCAAAGTGCTTCCGCGAAGCACGAGCCGACGGCACGAGACGCAGTGCGTCTCGGCACACGCGAAAGGTCGAGGATCGAACGGGAATCGTTCGTCCTCGCGCGACAAATATCGAGCCAACACGATGCTACTGGATAGCGAAAAGATCACTCTGTCGACTTACCGTCTTCGTCCCGGTTGACAGGGTTTTGGGTCAGGCAACGTCCTGCTCGTTCGGCCGCTCACTCTCGCACGAGAAACTGCCGAGAACCGACCGCGAGACCGGGTTTTCGCTCGGCGGAAAAGATGCGGGATACTTCCGCACGGTATTCGACGCAGGCTTCCGAGAAGCGTTCTCTCTCGCGAGATATGATCTAATACGATAGCGGAAATCGTGGGGTTCGCCCTACGTGACGGCTAGCGCGACAGTGATCTTTCGCTATCGACAGCTAGACGCATCGATTCTTGTTCCCCCCACCCGAACTCTGCCGAAATTTCCCGAAGACGCACGTTAACCGTGTACGACGCGTACGTAGCAGGGACGTCTCGACGATGGTCCTTGGGCCCCGGACCGTATTCGCGAAATTTTCTCGACCCTTCCTGGGTCGAGGGAGGTCATGCCTCGCGGACTATCGTTGGCACCATCCTCGCTGGAACCCCCATTCCTTTGGCGGGACGAGACGCTGTCGGAAACGCGAAATGATGCCTCGGCATCCTGTGGGGTTCCTTCCCTTCAACGCCTCCGGGCTGCTTAACCGGGTGCCTTTCGATGTCGCATATGATTGCCCGTGCACGGGACTTCGCAACGTTGGCCATGGTTCTCGTCGTACGCCTCCTGTAGGTTCGGCATCTTTCCTCCGGGAATTTCGGAGGTCAGGGTTCTGTTTCCGGGTCTGTTCTTCGGCCCTGGAACTTGCCGTACTCGGCACACGCTAGATGTCAGTACTTTGTTTGTTTGCGAATCGGAATTTCGTCGGGGAACGCTCTTGAATTCGGTGTGCCGGTCTCGCGGCTCGTTATTTACCTGGTCTGGTCCTTCGCGAAATGTACTCGGTGTACGAAAAGTACGGTGAAGTGACGTCGCAAAAGTTGCAACGTCACAACTCCCCCCCCCTTAAAATGGACCAGACTAGGGCGGTTTCGTCGACGCGGTGATCTTTTGGCTCGATAAATACGAGAGCGTTCCCTTCGGAAGATATCCTTTACATTCGAGGAACCTGCACCAGGAGACAAACACGTACACCAAACAATGAACCAGCACCTGCTTCCTGAAAGTAATTATGTAACGCAAGAAAGACCAGAAAAAAATGAAAAACGACGTAATGTACGATTAGTTCGCGTTTATCGGACGAGCCATCGGCTTGCGTTGCTTACGGGGTTGGGTTACGCAAAATAACTGTTTATGACAATCGTAGTTTCGGTTATACCATAGTTTTTATTTTAATTTTTATTTGTCCTCCCGTGAGGTTTACATTTACTTCGCAAATGTGACCCAGAAAAAAAACAAGAAAAAGAGAAAGAACGCAGAGAACGAGAAACAAAAAGAACTGACAATTTTATTTATTTGTATTCGTCCTTCCGTGAGGATTATAATCTAGATCTCTGCGTTTTATTTTATCTTCGATTTAATGTCCTTATTTTAGTGAGAAAAAAGAAAAGACTGCCTTATTTTATCGTTGTTTGTCAAAAAAAAACAAAGAATGTAAATTACTTTAACGAAAATTGACTTTTAGTTTCGAGAGATGCACCCGTGATTATTGCCCTGGGCATTAGTGCAGCAGCACCCGAAAGTAGCCTGAGCTAGGAGCGCCAAGAGGAGAGAAAAAAAAAACGAAAAAGCGAACGTAAGAGCCGTACTGGTTCGCGTTTTGGCTGTTCGTTTGCCCCCGTGATTTCGGGACTGCGAGCTGGGGCTGTTGCGGTCTATCCCCTCCGTGATGCGGGGTTGGATTTCGGCGGCTGCGTCCATGCGGGTCCGCATGTCGGGCATCTTCGTACGGTTGTTCCCGGTCGCCCGCATCGGAAGCAAGAGGTTTTCTTCTTTTCCCCGCATTCTGTTCGCTGGTGCCCGTACTGGCCGCAATTCCAGCACGTGTCTGGGTCGCGTATGGGTGCCTTTCGGTCGCCTTCCAGCCATCGCTCGTATTGTCCCCAGCTCGCAGTCTTCTCTTGGCGTGTCTTCACCACGCCCTTCCTTTGGGTTGGGGCTACGGCCCTGGTGGGAAGACTCGTTTCCTCTGTTTTTCGGAGGTCCGCCTTTGAGGTCTCTTCGTTGCCTCCGTGAAGGGCTGCCGGTGGCTGGGTCTCCTCCGTGATTCGGAGGTCGGTTGCTGGTTGTGACCTCTCCGGATCTCGTTCCGCCGTAATCTGTAGTGAGCGCATCTCCTGTTGCAGCTTCTCGCACTCCTGGGCTGCTATCCCCATATGGAACGCGAGGAAATTAAACCGCTCTTCTTCGTCCATTTCCCTCGCGGCGTGGGGTCCCTGGCGATACATGGCTTCCAGCCGCCTTGTCTCCTTCCCTATTTTTCCGAGGGCGTCCGCGACGGCGTTGCCTCTCTCCTCCCGGCTCCTTTCTGTTGGCTTGTGGCTCATCTGTAATAGTTTCGTTGTCACGACCATCGTTCGTTATTTCCTCCTCGTTTGGCTGAGTGTACGTTTTTAGATCACTGACGTGATATTTGCCAGCTTCTTTTCCGTCTGTCGTGCTAAGTTGGTAGACGACCGTTGATAACTTTTTCGTGACAACGAAAGGACCGCTAAATTTCGGGCTTAATTTGGCCGCGATGCCTTGCGCAGCGGAAGAGAGGATGCGCAGCCTCCTCAGCACGAGATCGCCTACGTTAAATTGTTGATCGCGGTGCGCTTCGTTGTAATAACGCGCTTGCGTTTCATACGCGCTCTCTAAATTTTCCGCGACCCAATGACGTAACGTTGCAAGATGCGACATTCGTTCTGACCATGTCGTAGTTGGATCTACGTGAGGATCTAACGGCGGTTCTTTATTCGCCCGTAAGCACGCTGCCGGTTTCGGTTCTCGTCCGAAGTTCAGAAACGCGGGTGACGCTTGCAACGCAGTGTGGTAGGCCGTATTGTACGCGAAACGAAATTGGGGAATATTCGCATCCCATTCGCGATGATCTCTATCGAGATACGCGACGATCATCGTCTTCAATACGCGATTAACTCTTTCCACGGGGTTCGCCTGGGGGTGGTACGGAGGCGTCGTCATTATCGCGATACCATACGTTTTCGCGAGCTCGTGAATCGCTTTATTTACGAATTCGGTGCCGTTGTCGGTTATTAACGTCTCTGGCGTTCCCCATCTCGAAAATACGAGGTCTTCGAGGGCCTCCGAGATTGTCGACCCTGTGGCCTTTCGGAGGGGCCGGCATTCTATCCACTTCGTGAACAGATCCTGTACGACTAAAAGATACACGAAACCCGCACGACTACGGGGAAGCGGGCCCATAATATCAGTGGCTACTACCATCCAGGGTGCTCCGATGCGGCGCTGTCTCATTAACCCGGCTGAAGGGGTTTGCTCTACCTTTGTCAACTGACAGGTAGGGCAGCGTCTCACGTACTCTACTACGCTTCGGAACATCCCCGGCCAATAGTACCTGGTAGCGATTCGATGGTACGTCTTTTCTACCCCTAAGTGTCCCGCTTGCCTTTCGTCGTGTGCTTCCCTCAATATTTCGGTTTTTCCATCGGCCGGGACGACGAGTTTCCACTCGTCTAAATCCCCACCGAGAATTTCCGAAATTAATGGATCTGTTCGTCTGTGGAAGAATTGCCCCTCGCGAATGGACCAGTTTGGATATCTCTTCGGGTTCTCCTTTACCTCTTTTAATTTTCGCGTGTACCATTCGATTTTCGTCACGGCCGCGGATGCTAACGTTATTTCTTCCTCCCCCGGGTCGGCTCCTTCGTACATTCGCGACAGTGCGTCCGGAACGCGGTTTAACGCACCTTGCCGATACGTGATCTCGAAATCGTACTCCAATAATTGCAAGGCCCACCGCGCGAGCCTTCCCGTAGGATTCTTTAAATTTCGTAACCACCGTAAACTATTGTGGTCTGTCACGATCGTGAATTTATACCCCTCGAGATACGGTCGGTATTTCTGTACGGCCCAGACAATTGCGAGACATTCTAGCTCGGTCGCGGAATATTTACGCTCGGCCGCGTTCAATGATCTACTCGCGAACGCGATTACTCTTTCCGTTCCCTCGATCTCTTGAGCCAAGACGGCTCCCAGTCCTACCGTACTCGCGTCTGTCTGCAGGACGAACGGTATCTCAAAGTGAGGGCAAGCAAGGGTTGGGGCGGTCGCGATAAGTGAGCGAAGTTTTTTGAAGGCGACTTGTTGGTCGTCCTCCCACTTCCACTTCGCTTCTTTACGCAATAATTTATTTAATGCGTCCGCGACTGTTGCAAAATCTGGGATGAACCTGCGATACCACGAGGCCATCCCCAGAAATCGCCTCAGTTGTTTTAAATTTTGCGGAATCGGATACGCGATGACCGGTGCTACTTTATCTGCGTCGACCTTCAACCCTTCCCCGCTCACGACAAACCCGAGATACCGCACTTCCTCCTTGCAGAATTCGCATTTATCCGGGTTCACGATTAATCCCGCTGACTTTACCCTTTCTAGGACCCGATGGAGCCATTCGAGATGACTTTCGAAAGTCGTTGTGGTGATGATAATATCATCCAAATACGCGAATGCGTGAGGCTCCATCTCCGGTCCTATCAAACGATCTAGCAGCCTCTGAAAAGTGGCTGGGGCTCCCGTGAGCCCGTACGGCATTCGTTTGAAATGGAATAACCCTTTCCCCGGAACGGTAAACGCGGTTATTTCTTTGCTTGATTCGTCAAGCGGAATCTGAAAGTACGCTTGACTCAGATCGAGAGTGGAAATGTACTTCGCGGCCCGTAATTTATCTAGAATGCTCGACATTATTGGGAGGGGGTACGCATCCTTCTTGGAAACCTCATTTACTCGGCGAAAATCCAGGCAAAAACGATATTTGCCGTTTGGTTTTTTCACCATGACGATCGGACTCGACCACTCACTTTCCGACGGCTCGATAACGTCTTGTTCCAGAAGCGAATCTACTTCTTTGTAGATCGCCTCCTGAACTTTTGGTGACACTGAATAATACCGTTGTTTAATCGGCCGGTTATTGCCGACGTCGATTCTGTGAGAGGTCAAAGTCGTCACGCCCGGTATTTTATCAAAGTCGCGGAGTTCGGCTTCCAAGAATTCGCGTAGCCGCTCCTTTTCCGCAAACGTTAAAGTCTGCAGGCCGCAACAGAGTTGACCGTTCGTCGTTGGACCGAACGAAAATTCTACCCGCGGTCGTGACGCAAAATGCCATTTCGCTCGATGGTATTCGACAACGATACCGAATTGCGCGATTGCCTCTATTCCCAACAGTACCGAATTGACGAGATTATCTAGAACAAATGCGAAAACTTCGCGCGTTATATCCTTTATTGTCAGCCGAAACTGAACTTGCTCTACTGCGCGATCGATCGCCCCTGTGGCCAGAAGAAAATAGCACGGCTCGGCGGCTTCCGTAATTTCGATCGCCCCTTTTACCGATTCGATTGTCTCGCGACTCACGAACGAAAGTGACGAACCCGAGTCTATTAGCGCTTTGACGTTTACGTTATTTATTTTCGCGCTCACGATAAGGAGCGATGGTTTCGCGACGGAAGCGGATTCAAAATCGATATCTGCGACGCGGGCCGAAATTAATGGGTACGAGGCCGTTCCGGCCCATTCGAGCGGCTTCGTTGCACATTTCCCGATCTTATATTGCAACGTGGACACGTGCGCGTTGTTACACCGGGCTCCCCGCATTGGTAGCAGTGGAGACGCGGCTCCGCTGGACAATTTCGCGAGCGGTGCCCCTCTCGCCCACAGTTCCAGCACGTGCTTCTCGCCACCGGTTGACAGTTCGGCGACGTGACAGCTCGGCTTTCCCCGGTGGCGTTCGGGCGGTCTCGGCTCGTTGCTTCGCGCGAGCGGCTGTTCGGCTGCGCTGTGCTACGCTCGGTGGTGAGGGGCTCGCGCGGACGGGAGAGTGGGGTACGGTACCCGCTCGTTCCCCCTACCGCGCCGTCTTCCCTGCGACCGTCATGGACCGCGTTTACGAACTCGTACCGATACGATTTACTTTGGCTTTTCGCCTTCTTATACAAATTCGCGTTGTACGCGTACTCTTTATTGGCGAGGTGCGGAGATTGATAAATGTCCGAGCTTCGCGGTGACGTATATTTTTCCCCTTCTCGCAGCTGTTCCTCTAATTCCGCGACCGTCGTTACTAGCGTGCGTGATATTACCGCGCGCAATTCATCTCTCGTGCCCCAATAAATTCGGTCTATTTTCTTCTTCTCGGTCCACGGGGTTTTCGAACGCGCGAGCATCGCTTTCATATTCGCGAGATAATCTCGCACTGGCTCGTCCGGACCTTGCTTTCGCACGCGTAGATCGTGTTCCAGTAATTCCTGGAAATCGGGATCGCGAAAGTTTTTATCCCATTCGCGAACAAACTCGTCCCAGGTTGTCATTGGGGGACAATTTTCAAACCACCTCGCCGCCAGATCCGTGAAGCAGATCGGCAGACAACGCACGAGGTCAGCGTCTTTTAAATTGCATACGTTACGCATGCTGGTAAGGCGTGTGAAAAATGCCTCGGCATCCTCTTCTGGCTTTCCTCCGAAAGTGAGGTGCCATTTACGCATGACCTCGTACGCTGAGGCCGACGAGCGTCTCTCCGGCGTCGAGGGTTCTTCCCTTTTCGGGGTCGATGTTACCCGTTTCAAAATCGAGCCCCCCGACCGAGAAGGCACTTGTAACGTAACTTTACTATAACTGGGTGAGGATTCGTCAGGTTCGGGTTTTATCCCTGACTTTTCATCATCCTCCCCGTCTGTCTCATATGCGCTATAATATGAGATGTCCTCCTCGGTCGGCCATCTCGACGTGAATTTTTCTTCCCCGTCCGACATTTGACACCCGTTAGCGAGTCTGTTTGCGTGCGAGAAATCTACGCGTACTTGGCTGAAGGCCGTTCGAGAGCGCTTTGTTTATGTCGCGCGTCCGGGCGCGGTGTGTTCCCCCCCAAATCTATGTCGACCGTAACGTTACCGAAACGAAGCCCGTGGCTGTCAACCTTGAATTCCTTTGTTCGAAATTCGAATCGCAGGAGGTCGAAATTAGTATATTTTCAAAATCGCGATCGGCCTATACGTTACCACACAGCGTTGACTTTGCGTCCGAAATAATACGCGAGGTTTCGAGAACAATAACGCTCCCGAAACCTTGAGAACTGACAAAATAAAAACAAAAAAAATTCAAACTACGCGACAAACACGAAGGAATTTGACTTTCGTACGGAACGTAACCGTACGATTTCAAATTTCCTTGCCCGACACCTAAAGACGTACACTTTGCCAATAAATAATAGTTACTTTAAAATTTTCAATAAAATATTCTCTATTTTCAAGAATCAGATGCGGTTGGCTCTCTTAATTTTTCTCCTCGCGGATGTGTCGCTTGAGGAAAAACGCAAACGTAACGAAACGTAACGAAACGTACTTTTGTGTGTTTCCCCTGGCGTTGCGCTGTTGAGAATAGTCCTTTTTCCTCTTAAATTCGGGTTTCGCGTTTTTCGTCGGTTTCTACGCGGTCGCGAATTAATACCGTCCTGTACCGCGATTTTTCCCTGCGAGAGTCCTTCGTTCTCTCCGTGCCTCTCCCTGTTCTCGGGGAAAATCCCTTCGAGAGAGAGAAAACCTGTTTGGGCGCCAATTTGTCACGCCGTATCTCGGCGGGGGGTGGAAAACCCCCGAAAAGAACGACTCCGGGCTTTTATGGCTCTGAGACCGGGCCACGTGCAGCCGTATGCACGGGGTCCGCCCGGGACTAAGCTAGGCCGCGAAAAACCTACCGACCACGTAGCGAATTTTGTTCGGGCGCCAGGCACCGCGAGGATGCCACGCGAAACGCGATGAACTTCTCGTGCACGGAGACGCCGGGCACGAGTGTCGGATTTTCGATACGCGATTCGAAGAACGAACGTAACGGGTCCAGGAGGTTCGGACACGGCGAGGACGAGGACAGCCCTTACGGCAGGACGGATCTCACAGGGTTCGAGAAATAGCGACAAATTTGGTCTCGAGTGGAAATTTATTTTTCCTTGTCAGGTGTTACAGAACACGGTCACGTGACCGTAACCCGAGAGCCCGCGCTCTTTGTACAAGTTTTGCGGACGGTAATTCGGTCGCAGCGCGTTTGTCGAATTTCTCCAGCGCGCGTGAAAGTACGGATGATCGGTACTCGATACAAGTTGAATTCCCGACGGACGGGATCGCGCGCAGCGCAGATGGACGGCGCGGTACAAGACTGTCGCGATAACCCACGCACGTGAAACGCTCGCGAAACGCTAGATGTTAAATACGAACGGTATTTCGCACGATTTTCGCTTCCCTACGGTAACCGCCACCGAATTCAAGATGTCCGACGATCGTGACGGAGAGAAAAGACTATTCTCGCGAGACGCGATTCCTCCGAGGAAACTTCCGATTCGATTCGCAATGGGAAAACTCTCGATTTGATTCGAAACGCTCAAAGTGCTTCCGCGAAGCACGAGCCGACGGCACGAGACGCAGTGCGTCTCGGCACACGCGAAAGGTCGAGGATCGAACGGGAATCGTTCGTCCTCGCGCGACAAATATCGAGCCAACACGATGCTACTGGATAGCGAAAAGATCACTCTGTCGACTTACCGTCTTCGTCCCGGTTGACAGGGTTTTGGGTCAGGCAACGTCCTGCTCGTTCGGCCGCTCACTCTCGCACGAGAAACTGCCGAGAACCGACCGCGAGACCGGGTTTTCGCTCGGCGGAAAAGATGCGGGATACTTCCGCACGGTATTCGACGCAGGCTTCCGAGAAGCGTTCTCTCTCGCGAGATATGATCTAATACGATAGCGGAAATCGTGGGGTTCGCCCTACGTGACGGCTAGCGCGACAGTGATCTTTCGCTATCGACAGCTAGACGCATCGATTCTTGTTCCCCCCACCCGAACTCTGCCGAAATTTCCCGAAGACGCACGTTAACCGTGTACGACGCGTACGTAGCAGGGACGTCTCGACGATGGTCCTTGGGCCCCGGACCGTATTCGCGAAATTTTCTCGACCCTTCCTGGGTCGAGGGAGGTCATGCCTCGCGGACTATCGTTGGCACCATCCTCGCTGGAACCCCCATTCCTTTGGCGGGACGAGACGCTGTCGGAAACGCGAAATGATGCCTCGGCATCCTGTGGGGTTCCTTCCCTTCAACGCCTCCGGGCTGCTTAACCGGGTGCCTTTCGATGTCGCATATGATTGCCCGTGCACGGGACTTCGCAACGTTGGCCATGGTTCTCGTCGTACGCCTCCTGTAGGTTCGGCATCTTTCCTCCGGGAATTTCGGAGGTCAGGGTTCTGTTTCCGGGTCTGTTCTTCGGCCCTGGAACTTGCCGTACTCGGCACACGCTAGATGTCAGTACTTTGTTTGTTTGCGAATCGGAATTTCGTCGGGGAACGCTCTTGAATTCGGTGTGCCGGTCTCGCGGCTCGTTATTTACCTGGTCTGGTCCTTCGCGAAATGTACTCGGTGTACGAAAAGTACGGTGAAGTGACGTCGCAAAAGTTGCAACGTCACAGCATTTTGCGTTATGCGTTATGCGTTATGAGTTATAAGTTATGCGTTATGCGTTATGCGTTATGCGTTATGCGTTATGCGTTATGCGTTATGCGTTATGCGTTATGCGTTATGCGTTATGCGTTATGCGTTATGCGTTATGCGTTAGGCGTTATACGTTTGCGTTATGCGTTATGCGTTATGCGTTATGCGTTATGCGTTATGCGTTATGGGTTATGCGTTATGCGTTATGCGTTATGCGTTATGCGTTATGCGTTATGCTTTATGCGTTATGCGTTATGCGTTATGCGTTATGCATTATGCGTTATGCGTTGTGCGTTTTGCGTTATGCGTTCTGTGTTGTGCGTTGTGCGTTGTGCGTTATGCTTTATGCGTTATGCGTTATGCGTTATACGGTATGAGTTATGCGTTATGCGTTATGCGTTATGCGTTATGCGTTATGCGTTATACGTTATTGGTTTATGCGTTATGCGTTATGCGTTATGCGTTATGCGTTATGGGTTATGTTTTATGCGTTATGCGTTATGCGTTATGCGTTATGCGTTATGCGTTATGGGTTATGTTTTATGCGTTATGCGTTATGCGTTATGCGTTATGCATTTTACGTTATGCGCCATGCGTTATGCGTTATACGTTATTGGTTTATGCGTTATGCGTTATGCGTTATGCGTTATGCGTTATGCGTTATGCGTTATGCGTTATGCGTTATGCGTTATGCGTTATGCTTTATGCGTTATGCGTTATGCGTTATGCGTTATGCTTTATGCGTTATGCGTTATGCGTTATGCGTTATACGTTATTGGTTTATGCGTTATGCGTTATGCGTTATGCGTTATGCGTTATGCGTTATGCGTTATGCATTATGCGTTATGCGTTGTGCGTTTTGCGTTATGCGTTCTGTGTTGTGCGTTGTGCGTTGTGCGTTATGCTTTATGCGTTATGCGTTATGCGTTATACGGTATGAGTTATGCGTTATGCGTTATGCGTTATGCGTTATGCGTTATGCGTTATGCGTTATACGTTATTGGTTTATGCGTTATGCGTTATGCGTTATGCGTTATGCGTTATGGGTTATGTTTTATGCGTTATGCGTTATGCGTTATGCGTTATGCGTTATGCGTTATGGGTTATGTTTTATGCGTTATGCGTTATGCGTTATGCGTTATGCGTTATGCATTTTACGTTATGCGCCATGCGTTATGCGTTATGCGTTATGCGTTATACGTTATTGGTTTATGCGTTATGCGTTATGCGTTATGCGTTATGCGTTATGCGTTATGCGTTATGCGTTATGCGTTATGCGTTATGAGTTATAAGTTATGCGTTATGCGTTATGCGTTATGCGTTATGCGTTATGCGTTATGCGTTAGGCGTTATACGTTTGCGTTATGCGTTATGCGTTATGCTTTATGCTTTATGCGTTATGCGTTATGCGTTATGCGTTATGCGTTATGCGTTATGCGTTATGCGTTATGCATTTTGCGTTATGCGTTATGCGTTATGCGTTATGCGTTATGCGTTATGCGTTATGCGTTATGCGTTATGCGTTATGCGTTATGCGTTATGCATTTTGCGTTATGCGTTATGCGTTATGCGTTATGCGTTATGCGTTATGAGTTATAAGTTATGCGTTATGCGTTATGCGTTATGCGTTATGCGTTATGCGTTATGCGTTATGCGTTATGCGTTATGCGTTATGCGTTATGCGTTATGCATTTTGCGTTATGCGCCATGCGTTATGCGTTATGAGTTATGCGTTATGCGTTATGCGTTATGCGTTATGCGTTACACGGTTTGAGTTATGCGTTATGCGTTATACGGTTTGAGTTATGCGTTATGCGTTATACGTTATTGGTTTATGCGTTATGCGTTATGCGTTATGCGTTATGCATTATGCGTTATGCGTTATGCGTTATGCGTTATGCGTTGTGCGTTATGGGTTATGTTTTATGCGTTATGCGTTATGCGTTATGCGTTATGCGTTATGCGTTATGCGTTATGCGATATGCATATGCGTTATGCGTTATGCGTTATGCGTTATGCGTTATGCGTTATGCGTTATGCTTTATGCGTTATGCGTTATGCGTTATGCGTTATGCGTTATGCGTTATGCGTTATGCGTTATGCGTTAGGCGTAATGCGTTCTGTGTTGTGCGTTGTGCGTTGTGCGTTATGCTTTATGCGTTATGCGTTATACGGTATGAGTTATGCGTTATGCGTTATGCGTTATGCGTTATGCGTTATGCGTTATGCGTTATGCGTTATGCGTTATGCGGTATGCGTTATGCGTTATGCGTTATGCATTTTGCGTTATGCGTTATGCGTTATGAGTTATAAGTTATGCGTTATGCGTTATGCGTTATGCGTTATGCGTTATGCGTTATGCGTTATGCGTTATGCGTTATGCGTTATGCGTTATGCGTTATGCGTTATGCGTTATGCGTTATGCGTTATGCGTTATGCGTTTTACGTTATGCGCCATGCGTTATGCCTTATGCGTTATGAGTTATGCGTTATGCGTTATGCGTTATGCGTTATGCGTTATGCGTTATGCGTTATGCGTTACAGGGTTTGAGTTATGCGTTATGCGTTATACGTTTTGAGTTATGCGTTATGCGTTATACGTTATTGGTTTATGCGTTATGCGTTATGCGTTATGCGTTATGCGTTCTGTGTTGTGCGTTGTGCGTTGTGCGTTATGCGTTATGCTTTATGCGTTATGCGTTATGCGTTATGCGTTATGCATTTTACGTTATGCGCCATGCGTTATGCGTTATGCGTTATGAGTTATGCGTTATGCGTTATGCGTTATGCGTTATGCGTTATGCGTTATGCGTTATGCGTTATGCGTTATGCGTTATGCGTTATGCGTTATGCGTTGGGCGTAATACGTTTGCGTTATGCGTTATGCGTTATGCGTTATGCGTTATGCTTTGTGCGTTATGCGTTATGCGTTATACGGTATGAGTTATGCGTTATGCGTTATGCGTTATGCGTTATGCGTTATGCGTTATGCGTTATGCGTTATGCGTTGTGCGTTTTGCGTTATGCGTTCTGTGTTGTGCGTTGTGCGTTGTGCGTTGTGCTTTATGCGTTATGCGTTATACGGTATGAGTTATGCGTTATGCGTTATGCGTTATGCGTTATGCGTTATGCGTTATGCGTTATGCGTTATGCATTTTGCGTTATGCGTTATGCGTTATACGGTATGAGTTATGCGTTATGCGTTATGCGTTATGCGTTATGCGTTATGCGTTATGCGTTATGCGTTATGCGTTATGCGTTATGCATTTTGCGTTATGCGTTATGCGTTATACGTTATTGGTTTATGCGTTATGCGTTATGCGTTATGCGTTATGCGTTATGCGTTCTGTGTTGTGCGTTGTGCGTTGTGCGTTATGCGTTATGCTTTATGCGTTATGCGTTATGCGTTATGCGTTATGCATTTTACGTTATGCGCCATGCGTTATGCGTTATGCGTTATGAGTTATGCGTTATGCGTTATGCGTTATGCGTTATGCGTTATGCGTTATGCGTTATGCGTTATGCGTTATGCGTTATGCGTTATGCGTTATGCGTTGGGCGTAATACGTTTGCGTTATGCGTTATGCGTTATGCGTTATGCGTTATGCGTTATGCGTTGTGCGTTTTGCGTTATGCGTTCTGTGTTGTGCGTTGTGCGTTGTGCGTTATGCTTTATGCGTTATGCGTTATACGGTATGAGTTATGCGTTATGCGTTATGCGTTATGCGTTATGCGTTATGCGTTATGCGTTATGCGTTATGCGTTATGCGTTATGCGTTATGCATTTTGCGTTATGCGTTATGCGTTATACGGTATGAGTTATGCGTTATGCGTTATGCGTTATGCGTTATGCGTTATGCGTTATGCGTTATGCGTTATGCGTTATGCGTTATGCATTTTGCGTTATGCGTTATGCGTTATGCGTTATGCGTTTTGCGTTATGCGTTATGGGTTATGTTTTATGCGTTATGCGTTATGCGTTATGCGTTATGCGTTATGCGTTATGCGTTATGCATTTTACGTTATGCGCCATGCGTTATGCGTTATGCGTTATGAGTTATGCGTTATGCGTTATGCGTTATGCGTTATGCGTTATGCGTTATACGGTTTGAGTTATGCGTTATGCGTTATACGTTATGCGTTATGCGTTATGCGTTATGCGTTATGCGTTATGCGTTATACGTTATTGGTTTATGCGTTATGCGTTATGCGTTATGCGTTATGCGTTATGCGTTTTGCGTTATGCGTTATGGGTTATGTTTTATGCGTTATGCGTTAGGCGTTATACGTTTGCGTTATGCGTTATGCGTTATGCGTTATGCGTTATGCGTTATGGGTTATGCGTTATGCGTTATGCGTTATGCGTTATGCGTTATGCGTTATGCGTTATGCGTTATACGGTTTGAGTTATGCGTTATGCGTTATACGTTATGCGTTATGCGTTATGCGTTATGCGTTATGCGTTATGCGTTATGCGTTATGCGTTATGCGTTATGCGTTATGCGTTATGCGTTATACGTTATTGGTTTATGCGTTATGCGTTATGCGTTATGCGTTATGCGATATGCGTTATGCGTTATGCGTTATGCGTTATGCGTTATGCGTTATGCGTTATGCTTTATGCGTTTGCGTTATGCGTTATGCGTTATGCGTTATGCGTTATGCGTTATGCGTTATGCGTTATGAGTTATAAGTTATGCGTTATGCGTTATGCGTTATGCGTTATGCGTTATGCGTTATGCATTTTGCGTAATGCGCCATGCGTTATGCGTTATGCGTTATGCGTTATGCGTTATGCGTTATGCGTTATGCGTTGGGCGTAATACGTTTGCGTTATGCGTTATGCGTTATGCGTTATGCTTTGTGCGTTATGCGTTATGCGTTATACGGTATGAGTTATGCGTTATGCGTTATGCGTTATGCGTTATGCGTTATGCGTTATGCGTTATGCGTTGTGCGTTTTGCGTTATGCGTTCTGTGTTGTGCGTTGTGCGTTGTGCGTTGTGCTTTATGCGTTATGCGTTATACGGTATGAGTTATGCGTTATGCGTTATGCGTTATGCGTTATGCGTTATGCGTTATGCGTTATGCGTTATGCGTTATGCATTTTGCGTTATGCGTTATGCGTTATACGGTATGAGTTATGCGTTATGCGTTATGCGTTATGCGTTATGCGTTATGCGTTATGCGTTATGCGTTATGCGTTATGCGTTATGCGTTATGCATTTTGCGTTATGCGTTATGCGTTATACGTTATTGGTTTATGCGTTATGCGTTATGCGTTATGCGTTATGCGTTATGCGTTCTGTGTTGTGCGTTGTGCGTTATGCGTTATGCTTTATGCGTTATGCGTTATGCGTTATGCGTTATGCATTTTACGTTATGCGCCATGCGTTATGCGTTATGCGTTATGAGTTATGCGTTATGCGTTATGCGTTATGCGTTATGCGTTATGCGTTATGCGTTGTGCGTTATGCGTTATGCGTTATGCGTTATGCGTTATGCGTTGGGCGTAATACGTTTGCGTTATGCGTTATGCGTTATGCGTTATGCGTTATGCGTTATGCTTTATGCGTTATGCGTTATGCGTTATACGGTATGAGTTATGCGTTATGCGTTATGCGTTATGCGTTATGCGTTATGCGTTATGCGTTATGCGTTGTGCGTTTTGCGTTATGCGTTCTGTGTTGTGCGTTGTGCGTTGTGCGTTATGCTTTATGCGTTATGCGTTATACGGTATGAGTTATGCGTTATGCGTTATGCGTTATGCGTTATGCGTTATGCGTTATGCGTTATGCGTTATGCGTTATGCATTTTGCGTTATGCGTTATGCGTTATACGGTATGAGTTATGCGTTATGCGTTATGCGTTATGCGTTATGCGTTATGCGTTATGCGTTATGCGTTATGCGTTATGCGTTATGCATTTTGCGTTATGCGTTATGCGTTATGCGTTATGCGTTTTGCGTTATGCGTTATGGGTTATGTTTTATGCGTTATGCGTTATGCGTTATGCGTTATGCGTTATGCGTTATGCGTTATGCATTTTACGTTATGCGCCATGCGTTATGCGTTATGCGTTATGAGTTATGCGTTATGCGTTATGCGTTATGCGTTATGCGTTATGCGTTATACGGTTTGAGTTATGCGTTATGCGTTATACGTTATGCGTTATGCGTTATGCGTTATGCGTTATGCGTTATGCGTTATACGTTATTGGTTTATGCGTTATGCGTTATGCGTTATGCGTTATGCGTTATGCGTTTTGCGTTATGCGTTATGGGTTATGTTTTATGCGTTATGCGTTAGGCGTTATACGTTTGCGTTATGCGTTATGCGTTATGCGTTATGCGTTATGCGTTATGCGTTATGGGTTATGCGTTATGCGTTATGCGTTATGCGTTATGCGTTATGCGTTATGCGTTATACGGTTTGAGTTATGCGTTATGCGTTATACGTTATGCGTTATGCGTTATGCGTTATGCGTTATGCGTTATGCGTTATGCGTTATGCGTGATGCGTTATGCGTTATACGTTATTGGTTTATGCGTTATGCGTTATGCGTTATGCGTTATGCGTTATGCGATATGCGTTATGCGTTATGCGTTATGCGTTATGCGTTATGCGTTATGCGTTATGCTTTATGCGTTTGCGTTATGCGTTATGCGTTATGCGTTATGCGTTATGCGTTATGCGTTATGCATTTTGCGTTATGCGTTATGCGATATGCGTTATGCGTTATGCGTTATGCGTTATGCGTTTTGCGTTATGCGTTATGGGTTATGTTTTATGCGTTATGCGTTAGGCGTTATACGTTTGCGTTATGCGTTATGCGTTATGCGTTATGCGTTATGCGTTATGCGTTATGGGTTATGCGTTATGCGTTATGCGTTATGCGTTATGCGTTATGCGTTATGCGTTATACGGTTTGAGTTATGCGTTATGCGTTATACGTTATGCGTTATGCGTTATGCGTTATGCGTTATGCGTTATGCGTTATGCGTTATGCGTGATGCGTTATGCGTTATACGTTATTGGTTTATGCGTTATGCGTTATGCGTTATGCGTTATGCGTTATGCGATATGCGTTATGCGTTATGCGTTATGCGTTATGCGTTATGCGTTATGCGTTATGCTTTATGCGTTTGCGTTATGCGTTATGCGTTATGCGTTATGCGTTATGCGTTATGCGTTATGCGTTATGCGTTATGCGTTATGAGTTATAAGTTATGCGTTATGCGTTATGCGTTATGCGTTATGCGTTATGCGTTATGCGTTATGCATTTTGCGTAATGCGCCATGCGTTATGCGTTATGCGTTATGCTTTATGCGTTATGCGTTATGCGTTATGCGTTATGCGTTATGCGTTATGCGTTATGCGTTATGCGATATGCATATGCGTTATGCGTTATGCGTTATGCGTTATGCGTTATGCGTTATGCGTTATGCGTTATGCGTTATGCGTTATGCGTTATGCGTTAGGCGTTATACGTTTGCGTTATGCGTTATGCGTTATGCGTTATGCTTTATGCGTTATGCGTTATGCGTTATGCGTTATACGTTATTGGTTTATGCGTTATGCGTTATGCGTTATGCGTTATGCGTTATGCGTTATGCGTTATGCGTTATGCATTATGCGTTATGCGTTGTGCGTTTTGCGTTATGCGTTCTGTGTTGTGCGTTGTGCGTTGTGCGTTATGCTTTATGCGTTATGCGTTATGCGTTATACGGTATGAGTTATGCGTTATGCGTTATGCGTTATGCGTTATGCGTTATGCGTTATGCGTTATGCGTTATGCGTTATGCGTTATGCGTTATGCATTTTGCGTTATGCGTTATGCGTTATGCGTTATGAGTTATAAGTTATGCGTTATGCGTTATGCGTTATGCGTTATGCGTTATGCGTTATGCGTTATGCGTTATGCGTTATGCGTTATGCGTTATGCGTTATGCGTTATGCGTTATGCGTTATGCGTTATGCGTTATGGGTTATATTTTATGCGTTATGCGTTATGCGTTATGGGTTATGTTTTATGCGTTATGCGTTATGCGTTATGCGTTATGCGTTATGCGTTATGCGTTATGCGTTATGCGTTATGCGTTATGCGTTATGCGTTATGCGTTATGCATTTTACGTTATGCGCCATGCGTTATGCGTTATGCGTTATGAGTTATGCGTTATGCGTTATGCGTTATGCGTTATGCGTTATACGGTTTGAGTTATGCGTTATGCGTTATACGTTATGCGTTATGCGTTATGCGTTATGCGTTATGCGTTATGCGTTATACGTTATTGGTTTATGCGTTATGCGTTATGCGTTATGCGTTATGCGTTATGGGTTATGTTTTATGCGTTATGCGTTATGCGTTATGCGTTATGCGTTATGCGTTATGCGTTATGCGTTATGCGTTATGCGTTTTGCGTTATGCGTTATGCGTTATGCGTTATGCGTTATGGGTTATGTATTATGCGTTATGCGTTATGCGTTATGCGTTGTGCGTTATGCGTTGTTCGTTATGCGTTATGCGTTGGGCGTTATACGTTTGCGTTATGCGTTATGCGTTATGCGTTATGCTTTATGCGTTATGCGTTATGCGTTATGCGTTATGCATTTTACGTTATGCGCCATGTGTTATGCGTTATGCGTTATGAGTTATGCGTTATGCGTTATGCGTTATGCGTTATGCGTTATGCGTTATGCGTTTTGCGTTATGCGTTATGCGTTATGCGTTATGCGTTATGCGTTGGGCGTAATACGTTTGCGTTATGCGTTATGCGTTATGCGTTATGCTTTATGCGTTATGCGTTATGCGTTATACGGTATGAGTTATGCGTTATGCGTTATGCGTTATGCGTTATGCGTTATGCGTTATGCGTTATGGGTTATGTTTTATGCGTTATGCGTTATGCGTTATGCGTTATGCGTTATGCGTTATGCGTTATTCGTTATGCGTTATGCGTTATGCGTTATGCGTTATGCTTTATGCGTTATGCGTTATGCGTTATGCATTTTGCGTTATGCGCCATGCGTTATGCGTTATGAGTTATGCGTTATGCGTTATGCGTTATACGGTTTGAGTTATGCGTTATGCGTTATACGGTTTGAGTTATGCGTTATGCGTTATACGGTTTGAGTTATGCGTTATGCGTTATGCGTTTTGCGTTATGCGTTATGGGTTATGTTTTATGCGTTATGCGTTATGCGTTATGCGTTATGCGTTATGCGTTATGCGTTATGCGTTATGCGTTATGCATTATGCGTTATGCGTTGTGCGTTTTGCGTTATGCGTTCTGTGTTGTGCGTTGTGCCTTGTGCGTTATGCTTTATGCGTTATGCGTTATGCGTTATACGGTATGAGTTATGCGTTATGCGTTATGCGTTATGCGTTATGCGTTATGCGTTATGCGTTATGCGTTATGCGTTATGCGTTATGCGTTATGCATTTTGCGTTATGCGTTATGCGTTATGCGTTATGCGTTATGCGTTATACGGTATGAGTTATGCGTTATGCGTTATGCGTTATGCGTTATGCGTTATGCGTTATGCGTTATGCGTTATGCGTTATGCGTTATGCGTTATGCATTTTGCGTTATGCGATATGCGTTATGCGTTATGAGTTATAAGTTATGCGTTATGCGTTATGCGTTATGCGTTATGCGTTATGCGTTATGCGTTATGCGTTATGCGTTATGCGTTATGCATTTTGCGTAATGCGCCATGCGTTATGCGTTATGCGTTATGCTTTATGCGTTATGCGTTATGCGTTATGCGTTATGCGTTATGCGTTATGCGTTATGCGTTATGCGATATGCATATGCGTTATGCGTTATGCGTTATGCGTTATGCGTTATGCGTTATGCGTTATGCGTTATGCGTTATGCGTTATGCGTTATGCGTTAGGCGTTATACGTTTGCGTTATGCGTTATGCGTTATGCGTTATGCTTTATGCGTTATGCGTTATGCGTTATGCGTTATACGTTATTGGTTTATGCGTTATGCGTTATGCGTTATGCGTTATGCGTTATGCGTTATGCGTTATGCGTTATGCATTATGCGTTATGCGTTGTGCGTTTTGCGTTATGCGTTCTGTGTTGTGCGTTGTGCGTTGTGCGTTATGCTTTATGCGTTATGCGTTATGCGTTATACGGTATGAGTTATGCGTTATGCGTTATGCGTTATGCGTTATGCGTTATGCGTTATGCGTTATGCGTTATGCGTTATGCGTTATGCGTTATGCATTTTGCGTTATGCGTTATGCGTTATGCGTTATGAGTTATAAGTTATGCGTTATGCGTTATGCGTTATGCGTTATGCGTTATGCGTTATGCGTTATGCGTTATGCGTTATGCGTTATGCGTTATGCGTTATGCGTTATGCGTTATGCGTTATGCGTTATGGGTTATATTTTATGCGTTATGCGTTATGCGTTATGGGTTATGTTTTATGCGTTATGCGTTATGCGTTATGCGTTATGCGTTATGCGTTATGCGTTATGCGTTATGCGTTATGCGTTATGCGTTATGCGTTATGCGTTATGCATTTTACGTTATGCGCCATGCGTTATGCGTTATGCGTTATGAGTTATGCGTTATGCGTTATGCGTTATGCGTTATGCGTTATACGGTTTGAGTTATGCGTTATGCGTTATGCGTTATGCGTTATGCGTTATGCGTTATGCGTTATGCGTTATGCGTTATACGTTATTGGTTTATGCGTTATGCGTTATGCGTTATGCGTTATGCGTTATGGGTTATGTTTTATGCGTTATGCGTTATGCGTTATGCGTTATGCGTTATGCGTTATGCGTTATGCGTTATGCGTTATGCGTTTTGCGTTATGCGTTATGCGTTATGCGTTATGCGTTATGGGTTATGTATTATGCGTTATGCGTTATGCGTTATGCGTTGTGCGTTATGCGTTGTTCGTTATGCGTTATGCGTTGGGCGTTATACGTTTGCGTTATGCGTTATGCGTTATGCGTTATGCTTTATGCGTTATGCGTTATGCGTTATGCGTTATGCATTTTACGTTATGCGCCATGTGTTATGCGTTATGCGTTATGAGTTATGCGTTATGCGTTATGCGTTATGCGTTATGCGTTATGCGTTATGCGTTTTGCGTTATGCGTTATGCGTTATGCGTTATGCGTTATGCGTTGGGCGTAATACGTTTGCGTTATGCGTTATGCGTTATGCGTTATGCTTTATGCGTTATGCGTTATGCGTTATACGGTATGAGTTATGCGTTATGCGTTATGCGTTATGCGTTATGCGTTATGCGTTATGCGTTATGGGTTATGTTTTATGCGTTATGCGTTATGCGTTATGCGTTATGCGTTATGCGTTATGCGTTATTCGTTATGCGTTATGCGTTATGCGTTATGCGTTATGCTTTATGCGTTATGCGTTATGCGTTATGCATTTTGCGTTATGCGCCATGCGTTATGCGTTATGAGTTATGCGTTATGCGTTATGCGTTATACGGTTTGAGTTATGCGTTATGCGTTATACGGTTTGAGTTATGCGTTATGCGTTATACGGTTTGAGTTATGCGTTATGCGTTATGCGTTTTGCGTTATGCGTTATGGGTTATGTTTTATGCGTTATGCGTTATGCGTTATGCGTTATGCGTTATGCGTTATGCGTTATGCGTTATGCGTTATGCATTATGCGTTATGCGTTGTGCGTTTTGCGTTATGCGTTCTGTGTTGTGCGTTGTGCCTTGTGCGTTATGCTTTATGCGTTATGCGTTATGCGTTATACGGTATGAGTTATGCGTTATGCGTTATGCGTTATGCGTTATGCGTTATGCGTTATGCGTTATGCGTTATGCGTTATGCGTTATGCGTTATGCATTTTGCGTTATGCGTTATGCGTTATGCGTTATGCGTTATGCGTTATACGGTATGAGTTATGCGTTATGCGTTATGCGTTATGCGTTATGCGTTATGCGTTATGCGTTATGCGTTATGCGTTATGCGTTATGCGTTATGCATTTTGCGTTATGCGATATGCGTTATGCGTTATGAGTTATAAGTTATGCGTTATGCGTTATGCGTTATGCGTTATGCGTTATGCGTTATGCGTTATGCGTTATGCGTTATGCGTTATGCGTTATGCGTTATGCGTTATGGGTTATATTTTATGCGTTATGCGTTATGCTTTATGGGTTATGTTTTATGCGTTATGCGTTATGCGTTATGCGTTATGCGTTATGCGTTATGCGTTATGCGTTATGCGTTATGCGTTATGCGTTATGCGTTATGCGTTATGCATTTTACGTTATGTGCCATGCGTTATGCGTTATGCGTTATGAGTTATGCGTTATGCGTTATGCGTTATGCGTTATGCGTTATGCGTTATACGGTTTGAGTTATGCGTTATGCGTTATACGTTATGGGTTATGCGTTATGCGTTATGCGTTATGCGTTATGCGTTATACGTTATTGGTTTATGCGTTATGCGTTATGCGTTATGCGTTATGCGTTATGGGTTATGTTTTATGCGTTATGCGTTATGCGTTATGCGTTATGCGTTATGCGTTATGCGTTATGCGTTATGCGTTTTGCGTTATGCGTTATGCGTTATGCGTTATGCGTTATGCGTTATGCGTTATGCGTTATGCGTTATGCGTTATGCGTTATGCGTTATGCATTTTACGTTATGTGCCATGCGTTATGCGTTATGCGTTATGAGTTATGCGTTATGCGTTATGCGTTATGCGTTATGCGTTATGCGTTATACGGTTTGAGTTATGCGTTATGCGTTATACGTTATGCGTTATGCGTTATGCGTTATGCGTTATGCGTTATGCGTTATACGTTATTGGTTTATGCGTTATGCGTTATGCGTTATGCGTTATGGGTTATGTTTTATGCGTTATGCGTTATGCGTTATGCGTTATGCGTTATGCGTTATGCGTTATGCGTTATGCGTTATGCGTTATGCGTTTTGCGTTATGCGTTATGCGTTATGCGTTATGCGTTATGGGTTATGTATTATGCGTTATGCGTTATGCGTTATGCGTTGTGCGTTATGCGTTGTTCGTTATGCGTTATGCGTTGGGCGTTATACGTTTGCGTTATGCGTTATGCGTTATGCGTTATGCTTTATGCGTTATGCGTTGTACGGTATGAGTTATGCGTTATGCGTTATGCGTTATGCGTTATGCGTTATGCGTTATGCGTTATGCGTTATGCGTTATGCGTTGTGCGTTTTGCGTTATGCGTTCTGTGTTGTGCGTTGTGCGTTATGCGTTGTGCGTTATGCGTTATGCGTTATGCGTTATGCGTTATGCGTTATGCGTTATGCGTTATGCGTTATGCGTTATGCGTTATGCGTTATGGGTTATGTTTTATGCGTTATGCGTTATGCGTTATGCGTTATGCGTTATGCGTTATGCGTTATGCGTTATGCGTTATGCGTTATGCGTTATGCTTTATGCGTTATGCGTTATGCGTTATGCATTTTGCGTTATGCGCCATGCGTTATGCGTTATGAGTTATGCGTTATGCGTTATGCGTTATACGGTTTGAGTTATGCGTTATGCGTTATACGGTTTGAGTTATGCGTTATGCGTTATACGTTATTGGTTTATGCGTTATGCGTTATGCGTTTTGCGTTATGCGTTATGGGTTATGTTTTACGCGTTATGCGTTATGCGTTATGCGTTATGCGTTATGCGTTATGCGTTATGCGTTATGCGTTATGCGTTATGCGTTATGCGTTATGCTTTATGCGTTATGCGTTATGCGTTATACGGTTTGAGTTATGCGTTATGCGTTATACGGTTTGAGTTATGCGTTATGCGTTATACGTTATTGGTTTATGCGTTATGCGTTATGCGTTTTGCGTTATGCGTTATGGGTTATGTTTTATGCGTTATGCGTTATGCGTTATGCGTTATGCGTTATGCGTTATGCGTTATGCGTTATGCGTTATGCGTTATGCGTTATGCTTTTTGCGTTATGCGTTATGGGTTATGCGTTATGCGTTATGAATTGTGCGTTATACGTTTGCGTTATGCGTTATGCGTTATCCATTATGCGTTATGCTTTATGCGTTATGCGTTATGCGTTATGCGTTATGCGTTGATCGTTATGCGTTATGCGTTAGGCGTTATACGTTTGCGTTATGCGTTATGCGTTATGCGTTATGCGTTATGCTTTATGCGTTATGCGTTATGCGTTATGAGTTATAAGTTTTGCGTTATGCGTTATGCGTTATGCGTTATGCGTTATGCGTTATGCGTTATGCGTTATGCGTTATGCTTTATGCGTTATGCGTTATGCGTTATGAGTTATAAGTTTTGCGTTATGCGTTATGCGTTATGCGTTATGCGTTATGCATTTTGCGTTATGCGCCATGCGTTATGCGTTATGAGTTATGCGTTATGCGTTATGCGTTATGCGTTATGCGTTACACGGTTTGAGTTATGCGTTATGCGTTATACGGTTTGAGTTATGCGTTATGCGTTATACGTTATTGGTTTATGCGTTATGCGTTATGCGTTATGCGTTATGCGTTATGCGTTATGCGTTATGCGTTATGCGTTATGCGTTATGCGTTATGCGTTATGCGTTGTGCGTTATGGGTTATTCGTTATGGGTTATGGGTTATGCGTTATGCGTTATGCGTTATGCATTTTGCGTTATGCGTTATGCGTTATGCGTTATGCGTTATGCGTTATGAGATATAAGTTATGCGTTATGCGTTATGCGTTATGCGTTATGCGTTATGCGTTATGCATTTTGCGTTATGCGCCATGCGTTATGCGTTATGCGTTATGCTTTATGCGTTATGCGTTATGTGTTATGCTTTTTGCGTTATGCGTTATGCGTTATGCGTTATGCGTTATGCGTTATACGGTTTGAGTTATGCGTTATGCGTTATACGTTATGCGTTATGCGTTATGCGTTATGCGTTATGCGTTATGCGTTAGGCGTTATACGTTTGCGTTATGCGTTATGCGTTATGCGTTATGCGTTATGCGTTATGCGTTATGCGTTATGGGTTATGCGTTATGCGTTATGCGTTATGCGTTATGCGTTATGCGTTATACGGTTTGAGTTATGCGTTATGCGTTATACGTTATGCGTTATGCGTTATGCGTTATGCGTTATGCGTTATGCGTTATGCGTTATGCGTTATACGTTATTGGTTTATGCGTTATGCGTTATGCGTTATGCGTTATGCGTTATACGTTGTGCGTTTTGCGTTATGCGTTCTGTGTTGTGCGTTGTGCGTTGTGCGTTATGCTTTATGCGTTATGCGTTATGCGTTATACGGTATGAGTTATGCGTTATGCGTTATGCGTTATGCGTTATGCGTTATGCGTTATGCATTTTGCGTTATGCGTTATGCGTTATGCGTTATGCGTTATGAGTTATAAGTTATGCGTTATGCGTTATGCGTTATGCGTTATGCGTTATGCGTTATGCGTTATGCGTTATGCGTTATGCGTTATGCGTTATGCGTTATGCGTTATGCGTTATGCGTTATGCGTTATGCGTTATGCTTTATGCGTTATGCGTTATGCGTTATGCATTTTGCGTTATGCGCCATGCGTTATGCGTTATGAGTTATGCGTTATGCGTTATGCGTTATACGGTTTGAGTTATGCGTTATGCGTTATACGGTTTGAGTTATGCGTTATGCGTTATACGTTATTGGTTTATGCGTTATGCGTTATGCGTTTTGCGTTATGCGTTATGGGTTATGTTTTATGCGTTATGCGTTATGCGTTATGCGTTATGCGTTATGCGTTATGCGTTATGCGTTATGCGTTATGCGTTATGCGTTATGCTTTATGCGTTATGCGTTATGCGTTATACGGTTTGAGTTATGCGTTATGCGTTATACGGTTTGAGTTATGCGTTATGCGTTATACGTTATTGGTTTATGCGTTATGCGTTATGCGTTTTGCGTTATGCGTTATGGGTTATGTTTTATGCGTTATGCGTTATGCGTTATGCGTTATGCGTTATGCGTTATGCGTTATGCTTTTTGCGTTATGCGTTATGGGTTATGCGTTATGCGTTATGATTTGTGCGTTATACGTTTGCGTTATGCGTTATGCGTTATCCATTATGCGTAATGCTTTATGCGTTATGCGTTATGCGTTATGCGTTATGCGTTATGCGTTGATCGTTATGCGTTATGCGTTAGGCGTTATACGTTTGCGTTATGCGTTATGCGTTATGCGTTATGCGTTATGCTTTATGCGTTATGCGTTATGCGTTATGAGTTATAAGTTTTGCGTTATGCGTTATGCGTTATGCGTTATGCGTTATGCGTTATGCATTTTGCGTTATGCGCCATGCGTTATGCGTTATGAGTTATGCGTTATGCGTTATGCGTTATGCGTTATGCGTTACACGGTTTGAGTTATGCGTTATGCGTTATACGGTTTGAGTTATGCGTTATGCGTTATACGTTATTGGTTTATGCGTTATGCGTTATGCGTTATGCGTTATGCGTTATGCGTTATGCGTTATGCGTTATGCGTTATGCGTTATGCGTTGTGCGTTATGGGTTATTCGTTATGGGTTATGGGTTATGCGTTATGCGTTATGCGTTATGCATTTTGCGTTATGCGTTATGCGTTATGCGTTATGCGTTATGCGTTATGAGATATAAGTTATGCGTTATGCGTTATGCGTTATGCGTTATGCGTTATGCGTTATGCATTTTGCGTTATGCGCCATGCGTTATGCGTTATGCGTTATGCTTTATGCGTTATGCGTTATGTGTTATGCTTTTTGCGTTATGCGTTATGCGTTATGCGTTATGCGTTATACGGTTTGAGTTATGCGTTATGCGTTATACGTTATGCGTTATGCGTTATGCGTTATGCGTTATGCGTTATGCGTTATGCGTTAGGCGTTATACGTTTGCGTTATGCGTTATGCGTTATGCGTTATGCGTTATACGTTATGCGTTATGGGTTATGCGTTATGCGTTATGCGTTATGCGTTATGCGTTATGCGTTATACGGTTTGAGTTATGCGTTATGCGTTATACGTTATGCGTTATGCGTTATGCGTTATGCGTTATGCGTTGTGCGTTATGCGTTATACGTTATTGGTTTATGCGTTATGCGTTATTCGTTATGCGTTATGCGTTATGCGTTATACGTTGTGCGTTTTGCGTTATGCGTTCTGTGTTGTGCGTTGTGCGTTGTGCGTTATGCTTTATGCGTTATGCGTTATGCGTTATACGGTATGAGTTATGCGTTATGCGTTATGCGTTATGCGTTATGCGTTATGCGTTATGCATTTTGCGTTATGCGTTATGCGTTATGCGTTATGCGTTATGAGTTATAAGTTATGCGTTATGCGTTATGCGTTATGCGTTATGCGTTATGCGTTATGCGTTATGCGTTATGCGTTATGCGTTATGCGTTATGCGTTATGCGTTATGCGTTATGCGTTATGGGTTATGTTTTATGCGTTATGCGTTATGCGTTATGCGTTATGCGTTATGCGTTATGCGTTATGCGTTATGCGTTATGCGTTATGCGTTATACGGTATGAGTTATGCGTTATGCGTTTTGCGTTATGCGTTATGGGTTATGTTTTATGCGTTATGCGTTATGCGTTATGCGTTATGCGTTATGCGTTATGCGTTATGCGTTATGCGTTATGCATTATGCATTTTACGTTATGCGCCATGCGTTATGCGTTATGCGTTATGAGTTATGCGTTATGCGTTATGCGTTATGCGTTATGCGTTATGCGTTATGCGTTATGCATTTTGCGTTATGCGCCATGCGTTATGCGTTATGCGTTATGCTTTATGCGTTATGCGTTATGCGTTATGCGTTATGCTTTATGCGTTATGCGTTATGCGATATGCATATGCGTTATGCGTTATGCGTTATGCGTTATGCGTTATGCGTTATGCGTTATGCGTTATGCGTTATGCGTTATGCGTTATGCGTTATACGTTATTGGTTTATGCGTTATGCGTTATGCGTTATGCGTTATGCGTTATGCGTTTTGCGTTATGCGTTATGGGTTATGTTTTATGCGTTATGCGTTATGCGTTATGCGTTATGCGTTATGCGTTATGCGTTATGCGTTATGCGTTATGCGTTATGCGTTATGCGTTATGCGTTATGCGTTATACGTTATTGGTTTATGCGTTATGCGTTATGCGTTATGCGTTATGCGTTTTGCGTTATGCGTTATGCGTTGTTCGTTATGCGTTATGCGTTGGGCGTTATACGTTTGCGTCATCTGTTATGCGTTATGCGTTATGCTTTATGCGTTATGCGTTATGCGTTATGCGTTATGCATTTTACGTTATGCGCCATGCGTTATGCGTTATGCGTTATGAGTTATGCGTTATGCGTTATGCGTTATGCGTTATGCGTTATGCGTTATGCGTTATACGATATTGGTTTATGCGTTATGCGTTATGCGTTATGCATTATGCGTTATGCGTTGTGCGTTTTGCGTTATGCGTTCTGTGTTGTGCGTTGTGCGTTGTGCGTTATGCTTTATGCATTATGCGTTATGCGTTATACGGTATGAGTTATGCGTTATGCGTTATGCGTTATGCGTTATGCGTTATGCGTTATGCGTTATGCGTTATGCGTTATGCGTTATGCGTTATGCATTTTGCGTTATGCGTTATGCGTTATGCGTTATGAGTTATAAGTTATGCGTTATGCGTTATGCGTTATGCGTTATGCGTTATGCGTTATGCGTTATGCGTTATGCGTTATGGGTTATATTTTATGCGTTATGCGTTATGCGTTATGGGTTATGTTTTATGCGTTATGCGTTATGCGTTATGCGTTATGCGTTATGCGTTATGCGTTATGCGTTATGCGTTATGCATTTTACGTTATGTGCCATGCGTTATGCGTTATGCGTTATGAGTTATGCGTTATGCGTTATGCGTTATGCGTTATGCGTTATGCGTTATGCGTTATACGGTTTGAGTTATGCGTTATGCGTTATACGTTATGCGTTATGCGTTATGCGTTATGCGTTATGCGTTATGCGTTATACGTTATTGGTTTATGCGTTATGCGTTATGCGTTTTGCGTTATGCGTTATGGGTTATGTTTTATGCGTTATGCGTTATGCGTTATGCGTTATGCGTTATGCGTTATGCGTTATGCGTTATGCGTTTTGCGTTATGCGTTATGCGTTATGCGTTATGCGTTATGCGTTATGCGTTATGGGTTATGTATTATGCGTTATGCGTTATGCGTTATGCGTTGTGCGTTATGCGTTGTTCGTTATGCGTTATGCGTTGGGCGTTATACGTTTGCGTTATGCGTTATGCGTTATGCGTTATGCTTTATGCGTTATGCGTTATGCGTTATGCGTTATGCATTTTACGTTATGCGCCATGTGTTATGCGTTATGCGTTATGAGTTATGCGTTATGCGTTATGCGTTATGCGTTATGCGTTATGCGTTATGCGTTTTGCGTTATGCGTTATGCGTTATGCGTTATGCGTTATGCGTTGGGCGTAATACGTTTGCGTTATGCGTTATGCGTTATGCGTTATGCGTTATGCTTTATGCGTTATGCGTTATGCGTTGTACGGTATGAGTTATGCGTTATGCGTTATGCGTTATGCGTTATGCGTTATGCGTTATGCGTTATGCGTTATGCGTTATGCGTTGTGCGTTTTGCGTTATGCGTTCTGTGTTGTGCGTTGTGCGTTATGCGTTATGCGTTATGCGTTATGCGTTATGCGTTATGCGTTATGCGTTATGCGTTATGCGTTATGCGTTATGCGTTATGGGTTATGTTTTATGCGTTATGCGTTATGCGTTATGCGTTATGCGTTATGCGTTATGCGTTATGCGTTATGCGTTATGCGTTATGCGTTATGCGTTATGCTTTATGCGTTATGCGTTATGCGTTATGCATTTTGCGTTATGCGCCATGCGTTATGCGTTATGAGTTATGCGTTATGCGTTATACGGTTTGAGTTATGCGTTATGCGTTATACGGTTTGAGTTATGCGTTATGCGTTATACGTTATTGGTTTATGCGTTATGCGTTATGCGTTTTGCGTTATGCGTTATGGGTTATGTTTTATGCGTTATGCGTTATGCGTTATGACTTATGCGATATGCGTTATGCGTTATGCGTTATGCTTTATGCGTTATGCGTTATGCGTTATACGGTTTGAGTTATGCGTTATGCGTTATACGGTTTGAGTTATGCGTTATGCGTTATACGTTATTGGTTTATGCGTTATGCGTTATGCGTTTTGCGTTATGCGTTATGGGTTATGTTTTATGCGTTATGCGTTATGCGTTATGCGTTATGCGTTATGCGTTATGCGTTATGCTTTTTGC
This sequence comes from Lasioglossum morio, assembly GCA_916610235.2. Taxonomy (NCBI): domain Eukaryota; kingdom Metazoa; phylum Arthropoda; class Insecta; order Hymenoptera; family Halictidae; genus Lasioglossum; species Lasioglossum morio. The sequence goes on from CAKAJA020000423.1 coordinate 1,470,258, forward strand.
GTTATGCGTTATGGGTTATGCGTTATGCGTTATGATTTGTGCGTTATACGTTTGCGTTATGCGTTATGCGTTATCCATTATGCGTTATGCTTTATGCGTTATGCGTTATGCGTTATGCGTTATGCGTTATGCGTTGATCGTTATGCGTTATGCGTTAGGCGTTATACGTTTGCGTTATGCGTTATGCGTTATGCGTTATGCTTTATGCGTTATGCGTTATGCGTTATGACTTATAAGTTTTGCGTTATGCGTTATGCGTTATGCGTTATGCGTTATGCGTTATGCATTTTGCGTTATGCGCCATGCGTTATGCGTTATGAGTTATGCGTTATGCGTTATGCGTTATGCGTTATGCGTTACACGGTTTGAGTTATGCGTTATGCGTTATACGGTTTGAGTTATGCGTTATGCGTTATACGTTATTGGTTTATGCGTTATGCGTTATGCGTTATGCGTTATGCGTTATGCGTTATGCGTTATGCGTTATTCGTTATGGGTTATGGGTTATGCGTTATGCGTTATGCGTTATGCATTTTGCGTTATGCGTTATGCGTTATGCGTTATGCGTTATGCGTTATGAGTTATAAATTATGCGGTATGCGTTATGCGTTATGCGTTATGCATTTTGCGTTATGCGCCATGCGTTATGCGTTATGAGTTATGCGTTATGCGTTATGCGTTATGCGTTATGCGTTACACGGTTTGAGTTATGCGTTATGCGTTATACGGTTTGAGTTATGCGTTATGCGTTATACGTTATTGGTTTATGCGTTATGCGTTATGCGTTATGCGTTATGCGTTATGCGTTATGCGTTATGCGTTATGCGTTATGCGTTATGCGTTATGCGTTATGCGTTTTTCGTTATGGGTTATGGGTTATGTTTTATGCGTTATGCATTATGCGTTATACGGTATGAGTTATGCGTTATGCGTTATGCGTTATGCGTTATGCGTTCTGTGTTGTGCGTTGTGCGTTGTGCGTTATGCGTTATTCGTTATGTGTTATGGGTTATGCGTTATGCGTTATGCGTTATGCATTTTGCGTTATGCGTTATGCGTTATGCGTTATGCGTTATGAGTTATAAGTTATGCGTTATGCGTTATGCGTTATGCGTTATGCGTTATGCGTTATGCGTTATGCATTTTGCGTTATGCGCCATGCGTTATGCGTTATGCGTTATGCTTTATGCGTTATGCGATATGCATATGCGTTATGCGTTATGCGTTATGCGTTATGCGTTGTGCGTTATGCGTTATGCGTTATGCGTTATGCGTTATGCGTTATGCGTTATGCGTTAGGCGTTATACGTTTGCGTTATGCGTTATGCGTTATGCTTTATGCGTTATGCGTTATGTGTTATGCTTTTTGCGTTATGCGTTATGCGTTATGCGTTATGCGTTATACGGTTTGAGTTATGCGTTATGCGTTATGCGTTATGCGTTATGCGTTATGCGTTATGCGTTATGCGTTATGCGTTATGCGTTATGCGTTATGCGTTTTGCGTTATGCGTTATGCGTTATGCGTTATGCGTTATGCGTTATGCGTTATGCGTTATGCGTTATGCGTTGGGCGTAATACGTTTGCGTTATGCGTTATGCGTTATGCGTTATGCTTTATGCGTTATGCGTTATGCGTTGTACGGTATGAGTTATGCGTTATGCGTTATGCGTTATGCGTTATGCGTTATGCGTTATGCGTTATGGGTTATGTTTTATGCGTTATGCGTTATGCGTTATGCGTTATGCGTTATGCGTTATGCGTTATGCGTTATGCGTTACACGGTTTGAGTTATGCGTTATGCGTTATACGGTTTGAGTTATGCGTTATGCGTTATACGTTATTGGTTTATGCGTTATGCGTTATGCGTTATGCGTTATGCGTTATGCGTTATGCGTTATGCGTTATTCGTTATGGGTTATGGGTTATGCGTTATGCGTTATGCGTTATGCATTTTGCGTTATGCGTTATGCGTTATGCGTTATGCGTTATGAGTTATAAATTATGCGGTATGCGTTATGCGTTATGCGTTATGCATTTTGCGTTATGCGCCATGCGTTATGCGTTATGAGTTATGCGTTATGCGTTATGCGTTATGCGTTATGCGTTATGCGTTACACGGTTTGAGTTATGCGTTATGCGTTATACGGTTTGAGTTATGCGTTATGCGTTATACGTTATTGGTTTATGCGTTATGCGTTATGCGTTATGCGTTATGCGTTATGCGTTATGCGTTATGCGTTATGCGTTATGCGTTATGCGTTATGCGTTTTTCGTTATGGGTTATGGGTTATGTTTTATGCGTTATGCATTATGCGTTATACGGTATGAGTTATGCGTTATGCGTTATGCGTTATGCGTTATGCGTTCTGTGTTGTGCGTTGTGCGTTGTGCGTTATGCGTTATTCGTTATGTGTTATGGGTTATGCGTTATGCGTTATGCGTTATGCATTTTGCGTTATGCGTTATGCGTTATGCGTTATGCGTTATGAGTTATAAGTTATGCGTTATGCGTTATGCGTTATGCGTTATGCGTTATGCGTTATGCGTTATGCATTTTGCGTTATGCGCCATGCGTTATGCGTTATGCGTTATGCTTTATGCGTTATGCGATATGCATATGCGTTATGCGTTATGCGTTATGCGTTATGCGTTGTGCGTTATGCGTTATGCGTTATGCGTTATGCGTTATGCGTTATGCGTTATGCGTTATGCGTTAGGCGTTATACGTTTGCGTTATGCGTTATGCTTTATGCGTTATGCGTTATGTGTTATGCTTTTTGCGTTATGCGTTATGCGTTATGCGTTATGCGTTATACGGTTTGAGTTATGCGTTATGCGTTATGCGTTATGCGTTATGCGTTATGCGTTATGCGTTATGCGTTATGCGTTATGCGTTATGCGTTATGCGTTTTGCGTTATGCGTTATGCGTTATGCGTTATGCGTTATGCGTTATGCGTTATGCGTTATGGGTTATGTATTATGCGTTATGCGTTATGCGTTATGCGTTGTGCGTTATGAGTTATGCGTTATGCGTTATGCGTTATGCGTTATGCGTTATGCGTTATGCGTTATGCGTTATGCGTTATACGGTTTGAGTTATGCGTTATGCGTTATACGTTATGCGTTATGCGTTATGCGTTATGCGTTATGCGTTATGCGTTATGCGTTATGCGTTATGCGTTATGCGTTATGCGTTATGCGTTATGCGTTATGCGTTATGCGTTTTGCGTTATGCGTTATGCGTTATGCGTTATGCGTTATGCGTTATGCGTTATGGGTTATGTATTATGCGTTATGCGTTATGCGTTATGCGTTGTGCGTTATGCGTTGTTCGTTATGCGTTATGCGTTGGGCGTTATGCATTTTGCGTTATGCGTTATGCGTTATGCGTTATGCGTTATGCGTTATGAGTTATAAATTATGCGGTATGCGTTATGCGTTATGCGTTATGCATTTTGCGTTATGCGCCATGCGTTATGCGTTATGAGTTATGCGTTATGCGTTATGCGTTATGCGTTACACGGTTTGAGTTATGCGTTATGCGTTATACGGTTTGAGTTATGCGTTATGCGTTATACGTTATTGGTTTATGCGTTATGCGTTATGCGTTATGCATTTTGCGTTATGCGCCATGCGTTATGCGTTATGAGTTATGCGTTATGCGTTATGCGTTATGCGTTACACGGTTTGAGTTATGCGTTATGCGTTATACGGTTTGAGTTATGCGTTATGCGTTATACGTTATTGGTTTATGCGTTATGCGTTATGCGTTATGCGTTATGCGTTATGCGTTATGCGTTATGCGTTATGCGTTTTTCGTTATGGGTTATGGGTTATGTTTTATGCGTTATGCATTATGCGTTATACGGTATGAGTTATGCGTTATGCGTTATGCGTTATGCGTTATGCGTTCTGTGTTGTGCGTTGTGCGTTGTGCGTTATGCGTTATTCGTTATGTGTTATGGGTTATGCGTTATGCGTTATGCGTTATGCATTTTGCGTTATGCGTTATGCGTTATGCGTTATGCGTTATGAGTTATAAGTTATGCGTTATGCGTTATGCGTTATGCGTTATGCGTTATGCGTTATGCGTTATGCATTTTGCGTTATGCGCCATGCGTTATGCGTTATGCGTTATGCTTTATGCGTTATGCGATATGCATATGCGTTATGCGTTATGCGTTATGCGTTATGCGTTGTGCGTTATGCGTTATGCGTTATGCGTTATGCGTTATGCGTTATGCGTTATGCGTTATGCGTTAGGCGTTATACGTTTGCGTTATGCGTTATGCGTTATGCTTTATGCGTTATGCGTTATGTGTTATGCTTTTTGCGTTATGCGTTATGCGTTATGCGTTATGCGTTATACGGTTTGAGTTATGCGTTATGCGTTATGCGTTATGCGTTATGCGTTATGCGTTATGCGTTATGCGTTATGCGTTATGCGTTATGCGTTTTGCGTTATGCGTTATGCGTTATGCGTTATGCGTTATGCGTTATGCGTTATGTGTTATGTATTATGCGTTATGCGTTATGCGTTATGCGTTGTGCGTTATGAGTTATGCGTTATGCGTTATGCGTTATGCGTTATGCGTTATGCGTTATGCGTTATGCGTTATACGGTTTGAGTTATGCGTTATGCGTTATACGTTATGCGTTATGCGTTATGCGTTATGCGTTATGCGTTATGCGTTATGCGTTATGCGTTATGCGTTATGCGTTATGCGTTATGCGTTATGCGTTATGCGTTATGCGTTTTGCGTTATGCGTTATGCGTTATGCGTTATGCGTTATGCGTTATGCGTTATGGGTTATGTATTATGCGTTATGCGTTATGCGTTATGCGTTGTGCGTTATGCGTTGTTCGTTATGCGTTATGCGTTGGGCGTTATACGTTTGCGTTATGCGTTATGCGTTATGCGTTATCCATTATGCGTTATGCTTTATGCGTTATGCGTTATGCGTTATGCGTTATGCGTTATGCGTTATGCGTTATGCGTTGATCGTTATGCGTTATGCGTTAGGCGTTATACGTTTGCGTTATGCGTTATGCGTTATGCGTTATGCGTTATGCGTTATGCATTTTACGTTATGCGCCATGTGTTATGCGTTATGCGTTATGAGTTATGCGTTATGCGTTATGCGTTATGCGTTATGCGTTATGCGTTATGCGTTTTGCGTTATGCGTTATGCGTTATGCGTTATGCGTTATGCGTTGGGCGTAATACGTTTGCGTTATGCGTTATGCGTTATGCGTTATGCTTTATGCGTTATGCGTTATGCGTTGTACGGTATGAGTTATGCGTTATGCGTTATGCGTTATGCGTTATGCGTTATGCGTTATGCGTTATGCGTTATGCGTTATGCGTTATGCGTTATGCGTTGTGCGTTTTGCGTTATGCGTTCTGTGTTGTGCGTTGTGCGTTATGCGTTGTGCGTTATGCGTTATGCGTTATGCGTTATGCGTTATGCGTTATGCGTTATGCGTTATGCGTTATGCGTTATGCGTTATGGGTTATGTTTTATGCGTTATGCGTTATGCGTTATGCGTTATGCGTTATGCGTTATGCGTTATTCGTTATGCGTTATGCGTTATGCGTTATGCGTTATGCTTTATGCGTTATGCGTTATGCGTTATGCATTTTGCGTTATGCGCCATGCGTTATGCGTTATGAGTTATGCGTTATGCGTTATGCGTTATACTGTTTGAGTTATGCGTTATGCGTTATACGGTTTGAGTTATGCGTTATGCGTTATACGTTATTGGTTTATGCGTTATGCGTTATGCGTTATGCGTTTTGCGTTATGCGTTATGGGTTATGTTTTATGCGTTATGCGTTATGCGTTATGCGTTATGCGTTATGCGTTATGCGTTATGCGTTATGCGTTATGCGTTATGCGTTATGCGTTATGCATTATGCGTTATGCGTTGTGCGTTTTGCGTTATGCGTTCTGTGTTGTGCGTTGTGCGTTGTGCGTTATGCTTTATGCGTTATGCGTTATGCGTTATACGGTATGAGTTATGCGTTATGCGTTATGCGTTATGCGTTATGCGTTATGCGTTATGCGTTATGCATTTTGCGTTATGCGTTATGCGTTATGCGTTATGAGTTATAAGTTATGCGTTATGCGTTATGCGTTATGCGTTATGCGTTATGCGTTATGCGTTATGCGTTATGCGTTATGCGTTATGCGTTATACGTTATTGGTTTATGCGTTATGCGTTATGCGTTATGCGTTATGCGTTATGCGATATGCGTTATGCGTTATGCGTTATGCGTTATGCGTTATGCGTTATGCGTTACGCTTTATGCGTTATGCGTTATGCGTTATGCGTTATGCGTTATGCGTTATGCGTTATGCGTTATGCGTTATGAGTTATAAGTTATGCGTTATGCGTTATGCGTTATGCGTTATGCGTTATGCGTTATGCGTTATGCATTTTGCGTAATGCGCCATGCGTTATGCGTTATGCGTTATGCTTTATGCGTTATGCGTTATGCGTTATGCGTTATGCGTTATGCGTTATGCGTTATGCGTTATGCGATATGCATATGCGTTATGCGTTATGCGTTATGCGTTATGCGTTATGCGTTATGCGTTATGCGTTATGCGTTATGCGTTATGCGTTATGCGTTATGCGTTATGCGTTAGGCGTTATACGTTTGCGTTATGCGTTATGCGTTATGCGTTATGCTTTATGCGTTATGCGTTATGCGTTATGCGTTATTCGTTATTGGTTTATGCGTTATGCGTTATGCGTTATGCGTTATGCGTTATGCGTTATGCGTTATGCGTTATGCATTATGCGTTATGCGTTGTGCGTTTTGCGTTATGCGTTCTGTGTTGTGCGTTGTGCGTTGTGCGTTATGCTTTATGCGTTATGCGTTATGCGTTATACGGTATGAGTTATGCGTTATGCGTTATGCGTTATGCGTTATGCGTTATGCGTTATGCGTTATGCGTTATGCGTTATGCGTTATGCGTTATGCGTTATGCATTTTGCGTTATGCGTTATGCGTTATGCGTTATGAGTTATAAGTTATGCGTTATGCGTTATGCGTTATGCGTTATGCGTTATGCGTTATGCGTTATGCGTTATGGGTTATATTTTATGCGTTATGCGTTATGCTTTATGGGTTATATTTTATGCGTTATGCGTTATGCTTTATGGGTTATGTTTTATGCGTTATGCGTTATGCGTTATGCGTTATGCGTTATGCGTTATGCGTTATGCGTTATGCGTTATGCGTTATGCGTTATGCGTTATGCATTTTACGTTATGTGCCATGCGTTATGCGTTATGCGTTATGAGTTATGCGTTATGCGTTATGCGTTATGCGTTATGCGTTATGCGTTATACGGTTTGAGTTATGCGTTATGCGTTATACGTTATGCGTTATGCGTTATGCGTTATGCGTTATGCGTTATACGTTATTGGTTTATGCGTTATGCGTTATGCGTTATGCGTTATGCGTTATGGGTTATGTTTTATGCGTTATGCGTTATGCGTTATGCGTTATGCGTTTTGCGTTATGCGTTATGCGTTATGCGTTATGCGTTATGCGTTATGCGTTATGCGTTATGCGTTATGCGTTATGCGTTATGCGTTATGCGTTATGCGTTATGCATTTTACGTTATGTGCCATGCGTTATGCGTTATGCGTTATGAGTTATGCGTTATGCGTTATGCGTTATGCGTTATGCGTTATACGGTTTGAGTTATGCGTTATGCGTTATACGTTATGCGTTATGCGTTATGCGTTATGCGTTATGCGTTATGCGTTATACGTTATTGGTTTATGCGTTATGCGTTATGCGTTATGGGTTATGTTTTATGCGTTATGCGTTATGCGTTATGCGTTATGCGTTATGCGTTATGCGTTATGCGTTATGCGTTATGCGTTATGCGTTTTGCGTTATGCGTTATGCGTTATGCGTTATGCGTTATGGGTTATGTATTATGCGTTATGCGTTATGCGTTATGCGTTGTGCGTTATGCGTTGTTCGTTATGCGTTATGCGTAGGGCGTTATACGTTTGCGTTATGCGTTATGCGTTATGCGTTATGCTTTATGCGTTATGCGTTATGCGTTATGCGTTATGCATTTTACGTTATGCGCCATGTGTTATGCGTTATGCGTTATGAGTTATGCGTTATGCGTTATGCGTTATGCGTTATGCGTTATGCGTTATGCGTTATGCGTTATGCGTTTTGCGGTATGCGTTATGCGTTATGCGTTATGCGTTATGCGTTGGGCGTAATACGTTTGCGTTATGCGTTATGCGTTATGCGTTATGCGTTTTGTGTTATGCGTTATGCGTTATGCGTTATGCGTTATGCGTTGGGCGTAATACGTTTGCGTTATGCGTTATGCGTTATGCGTTATGCTTTATGCGTTATGCGTTATGCGTTGTACGGTATGAGTTATGCGTTATGCGTTATGCGTTATGCGTTATGCGTTATGCGTTATGCGTTATGCGTTATGCGTTGTGCGTTTTGCGTTATGCGTTCTGTGTTGTGCGTTGTGCGTTATGCGTTGTGCGTTATGCGTTATGCGTTATGCGTTATGCGTTATGCGTTATGCGTTATGCGTTATGCGTTATGCGTTATGGGTTATGTTTTATGCGTTATGCGTTATGCGTTATGCGTTATGCGTTATGCGTTATGCGTTATGCGTTATGCGTTATGCGTTATGCGTTATGCGTTATGCGTTATGCGTTATGCGTTATGCTTTATGCGTTATGCGTTATGCGTTATGCATTTTGCGTTATGCGCCATGCGTTATGCGTTATGAGTTATGCGTTATGCGTTATGCGTTATACGGTTTGAGTTATGCGTTATGCGATATACGGTTTGAGTTATGCGTTATGCGTTATACGTTATTGGTTTATGCGTTATGCGTTATGCGTTTTGCGTTATGCGTTATGGGTTATGTTTTATGCGTTATGCGTTATGCGTTATGCGTTATGCGTTATGCGTTATGCGTTATGCGTTATGCGTTATGCGTTATGCTTTATGCGTTATGCGTTATGCGTTATACGGTTTGAGTTATGCGTTATGCGTTATACGGTTTGAGTTATGCGTTATGCGTTATACGTTATTGGTTTATGCGATATGCGTTATGCGTTTTGCGTTATGCGTTATGGGTTATGTTTTATGCGTTATGCGTTATGCGTTATGCGTTATGCGTTATGCGTTATGCGTTATGCTTTTTGCGTTATGCGTTATGGGTTATGCGTTATGCGTTATGATTTGTGCGTTATACGTTTGCGTTATGCGTTATGCGTTATCCATTATGCGTTATGCTTTATGCGTTATGCGTTATGCGTTATGCGTTATGCGTTATGCGTTGATCGTTATGCGTTATGCGTTAGGCGTTATACGTTTGCGTTATGCGTTATGCGTTATGCGTTATGCGTTATGCTTTATGCGTTATGCGTTATGCGTTATGAGTTATAAGTTTTGCGTTATGCGTTATGCGTTATGCGTTATGCGTTATGCGTTATGCATTTTGCGTTATGCGCCATGCGTTATGCGTTATGAGTTATGCGTTATGCGTTATGCGTTATGCGTTATGCGTTACACGGTTTGAGTTATGCGTTATGCGTTATACGGTTTGAGTTATGCGTTATGCGTTATACGTTATTGGTTTATGCGTTATGCGTTATGCGTTATGCGTTATGCGTTATGCGTTATGCGTTATGCGTTATGCGTTGTGCGTTATGGGTTATTCGTTATGGGTTATGGGTTATGCGTTATGCGTTATGCGTTATGCATTTTGCGTTATGCGTTATGCGTTATGCGTTATGCGTTATGAGATATAAGTTATGCGTTATGCGTTATGCGTTATGCGTTATGCGTTATGCGTTATGCGTTATGCGTTATGCGTTATGCGTTATGCGTTATGCGTTAAGCGTTATGCGTTATGCGTTATGCGTTATGCGTTATGCGTTATGCGTTATGCGTTATGCGTTATGCGTTATGCGTTATGCGTTATGGGTTATGTTTTATGCGTTATGCGTTATGCGTTATGCGTTATGCGTTATGCGTTATGCGTTATGCGTTATGCGTTATGCGTTATGCGTTATGCGTTATGCGTTATGCGTTATGCGTTATGCGTTATGCTTTATGCGTTATGCGTTATGCGTTATGCATTTTGCGTTATGCGCCATGCGTTATGCGTTATGAGTTATGCGTTATGCGTTATGCGTTATACGGTTTGAGTTATGCGTTATGCGTTATACGGTTTGAGTTATGCGTTATGCGTTATACGTTATTGGTTTATGCGTTATGCGTTATGCGTTATGCGTTTTGCGTTATGCGTTATGGGTTATGTTTTATGCGTTATGCGTTATGCGTTATGCGTTATGCGTTATGCGTTATGCGTTATGCGTTATGCGTTATGAGTTATGTTTTATGCGTTATGCGTTATGCGTTATGCGTTATGCGTTATGCGTTATGCGTTGGGCGTAATACGTTTGCGTTATGCGTTATGCGTTATGCGTTATGCGTTATGCTTTATGCGTTATGCGTTATGCGTTATACGGTATGAGTTATGCGTTATGCGTTTTGCGTTATGCGTTATGGGTTATGTTTTATGCGTTATGCGTTATGCGTTATGCGTTATGCGTTATGTGTTATGCGTTATGCGTTATGCGTTATGCGTTATGCGTTATGCGTTATGCGTTATGCGTTATGCGTTATGCGTTATGCGTTATGCGTTATGCGTTATGCATTATGCATTTTACGTTATGCGCCATGCGTTATGCGTTATGCGTTATGAGTTATGCGTTATGCGTTATGCGTTATGCGTTATGCGTTATGCGTTATGCATTTTGCGTTATGCGCCATGCGTTATGCGTTATGCGTTATGCTTTATGCGTTATGCGTTATGCGTTATGCGTTATGCTTTATGCGTTATGCGTTATGCGATATGCATATGCGTTATGCGTTATGCGTTATGCGTTATGCGTTATGCGTTATGCGTTATGCGTTATGCGTTAGGCGTTATACGTTTGCGTTATGCGTTATGCGTTATGCGTTATGCTTTATGCGTTATGCGTTATGTGTTATGCTTTTTGCGTTATGCGTTATGCGTTATGCGTTATGCGTTATGCGTTATGCGTTATGCGTTATGCGTTATGCGTTATGCGTTATGCGTTATGCGTTATGCGTTATGGGTTATGCGTTATGCGTTATGCGTTATGCGTTATGCGTTATACGGTTTGAGTTATGCGTTATGCGTTATACGTTATGCGTTATGCGTTATGCGTTATGCGTTATGCGTTATGCGTTATGCGTTATGCGTTATACGTTATTGGTTTATGCGTTATGCGTTATGCGTTATGCGTTATGCGTTATGCGTTATGCGTTTTGCGTTATGCGTTATGGGTTATGTTTTATGCGTTATGCGTTATGCGTTATGCGTTATGCGTTATGCGTTATGCGTTATGCGTTATGCGTTATGCGTTTTGCGTTATGCGTTATGGGTTATGTTTTATGCGTTATGCGTTATGCGTTATGCGTTATGCGTTATGCGTTATGCGTTATGCGTTATGCGTTTTGCGTTATGCGTTATGCGTTATGCGTTATGCGTTATGCGTTATGCGTTATGGGTTATGTATTATGCGTTATGCGTTATGCGTTATGCGTTGTGCGTTATGCGTTGTTCGTTATGCGTTATGCGTTGGGCGTTATACGTTTGCGTCATCTGTTATGCGTTATGCGTTATGCTTTATGCGTTATGCGTTATGCGTTATGCGTTATGCATTTTACGTTATGCGCCATGCGTTATGCGTTATGCGTTATGAGTTATGTGTTATGCGTTATGCGTTATGCGTTATGCGTTATGCGTTATGCGTTATACGATATTGGTTTATGCGTTATGCGTTATGCGTTATGCGTTATGCGTTTTGCGTTATGCGTTATGGGTTATGTTTTATGCGTTATGCGTTATGCGTTATGCGTTATGCGTTATGCGTTATGCGTTATGCGTTATGCGTTATGCGTTATGCGTTATGCGTTATGCGTTATGCGATATGCATATGCGTTATGCGTTATGCGTTATGCGTTATGCGTTATGCGTTATGCGTTATGCGTTATGCGTTATGCGTTATGCGTTATGCGTTAGGCGTTATACGTTTGCGTTATGCGTTATGCGTTATGCGTTATGCTTTATGCGTTATGCGTTATGCGTTATACGTTATTGGTTTATGCGTTATGCGTTATGCGTTATGCGTTATGCGTTATGCGTTATGCGTTATGCATTATGCGTTATGCGTTGTGCGTTTTGCGTTATGCGTTCTGTGTTGTGCGTTGTGCGTTGTGCGTTATGCTTTATGCGTTATGCGTTATGCGTTATACGGTATGAGTTATGCGTTATGCGTTATGCGTTATGCGTTATGCGTTATGCGTTATGCGTTATGCGTTATGCATTTTGCGTTATGCGTTATGCGTTATGCGTTATGAGTTATAAGTTATGCGTTATGCGTTATGCGTTATGCGTTATGCGTTATGCGTTATGCGTTATGCGTTATGCGTTATGCGTTATGCGTTATGCGTTATGCATTATGCGTTATGCGTTATGCGTTGTGCGTTTGCGTTATGCGTTAGGCGTTATGCGTTATGCTTTATGCGTTATGAGTTATGAGTTATACGGTATGAGTTATGCGTTATGAGTTATGCGTTATGCGTTATGCGTTATGCGTTATGCGTTATGCGTTATGCGTTATGCGTTATGCGTTAAGCGTTATGCGTTATGCGTTATGCGTTATGCGTTATACGGTTTGAGTTATGCGTTATGCGTTATACGTTATGCGTTATGCGTTATGCGTTATGCGTTATGCGTTATACGTTATTGGTTTATGCGTTATGCGTTATGCGTTATGCGTTTTGCGTTATGCGTTATGGGTTATGTTTTATGCGTTATGCGTTATGCGTTATGCGTTATGCGTTATGCGTTATGCGTTATGCGTTATGCGTTATGCGTTTTGCGTTATGCGTTATGCGTTATGCGTTATGCGTTATGGGTTATGTATTATGCGTTATGCGTTATGCGTTATGCGTTGTGCGTTATGCGTTGTTCGTTATGCGTTATGCGTTGGGCGTTATACGTTTGCGTTATGCGTTATGCGTTATGCGTTATGCTTTATGCGTTATGCGTTATGCGTTATGCGTTATGCATTTTACGTTATGCGCCATGTGTTATGCGTTATGCGTTATGAATTATGCGTTATGCGTTATGCGTTATGCGTTATGCGTTATGCGTTATGCGTTTTGCGTTATGCGTTATGCGTTATGCGTTATGCGTTATGCGTTGGGCGTAATACGTTTGCGTTATGCGTTATGCGTTATGCGTTATGCGTTATGCTTTATGCGTTATGCGTTATGCGTTGTACGGTATGAGTTATGCGTTATGCGTTATGCGTTATGCGTTATGCGTTATGCGTTATGCGTTGTGCGTTTTGCGTTATGCGTTCTGTGTTGTGCGTTGTGCGTTATGCGTTATGCGTTATGCGTTATGCGTTATGCGTTATGCGTTATGCGTTATGCGTTATGCGTTATGCGTTATGCGTTATGCGTTATGCGTTATGCGTTATGCGTTATGGGTTATGTTTTATGCGTTATGCGTTATGCGTTATGCGTTATGCGTTATGCGTTATGCGTTATGCGTTATGCGTTATGCGTTATGCGTTATGCGTTATGCGTTATGCGTTATGGGTTATGCTTTATGCGTTATGCGTTATGCGTTATGCATTTTGCGTTATGCGCCATGCGTTATGCGTTATGAGTTATGCGTTATGCGTTATGCGTTATACGGTTTGAGTTATGCGTTATGCGTTATACGGTTTGAGTTATGCGTTATGCGTTATACGTTATTGGTTTATGCGTTATGCGTTATGCGTTTTGCGTTATGCGTTATGGGTTATGTTTTATGCGTTATGCGTTATGCGTTATGCGTTATGCGTTATGCGTTATGCGTTATGCTTTATGCGTTATGCGTTATGCGTTATACGGTTTGAGTTATGCGTTATGCGTTATACGGTTTGAGTTATGCGTTATGCGTTATACGTTATTGGTTTATGCGTTATGCGTTATGCGTTTTGCGTTATGCGTTATGGGTTATGTTTTATGCGTTATGCGTTATGCGTTATGCGTTATGCGTTATGCGTTATGCGTTATGCTTTTTGCGTTATGCGTTATGGGTTATGCGTTATGCGTTATGATTTGTGCGTTATACGTTTGCGTTATGCGTTATGCGTTATCCATTATGCGTTATGCTTTATGCGTTATGCGTTATGCGTTATGCGTTATGCGTTATGCGTTATGCGTTGATCGTTATGCGTTATGCGTTAGGCGTTATACGTTTGCGTTATGCGTTATGCGTTATGCGTTATGCTTTATGCGTTATGCGTTATGCGTTATGAGTTATAAGTTTTGCGTTATGCGTTATGCGTTATGCGTTATGCGTTATGCGTTATGCATTTTGCGTTATGCGCCATGCGTTATGCGTTATGAGTTATGCGTTATGCGTTATGCGTTATGCGTTATGCGTTACACGGTTTGAGTTATGCGTTATGCGTTATACGGTTTGAGTTATGCGTTATGCGTTATACGTTATTGGTTTATGCGTTATGCGTTATGCGTTATGCGTTATGCGTTATGCGTTATGCGTTATTCGTTATGGGTTATGGGTTATGCGTTATGCGTTATGCGTTATGCATTTTGCGTTATGCGTTATGCGTTATGCGTTATGCGTTATGCGTTATGAGTTATAAGTTATGCGGTATGCGTTATGCGTTATGCGTTATGCATTTTGCGTTATGCGCCATGCGTTATGCGTTATGAGTTATGCGTTATGCGTTATGCGTTATGCGTTATGCGTTACACGGTTTGAGTTATGCGTTATGCGTTATACGGTTTGAGTTATGCGTTATGCGTTATACGTTATTGGATTATGCGTTATGCGTTATGCGTTATGCGTTATGCGTTATGCGTTATGCGTTATGCGTTATGCGTTATGCGTTATTCGTTATGGGTTATGGGTTATGTTTTATGCGTTATGCGTTATGCGTTATACGGTATGAGTTATGCGTTATGCGTTATGCGTTATGCGTTATGCGTTCTGTGTTGTGCGTTGTGCGTTGTGCGTTATGCGTTATTCGTTATGGGTTATGGGTTATGCGTTATGCGTTATGCGTTATGCATTTTGCGTTATGCGTTATGCGTTATGCGTTATGCGTTATGAGTTATAAGTTATGCGTTATGCGTTATGCGTTATGCGTTATGCGTTATGCGTTATGCATTTTGCGTTATGCGCCATGCGTTATGCGTTATGCGTTATGCTTTATGCGTTATGCGATATGCATATGCGTTATGCGTTATGCGTTATGCGTTATGCGGTATGCGTTATGCGTTATGCGTTATGCGTTATGCGTTATGCGTTATGCGTTATGCGTTATGCGTTATGCGTTATGCGTTATGCGTTATGCGTTATGCGTTGTGCGTTTTGCGTTATGCGTTCTGTGTTGTGCGTTGTGCGTTGTGCGTTATGCTTTATGCGTTATGCGTTATGCGTTATACGGTATGAGTTATGCGTTATGCGTTATGCGTTATGCGTTATGCGTTATGCATTTTGCGTTATGCGTTATGCGTTATGCGTTATGCGTTATGAGTTATAAGTTATGCGTTATGCGTTATGCGTTATGCGTTATGCGTTATGCGTTATGCGTTATGCGTTATGCGTTATGCGTTATGCGTTATGCGTTATGCGTTATGCGTTATGCGTTATGCGTTATGCGTTATGCGTTATGCGTTATGCGTTATGGGTTATGTTTTATGCGTTATGCGTTATGCGTTATGCGTTATGCGTTATGCGTTATGCGTTATGCGTTATGCGTTATGCGTTATGCGTTATGCGTTATGCGTTATGCGTTATGCGTTATGCGTTATGCGTTATGCGTTATGCGTTATGCGTTATGCTTTATGCGTTATGCGTTATGCGTTATGCATTTTGCGTTATGCGCCATGCGTTATGCGTTATGAGTTATGCGTTATGCGTTATGCGTTATACGGTTTGAGTTATGCGTTATGCGTTATACGGTTTGAGTTATGCGTTATGCGTTATACGTTATTGGTTTATGCGTTATGCGTTATGCGTTATGCGTTTTGCGTTATGCGTTATGCGTTATGCGTTATGCGTTATGCGTTATGCGTTATGCGTTATGCGTTATGCGTTATGCTTTATGCGTTATGCGTTATGCGTTATACGGTATGAGTTATGCGTTATGCGTTTTGCGTTATGCGTTATGGGTTATGCGTTATGCGTTATGCGTTATGCTTTATGCGTTATGCGTTATGCGTTATGCGTTATGCGTTATGCGTTATGGGTTATGTTTTATGCGTTATGCGTTATGCGTTATGCGTTATGCGTTATGCGTTATGCGTTATGCGTTATGCGTTATGCGTTATGCGTTATGCGTTATGCGTTATGCGTTATGCGTTATGCGTTATGCGTTATGCGTTATGCGTTATGCGTTATGCGTTATGCTTTATGCGTTATGCGTTATGCGTTATACGGTATGAGTTATGCGTTATGCGTTTTGCGTTATGCGTTATGGGTTATGTTTTATGCGTTATGCGTTATGCGTTATGCGTTATGCGTTATGCGTTATGCGTTATGCGTTATGCGTTATGCGTTATGCGTTATGCGTTATGCGTTATGCGTTATGCGTTATGCGTTATGCGTTATGCGTTATGCGTTATGCGTTATGCGTTATGCTTTATGCGTTATGCGTTATGCGTTATGCATTATGCATTTTACGTTATGCGCCATGCGTTATGCGTTATGCGTTATGAGTTATGCGTTATGCGTTATGCGTTATGCGTTATGCGTTATGCGTTATGCATTTTGCGTTATGCGCCATGCGTTATGCGTTATGCGTTATGCTTTATGCGTTATGCGTTATGCGTTATGCGTTATGCGTTATGCGTTATGCGTTATGCGATATGCATATGCGTTATGCGTTATACGTTATTCGTTATGCGTTATGCGTTATGCGTTATGCGTTATGCGTTATGCGTTATGCGTTAGGCGTTATACGTTTGCGTTATGCGTTATGCGTTATGCTTTATGCGTTATGCGTTATGTGTTATGCTTTTTGCGTTATGCGTTATGCGTTATGCGTTATGCGTTATGCGTTATGCGTTATGCGTTATGCGTTATGCGTTATGCGTTATGCGTTATGGGTTATGCGTTATGCGTTATGCGTTATGCGTTATGCGTTATACGGTTTGAGTTATGCGTTATGCGTTATACGATATGCGTTATGCGTCATGCGTTATGCGTTATGCGTTATGCGTTATGCGTTATACGTTATTGGTTTATGCGTTATGCGTTATGCGTTATGCGTTATGCGTTATGCGTTATGCGTTTTGCGTTATGCGTTATGGGTTATGTTTTATGCGTTATGCGTTATGCGTTATGCGTTATGCGTTATGCGTTATGCGTTATGCGTTATGCGTTATGCGTTATGCGTTATGCGTTATGCGTTATGCGTTATACGTTATTGGTTTATGCGTTATGCGTTATGCGTTATGCGTTATGCGTTATGCGTTTTGCGTTATGCGTTATGGGTTATGTTTTATGCGTTATGCGTTATGCGTTATGCGTTATGCGTTATGCGTTATGCGTTATGCGTTATGCGTTATGCGTTATGCGTTTTGCGTTATGCGTTATGCGTTATGCGTTATGCGTTATGCGTTATGCGTTATGCGTTATGCGTTATGGGTTATGTATTATGCGTTATGCGTTATGCGTTATGCGTTGTGCGTTATGCGTTGTTCGTTATGCGTTATGCGTTGGGCGTTATACGTTTGCGTCATCTGTTATGCGTTATGCGTTATGCTTTATGCGTTATGCGTTATGCGTTATGCGTTATGCATTTTACGTTATGCGCCATGCGTTATGCGTTATGCGTTATGAGTTATGCGTTATGCGTTATGCGTTATGCGTTATGCGTTATGCGTTATGCGTTATGCGTTATGCGTTATGCGTTATGCGTTATACGATATTGGTTTATGCGTTATGCGTTATGCGTTATGCGTTTTGCGTTATGCGTTATGGGTTATGTTTTATGCGTTATGCGTTATGCGTTATGCGTTATGCGTTATGCGTTATGCGTTATGCGTTATGCGTTATGCGTTATGCGTTATGCGTTTTGCGTTATGAGTTATGCGTTATGCGTTATGCGTTATGCGTTATGCGTTATACGGTTTGAGTTATGCGTTATGCGTTATACGTTATGCGTTATGCGTTATGCGTTATGCGTTATGCGTTATGCGTTATGCGTTATGCGTTATGCGTTATGCGTTATGCGTTATGCGTTTTGCGTTATGCGTTATGCGTTATGCGTTATGCGTTATGGGTTATGTATTATGCGTTATGCGTTATGCGTTATGCGTTGTGCGTTATGCGTTGTTCGTTATGCGTTATGCGTTGGGCGTTATACGTTTGCGTTATGCGTTATCCGTTATGCGTTATGCTTTATGCGTTATGCGTTATGCGTTATGCGTTATGCATTTTACGTTATGCGCCATGCGTTATGCGTTATGCGTTATGAGTTATGCGTTATGCGTTATGCGTTATGCGTTATGCGTTATGCGTTATGTGTTATGCGTTATGCGTTATACGGTTTGAGTTATGCGTTATGCGTTATGCGTTATGCGTTATGCGTTATGCGTTATGCGTTATGCGTTATGCGTTATGCGTTATGCGTTATGCGTTATGCGTTATGCGTTTTGCGTTATGCGTTATGGGTTATGTTTTATGCGTTATGCGTTATGCGTTATGCGTTATGTGTTATGCGTTATGCGTTATGCGTTATGCGTTATGCGTTATGCGTTATGCGTTTTGCGTTATGCGTTTTGCGTTATGCGTTATGCGTTATGCGTTATGCGTTATGCGTTATGGGTTATGTATTATGCGTTATGCGTTATGCGTTATGCGTTGTGCGTTATGCGTTGTTCGTTATGCGTTATGCGTTGGGCGTTATACGTTTGCGTTATGCGTTATGCGTTATGCGTTATGCTTTATGCGTTATGCGTTATGCGTTATGCGTTATGCATTTTACGTTATGCGACATGCGTTATGCGTTATGCGTTATGAGTTATGCGTTATGCGTTATGCGTTATGCGTTATTCGTTATGCGTTATGCGTTATGCGTTATGCGTTATGCGTTGGGCGTAATACGTTTGCGTTATGCGTTATGCGTTATGCGTTATGCGTTATGCTTTATGCGTTATGCGTTATGCGTTATACGGTATGAGTTATGCGTTATGCGTTATGCGTTATGCGTTATGCGTTATGCGTTATGCGTTGTGCGTTTTGCGTTATGCGTTCTGTGTTGTGCGTTGTGCGTTGTGCGTTATGCTTTATGCGTTATGCGTTATGCGTTATACGGTATGAGTTATGCGTTATGCGTTATGCGTTATGCGTTATGCGTTATGCGTTATGCGTTATGCGTTATGCGTTATGCGTTATGCGTTATGCGTTATGCGTTATGCGTTATGCGTTATGCGTTAGGCGTTATACGTTTGCGTTATGCGTTATGCGTTATGCGTTATGCGTTATGCTTTATGCGTTATGCGTTATGTGTTATGCTTTTTGCGTTATGCGTTATGCGTTATGCGTCATGCGTTATGCGTTATGCGTTATGCGTTATGCGTTATGCGTTATGCGTTATGCGTTATGGGTTATGCGTTATGCGTTATGCGTTATGCGTTATGCGTTATGCATTTTGCGTTATGCGCCATGCGTTATGCGTTATGAGTTATGCGTTAGGCGTTATACGTTTGCGTTATGCGTTATGCGTTATGCGTTATGCTTTATGCGTTATGCGTTATGTGTTATGCTTTTTGCGTTATGCGTTATGCGTTATGCGTCATGCGTTATGCGTTATGCGTTATGCGTTATGCGTTATGCGTTATGCGTTATGCGTTATGCGTTATGGGTTATGCGTTATGCGTTATGCGTTATGCGTTATGCGTTATGCGTTATACGGTTTGAGTTATGCGTTATGCGTTATACGTTATGCGTTATGCGTTATGCGTTATGCGTTATGCGTTATGCGTTATGCGTTATGCGTTATGCGTTATGCGTTATACGTCATTGGTTTATGCGTTATGCGTTATGCGTTATGCGTTATGCGTTATGCGTTATGCGTTATGCGTTATGCGTTATGCGTTATGCGTTATGCGTTATGCGTTATGCGTTGTGCGTTATGCGTTGTTCGTTATGCGTTATGCGTTGGGCGTTATACGTTTGCGTTATGCGTTATGCGTTATGCGTTATGCTTTATGCGTTATGCGTTATGCGTTATGCGTTATGCGTTATGCATTTTACGTTATGCGCCATGCGTTATGCGTTATGCGTTATGAGTTATGCGTT
This sequence comes from Lasioglossum morio, assembly GCA_916610235.2. NCBI lineage: Eukaryota > Metazoa > Arthropoda > Insecta > Hymenoptera > Halictidae > Lasioglossum > Lasioglossum morio. The sequence continues at coordinate 1,490,710 of CAKAJA020000423.1, forward strand.
ATGCGTTATGCGTTATGCGTTATGCGTTATGCGTTATACGGTTTGAGTTATGCGTTATGCGTTATACGTTATGCGTTATGCGTTATGCGTTATGCGTTATGCGTTATGCGTTATACGGTTTGAGTTATGCGTTATGCGTTATACGTTATGCGTTATGCGTTATGCGTTATGCGTTATGCGTTATGCGTTATGCGTTATGCGTTATGCGTTATGCGTTATGCGTTATGCGTTATGCGTTATGCGTTATGCGTTATGCGTTATGCGTTATGCGTTATGCGTTTTGCGTTATGCGTTATGCGTTATGCGTTATGCGTTATGCGTTATGCGTTATGCGTTATGGGTTATGTATTATGCGTTATGCGTTATGCGTTATGCGTTGTGCGTTATGCGTTGTTCGTTATGCGTTATGCGTTGGGCGTTATACGTTTGCGTTATGCGTTATGCGTTATGCGGTATGCTTTATGCGTTATGCGTTATGCGTTATGCGTTATGCATTTTACGTTATGCGCCATGCGTTATGCGTTATGCGTTATGAGTTATGCGTTATGCGTTATGCGTTATGCGTTATGCGTTATGCGTTATGCGTTATACGGTTTGAGTTATGCGTTATGCGTTATACGTTATGCGTTATGCGTTATGCGTTATGCGTTATGCGTTATGCGTTATGCGTTATGCGTTATGCGTTATGCGTTATGCGTTATGCGTTATGCGTTATGCGTTATGCGTTATGCGTTATGCGTTATGCGTTATGCGTTTTGCGTTATGCGTTATGCGTTATGCGTTATGCGTTATGCGTTATGCGTTATGCGTTATGGGTTATGTATTATGCGTTATGCGTTATGCGTTATGCGTTGTGCGTTATGCGTTGTTCGTTATGCGTTATGCGTTGGGCGTTATACGTTTGCGTTATGCGTTATGCGTTATGCGGTATGCTTTATGCGTTATGCGTTATGCGTTATGCGTTATGCATTTTACGTTATGCGCCATGCGTTATGCGTTATGCGTTATGAGTTATGCGTTATGCGTTATGCGTTATGCGTTATGCGTTATGCGTTATGCGTTATGCGTTATGCGTTGGGCGTAATACGTTTGCGTTATGCGTTATGCGTTATGCGTTATGCTTTATGCGTTATGCGTTATGCGTTATACGGTATGAGTTATGCGTTATGCGTTATGCGTTATGCGTTATGCGTTATGCGTTATGCGTTATGCGTTATGCGTTATGCGTTGTGCGTTTTGCGTTATGCGTTCTGTGTTGTGCGTTGTGCGTTGTGCGTTATGCTTTATGCGTTATGCGTTATGCGTTATACGGTATGAGTTATGCGTTATGCGTTATGCGTTATGCGTTATGCGTTATGCGTTATGCGTTATGCGTAATGCGTTATGCGTTATGCGTTATGCATTTTCCGTTATGCGTTATGCGTTATGCGTTATGCGTTATGAGTTATAAGTTATGCGTTATGCGTTATGCGTTATGCGTTATGCGTTATGCGTTATGCGTTATGCATTTTGCGTTATGCGCCATGCGTTATGCGTTATGAGTTATAAGTTATGCGTTATGCGTTATGCGTTACACGGTTTGAGTTATGCGTTATGCGTTATACGTTTTGAGTTATGCGTTATGCGTTATACGTTATACGGTATGAGTTATGCGTTATGCGTTATGCGTTATGCGTTATGCGTTATGCGTTATGCGTTATGCGTTATGCGTTATGCGTTATGCATTTTGCGTTATGCGTTATGCGTTATGCGTTATGCGTTATGAGTTATAAGTTATGCGTTATGCGTTATGCGTTATGCGTTATGCGTTATGCGTTATGCGTTATGCGTTATGCGTTATGCGTTATGCGTTATGCATTTTGCGTTATGCGCCATGCGTTATGCGTTATGAGTTATAAGTTATGCGTTATGCGTTATGCGTTATGCATTATGCGTTATGCGTTATGCGTTCTGTGTTGTGCGTTGTGCGTTGTGCGTTATGCGTTATGCGTTATGGGTTAAGGGTTATGCGTTATGCGTTATGCGTTATGCATTTTGCGTTATGCGTTATGCGTTATGCGTTATGCGTTATGAGTTATAAGTTATGCGTTATGCGTTATGCGTTATGCGTTATGCGTTATGCGTTATGCGTTATGCATTTTGCGTTATGCGCCATGCGTTATGCGTTATGAGTTATGCGTTATGCGTTATGCGTTATGCGTTATGCGTTATACGGTTTGAGTTATGCGTTATGCGTTATACGGTTTGAGTTATGCGTTATGCGTTATGCGTTATGAGTTATAAGTTATGCGTTATGCGTTATGCGTTATGCGTTATGCGTTATGCGTTATGCGTTATGCATTTTGCGTTATGCGCCATGCGTTATGCGTTATGAGTTATGCGTTATGCGTTATGCGTTATGCGTTATGCGTTATGCGTTATACGGATTGAGTTATGCGTTATGCGTTATACGGTTTGAGTTATGCGTTATGCGTTATACGTTATTGGTTTATGCGTTATGCGTTATGCGTTATGCGTTTTGCGTTATGCGGTATGGGTTATGTTTTATGCGTTATGCGTTATGCGTTATGCGTTATGCGTTATGCGTTATGCGTTATGAGTTATGCGTTATGCGTTTTGCGTTATGCGTTATGCGTTATACGGTTTGAGTTATGCGTTATGCGTTATACGGTTTGAGTTATGCGTTATGCGTTATACGTTATTGGTTTATGCGTTATGCGTTATGCGTTATGCGTTTTGCGTTATGCGTTATGGGTTATGTTTTATGCGTTATGCGTTATGCGTTATGCGTTATGCGTTATACGTTATGCGTTATGCTTTTTGCGTTATGCGTTATGGGTTATGCGTTATGCGTTATGATTTGTGCGTTATACGTTTGCGTTATGCGTTATGCGTTATCCATTATGCGTTATGCTTTATGCGTTATGCGTTATGCGTTATGCGTTATGCGTTATGCGTTATGCGTTGATCGTTATACGTTATGCGTTAGGCGTTATACGTTTGCGTTATGCGTTATGCGTTATGCGTTATGCTTTATGCGTTATGCGTTATGCGTTATGCGTTATGCGTTATGCGTTATGCGTTATGCGATATGCATATGCGTTATGCGTTATGCGTTAAGCGTTATGCGTTATGCGTTATGCGTTATGCTTTATGCGTTATGCGTTATGCGTTATGCATTTTGCGTTATGCGCCATGCGTTATGCGTTATGCGTTATGCGTTTTGCGTTATGCGTTATGCGTTATGCGTTATGCGTTATGCGTTATGCGTTATGCGTTATGCGTTATGCGTTATGCGTTATGCGTTATGCGTTATGCGTTATGCGTTATGCGTTATGCGTTAGGCGTTATGCGTTCTGTGTTGTGCGTTGTGCGTTGTGCGTTATGCTTTATGCGTTATGCGTTATACGGTATGAGTTATGCGTTATGCGTTATGCGTTATGCGTTATGCGTTATGCGTTATGCGTTATGCGTTATGCGTTATGCGTTATGCATTTTGCGTTATGCGTTATGCGTTAAGCGTTATGCGTTATGCTTTATGCGTTATGCGTTATGCGTTATGAGTTATAAGTTATGCGTTATGCGTTATGCGTTATGCGTTATGCGTTATGCGTTATGAGTTATGCGTTATGCGTTGGGCGTAATACGTTTGCGTTATGCGTTATGCGTTATGCGTTATGCTTTATGCGTTATGCGTTATGCGTTATGCGTTATGCGTTATGCGTTATGCGTTATGCGATATGCATATGCGTTATGCGTTATGCGTTAAGCGTTATGCGTTATGCGTTATGCGTTATGCGTTATGCGTTATGCGTTATGCGTTATGCGTTATGCATTTTGCGTTATGCGCCATGCGTTATGCGTTATGAGTTATGCGTTATGCGTTATGCATTATGCGTTATGCGTTACACGGTTTGAGTTATGCGTTATGCGTTATACGGTTTGAGTTATGCGTTATGCGTTATACGTTATTGGTTTATGCGTTATGCGTTATGCGTTATGCGTTATGCGTTATGCGTTATGCGTTATGCGTTATGCGTTATGCGTTATGCGTTACACGGTTTGAGTTATGCGTTATGCGTTATACGTTTTGAGTTATGCGTTATGCGTTATACGTTATTGGTTTATGCGTTATGCGTTATGCGTTATGCGTTCTGTGTTGTGCGTTGTGAGTTGTGCGTTATGCGTTATGCTTTATGCGTTATGCGTTATGCGTTATGCGTTATGCATTTTACGTTATGCGCCATGCGTTATGCGTTATGCGTTATGAGTTATGCGTTATGCGTTATGCGTTATGCGTTATGCGTTATGCGTTATGCGTTATGAGTTATGCGTTATGCGTTGGGCGTAATACGTTTGCGTTATGCGTTATGCGTTATGCGTTATGCTTTATGCGTTATGCGTTATGCGTTATACGGTATGAGTTATGCGTTATGCGTTATGCGTTATGCGTTATGCGTTATGCGTTATGCGTTATGCGTTATGCGTTATGCGTTATGCGTTGTGCGTTTTGCGTTATGCGTTCTGTGTTGTGCGTTGTGCGTTGTGCGTTATGCTTTATGCGTTATGCGTTATACGGTATGAGTTATGCGTTATGCGTTATGCGTTATGCGTTATGCGTTATGCGTTATGCGTTATGCGTTATGCATTTTGCGTTATGCGTTATGCGTTATGCGTTATGAGTTATAAGTTATGCGTTATGCGTTATGCGTTATGCGTTATGCGTTATGCGTTATGCGTTATGCGTTATGCGTTATGCGTTATGCGTTATGCGTTATGCGTTATGCGTTATGCGTTATGCGTTATGCGTTATGCGTTATGCGTTATGCGTTATGCGTGATGCGTGATGCGTTATGCGTTATGCGTTATGCTTTTTGCGTTATGCGATATGGGTTATGCGTTATGCGTTATGATTTGTGCGTTATACGTTTGCGTTATGCGTTATCCATTATGCGTTATGCTTTATGCGTTATGCGTTATGCGTTATGCGTTATGCGTTATGCGTTATGCGTTATGCGTTGATCGTTATGCGTTATGCGTTAGGCGTTATACGTTTGCGTTATGCGTTATGCGTTATGCGTTATGCTTTATGCGTTATGCGTTATGCGTTATGAGTTATAAGTTATGCGTTATGCGTTATGCGTTATGCGTTATGCGTTATGCATTTTGCGTTATGCGCCATGCGTTATGCGTTATGAGTTATGCGTTATGCGTTATGCGTTATGCGTTATGCGTTACACGGTTTGAGTTATGCGTTATGCGTTATACGGTTTGAGTTATGCGTTATGCGTTATACGTTATTGGTTTATGCGTTATGCGTTATGCGTTATGCGTTATGCGTTATGCGTTATGCGTTATGCGTTGTGCGTTATGGGTTATGTTTTATGCGTTATGCGTTATGCGTTATGCGTTATGCGTTATGCGTTATGCGATATGCATATGCGTTATGCGTTATGCGTTATGCGTTATGCGTTATGCGTTATGCGTTATGCGTTATGCGTTATGCGTTATGCGTTATGCGTTATGCGTTATGCGTTATGCGTTATGCGTTATGCGTTAGGCGTTATGCGTTCTGTGTTGTGCGTTGTGCGTTGTGCGTTATGCTTTATGCGTTATGCGTTATACGGTATGAGTTATGCGTCATGCGTTATGCGTTATGCGTTATGCGTTATGCGTTATGCGTTATGCGTTATGCGTTATGCGGTATGCGTTATGCGTTATGCGTTATGCGTTATGCGATATGCATATGCGTTATGCGTTATGCGTTATGCGTTATGCGTTATGCGTTATGCGTTATGCGTTATGCGTTATGCGTTATGCGTTATGCGTTATGCGTTATGCGTTATGCGTTAGGCGTTATGCGTTCTGTGTTGTGCGTTGTGCGTTGTGCGTTATGCTTTATGCGTTATGCGTTATACGGTATGAGTTATGCGTTATGCGTTATGCGTTACGCGTTATGCGTTATGCGTTATGCGGTATGCGTTATGCGTTATGCGTTATGCATTTTGCGTTATGCGTTATGCGTTATGAGTTATAAGTTATGCGTTATGCGTTATGCGTTATGCGTTATGCGTTATGCGTTGTGCGTTATGCGTTATGCGTTATGCGTTATGCGTTATGCGTTATGCGTTATGCGTTATGCGTTATGCGTGATGCGTGATGCGTTATGCGTTATGCGTTATGCTTTTTGCGTTATGCGTTATGGGTTATGCGTTATGCGTTATGATTTGTGCGTTATACGTTTGCGTTATGCGTTATGCGTTATCCATTATGCGTTATGCTTTATGCGTTATGCGTTATGCGTTATGCGTTATGCGTTATGCGTTATGCGTTGATCGTTATGCGTTATGCGTTAGGCGTTATACGTTTGCGTTATGCGTTATGCGTTATGCGTTATGCTTTATGCATTATGCGTTATGCGTTATGAGTTATGCGTTATGCGTTATGCGTTATGCGTTATGCGTTATGCGTTATGCGTTATGCTTTATGCGTTATGCGTTATGCGTTATGCGTTATGCGTTATGCGTTATGCGTTATGCGTTATGCGTTGATCGTTATGCGTTATGCGTTAGGCGTTATACGTTTGCGTTATGCGTTATGCGTTATGCGTTATGCGTTATGCTTTATGCGTTATGCGTTATGCGTTATGAGTAATAAGTTATGCGTTATGCGTTATGCGCCATGCGTTATGCGTTATGAGTTATGCGTTATGCGTTATGCGTTATGCGTTATGCGTTGTGCGTTATGGGTTATGTTTTATGCGTCATGCGTTATGCGTTATGCGTTATGCGTTATGCGTTATGCGATATGCATATGCGTTATGCGTTATGCGTTATGCGTTATGCGTTATGCGTTATGCGTTATGCGTTATGCGTTATGCGTTATGCGTTATGCGTTATGCGTTATGCGTTAGGCGTTATGCGTTCTGTGTTGTGCGTTGTGCGTTGTGCGTTATGCTTTATGCGTTATGCGTTATACGGTATGAGTTATGCGTTATGCGTTATGCGTTATGCGTTATGCGTTATGCGTTATGCGTTATGCGTTATGCGGTATGCGTTATGCGTTATGCGTTATGCATTTTGCGTTATGCGTTATGCGTTATGCGTTATGAGTTATAAGTTATGCGTTATGCGTTATGCGTTATGCGTTATGCGTTATGCGTTATGCGTTATGCGTTATGCGTTATGCGTTATGCGTTATGCGTTATGCGTTATGCGTTATGCGTTATGCGTTATGCGTTATGCGTTATGCGTTATGCTTTATGCGTTATGCGTTATGCGTTATGCGTTATGCGTTATGCGTTATGCGTTATGCGTTATGCGTTGATCGTTATGCGTTATGCGTTAGGCGTTATACGTTTGCGTTATGCGTTATGCGTTATGCGTTATGCTTTATGCGTTATGCGTTATGCGTTATGAGTTATAAGTTATGCGTTATGCGTTATGCGTTATGCGTTGTGCGTTATGCGTTATGCGTTATGCTTTATGCGTTATGCGTTATGCGTTATGCGTTATGCGTTATGCGTTATGCGTTATGCGTTATGCGTTATGCGTTGATCGATATGCGTTATGCGTTAGGCGTTATACGTTTGCGTTATGCGTTATGCGTTATGCGTTATGCGTTATGCTTTATGCGTTATGCGTTATGAGTTATAAGTTATGCGTTATGCGTTATGCGTTATGCGTTATGCGTTAGGCGTTATGCGTTCTGTGTTGTGCGTTGTGCGTTGTGCGTTATGCTTTATGCGTTATGCGTTATACGGTATGAGTTATGCGTTATGCGTTATGCGTTACGCGTTATGCGTTATGCGTTATGCGGTATGCGTTATGCGTTATGCGTTATGCATTTTGCGTTATGCGTTATGCGTTATGAGTTATAAGTTATGCGTTATGCGTTATGCGTTATGCGTTATGCGTTATGCGTTGTGCGTTATGCGTTATGCGTTATGCGTTATGCGTTATGCGTTATGCGTTATGCGTTATGCGTGATGCGTGATGCGTTATGCGTTATGCGTTATGCTTTTTGCGTTATGCGTTATGGGTTATGCGTTATGCGTTATGATTTGTGCGTTATACGTTTGCGTTATGCGTTATGCGTTATCCATTATGCGTTATGCTTTATGCGTTATGCGTTATGCGTTATGCGTTATGCGTTATGCGTTATGCGTTGATCGTTATGCGTTATGGGTTAGGCGTTATACGTTTGCGTTATGCGTTATGCGTTATGCGTTATGCTTTATGCGTTATGCGTTATGCGTTATGAGTTATAAGTTATGCGTTATGCGTTATGCGTTATGCGTTATGCGTTATGCGTTATGCGTTATGCTTTATGCGTTATGCGTTATGCGTTATGCGTTATGCGTTATGCGTTATGCGTTATGCGTTATGCGTTGATCGTTATGCGTTATGCGTTAGGCGTTATACGTTTGCGTTATGCGTTATGCGTTATGCGTTATGCGTTATGCTTTATGCGTTATGCGTTATGCGTTATGAGTAATAAGTTATGCGTTATGCGTTATGCGCCATGCGTTATGCGTTATGAGTTATGCGTTATGCGTTATGCGTTATGCGTTATGCGTTGTGCGTTATGGGTTATGTTTTATGCGTTATGCGTTATGCGTTATGCGTTATGCGTTATGCGTTATGCGTTATGCGATATGCATATGCGTTATGCGTTATGCGTTATGCGTTATGCGTTATGCGTTATGCGTTATGCGTTATGCGTTATGCGTTATGCGTTATGCGTTATGCGTTATGCGTTATGCGTTAGGCGTTATGCGTTCTGTGTTGTGCGTTGTGCGTTGTGCGTTATGCTTTATGCGTTATGCGTTATACGGTATGAGTTATGCGTTATGCGTTATGCGTTATGCGTTATGCGTTATGCGTTATGCGTTATGCGTTATGCGTTATGCGGTATGCGTTATGCGTTATGCGTTATGCATTTTGCGTTATGCGTTATGCGTTATGCGTTATGAGTTATAAGTTATGCGTTATGCGTTATGCGTTATGCGTTATGCGTTATGCGTTATGCGTTATGCGTTATGCGTTATGCGTTATGCGTTATGCGTTATGCGTTATGCGTAATGCGTTATGCGTTATGCGTTATGCTTTATGCGTTATGCGTTATGCGTTATGCGTTATGCGTTATGCGTTATGCGTTATGCGTTGATCGTTATGCGTTATGCGTTAGGCGTTATACGTTTGCGTTATGCGTTATGCGTTATGCGTTATGCTTTATGCGTTATGCGTTATGCGTTATGAGTTATAAGTTATGCGTTATGCGTTATGCGTTATGCGTTGTGCGTTATGCGTTATGCGTTATGCTTTATGCGTTATGCGTTATGCGTTATGCGTTATGCGTTATGCGTTATGCGTTATGCGTTATGCGTTATGCGTTATGCGTTGATCGATATGCGTTATGCGTTAGGCGTTATACGTTTGCGTTATGCGTTATGCGTTATGCGTTATGCGTTATGCTTTATGCGTTATGCGTTATGAGTTATAAGTTATGCGTTATGCGTTATGCGTTATGCGTTATGCGTTATGCGTTATGCGTTATGCTTTATGCGTTATGCGTTATGCGTTATGCGTTATGCTTTATTCGTTATGCGTTATGCGTTATGAGTTATAAGTTATGCGTTATGCGTTATGCGTTATGCGTTATGCGTTATGCGTTATGCGTTATGCTTTATGCGTTATGCGTTATGCGTTATGCGTTATGCGTTATGCGTTATGCGTTATGCGTTGATCGTTATGCGTTATGCGTTAGGCGTTATACGTTTGCGTTATGCGTTATGCGTTATGCGTTATGCGTTATGCTTTATGCGTTATGCGTTATGCGTTATGAGTAATAAGTTATGCGTTATGCGTTATGCGCCATGCGTTATGCGTTATGAGTTATGCGTTATGCGTTATGCGTTATGCGTTATGCGTTGTGCGTTATGGGTTATGTTTTATGCGTTATGCGTTATGCGTTATGCGTTATGCGTTATGCGTTATGCGATATGCATATGCGTTATGCGTTATGCGTTATGCGTTATGCGTTATGCGTTATGCGTTATGCGTTATGCGTTATGCGTTATGCGTTATGCGTTATGCGTTATGCGTTATGCGTTATGCGTTATGCGTTAGGCGTTATGCGTTCTGTGTTGTGCGTTGTGCGTTGTGCGTTATGCTTTATGCGTTATGCGTTATACGGTATGAGTTATGCGTTATGCGTTATGCGTTATGCGTTATGCGTTATGCGTTATGCGTTATGCGTTATGCGGTATGCGTTATGCGTTATGCGTTATGCATTTTGCGTTATGCGTTATGCGTTATGAGTTATAAGTTATGCGTTATGCGTTATGCGTTATGCGTTATGCGTTATGCGTTATGCGTTATGCGTTATGCGTTATGCGTTATGCGTTATGCGTTATGCGTTATGCGTTATGCGTTATGCGTTATGCGTTATGCTTTATGCGTTATGCGTTATGCGTTATGCGTTATGCGTTATGCGTTATGCGTTATGCGTTATGCGTTGATCGTTATGCGTTATGCGTTAGGCGTTATACGTTTGCGTTATGCGTTATGCGTTATGCGTTATGCTTTATGCGTTATGCGTTATGCGTTATGAGTTATAAGTTATGCGTTATGCGTTATGCGTTATGCGTTATGCGTTATGCGTTATGCGTTATGCTTTATGCGTTATGCGTTATGCGTTATGCGTTATGCGTTATGCGTTATGCGTTATGCGTTATGCGTTATGCGTTGATCGTTATGCGTTATGCGTTAGGCGTTATACGTTTGCGTTATGCGTTATGCGTTATGCGTTATGCGTTATGCTTTATGCGTTATGCGTTATGCGTTATGAGTTATAAGTTATGCGTTATGCGTTATGCGTTATGCGTTATGCGTTATGCGTTATGCGTTATGCGTTATGCGTTATGCGTTATGCGTTATGCGTTATGCGTTATGCGTTATGCGTGATGCGTGATGCGTTATGCGTTATGCGTTATGCTTTTTGCGTTATGCGTTATGGGTTATGCGTTATGCGTTATGATTAGTGCGTTATACGTTTGCGTTATGCGTTATCCATTATGCGTTATGCTTTATGCGTTATGCGTTATGCGTTATGCGTTATGCGTTATGCGTTATGCGTTATGCGTTGATCGTTATGCGTTATGCGTTAGGCGTTATACGTTTGCGTTATGCGTTATGCGTTATGCGTTATGCTTTATGCGTTATGCGTTATGCGTTATGAGTTATAAGTTATGCGTTATGCGTTATGCGTTATGCGTTATGCGTTATGCGTTATGCATTTTGCGTTATGCGCCATGCGTTATGCGTTATGAGTTATGCGTTATGCGTTATGCGTTATGCGTTATGCGTTACACGGTTTGAGTTATGCGTTATGCGTTATACGGTTTGAGTTATGCGTTATGCGTTATACGTTATTGGTTTATGCGTTATGCGTTATGCGTTATGCGTTATGCGTTATGCGTTATGCGTTATGCGTTGTGCGTTATGGGTTATGTTTTATGCGTTATGCGTTATGCGTTATGCGTTATGCGTTATGCGTTATGCGTTATGCGATATGCATATGCGTTATGCGTTATGCGTTATGCGTTATGCGTTATGCGTTATGCGTTATGCGTTATGCGTTATGCGTTATGCGTTATGCGTTATGCGTTATGCGTTATGCGTTATGCGTTATGCGTTAGGCGTTATGCGTTCTGTGTTGTGCGTTGTGCGTTGTGCGTTATGCTTTATGCGTTATGCGTTATACGGTATGAGTTATGCGTTATGCGTTATGCGTTATGCGTTATGCGTTATGCGTTATGCGTTATGCGTTATGCGTTATGCGTTATGCGTTATGCGTTATGCGTTATGCGTTATGCGTTATGCGTTATGCGTTATGCGTTTTACGTTATGCGCCATGCGTTATGCCTTATGCGTTATGAGTTATGCGTTATGCGTTATGCGTTATGCGTTATGCGTTATGCGTTATGCGTTACACGGTTTGAGTTATGCGTTATGCGTTATACGTTTTGAGTTATGCGTTATGCGTTATACGTTATTGGTTTATGCGTTATGCGTTATGCGTTATGCGTTATGCGTTATGCGTTCTGTGTTGTGCGTTGTGCGTTGTGCGTTATGCGTTATGCGTTATGCGTTATGCGTTATGCGTTGTGCGTTATGGGTTATGTTTTATGCGTTATGCGTTATGCGTTATGCGTTATGCGTTATGCGTTATGCGTTATGCGTTATGCGTTATGCGTTATGCGATATGCATATGCGTTATGCGTTATGCGTTATGCGTTATGCGTTATGCGTTATGCGTTATGCGTTATGCGTTATGCGTTAGGCGTTATGCGTTCTGTGTTGTGCGTTGTGCGTTGTGCGTTATGCTTTATGCGTTATGCGTTATACGGTATGAGTTATGCGTTATGCGTTATGCGTTATGCGTTATGCGTTATGCGTTATGCGTTATGCGTTATGCATTTTGCGTTATGCGCCATGCGTTATGCGTTATGAGTTATGCGTTATGCGTTATGCGTTATGCGTTATGCGTTATGCGATATGCATATGCGTTATGCGTTATGCGTTATGCGTTATGCGTTATGCGTTATGCGTTATGCGTTATGCGTTATGCGTTAGGCGTTATGCGTTCTGTGTTGTGCGTTGTGCGTTGTGCGTTATGCTTTATGCGTTATGCGTTATGCGTTATGCGTTATGCGTTATGCGTTATGCGTTATGCGTTATGCGTTATGCGTTATGCGTTATGCGTTATGCGTTATGCGTTATGCGTTATGCGTTATGCGTTATGCGTTATGCGTTATGCGTTATGCGTGATGCGTGATGCGTTATGCGTTATGCGTTATGCTTTTTGCGTTATGCGTTATGGGTTATGCGTTATGCGTTATGATTAGTGCGTTATACGTTTGCGTTATGCGTTATCCATTATGCGTTATGCTTTATGCGTTATGCGTTATGCGTTATGCGTTATGCGTTATGCGTTATGCGTTATGCGTTGATCGTTATGCGTTATGCGTTAGGCGTTATACGTTTGCGTTATGCGTTATGCGTTATGCGTTATGCTTTATGCGTTATGCGTTATGCGTTATGAGTTATAAGTTATGCGTTATGCGTTATGCGTTATGCGTTATGCGTTATGAGTTATGCGTTATGCGTTATGCGTTATGCGTTATGCGTTACACGGTTTGAGTTATGCGTTATGCGTTATACGGTTTGAGTTATGCGTTATGCGTTATACGTTATTGGTTTATGCGTTATGCGTTATGCGTTATGCGTTATGCGTTATGCGTTATGCGTTATGCGTTGTGCGTTATGGGTTATGTTTTATGCGTTATGCGTTATGCGTTATGCGTTATGCGTTATGCGTTATGCGTTATGCGATATGCATATGCGTTATGCGTTATGCGTTATGCGTTATGCGTTATGCGTTATGCGTTATGCGTTATGCGTTATGCGTTATGCGTTATGCGTTATGCGTTATGCGTTATGCGTTATGCGTTATGCGTTAGGCGTTATGCGTTCTGTGTTGTGCGTTGTGCGTTGTGCGTTATGCTTTATGCGTTATGCGTTATACGGTATGAGTTATGCGTTATGCGTTATGCGTTATGCGTTATGCGTTATGCGTTATGCGTTATGCGTTATGCGTTATGCGTTATGCGTTATGCGTTATGCGTTATGCGTTATGCGTTATGCGTTTTACGTTATGCGCCATGCGTTATGCCTTATGCGTTATGAGTTATGCGTTATGCGTTATGCGTTATGCGTTATGCGTTATGCGTTATGCGTTATACGGTTTGAGTTATGCGTTATGCGTTATACGTTTTGAGTTATGCGTTATGCGTTATACGTTATTGGTTTATGCGTTATGCGTTATGCGTTATGCGTTATGCGTTATGCGTTCTGTGTTGTGCGTTGTGCGTTGTGCGTTATGCGTTATGCGTTATGCGTTATGCGTTATGCGTTGTGCGTTATGGGTTATGTTTTATGCGTTATGCGTTATGCGTTATGCGTTATGCGTTATGCGTTATGCGTTATGCGTTATGCGTTATGCGTTATGCGTTATGCGTTATGCGTTATGCGTTATGCGTTATGCGTTATGCGTTATGCGTTATGCGTTATGCTTTATGCGTTATGCGTTATGCGTTATGCGTTATGCGTTATGCGTTATGCGTTATGCGTTGATCGTTATGCGTTATGCGTTAGGCGTTATACGTTTGCGTTATGCGTTATGCGTTATGCGTTATGCGTTATGCGTTATGCGTTATGCGTTTTACGTTATGCGCCATGCGTTATGCCTTATGCGTTATGAGTTATGCGTTATGCGTTATGCGTTATGCGTTATGCGTTATGCGTTATGCGTTACACGGTTTGAGTTATGCGTTATGCGTTATACGTTTTGAGTTATGCGTTATGCGTTATACGTTATTGGTTTATGCGTTATGCGTTATGCGTTATGCGTTATGCGTTATGCGTTCTGTGTTGTGCGTTGTGCGTTGTGCGTTATGCGTTATGCTTTATGCGTTATGCGTTATGCGTTATGCGTTATGCATTTTACGTTATGCGCCATGCGTTATGCGTTATGCGTTATGAGTTATGCGTTATGCGTTATGCGTTATGCGTTATGCGTTATGCGTTATGCGTTATGCGTTATGCGTTATGCGTTATGCGTTATGCGTTATGCGTTATGCGTTGGGCGTAATACGTTTGCGTTATGCGTTATGCGTTATGCGTTATGCTTTATGCGTTATGCGTTATGCGTTATACGGTATGAGTTATGCGTTATGCGTTATGCGTTATGCGTTATGCGTTATGCGTTATGCGTTATGCGTTATGCGTTATGCGTTATGCGTTATGCGTTATGCATTTTGCGTTATGCGCCATGCGTTATGCGTTATGAGTTATGCGTTATGCGTTATGCGTTATGCGTTACACGGTTTGAGTTATGCGTTATGCGTTATGCGTTATGCGTTATGCGTTATGCGTTATGCGTTATGCGTTATGCGTTATGCGTTATGCGTTATGCATTTTGCGTTATGCGTTATGCGTTATGCGTTATGAGTTATAAGTTATGCGTTATGCGTTATGCGTTATGCGTTATGCGTTATGCGTTATGCGTTATGCGTTATGCGTTATGCGTTATGCGTTATGCGTTATGCTTTATGCGTTATGCGTTATGCGTTATGAGTTATAAGTTATGCGTTATGCGTTATGCGTTATGCGTTATGCGTTATGCGTTATGCTTTATGCGTTATGCGTTATGCGTTATGCGTTATGCGTTATGCGTTATGCGTTATGCGTTATGCGTTATGCGTTATGCGTTGATCGTTATGCGTTATGCGTTATGCGTTATGCATTATGCGTTATGCGTTATGCGTTATGCATTTTGCGTTATGCGCCATGCGTTATGCGTTATGAGTTATGCGTTATGCGTTATGCGTTATGCGTTATGCGTTATGCGTTGTGCGTTATGGGTTATGTTTTATGCGTTATGCGTTATGCGTTATGCGTTATGCGTTATGCGTTATGCGTTATGCGTTATGCGTTATGCGATATGCATATGCGTTATGCGTTATGCGTTATGCGTTATGCGTTATGCGTTATGCGTTATGCGTTATGCGTTATGCGTTATGCGTTATGCGTTATGCGTTATGCGTTAGGCGTTATGCGTTCTGTGTTGTGCGTTGTGCGTTGTGCGTTATGCTTTATGCGTTATGCGTTATACGGTATGAGTTATGCGTTATGCGTTATGCGTTATGCGTTATGCGTTATGCGTTATGCGGTATGCGTTATGCATTTTGCGTTATGCGTTATGCGTTATGCGTTATGAGTTATAAGTTATGCGTTATGCGTTATGCGTTATGCGTTATGCGTTATGCGTTATGCGTTATGCGTTATGCGTTATGCGTTATGCGTTATGCGTTATGCGTTATGCGTTATGCGTTATGCGTTATGCGTTATGCGTTATGCGTTATCCGTTATGCGTTATGCGTTATGCGTTATGCGTTAGGCGTTATGCGTTCTGTGTTGTGCGTTGTGCGTTGTGCGTTATGCTTTATGCGTTATGCGTTATACGGTATGAGTTATGCGTTATGCGTTATGCGTTATGCGTTATGCGTTATGCGTTATGCGTTATGCGGTATGCGTTATGCGTTATGCGTTATGCATTTTGCGTTATGCGTTATGCGTTATGCGTTATGAGTTATAAGTTATGCGTTATGCGTTATGCGTTATGCGTTATGCGTTATGCGTTGTGCGTTATGCGTTATGCGTTATGCGTTATGCGTTATGCGTTATGCGTTATGCGTTATGCGTTATGCGTGATGCGTGATGCGTTATGCGTTATGCGTTATGCTTTTTGCGTTATGCGTTATGGGTTATGCGTTATGCGTTATGATTTGTGCGTTATACGTTTGCGATATGCGTTATGCGTTATCCATTATGCGTTATGCTTTATGCGTTATGCGTTATGCGTTATGCGTTATGCGTTATGCGTTATGCGTTATGCGTTGATCGTTATGCGTTATGCGTTAGGCGTTACACGTTTGCGTTATGCGTTATGCGTTATGCTTTATGCGTTATGCGTTATGCGTTATGAGTTATAAGTTATGCGTTATGCGTTATGCGTTATGCGTTATGCGTTATGCGTTATGCGTTATGCGTTATGCGTTATGCTTTATGCGTTATGCGTTATGCGTTATGCGTTATGCGTTATGCGTTATGCGTAATGCGTTGATCGTTATGCGTTATGCGTTAGGCGTTATACGTTTGCGTTATGCGTTATGCGTTATGCGTTATGCTTTATGCGTTATGCGTTATGCGTTATGAGTTATAAGTTATGCGTTATGCGTTATGCGTTATGCGTTATGCGTTATGCGTTATGCGTTATGCGTTATGCATTTTGCGTTATGCGCCATGCGTTATGCGTTATGCATTTTACGTTATGCGCCATGCGTTATGCGTTATGCGTTATGAGTTATGCGTTATGCGTTATGCGTTATGCGTTATGCGTTATGCGTTATGCGTTATGCGTTGGGCGTAATACGTTTGCGTTATGCGTTATGCGTTATGCGTTATGCGTTATGCTTTATGCGTTATGCGTTATGCGTTAGACGGTATGAGTTATGCGTTATGCGTTATGCGTTATGCGTTATGCGTTATGCGTTATGCGTTGTGCGTTTTGCGTTATGCGTTCTGTGTTGTGCGTTGTGCGTTGTGCGTTATGCTTTATGCGTTATGCGTTATACGGTATGAGTTATGCGTTATGCGTTATGCGTTATGCGTTATGCGTTATGCGTTATGCATTTTGCGTTATGCGTTATGCGTTATGCGTTATGAGTTATGCGTTATGCGTTATGCGTTATGCGTTATGCGTTATGCGTTATGCGTTATGCGTTATGCGTTATGCGTTATGCGTTATGCGTTATGCGTTATGCGTTATGCGTGATGCGTGATGCGTTATGCGTTATGCGTTATGCTTTTTGCGTTATGCGTTATGCGTTATGCGTTATGCGTTATGCGTTATGCGTTATGCGTTATGCATTTTGTGTTATGCGCCATGCGTTATGCGTTATGAGTTATGCGTTATGCGTTATGCGTTATGCGTTATGCGTTACACGGTTTGAGTTATGCGTTATGCGTTATACGGTTTGAGTTATGCGTTATGCGTTATACGTTATTGGTTTATGCGTTATGCGTTATGCGTTATGCGTTATGCGTTATGCGTTATGCGTTATGCGTTATGCGTTATGCGTTATGCGTTATGCGTTATGCGTTATGCGTTATGCTTTATGCGTTATGCGTTATGCGTTATGCGTTATGCGTTATGCGTTATGCGTTATGCGTTGATCGTTATGCGTTATGCGTTAGGCGTTATACGTTTGCGTTATGCGTTATGCGTTATGCGTTATGCTTTATGCGTTATGCGTTATGCGTTATGAGTTATAAGTTATGCGTTATGCGTTATGCGTTATGCGTTATGCGTTATGCGTTATGCGTTATGCTTTATGCGTTATGCGTTATGCGTTATGCGTTATGCGTTATGCGTTATGCGTTTTGCGTTATGCGTTATGCGTTGATCGTTATGCGTTATGCGTTAGGCGTTATACGTTTGCGTTATGCGTTATGCGTTATGCGTTATGCGTTATGCTTTATGCGTTATGCGTTATGCGTTATGAGTTATAAGTTATGCGTTATGCGTTATGCGTTATGCGTTATGCGTTATGCGTTATGCGTTATGCGTTATGCGTGATGCGTGATGCGTTATGCGTTATGCGTTATGCTTTTTGCGTTATGCGTTATGGGTTATGCGTTATGCGTTATGATTAGTGCGTTATACGTTTGCGTTATGCGTTATCCATTATGCGTTATGCTTTATGCGTTATGCGTTATGCGTTATGCGTTATGCGTTATGCGTTATGCGTTATGCGTTATGCGTTGATCGTTATGCGTTATGCGTTAGGCGTTATACGTTTGCGTTATGCGTTATGCGTTATGCGTTATGCTTTATGCGTTATGCGTTATGCGTTATGAGTTATAAGTTATGCGTTATGCGTTATGCGTTATGCGTTATGCGTTATGCGTTATGCATTTTGCGTTATGCGCCATGCGTTATGCGTTATGAGTTATGCGTTATGCGTTATGCGTTATGCGTTATGCGTTACACAGTTTGAGTTATGCGTTATGCGTTATACGGTTTGAGTTATGCGTTATGCGTTATACGTTATTGGTTTATGCGTTATGCGTTATGCGTTATGCGTTATGCGTTATGCGTTATGCGTTGTGCGTTATGGGTTATGTTTTATGCGTTATGCGTTATGCGTTATGCGTTATGCGTTATGCGTTATGCGTTATGCGATATGCATATGCGTTATGCGTTATGCGTTATGCGTTATGCGTTATGCGTTATGCGTTATGCGTTATGCGTTATGCGTTATGCGTTATGCGTTATGCGTTATGCGTTATGCGTTAGGCGTTATGCGTTCTGTGTTGTGCGTTGTGCGTTGTGCGTTATGCTTTATGCGTTATGCGTTATACGGTATGAGTTATGCGTTATGCGTTATGCGTTATGCGTTATGCGTTATGCGTTATGCGTTATGCGTTATGCGTTATGCGTTATGCGTTATGCGTTATGCGTTTTACGTTATGCGCCATGCGTTATGCCTTATGCGTTATGAGTTATGCGTTATGCGTTATGCGTTATGCGTTATGCGTTATGCGTTATGCGTTACACGGTTTGAGTTATGCGTTATGCGTTATACGTTTTGAGTTATGCGTTATGCGTTATACGTTATTGGTTTATGCGTTATGCGTTATGCGTTATGCGTTATGCGTTATGCGTTCTGTGTTGTGCGTTGTGCGTTGTGCGTTATGCGTTATGCTTTATGCGTTATGCGTTATGCGTTATGAGTTATGCATTTTACGTTATGCGCCATGCGTTATGCGTTATGCGTTATGAGTTATGCGTTATGCGTTATGCGTTATGCGTTATGCGTTATGCGTTATGCGTTATGCGTTATGCGTTATGCGTTATGCGTTGGGCGTAATACGTTTGCGTTATGCGTTATGCGTTATGCGTTATGCTTTATGCGTTATGCGTTATGCGTTATACGGTATGAGTTATGCGTTATGCGTTATGCGTTATGCATTATGCGTTATGCGTTATGCGTTATGCGTTATGCATTTTGCGTTATGCGCCATGCGTTATGCGTTATGAGTTATGCGTTATGCGTTATGCGTTATGCGTTACACGGTTTGAGTTATGCGTTATGCGTTATGCGTTATGCGTTATGCGTTATGCGTTATGCGTTATACGGTATGCGTTATGCGTTATGCGTTATGCATTTTGCGTTATGCGTTATGCGTTATGCGTTATGAGTTATAAGTTATGCGTTATGCGTTATGCGTTATGCGTTATGAGTTATAAGTTATGCGTTATGCGTTATGCGTTATGCGTTATGCGTTATGCGTTATGCGTTATGCGTTATGCGTTATGCGTTATGCGTTATGCGTTATGCGTTATGCGTTATGCGTTATGCGTTATGCGTTATGCGTTATGCGTTATGCTTTATGCGTTATGCGTTATGCGTTATGCGTTATGCGTTATGCGTTATGCGTTATGCGTTGATCGTTATGCGTTATGCGTTAGGCGTTATACGTTTGCGTTATGCGTTATGCGTTATGCGTTATGCTTTATGCGTTATGCGTTATGCGTTATGAGTTATAAGTTATGCGTTATGCGTTATGCGTTATGCGTTATGCGTTATGCGTTATGCTTTATGCGTTATGCGTTATGCGTTATGCGTTATGCGTTATGCGTTATGCGTTATGCGTTATGCGTTATGCGTTATGCGTTGATCGTTATGCGTTATGCGTTAGGCGTTATACGTTTGCGTTATGCGTTATGCGTTATGCGTTATGCGTTATGCTTTATGCGTTATGCGTTATGCGTTATGAGTTATAAGTTATGCGTTATGCGTTATGCGTTATGCGTTATGCATTATGCGTTATGCGTTATGCGTTATGCATTTTGCGTTATGCGCCATGCGTTATGCGTTATGAGTTATGCGTTATGCGTTATGCGTTATGCGTTATGCGTTATGCGTTGTGCGTTATGGGTTATGTTTTATGCGTTATGCGTTATGCGTTATGCGTTATGCGTTATGCGTTATGCGTTATGCGTTATGCGTTATGCGATATGCATATGCGTTATGCGTTATGCGTTATGCGTTATGCGTTATGCGTTATGCGTTATGCGTTATGCGTTATGCATTTTGCGTTATGCGCCATGCGTTATGCGTTATGAGTTATGCGTTATGCGTTATGCGTTATGCGTTATGCGTTATGCGTTGTGCGTTATGGGTTATGTTTTATGCGTTATGCGTTATGCATTATGCGTTATGCGTTATGCGTTATGCATTTTGCGTTATGCGCCATGCGTTATGCGTTATGAGTTATGCGTTATGCGTTATGCGTTATGCGTTATGCGTTATGCGTTGTGCGTTATGGGTTATGTTTTATGCGTTATGCGTTATGCGTTATGCGTTATGCGTTATGCGTTATGCGTTATGCGATATGCATATGCGTTATGCGTTATGCGTTATGCGTTATGCGTTATGCGTTACACGGTTTGAGTTATGCGTTATGCGTTATACGGTTTGAGTTATGCGTTATGCGTTATACGTTATTGGTTTATGCGTTATGCGTTATGCGTTATGCGTTATGCGTTATGCGTTATGCGTTGTGCGTTATGGGTTATGTTTTATGCGTTATGCGTTATGCGTTATGCGTTATGCGTTATGCGTTATGCGTTATGCGATATGCATATGCGTTATGCGTTATGCGTTATGCGTTATGCGTTATGCGTTATGCGTTATGCGTTATGCGTTATGCGTTATGCGTTATGCGTTATGCGTTATGCGTTATGCGTTATGCGTTATGCGTTAGGCGTTATGCGTTCTGTGTTGTGCGTTTGCGTTGTGCGTTATGCTTTATGCGTTATGCGTTATACGGTATGAGTTATGCGTTATGCGTTATGCGTTATGCGTTATGCGTTATGCGTTATGCGTTATGCGTTATGCGTTATGCGTTATGCGTTATGCGTTATGCGTTATGCGTTATGCGTTTTACGTTATGCGCCATGCGTTATGCCTTATGCGTTATGAGTTATGCGTTATGCGTTATGCGTTATGCGTTATGCGTTATGCGTTATGCGTTATGCGTTACACGGTTTGAGTTATGCGTTATGCGTTATACGTTTTGAGTTATGCGTTATGCGTTATACGTTATTGGTTTATGCGTTATGCGTTATGCGTTATGCGTTATGCGTTATGCGTTCTGTGTTGTGCGTTGTGCGTTGTGCGTTATGCGTTATGCTTTATGCGTTATGCGTTATGCGTTATGCGTTATGCGTTATGCGTTATGCGTTGGGCGTAATACGTTTGCGTTATGCGTTATGCGTTATGCGTTATGCTTTATGCGTTATGCGTTATGCGTTATACGGTATGAGTTATGCGTTATGCGTTATGCGTTATGCGTTATGCGTTATGCGTTATGCGTTATGCGTTATGCGTTATGCATTTTGCGTTATGCGCCATGCGTTATGCGTTATGAGTTATGCGTTATGCGTTATGCGTTATGCGTTACACGGTTTGAGTTATGCGTTATGCGTTATGCGTTATGCGTTATGCGTTATGCGTTATGCGTTATGCGTTATACGGTATGCGTTATGCGTTATGCGTTATGCATTTTGCGTTATGCGTTATGCGTTATGCGTTATGAGTTATAAGTTATGCGTTATGCGTTATGCGTTATGCGTTATGCGTTATGCGTTATGCGTTATGCGTTATGCGTTATGCGTTATGCGTTATGCGTTATGCGTTATGCGTTATGCGTTATGCGTTATGCGTTATGCGTTATGCTTTATGCGTTATGCGTTATGCGTTATGCGTTATGCGTTATGCGTTATGCGTTATGCGTTATGCGTTATGCGTTGATCGTTATGCGTTATGCGTTAGGCGTTATACGTTTGCGTTATGCGTTATGCGTTATGCGTTATGCTTTATGCGTTATGCGTTATGCGTTATGAGTTATAAGTTATGCGTTATGCGTTATGCGTTATGCGTTATGCGTTATGCGTTATGCTTTATGCGTTATGCGTTATGCGTTATGCGTTATGCGTTATGCGTTATGCGTTATGCGTTATGCGTTATGCGTTGATCGTTATGCGTTATGCGTTAGGCGTTATACGTTTGCGTTATGCGTTATGCGTTATGCGTTATGCGTTATGCTTTATGCGTTATGCGTTATGCGTTATGAGTTATAAGTTATGCGTTATGCGTTATGCGTTATGCGTTATGCATTATGCGTTATGCGTTATGCGTTATGCATTTTGCGTTATGCGCCATGCGTTATGCGTTATGAGTTATGCGTTATGCGTTATGCGTTATGCGTTATGCGTTATGCGTTGTGCGTTATGGGTTATGTTTTATGCGTTATGCGTTATGCGTTATGCGTTATGCGTTATGCGTTATGCGTTATGCGTTATGCGATATGCATATGCGTTATGCGTTATGCGTTATGCGTTATGCGTTATGCGTTATGCGTTATGCGTTATGCGTTATGCATTTTGCGTTATGCGCCATGCGTTATGCGTTATGAGTTATGCGTTATGCGTTATGCGTTATGCGTTATGCGTTATGCGTTATGCGTTATGCGGAATGCGTTATGCGTTATGCGTTATGCATTTTGCGTTATGCGTTATGCGTTATGCGTTATGAGTTATAAGTTATGCGTTATGCGTTATGCGTTATGCGTTATGCGTTATGCGTTATGCGTTATGCGTTATGCGTTATGCGTTATGCGTTATGCGTTATGCGTTATGCGTTATGCGTTATGCGTTATGCGTTATGCGTTATGCGTTATGCGTTATGCGTTATGCGTTATGCGTTATGCGTTATGCGTTATGCGTTATGCGTTATCCGTTATGCGTTATGCGTTATGCGTTATGCGTTAGGCGTTATGCGTTCTGTGTTGTGCGTTGTGCGTTGTGCGTTATGCTTTATGCGTTATGCGTTATACGGTATGAGTTATGCGTTATGCGTTATGCGTTATGCGTTATGCGTTATGCGTTATGCGTTATGCGTTATGCGGTATGCGTTATGCGTTATGCGTTATGCATTTTGCGTTATGCGTTATGCGTTATGCGTTATGAGTTATAAGTTATGCGTTATGCGTTATGCGTTATGCGTTATGCGTTATGCGTTATGCGTTGTGCGTTATGGGTTATGTTTTATGCGTTATGCGTTATGCGTTATGCGTTATGCGTTATGCGTTATGCGTTATGCGTTATGCGTTATGCGTTATGCGTTATGCGATATGCATATGCGTTATGCGTTATGCGTTATGCGTTATGCGTTATGCGTTATGCGTTATGCGTTTTACGTTATGCGCCATGCGTTATGCCTTATGCGTTATGAGTTATGCGTTATGCGTTATGCGTTATGCGTTATGCGTTATGCGTTATGCGTTACACGGTTTGAGTTATGCGTTATGCGTTATACGTTTTGAGTTATGCGTTATGCGTTATACGTTATTGGTTTATGCGTTATGCGTTATGCGTTATGCGTTATGCGTTATGCGTTCTGTGTTGTGCGTTGTGCGTTGTGCGTTATGCGTTATGCTTTATGCGTTATGCGTTATGCGTTATGCGTTATGCATTTTACGTTATGCGCCATGCGTTATGCGTTATGCGTTATGAGTTATGCGTTATGCGTTATGCGTTATGCGTTATGCGTTATGCGTTATGCGTTATGCGTTATGCGTTATGCGTTATGCGTTATGCGTTATGCGTTGGGCGTAATACGTTTGCGTTATGCGTTATGCGTTATGCGTTATGCTTTATGCGTTATGCGTTATGCGTTATACGGTATGAGTTATGCGTTATGCGTTATGCGTTATGCGTTATGCGTTATGCGTTATGCGTTATGCGTTATGCGTTATGCGTTATGCGTTATGCATTTTGCGTTATGCGCCATGCGTTATGCGTTATGAGTTATGCGTTATGCGTTATGCGTTATGCGTTACACGGTTTGAGTTATGCGTTATGCGTTATGCGTTATGCGTTATGCGTTATGCGTTATGCGTTATGCGGTATGCGTTATGCGTTATGCGTTATGCATTTTGCGTTATGCGTTATGCGTTATGCGTTATGAGTTATAAGTTATGCGTTATGCGTTATGCGTTATGCGTTATGCGTTATGCGTTATGCGTTATGCGTTATGCGTTATGCGTTATGCGTTATGCTTTATGCGTTATGCGTTATGCGTTATGAGTTATGCGTTATGCGTTATGCGTTATGCGTTATGCGTTATGCGTTATGCGTTATGCTTTATGCGTTATGCGTTATGCGTTATGCGTTATGCGATATGCGTTATGCGTTATGCGTTATGCGTTATGCGTTGATCGTTATGCGTTATGCGTTAGGCGTTATACGTTTGCGTTATGCGTTATGCGTTATGCGTTATGCGTTATGCTTTATGCGTTATGCGTTATGCGTTATGAGTTATAAGTTATGCGTTATGCGTTATGCGTTATGCGTTATGCATTATGCGTTATGCGTTATGCGTTATGCATTTTGCGTTATGCGCCATGCGTTATGCGTTATGAGTTATGCGTTATGCGTTATGCGTTATGCGTTATGCGTTATGCGTTGTGCGTTATGGGTTATGTTTTATGCGTTATGCGTTATGCGTTATGCGTTATGCGTTATGCGTTATGCGTTATGCGATATGCATATGCGTTATGCGTTATGCGTTATGCGTTATGCGTTATGCGTTATGCGTTATGCGTTATGCGTTATGCGTTATGCGTTAGGCGTTATGCGTTCTGTGTTGTGCGTTGTGCGTTGTGCGTTATGCTTTATGCGTTATGCGTTATACGGTATGAGTTATGCGTTATGCGTTATGCGTTATGCGTTATGCGTTATGCGTTATGCGTTATGCGGTATGCGTTATGCATTTTGCGTTATGCGTTATGCGTTATGCGTTATGAGTTATAAGTTATGCGTTATGCGTTATGCGTTATGCGTTATGCGTTATGCGTTATGCGTTATGCGTTATGCGTTATGCGTTATGCGTTATGCGTTATGCGTTATGCGTTATGCGTTATGCGTTATGCGTTATGCGTTATCCGTTATGCGTTATGCGTTATGCGTTATGCGTTAGGCGTTATGCGTTCTGTGTTGTGCGTTGTGCGTTGTGCGTTATGCTTTATGCGTTATGCGTTATACGGTATGAGTTATGCGTTATGCGTTATGCGTTATGCGTTATGCGTTATGCGTTATGCGTTATGCGGTATGCGTTATGCGTTATGCGTTATGCATTTTGCGTTATGCGTTATGCGTTATGCGTTATGAGTTATAAGTTATGCGTTATGCGTTATGCGTTATGCGTTATGCGTTATGCGTTGTGCGTTATGCGTTATGCGTTATGCGTTATGCGTTATGCGTTATGCGTTATGCGTTATGCGTTATGCGTGATGCGTGATGCGTTATGCGTTATGCGTTATGCTTTTTGCGTTATGCGTTATGGGTTATGCGTTATGCGTTATGATTTGTGCGTTATACGTTTGCGATATGCGTTATGCGTTATCCATTATGCGTTATGCTTTATGCGTTATGCGTTATGCGTTATGCGTTATGCGTTATGCGTTATGCGTTATGCGTTATGCGTTGATCGTTATGCGTTATGCGTTAGGCGTTACACGTTTGCGTTATGCGTTATGCGTTATGCGTTATGCTTTATGCGTTATGCGTTATGCGTTATGAGTTATAAGTTATGCGTTATGCGTTATGCGTTATGCGTTATGCGTTATGCGTTATGCGTTATGCGTTATGCGTTATGCTTTATGCGTTATGCGTTATGCGTTATGCGTTATGCGTTATGCGTAATGCGTTGATCGTTATGCGTTATGCGTTAGGCGTTATACGTTTGCGTTATGCGTTATGCGTTATGCGTTATGCTTTATGCGTTATGCGTTATGCGTTATGAGTTATAAGTTATGCGTTATGCGTTATGCGTTATGCGTTATGCGTTATGCGTTATGCGTTATGCGTTATGCGTTATGCATTTTGCGTTATGCGCCATGCGTTATGCGTTATGCATTTTACGTTATGCGCCATGCGTTATGCGTTATGCGTTATGAGTTATGCGTTATGCGTTATGCGTTATGCGTTATGCGTTATGCGTTATGCGTTATGCGTTATGCGTTGGGCGTAATACGTTTGCGTTATGCGTTATGCGTTATGCGTTATGCGTTATGCTTTATGCGTTATGCGTTATGCGTTATACGGTATGAGTTATGCGTTATGCGTTATACGGTTTGAGTTATGCGTTATGCGTTATACGTTATTGGTTTATGCGTTATGCGTTATGCGTTATGCGTTATGCGTTATGCGTTATGCGTTAAGCGTTATGCGTTATGCGTTATGCGTTGTGCGTTATGGGTTATGTTTTATGCGTTATGCGTTATGCGTTATGCGTTATGCGTTATGCGTTATGCGTTATGCGATATGCATATGCGTTATGCGTTATGCGTTATGCGTTATGCGTTATGCGTTATGCGTTATGCGTTATGCGTTATGCGTTATGCGTTATGCGTTATGCGTTATGCGTTATGCGTTATGCGTTATGCGTTAGGCGTTATGCGTTCTGTGTTGTGCGTTGTGCGTTGTGCGTTATGCTTTATGCGTTATGCGTTATACGGTATGAGTTATGCGTTATGCGTTATGCGTTATGCGTTATGCGTTATGCGGTATGCGTTATGCGTTATGCGTTATGCATTTTGCGTTATGCGTTATGCGTTATGAGTTATAAGTTATGCGTTATGCGTTATGCGTTATGCGTTATGCGTTATGCGTTGTGCGTTATGCGTTATGCGTTATGCGTTATGCGTTATGCGTTATGCGTTATGCGTTGTGCGTTATGCGTTATGCGTTATGCGTTATGCGTTATGCGTTATGCGTTATGCGTTATGCGTTATGCGTGATGCGTGATGCGTTATGCGTTATGCGTTATGCTTTTTGCGTTATGCGTTATGGGTTATGCGTTATGCGTTATGATTTGTGCGTTATACGTTTGCGATATGCGTTATGCGTTATCCATTATGCGTTATGCTTTATGCGTTATGCGTTATGCGTTATGCGTTATGCGTTATGCGTTATGCGTTATGCGTTATGCGTTGATCGTTATGCGTTATGCGTTAGGCGTTACACGTTTGCGTTATGCGTTATGCGTTATGCGTTATGCTTTATGCGTTATGCGTTATGCGTTATGAGTTATAAGTTATGCGTTATGCGTTATGCGTTATGCGTTATGCGTTATGCGTTATGCGTTATGCGTTATGCTTTATGCGTTATGCGTTATGCGTTATGCGTTATGCGTTATGCGTTATGCGTAATGCGTTGATCGTTATGCGTTATGCGTTAGGCGTTATACGTTTGCGTTATGCGTTATGCGTTATGCGTTATGCTTTATGCGTTATGCGTTATGCGTTATGAGTTATAAGTTATGCGTTATGCGTTATGCGTTATGCGTTGTGCGTTTTGCGTTATGCGTTCTGTGTTGTGCGTTGTGCGTTGTGCGTTATGCTTTATGCGTTATGCGTTATACGGTATGAGTTATGCGTTATGCGTTATGCGTTATGCGTTATGCGTTATGCGTTATGCATTTTGCGTTATGCGTTATGCGTTATGCGTTATGAGTTATAAGTTATGCGTTATGGGTTATGCGTTATGCGTTATGCGTTATGCGTTATGCGTTATGCGTTATGCGTTATGCGTTATGCGTTATGCGTTATGCGTTATGCGTTATGCGTGATGCGTGATGCGTTATGCGTTATGCGTTATGCTTTTTGCGTTATGCGTTATGGGTTATGCGTTATGCGTTATGAGTTATAAGTTATGCGTTATGCGTTATGCGTTATGCGTTATGCGTTATGCGTTATGCGTTATGCATTTTGCGTTATGCGCCATGCGTTATGCGTTATGAGTTATGCGTTATGCGTTATGCGTTATGCGTTACACGGTTTGAGTTATGCGTTATGCGTTATACGGTTTGAGTTATGCGTTATGCGTTATACGTTATTGGTTTATGCGTTATGCGTTATGCGTTATGCGTTATGCGTTATGCGTTAAGCGTTATGCGTTATGCGTTATGCGTTGTGCGTTATGGGTTATGTTTTATGCGTTATGCGTTATGCGTTATGCGTTATGCGTTATGCGATATGCATATGCGTTATGCGTTATGCGTTATGCGTTATGCGTTATGCGTTATGCGTTATGCGTTATGCGTTATGCGTTATGCGTTATGCGTTATGCGTTATGCGTTATGCGTTATGCGTTATGCGTTATGCGTTAGGCGTTATGCGTTCTGTGTTGTGCGTTGTGCGTTGTGCGTTATGCTTTATGCGTCATGCGTTATACGGTATGAGTTATGCGTTATGCGTTATGCGTTATGCGTTATGCGTTATGCGTTATGCGTTATGCGTTATGCGGTATGCGTTATGCGTTATGCATTTTGCGTTATGCGTTATGCGTTATGCGTTATGAGTTATAAGTTATGCGTTATGCGTTATGCGTTATGCGTTATGCGTTATGCGTTATGCGTTATGCGTTATGCGTTATGCGTTATGCGTTATGCGTTATGCGTTATGCGTTATGCGTTATGCGTTATGCGTTATGCGTTATGCGTTATGCGTTATGCGTTATGCGTTATGCGTTATGCGTTATGCGTTATGCGTTATGCGTTATGCGTTATGCGTTATGCGTTAGGCGTTATGCGTTCTGTGTTGTGCGTTGTGCGTTGTGCGTTATGCTTTATGCGTTATGCGTTATACGGTATGAGTTATGCGTTATGCGTTATGCGTTATGCGTTATGCGTTATGCGGTATGCGTTATGCGTTATGCGTTATGCATTTTGCGTTATGCGTTATGCGTTATGCGTTATGAGTTATAAGTTATGCGTTATGCGTTATGCGTTATGCGTTATGCGTTATGCGTTATGCTTTTTGCGTTATGCGTTATGGGTTATGCGTTATGCGTTATGATTTGTGCGTTATACGTTTGCGTTATGCGTTATGCGTTATCCATTATGCGTTATGCTTTATGCGTTATGCGTTATGCGTTATGCGTTATGCGTTATGCGTTATGCGTGATGCGTGATGCGTTATGCGTTATGCGTTATGCTTTTTGCGTTATGCGTTATGGGTTATGCGTTATGCGTTATGATTTGTGCGTTATACGTTTGCGTTATGCGTTATGCGTTATCCATTATGCGTTATGCTTTATGCGTTATGCGTTATGCGTTATGCGTTATGCGTTATGCGTTATGCGTTATGCGTTATGCGTTGATCGTTATGCGTTATGCGTTAGGCGTTATACGTTTGCGTTATGCGTTATGCGTTATGCGTTATGCGTTATGCTTTATGCGTTATGCGTTATGCGTTATGAGTTATAAGTTATGCGTTATGCGTTATGCGTTATGCGTTATGCGTTATGCGTTATGCGTTATACGTTTGCGTTATGCGTTATGCGTTATGCGTTATGCTTTATGCGTTATGCGTTATGCGTTATGCGTTAGGCGTTATGCGTTCTGTGTTGTGCGTTGTGCGTTGTGCGTTATGCTTTATGCGTTATGCGTTATACGGTATGAGTTATGCGTTATGCGTTATGCGTTATGCGTTATGAGTTATAAGTTATGCGTTATGCGTTATGCGTTATGCGTTATGCGTTATGCGTTGTGCGTTATGCGTTATGCGTTATGCGTTATGCGTTATGCGTTATGCGTGATGCGTGATGCGTTATGCGTTATGCGTTATGCGTTATGCGTTATGCGTTATGCGTTATACGGTATGAGTTATGCGTTATGCGTTATGCGTTATGCGTTATGCGTTATGCGGTATGCGTTATGCGTTATGCGTTATGCATTTTGCGTTATGCGTTATGCGTTATGCGTTATGAGTTATAAGTTATGCGTTATGCGTTATGCGTTATGCGTTATGCGTTATGCGTTGTGCGTTATGCGTTATGCGTTATGCGTTATGCGTTATGCGTTATGCGTTATGCGTTATGCGTGATGCGTGATGCGTTATGCGTTATGCGTTATGCTTTTTGCGTTATGCGTTATGGGTTATGCGTTATGCGTTATGATTTGTGCGTTATACGTTTGCGTTATGCGTTATGCGTTATCCATTATGCGTTATGCTTTATGCGTTATGCGTTATGCGTTATGCGTTATGCGTTATGCGTTATGCGTTATGCGTTATGCGTTGATCGTTATGCGTTATGCGTTAGGCGTTATACGTTTGCGTTATGCGTTATGCGTTATGCGTTATGCTTTATGCGTTATGCGTTATGCGTTATGAGTTATAAGTTATGCGTTATGCGTTATGCGTTATGCGTTATGCGTTATGCGTTATGCGTTATGCTTTATGCGTTATGCGTTATGCGTTATGCATTATGCGTTATGCGTTATGCGTTGATCGTTATGCGTTATGCGTTAGGCGTTATACGTTTGCGTTATGCGTTATGCGTTATGCGTTATGCTTTATGCGTTATGCGTTATGCGTTATGAGTTATAAGTTATGCGTTATGCGTTATGCGTTATGCGTTATGCGTTATGCGTTATGCATTTTGCGTTATGCGCCATGCGTTATGCGTTATGAGTTATGCGTTATGCGTTATGCGTTATGCGTTATGCGTTGTGCGTTATGGGTTATGTTTTATGCGTTATACGGTATGAGTTATGCGTTATGCGTTATGCGTTATGCGTTATGCGTTATGCGTTATGCGTTATGCGTTATGCGTTATGCGGTATGCGTTATGCGTTATGCGTTATGCATTTTGCGTTATGCGTTATGCGTTATGCGTTATGAGTTATAAGTTATGCGTTATGCGTTATGCGTTATGCGTTATGCGTTATGCGTTATGCGTTATGCGTTATGCGTTATGCGTTATGCGTTATGCGTTATGCGTTATGCGTTATGCGTTATGCGTTATGCGTTATGCGTTATGCGTTATGCGTTATGCGTTATGCGTTATGCGTTATGCGTTATGCGTTATGCGTTAGGCGTTATGCGTTCTGTGTTGTGCGTTGTGCGTTGTGCGTTATGCTTTATGCGTTATGCGTTATACGGTATGAGTTATGCGTTATGCGTTATGCGTTATGCGTTATGCGTTATGCGTTATGCGTTATGCGGTATGCGTTATGCGTTATGCGTTATGCATTTTGCGTTATGCGTTATGCGTTATGAGTTATAAGTTATGCGTTATGCGTTATGCGTTATGCGTTATGCGTTATGCGTTGTGCGTTATGCGTTATGCGTTATGCGTTATGCGTTATGCGTTATGCGTTATGCGTTATGCGTGATGCGTGATGCGTTATGCGTTATGCGTTATGCGTTATGCTTTTTGCGTTATGCGTTATGGGTTATGCGTTATGCGTTATGATTTGTGCGTTATACGTTTGCGTTATGCGTTATGCGTTATCCATTATGCGTTATGCTTTATGCGTTATGCGTTATGCGTTATGCGTTATGCGTTATGCGTTATTCGTTATGCGTTGATCGTTATGCGTTATGCGTTAGGCGTTATACGTTTGCGTTATGCGTTATGCGTTATGCGTTATGCTTTATGCGTTATGCGTTATGCGTTATGAGTTATAAGTTATGCGTTATGCGTTATGCGTTATGCGTTATGCGTTATGCTTTTTGCGTTATGCGTTATGGGTTATGCGTTATGCGTTATGCGTTATGCGTTATGCGTTGATCGTTATGCGTTATGCGTTAGGCGTTATGAGTTATAAGTTATGCGTTATGCGTTATGCGTTATGCGTTATGCGTTATGCGTTATGCGTTATGCGTTATGCATTTTGCGTTATGCGCCATGCGTTATGCGTTATGAGTTATGCGGTATGCGTTATGCGTTATGCGTTATGCATTTTGCGTTATGCGTTATGCGTTATGCGTTATGAGTTATAAGTTATGCGTTATGCGTTATGCGTTATGCGTTATGCGTTATGCGTTATGCGTTATGCGTTATGCGTTATGCGTTATGCGTTATGCGTTATGCGTTATGCGTTATGCGTTATGCGTTATGCGTTATGCGTTATGCGTGATGCGTGATGCGTTATGCGTTATGCGTTATGCGTTATGCGTTATGCGTTATGCGTTATACGGTATGAGTTATGCGTTATGCGTTATGCGTTATGCGTTATGCGGTATGCGTTATGCGTTATGCGTTATGCATTTTGCGTTATGCGTTATGCGTTATGGGTTATGCGTTATGCGTTATGCGTTATGCGTTATGCGTTGATCGTTATGCGTTATGCGTTAGGCGTTATGAGTTATAAGTTATGCGTTATGCGTTATGCGTTATGCGTTATGCGTTATGCGTGATGCGTGATGCGTTATGCGTTATGCGTTATGCTTTTTGCGTTATGCGTTATGGGTTATGCGTTATGCGTTATGATTTGTGCGTTATACGTTTGCGTTATGCGTTATGCGTTATCCATTATGCGTTATGCTTTATGCGTTATGCGTTATGCGTTATGCGTTATGCGTTATGCGTTATGCGTTATGCGTTGATCGTTATGCGTTATGCGTTAGGCGTTATACGTTTGCGTTATGCGTTATGCGTTATGCGTTATGCTTTATGCGTTATGCGTTATGCGTTATGAGTTATAAGTTATGCGTTATGCGTTATGCGTTATGCGTTATGCGTTATGCGTTATGCGTTATGCTTTATGCGTTATGCGTTATGCGTTATGCGTTATGCGTTATGCATTATGCGTTATGCGTTATGCGTTGATCGTTATGCGTTATGCGTTAGGCGTTATACGTTTGCGTTATGCGTTATGCGTTATGCGTTATGCTTTATGCGTTATGCGTTATGCGTTATGAGTTATAAGTTATGCGTTATGCGTTATGCGTTATGCGTTATGCGTTATGCGTTATGCATTTTGCGTTATGCGCCATGCGTTATGCGTTATGAGTTATGCGTTATGCGTTATGCGTTATGCGTTATGCGTTGTGCGTTATGGGTTATGTTTTATGCGTTATACGGTATGAGTTATGCGTTATGCGTTATGCGTTATGCGTTATGCGTTATGCGTTATGCGTTATGCGTTATGCGGTATGCGTTATGCGTTATGCGTTATGCATTTTGCGTTATGCGTTATGCGTTATGCGTTATGAGTTATAAGTTATGCGTTATGCGTTATGCGTTATGCGTTATGCGTTATGCGTTATGCGTTATGCGTTATGCGTTATGCGTTATGCGTTATGCGTTATGCGTTATGCGTTATGCGTTATGCGTTATGCGTTATGCGTTATGCGTTATGCGTTATGCGTTATGCGTTATGCGTTATGCGTTATGCGTTATGCGTTATGCGTTAGGCGTTATGCGTTCTGTGTTGTGCGTTGTGCGTTGTGCGTTATGCTTTATGCGTTATGCGTTATACGGTATGAGTTATGCGTTATGCGTTATGCGTTATGCGTTATGCGTTATGCGTTATGCGTTATGCGTTATGCGTTATGCGGTATGCGTTATGCGTTATGCGTTATGCATTTTGCGTTATGCGTTATGCGTTATGCGTTATGAGTTATAAGTTATGCGTTATGCGTTATGCGTTATGCGTTATGCGTTATGCGTTGTGCGTTATGCGTTATGCGTTATGCGTTATGCGTTATGCGTTATGCGTTATGCGTTATGCGTTATGCGTGATGCGTGATGCGTTATGCGTTATGCGTTATGCGTTATGCTTTTTGCGTTATGCGTTATGGGTTATGCGTTATGCGTTATGATTTGTGCGTTATACGTTTGCGTTATGCGTTATGCGTTATCCATTATGCGTTATGCTTTATGCGTTATGCGTTATGCGTTATGCGTTATGCGTTATGCGTTATTCGTTATGCGTTGATCGTTATGCGTTATGCGTTAGGCGTTATACGTTTGCGTTATGCGTTATGCGTTATGCGTTATGCTTTATGCGTTATGCGTTATGCGTTATGAGTTATAAGTTATGCGTTATGCGTTATGCGTTATGCGTTATGCGTTATGCTTTTTGCGTTATGCGTTATGGGTTATGCGTTATGCGTTATGCGTTATGCGTTATGCGTTGATCGTTATGCGTTATGCGTTAGGCGTTATGAGTTATAAGTTATGCGTTATGCGTTATGCGTTATGCGTTATGCGTTATGCGTTATGCGTTATGCGTTATGCATTTTGCGTTATGCGCCATGCGTTATGCGTTATGAGTTATGCGTTATGCGTTATGCGTTATGCGTTATGCGTTGTGCGTTATGGGTTATGTTTTATGCGTTATGCGTTATGCGTTATGCGTTATGCGTTATGCGTTATGCGTTATGCGATATGCATATGCGTTATGCGTTATGCGTTATGCGTTATGCGTTATGCGTTATGCGTTATGCGTTATGCGTTATGCGTTATGCGTTATGCGTTATGCGTTATGCGTTATGGGTTATGCGTTATGCGTTATGCGTTATGCGTTATGCG
Organism: Lasioglossum morio; assembly: GCA_916610235.2. Taxonomy (NCBI): domain Eukaryota; kingdom Metazoa; phylum Arthropoda; class Insecta; order Hymenoptera; family Halictidae; genus Lasioglossum; species Lasioglossum morio. Next base: position 1,525,792 of record CAKAJA020000423.1, read on the forward strand.
TTATGCGTTATGCGTTATACGGTTTGAGTTATGCGTTATGCGTTATACGTTATGCGTTATGCGTTATGCGTTATGCGTTATGCGTTATGCGTTATACGTTATTGGTTTATGCGTTATGCGTTATGCGTTATGCGTTATGCGTTATGCGTTATGCGTTATGCGTTATGCGTTGGGCGTAATACGTTTGCGTTATGCGTTATGCGTTATGCGTTATGCTTTATGCTTTATGCGTTATGCGTTATGCGTTATGGGTTATGCGTTATGCGTTATGCGTTATGCGTTATGCGTTATGCATTTTGCGTTATGCGCCATGCGTTAGGCGTTATGAGTTATGCGTTAGGCGTTATACGTTTGCGTTATGCGTTATGCGTTATGCGTTATGCTTTATGCGTTATGCGTTATGCGTTATGCTTTTTGCGTTATGCGTTATGCGTTATGCGTCATGCGTTATGCGTTATGCGTTATGCGTTATGCGTTATGCGTTATGCGTTATGGGTTATGCGTTATGCGTTATGCGTTATGCGTTATGCGTTATGCGTTATACGGTTTGAGTTATGCGTTATGCGTTATACGTTATGCGTTATGCGTTATGCGTTATGCGTTATGCGTTATGCGTTATGCGTTATGCGTTATACGTTATTGGTTTATGCGTTATGCGTTATGCGTTATGCGTTATGCGTTTTGCGTTATGCGTTATGGGTTATGTTTTATGCGTTATGCGTTATGCGTTATGCGTTATGCGTTATGCGTTATGCGTTATGCGTTATGCGTTATGCGTTATGCGTTATGCGTTATGCGTTATGCGTTTTGCGTTATGCGTTATGCGTTATGCGTTATGCGTTATGCGTTATGGGTTATGTATTATGCGTTATGCGTTATGCGTTATGCGTTGTGCGTTATGCGTTGTTCGTTATGCGTTATGCGTTGGGCGTTATACGTTTGCGTTATGCGTTATGCGTTATGCGTTATGCGTTATGCTTTCTGCGTTATGCGTTATGCGTTATGCGTTATTCATTTTACGTTATGCGCCATGCGTTATGCGTTATGCGTTATGAGTTATGCGTTATGCGTTATGCGTTATGCATTTTGCGTTATGCGCCATGCGTTATGCGTTATGAGTTATGCGTTATGCGTTATGCGTTATGCGTTATGCGTTACACGGTTTGAGTTATGCGTTATGCGTTATACGGTTTGAGTTATGCGTTATGCGTTATACGTTATTGGTTTATGCGTTATGCGTTATGCGTTATGCGTTATGCGTTATGCGTTAAGCGTTATGCGTTATGCGTTATGCGTTATGCGTTATGCGTTATGCGTTATGCGATATGCATATGCGTTATGCGTTATGCGTTATGCGTTATGCGTTATGCGTTATGCGTTATGCGTTATGCGTTATGCGTTATGCGTTATGCGTTATGCGTTATGCGTTATGCGTTATGCGTTATGCGTTATGCGTTAGGCGTTATGCGTTCTGTGTTGTGCGTTGTGCGTTGTGCGTTATGCTTTATGCGTTATGCGTTATACGGTATGAGTTATGCGTTATGCGTTATGCGTTATGCGTTATGCGTTATGCGGTATGCGTTATGCGTTATGCGTTATGCATTTTGCGTTATGCGTTATGCGTTATGAGTTATAAGTTATGCGTTATGCGTTATGCGTTATGCGTTATGCGTTATGCGTTATGCGTTATGCGTGATGCGTGATGCGTTATGCGTTATGCGTTATGCTTTTTGCGTTATGCGTTATGGGTTATGCGTTATGCGTTATGATTTGTGCGTTATACGTTTGCGTTATGCGTAATGCGTTATCCATTATGCGTTATGCTTTATGCGTTATGCGTTATGCGTTATGCGTTATGCGTTATGCGTTATGCGTTATGCGTTGATCGTTATGCGTTATGCGTTAGGCGTTATACGTTTGCGTTATGCGTTATGCGTTATGCGTTATGCTTTATGCGTTATGCGTTATGCGTTATGAGTTATAAGTTATGCGTTATGCGTTATGCGTTATGCGTTATGCGTTATGCGTTATGCGATATGCATATGCGTTATGCGTTATGCGTTATGCGTTATGCGTTATGCGTTATGCGTTATGCGTTATGCGTTATGCGTTATGCGTTATGCGTTATGCGTTATGCGTTATGCGTTATGCGTTAGGCGTTATGCGTTCTGTGTTGTGCGTTGTGCGTTGTGCGTTATGCTTTATGCGTTATGCGTTATACGGTATGAGTTATGCGTTATGCGTTATGCGTTATGCGTTATGCGTTATGCGTTATGCGTTATGCGTTATGCGGTATGCGTTATGCGTTATGCATTTTGCGTTATGCGTTATGCGTTATGCGTTATGAGTTATAAGTTATGCGTTATGCGTTATGCGTTATGCGTTATGCGTTATGCGTTATGCGTTATGCGTTATGCGTTATGCGTTATGCGTTATGCGTTATGCGTTATGCGTTATGCGTTATGCGTTATGCGTTATGCGTTATGCGTTATGCGTTATGCGTTATGCGTTATGCGTTATGCGTTATGCGTTATGCGTTATGCGTTATGCGTTATGCGTTATGCGTTATGCGTTCTGTGTTGTGCGTTGTGCGTTGTGCGTTATGCTTTATGCGTTATGCGTTATACGGTATGAGTTATGCGTTATGCGTTATGCGTTATGCGTTATGCGTTATGCGGTATGCGTTATGCGTTATGCGTTATGCATTTTGCGTTATGCTTTATGCGTTATGCGTTATGAGTTATAAGTTATGCGTTATGCGTTATGCGTTATGCGTTATGCGTTATGCGTTGTGCGTTATGCGTTATGCGTTATGCGTTATGCGTTATGCGTTATGCGTTATGCGTTATGCGTGATGCGTGATGCGTTATGCGTTATGCGTTATGCTTTTTGCGTTATGCGTTATGGGTTATGCGTTATGCGTTATGATTTGTGCGTTATACGTTTGCGTTATGCGTTATGCGTTATCCATTATGCGTTATGCTTTATGCGTTATGCGTTATGCGTTATGCGTTATGCGTTATGCGTTATGCGTTATGCGTTGATCGTTATGCGTTATGCGTTAGGCGTTATACGTTTGCGTTATGCGTTATGCGTTATGCGTTATGCTTTATGCGTTATGCGTTATGCGTTATGAGTTATAAGTTATGCGTTATGCGTTATGCGTTATGCGTTATGCGTTATGCGTTATGCGTTATGCTTTATGCGTTATGCGTTATGCGTTATGCGTTATGCATTATGCGTTATGCGTTATGCGTTGATCGTTATGCGTTATGCGTTAGGCGTTATACGTTTGCGTTATGCGTTATGCGTTATGCGTTATGCTTTATGCGTTATGCGTTATGCGTTATGAGTTATAAGTTATGCGTTATGCGTTATGCGTTATGCGTTATGCGTTATGCGTTATGCGTTATGCATTTTGCGTTATGCGCCATGCGTTATGCGTTATGAGTTATGCGTTATGCGTTATGCGTTATGCGTTATGCGTTGTGCGTTATGGGTTATGTTTTATGCGTTATACGGTATGAGTTATGCGTTATGCGTTATGCGTTATGCGTTATGCGTTATGCGTTATGCGTTATGCGGTATGCGTTATGCGTTATGCGTTATGCATTTTGCGTTATGCGTTATGCGTTATGCGTTATGAGTTATAAGTTATGCGTTATGCGTTATGCGTTATGCGTTATGCGTTATGCGTTATGCGTTATGCGTTATGCGTTATGCGTTATGCGTTATGCGTTATGCGTTATGCGTTATGCGTTATGCGTTATGCGTTATGCGTTATGCGTTATGCGTTAGGCGTTATGCGTTCTGTGTTGTGCGTTGTGCGTTGTGCGTTATGCTTTATGCGTTATGCGTTATACGGTATGAGTTATGCGTTATGCGTTATGCGTTATGCGTTATGCGTTATGCGGTATGCGTTATGCGTTATGCGTTATGCATTTTGCGTTATGCGTTATGCGTTATGCGTTATGAGTTATAAGTTATGCGTTATGCGTTATGCGTTATGCGTTATGCGTTATGCGTTGTGCGTTATGCGTTATGCGTTATGCGTTATGCGTTATGCGTTATGCGTTATGCGTAATGCGTGATGCGTTATGCGTTATGCGTTATGCGTTATGCTTTTTGCGTTATGCGTTATGGGTTATGCGTTATGCGTTATGATTTGTGCGTTATACGTTTGCGTTATGCGTTATGCGTTATCCATTATGCGTTATGCTTTATGCGTTATGCGTTATGCGTTATGCGTTATGCGTTATGCGTTATGCGTTATTCGTTATGCGTTGATCGTTATGCGTTATGCGTTAGGCGTTATACGTTTGCGTTATGCGTTATGCGTTATGCGTTATGCTTTATGCGTTATGCGTTATGCGTTATGCGTTATGAGTTATAAGTTATGCGTTATGCGTTATGCGTTATGCGTTATGCGTTATGCGTTATGCTTTTTGCGTTATGCGTTATGGGTTATGCGTTATGCGTTATGATTTGTGCGTTATACGTTTGCGTTATGCGTTATGCGTTATCCATTATGCGTTATGCTTTATGCGTTATGCGTTATGCGTTATGCGTTATGCGTTATGCGTTATTCGTTATGCGTTGATCGTTATGCGTTATGCGTTATGCGTTATGCGTTATGCGTTATGCGTTATGCGTTATGCGTTATGCGTTATGCGTTGATCGTTATGCGTTATGCGTTAGGCGTTATGAGTTATAAGTTATGCGTTATGCGTTATGCGTTATGCGTTATGCGTTATGCGTTATGCGTTATGCGTTATGCGTTATGCGTTATGCATTTTGCGTTATGCGCCATGCGTTATGCGTTATGAGTTATGCGTTATGCGTTATGCGTTATGCGTTATGCGTTGTGCGTTATGGGTTATGTTTTATGCGTTATGCGTTATGCGTTATGCGTTATGCGTTATGCGTTATGCGTTATGCGTTATGCGATATGCATATGCGTTATGCGTTATGCGTTATGCGTTATGCGTTATAAGTTATGCGTTATGCGTTATGCGTTATGCGTTATGCGTTATGCGTTATGCGTTATGCGTTATGCGTTATGGGTTATGCGTTATGCGTTATGCGTTATGCGTTATGCGTTATGCGTTATACGGTTTGAGTTATGCGTTATGCGTTATACGTTATGCGTTATGCGTTATGCGTTATGCGTTATGCGTTATGCGTTATACGTTATTGGTTTATGCGTTATGCGTTATGCGTTATGCGTTATGCGTTATGCGTTATGCGTTATGCGTTGGGCGTAATACGTTTGCGTTATGCGTTATGCGTTATGCGTTATGCGTTATGCTTTATGCGTTATGCGTTATGCGTTATGGGTTATGCGTTATGCGTTATGCGTTATGCGTTATGCGTTATGCATTTTGCGTTATGCGCCATGCGTTATGCGTTATGAGTTATGCGTTAGGCGTTATACGTTTGCGTTATGCGTTATGCGTTATGCGTTATGCGTTATGCGTTATGCGTTATGTGTTATGCTTTTTGCGTTATGCGTTATGCGTTATGCGTCATGCGTTATGCGTTATGCGTTATGCGTTATGCGTTATGCGTTATGCGTTATGCGTTATGCGTTATGCGTTATGCGTTATGCGTTATGCGTTATGCGTTATACGGTTTGAGTTATGCGTTATGCGTTATACGTTATGCGTTATGCGTTATGCGTTATGCGTTATGCGTTATGCGTTATGCGTTATGCGTTATACGTTATTGGTTTATGCGTTATGCGTTATGCGTTATGCGTTATGCGTTTTGCGTTATGCGTTATGGGTTATGTTTTATGCGTTATGCGTTATGCGTTATGCGTTATGCGTTATGCGTTATGCGTTATGCGTTATGCGTTATGCGTTATGCGTTATGCGTTATGCGTTATGCGTTTTGCGTTATGCGTTATGCGTTATGCGTTATGCGTTATGCGTTATGGGTTATGTATTATGCGTTATGCGTTATGCGTTATGCGTTGTGCGTTATGCGTTGTTCGTTATGCGTTATGCGTTGGGCGTTATACGTTTGCGTTATGCGTTATGCGTTATGCGTTATGCGTTATGCTTTATGCGTTATGCGTTATGCGTTATGCGTTATGCATTTTACGTTATGCGCCATGCGTTATGCGTTATGCGTTATGAGTTATGCGTTATGCGTTATGCGTTATGCGTTATGCGTTATGCGTTATGCGTTATACGGTTTGAGTTATGCGTTATGCGTTATACGTTATGCGTTATGCGTTATGCGTTATGCGTTATGCGTTATGCGTTATGCGTTATGCGTTATGCGTTATACGTTATTGGTTTATGCGTTATGCGTTATGCGTTATGCGTTATGCGTTATGCGTTATGCGTTTTGCGTTATGCGTTATGGGTTATGTTTTATGCGTTATGCGTTATGCGTTATGCGTTATGCGTTATGCGTTATGCGTTATGCGTTATGCGTTATGCGTTTTGCGTTATGCGTTATGCGTTATGCGTTATGCCTTATGCGTTATGCGTTATGGGTTGTGTATTATGCGTTATGCGTTATGCGTTGTGCGTTATGCGTTGTTCGTTATGCGTTATGCGTTGGGCGTTATACGTTTGCGTTATGAGTTATGCGTTATGTGTTATGCTTTATGCGTTATGCGTTATGCGTTATGCGTTATGCATTTTACGTTATGCGCCATGCGTTATGCGTTATGCGTTATGAGTTATGCGTTATGCGTTATGCGTTATGCGTTATGCGGTATGCGTTATGCGTTATGCATTTTGCGTTATGCGTTATGCGTTATGCGTTATGAGTTATAAGTTATGCGTTATGCGTTATGCGTTATGCGTTATGCGTTATGCGTTATGCGTTATGCGTTATGCGTTATGCGTTATGCGTTATGCGTTATGCGTTATGCGTTATGCGTTATGCGTTATGCGTTATGCGTTATGCGTTATGCGTTATGCGTTATGCGTTATGCGTTATGCGTTATGCGTTATGCGTTATGCGGTATGCGTTATGCGTTATGCATTTTGCGTTATGCGTTATGCGTTATGCGTTATGAGTTATAAGTTATGCGTTATGCGTTATGCGTTATGCGTTATGCGTTATGCGTTATGCGTTATGCGTTATGCGTTATGCGTTATGCGTTATGCGTTTTGCGTTATGCGTTATGCGTTATGCGTTATGCCTTATGCGTTATGCGTTATGGGTTGTGTATTATGCGTTATGCGTTATGCGTTGTGCGTTATGCGTTGTTCGTTATGCGTTATGCGTTGGGCGTTATACGTTTGCGTTATGAGTTATGCGTTATGTGTTATGCTTTATGCGTTATGCGTTATGCGTTATGCGTTATGCATTTTACGTTATGCGCCATGCGTTATGCGTTATGCGTTATGAGTTATGCGTTATGCGTTATGCGTTATGCGTTATGCGGTATGCGTTATGCGTTATGCATTTTGCGTTATGCGTTATGCGTTATGCGTTATGAGTTATAAGTTATGCGTTATGCGTTATGCGTTATGCGTTATGCGTTATGCGTTATGCGTTATGCGTTATGCGTTATGCGTTATGCGTTATGCGTTATGCGTTATGCGTTATGCGTTATGCGTTATGCGTTATGCGTTATGCGTTATGCGTTATGCGTTATGCGTTATGCGTTATGCGTTATGCGTTATGCGGTATGCGTTATGCGTTATGCATTTTGCGTTATGCGTTATGCGTTATGCGTTATGAGTTATAAGTTATGCGTTATGCGTTATGCGTTATGCGTTATGCGTTATGCGTTATGCGTTATGCGTTATGCGTTATGCGTTATGCGTTATGCGTTATGCGTTATGCGTTATGCGTTATGCGTTATGCGTTATGCGTTATGCGTTATGCGTTATGCGTTATGCGTTATGCGTTATGCGTTATGCGTTATGCGTTATGCGTTATGCGTTATGCGTTATGCGTTATGCGTTATGCGTTATGCGTTATGCGTTATGCGTTATGCGTTATGCGTTATGCGTTATGCGTTCTGTGTTGTGCGTTGTGCGTTGTGCGTTATGCGTTATGCGTTATGCATTTTGCGTTATGCGTTATGCGTTATGCGTTATGAGTTATAAGTTATGCGTTATGCGTTATGCGTTATGCGTTATGCGTTATGCGTTATGCGTTATGCGTTGTGCGTTATGCGTTATGCGTTATGCGTTGGGCGTTATACGTTTGCGTTATGAGTTATGCGTTCTGTGTTGTGCGTTGTGCGTTGTGCGTTATGCTTTATGCGTTATGCGTTATACGGTATGAGTTATGCGTTATGCGTTATGCGTTATGCGTTATGCGTTATGCGTTATGCGTTATGCGTTATGCGGTATGCGTTATGCGTTATGCATTTTGCGTTATGCGTTATGCGTTATGCGTTATGAGTTATAAGTTATGCGTTATGCGTTATGCGTTATGCGTTATGCGTTATGCGTTATGCGTTATGCGTTATGCGTTGTGCGTTATGCGTTGTTCGTTATGCGTTATGCGTTGGGCGTTATACGTTTGCGTTATGAGTTATGCGTTATGTGTTATGCTTTATGCGTTATGCGTTATGCGTTATGCGTTATGCATTTTACGTTATGCGCCATGCGTTATGCGTTATGCGTTATGCGTTATGCGTTTTGCGTTATGCGTTATGCGTTATGCGTTATGCCTTATGCGTTATGCGTTATGGGTTGTGTATTATGCGTTATGCGTTATGCGTTGTGCGTTATGCGTTGTTCGTTATGCGTTATGCGTTGGGCGTTATACGTTTGCGTTATGAGTTATGCGTTCTGTGTTGTGCGTTGTGCGTTGTGCGTTATGCTTTATGCGTTATGCGTTATACGGTATCAGTTATGCGTTATGCGTTATGCGTTATGCGTTATGCGTTATGCGTTATGCGTTATGCGTTATGCGTTATGCGGTATGCGTTATGCGTTATGCATTTTGCGTTATGCGTTATGCGTTATGCGTTATGAGTTATAAGTTATGCGTTATGCGTTATGCGTTATGCGTTATGCGTTATGCGTTATGCGTTATGCGTTATGCGTTATGCGTTATGCGTTATGCGTTATGCGTTATGCGTTATGCGTTATGCGTTATGCGTTATGCGTTATGCGTTATGCGTTATGCGTTATGCGTTATGCGTTATGCGTTATGCGTTATGCGTTATGCGTTATGCGTTATGCGTTATGCGTTATGCGTTATGCGTTCTGTGTTGTGCGTTGTGCGTTGTGCGTTATGCTTTATGCGTTATGCGTTATACGGTTTGAGTTATGCGTTATGCGTTATGCGTTATGCGTTATGCGTTATGCGGTATGCGTTATGCGTTATGCGTTATGCATTTTGCGTTATGCGTTATGCGTTATGCGTTATGAGTTATAAGTTATGCGTTATGCGTTATGCGTTATGCGTTATGCGTTATGCGTTGTGCGTTATGCGTTATGCGTTATGCGTTATGCGTTATGCGTTATGCGTTATGCGTGATGCGTGATGCGTTATGCGTTATGCGTTATGCTTTTTGCGTTATGCGTTATGGGTTATGCGTTATGCGTTATGATTTGTGCGTTATACGTTTGCGTTATGCGTTATGCGTTATCCATTATGCGTTATGCTTTATGCGTTATGCGTTATGCGTTATGCGTTATGCGTTATGCGTTATGCGTTATGCGTTATGCGTTGATCGTTATGCGTTATGCGTTAGGCGTTATACGTTTGCGTTATGCGTTATGCGTTATGCGTTATGCTTTATGCGTTATGCGTTATGCGTTATAAGTTATAAGTTATGCGTTATGCGTTATGCGTTATGCGTTATGCGTTATGCGTTATGCGTTATGCTTTATGCGTTATGCGTTATGCGTTATGCGTTATGCATTATGCGTTATGCGTTATGCGTTGATCGTTATGCGTTATGCGTTAGGCGTTATACGTTTGCGTTATGCGTTATGCGTTATGCGTTATGCTTTATGCGTTATGCGTTATGCGTTATGAGTTATAAGTTATGCGTTATGCGTTATGCGTTATGCGTTATGCGTTATGCGTTATGCATTTTGCGTTATGCGCCATGCGTTATGCGTTATGAGTTATGCGTTATGCGTTATGCGTTATGCGTTATGCGTTGTGCGTTATGGGTTATGTTTTATGCGTTATACGGTATGAGTTATGCGTTATGCGTTATGCGTTATGCGTTATGCGTTATGCGTTATGCGTTATGCGGTATGCGTTATGCGTTATGCGTTATGCGTTATGCGTTATGCGTTATGAGTTATAAGTTATGCGTTATGCGTTATGCGTTATGCGTTATGCGTTATGCGTTATGCGTTATGCGTTATGCGTTATGCGTTATGCGTTATGCGTTATGCGTTATGCGTTATGCGTTATGCGTTATGCGTTATGCGTTATGCGTTATGCGTTATGCGTTATGCGTTATGCGTTATGCGTTATGCGTTATGCGTTAGGCGTTATGCGTTCTGTGTTTTGCGTTGTGCGTTGTGCGTTATGCTTTATGCGTTATGCGTTATACGGTATGAGTTATGCGTTATGCGTTATGCGTTATGCGTTATGCGTTATGCGTTATGCGTTATGCGTTATGCGGTATGCGTTATGCGTTATGCGTTATGCATTTTGCGTTATGCGTTATGCGTTATGCGTTATGAGTTATAAGTTATGCGTTATGCGTTATGCGTTATGCGTTATGCGTTATGCGTTGTGCGTTATGCGTTATGCGTTATGCGTTATGCGTTATGCGTTATGCGTTATGCGTTATGCGTGATGCGTGATGCGTTATGCGTTATGCGTTATGCGTTATGCTTTTTGCGTTATGCGTTATGGGTTATGCGTTATGCGTTATGATTTGTGCGTTATACGTTTGCGTTATGCGTTATGCGTTATCCATTATGCGTTATGCTTTATGCGTTATGCGTTATGCGTTATGCGTTATGCGTTATGCGTTATTCGTTATGCGTTGATCGTTATGCGTTATGCGTTAGGCGTTATACGTTTGCGTTATGCGTTATGCGTTATGCGTTATGCGTTATGCGTTATGCTTTTTGCGTTATGCGTTATGGGTTATGCGTTATGCGTTATGATTTGTGCGTTATACGTTTGCGTTATGCGTTATGCGTTATCCATTATGCGTTATGCTTTATGCGTTATGCGTTATGCGTTATGCGTTATGCGTTATGCGTTATTCGTTATGCGTTGATCGTTATGCGTTATGCGTTATGCGTTATGCGTTATGCGTTATGCGTTATGCGTTATGCGTTATGCGTTATGCGTTGATCGTTATGCGTTATGCGTTAGGCGTTATGAGTTATAAGTTATGCGTTATGCGTTATGCGTTATGCGTTATGCGTTATGCGTTATGCGTTATGCGTTATGCGTTATGCATTTTGCGTTATGCGCCATGCGTTATGCGTTATGAGTTATGCGTTATGCGTTATGCGTTATGCGTTATGCGTTGTGCGTTATGGGTTATGTTTTATGCGTTATGCGTTATGCGTTATGCGTTATGCGTTATGCGTTATGCGTTATGCGATATGCATATGCGTTATGCGTTATGCGTTATGCGTTATGCGTTATAAGTTATGCGTTATGCGTTTTGCGTTATGCGTTATGCGTTATGCGTTATGCGTTATGCGTTATGCGTTATGGGTTATGCGTTATGCGTTATGCGTTATGCGTTATGCGTTATGCGTTATACGGTTTGAGTTATGCGTTATGCGTTATACGTTATGCGTTATGCGTTATGCGTTATGCGTTATGCGTTATGCGTTATACGTTATTGGTTTATGCGTTATGCGTTATGCGTTATGCGTTATGCGTTATGCGTTATGCGTTATGCGTTGGGCGTAATACGTTTGCGTTATGCGTTATGCGTTATGCGTTATGCGTTATGCTTTATGCGTTATGCGTTATGCGTTATGGGTTATGCGTTATGCGTTATGCGTTATGCGTTATGCGTTATGCATTTTGCGTTATGCGCCATGCGTTATGCGTTATGAGTTATGCGTTAGGCGTTATACGTTTGCGTTATGCGTTATGCGTTATGCGTTATGCTTTATGCGTTATGCGTTATGTGTTATGCTTTTTGCGTTATGCGTTATGCGTCATGCGTTATGCGTTATGCGTTATGCGTTATGCGTTATGCGTTATGCGTTATGGGTTATGCGTTATGCGTTATGCGTTATGCGTTATGCGTTATGCGTTATACGGTTTGAGTTATGCGTTATGCGTTATACGTTATGCGTTATGCGTTATGCGTTATGCGTTATGCGTTATGCGTTATGCGTTATGCGTTATACGTTATTGGTTTATGCGTTATGCGTTATGCGTTATGCGTTATGCGTTTTGCGTTATGCGTTATGGGTTATGTTTTATGCGTTATGCGTTATGCGTTATGCGTTATGCGTTATGCGTTATGCGTTATGCGTTATGCGTTATGCGTTATGCGTTATGCGTTATGCGTTATGCGTTTTGCGTTATGCGTTATGCGTTATGCGTTATGCGTTATGCGTTATGGGTTATGTATTATGCGTTATGCGTTATGCGTTATGCGTTGTGCGTTATGCGTTTTTCGTTATGCGTTATGCGTTGGGCGTTATACGTTTGCGTTATGCGTTATGCGTTATGCGTTATGCGTTATGCTTTATGCGTTATGCGTTATGCGTTATGCGTTATGCATTTTACGTTATGCGCCATGCGTTATGCGTTATGCGTTATGCGTTATGCGTTATGCGTTATGCGTTATGCGTTATGCGTTATGCGTTATGCGTTATACGGTTTGAGTTATGCGTTATGCGTTATACGTTATGCGTTATGCGTTATGCGTTATGCGTTATGCGTTATGCGTTATGCGTTATGCGTTATACGTTATTGGTTTATGCGTTATGCGTTATGCGTTATGCGTTATGCGTTATGCGTTATGCGTTTTGCGTTATGCGTTATGGGTTATGTTTTATGCGTTATGCGTTATGCGTTATGCGTTATGCGTTATGCGTTATGCGTTATGCGTTATGCGTTATGCGTTTTGCGTTATGCGTTATGCGTTATGCGTTATGCCTTATGCGTTATGCGTTATGGGTTGTGTATTATGCGTTATGCGTTATGCGTTGTGCGTTATGCGTTGTTCGTTATGCGTTATGCGTTGGGCGTTATACGTTTGCGTTATGAGTTATGCGTTATGTGTTATGCTTTATGCGTTATGCGTTATGCGTTATGCGTTATGCATTTTACGTTATGCGCCATGCGTTATGCGTTATGCGTTATGAGTTATGCGTTATGCGTTATGCGTTATGCGTTATGCGGTATGCGTTATGCGTTATGCATTTTGCGTTATGCGTTATGCGTTATGCGTTATGAGTTATAAGTTATGCGTTATGCGTTATGCGTTATGCGTTATGCGTTATGCGTTATGCGTTATGCGTTATGCGTTATGCGTTATGCGTTATGCGTTATGCGTTATGCGTTATGCGTTATGCGTTATGCGTTATGCGTTATGCGTTATGCGTTATGCGTTATGCGTTATGCGTTATGCGTTATGCGTTATGCGTTATGCGTTATGCGTTATGCGGTATGCGTTATGCGTTATGCATTTTGCGTTATGCGTTATGCGTTATGCGTTATGAGTTATAAGTTATGCGTTATGCGTTATGCGTTATGCGTTATGCGTTATGCGTTATGCGTTATGCGTTATGCGTTATGCGTTATGCGTTATGCGTTATGCGTTATGCGTTATGCGTTATGCGTTATGCGTTATGCGTTATGCGTTATGCTTTATGCGTTATGCGTTATGCGTTATGCGTTATGCGTTATGCGTTATGCGTTATGCGTTATGCGTTATGCGTTATGCGTTATGCGTTATGCGTTATGCGTTATGCGTTATGCGTTCTGTGTTGTGCGTTGTGCGTTGTGCGTTATGCGTTATGCGTTATGCATTTTGCGTTATGCGTTATGCGTTATGCGTTATGAGTTATAAGTTATGCGTTATGCGTTATGCGTTATGCGTTATGCGTTATGCGTTATGCGTTGTGCGTTATGCGTTATGCGTTATGCGTTGGGCGTTATACGTTTGCGTTATGAGTTATGCGTTCTGTGTTGTGCGTTGTGCGTTGTGCGTTATGCTTTATGCGTTATGCGTTATACGGTATGAGTTATGCGTTATGCGTTATGCGTTATGCGTTATGCGTTATGCGTTATGCGTTATGCGTTATGCGGTATGCGTTATGCGTTATGCATTTTGCGTTATGCGTTATGCGTTATGCGTTATGAGTTATAAGTTATGCGTTATGCGTTATGCGTTATGCGTTATGCGTTATGCGTTATGCGTTATGCGTTATGCGTTGTGCGTTATGCGTTGTTCGTTATGCGTTATGCGTTGGGCGTTATACGTTTGCGTTATGAGTTATGCGTTATGTGTTATGCTTTATGCGTTATGCGTTATGCGTTATGCGTTATGCATTTTACGTTATGCGCCATGCGTTATGCGTTATGCGTTATGCGTTATGCGTTTTGCGTTATGCGTTATGCGTTATGCGTTATGCCTTATGCGTTATGCGTTATGGGTTGTGTATTATGCGTTATGCGTTATGCGTTGTGCGTTATGCGTTGTTCGTTATGCGTTATGCGTTGGGCGTTATACGTTTGCGTTATGAGTTATGCGTTCTGTGTTGTGCGTTGTGCGTTGTGCGTTATGCTTTATGCGTTATGCGTTATACGGTATCAGTTATGCGTTATGCGTTATGCGTTATGCGTTATGCGTTATGCGTTATGCGTTATGCGTTATGCGGTATGCGTTATGCGTTATGCATTTTGCGTTATGCGTTATGCGTTATGCGTTATGAGTTATAAGTTATGCGTTATGCGTTATGCGTTATGCGTTATGCGTTATGCGTTATGCGTTATGCGTTATGCGTTATGCGTTATGCGTTATGCGTTATGCGTTATGCGTTATGCGTTATGCGTTATGCGTTATGCGTTATGCGTTATGCGTTATGCGTTATGCGTTATGCGTTATGCGTTATGCGTTATGCGTTATGCGTTATGCGTTAGGCGTTATGCGTTCTGTGTTGTGCGTTGTGCGTTGTGCGTTATGCTTTATGCGTTATGCGTTATACGGTATGAGTTATGCGTTATGCGTTATGCGTTATGCGTTATGCGTTATGCGGTATGCGTTATGCGTTATGCGTTATGCATTTTGCGTTATGCGTTATGCGTTATGCGTTATGAGTTATAAGTTATGCGTTATGCGTTATGCGTTATGCGTTATGCGTTATGCGTTGTGCGTTATGCGTTATGCGTTATGCGTTATGCGTTATGCGTTATGCGTTATGCGTGATGCGTGATGCGTTATGCGTTATGCGTTATGCTTTTTGCGTTATGCGTTATGGGTTATGCGTTATGCGTTATGATTTGTGCGTTATACGTTTGCGTTATGCGTTATGCGTTATGCGTTATGCGGTATGCGTTATGCGTTATGCATTTTGCGTTATGCGTTATGCGTTATGCGTTATGAGTTATAAGTTATGCGTTATGCGTTATGCGTTATGCGTTATGCGTTATGCGTTATGCGTTATGCGTTATGCGTTATGCGTTATGCGTTATGCATTATGCGTTATGCGTTATGCGTTATGCGTTATGCGTTATGCGTTATGCGTTGATCGTTATGCGTTATGCGTTAGGCGTTATACGTTTGCGTTATGCGTTATGCGTAATGCGTTATGCTTTATGCGTTATGCGTTATGCGTTATAAGTTATAAGTTATGCGTTATGCGTTATGCGTTATGCGTTATGCGTTATGCGTTATGCGTTATGCTTTATGCGTTATGCGTTATGCGTTATGCGTTATGCATTATGCGTTATGCGTTATGCGTTGATCGTTATGCGTTATGCGTTAGGCGTTATACGTTTGCGTTATGCGTTATGCGTTATGCGTTATGCTTTATGCGTTATGCGTTATGCGTTATGAGTTATAAGTTATGCGTTATGCGTTATGCGTTATGCGTTATGCGTTATGCGTTATGCATTTTGCGTTATGCGCCATGCGTTATGCGTTATGAGTTATGCGTTATGCGTTATGCGTTATGCGTTATGCGTTGTGCGTTATGGGTTATGTTTTATGCGTTATACGGTATGAGTTATGCGTTATGCGTTATGCGTTATGCGTTATGCGTTATGCGTTATGCGTTATGCGGTATGCGTTATGCGTTATGCGTTATGCATTTTGCGTTATGCGTTATGCGTTATGCGTTATGAGTTATAAGTTATGCGTTATGCGTTATGCGTTATGCGTTATGCGTTATGCGTTATGCGTTATGCGTTATGCGTTATGCGTTATGCGTTATGCGTTATGCGTTATGCGTTATGCGTTATGCGTTATGCGTTATGCGTTATGCGTTATGCGTTATGCGTTATGCGTTATGCGTTATGCGTTATGCGTTAGGCGTTATGCGTTCTGTGTTGTGCGTTGTGCGTTGTGCGTTATGCTTTATGCGTTATGCGTTATACGGTATGAGTTATGCGTTATGCGTTATGCGTTATGCGTTATGCGTTATGCGTTATGCGTTATGCGGTATGCGTTATGCGTTATGCGTTATGCATTTTGCGTTATGCGTTATGCGTTATGCGTTATGAGTTATAAGTTATGCGTTATGCGTTATGCGTTATGCGTTATGCGTTATGCGTTATGCGTTGTGCGTTATGCGTTATGCGTTATGCGTTATGCGTTATGCGTTATGCGTTATGCGTTATGCGTGATGCGTGATGCGTTATGCGTTATGCGTTATGCGTTATGCTTTTTGCGTTATGCGTTATGGGTTATGCGTTATGCGTTATGATTTGTGCGTTATACGTTTGCGTTATGCGTTATGCGTTATCCATTATGCGTTATGCTTTATGCGTTATGCGTTATGCGTTATGCGTTATGCGTTATGCGTTATTCGTTATGCGTTGATCGTTATGCGTTATGCGTTAGGCGTTATACGTTTGCGTTATGCGTTATGCGTTATGCGTTATGCTTTATGCGTTATGCGTTATGCGTTATGAGTTATAAGTTATGCGTTATGCGTTATGCGTTATGCGTTATGCGTTATGCTTTTTGCGTTATGCGTTATGGGTTATGCGTTATGCGTTATGCGTTATGCGTTATGCGTTGTTCGTTATGCGTTATGCGTTAGGCGTTATGAGTTATAAGTTATGCGTTATGCGTTATGCGTTATGCGTTATGCGTTATGCGTTATGCGTTATGCGTTATGCATTTTGCGTTATGCGCCATGCGTTATGCGTTATGAGTTATGCGTTATGCGTTATGCGTTATGCGTTATGCGTTGTGCGTTATGGGTTATGTTTTATGCGTTATGCGTTATGCGTTATGCGTTATGCGTTATGCGTTATGCGTTATGCGTTATGCGATATGCATATGCGTTATGCGTTATGCGTTATGCGTTATGCGTTATGCGTTATGCGTTATGCGTTATGCGTTATGCGTTATGCGTTATGCGTTATGGGTTATGCGTTATGCGTTATGCGTTATGCGTTATGCGTTATGCGTTATGCGTTATACGGTTTGAGTTATGCGTTATGCGTTATACGTTATGCGTTATGCGTTATGCGTTATGCGTTATGCGTTATGCGTTATGCGTTATACGTTATTGGTTTATGCGTTATGCGTTATGCGTTATGCGTTATGCGTTATGCGTTATGCGTTGGGCGTAATACGTTTGCGTTATGCGTTATGCGTTATGCGTTATGCTTTATGCTTTATGCGTTATGCGTTATGCGTTATGCGTTATGCGTTATGCGTTATGCGTTATGCGTTATGCGTTATGCGTTATGCGTTATGGGTTATGCGTTATGCGTTATGCGTTATGCGTTATGCGTTATGCGTTATGCGTTATACGGTTTGAGTTATGCGTTATGCGTTATACGTTATGCGTTATGCGTTATGCGTTATGCGTTATGCGTTATGCGTTATGCGTTATACGTTATTGGTTTATGCGTTATGCGTTATGCGTTATGCGTTATGCTTTATGCGTTATGCGTTATGCGTTATAAGTTATAAGTTATGCGTTATGCGTTATGCGTTATGCTTTATGCTTTATGCGTTATGCGTTATGCGTTATGGGTTATGCGTTATGCGTTATGCGTTATGCGTTATGCCTTATGCGTTATGCGTTATGGGTTGTGTATTATGCGTTATGCGTTATGCGTTGTGCGTTATGCGTTGTTCGTTATGCGTTATGCGTTGGGCGTTATACGTTTGCGTTATGAGTTATGCGTTATGTGTTATGCTTTATGCGTTATGCGTTATGCGTTATGCGTTATGCATTTTACGTTATGCGCCATGCGTTATGCGTTATGCGTTATGAGTTATGCGTTATGCGTTATGCGTTATGCGTTATGCGGTATGCGTTATGCGTTATGCATTTTGCGTTATGCGTTATGCGTTATGCGTTATGAGTTATAAGTTATGCGTTATGCGTTATGCGTTATGCGTTATGCGTTATGCGTTATGCGTTATGCGTTATGCGTTATGCGTTATGCGTTATGCGTTATGCGTTATGCGTTATGCGTTATGCGTTATGCGTTATGCGTTATGCGTTATGCGTTATGCGTTATGCGTTATGCGTTATGCGTTATGCGTTATGCGTTATGCGTTATGCGGTATGCGTTATGCGTTATGCATTTTGCGTTATGCGTTATGCGTTATGCGTTATGAGTTATAAGTTATGCGTTATGCGTTATGCGTTATGCGTTATGCGTTATGCGTTATGCGTTATGCGTTATGCGTTATGCGTTATGCGTTATGCGTTATGCGTTATGCGTTATGCGTTATGCGTTATGCGTTATGCGTTATGCGTTATGCGTTATGCGTTATGCGTTATGCGTTATGCGTTATGCGTTATGCGTTAGGCGTTATGCGTTCTGTGTTGTGCGTTGTGCGTTGTGCGTTATGCGTTATGCGTTATGCATTTTGCGTTATGCGTTATGCGTTATGCGTTATGAGTTATAAGTTATGCGTTATGCGTTATGCGTTATGCGTTATGCGTTATGCGTTATGCGTTGTGCGTTATGCGTTATGCGTTATGCGTTGGGCGTTATACGTTTGCGTTATGAGTTATGCGTTATGCGTTATGCGGTATGCGTTATGCGTTATGCGTTATGCATTTTGCGTTATGCGTTATGCGTTATGCGTTATGAGTTATAAGTTATGCGTTATGCGTTATGCGTTATGCGTTATGCGTTATGCGTTGTGCGTTATGCGTTATGCGTTATGCATTTTACGTTATGCGCCATGCGTTATGCGTTATGCGTTATGCGTTTTGCGTTATGCGTTATGCGTTATGCGTTATGCCTTATGCGTTATGCGTTATGGGTTGTGTATTATGCGTTATGCGTTATGCGTTGTGCGTTATGCGTTGTTCGTTATGCGTTATGCGTTGGGCGTTATACGTTTGCGTTATGAGTTATGCGTTCTGTGTTGTGCGTTGTGCGTTGTGCGTTATGCTTTATGCGTTATGCGTTATACGGTATCAGTTATGCGTTATGCGTTATGCGTTATGCGTTATGCGTTATGCGTTATGCGTTATGCGGTATGCGTTATGCGTTATGCATTTTGCGTTATGCGTTATGCGTTATGCGTTATGAGTTATAAGTTATGCGTTATGCGTTATGCGTTATGCGTTATGCGTTATGCGTTATGCGTTATGCGTTATGCGTTATGCGTTATGCGTTATGCGTTATGCGTTATGCGTTATGCGTTATGCGTTATGCGTTATGCGTTATGCGTTATGCGTTATGCGTTATGCGTTATGCGTTATGCGTTATGCGTTATGCGTTATGCGTTATGCGTTATGCGTTAGGCGTTATGCGTTCTGTGTTGTGCGTTGTGCGTTGTGCGTTATGCTTTATGCGTTATGCGTTATACGGTATGAGTTATGCGTTATGCGTTATGCGTTATGCGTTATGCGTTATGCGGTATGCGTTATGCGTTATGCGTTATGCATTATGCGTTATGCGTTATGCGTTATGCGTTATGAGTTATAAGTTATGCGTTATGCGTTATGCGTTATGCGTTATGCGTTATGCGTTGTGCGTTATGCGTTATGCGTTATGCGTTATGCGTTATGCGTTATGCGTTATGCGTGATGCGTGATGCGTTATGCGTTATGCGTTATGCTTTTTGCGTTATGCGTTATGGGTTATGCGTTATGCGTTATGATTTGTGCGTTATACGTTTGCGTTATGCGTTATGCGTTATCCATTATGCGTTATGCTTTATGCGTTATGCGTTATGCGTTATGCGTTATGCGTTATGCGTTATGCGTTATGCGTTATGCGTTGATCGTTATGCGTTATGCGTTAGGCGTTATACGTTTGCGTTATGCGTTATGCGTTATGCGTTATGCTTTATGCGTTATGCGTTATGCGTTACAAGTTATAAGTTATGCGTTATGCGTTATGCGTTATGCGTTATGCGTTATGCGTTATGCGTTATGCTTTATGCGTTATGCGTTATGCGTTATGCGTTATGCATTATGCGTTATGCGTTATGCGTTGATCGTTATGCGTTATGCGTTAGGCGTTATACGTTTGCGTTATGCGTTATGCGTTATGCGTTATGCATTTTGCGTTATGCGCCATGCGTTATGCGTTATGAGTTATGCGTTATGCGTTATGCGTTATGCGTTATGCGTTGTGCGTTATGCGTTATGCGGTATGCGTTATGCGTTATGCATTTTGCGTTATGCGTTATGCGTTATGCGTTATGAGTTATAAGTTATGCGTTATGCGTTATGCGTTATGCGTTATGCGTTATGCGTTATGCGTTATGCGTTATGCGTTATGCGTTATGCGTTATGCGTTATGCGTTATGCGTTATGCGTTATGCGTTATGCGTTATGCGTTATGCGTTATGCGTTATGCGTTATGCGTTATGCGTTATGCGTTATGCGTTATGCGTTATGCGTTATGCGGTATGCGTTATGCGTTATGCATTTTGCGTTATGCGTTATGCGTTATGCGTTATGAGTTATAAGTTATGCGTTATGCGTTATGCGTTATGCGTTATGCGTTATGCGTTATGCGTTATGCGTTATGCGTTATGCGTTATGCGTTATGCGTTATGCGTTATGCGTTATGCGTTATGCGTTATGCGTTATGCGTTATGCGTTATGCGTTATGCGTTATGCGTTATGCGTTATGCGTTATGCGTTATGCGTTAGGCGTTATGCGTTCTGTGTTGTGCGTTGTGCGTTGTGCGTTATGCGTTATGCGTTATGCATTTTGCGTTATGCGTTATGCGTTATGCGTTATGAGTTATAAGTTATGCGTTATGCGTTATGCGTTATGCGTTATGCGTTATGCGTTGTGCGTTATGCGTTATGCGTTATGCGTTGGGCGTTATACGTTTGCGTTATGAGTTATGCGTTATGCGTTATGCGGTATGCGTTATGCGTTATGCGTTATGCATTTTGCGTTATGCGTTATGCGTTATGCGTTATGAGTTATAAGTTATGCGTTATGCGTTATGCGTTATGCGTTATGCGTTATGCGTTGTGCGTTATGCGTTATGCGTTATGCATTTTACGTTATGCGCCATGCGTTATGCGTTATGCGTTATGCGTTATGCGTTTTGCGTTATGCGTTATGCGTTATGCGTTATGCCTTATGCGTTATGCGTTATGGGTTGTGTATTATGCGTTATGCGTTATGCGTTGTGCGTTATGCGTTGTTCGTTATGCGTTATGCGTTGGGCGTTATACGTTTGCGTTATGAGTTATGCGTTCTGTGTTGTGCGTTGTGCGTTGTGCGTTATGCTTTATGCGTTATGCGTTATACGGTATCAGTTATGCGTTATGCGTTATGCGTTATGCGTTATGCGTTATGCGTTATGCGTTATGCGTTATGCGGTATGCGTTATGCGTTATGCATTTTACGTTATGCGTTATGCGTTATGCGTTATGAGTTATAAGTTATGCGTTATGCGTTATGCGTTATGCGTTATGCGTTATGCGTTATGCGTTATGCGTTATGCGTTATGCGTTATGCGTTATGCGTTATGCGTTATGCGTTATGCGTTATGCGTTATGCGTTATGCGTTATGCGTTATGCGTTATGCGTTATGCGTTAGGCGTTATGCGTGCTGTGTTGTGCGTTGTGCGTTGTGCGTTATGCTTTATGCGTTATGCGTTATACGGTATGAGTTATGCGTTATGCGTTATGCGTTATGCGTTATGCGTTATGCGGTATGCGTTATGCGTTATGCGTTATGCATTTTGCGTTATGCGTTATGCGTTATGCGTTATGAGTTATAAGTTATGCGTTATGCGTTATGCGTTATGCGTTATGCGTTATGCGTTGTGCGTTATGCGTTATGCGTTATGCGTTATGCGTTATGCGTTATGCGTTATGCGTGATGCGTGATGCGTTATGCGTTATGCGTTATGCTTTTTGCGTTATGCGTTATGGGTTATGCGTTATGCGTTATGATTTGTGCGTTATACGTTTGCGTTATGCGTTATGCGTTATCCATTATGCGTTATGCTTTATGCGTTATGCGTTATGCGTTATGCGTTATGCGTTATGCGTTATGCGTTATGCGCTATGCGTTGATCGTTATGCGTTATGCGTTAGGCGTTATACGTTTGCGTTATGCGTTATGCGTTATGCGTTATGCTTTATGCGTTATGCGTTATGCGTTACAAGTTATAAGTTATGCGTTATGCGTTATGCGTTATGCGTTATGCGTTATGCGTTATGCTTTATGCGTTATGCGTTATGCGTTATGCGTTATGCATTATGCGTTATGCGTTATGCGTTGATCGTTATGCGTTATGCGTTAGGCGTTATACGTTTGCGTTATGCGTTATGCGTTATGCGTTATGCGTTATGCGTTATGCATTTTGCGTTATGCGCCATGCGTTATGCGTTATGAGTTATGCGTTATGCGTTATGCGTTATGCGTTATGCGTTGTGCGTTATGGGTTATGTTTTATGCGTTATGCGTTATGCGTTATGCGTTATGCGTTATGCGTTATGCGTTATGCGATATGCATATGCGTTATGCGTTATGCGTTATGCGTTATGCGTTATGCGTTATGCGTTATGCGTTATGCGTTATGCGTTATGCGTTATGCGTTATGCGTTATGCGTTATGCGTTATGGGTTATGCGTTATGCGTTATGCGTTATGCGTTATGCGTTATGCGTTATGCGTTATACGGTTTGAGTTATGCGTTATGCGTTATACGTTATGCGTTATGCGTTATGCGTTATGCGTTATGCGTTATGCGTTATGCGTTATGCGTTATACGTTATTGGTTTATGCGTTATGCGTTATGCGTTATGCGTTATGCGTTATGCGTTATGCGTTGGGCGTAATACGTTTGCGTTATGCGTTATGCGTTATGCGTTATGCTTTATGCTTTATGCGTTATGCGTTATGCGTTATGGGTTATGCGTTATGCGTTATGCGTTATGCGTTATGCGTTATGCATTTTGCGTTATGCGCCATGCGTTAGGCGTTATGAGTTATGCGTTAGGCGTTATACGTTTGCGTTATGCGTTATGCGTTATGCGTTATGCGTTATGCTTTATGCGTTATGCGTTATGTGTTATGCTTTTTGCGTTATGCGTTATGCGTTATGCGTCATGCGTTATGCGTTATGCGTTATGCGTTATGCGTTATGCGTTATGCGTTATGGGTTATGCGTTATGCGTTATGCGTTATGCGTTATGCGTTATGCGTTATGCGTTATACGGTTTGAGTTATGCGTTATGCGTTATACGTTATGCGTTATGCGTTATGCGTTATGCGTTATGCGTTATGCGTTATGCGTTATACGTTATTGGTTTATGCGTTATGCGTTATGCGTTATGCGTTATGCGTTTTGCGTTATGCGTTATGGGTTATGTTTTATGCGTTTTGCGTTATGCGTTATGCGTTATGCGTTATGCGTTATGCGTTATGCGTTATGCGTTATGGGTTATGTATTATGCGTTATGCGTTATGCGTTATGCGTTGTGCGTTATGCGTTGTTCGTTATGCGCCATGCGTTATGCGTTATGCGTTATGAGTTATGCGTTATGCGTTATGCGTTATGGGTTATGCGTTATGCGTTATGAGTTATAAGTTATGCGTTATGCGTTATGCGTTATGCGTTATGCGTTATGCGTTATGCGTTATGCGTTATGCATTTTGCGTTATGCGCCATGCGTTATGCGTTATGAGTTATGCGTTATGCGTTATGCGTTATGCGTTATGCGTTACACGGTTTGAGTTATGCGTTATGCGTTATACGGTTTGAGTTATGCGTTATGCGTTATACGTTATTGGTTTATGCGTTATGCGTTATGCGTTATGCGTTATGCGTTAAGCGTTATGCGTTATGCGTTATGCGTTGTGCGTTATGGGTTATGTTTTATGCGTTATGCGTTATGCGTTATGCGTTATGCGTTATGCGTTATGCGTTATGCGATATGCATATGCGTTATGCGTTATGCGTTATGCGTTATGCGTTATGCGTTATGCGTTATGCGTTATGCGTTATGCGTTATGCGTTATGCGTTATGCGTTATGCGTTATGCGTTATGCGTTATGCGTTATGCGTTATGCGTTAGGCGTTATGCGTTCTGTGTTGTGCGTTGTGCGTTGTGCGTTATGCTTTATGCGTTATGCGTTATACGGTATGAGTTATGCGTTATGCGTTATGCGTTATGCGTTATGCGTTATGCGGTATGCGTTATGCGTTATGCATTTTGCGTTATGCGTTATGCGTTATGAGTTATAAGTTATGCGTTATGCGTTATGCGTTATGCGTTATGCGTTATGCGTTGTGCGTTATGCGTTATGCGTTATGCGTTATGCGTTATGCGTTATGCGTTATGCGTTATGCGTTATGCGTGATGCGTGATGCGTTATGCGTTATGCGTTATGCTTTTTGCGTTATGCGTTATGGGTTATGCGTTATGCGTTATGATTTGTGCGTTATACGTTTGCGTTATGCGTTATGCGTTATCCATTATGCGTTATGCTTTATGCGTTATGCGTTATGCGTTATGCGTTATGCGTTATGCGTTATGCGTTGATCGTTATGCGTTATGCGTTAGGCGTTATACGTTTGCGTTATGCGTTATGCGTTATGCGTTATGCTTTATGCGTTATGCGTTATGCGTTATGAGTTATAAGTTATGCGTTATGCGTTATGCGTTATGCGTTATGCGTTATGCGTTATGCGATATGCATATGCGTTATGCGTTATGTGTTATGCGTTATGCGTTATGCGTTATGCGTTATGCGTTATGCGTTATGCGTTATGCGTTATGCGTTATGCGTTATGCGTTATGCGTTATGCGTTATGCGTTATGCGTTATGCGTTATGCGTTATGCGTTCTGTGTTGTGCGTTGTGCGTTGTGCGTTATGCTTTATGCGTTATGCGTTATACGGTATGAGTTATGCGTTATGCGTTATGCGTTATGCGTTATGCGTTATGCGTTATGCGTTATGCGTTATGCGTTATGCGTTATGCGTTATGCATTTTGCGTTATGCGTTATGCGTTATGCGTTATGAGTTATAAGTTATGCGTTATGCGTTATGCGTTATGCGTTATGCGTTATGCGTTATGCGTTATGCGTTATGCGTTATGCGTTATGCGTTATGCGTTATGCGTTATGCGTTATGCGTTATGCGTTATGCGTTATGCGTTATGCGTTATGCGTTAGGCGTTATGCGTTCTGTGTTGTGCGTTGTGCGTTGTGCGTTATGCTTTATGCGTTATGCGTTATACGGTATGAGTTATGCGTTATGCGTTATGCGTTATGCGTTATGCGTTATGCGGTATGCGTTATGCGTTATGCGTTATGCATTTTGCGTTATGCGTTATGCGTTATGCGTTATGAGTTATAAGTTATGCGTTATGCGTTATGCGTTATGCGTTATGCGTTATGCGTTGTGCGTTATGCGTTATGCGTTATGCGTTATGCGTTATACGTTATGCGTTATGCGTTATGCGTTATGCGTGATGCGTGATGCGTTATGCGTTATGCGTTATGCTTTTTGCGTTATGCGTTATGGGTTATGCGTTATGCGTTATGATTTGTGCGTTATACGTTTGCGTTATGCGTTATGCGTTATCCATTATGCGTTATGCTTTATGCGTTATGCGTTATGCGTTATGCGTTATGCGTTATGCGTTATGCGTTATGCGTTATGCGTTGATCGTTATGCGTTATGCGTTAGGCGTTATACGTTTGCGTTATGCGTTATGCGTTATGCGTTATGCTTTATGCGTTATGCGTTATGCGTTATGAGTTATAAGTTATGCGTTATGCGTTATGCGTTATGCGTTATGCGTTATGCGTTATGCGTTATGCGTTATGCTTTATGCGTTATGCGTTATGCGTTATGCGTTATGCATTATGCGTTATGCGTTATGCGTTGATCGTTATGCGTTATGCGTTAGGCGTTATACGTTTGCGTTATGCGTTATGCGTTATGCGTTATGCTTTATGCGTTATGCGTTATGCGTTATGAGTTATGCGTTATGCGTTATGAGTTATAAGTTATGCGTTATGCGTTATGCGTTATGCGTTATGCGTTATGCGTTGTGCGTTATGCGTTATGCGTTATGCGTTATGCGTTATGCGTTATGCGTTATGCGTGATGCGTGATGCGTTATGCGTTATGCGTTATGCTTTTTGCGTTATGCGTTATGGGTTATGCGTTATGCGTTATGCGTTATGCGTTATGCGTTATGCGTTATGCGTTATGCGTTATGCGTTATGCGTTATGCGTTATGCGTTATGCGTTATGCGTTATGCGTTATGCGTTATGCGTTATGCGTTATGCGTTATGCGTTATGCGTTATGCGTTATGCGTTATGCGTTATGCGTTATGCGTTAGGCGTTATGCGTTCTGTGTTGTGCGTTGTGCGTTGTGCGTTATGCTTTATGCGTTATGCGTTATACGGTATGAGTTATGCGTTATGCGTTATGCGTTATGCGTTATGCGTTATGCGTTATGCGTTATGCGTTATGCGTTATGCATTTTGCGTTATGCGTTATGCGTTATGCGTTATGAGTTATAAGTTATGCGTTATGCGTTATGCGTTATGCGTTATGCGTTATGCGTTGTGCGTTATGCGTTATGCGTTATGCGTTATGCGTTATGCGTTATGCGTTATGCGTGATGCGTGATGCGTTATGCGTTATGCGTTATGCTTTTTGCGTTATGCGTTATGGGTTATGCGTTATGCGTTATGATTTGTGCGTTATACGTTTGCGTTATGCGTTATGCGTTATCCATTATGCGTTATGCTTTATGCGTTATGCGTTATGCGTTATGCGTTATGCGTTATGCGTTATGCGTTATGCGTTATGCGTTGATCGTTATGCGTTATGCGTTAGGCGTTATACGTTTGCGTTATGCGTTATGCGTTATGCGTTATGCTTTATGCGTTATGCGTTATGCGTTACAAGTTATAAGTTATGCGTTATGCGTTATGCGTTATGCGTTATGCGTTATGCGTTATGCGTTATGCTTTATGCGTTATGCGTTATGCGTTATGCGTTATGCATTATGCGTTATGCGTTATGCGTTGATCGTTATGCGTTATGCGTTAGGCGTTATACGTTTGCGTTATGCGTTATGCGTTATGCGTTATGCATTTTGCGTTATGCGCCATGCGTTATGCGTTATGAGTTATGCGTTATGCGTTATGCGTTATGCGTTATGCGTTGTGCGTTATGGGTTATGTTTTATGCGTTATGCGTTATGCGTTATGCGTTATGCGTTATGCGTTATGCGTTATGCGTTATGCGATATGCATATGCGTTATGCGTTATGCGTTATGCGTTATGCGTTATGCGTTATGCGTTATGCGTTATGCGTTATGCGTTATGCGTTATGCGTTATGCGTTATGCGTTATGGGTTATGCGTTATGCGTTATGCGTTATGCGTTATGCGTTATGCGTTATGCGTTATACGGTTTGAGTTATGCGTTATGCGTTATACGTTATGCGTTATGCGTTATGCGTTATGCGTTATGCGTTATGCGTTATGCGTTATACGTTATTGGTTTATGCGTTATGCGTTATGCGTTATGCGTTATGCGTTATGCGTTATGCGTTGGGCGTAATACGTTTGCGTTATGCGTTATGCGTTATGCGTTATGCTTTATGCTTTATGCGTTATGCGTTATGCGTTATGGGTTATGCGTTATGCGTTATGCGTTATGCGTTATGCGTTATGCATTTTGCGTTATGCGCCATGCGTTAGGCGTTATGAGTTATGCGTTAGGCGTTATACGTTTGCGTTATGCGTTATGCGTTATGCGTTATGCTTTATGCGTTATGCGTTATGCGTTATGCTTTTTGCGTTATGCGTTATGCGTTATGCGTCATGCGTTATGCGTTATGCGTTATGCGTTATGCGTTATGCGTTATGCGTTATGGGTTATGCGTTATGCGTTATGCGTTATGCGTTATGCGTTATGCGTTATACGGTTTGAGTTATGCGTTATGCGTTATACGTTATGCGTTATGCGTTATGCGTTATGCGTTATGCGTTATGCGTTATGCGTTATGCGTTATACGTTATTGGTTTATGCGTTATGCGTTATGCGTTATGCGTTATGCGTTTTGCGTTATGCGTTATGGGTTATGTTTTATGCGTTTTGCGTTATGCGTTATGCGTTATGCGTTATGCGTTATGCGTTATGCGTTATGCGTTATGGGTTATGTATTATGCGTTATGCGTTATGCGTTATGCGTTGTGCGTTATGCGTTGTTCGTTATGCGCCATGCGTTATGCGTTATGCGTTATGAGTTATGCGTTATGCGTTATGCGTTATGGGTTATGCGTTATGCGTTATGAGTTATAAGTTATGCGTTATGCGTTATGCGTTATGCGTTATGCGTTGTGCGTTATGCGTTATGCGTTATGCATTTTGCGTTATGCGCCATGCGTTATGCGTTATGAGTTATGCGTTATGCGTTATGCGTTATGCGTTATGCGTTACACGGTTTGAGTTATGCGTTATGCGTTATACGGTTTGAGTTATGCGTTATGCGTTATACGTTATTGGTTTATGCGTTATGCGTTATGCGTTATGCGTTATGCGTTAAGCGTTATGCGTTATGCGTTATGCGTTGTGCGTTATGGGTTATGTTTTATGCGTTATGCGTTATGCGTTATGCGTTATGCGTTATGCGTTATGCGTTATGCGATATGCATATGCGTTATGCGTTATGCGTTATGCGTTATGCGTTATGCGTTATGCGTTATGCGTTATGCGTTATGCGTTATGCGTTATGCGTTATGCGTTATGCGTTATGCGTTATGCGTTATGCGTTATGCGTTATGCGTTAGGCGTTATGCGTTCTGTGTTGTGCGTTGTGCGTTGTGCGTTATGCTTTATGCGTTATGCGTTATACGGTATGAGTTATGCGTTATGCGTTATGCGTTATGCGTTATGCGTTATGCGGTATGCGTTATGCGTTATGCATTTTGCGTTATGCGTTATGCGTTATGAGTTATAAGTTATGCGTTATGCGTTATGCGTTATGCGTTATGCGTTATGCGTTGTGCGTTATGTGTTATGCGTTATGCGTTATGCGTTATGCGTTATGCGTTATGCGTTATGCGTTATGCGTGATGCGTGATGCGTTATGCGTTATGCGTTATGCTTTTTGCGTTATGCGTTATGGGTTATGCGTTATGCGTTATGATTTGTGCGTTATACGTTTGCGTTATGCGTTATGCGTTATCCATTATGCGTTATGCTTTATGCGTTATGCGTTATGCGTTATGCGTTATGCGTTATGCGTTATGCGTTGATCGTTATGCGTTATGCGTTAGGCGTTATACGTTTGCGTTATGCGTTATGCGTTATGCGTTATGCGTTATGCGTTATGCGTTATGCGTTATGAGTTATAAGTTATGCGTTATGCGTTATGCGTTATGCGTTATGCGTTATGCGTTATGCGATATGCATATGCGTTATGCGTTATGTGTTATGCGTTATGCGTTATGCGTTATGCGTTATGCGTTATGCGTTATGCGTTATGCGTTATGCGTTATGCGTTATGCGTTATGCGTTATGCGTTATGCGTTATGCGTTATGCGTTAGGCGTTATGCGTTCTGTGTTGTGCGTTGTGCGTTGTGCGTTATGCTTTATGCGTTATGCGTTATACGGTATGAGTTATGCGTTATGCGTTATGCGTTATGCGTTATGCGTTATGCGTTATGCGTTATGCGTTATGCGTTATGCGGTATGCGTTATGCGTTATGCATTTTGCGTTATGCGTTATGCGTTATGCGTTATGAGTTATAAGTTATGCGTTATGCGTTATGCGTTATGCGTTATGCGTTATGCGTTATGCGTTATGCGTTATGCGTTATGCGTTATGCGTTATGCGTTATGCGTTATGCGTTATGCGTTATGCGTTATGCGTTATGCGTTATGCGTTATGCGTTAGGCGTTATGCGTTCTGTGTTGTGCGTTGTGCGTTGTGCGTTATGCTTTATGCGTTATGCGTTATACGGTATGAGTTATGCGTTATGCGTTATGCGTTATGCGTTATGCGTTATGCGGTATGCGTTATGCGTTATGCGTTATGCATTTTGCGTTATGCGTTATGCGTTATGCGTTATGAGTTATAAGTTATGCGTTATGCGTTATGCGTTATGCGTTATGCGTTATGCGTTGTGCGTTATGCGTTATGCGTTATGCGTTATGCGTTATGCGTTATGCGTTATGCGTTATGCGTTATGCGTGATGCGTTATGCGTTATGCGTTATGCGTTATGCTTTTTGCGTTATGCGTTATGGGTTATGCGTTATGCGTTATGATTTGTGCGTTATACGTTTGCGTTATGCGTTATGCGTTATCCATTATGCGTTATGCTTTATGCGTTATGCGTTATGCGTTATGCGTTATGCGTTATGCGTTATGCGTTATGCGTTATGCGTTGATCGTTATGCGTTATGCGTTAGGCGTTATACGTTTGCGTTATGCGTTATGCGTTATGCGTTATGCTTTATGCGTTATGCGTTATGCGTTATGAGTTATAAGTTATGCGTTATGCGTTATGCGTTATGCGTTATGCGTTATGCGTTATGCGTTATGCGTTATGCTTTATGCGTTATGCGTTATGCGTTATGCGTTATGCATTATGCGTTATGCGTTATGCGTTGATCGTTATGCGTTATGCGTTAGGCGTTATACGTTTGCGTTATGCGTTATGCGTTATGCGTTATGCTTTATGCGTTATGCGTTATGCGTTATGAGTTATAAGTTATGCGTTATGCGTTATGCGTTATGCGTTATGCGTTATGCGTTATGCGTTATGCATTTTGCGTTATGCGCCATGCGTTATGCGTTATGAGTTATGCGTTATGCGTTATGCGTTATGCGTTATGCGTTGTGGGTTATGGGTTATGTTTTATGCGTTATACGGTATGAGTTATGCGTTATGCGTTATGCGTTATGCGTTATGCGTTATGCGTTATGCGGTATGCGTTATGCGTTATGCGTTATGCATTTTGCGTTATGCGTTATGCGTTATGCGTTATGAGTTATAAGTTATGCGTTATGCGTTATGCGTTATGCGTTATGCGTTATGCGTTATGCGTTATGCGTTATGCGTTATGCGTTATGCGTTATGCGTTATGCGTTATGCGTTATGCGTTATGCGTTTGCGTTATGCGTTATGCGTTATGCGTTATGCGTTATGCGTTATGCGTTATGCGTTAGGCGTTATGCGTTCTGTGTTGTGCGTTGTGCGTTGTGCGTTATGCTTTATGCGTTATGCGTTATACGGTATGAGTTATGCGTTATGCGTTATGCGTTATGCGTTATGCGTTATGCGGTATGCGTTATGCGTTATGCGTTATGCATTTTGCGTTATGCGTTATGCGTTATGCGTTATGAGTTATAAGTTATGCGTTATGCGTTATGCGTTATGCGTTATGCGTTATGCGTTGTGCGTTATGCGTTATGCGTTATGCGTTATGCGTTATGCGTTATGCGTTATGCGTTATGCGTGATGCGTGATGCGTTATGCGTTATGCGTTATGCGTTATGCTTTTTGCGTTATGCGTTATGGGTTATGCGTTATGCGTTATGATTTGTACGTTATACGTTTGCGTTATGCGTTATGCGTTATCCATTATGCGTTATGCTTTATGCGTTATGCGTTATGCGTTATGCGTTATGCGTTATGCGTTATTCGTTATGCGTTGATCGTTATGCGTTATGCGTTAGGCGTTATACGTTTGCGTTATGCGTTATGCGTTATGCGTTATGCTTTATGCGTTATGCGTTATGCGTTATGCGTTATGAGTTATAAGTTATGCGTTATGCGTTATGCGTTATGCGTTATGCGTTATGCTTTTTGCGTTATGCGTTATGGGTTATGCGTTATGCGTTATGATTTGTGCGTTATACGTTTGCGTTATGCGTTATGCGTTATCCATTATGCGTTATGCTTTATGCGTTATGCGTTATGCGTTATGCGTTATGCGTTATGCGTTATGCGTTATTCGTTATGCGTTGATCGTTATGCGTTATGCGTTATGCGTTATGCGTTATGCGTTATGCGTTATGCGTTATGCGTTATGCGTTATGCGTTGATCGTTATGCGTTATGCGTTAGGCGTTATGAGTTATAAGTTATGCGTTATGCGTTATGCGTTATGCGTTATGCGTTATGCGTTATGCGTTATGCGTTATGCGTTATGCGTTATGCGTTATGCATTTTGCGTTATGCGCAATGCGTTATGCGTTATGAGTTATGCGTTATGCGTTATGCGTTATGCGTTATGCGTTGTGCGTTATGGGTTATGTTTTATGCGTTATGCGTTATGCGTTATGCGTTATGCGTTATGCGTTATGCGTTATGCGTTATGCGATATGCATATGCGTTATGCGTTATGCGTTATGCGTTATGCGTTATGCGTTATGCGTTATGCGTTATGCGTTATGCGTTATGCGTTATGCGTTATGCGTTATGCGTTATGGGTTATGCGTTATGCGTTATGCGTTATGCGTTATGCGTTATGCGTTATACGGTTTGAGTTATGCGTTATGCGTTATACGTTATGCGTTATGCGTTATGCGTTATGCGTTATGCGTTATGCGTTATGCGTTATGCGTTATACGTTATTGGTTTATGCGTTATGCGTTATGCGTTATGCGTTATGCGTTATGCGTTATGCGTTGGGCGTAATACGTTTGCGTTATGCGTTATGCGTTATGCGTTATGCGTTATGCTTTATGCGTTATGCGTTATGCGTTATGGGTTATGCGTTATGCGTTATGCGTTATGCGTTATGCGTTATGCATTTTGCGTTATGCGCCATGCGTTATGCGTTATGAGTTATGCGTTAGGCGTTATACGTTTGCGTTATGCGTTATGCGTTATGCGTTATGCTTTATGCGTTATGCGTTATGTGTTATGCTTTTTGCGTTATGCGTTATGCGTTATGCGTCATGCGTTATGCGTTATGCGTTATGCGTTATGCGTTATGCGTTATGCGTTATGGGTTATGTGTTATGCGTTATGCGTTATGCGTTATGCGTTATGCGTTATGAGTTATGCGTTATGCGTTATGCGTTATGCGTTATGCGTTATGCGTTATGCGTTATGCATTTTGCGTTATGCGCCATGCGTTATGCGTTATGAGTTATGCGTTATGCGTTATGCGTTATGCGTTATGCGTTATGCGTTATACGGTTTGAGTTATGCGTTATGCGTTATACGGTTTGAGTTATGCGTTATGCGTTATACGTTATTGGTTTATGCGTTATGCGTTATGCGTTATGCGTTATGCGTTTTGAGTTATGCGTTATGGGTTATGTTTTATGCGTTATGCGTTATGCGTTATGCGTTATGCGTTATGCGTTATGCGTTATGCGTTATGAGTTATGCGTTATGCGTTATGCGTTATGCGTTATACGGTTTGAGTTATGCGTTATGCGTTATACGGTTTGAGTTATGCGTTATGCGTTATACGTTATTGGTTTATGCGTTATGCGTTATGCGTTATGCGTTTTGCGTTATGCGTTATGGGTTATGTTTTATGCGTTATGCGTTATGCGTTATGCGTTATGCGTTATGCGTTATGCGTTATGCGTTATGCGTTATGCGTTATGCGTTATGCGTTATGCTTTTTGCGTTATGCGTTATGGGTTATGCGTTATGCGTTATGATTTGTGCGTTATACGTTTGCGTTATGCGTTATGCGTTATCCATTATGCGTTATGCTTTATGCGTTATGCGTTATGCGTTATGCGTTATGCGTTATGCGTTATGCGTTATGCATTTTGCGTTATGCGCCATGCGTTATGCGTTATGAGTTATGCGTTAGGCGTTATACGTTTGCGTTATGCGTTATGCGTTATGCTTTATGCGTTATGCGTTATGTGTTATGCTTTTTGCGTTATGCGTTATGCGTTATGCGTCATGCGTTATGCGTTATGCGTTATGCGTTATGCGTTATGCGTTATGCGTTATGGGTTATGCGTTATGCGTTATGCGTTATGCGTTATGCGTTATGCGTTATACGGTTTGAGTTATGCGTTATGCGTTATACGTTATGCGTTATGCGTTATGCGTTATGCGTTATGCGTTATGCGTTATACGTTATTGGTTTATGCGTTATGCGTTATGCGTTATACGTTATTGGTTTATGCGTTATGCGTTATGCGTTATGCGTTATGCGTTATGCGTTTTGCGTTATGCGTTATGGGTTATGTTTTATGCGTTATGCGTTATGCGTTATGCGTTATGCGTTATGCGTTATGCGTTATGCGTTATGCGTTATGCGTTATGCGTTATGCGTTATGCGTTATGCGTTTTGCGTTATGCGTTATGCGTTATGCGTTATACGTTATTGGTTTATACGTTATGCGTTATGCGTTATGCGTTATGCGTTGATCGTTATGCGTTATGCGTTAGGCGTTATACGTTTGCGTTATGCGTTATGCGTTATGCGTTATGCTTTATGCGTTATGCGTTATGCGTTATGCGTTATGCGTTATGCGTTATGCGTTATGCGTTATGCGATATGCATATGCGTTATGCGTTATGCGTTAAGCGTTATGCGTTATGCGTTATGCGTTATGCGTTGTGCGTTATGCGTTATGCGTTATGCGTTATGCTTTATGCGTTATGCGTTATGCGTTATGCATTTTGCGTTATGCGCCATGCGTTATGCGTTATGCGTTATGCGTTATGCGTTATGCGTTGTTCGTTATGCGTTATGCGTTGGGCGTTATATGTTTGCGTTATGCGTTATGCGTTATGCGTTATGCGCTATGCGTTATGCGTTATGCGTTATGCGTTATGCGTTATGCGTTATGCGTTATGCGTTATGCATTTTGCGTTATGCGCCATGCGTTATGCGTTATGAGTTATGCGTTAGGCGTTATACGTTTGCGTTATGCGTTATGCGTTATGCGTTATGCTTTATGCGTTATGCGTTATGTGTTATGCTTTTTGCGTTATGCGTTATGCGTTATGCGTCATGCGTTATGCGTTATGCGTTATGCGTTATGCGTTATGCGTTATGCGTTATGGGTTATGCGTTATGCGTTATGCGTTATGCGTTATGCGTTATGCGTTATACGGTTTGAGTTATGCGTTATGCGTTATACGTTATGCGTTATGCGTTATGCGTTATGCGTTATGCGTTATGCGTTATACGTTATTGGTTTATGCGTTATGCGTTATGCGTTATACGTTATTGGTTTATACGTTATGCGTTATGCGTTATGCGTTATGCGTTATGCGTTTTGCGTTATGCGTTATGGGTTATGTTTTATGCGTTATGCGTTATGCGTTATGCGTTATGCGTTATGCGTTATGCGTTATGCGTTATGCGTTATGCGTTATGCGTTATGCGTTATGTGTTATGCGTTTTGCGTTATGCGTTATGCGTTATGCGTTATACGTTATTGGTTTATACGTTATGCGTTATGCGTTATGCGTTATGCGTTATGCGTTTTGCGTTATGCGTTATGGGTTATGTTTTATGCGTTATGCGTTATGCGTTATGCGTTATGCGTTATGCGTTATGCGTTATGCGTTATGCGTTATGCGTTATGCGTTATGCGTTATGCGTTATGCGTTTTGCGTTATGCGTTATGCGTTATGCGTTATGCGTTATGGGTTATGTATTATGCGTTATGCGTTATGCGTTATGCGTTATGCGTTGTGCGTTATGCGTTGTTCGTTATGCGTTATGCGTTGGGCGTTATCCGTTTGCGTTATGCGTTATGCGTTATGCGTTATGCTTTATGCGTTATGCGTTATGCGTTATGCGTTATGCATTTTACGTTATGCGCCATGCGTTATGCGTTATGCGTTATGAGTTATGCGTTATGCGTTATGCGTTATGCGTTATGCGTTATGCGTTATGCGTTATACGGTTTGAGTTATGCGTTATGCGTTATACGTTATGCGTTATGCGTTATGCGTTATGCGTTATGCGTTATGCGTTATGCGTTATGCGTTATGCGTTATGCGTTATGCGTTATACGTTATTGGTTTATGCGTTATGCGTTATGCGTTATGCGTTTTGCGTTATGCGTTATGGGTTATGTTTTATGCGTTATGCGTTATGCGTTATGCGTTATGCGTTATGCGTTATGCGTTATGCGTTATGCGTTATGCGTTATGCGTTATGCGTTATGCGTTATGCGTTTTGCGTTATGCGTTATGCGTTATGCGTTATGCGTTATGCGTTATGGGTTATGTATTATGCGTTATGCGTTATGCGTTATGCGTTGTGCGTTATGCGTTGTTCGTTATGCGTTATGCGTTGGGCGTTATACGTTTGCGTTATGCGTTATGCGTTATGCGTTATGCTTTATGCGTTATGCGTTATGCGTTATGCGTTATGCATTTTACGTTATGCGCCATGCGTTATGCGTTATGCGTTATGAGTTATGCGTTATGCGTTATGCGTTATGCGTTATGCGTTATGCGTTATGCGTTATGCGTTATGCGTTATGCGTTATGCGTTGGGCGTAATACGTTTGCGTTATGCGTTATGCGTTATGCGTTATGCGTTATGCTTTATGCGTTATGCGTTATGCGTTATACGGTATGAGTTATGCGTTATGCGTTATGCGTTATGCGTTATGCGTTATGCGTTATGCGTTATGCGTTGTGCGTTTTGCGTTATGCGTTCTGTGTTGTGCGTTGTGCGTTGTGCGTTATGCCTTATGCGTTATGCGTTATGCGTTATACGGTATGAGTTATGCGTTATGCGTTATGCGTTATGCGTTATGCGTTATGCGTTATGCGTTATGCGTTATGCGTTATGCGTTATGCATTTTGCGTTATGCCTTATGCGTTATGCGTTATGCGTTATGAGTTATGCGTTATGCGTTATGCGTTATGCGTTATGCGTTATGCGTTATGCGTTATGCGTTATGCGTTATGCGTTATGCGTTATGTGTTATGCGTTATGCGTTATGCGTTATGCGTTATGCGTTATGCATTTTACGTTATGCGCCATGCGTTATGCGTTATGCGTTATACGGTTTGAGTTATGCGTTATGCGTTATACGTTATGCGTTATGCGTTATGCGTTATGCGTTATGCGTTATGCGTTATGCGTTATGCGTTATACGTTATTGGTTTATGCGTTATGCGTTATGCGTTATGCGTTTTGCGTTATGCGTTATGGGTTATGTTTTATGCGTTATGCGTTATGCGTTATGCGTTATGCGTTATGCGTTATGCGTTATGCGTTATGCGATATGCGTTATGCGTTTTGCGTTATGCGTTATGCGTTATGCGTTATGCGTTATGCGTTATGGGTTATGTATTATGCGTTATGCGTTATGCGTTATGCGTTGTGCGTTATGCGTTGTTCGTTATGCGTTATGCGTTGGGCGTTATACGTTTGCGTTATGCGTTATGCGTTATGCGTTATGCTTTATGCTTTATGCGTTATGCGTTATGCGTTATGCATTTTACGTTATGCGCCATGCGTTATGCGTTATGCGTTATGAGTTATGCGTTATGCGTTATGCGTTATGCGTTATGCGTTATGCGTTATGCGTTATGCGTTATGCGTTATGCGTTATGCGTTGGGCGTAATACGTTTGCGTTATGCGTTATGCGTTATGAGTTATGCGTTATGCGTTATGCGTTATGCGTTATGCGTTATACGGTTTGAGTTATGCGTTATGCGTTATACGGTTTGAGTTATGCGTTATGCGTTATACGGTTTGAGTTATGCGTTATGCGTTATACGTTATTGGTTTATGCGTTATGCGTTATGCGTTATGCGTTATGCGTTTTGCGTTATGCGTTATGGGTTATGTTTTATGCGTTATGCGTTATGCGTTATGCGTTATGCGTTATGCGTTATGCGTTATGCGTTATGCGTTATGCGTTTTGAGTTATGCGTTATGCGTTATGCGTTATGCGTTATGCGTTATACGGTTTGAGTTATGCGTTATGCGTTATACGTTATTGGTTTATGCGTTATGCGTTATGCGTTATGCGTTATGCGTTTTGCGTTATGCGTTATGGGCTATGTTTTATGCGTTATGCGTTATGCGTTATGCATTTTGCGTTATGCGCCATGCGTTATGCGTTATGACTTATGCGTTATGCGTTATGCGTTATGCGTTATGCGTTATACGGTTTGAGTTATGCGTTATGCGTTATACGGTTTGAGTTATGCGTTATGCGTTATGGGTTATGTTTTATGCGTTATGCGTTATGCGTTATGCGTTATGCGTTATGCGTTATGCGTTGTGCGTTATGGGTTATGTTTTATGCGTTATGCGTTATGCGTTATGCGTTATGCGTTATGCGTTATGCGTTCTGTGTTGTGCGTTATGCGTTATGCGTTATGCATTTTGCGTTATGCGCCATGCGTTATGCGTTATGCGTTATGTGTTATGCGTTATGCGTTATACGGTTTGAGTTATGCGTTATGCGTTATACGGTTTGAGTTATGCGTTATGCGTTATACGTTATTGGTTTATGCGTTATGCGTTATGCGTTATGCGTTATGCGTTATGCGTTATGCGTTGTGCGTTATGGGTTATGTTTTATGCGTTATGCGTTATGCGTTATGCGTTATGCGTTATGCGTTCTGTGTTGTGCGTTGTGCGTTGTGCGTTATGCGTTATGCGTTATGGGTTACGGGTTATGCGTTATGCGTTATGCGTTATGCATTTTGCGTTATGCGTTATGCGTTATGCGTTATGCTTTATGAGTTATAAGTTATGCGTTATGCGTTATGCGTTATGTGTTATGCGTTATGCGTTATGCATTTTGCGTTATGCGCCATGCGTTATGCTTTATGAGTTATAAGTTATGCGTTATGCGTTATGCGTTATGCGTTATGCGTTATGCGATATGCGTTATGCGTTATGCGTTATGCATTTTGCGTTATGCGCCATGCGTTATGCGTTATGCGTTATGTGTTATGCGTTATGCGTTATACGGTTTGAGTTATGCGTTATGCGTTATACGGTTTGAGTTATGCGTTATGCGTTATACGTTATTGGTTTATGCGTTATGCGTTATGCGTTATGCGTTATGCGTTATGCGTTATGGGTTATGTTTTATGCGTTATGCGTTATGCGTTATGCGTTATGCGTTATGCGTTATGCGTTTTGCGTTATGCGTTATGCTTTATGCGTTATGCGTTATGCGTTATGCATTTTGCGTTATGCGTTATGCGTTGTGCGTTATGGGTTATGTTTTATGCGTTATGCGTTATGCGTTATGCGTTATGCGTTTTGCGTTATGCGTTATGCGTTATGCGTTATACGGTTTGAGTTATGCGTTATGCGTTATACGGTTTGAGTTATGCGTTATGCGTTATACGTTATTGGTTTATGCGTTATGCGTTATGCGTTATGCGTTATGCGTTATGCGTTCTGTGTTGTGCGTTGTGCGTTGTGCGTAATGCGTTATGCGTTATGGGTTATGGGTTATGCGTTATGCGTTATGCGTTATGCATTTTGCGTTATGCGTTATGCGTTATGCGTTATGCGTTATGAGTTATAAGTTATGCGTTATGCGTTATGCGTTATGCGTTATGCGTTATGCGTTATGCGTTGGGCGTTATACGTTTGCGTTATGCGTTATGCGTTATGCGTTATGCTTTATGCTTTATGCGTTATGCGTTATGCGTTATGCATTTTACGTTATGCGCCATGCGTTATGCGTTATGCGTTATGAGTTATGCGTTATGCGTTATGCGTTATGCGTTATGCGTTATGCGTTATGCGTTATGCGTTATGCGTTATGCGTTATGCGTTGGGCGTAATACGTTTGCGTTATGCGTTATGCGTTATGAGTTATGCGTTATGCGTTATGCGTTATGCGTTATGCGTTATACGGTTTGAGTTATGCGTTATGCGTTATACGGTTTGAGTTATGCGTTATGCGTTATACGGTTTGAGTTATGCGTTATGCGTTATACGTTATTGGTTTATGCGTTATGCGTTATGCGTTATGCGTTATGCGTTTTGCGTTATGCGTTATGGGTTATGTTTTATGCGTTATGCGTTATGCGTTATGCGTTATGCGTTATGCGTTATGCGTTATGCGTTATGCGTTTTGAGTTATGCGTTATGCGTTATGCGTTATGCGTTATGCGTTATACGGTTTGAGTTATGCGTTATGCGTTATACGTTATTGGTTTATGCGTTATGCGTTATGCGTTATGCGTTATGCGTTTTGCGTTATGCGTTATGGGCTATGTTTTATGCGTTATGCGTTATGCGTTATGCATTTTGCGTTATGCGCCATGCGTTATGCGTTATGACTTATGCGTTATGCGTTATGCGTTATGCGTTATGCGTTATACGGTTTGAGTTATGCGTTATGCGTTATGCGTTATGCGTTATGCGTTATGCGTTATGCGTTATGCGTTGTGCGTTTTGCGTTATGCGTTCTGTGTTGTGCGTTGTGCGTTGTGCGTTATGCCTTATGCGTTATGCGTTATGCGTTATACGGTATGAGTTATGCGTTATGCGTTATGCGTTATGCGTTATGCGTTATGCGTTATGCGTTATGCGTTATGCGTTATGCGTTATGCATTTTGCGTTATGCCTTATGCGTTATGCGTTATGCGTTATGAGTTATGCGTTATGCGTTATGCGTTATGCGTTATGCGTTATGCGTTATGCGTTATGCGTTATGCGTTATGCGTTATGCGTTATGTGTTATGCGTTATGCGTTATGCGTTATGCGTTATGCGTTATGCATTTTATGTTATGCGCCATGCGTTATGCGTTATGCGTTATACGGTTTGAGTTATGCGTTATGCGTTATACGTTATGCGTTATGCGTTATGCGTTATGCGTTATGCGTTATGCGTTATGCGTTATGCGTTATACGTTATTGGTTTATGCGTTATGCGTTATGCGTTATGCGTTTTGCGTTATGCGTTATGGGTTATGTTTTATGCGTTATGCGTTATGCGTTATGCGTTATGCGTTATGCGTTATGCGTTATGCGTTATGCGATATGCGTTATGCGTTTTGCGTTATGCGTTATGCGTTATGCGTTATGCGTTATGCGTTATGGGTTATGTATTATGCGTTATGCGTTATGCGTTATGCGTTGTGCGTTATGCGTTGTTCGTTATGCGTTATGCGTTGGGCGTTATACGTTTGCGTTATGCGTTATGCGTTATGCGTTATGCTTTATGCTTTATGCGTTATGCGTTATGCGTTATGCATTTTACGTTATGCGCCATGCGTTATGCGTTATGCGTTATGCGTTATGCGTTATGCGTTATGCGTTATGCGTTATGCGTTATGCGTTATGCGTTATGCGTTATGCGTTATGCGTTATGCGTTGGGCGTAATACGTTTGCGTTATGCGTTATGCGTTATGAGTTATGCGTTATGCGTTATGCGTTATGCGTTATGCGTTATACGGATTGAGTTATGCGTTATGCGTTATACGGTTTGAGTTATGCGTTATGCGTTATACGGTTTGAGTTATGCGTTATGCGTTATACGTTATTGGTTTATGCGTTATGCGTTATGCGTTATGCGTTATGCGTTTTGCGTTATGCGTTATGGGTTATGTTTTATGCGTTATGCGTTATGCGTTATGCGTTATGCGTTATGCGTTATGCGTTATGCGTTATGCGTTATGCGTTTTGAGTTATGCGTTATGCGTTATGCGTTATGCGTTATGCGTTATACGGTTTGAGTTATGCGTTATGCGTTATACGTTATTGGTTTATGCGTTATGCGTTATGCGTTATGCGTTATGCGTTTTGCGTTATGCGTTATGGGCTATGTTTTATGCGTTATGCGTTATGCGTTATGCATTTTGCGTTATGCGCCATGCGTTATGCGTTATGACTTATGCGTTATGCGTTATGCGTTATGCGTTATGCGTTATACGGTTTGAGTTATGCGTTATGCGTTATACGGTTTGAGTTATGCGTTATGCGTTATGGGTTATGTTTTATGCGTTATGCGTTATGCATTTTGCGTTATGCGCCATGCGTTATGCTTTATGAGTTATAAGTTATGCGTTATGCGTTATGCGTTATGCGTTATGCGTTATGCGATATGCGTTATGCGTTATGCGTTATGCGTTATGCGTTCTGTGTTGTGCGTTATGCGTTATGCGTTATGCATTTTGCGTTATGCGCCATGCGTTATGCGTTATGCGTTATGTGTTATGCGTTATGCGTTATACGGTTTGAGTTATGCGTTATGCGTTATACGGTTTGAGTTATGCGTTATGCGTTATACGTTATTGGTTTATGCGTTATGCGTTATGCGTTATGCGTTATGCGTTATGCGTTATGCGTTGTGCGTTATGGGTTATGTTTTATGCGTTATGCGTTATGCGTTATGCGTTATGCGTTATGCGTTCTGTGTTGTGCGTTGTGCGTTGTGCGTTATGCGTTATGCGTTATGGGTTACGGGTTATGCGTTATGCGTTATGCGTTATGCATTTTGCGTTATGCGTTATGCGTTATGCGTTATGCTTTATGAGTTATAAGTTATGCGTTATGCGTTATGCGTTATGTGTTATGCGTTATGCGTTATGCATTTTGCGTTATGCGCCATGCGTTATGCTTTATGAGTTATAAGTTATGCGTTATGCGTTATGCGTTATGCGTTATGCGTTATGCGTTATGCGTTATGCGTTATGCGTTATGCATTTTGCGTTATGCGCCATGCGTTATGCGTTATGCGTTATGTGTTATGCGTTATGCGTTATACGGTTTGAGTTATGCGTTATGCGTTATACGGTTTGAGTTATGCGTTATGCGTTATACGTTATTGGTTTATGCGTTATGCGTTATGCGTTATGCGTTATGCGTTATGCGTTATGGGTTATGTTTTATGCGTTATGCGTTATGCGTTATGCGTTATGCGTTATGCGTTATGCGTTTTGCGTTATGCGTTATGCTTTATGCGTTATGCGTTATGCGTTATGCATTTTGCGTTATGCGTTATGCGTTGTGCGTTATGGGTTATGTTTTATGCGTTATGCGTTATGCGTTATGCGTTATGCGTTTTGCGTTATGCGTTATGCGTTATGCGTTATACGGTTTGAGTTATGCGTTATGCGTTATACGGTTTGAGTTATGCGTTATGCGTTATACGTTATTGGTTTATGCGTTATGCGTTATGCGTTATGCGTTATGCGTTATGCGTTCTGTGTTGTGCGTTGTGCGTTGTGCGTAATGCGTTATGCGTTATGGGTTATGGGTTATGCGTTATGCGTTATGCGTTATGCATTTTGCGTTATGCGTTATGCGTTATGCGTTATGCGTTATGAGTTATAAGTTATGCGTTATGCGTTATGCGTTATGCGTTATGCGTTATGCGTTATGGGTTATGCATTTTGCGTTATGCGCCATGCGTTATGCGTTATGAGTTATGCGTTATGCGTTATGCGTTATGCGTTATGCGTTATACGGTTTGAGTTATGCGTTATGCGTTATACGGTTTGAGTTATGCGTTATGCTTTATACGTTATTGGTTTATGCGTTATGCGTTATGCGTTATGCGTTATGCGTTATGCGTTATGCGTTATGCGTTGTGCGTTATGGGTTATGTTTTATGCGTTATGCGTTATGCGTTATGCGTTATGCGTTATGCGTTCTGTGTTGTGCGTTGTGCGTTGTGCGTTATGCGTTATGCGTTATGGGTTATGGGTATGCGTTATGCGTTATGCATTTTGCG
This sequence comes from Lasioglossum morio, assembly GCA_916610235.2. Taxonomy (NCBI): domain Eukaryota; kingdom Metazoa; phylum Arthropoda; class Insecta; order Hymenoptera; family Halictidae; genus Lasioglossum; species Lasioglossum morio. Next base: position 1,569,974 of record CAKAJA020000423.1, read on the forward strand.
TTATGCGTTATGCGTTATGCGTTATGCGTTATGAGTTATAAGTTATGCGTTATGCGTTATGCGTTATGCGTTATGCGTTATGCGTTATGCGTTATGCGTTATGCGTTATGCGTTATGCGTTATGCGTTATGCATTTTGCGTTATGCGCCATGCGTTATGCTTTATGAGTTATAAGTTATGCGTTATGCGTTATGCGTTATGCATTATGCGTTATGCGTTATGCGTTATGCGTTATGCATTTTGCGTTATGCGCCATGCGTTATGCGTTATGCGTTATGCGTTATGCGTTATGCGTTATGGGTTATGTTTTATGCGTTATGCGTTATGCGTTATGCGTTATGCTTTATGCGTTATGCGTTATGCGTTATGCGTTATGCGTTATGCTTTATGCGTTATGCGTTATGCGTTATGCATTTTGCGTTATGCGCCATGCGTTATGCGTTATGAGTTATGCGTTATGCGTTATGCGTTATACGGTTTGAGTTATGCGTTATGCGTTATACGGTTTGAGTTATGCGTTATACGTTATACGTTATTGGTTTATGCGTTATGCGTTATGCGTTTTGCGTTATGCGTTATGGGTTATGTTTTATGCGTTATGCGTTATGCGTTATGCGTTATGCGTTATGCGTTATGCGTTATGCGTTATGCGTTATGCGTTTTGCGTTATGCGTTATGCGTTATGCGTTATGCGTTATGCGTTATGCGTTATGCGTTATGGGTTATGTATTATGCGTTATGCGTTATGCGTTATGCGTTATGCGTTATGCGTTATGCGTTATGCGTTATGCGTTATGCGTTTTGCGTTATGCGTTATGCGTTATGCGTTATGCGTTATGGGTTATGTATTATGCGTTATGCGTTATGCGTTATGCGTTGTGCGTTACGCGTTGTTCGTTATGCGTTATGCGTTATGAATTTTACGTTATGCGCCATGCGTTATGCGTTATGCGTTAAGAGTTATGCGTTATGCGTTATGCGTTATGCGTTATGCGTTATGCGTTATACGGTTTGAGTTATGCGTTATGCGTTATACGTTATGCGTTATGCGTTATGCGTTATGCGTTATGCGTTATGCGTTATGCGTTATACGTTATTGGTTTATGCGTTATGCGTTATGCGTTATGCGTTATGCGTTATGCGTTATGCGTTATGCGTTATGCGTTTTGCGTTATGCGTTATGGGTTATGTTTTATGCGTTATGCGTTATGCGTTATGCGTTATGCGTTAGGCGTTATGCGTTATGCGTTATGCATTTTGCGTTATGCGCCATGCGTTATGCGTTATGAGTTATGCGTTATGCGTTATGCGTTATGCGATATACGTTTTGCGTTATGCGTTATGCGTTATGCGTTATACGTTATGCGTTATGCGTTATGCGTTACGCGTTACGCGTTATGCGTTATGCGTTATGCGTTATGCGTTATGCGTTATACGTTATTGGTTTATGCGTTATGCGTTATGCGTATTGCGTTATGCGTTATGGGTTATGTTTTATGCGTTATGCGTTATGCGTTATGCGTTATGCGTTATGCGTTATGCTTTTTGCGTTATGCGTTATGGGTTATGCGTTATGCGTTATGATTTGTGCGTTATACGTTTGCGTTATGCGTTATCCATTATGCGTTATGCTTTATGCGTTATGCGTTATGCGTTATGCGTGATGCGTTATGCGTTATGCGTTATGCGTTATGCGTTGATCGTTATGCGTTATGCGTTAGGCGTTATACGTTTGCGTTATGCGTTATGCGTTATGCGTTATGCTTTATGCGTTATGCGTTATGCGTTATGCGTTATGCGTTACGCGTTACGCGTTATGCGTTATGCGTTATGCGTTATGCGTTATGCGTTATGCGTTATGCGTTATGAGTTATAAGTTATGCGTTATGCGTTATGCGTTATGCGTTATGCGTTATGCGTTATGGGTTATGCATTTTGCGTTATGCGCCATGCGTTATGCGTTATGAGTTATGCGTTATGCGTTATGCGTTATGCGTTATGCGTTATACGGTTTGAGTTATGCGTTATGCGTTATACGGTTTGAGTTATGCGTTATGCGTTATACGTTATTGGTTTATGCGTTATGCGTTATGCGTTATGCGTTATGCGTTATGCGTTATGCGTTATGCGTTATGCGTTATGCGTTATGCGTTGTGCGTTATGGGTTATGTTTTATGCGTTATGCGTTATGCGTTATGCGTTATGCGTTATGCGTTCTGTGTTGTGCGTTGTGCGTTGTGCGTTATGCGTTATGCGTTATGGGTTATGGGTATGCGTTATGCGTTATGCGTTATGCATTTTGCGTTATGCGTTATGCGTTATGCGTTATGCGTTATGCGTTATGAGTTATAAGTTATGCGTTATGATTTATGCGTTATGCGTTATGCGTTATGCGTTATGCGTTATGCATTTTGCGTTATGCGCCATGCGTTATGCTTTATGAGTTATAAGTTATGCGTTATGCGTTATGCGTTATGCGTTATGCGTTATGCGTTATGCGTTATGCGTTATGCGTTATGCATTTTGCGTTATGCGCCATGCGTTATGCGTTATGAGTTATGCGTTATGCGTTATGCGTTATGTGTTATGCGTTATACGGTTTGAGTTATGCGTTATGCGTTATACGGTTTGAGTTATGCGTTATGCGATATACGTTATTGGTTTATGCGTTATGCGTTATGCGTTATGCGTTATGCGTTATGCGTTATGCGTTATGGGTTATGTTTTATGCGTTATGCGTTATGCGTTATGCGTTATGCGTTATGCGTTATGCGTTATGCGTTATGCTTTATGCGTTATGCGTTATGCGTTATGCATTTTGCGTTATGCGCCATGCGTTATGCGTTATGAGTTATGCGTTATGCGTTATGCGTTATACGGTTTGAGTTATGCGTTATGCGTTATACGGTTTGAGTTATGCGTTATACGTTATACGTTATTGGTTTATGCGTTATGCGTTATGCGTTATGCGTTATGCGTTTTGCGTTATGCGTTATGGGTTATGTTTTATGCGTTATGCGTTATGCGTTATGCGTTATGCGTTATACGTTATGCGTTATGCGTTATGCGTTATGCGTTATGCGTTATGCGTTATGCGTTATGCGTTATGCGTTATGCGTTATTGGTTTATGCGTTATGCGTTATGCGTTATGCGTTATGCGTTATGCGTTATGCGTTTTGCGTTATGCGTTATGGGTTATGTTTTATGCGTTATGCGTTATGCGTTATGCGTTATGCGTTATGCGTTGTGCGTTATGCGTTGTTCGTTATGCGTTATGCGTTATGAATTTTACGTTATGCGCCATGCGTTATGCGTTATGCGTTATGAGTTATGCGTTATGCGTTATGCGTTATGCGTTATGCGTTATGCGTTATACGGTTTGAGTTATGCGTTATGCGTTATACGTTATGCGTTATGCGTTATGCGTTATGCGTTATGCGTTATGCGTTATACGTTATTGGTTTATGCGTTATGCGTTATGCGTTATGCGTTATGCGTTATGCGTTATGCGTTATGCGTTATGCGTTTTGCGTTATGCGTTATGGGTTATGTTTTATGCGTTATGCGTTATGCGTTATGCGTTATGCGTTAGGCGTTATGCGTTATGCGTTATGCATTTTGCGTTATGCGCCATGCGTTATGCGTTATGAGTTATGCGTTATGCGTTATGCGTTATGCGTTATGCGTTATGCGTTATGCGTTATGCTTTTTGCGTTATGCGTTATGGGTTATGCGTTATGCGTTATGATTTGTGCGTTATACGTTTGCGTTATGCGTTATCCATTATGCGTTATGCTTTATGCGTTATGCGTTATGCGTTATGCGTTATGCGTTATGCGTTATGCGTTATGCGTTATGCGTTATGCGTTATGCGTTGATCGTTATGCGTTATGCGTTAGGCGTTATACGTTTGCGTTATGCGTTATGCGTTATGCGTTATGCTTTATGCGTTATGCGTTATGCGTTATGCGTTATGCGTTATGCGTTATGCGTTATGCGTTGATCGTTATGCGTTATGCGTTAGGCGTTATACGTTATACGTTATTGGTTTATGCGTTATGCGTTATGCGTTTTGCGTTATGCGTTATGGGTTATGTTTTATGCGTTATGCGTTATGCGTTATGCGTTATGCGTTATGCGTTATGCGTTATGCTTTTTGCGTTATGCGTTATGGGTTATGCGTTATGCGTTATGATTTGTGCGTTATACGTTTGCGTTATGCGTTATGCGTTATGCGTTATGCGTTATGCGTTGTGCGTTATGCGTTATGCGTTATGCGTTGTGCGTTATGCGTTATGCGTTATGCGTTATGCGTTATGCGTTATGCGTTATGCGTTGATCGTTATGCGTTATGCGTTAGGCGTTATACGTTTGCGTTATGCGTTATGCGTTATGCTTTATGCGTTATGCGTTATGCTTTATGCGTTATGCATGATCCGTTATGCGTTATGCGTTATGCGTTATGCGTTATGCGTTATGCGTTATGCGTTATGCGATATGCATATGCGTTATGCGTTATGCGTTAAGCGTTATGCGTTATGCGTTATGCGTTATGCGTTGTCCGTTATGCGTTATGCGTTATGCGTTATGCGATATGCATATGCGTTATGCGATATGCGTTATGCGTTATGCGTTATGCGTTATGCGTTATGCGTTATGCGTTATGAGTTATACGTTATGCGTTATGCGTTATGCGTTATGCGTTATGCGTTATGCGTTTTGCGTTTTGCGTTATGGGTTATGTTTTATGCGTTATACGTTATGCGTTATGCGTTATGCGTTATGCTTTATGCGTTATGCGTTATGCTTTATGCGTTATGCATGATCCCTTATGCGTTAGGCGTTATGCGTTATGCGTGATCCGTTATGCGTTAGGCGTTATGCGTTATGCGTTATGCATTTTGCGTTATGCGCCATGCGTTATGCGTTATGAGTTATGCGTTATGCGTTATGCGTTATGCGATATACGTTTTGCGTTATGCGTTATGCGTTATGCGTTATACGTTATGCGTTATGCGTTATGCGTTACGCGTTACGCGTTATGCGTTATGCGTTATGCGTTATGCGTTATGCTTTATGCGTTATGCGTTATGCGTTATACGGTATGAGTTATGCGTTATGCGTTATGCGTTATGCGTTATGCGTTCTGTGTTGTGCGTTGTGCGTTGTGCGTTATGCGTTATGCGTTATGGGTTATGGGTTATGCGTTATGCGTTATGCGTTATGCGTTATGCATTTTGCGTTCTGCGTTATGCGTTCTGCGTTATGCGTTATGCGTTATGCGTTATGCGATATGCATATGCGTTAGGCGTTATGCGTTATGCGTTATGCGTTATGCGTTATGCGTTATGCGTTATGCGTTATGCGTTATGCGTTAGGCGTTATACGTTTGCGTTATGCGTTATGCGTTATGCGTTATGCTTTATGCGTTATGCGTTATGTGTTCTGCTTTTTGCGTTATGCGTTATGCGTTATGCGTTATGCGTTATGCGTTATGCGTTATGCGTTATGCGTTATGCGTTATGGGTTATGCGTTATGCGTTATGCGTTATGCGTTATGCGTTATGCGTTATACGGTTTGAGTTATGCGTTATGCGTTATACGTTATGCGTTATGCGTTATGCGTTATGCGTTATGCGTTATGCGTTATGCGTTATGCGTTATGCGTTATGCGTTATGCGTTATTGGTTTATGCGTTATGCGTTATGCGTTATGCGTTATGCGATATACGTTTTGCGTTGTGCGTTGTGCGTTATGCGTTATGCGTTATGGGTTACGGGTTATGCGTTATGCGTTATGCGTTATGCGTTATGCGTTATGCATTTTGCGTTATGCGTTATGCGTTCTGCGTTATGCGTTATGCGTTATGCGTTATGCGATATGCATATGCGTTAGGCGTTATGCGTTATGCGTTATGCGTTATGCGTTAGGCGTTATACGTTTGCGTTATGCGTTATGCGTTATGCGTTATGCTTTATGCGTTATGCGTTATGTGTTCTGCTTTTTGCGTTATGCGTTATGCGTTATGCGTTATGCGTTATGCGTTATGCGTTATGCGTTATGCGTTATGCGTTATGGGTTATGCGTTATGCGTTATGCGTTATGCGTTATGCGTTATGCGTTATACGGTTTGAGTTATGCGTTATGCGTTATGCGTACGCGTTACGCGTTATGCGTTATGCGTTATGCGTTATGCGTTATGCGTTATGAGTTATGCGTTATGCGTTATACGGTATGAGTTATGCGTTATGCGTTATGCGTTATGCGTTATGCGTTCTGTGTTGTGCGTTGTGCGTTGTGCGTTATGCGTTATGCGTTATGGGTTACGGGTTATGCGTTATGCGTTATGCGTTATGCGTTATGCGTTATGCATTTTGCGTTATGCGTTATGCGTTCTGCGTTATGCGTTATGCGTTATGCGTTATGCGATATGCATATGCGTTAGGCGTTATGCGTTATGCGTTATGCGTTATGCGTTATGCGTTATGCGTTATGCGTTATGCGTTAGGCGTTATACGTTTGCGTTATGCGTTATGCGTTATGCGTTATGCTTTATGCGTTATGCGTTATGTGTTCTGCTTTTTGCGTTATGCGTTATGCGTTATGCGTTATGCGTTATGCGTTATGCGTTATGCGTTATGCGTTATGCGTTATGGGTTATGCGTTATGCGTTATGCGTTATGCGTTATGCGTTATGCGTTATGCGTTATTGGTTTATGCGTTATGCGTTATGCGTTATGCGTTATGCGTTATGCGTTATGCGTTATGCGTTATGGGTTTTGCGTTATGCGTTATGGGTTATGTTTTATGCGTTATGCGTTATGCGTTATGCGTTATGCGTTATGCGTTATGCGTTATGCGTTATGCGTTATGCGTTATGCGTTTTGCGTTATGCGTTATGCGTTATGCGTTATGCGTTATGCGTTATGCGTTATGCGTTATGGGTTATGTATTATGCGTTATGCGTTATGCGTTATGCGTTATGCGTTATGCGTTATGCGTTTTGCGTTATGCGTTATGCGTTATGCGTTATGCGTTATGCGTTATGGGTTATGGGTTATGTATTATGCGTTATGCGTTATGCGTTATGCGTTATGCGTTGTGCGTTATGCGTTGTTCGTTATGCGTTATGCGTTATGAATTTTACGTTATGCGCCATGCGTTATGCGTTATGCGTTATGAGTTATGCGTTATGCGTTATGCGTTATGCGTTATGCGTTATGCGTTATACGGTTTGAGTTATGCGTTATGCGTTATACGTTATGCGTTATGCGTTATGCGTTATGCGTTATGCGTTATGCGTTATGCGTTATGCGTTATACGTTATTGGTTTATGCGTTATGCGTTATGCGTTATGCGTTATGCGTTATGCGTTATGCGTTATGCGTTTTGCGTTATGCGTTATGGGTTATGTTTTATGCGTTATGCGTTATGCGTTATGCGTTATGCGTTATGCGTTATGCGTTATGCGTTATGCGTTATGCGTTATGCGGTTTTGCGTTATGCGTTATGCGTTATGCGTTATGCGTTATGCGTTATGCGTTATGCGTTATGGGTTATGTATTATGCGTTATGCGTTATGCGTTATGCGTTGTGCGTTATGCGTTGTTCGTTATGCGTTATGCGTTGGGCGTTATACGTTTGCGTTATGCGTTATGCGTTATGCGTTATGCTTTATGCGTTATGCGTTATGCGTTATGCGTTATGAATTTTACGTTATGCGCCATGCGTTATGCGTTATGCGTTATGAGTTATGCGTTATGCGTTATGCGTTATGCGTTATGCGTTATGCGTTATGCGTTATGCGTTATACGGTTTGAGTTATGCGTTATGCGTTATACGTTATGCGTTATGCGTTATGCGTTATGCGTTATGCGTTATGCGTTATACGTTATTGGTTTATGCGTTATGCGTTATGCGTTATGCGTTATGCGTTTTGCGTTATGCGTTATGCGTTATGCGTTATGCGTTAGGCGTTATACGTTTGCGTTATGCGTTATGCGTTATGCGTTATGCTTTATGCGTTATGCGTTATGTGTTCTGCTTTTTGCGTTATGCGTTATGCGTTATGCGTTATGCGTTATGCGTTATGCGTTATGCGTTATGCGTTATGCGTTATGCGTTATGCGTTATGGGTTATGCGTTATGCGTTATGCGTTATGCGTTATGCGTTATGCGTTATACGGTTTGAGTTATGCGTTATGCGTTATACGTTATGCGTTATGCGTTATGCATTATGCGTTATGCGTTATGCGTTATGCGTTATGCGTTATTGGTTTATGCGTTATGCGTTATGCGTTATGCGTTATGCGTTATGCGTTATGAGTTATGGGTTTTGCGTTATGCGTTATGGGTTATGTTTTATGCGTTATGCGTTATGCGTTATGCGTTATGCGTTATGCGTTATGCGTTATGCGTTATACGTTATGCGTTATGCGTTATGCGTTACGCGTTACGCGTTATGCGTTATGCGTTATGCGTTATGCGTTATGCTTTATGCGTTATGCGTTATGCGTTATACGGTATGAGTTATGCGTTATGCGTTATGCGTTATGCGTTATGCGTTCTGTGTTGTGCGTTGTGCGTTGTGCGTTATGCGTTATGCGTTATGGGTTATGGGTTATGCGTTATGCGTTATGCGATATGCATATGCGTTAGGCGTTATGCGTTATGCGTTATGCGTTATGCGTTATGCGTTATGCGTTATGCGTTATGCGTTAGGCGTTATACGTTTGCGTTATGCGTTATGCGTTATGCGTTATGCTTTATGCGTTATGCGTTATGTGTTCTGCTTTTTGCGTTATGCGTTATGCGTTATGCGTTATGCGTTATGCGTTATGCGTTATGCGTTATGCGTTATGCGTTATGCGTTATGCGTTATGGGTTATGCGTTATGCGTTATGCGTTATGCGTTATGCGTTATGCGTTATTGGTTTATGCGTTATGCGTTATGCGTTATGCGTTATGCGTTATGCGTTATGCGTTATGCGTTATGCGTTATGGGTTTTGCGTTATGCGTTATGGGTTATGTTTTATGCGTTATGCGTTATGCGTTATGCGTTATGCGTTATGCGTTATGCGTTATGCGTTATGCGTTATGCGTTATGCGTTATGCGTTTTGCGTTATGCGTTATGCGTTATGCGTTATGCGTTATGCGTTATGCGTTATGCGTTATGGGTTATGTATTATGCGTTATGCGTTATGCGTTATGCGTTATGCGTTATGCGTTATGCGTTATGCGTTATGCGTTATGCGTTATGCGTTATGCGTTATGCGTTATGGGTTATGTATTATGCGTTATGCGTTATGCATATGCGTTATGCGATATGCGTTATGCGTTATGCGTTATGCGTTATGCGTTATGCGTTATGCGTTATGCGTTATGAGTTATACGTTATGCGTTATGCGTTATGCGTTATGCGTTATGCGTTATGCGTTATGCGTTTTGCGTTTTGCGTTATGGGTTATGTTTTATGCGTTATGCGTTATGCGTTATGCGTTATGCGTTATGCTTTATGCGTTATGCGTTATGCTTTATGCGTTATGCATGATCCCTTATGCGTTAGGCGTTATGCGTTATGCGTGATCCGTTATGCGTTAGGCGTTATGCGTTATGCGTTATGCATTTTGCGTTATGCGCCATGCGTTATGCGTTATGAGTTATGCGTTATGCGTTATGCGTTATGCGATATACGTTTTGCGTTATGCGTTATGCGTTATGCGTTATACGTTATGCGTTATGCGTTATGCGTTACGCGTTACGCGTTATGCGTTATGCGTTATGCGTTATGCGTTATGCTTTATGCGTTATGCGTTATGCGTTATACGGTATGAGTTATGCGTTATGCGTTATGCGTTATGCGTTATGCGTTCTGTGTTGTGCGTTGTGCGTTGTGCGTTATGCGTTATGCGTTATGGGTTATGGGTTATGCGTTATGCGTTATGCATTATGCGTTATGCATTTTGCGTTATGCGTTATGCGTTCTGCGTTATGCGTTATGCGTTATGCGTTATGCGATATGCATATGCGTTAGGCGTTATGCGTTATGCGTTATGCGTTATGCGTTATGCGTTATGCGTTATGCGTTATGCGTTAGGCGTTATACGTTTGCGTTATGCGTTATGCGTTATGCGTTATGCTTTATGCGTTATGCGTTATGTGTTCTGCTTTTTGCGTTATGCGTTATGCGTTATGCGTTATGCGTTATGCGTTATGCGTTATGCGTTATGCGTTATGCGTTATGGGTTATGCGTTATGCGTTATGCGTTATGCGTTATGCGTTATGCGTTATTGGTTTATGCGTTATGCGTTATGCGTTATGCGTTATGCGTTATGCGTTATGCGTTATGCGTTATGGGTTTTGCGTTATGCGTTATGGGTTATGTTTTATGCGTTATGCGTTATGCGTTATGCGTTATGCGTTATGCGTTATGCGTTATGCGTTATGCGTTATGCGTTATGCGTTATGCGTTTTGCGTTATGCGTTATGCGTTATGCGTTATGCGTTATGCGTTATGCGTTATGCGTTATGGGTTATGTATTATGCGTTATGCGTTATGCGTTATGCGTTATGCGTTATGCGTTATGCGTTTTGCGTTATGCGTTATGCGTTATGCGTTATGCGTTATGCGTTATGGGTTATGTATTATGCGTTATGCGTTATGCGTTATGCGTTGTGCGTTATGCGTTGTTCGTTATGCGTTATGCGTTATGAATTTTACGTTATGCGCCATGCGTTATGCGTTATGCGTTATGAGTTATGCGTTATGCGTTATGCGTTATGCGTTATGCGTTATGCGTTATACGGTTTGAGTTATGCGTTATGCGTTATACGTTATGCGTTATGCGTTATGCGTTATGCGTTATGCGTTATGCGTTATACGTTATTGGTTTATGCGTTATGCGTTATGCGTTATGCGTTATGCGTTATGCGTTATGCGTTTTGCGTTATGCGTTATGGGTTATGTTTTATGCGTTATGCGTTATGCGTTATGCGTTATGCGTTATGCGTTATGCGTTATGCGTTTTGCGTTATGCGTTATGGGTTATGTTTTATGCGTTATGCGTTATGCGTTATGCGTTATGCGTTATGCGTTATGCGTTATGCGTTATGCGTTATGCGTTTTGCGTTATGCGTTATGCGTTATGCGTTATGCGTTATGCGTTATGCGTTATGCGTTATGGGTTATGTATTATGCGTTATGCGTTATGCGTTATGCGTTGTGCGTTATGCGTTGTTCGTTATGCGTTATGCGTTGGGCGTTATACGTTTGCGTTATGCGTTATGCGTTATGCGTTATGCTTTATGCGTTATGCGTTATGCGTTATGCGTTATGAATTTTACGTTATGCGCCATGCGTTATGCGTTATGCGTTATGAGTTATGCGTTATGCGTTATGCGTTATGCGTTATGCGTTATGCGTTATGCGTTATGCGTTATACGGTTTGAGTTATGCGTTATGCGTTATACGTTATGCGTTATGCGTTATGCGTTATGCGTTATGCGTTATGCGTTATGCGTTATACGTTATTGGTTTATGCGTTATGCGTTATGCGTTATGCGTTATGCGTTTTGCGTTATGCGTTATGCGTTATGCGTTATGCGTTAGGCGTTATACGTTTGCGTTATGCGTTATGCGTTATGCGTTATGCTTTATGCGTTATGCGTTATGTGTTCTGCTTTTTGCGTTATGCGTTATGCGTTATGCGTTATGCGTTATGCGTTATGCGTTATGCGTTATGCGTTATGCGTTATGCGTTATGCGTTATGGGTTATGCGTTATGCGTTATGCGTTATGCGTTATGCGTTATACGGTTTGAGTTATGCGTTATGCGTTATACGTTATGCGTTATGCGTTATGCATTATGCGTTATGCGTTATGCGTTATGCGTTATGCGTTATTGGTTTATGCGTTATGCGTTATGCGTTATGCGTTATGCGTTATGCGTTATGCGTTATGCGTTATGCGTTATGCGTTATGCGTTATGGGTTATGCGTTATGCGTCATGCGTTATGCGTTATGCGTTATGCGTTATGCGTTATTGGTTTATGCGTTATGCGTTATGCGTTATGCGTTATGCGTTATGCGTTATGCGTTATGCGTTATGGGTTTTGCGTTATGCGTTATGGGTTATGTTTTATGCGTTATGCGTTATGCGTTATGCGTTATGCGTTATGCGTTATGCGTTATGCGTTATGCGTTATGCGTTATGCGTTATGCGTTTTGCGTTATGCGTTATGCGTTATGCGTTATGCGTTATGCGTTATGCGTTATGCGTTATGGGTTATGTATTATGCGTTATGCGTTATGCGTTATGCGTTATGCGTTATGCGTTTTGCGTTATGCGTTATGCGTTATGCGTTATGCGTTATGCGTTATGGGTTATGTATTATGCGTTATGCGTTATGCGTTATGCGTTGTGCGTTATGCGTTGTTCGTTATGCGTTATGCGTTATGAATTTTACGTTATGCGCCATGCGTTATGCGTTATGCGTTATGAGTTATGCGTTATGCGTTATGCGTTATGCGTTATGCGTTATGCGTTATACGGTTTGAGTTATGCGTTATGCGTTATACGTTATGCGTTATGCGTTATGCGTTATGCGTTATGCGTTATGCGTTATGCGTTATGCGTTATGCGTTATACGTTATTGGTTTATGCGTTATGCGTTATGCGTTATGCGTTATGCGTTATGCGTTATGCGTTATGCGTTTTGCGTTATGCGTTATGGGTTATGTTTTATGCGTTATGCGTTATGCGTTATGCGTTATGCGTTATGCGTTATGCGTTATGCGTTATGCGTTATGCGTTATGCGTTATGCGGTTTTGCGTTATGCGTTATGCGTTATGCGTTATGCGTTATGCGTTATGCGTTATGCGTTATGGGTTATGTATTATGCGTTATGCGTTATGCGTTATGCGTTGTGCGTTATGCGTTGTTCGTTATGCGTTATGCGTTGGGCGTTATACGTTTGCGTTATGCGTTATGCGTTATGCGTTATGCTTTATGCGTTATGCGTTATGCGTTATGCGTTATGAATTTTACGTTATGCGCCATGCGTTATGCGTTATGCGTTATGAGTTATGCGTTATGCGTTATGCGTTATGCGTTATGCGTTATGCGTTATGCGTTATGCGTTATACGGTTTGAGTTATGCGTTATGCGTTATACGTTATGCGTTATGCGTTATGCGTTATGCGTTATGCGTTATGCGTTATACGTTATTGGTTTATGCGTTATGCGTTATGCGTTATGCGTTATGCGTTTTGCGTTATGCGTTATGCGTTATGCGTTATGCGTTAGGCGTTATACGTTTGCGTTATGCGTTATGCGTTATGCGTTATGCTTTATGCGTTATGCGTTATGTGTTCTGCTTTTTGCGTTATGCGTTATGCGTTATGCGTTATGCGTTATGCGTTATGCGTTATGCGTTATGCGTTATGCGTTATGCGTTATGCGTTATGGGTTATGCGTTATGCGTTATGCGTTATGCGTTATGCGTTATACGGTTTGAGTTATGCGTTATGCGTTATACGTTATGCGTTATGCGTTATGCATTATGCGTTATGCGTTATGCGTTATGCGTTATGCGTTATTGGTTTATGCGTTATGCGTTATGCGTTATGCGTTATGCGTTATGCGTTATGAGTTATGGGTTTTGCGTTATGCGTTATGGGTTATGTTTTATGCGTTATGCGTTATGCGTTATGCGTTATGCGTTATGCGTTATGCGTTATGCGTTATGCGTTATACGTTATGCGTTATGCGTTATGCGTTACGCGTTACGCGTTATGCGTTATGCGTTATGCGTTATGCGTTATGCTTTATGCGTTATGCGTTATGCGTTATACGGTATGAGTTATGCGTTATGCGTTATGCGTTATGCGTTATGCGTTATGCGTTCTGTGTTGTGCGTTGTGCGTTGTGCGTTATGCGTTATGCGTTATGGGTTATGGGTTATGCGTTATGCGTTATGCGATATGCATATGCGTTAGGCGTTATGCGTTATGCGTTATGCGTTATGCGTTATGCGTTATGCGTTATGCGTTATGCGTTAGGCGTTATACGTTTGCGTTATGCGTTATGCGTTATGCGTTATGCTTTATGCGTTATGCGTTATGTGTTCTGCTTTTTGCGTTATGCGTTATGCGTTATGCGTTATGCGTTATGCGTTATGCGTTATGCGTTATGCGTTATGCGTTATGCGTTATGCGTTATGGGTTATGCGTTATGCGTTATGCGTTATGCGTTATGCGTTATGCGTTATTGGTTTATGCGTTATGCGTTATGCGTTATGCGTTATGCGTTATGCGTTATGCGTTATGCGTTATGCGTTATGGGTTTTGCGTTATGCGTTATGGGTTATGTTTTATGCGTTATGCGTTATGCGTTATGCGTTATGCGTTATGCGTTATGCGTTATGCGTTATGCGTTATGCGTTATGCGTTTTGCGTTATGCGTTATGCGTTATGCGTTATGCGTTATGCGTTATGCGTTATGCGTTATGGGTTATGTATTATGCGTTATGCGTTATGCGTTATGCGTTATGCGTTATGCGTTATGCGTTATGCGTTATGCGTTATGCGTTATGCGTTATGCGTTATGCGTTATGGGTTATGTATTATGCGTTATGCGTTATGCATATGCGTTATGCGATATGCGTTATGCGTTATGCGTTATGCGTTATGCGTTATGCGTTATGCGTTATGCGTTATGAGTTATACGTTATGCGTTATGCGTTATGCGTTATGCGTTATGCGTTATGCGTTATGCGTTTTGCGTTTTGCGTTATGGGTTATGTTTTATGCGTTATACGTTATGCGTTATGCGTTATGCGTTATGCTTTATGCGTTATGCGTTATGCTTTATGCGTTATGCATGATCCCTTATGCGTTAGGCGTTATGCGTTATGCGTGATCCGTTATGCGTTAGGCGTTATGCGTTATGCGTTATGCATTTTGCGTTATGCGCCATGCGTTATGCGTTATGAGTTATGCGTTATGCGTTATGCGTTATGCGATATACGTTTTGCGTTATGCGTTATGCGTTATGCGTTATACGTTATGCGTTATGCGTTATGCGTTACGCGTTACGCGTTATGCGTTATGCGTTATGCGTTATGCGTTATGCTTTATGCGTTATGCGTTATGCGTTATACGGTATGAGTTATGCGTTATGCGTTATGCGTTATGCGTTATGCGTTCTGTGTTGTGCGTTGTGCGTTGTGCGTTATGCGTTATGCGTTATGGGTTATGGGTTATGCGTTATGCGTTATGCATTATGCGTTATGCATTTTGCGTTATGCGTTATGCGTTCTGCGTTATGCGTTATGCGTTATGCGTTATGCGATATGCATATGCGTTAGGCGTTATGCGTTATGCGTTATGCGTTATGCGTTATGCGTTATGCGTTATGCGTTATGCGTTAGGCGTTATACGTTTGCGTTATGCGTTATGCGTTATGCGTTATGCTTTATGCGTTATGCGTTATGTGTTCTGCTTTTTGCGTTATGCGTTATGCGTTATGCGTTATGCGTTATGCGTTATGCGTTATGCGTTATGCGTTATGCGTTATGCGTTATGCGTTATGCGTTATGCGTTATGCGTTATGCGTTATGCGTTATTGGTTTATGCGTTATGCGTTATGCGTTATGCGTTATGCGTTATGCGTTATGCGTTATGCGTTATGGGTTTTGCGTTATGCGTTATGGGTTATGTTTTATGCGTTATGCGTTATGCGTTATGCGTTATGCGTTATGCGTTATGCGTTATGCGTTATGCGTTATGCGTTATGCGTTTTGCGTTATGCGTTATGCGTTATGCGTTATGCGTTATGCGTTATGCGTTATGCGTTATGGGTTATGTATTATGCGTTATGCGTTATGCGTTATGCGTTATGCGTTATGCGTTATGCGTTTTGCGTTATGCGTTATGCGTTATGCGTTATGCGTTATGCGTTATGGGTTATGTATTATGCGTTATGCGTTATGCGTTATGCGTTGTGCGTTATGCGTTGTTCGTTATGCGTTATGCGTTATGAATTTTACGTTATGCGTTATGCGTTATGCGTTATGCGTTATGAGTTATGCGTTATGCGTTATGCGTTATGCGTTATGCGTTATGCGTTATACGGTTTGAGTTATGCGTTATGCGTTATACGTTATGCGTTATGCGTTATGCGTTATGCGTTATGCGTTATGCGTTATACGTTATTGGTTTATGCGTTATGCGTTATGCGTTATGCGTTATGCGTTATGCGTTATGCGTTTTGCGTTATGCGTTATGGGTTATGTTTTATGCGTTATGCGTTATGCGTTATGCGTTATGCGTTATGCGTTATGCGTTATGCGTTATGCGTTTTGCGTTATGCGTTATGGGTTATGTTTTATGCGTTATGCGTTATGCGTTATGCGTTATGCGTTATGCGTTATGCGTTATGCGTTATGCGTTTTGCGTTATGCGTTATGCGTTATGCGTTATGCGTTATGCGTTATGCGTTATGCGTTATGGGTTATGTATTATGCGTTATGCGTTATGCGTTATGCGTTGTGCGTTATGCGTTGTTCGTTATGCGTTATGCGTTGGGCGTTATACGTTTGCGTTATGCGTTATGCGTTATGCGTTATGCTTTATGCGTTATGCGTTATGCGTTATGCGTTATGAATTTTACGTTATGCGCCATGCGTTATGCGTTATGCGTTATGAGTTATGCGTTATGCGTTATGCGTTATGCGTTATGCGTTATGCGTTATGCGTTATGCGTTATACGGTTTGAGTTATGCGTTATGCGTTATACGTTATGCGTTATGCGTTATGCGTTATGCGTTATGCGTTATGCGTTATGCGTTATACGTTATTGGTTTATGCGTTATGCGTTATGCGTTATGCGTTATGCGTTTTGCGTTATGCGTTATGCGTTATGCGTTATGCGTTAGGCGTTATACGTTTGCGTTATGCGTTATGCGTTATGCGTTATGCTTTATGCGTTATGCGTTATGTGTTCTGCTTTTTGCGTTATGCGTTATGCGTTATGCGTTATGCGTTATGCGTTATGCGTTATGCGTTATGCGTTATGCGTTATGCGTTATGCGTTATGGGTTATGCGTTATGCGTTATGCGTTATGCGTTATGCGTTATACGGTTTGAGTTATGCGTTATGCGTTATACGTTATGCGTTATGCGTTATGCATTATGCGTTATGCGTTATGCGTTATGCGTTATGCGTTATTGGTTTATGCGTTATGCGTTATGCGTTATGCGTTATGCGTTATGCGTTATGGGTTTTGCGTTATGCGTTATGGGTTATGTTTTATGCGTTATGCGTTATGCGTTATGCGTTATGCGTTATGCGTTATGCGTTATGCGTTATGCGTTATGCGTTATGCGTTTTGCGTTATGCGTTATGCGTTATGCGTTATGCGTTATGCGTTATGCGTTATGCGTTATGCGTTATGGGTTATGTATTATGCGTTATGCGTTATGCGTTATGCGTTATGCGTTATGCGTTATGCGTTATGCGTTATGCGTTTTGCGTTATGCGTTATGCGTTATGCGTTATGCGTTATGGGTTATGTATTATGCGTTATGCGTTATGCGTTATGCGTTGTGCGTTATGCGTTGTTCGTTATGCGTTATGCGTTATGAATTTTACGTTATGCGCCATGCGTTATGCGTTATGCGTTATGAGTTATGCGTTATGCGTTATGCGTTATGCGTTATGCGTTATGCGTTATACGGTTTGAGTTATGCGTTATGCGTTATACGTTATGCGTTATGCGTTATGCGTTATGCGTTATGCGTTATGCGTTATGCGTTATACGTTATTGGTTTATGCGTTATGCGTTATGCGTTATGCGTTATGCGTTATGCGTTTTGCGTTATGCGTTATGGGTTATGTTTTATGCGTTATGCGTTATGCGTTATTCGTTATGCGTTATGCGTTATGCGTTATGCGTTATGCGTTATGCGTTATGCATTTTACGTTATGCGCCATGCGTTATGCGTTATGCGTTATGAGTTATGCGTTATGCGTTATGCGTTATGCGTTATGAGTTATGCGTTATGCGTTATGCGTTATGCGTTATGCGTTATGCGTTATGCGTTATGCGTTATGCGTTATGCGTTATGCGTTATGCGTTATGCGTTTTGCGTTATGCGTTATGCGTTATGCGTTATGCGTTATGGGTTATGTATTATGCGTTATGCGTTATGCGTTATGCGTTGTGCGTTATGCGTTGTTCGTTATGCGTTATGCGTTGGGCGTTATACGTTTGCGTTATGCGTTATGCGTTATGCGTTATGCGTTATGCTTTATGCGTTATGCGTTATGCGTTATGCGTTATGCATTTTACGTTATGCGCCATGCGTTATGCGTTATGCGTTATGAGTTATGCGTTATGCGTTATGCGTTATGCGTTATGCGTTATGCGTTATGCGTTATGTGTTATTCGTTATGCGTTATGCGTTGGGCGTAATACGTTTGCGTTATGCGTTATGCGTTATGCGTTATGCGTTATGCTTTATGCGTTATGCGTTATGCGTTATAGGGTATGAGTTATGCGTTATGCGTTATGCGTTATGCGTTATGCGTTATGCGTTGTGCGTTTTGCGTTATGCGTTCTGTGTTATGCGTTGTGCGTTGTGCGTTATGCTTTATGCGTTATGCGTTATGCGTTATACGGTATGAGTTATGCGTTATGCGTTGTGCGTTATGCGTTATGCGTTATGGGTTATGGGTTATGCGTTATGCGTTATGCGTTATGCATTTTGCGTTATGCCTTATGCGTTATGCGTTATGAGTTATAAGTTATGCGTTTTGCGTTATGCGTTATGGGTTATGTTTTATGCGTTATGCGTTATGCGTTATGCGTTATGCGTTATGCGTTATGCGTTATGCGTTATGCGTTATGCGTTTTGCGTTATGCGCTATGCGTTATGCGTTATGCGTTATGCGTTATGCGTTATGCGTTATGGGTTATGTATTATGCGTTATGCGTTATGCGTTATGCGTTGTGCGTTATGCGTTGTTCGTTATGCGTTATGCGTTGGGCGTTATACGTTTGCGTTATGCGTTATGCGTTATGCGTTATGCTTTATGCGTTATGCGTTATGCGTTATGCGTTATGAATTTTACGTTATGCGCCATGCGTTATGCGTTATGCGTTATGAGTTATGCGTTATGCGTTATGCGTTATGCGTTATGCGTTATGCGTTATGCGTTATGCGTTATGCGTTATGCGTTATACGTTATTGGTTTATGCGTTATGCGTTATGCGTTATGCGTTATGCGTTTTGCGTTATGCGTTATGCGTTATGCGTTATGCGTTAGGCGTTATACGTTTGCGTTATGCGTTATGCGTTATGCGTTATGCTTTATGCGTTATGCGTTATGTGTTCTGCTTTTTGCGTTATGCGTTATGCGTTATGCGTTATGCGTTATGCGTTATGCGTTATGCGTTATGCGTTATGCGTTATGCGTTATGCGTTATGGGTTATGCGTTATGCGTTATGCGTTATGCGTTATGCGTTATGCGTTATACGGTTTGAGTTATGCGTTATGCGTTATACGTTATGCGTTATGCGTTATGCATTATGCGTTATGCGTTATGCGTTATGCGTTATGCGTTATGCGTTATTGGTTTATGCGTTATGCGTTATGCGTTATGCGTTATGCGTTATGCGTTATGGGTTTTGCGTTATGCGTTATGGGTTATGTTTTATGCGTTATGCGTTATGCGTTATGCGTTATGCGTTATGCGTTATGCGTTATGCGTTATGCGTTATGCGTTATGCGTTATGCGTTTTGCGTTATGCGTTATGCGTTATGCGTTATGCGTTATGCGTTATGCGTTATGCGTTATGGGTTATGTATTATGCGTTATGCGTTATGCGTTATGCGTTATGCGTTATGCGTTATGCGTTATGCGTTATGCGTTATGCGTTTTGCGTTATGCGTTATGCGTTATGCGTTATGCGTTATGGGTTATGTATTATGCGTTATGCTTTATGCGTTATGCGTTGTGCGTTATGCGTTGTTCGTTATGCGTTATGCGTTATGAATTTTACGTTATGCGCCATGCGTTATGCGTTATGCGTTATGAGTTATGCGTTATGCGTTATGCGTTATGCGTTATGCGTTATGCGTTATACGGTTTGAGTTATGCGTTATGCGTTATACGTTATGCGTTATGCGTTATGCGTTATGCGTTATGCGTTATGCGTTATACGTTATTGGTTTATGCGTTATGCGTTATGCGTTATGCGTTATGCGTTATGCGTTTTGCGTTATGCGTTATGGGTTATGTTTTATGCGTTATGCGTTATGCGTTATGCGTTATGCGTTATGCGTTATGCGTTATGCGTTATGCGTTATGCGTTATGCGTTATGCATTTTACGTTATGCGCCATGCGTTATGCGTTATGCGTTATGAGTTATGCGTTATGCGTTATGCGTTATGCGTTATGAGTTATGCGTTATGCGTTATGCGTTATGCGTTATGCGTTATGCGTTATGCGTTATGCGTTATGCGTTATGCGTTATGCGTTATGCGTTATGCGTTTTGCGTTATGCGTTATGCGTTATGCGTTATGCGTTATGGGTTATGTATTATGCGTTATGCGTTATGCGTTATGCGTTGTGCGTTATGCGTTGTTCGTTATGCGTTATGCGTTGGGCGTTATACGTTTGCGTTATGCGTTATGCGTTATGCGTTATGCGTTATGCTTTATGCGTTATGCGTTATGCGTTATGCGTTATGCATTTTACGTTATGCGCCATGCGTTATGCGTTATGCGTTATGAGTTATGCGTTATGCGTTATGCGTTATGCGTTATGCGTTATGCGTTATGCGTTATGTGTTATTCGTTATGCGTTATGCGTTGGGCGTAATACGTTTGCGTTATGCGTTATGCGTTATGCGTTATACGGTTTGAGTTATGCGTTATGCGTTATACGTTATGCGTTATGCGTTATGCGTTATGCGTTATGCGTTATGCGTTATGCGTTATACGTTATTGGTTTATGCGTTATGCGTTATGCGTTATGCGTTATGCGTTTTGCGTTATGCGTTATGCGTTATGCGTTATGCGTTAGGCGTTATACGTTTGCGTTATGCGTTATGCGTTATGCGTTATGCTTTATGCGTTATGCGTTATGTGTTCTGCTTTTTGCGTTATGCGTTATGCGTTATGCGTTATGCGTTATGCGTTATGCGTTATGCGTTATGCGTTATGCGTTATGCGTTATGCGTTATGGGTTATGCGTTATGCGTTATGCGTTATGCGTTATGCGTTATGCGTTATACGGTTTGAGTTATGCGTTATGCGTTATACGTTATGCGTTATGCGTTATGCATTATGCGTTATGCGTTATGCGTTATGCGTTATGCGTTATGCGTTATTGGTTTATGCGTTATGCGTTATGCGTTATGCGTTATGCGTTATGCGTTATGCGTTATGGGTTTTGCGTTATGCGTTATGGGTTATGTTTTATGCGTTATGCGTTATGCGTTATGCGTTATGCGTTATGCGTTATGCGTTATGCGTTATGCGTTATGCGTTATGCGTTATGCGTTTTGCGTTATGCGTTATGCGTTATGCGTTATGCGTTATGCGTTATGCGTTATGCGTTATGGGTTATGTATTATGCGTTATGCGTTATGCGTTATGCGTTATGCGTTATGCGTTATGCGTTATGCGTTATGCGTTTTGCGTTATGCGTTATGCGTTATGCGTTATGCGTTATGGGTTATGTATTATGCGTTATGCGTTATGCGTTATGCGTTGTGCGTTATGCGTTGTTCGTTATGCGTTATGCGTTATGAATTTTACGTTATGCGCCATGCGTTATGCGTTATGCGTTATGAGTTATGCGTTATGCGTTATGCGTTATGCGTTATGCGTTATGCGTTATACGGTTTGAGTTATGCGTTATGCGTTATACGTTATGCGTTATGCGTTATGCGTTATGCGTTATGCGTTATGCGTTATACGTTATTGGTTTATGCGTTATGCGTTATGCGTTATGCGTTATGCGTTATGCGTTTTGCGTTATGCGTTATGGGTTATGTTTTATGCGTTATGCGTTATGCGTTATGCGTTATGCGTTATGCGTTATGCGTTATGCGTTATGCGTTATGCGTTATGCGTTATGCATTTTACGTTATGCGCCATGCGTTATGCGTTATGCGTTATGAGTTATGCGTTATGCGTTATGCGTTATGCGTTATGAGTTATGCGTTATGCGTTATGCGTTATGCGTTATGCGTTATGCGTTATGCGTTATGCGTTATGCGTTATGCGTTATGCGTTATGCGTTATGCGTTTTGCGTTATGCGTTATGCGTTATGCGTTATGCGTTATGGGTTATGTATTATGCGTTATGCGTTATGCGTTATGCGTTGTGCGTTATGCGTTGTTCGTTATGCGTTATGCGTTGGGCGTTATACGTTTGCGTTATGCGTTATGCGTTATGCGTTATGCGTTATGCTTTATGCGTTATGCGTTATGCGTTATGCGTTATGCATTTTACGTTATGCGCCATGCGTTATGCGTTATGCGTTATGAGTTATGCGTTATGCGTTATGCGTTATGCGTTATGCGTTATGCGTTATGCGTTATGTGTTATTCGTTATGCGTTATGCGTTGGGCGTAATACGTTTGCGTTATGCGTTATGCGTTATGCGTTATGCGTTATGCTTTATGCGTTATGCGTTATGCGTTATAGGGTATGAGTTATGCGTTATGCGTTATGCGTTATGCGTTTTGCGTTATGCGTTATGCGTTATGCGTTATGCGTTATGGGTTATGTATTATGCGTTATGCGTTATGCGTTATGCGTTGTGCGTTATGCGTTGTTCGTTATGCGTTATGCGTTATGAATTTTACGTTATGCGCCATGCGTTATGCGTTATGCGTTATGAGTTATGCGTTATGCGTTATGCGTTATGCGTTATGCGTTATGCGTTATACGGTTTGAGTTATGCGTTATGCGTTATACGTTATGCGTTATGCGTTATGCGTTATGCGTTATGCGTTATGCGTTATACGTTATTGGTTTATGCGTTATGCGTTATGCGTTATGCGTTATGCGTTATGCGTTTTGCGTTATGCGTTATGGGTTATGTTTTATGCGTTATGCGTTATGCGTTATGCGTTATGCGTTATGCGTTATGCGTTATGCGTTATGCGTTATGCGTTATGCGTTATGCGTTATGCATTTTACGTTATGCGCCATGCGTTATGCGTTATGCGTTATGAGTTATGCGTTATGCGTTATGCGTTATGCGTTATGAGTTATGCGTTATGCGTTATGCGTTATGCGTTATGCGTTATGCGTTATGCGTTATGCGTTATGCGTTATGCGTTATGCGTTATGCGTTATGCGTTTTGCGTTATGCGTTATGCGTTATGCGTTATGCGTTATGGGTTATGTATTATGCGTTATGCGTTATGCGTTATGCGTTGTGCGTTATGCGTTGTTCGTTATGCGTTATGCGTTGGGCGTTATACGTTTGCGTTATGCGTTATGCGTTATGCGTTATGCGTTATGCTTTATGCGTTATGCGTTATGCGTTATGCGTTATGCATTTTACGTTATGCGCCATGCGTTATGCGTTATGCGTTATGAGTTATGCGTTATGCGTTATGCGTTATGCGTTATGCGTTATGCGTTATGCGTTATGTGTTATTCGTTATGCGTTATGCGTTGGGCGTAATACGTTTGCGTTATGCGTTATGCGTTATGCGTTATGCGTTATGCTTTATGCGTTATGCGTTATGCGTTATAGGGTATGAGTTATGCGTTATGCGTTATGCGTTATGCGTTATGCGTTATGCGTTGTGCGTTTTGCGTTATGCGTTCTGTGTTATGCGTTGTGCGTTGTGCGTTATGCTTTATGCGTTATGCGTTATGCGTTATACGGTATGAGTTATGCGTTATGCGTTGTGCGTTATGCGTTATGCGTTATGGGTTATGGGTTATGCGTTATGCGTTATGCGTTATGCATTTTGCGTTATGCCTTATGCGTTATGCGTTATGAGTTATAAGTTATGCGACATGCGTTATGCGTTATGCGTTATGCGTTATGCGTTATGCGTTATGCATTTTGCGTTATGCGCCATGCGTTATGCGTTATGAGTTATGCGTTATGCGTTATGCGTTATGCGTTATGCGTTATGCGTTATGCTTTATGCGTTATGCGTTATGTGTTATGCTTTTTGCGTTATGCGTTATGCGTTATGCGTTATGCGTTATGCGTTATGCGTTATGCGTTATGCGTTATGCGTTATGCGTTATGGGTTATGCGTTATGCGTTATGCGTTATGCGTTATGCGTTATGCGTTATACGGTTTGAGTTATGCGTTATGCGTTATACGTTATGCGTTATGCGTTATGCGTTATGCGTTATGCGTTATGCGTTATGCGTTATACGTTATTGGTTTATGCGTTATGCGTTATGCGTTATGCGTTATGCGTTATGCGTTATGCGTTATGCGTTATGCGTTTTGCGTTATGCGTTATGGGTTATGTTTTATGCGTTATGCGTTATGCGTTATGCGTTATGCGTTATGCGTTATGCGTTATGCGTTATGCGTTTTGCGTTATGCGTTATGCGTTATGCGTTATGCGTTATGCGTTATGCGTTATGCGTTATGCGTTATGGGTTATGTATTATGCGTTATGCGTTATGCGTTATGCGTTATGCGTTGTGCGTTATGCGTTGTTCGTTATGCGTTATGCGTTGGGCGTTATACGTTTGCGTTATGCGTTATGCGTTATGCGTTATGCTTTATGCGTTATGCGTTATGCGTTATGCGTTATGCATTTTACGTTATGCGCCATGCGTTATGCGTTATGCGTTATGAGTTATGCGTTATGCGTTATGCGTTATGCGTTATGCGTTATGCGTTATGCGTTATGCGTTATACGGTTTGAGTTATGCGTTATGCGTTATACGTTATGCGTTATGCGTTATGCGTTATGCGTTATGCGTTATACGTTATTGGTTTATGCGTTATGCGTTATGCGTTATGCGTTTTGCGTTATGCGTAATGGGTTATGTTTTATGCGTTATGCGTTATGCGATATGCGTTATGCGTTATGCGTTATGCGTTATGCGTTATGCGTTATGCGTTATGCGTTTTGCGTTATGCGTTATGCGTTATGCGTTATGCGTTATGGGTTATGTATTATGCGTTATGCGTTATGCGTTGTGCGTTATGCGTTGTTCGTTATGCGTTATGCGTTGGGCGTTATACGTTTGCGTTATGCGTTATGCGTTATGCGTTATGCTTTATGCGTTATGCGTTATGCGTTATGCGTTATGGGTTATGTATTATGCGTTATGCGTTATGCGTTATGCGTTGTGCGTTATGCGTTGTTCGTTATGCGTTATGCGTTGGGCGTTATACGTTTGCGTTATGCGTTATGCGTTATGCGTTATGCTTTATGCGTTATGCGTTATGCGTTATGCGTTATGCATTTTACGTTATGCGCCATGCGTTATGCGTTATGCGTTATGAGTTATGCGTTATGCGTTATGCGTTATGCGTTATGCGTTATGCGTTATGCGTTATGCGTTATGCGTTATACGGTTTGAGTTATGCGTTATGCGTTATACGTTATGCGTTATGCGTTATGCGTTATGCGTTATGCGTTATGCGTTATGCGTTATACGTTATTGGTTTATGCGTTATGCGTTATGCGTTATGCGTTATGCGTTTTGCGTTATGCGTAATGGGTTATGTTTTATGCGTTATGCGTTATGCGTTATGCGTTATGCGTTATGCGTTATGCGTTATGCGTTATGCGTTATGCGTTATGCGTTATGCGTTTTGCGTTATGCGTTATGCGTTATGCGTTATGCGTTATGGGTTATGTATTATGCGTTATGCGTTATGCGTTATGCGTTGTGCGTTATGCTTTATGCGTTATGCGTTATGCGTTATAGGGTATGAGTTATGCGTTATGCGTTATGCGTTATGCGTTATGCGTTATGCGTTGTGCGTTTTGCGTTATGCGTTCTGTGTTATGCGTTGTGCGTTGTGCGTTATGCTTTATGCTTTATGCGTTATGCGTTATACGGTATGAGTTATGCGTTATGCGTTGTGCGTTATGCGTTATGCGTTATGGGTTATGGGTTATGCGTTATGCGTTATGCTTTATGCATTTTGCGTTATGCCTTATGCGTTATGCGTTATGAGTTATAAGTTATGCGATATGCGTTATGCGTTATGCGTTATGCGTTATGCGTTATGCGTTATGCGTTATGCATTTTGCGTTATGCGCCATGCGTTATGCGTTATGAGTTATGCGTTATGCGTTATGCGTTATGCGTTATGCGTTATGCTTTATGCGTTATGCGTTATGTGTTATGCTTTTTGCGTTATGCGTTATGCGTTATGCGTTATGCGTTATGCGTTATGCGTTATGCGTTATGCGTTATGCGTTATGCGTTATGGGTTATGCGTTATGCGTTATGCGTTATGCGTTATGCGTTATGCGTTATACGGTTTGAGTTATGCGTTATGCGTTATACGTTATGCGTTATGCGTTATGCGTTATGCGTTATGCGTTATGCGTTATACGTTATTGGTTTATGCGTTATGCGTTATGCGTTATGCGTTATGCGTTATGCGTTATGCGTTATGCGTTTTGCGTTATGCGTTATGGGTTATGTTTTATGCGTTATGCGTTATGCGTTATGCGTTATGCGTTATGCGTTATGCGTTATGCGTTATGCGTTATGCGTTTTGCGTTATGCGTTATGCGTTATGCGTTATGCGTTATGCGTTATGCGTTATGCGTTATGCGTTATGCGTTATGGGTTATGTATTATGCGTTATGCGTTATGCGTTATGCGTTATGCGTTGTGCGTTATGCGTTGTTCGTTATGCGTTATGCGTTGGGCGTTATACGTTTGCGTTATGCGTTATGCGTTATGCGTTTTGCGTTATGCGTTATGGGTTATGTTTTATGCGTTATGCGTTATGCGTTATGCGTTATGCGTTATGCGTTATGCGTTATGCGTTATGCGTTATGCGTTATGCGTTATGCGTTATGAGTTATGCGTTATGCGTTATGCGTTATGCGTTATGCGTTATGCGTTATGCGTTATGCGTTATACGGTTTGAGTTATGCGTTATGCGTTATACGTTATGCGTTATGCGTTATGCGTTATGCGTTATGCGTTATACGTTATTGGTTTATGCGTTATGCGTTATGCGTTATGCGTTATGCGTTTTGCGTTATGCGTAATGGGTTATGTTTTATGCGTTATGCGTTATGCGTTATGCGTTATGCGTTATGCGTTATGCGTTATGCGTTATGCGTTTTGCGTTATGCGTTATGCGTTATGCGTTATGGGTTATGTATTATGCGTTATGCGTTATGCGTTATGCGTTGTGCGTTATGCGTTGTTCGTTATGCGTTATGCGTTGGGCGTTATACGTTTGCGTTATGCGTTATGCGTTATGCGTTATGCTTTATGCGTTATGCGTTATGCGTTATGCGTTATGCGTTATGCATTTTACGTTATGCGCCATGCGTTATGCGTTATGCGTTATGAGTTATGCGTTATGCGTTATGCGTTATGCGTTATGCGTTATGCGTTATGCGTTATGCGTTATGCGTTGGGCGTAATACGTTTGCGTTATGCGTTATGCGTTATGCGTTATGCTTTATGCGTTATGCGTTATGCGTTATAGGGTATGAGTTATGCGTTATGCGTTATGCGTTATGCGTTATGCGTTGTGCGTTTTGCGTTATGCGTTCTGTGTTATGCGTTGTGCGTTGTGCGTTATGCTTTATGCGTTATGCGTTATGCGTTATACGGTATGAGTTATGCGTTATGCGTTGTGCGTTATGCGTTATGCGTTATGGGTTATGGGTTATGCGTTATGCGTTATGCGTTATGCGTTATGCATTTTGCGTTATGCCTTATGCGTTATGCGTTATGAGTTATAAGTTATGCGATATGCGTTATGCGTTATGCGTTATGCGTTATGCGTTATGCGTTATGCGTTATGCGTTATGCGTTATGCGTTATACGGTTTGAGTTATGCGTTATGCGTTATACGGTTTGAGTTATGCGTTATGCGTTATACGTTATTGGTTTATGCGTTATGCGTTATGCGTTATGCGTTATGCGTTATGCGTTATGCGTTATGCGTTGTGCGTTGTGCGTTATGGGTTATGTTTTATGCGTTATGCGTTATGCGTTATGCGTTATGCGTTATGCGTTATGCGTTATGCGTTCTGTGTTGTGCGTTGTGCGTTGTGCGTTATGCGTTATGCGTTATGGGTTATGGGTTATACGTTATGCGTTATGCGTTATGCATTTTGCGTTATGCGTTATGCGTTATGCGTTATGCGTTATGAGTTATAAGTTATGCGTTATGCGTTATGCGTTATGCGTTATGCGTTATGCGTTATGCGTTATGCGTTATGCGTTATGCGTTATGCATTATGCATTTTGCGTTATGCGCCATGCGTTATGCTTTATGAGTTATAAGTTATGCGTTATGCGTTATGCGTTATGCGTTATGCGTTATGCGTTATGCGTTATGCGTTATGCATTTTGCGTTATGCGCCATGCGTTATGCGTTATGAGTTATGCGTTATGCGTTATGCGTTATGCGTTATGCGTTATACGGTTTGAGTTATGCGTTATGCGTTATACGGTTTGAGTTATGCGTTATGCGTTATGCGTTATGCGTTATGCTTTATGCGTTATGCGTTATGCGTTATACGGTATGAGTTATGCGTTATGCGTTATGCGTTATGCGTTATGCGTTCTGTGTTGTGCGTTGTGCGTTGTGCGTTATGCGTTATGCGTTATGGGTTATGGGTTATGCGTTATGCGTTATGCGTTATGCATTTTGCGTTATGCGTTATGCGTTCTGCGTTATGCGTTATGCGTTATGCGTTATGCGTTATGCGATATGCATTTGCGTTAGGTGTTATGCGTTATGCGTTATGCGTTATGCGTTATGCGTTATGCGTTATGCGTTATGCGTTATGCGTTAGGCGTTATACGTTTGCGTTATGCGTTATGCGTTATGCGTTATGCTTTATGCGTTATGCGTTATGTGTTATGCGTTATGCGTTATGAGTTATGCGTTATGCGTTATGCGTTATGCGTTATGCGTTATGCTTTATGCGTTATGCGTTATGTGTTATGCTTTTTGCGTTATGCGTTATGCGTTATGCGTTATGCGTTATGCGTTATGCGTTATGCGTTATGCGTTATGCGTTATGCGTTATGGGTTATGCGTTATGCGTTATGCGTTATGCGTTATGCGTTATGCGTTATACGGTTTGAGTTATGCGTTATGCGTTATACGTTATGCGTTATGCGTTATGCGTTATGCGTTATGCGTTATGCGTTATACGTTATTGGTTTATGCGTTATGCGTTATGCGTTATGCGTTATGCGTTATGCGTTATGCGTTATGCGTTTTGCGTTATGCGTTATGGGTTATGTTTTATGCGTTATGCGTTATGCGTTATGCGTTATGCGTTATGCGTTATGCGTTATGCGTTATGCGTTTTGCGTTATGCGTTATGCGTTATGCGTTATGCGTTATGCGTTATGCGTTATGCGTTATGCGTTATGGGTTATGTATTATGCGTTATGCGTTATGCGTTATGCGTTATGCGTTGTGCGTTATGCGTTGTTCGTTATGCGTTATGCGTTGGGCGTTATACGTTTGCGTTATGCGTTATGCGTTATGCGTTTTGCGTTATGCGTTATGGGTTATGTTTTATGCGTTATGCGTTATGCGTTATGCGTTATGCGTTATGCGTTATGCGTTATGCGTTATGCGTTATGCGTTATGAGTTATGCGTTATGCGTTATGCGTTATGCGTTATGCGTTATGCGTTATGCGTTATGCGTTATACGGTTTGAGTTATGCGTTATGCGTTATACGTTATGCGTTATGCGTTATGCGTTATGCGTTATGCGTTATACGTTATTGGTTTATGCGTTATGCGTTATGCGTTATGCGTTATGCGTTTTGCGTTATGCGTAATGGGTTATGTTTTATGCGTTATGCGTTATGCGTTATGCGTTATGCGTTATGCGTTATGCGTTATGCGTTATGCGTTTTGCGTTATGCGTTATGCGTTATGCGTTATGGGTTATGTATTATGCGTTATGCGTTATGCGTTATGCGTTGTGCGTTATGCGTTGTTCGTTATGCGTTATGCGTTGGGCGTTATACGTTTGCGTTATGCGTTATGCGTTATGCGTTATGCTTTATGCGTTATGCGTTATGCGTTATGCGTTATGCGTTATGCATTTTACGTTATGCGCCATGCGTTATGCGTTATGCGTTATGAGTTATGCGTTATGCGTTATGCGTTATGCGTTATGCGTTATGCGTTATGCGTTATGCGTTATGCGTTGGGCGTAATACGTTTGCGTTATGCGTTATGCGTTATGCGTTATGCGTTATGCTTTATGCGTTATGCGTTATGCGTTATAGGGTATGAGTTATGCGTTATGCGTTATGCGTTATGCGTTATGCGTTGTGCGTTTTGCGTTATGCGTTCTGTGTTATGCGTTGTGCGTTGTGCGTTATGCTTTATGCGTTATGCGTTATGCGTTATACGGTATGAGTTATGCGTTATGCGTTGTGCGTTATGCGTTATGCGTTATGGGTTATGGGTTATGCGTTATGCGTTATGCGTTATGCGTTATGCATTTTGCGTTATGCCTTATGCGTTATGCGTTATGAGTTATAAGTTATGCGATATGCGTTATGCGTTATGCGTTATGCGTTATGCGTTATGCGTTATGCGTTATGCGTTATGCGTTATGCGTTATACGGTTTGAGTTATGCGTTATGCGTTATACGGTTTGAGTTATGCGTTATGCGTTATACGTTATTGGTTTATGCGTTATGCGTTATGCGTTATGCGTTATGCGTTATGCGTTATGCGTTATGCGTTGTGCGTTGTGCGTTATGGGTTATGTTTTATGCGTTATGCGTTATGCGTTATGCGTTATGCGTTATGCGTTATGCGTTCTGTGTTGTGCGTTGTGCGTTGTGCGTTATGCGTTATGCGTTATGGGTTATGGGTTATACGTTATGCGTTATGCGTTATGCATTTTGCGTTATGCGTTATGCGTTATGCGTTATGCGTTATGAGTTATAAGTTATGCGTTATGCGTTATGCGTTATGCGTTATGCGTTATGCGTTATGCGTTATGCGTTATGCGTTATGCGTTATGCGTTATGCATTATGCATTTTGCGTTATGCGCCATGCGTTATGCTTTATGAGTTATAAGTTATGCGTTATGCGTTATGCGTTATGCGTTATGCGTTATGCGTTATGCGTTATGCGTTATGCGTTATGCGTTATGCATTTTGCGTTATGCGCCATGCGTTATGCGTTATGAGTTATGCGTTATGCGTTATGCGTTATGCGTTATGCGTTATGCGTTATACGGTTTGAGTTATGCGTTATGCGTTATACGGTTTGAGTTATGCGTTATGCGTTATGCGTTATGCGTTATGCGTTATGCTTTATGCGTTATGCGTTATGCGTTATACGGTATGAGTTATGCGTTATGCGTTATGCGTTATGCGTTATGCGTTCTGTGTTGTGCGTTGTGCGTTGTGCGTTATGCGTTATGCGTTATGGGTTATGGGTTATGCGTTATGCGTTATGCGTTATGCATTTTGCGTTATGCGTTATGCGTTCTGCGTTATGCGTTATGCGTTATGCGTTATGCGTTATGCGATATGCATTTGCGTTAGGTGTTATGCGTTATGCGTTATGCGTTATGCGTTATGCGTTATGCGTTATGCGTTATGCGTTAGGCGTTATACGTTTGCGTTATGCGTTATGCGTTATGCGTTATGCTTTATGCGTTATGCGTTATGTGTTATGCTTTTTGCGTTATGCGTTATGCGTTATGCGTTATGCGTTATGCGTTATGCGTTATGCGTTATGCGTTATGCGTTATATGGTTTGAGTTATGCGTTATGCGTTATACGTTATGCGTTATGCGTTATGCGTTATGCGTTATGCGTTATGCGTTATGCGTTATGCGTTATGCGTTATGCGTTATACGTTATTGGTTTATGCGTTATGCGTTATGCGTTATGCGTTATGCGTTTTGCGTTATGCGTTATGGGTTATGTTTTATGCGTTATGCGTTATGCGTTATGCGTTATGCGTTATACGGTTTGGGTTATGCGTTATGCGTTATACGTTATGCGTTATGCGTTATGTTTTATGCGTTATGCGTTATGCGTTATGCGTTATGCGTTATGCGTTATGCGTTATGCGTTATGCGTAATGCGTTATGCGTTATGCGTTATGCGTTATGCGTTTTGCGTTATGCGTTATGCGTTATGCGTTATGCGTTATGCGTTATGCGTTATGGGTTATGTATTATGCGTTATGCGTTATGCGTTATGCGTTGTGCGTTATGCGTTGTTCGTTATGCGTTATGCGTTGGGCGTTATACGTTTGCGTTATGCGTTATGCGTTATGCGTTATGCTTTATGCGTTATGCGTTATGCGTTATGCGTTATGCATTTTACGTTATGCGCCATGCGTTATGCGTTATGCGTTATGAGTTATGCGTTATGCGTTATGCGTTATGCGTTATGCGTTATGCGTTATGCGTTATACGGTTTGAGTTATGCGTTATGCGTTATACGTTATGCGTTATGCGTTATGCGTTATGCGTTATGCGTTATACGTTATTGGTTTATGCGTTATGCGTTATGCGTTATGCGTTTTGCGTTATGCGTTATGGGTTATGTTATATGCGTTATGCGTTATGCGTTATGCGTTATGCGTTATGCATTTTGCGTTATGCGCCATGCGTTATGCGTTATGAGTTATGCGTTATGCGTTATGCGTTATGCGTTATGCGTTATACGGTTTGAGTTATGCGTTATGCGTTATACGTTATGCGTTATGCGTTATGCGTTATGCGTTATGCGTTATGCGTTATACGTTATTGGTTTATGCGTTATGCGTTATGCGTTATGCGTTATGCGTTTTGCGTTATGCGTTATGGGTTATGTTTTATGCGTTATGCGTTATGCGTTATGCGTTATGCGTTATGCGTTATGCGTTATGCGTTATGCGTTATGCGTTATGCGTTATGCGTTTTGCGTTATGCGTTATGCGTTATGCGTTATGCGTTATGCGTTATGGGTTATGTATTATGCGTTATGCGTTATGCGTTATGCGTTATGCGTTGTGCGTTATGCGTTGTTCGTTATGCGTTATGCGTTGGGCGTTATACGTTTGCGTTATGCGTTATGCGTTATACGGTATGAGTTATGCGTTATGCGTTATGCGTTATGCGTTATGCGTTCTGTGTTGTGCGTTGTGCGTTGTGCGTTATGCGTTATGCGTTATGGGTTATGGGTTATGCGTTATGCGTTATGCGTTATGCATTTTGCGTTATGCGTTATGCGTTCTGCGTTATGCGTTATGCGTTATGCGTTATGCGATATGCATATGCGTTAGGCGTTATGCGTTATGCGTTATGCGTTATGCGTTATGGGTTATGTATTATGCGTTATGCGTTATGCGTTATGCGTTGTGCGTTATGCGTTGTTCGTTATGCGTTATGCGTTGGGCGTTATACGTTTGCGTTATGCGTTATGCGTTATGCGTTATGCTTTATGCGTTATGCGTTATGCGTTATGCGTTATGCATTTTACGTTATGCGCCATGCGTTATGCGTTATGCGTTATGCGCCATGCGTTATGCGTTATGAGTTATGCGTTATGCGTTATGCGTTATGCATTTTGCGTTATGCGCCATGCGTTATGCGTTATGAGTTATGCGTTATGCGTTATGCGTTATGCGTTATGCGTTATACGGTTTGAGTTATGCGTTATGCGTTATACGTTATGCGTTATGCGTTATGCGTTATGCGTTATACGTTATTGGTTTATGCGTTATGCGTTACGCGTTATGCGTTATGCGTTTTGCGTTATGCGTTATGGGTTATGTTTTATGCGTTATGCGTTATGCGTTATGCGTTATGCGTTATGCGTTATGCGTTATGCGTTATGCGTTATGCGTTATGCGTTATGCGTTTTGCGTTATGCGTTATGCGTTATGCGTTATGCGTTATGCGTTATGGGTTATGTATTATGCGTTATGCGTTATGCGTTATGCGTTGTGCGTTATGCATTGTTCGTTATGCGTTATGCGTTGGGCGTTATACGTTTGCGTTATGCGTTATGCGTTATACGGTATGAGTTATGCGTTATGCGTTATGCGTTATGCGTTATGCGTTCTGTGTTGTGCGTTGTGCGTTGTGCGTTATGCGTTATGCGTTATGGGTTATGGGTTATGCGTTATGCGTTATGCGTTATGCATTTTGCGTTATGCGTTATGCGTTCTGCGTTATGCGTTATGCGTTATGCGTTATGCGATATGCATATGCGTTAGGCGTTATGCGTTATGCGTTATGGGTTATGTATTATGCGTTATGCGTTATGCGTTATGCGTTGTGCGTTATGCGTTGTTCGTTATGCGTTATGCGTTGGGCGTTATACGTTTGCGTTATGCGTTATGCGTTATGCGTTATGCTTTATGCGTTATGCGTTATGCGTTATGCGTTATGCATTTTACGTTATGCGCCATGCGTTATGCGTTATGCGTTATGCGCCATGCGTTATGCGTTATGAGTTATGCGTTATGCGTTATGCGTTATGCGTTATACGGTTTGAGTTATGCGTTATGCGTTATACGGTTTGAGTTATGCGTTATGCGTTATGCGTTATGCGTTATGCGTTATGCTTTATGCGTTATGCGTTATGCGTTATACGGTATGAGTTATGCGTTATGCGTTATGCGTTATGCGTTATGCGTTCTGTGTTGTGCGTTGTGCGTTGTGCGTTATGCGTTATGCGTTATGGGTTATGGGTTATGCGTTATGCGTTATGCGTTATGCATTTTGCGTTATGCGTTATGCGTTCTGCGTTATGCGTTATGCGTTATGCGTTATGCGATATGCATTTGCGTTAGGTGTTATGCGTTATGCGTTATGCGTTATGCGTTATGCGTTATGCGTTATGCGTTATGCGTTAGGCGTTATACGTTTGCGTTATGCGTTATGCGTTATGCGTTATGCTTTATGCGTTATGCGTTATGTGTTATGCTTTTTGCGTTATGCGTTATGCGTTATGCGTTATGCGTTATGCGTTATGCGTTATGCGTTATGCGTTATGCGTTATGCGTTATGGGTTATGCGTTATGCGTTATGCGTTATGCGTTATGCGTTATGCGTTATGCGTTATGCGTTATGCGTTATGCGTTATGCGTTTTGCGTTATGCGTTATGCGTTATGGGTTATGTTTTATGCGTTATGCGTTATGCGTTATGCGTTATGCGTTATGCGTTGTTCGTTATGCGTTATGCGTTATGCGTTATGCGTTATGCGTTATGCGTTATGCGTTATGCGTTATGCGATATGCGTTTTGCGTTATGCGTTATGGGTTATGTTTTATGCGTTATGCGTTATGCGTTATGCGTTATGCGTTATGCGTTATGCGTTATGCGTTTTGCGTTATGCGTTATGCGTTATGGGTTATGCGGTATGCGTTTTGCGTTATGCGTTATGCGTTCTGCGTTATGCGTTATGCGTTATGCGTTATGCGATATGCATTTGCGTTAGGTGTTATGCGTTATGCGTTATGCGTTATGCGTTATGCGTTATGCGTTATGCGTTATGCGTTATGCGTTAGGCGTTATACGTTTGCGTTATGCGTTATGCGTTATGCGTTATGCTTTATGCGTTATGCGTTATGTGTTATGCTTTTTGCGTTATGCGTTATGCGTTATGCGTTATGCGTTATGCGTTATGCGTTATGCGTTATGCGTTATGCGTTATGCGTTATGCGTTATGGGTTATGCGTTATGCGTTATGCGTTATGCGTTATGCGTTATATGGTTTGAGTTATGCGTTATGCGTTATACGTTATGCGTTATGCGTTATGCGTTATGCGTTATGCGTTATGCGTTATGCGTTATGCGTTATGCGTTATGCGTTATGCGTTATACGTTATTGGTTTATGCGTTATGCGTTATGCGTTATGCGTTATGCGTTTTGCGTTATGCGTTATGGGTTATGTTTTATGCGTTATGCGTTATGCGTTATGCGTTATGCGTTATGCGTTATGCGTTATGCGTTATGCGTTTTGCGTTATGCGTTATGCGTTATGCGTTATGCGTTATGCGTTATGCGTTATGCGTTATGGGTTATGTATTATGCGTTATGCGTTATGCGTTATGCGTTGTGCGTTATGCGTTGTTCGTTATGCGTTATGCGTTGGGCGTTATACGTTTGCGTTATGCGTTATGCGTTATGCGTTATGCTTTATGCGTTATGCGTTATGCGTTATGCGTTATACGTTATTGGTTTATGCCTTATGCGTTATGCGTTATGCGTTATGCGTTATGCATTTTGCGTTATGCGTTATGGGTTATGTTTTATGCGTTATGCGTTATGCGTTATGCGTTATGCGTTATGCGTTATGCGTTATGCGTTATGCGTTATGCGTTATGCGTTATGCGTTTTGCGTTATGCGTTTTGCGTTATGCGATATGCATATGCGTTAGGCGTTATGCGTTATGCGTTATGCGTTATGCGTTATGGGTTATGTATTATGCGTTATGCGTTATGCGTTATGCGTTGTGCGTTATGCGTTGTTCGTTATGCGTTATGCGTTGGGCGTTATACGTTTGCGTTATGCGTTATGCGTTATGCGTTATGCTTTATGCGTTATGCGTTATGCGTTATACGTTATTGGTTTATGCCTTATGCGTTATGCGTTATGCGTTATGCGTTATGCGTTTTGCGTTATGCGTTATGGGTTATGTTTTATGCGTTATGCGTTATGCGTTATGCGTTATGCGTTATGCGTTATACGTTATTGGTTTATGCCTTATGCGTTATGCGTTATGCGTTATGCGTTATGCGTTTTGCGTTATGCGATATGCATATGCGTTAGGCGTTATGCGTTATGCGTTATGCGTTATGCGTTATGGGTTATGTATTATGCGTTATGCGTTATGCGTTATGCGTTGTGCGTTATGCGTTGTTCGTTATGCGTTATGCGTTGGGCGTTATACGTTTGCGTTATGCGTTATGCGTTATGCGTTATGCTTTATGCGTTATGCGTTATGCGTTATGCGTTATGCGTTATGCGTTATACGTTATTGGTTTATGCCTTATGCGTTATGCGTTATGCGTTATGCGTTATGCGTTTTGCGTTATGCGATATGCATATGCGTTAGGCGTTATGCGTTATGCGTTATGCGTTATGCGTTATGCGTTATGCGTTATGCGTTATGCGTTATGCGTTATAGGGTTTGAGTTATGCGTTATGCGTTCTACGTTATGCGTTATGCGTTATGCGTTATGCGTTATGCGTTATACGTTATTGGTTTATGCCTTATGCGTTATGCGTTATGCGTTATGCGTTATGCGTTTTGCGTTATGCGTTATGGGTTATGTTTTATGCGTTATGCGTTATGCGTTATGCGTTATGCGTTATGCGTTATGCGTTATGCGTTATGCGTTATGCGTTATGCGTTTTGCGTTATGCGTTATGCGTTATGCGTTATGCGTTATGCGTTATGGGTTATGTATTATGCGTTATGCGTTATGCGTAATGCGTTGTGCGTTATGCGTTGTTCGTTATGCGTTATGCGTTGGGCGTTATACGTTTGCGTTATGCGTTATGCGTTATGCGTTATGCTTTATGCGTTATGCGTTATGCGTTATGCGTTATGCGTTATGCGTTATGCGTTATGCGTTATGCGTTATGCGTTGGGCGTAATACGTTTGCGTTATGCGTTATGCGTTATGCGTTATGCGTTATGCTTTATGCGTTATGCGTTATGCGTTATAGGGTATGAGTTATGCGTTATGCGTTATGCGTTATGCGTTATGCGTTATGCGTTATGCGTTATGCGTTATGCGTTATGCGTTGTGCGTTTTGCGTTCTGCGTTCTGTGTTATGCGTTGTGCGTTGTGCGTTATGCTTTATGCGTTATGCGTTATGCGTTATACGGTATGAGTTATGCGTTATGCGTTGTGCGTTATGCGTTATGCGTTATGGGTTATGGGTTATGCGTTATGCGTTATGCGTTATGCATTTTGCGTTATGCGTTATGCGTTATGCGTTATGAGTTATAAGTTATGCGATATGCGTTATGCGTTATGCGTTATGCGTTATGCGTTATGCGTTATGCGTTATGCATTTTGCGTTATGCGCCATGCGTTATGCGTTATGAGTTATGCGTTATGCGTTATACGGTTTGAGTTATGCGTTATGCGTTATACGGTTTGAGTTATGCGTTATGCGTTATACGTTATTGGTTTATGCATTATGCGTTATGCGTTATGCGTTATGCGTTATGCGTTATGCGTTATGAGTTATAAGTTATGCGTTATGCGTTATGCGTTATGCGTTATGCGTTATGCGTTATGCGTTATGCGTTATGCATTTTGCGTTATGCGCCATGCGTTATGCTTTATGAGTTATAAGTTATGCGTTATGCGTTATGCGTTATGCGTTATGCGTTATGCGTTATGCGTTATGCGTTATGCATTTTGCGTTATGCGCCATGCGTTATGCGTTATGAGTTATGCGTTATGCGTTATGCGTTATGCGTTATGCGTTATACGGTTTGAGTTATGCGTTTTGCGTTATACGGTTTGAGTTATGCGTTATGCGTTATACGTTATTGGTTTATGCGTTATGCGTTATGCGTTATGCGTTATGCGTTATGCGTTATGCGTTATGCGTTATGCGTTATGGGTTAATTTTTTATGCGTTATGCGTTATGCGTTATGCGTTATGCGTTATGCGTTATGCGTTATGGGTTATGCGTTATGCGTTATGATTTGTGCGTTATACGTTTGCGTTATGCGTTATCAATTATGCGTTATGCTTTAAGCGTTATGCGTTATGCGTTATGCGTTATGCGTTATGCGTTATACGGTTTGAGTTATGCGTTATGCGTTATACGGTTTGAGTTATGCGTTATGCGTTATACGGTATTGGTTTATGCGTTATGCGTTATGCGTTTTGCGTTATGCGTTATGGGTTATGTTTTATGCGTTATGCGTTATGCGTTATGCGTTATGCGTTATGCGTTATGCGTTATGCGTTATGCGTTATGCTTTTTGCGTTATGCGTTATGGGTTATGCGTTATGCGTTATGATTTGTGCGTTATACGTTTGCGTTATGCGTTATCCATTATGCGTTATGCTTTATGCGTTATGCGTTATGCGTTATGCGTTATGCGTTATGCGTTATGCGTTATGCGTTGATCGTTATGCGTTATGCGTTATACGTTTGCGTTATGCGTTATGCGTTATGCGTTATGCTTTATGCGTTATGCGTTATGCTTTATGCGTTATGCATGATCCGTTATGCGTTAGGCGTTATGCGTTATGCGTTATGCGTTATGCGTTATGCGTTATGCGTTATGCGTTATGCGATATGCATATGCGTTATGCGTTATGCGTTAAGCGTTATGCGTTATGCGTTATGCGTTATGCGTTGTGCGTTATGCGTTATGCGTTATGCGTTATGCGTTATGCGTTGATCGTTATGCGTTATGCGTTAGGCGTTATACGTTTGCGTTATGCGTTATGCGTTATGCGTTATGCTTTATGCGTTATGCGTTATGCTTTATGCGTTGTGCATGATCCGTTATGCGTTAGGCGTTATGCGTTATGCGTTATGCGTTATGCGTTATGCGTTATGCGTTATGCGTTATGCGTTATGCGATATGCATATGCGTTATGCGTTATGCGTTATGCGTTATGCGTTATGCGTTATGCGTTATGCGTTTTGCGTTATGCGTCATGCGTTATGTGTTATGTGTTATACGTTTGCGTTATGCGTTAGGCGTCATGCTTATGCTTTATGCGTTATGCGTTATGCGTTATGCGTTATGCGTTATGCGTTATGCGTGATGCGTTATGCTTATGCGTTATGCGTTATGCGTTATGAGTTATACGTTATGCGTTATGCGTTATGCGTTATGCGTTATATGTTATGCGTTATGCGTTATGCGTTATGCGTTACGCGTTATGCGTTGGGCGTTATACGTTTGCGTTATGGGATATGTTTTATGCGTTATGCATTTTGCGTTATGCGCCATGCCTTTTGCGTTATGAGTTATGCGTTATGCGTTATGCGTTATGCGTTATGCGTTATACGGTTTGAGATATGCGTTATGCGTTATACGGTTTGAGTTATGCGTTATGCGTTATACGTTATTGGTTTATGCGTTATGCGATATGCGTTTTGCGTTATGCGTTATGCGTTATGTTTTATGCGTTATGCGTTATGCGTTATGCGTTATGCGTTATGCGTTATGCGTTATGCGTTTTGCGTTATGCGTTATGCGTTATGGGTTATGCGGTATGCGTTTTGCGTTATGCGTTATGCGTTATGCGTTATGGGATATGTTTTATGCGTTATGCATTTTGCGTTATGCGCCATGCCTTTTGCGTTATGAGTTATGCGTTATGCGTTATGCGTTATGCGTTATGCGTTATACGGTTTGAGATATGCGTTATGCGTTATACGGTTTGAGTTATGCGTTATGCGTTATACGTTATTGGTTTATGCGTTATGCGATATGCGTTTTGCGTTATGCGTTATGGGTTATGTTTTATGCGTTATGCGTTATGCGTTATGCGTTATGCGTTATGCGTTATGCGTTATGCGTTTTGCGTTATGCGTTATGCGTTATGGGTTATGTTTTATGCGTTATGCGTTATGCGTTATGCGTTATGCGTTATGCGTTATGCGTTGTTCGTTATGCGTTATGCGTTATGCGTTATGCGTTATGCGTTATGCGTTATGCGTTATGCGTTATGCGTTATGCGTTATGCGTTATGCGTTATGCGTGATGCGTTATGCGTTATGCGTTATGCGTTTTGCGTTATGCGTCATGCGTTATGCGTTATGCGTTATGCGTTATGCGTTATGCGTTATGCGTTATGCGTTATGCGTTATGCGTTGTTCGTTATGTGTTATGCGTTGGGCGTTATACGTTTGCGTTATGCGTTATGCGTAATGCGTTATACGTTATGCTTTATGCGTTATGCGTTATGCGTTATGCATTTTGTGTTATGCGCCATGCCTTATGCGTTATGAGTTATGCGTTATGCGTTATGCGTTGTTCGCTATGCGTTATGCGTTATGCGTTATGCGTTATGCGTTATGCGTTATGCGTTATGCGTTATGCGTGATGCGTTATGCGTTATGCGTTATGCGTTTTGCGTTATGCGTCATGCGTTATGTGTTATGCGTTATGCGTTATGCGTTATGCGTTATGCGTGATGCGTTATGCGTTATGCGTTATGCGTTTTGCGTTATGCGTCATGCGTTATGTGTTATGTGTTATACAATTGCGTTATGCGTTAGGCGTCATGCGTTATGCTTTATGCGTTATGCGTTATGCGTTATGCGTTATGCGTTATGCGTTATGCGTTATGCGTTATGCGTTTTGCGTTATGCGTCATGCGTTATGTGTTATGTGTTATACGTCTGCGTTATGCGTTAGGCGTCATGCTTATGCTTTATGCGTTATGCGTTATGCGTTATGCGTTATGCGTGATGCGATATGCTTATGCGTTATGCGTTATGAGTTATACGTTATGCGTTATGCGTTATGCGTTATGCGTTATATGTTATGCGTTATGCGTTATGCGTTATGCGTTATGCGTTATGCGTTATGCGTTATGCGTTATACGGTTTGAGTTATGCGTTTTGCGTTATACGGTTTGAGTTATGCGTTATGCGTTATACGTTATTGGTTTATGCGTTATGCGTTATGCGTTATGCGTTATGCGTTATGCGTTATGCGTTATGCGTTATGCGTTATGGGTTAATTTTTTATGCGTTATGCGTTATGCGTTATGCGTTATGCGTTATGCGTTATGCGTTATGCGTTATGCGTTATGGGTTATGCGTTATGCGTTATGATTTGTGCGTTATACGTTTGCGTTATGCGTTATCAATTATGCGTTATGCTTTAAGCGTTATGCGTTATGCGTTATGCGTTATGCGTTATGCGTTATACGGTTTGAGTTATGCGTTATGCGTTATACGGTTTGAGTTATGCGTTATGCGTTATACGGTATTGGTTTATGCGTTATGCGTTATGCGTTTTGCGTTATGCGTTATGGGTTATGTTTTATGCGTTATGCGTTATGCGTTATGCGTTATGCGTTATGCGTTATGCGTTATGCGTTATGCGTTATGCGTTATGCTTTTTGCGTTATGCGTTATGGGTTATGCGTTATGCGTTATGATTTGTGCGTTATACGTTTGCGTTATGCGTTATCCATTATGCGTTATGCTTTATGCGTTATGCGTTATGCGTTATGCGTTATGCGTTATGCGTTATGCGTTATGCGTTGATCGTTATGCGTTATGCGTTATACGTTTGCGTTATGCGTTATGCGTTATGCGTTATGCGTTATGCTTTATGCGTTATGCGTTATGCTTTATGCGTTATGCATGATCCGTTATGCGTTAGGCGTTATGCGTTATGCGTTATGCGTTATGCGTTATGCGTTATGCGTTATGCGATATGCATATGCGTTATGCGTTATGCGTTAAGCGTTATGCGTTATGCGTTATGCGTTATGCGTTGTGCGTTATGCGTTATGCGTTATGCGTTATGCGTTATGCGTTGATCGTTATGCGTTATGCGTTAGGCGTTATACGTTTGCGTTATGCGTTATGCGTTATGCGTTATGCGTTATGCTTTATGCGTTATGCGTTATGCTTTATGCGTTGTGCATGATCCGTTATGCGTTAGGCGTTATGCGTTATGCGTTATGCGTTATGCGTTATGTGTTATGCGTTATGCGTTATGCGTTATGCGATATGCATATGCGTTATGCGTTATGCGTTATGCGTTATGCGTTATGCGTTATGCGTTATGCGTTTTGCGTTATGCGTCATGCGTTATGTGTT
This sequence comes from Lasioglossum morio, assembly GCA_916610235.2. Classification (NCBI taxonomy): domain Eukaryota; kingdom Metazoa; phylum Arthropoda; class Insecta; order Hymenoptera; family Halictidae; genus Lasioglossum; species Lasioglossum morio. The sequence continues at coordinate 1,612,987 of CAKAJA020000423.1, forward strand.
ATGTGTTATACGTTTGCGTTATGCGTTAGGCGTCATGCTTATGCTTTATGCGTTATGCGTTATGCGTTATGCGTTATGCGTTATGCGTTATGCGTGATGCGTTATGCTTATGCGTTATGCGTTATGCGTTATGAGTTATACGTTATGCGTTATGCGTTATGCGTTATGCGTTATATGTTATGCGTTATGCGTTATGCGTTATGCGTTATGCGTTACGCGTTATGCGTTGGGCGTTATACGTTTGCGTTATGGGATATGTTTTATGCGTTATGCATTTTGCGTTATGCGCCATGCCTTTTGCGTTATGAGTTATGCGTTATGCGTTATGCGTTATGCGTTATGCGTTATACGGTTTGAGATATGCGTTATGCGTTATACGGTTTGAGTTATGCGTTATGCGTTATACGTTATTGGTTTATGCGTTATGCGATATGCGTTTTGCGTTATGCGTTATGGGTTATGTTTTATGCGTTATGCGTTATGCGTTATGCGTTATGCGTTATGCGTTATGCGTTATGCGTTTTGCGTTATGCGTTATGCGTTATGGGTTATGCGGTATGCGTTTTGCGTTATGCGTTATGCGTTATGCGTTATGGGATATGTTTTATGCGTTATGCATTTTGCGTTATGCGCCATGCCTTTTGCGTTATGAGTTATGCGTTATGCGTTATGCGTTATGCGTTATGCGTTATACGGTTTGAGATATGCGTTATGCGTTATACGGTTTGAGTTATGCGTTATGCGTTATACGTTATTGGTTTATGCGTTATGCGATATGCGTTTTGCGTTATGCGTTATGGGTTATGTTTTATGCGTTATGCGTTATGCGTTATGCGTTATGCGTTATGCGTTATGCGTTATGCGTTTTGCGTTATGCGTTATGCGTTATGGGTCATGTTTTATGCGTTATGCGTTATGCGTTATGCGTTATGCGTTATGCGTTGTTCGTTATGCGTTATGCGTTATGCGTTATGCGTTATGCGTTATGCGTTATGCGTTATGCGTTATGCGTTATGCGTTATGCGTTATGCGTGATGCGTTATGCGTTATGCGTTATGCGTTTTGCGTTATGCGTCATGCGTTATGCGTTATGCGTTATGCGTTATGCGTTATGCGTTATGCGTTATGCGTTATGCGTTATGCGTTATGCGTTGTTCGTTATGTGTTATGCGTTGGGCGTTATACGTTTGCGTTATGCGTTATGCGTAATGCGTTATACGTTATGCTTTATGCGTTATGCGTTATGCGTTATGCATTTTGTGTTATGCGCCATGCCTTATGCGTTATGAGTTATGCGTTATGCGTTATGCGTTGTTCGCTATGCGTTATGCGTTATGCGTTATGCGTTATGCGTTATGAGTTATACGTTATGCGTTATGCGTTATGCGTTATGCATTTTGCGTTATGCGCCATGCGTTATGCGTTATGAGTTATGCGTTATGCGTTATGCGTTATGCGTTATACGTTATGCGTTATGCGTTATGCGTTATACGTTATGCGTTATGCGTTATGCGTTATGCGTTATGCGTTATGCGTTATGCGTTATGGGTTATGTTTTATGCGTTATGCGTTATGCGTTATGCGTTGTTCGTTATGCGTTATGCGTTGGGCGTTATACGTTTGCGTTATGCGTTATGCGTTATGCGTTATGCGTTATGCGTTATGCTTTATGCGTTATGCGTTATGCGTTATGCATTTTGCGTTATGCGCCATGCGTTATGCGTTATGAGTTATGCGTTATGCGTTCTGCGTTAAGCGTTATGCGTTATGCTTAATGCGTTATGCGTGATCCGTTATGCGTTAGGCGTTATGCGTTATGCGTTATGCATTTTGCGTTATGCGCCATGCGTTATGCGTTATGAGTTATGCGTTATGCGTTATGCGTTATGCGTTATGGGTTATGTTTTATGCGTTATGCGTTATGCGTTACGCGTTACGCGTTACGCGTTACGCGTTAGGCGTTATGCGTTACGCGTTATGGGATATGTTTTATGCGTTATGCGTTATGCGTTGTTCGTTATGCGTTATGCGTTGGGCGTTATACGTTTGCGTTATGCGTTATGCGTAATGCGTTATGCGTTATGCGTTGTTCGTTATGCGTTATGCGTTATGCGGTATGCGTTTTGCGTTATGCGTTATGCGTTAAGCGTTATGGGATATGTTTTATGCGTTATGCATTTTGCGTTATGCGCCATGCCTTATGCGTTATGAGTTATGCGTTATGCGTTATGCGTTATGCGTTATGCGTTATACGGTTTGAGATATGCGTTATGCGTTATACGGTTTGAGTTATGCGTTATGCGTTATACGTTATTGGTTTATGCGTTATGCGATATGCGTTTTGCGTTATGCGTTATGGGTTATGTTTTATGCGTTATGCGTTATGCGTTATGCGTTATGCGTTATGCGTTATGCGTTTTGCGTTATGCGTTATGCGTTATGGGTTATGTTTTATGCGTTATGCGTTATGCGTTATGCGTTATGCGTTATGCGTTGTTCGTTATGCGTTATGCGTTATGCGTTATGCGTTATGCGTTATGCGTTATGCGTTATGCGTTATGCGTTATGCGTTATGCGTTATGCGTGATGCGTTATGCGTTATGCGTTATGCGTTTTGCGTTATGCGTCATGCGTTATGCGTTATGCGTTATGCGTTATGCGTTATGCGTTATGCGTTATGCGTTATGCGTTGTTCGTTATGTGTTATGCGTTGGGCGTTATACGTTTGCGTTATGCGTTATGCGTAATGCGTTATACGTTATGCTTTATGCGTTATGCGTTATGCGTTATGCATTTTGTGTTATGCGCCATGCCTTATGCGTTATGAGTTATGCGTTATGCGTTATGCGTTATGCGTTGTTCGCTATGCGTTATGCGTTATGCGTTATGCGTTATGCGTTATGCGTTATGCGTTATGCGTTATGCGTTGTTCGTTATGCGTTATGCGTTATGCGTTATGCGTTATGCGTTATGCGTTATGCGTTATGCGTTATGCGTTATGCGTTATACGTTATGCGTGATGCGTTATGCGTTATGCGTTATGCGTTTTGCGTTATGCGTCATGCGTTATGCGTTATGCGTTATGCGTTATGCGTTATGCGTTATGCGTTATGCGTTGTTCGTTATGTGTTATGCGTTGGGCGTTATACGTTTGCGTTATGCGTTATGCGTAATGCGTTATACGTTATGCTTTATGCGTTATGCGTTATGCGTTATGCATTTTGTGTTATGCGCCATGCCTTATGCGTTATGAGTTATGCGTTATGCGTTATGCGTTGTTCGCTATGCGTTATGCGTTATGCGTTATGCGTTATGCGTTATGCGTTATGCGTTATGCGTTATGCGTTATGCGTTATGCGTTATGCGTTATGCGTTATGCGTTATGCGTTATGCGTTTTGCGTTATGCGTCATGCGTTATGTGTTATGTGTTATGCGTTTGCGTTATGCGTTATGCGTTATGCGTTATGCGTTATGCGTTATGCGTTATGCGTTATGCGTTATGCGTTATGCTTTATGCGTTATGCGTTATGCGTTATGCGTTATGCGTTATGCGTTATGCGTTGTGCGTTATACGTTTGCGTTATGCGTTATGCGTTATCCGTTATGCGTTATGCTTTATGCGTTATGCGTTATGCGTTATGCGTTATGCGTTATGCGTTATGCGTTAGGCGTTATGCGTTATGCGTTATGAGTTATGAGTTATAAGTTATGCGTAATGCGTTATGCGTTATGCGTTATGCGTTATCCGTTATGCGTTATGCTTTATGCGTTATACGTTATGCGTTATGCGTTATGCGTTATGCGTTGTTCGTTATGCGTTATACCTTGGGCGTTATACGTTTGCGTTATGCGTTATGCGTTATGCGTTATGCGTTATGCTTTATGCGTTATGCGTTATGCGTTTTGCGTTATGCGTTATGCGTTATGCGTTATGCATTTTGCGTTATGCGTTATGCGTTATGCGTTATGCGTTATGCGTTATGCGTTATGCGTTATGCGTTATGCGTTATGCGTTATGCGTTATGCGTTATGCGTTATGCGTTATGCGTTATGCGTTATGCGTTATGCGTTTTGCGTTATGCGTCATGCGTTATGTGTTATGTGTTATGCGTTTGCGTTATGCGTTAGGCGTCATGCGTTATGTTTTATGCGTTATGCGTTATGCGTTATGCGTTATGCGTTATGCGTTATGCGTTATGCGTTATGCGTTTTGCGTTATGCGTCATCCGTTATGTGTTATGTGTTATACGTCTGCGTTATGCGTTAGGCGTCATGCGTTATGCTTTATGCGTTATGCGTTATGCGTTATGCGTTATGCGTTATGCGTTATGCGTTATGCGTTATGCGTTATGCGGTATGCGTTTTGCGTTATGCGTTATGCGTTATGCGTTATGGGATATGTTTTATGCGTTATGCATTTTGCGTTATGCGCCATGCCTTATGCGTTATGAGTTATGCGTTATGCGTTATGCGTTATGCGTTATGCGTTATACGGTTTGAAATATGCGTTATGCGTTATACGGTTTGAGTTATGCGTTATGCGTTATACGTTATTGGTTTATGCGTTATGCGATATGCGTTTTGCGTTATGCGTTATGGGTTATGTTTTATGCGTTATGCGTTATGCGTTATGCGTTATGCGTTATGCGTTATGCGTTATGCGTTATGCGTTTTGCGTTATGCGTTATGCGTTATGGGTTATGTTTTATGCGTTATGCGTTATGCGTTATGCGTTATGCGTTATGCGTTATGCGTTGTTCGTTATGCGTTATGCGTTATGCGTTATGCGTTATGCGTTATGCGTTATGCGTTATGCGTTATGCGTTATGCGTGATGCGTTATGCGTTATGCGTTATGCGTTATGCGTTATGCGTTATGCGTTATGCGTTATGCGTTATGCGTTATGCGTTATGCGTTGTTCGTTATGCGTTATGCGTTATGCGTTATGCGTTATGCGTTATGCGTTATGCGTTATGCGTTATGCGTTATGCGTTATGCGTGATGCGTTATGCGTTATGCGTTATGCGTTTTGCGTTATGCGTCATGCGTTATGCGTTATGCGTTATGCGTTATGCGTTATGCGTTATGCGTTATGCGTTATGCGTTATGCGTTGTTCGTTATGTGTTATGCGTTGGGCGTTATACGTTTGCGTTATGCGTTATGCGTAATGCGTTATACGTTATGCTTTATGCGTTATGCGTTATGCGTTATGCATTTTGTGTTATGCGCCATGCCTTATGCGTTATGAGTTATGCGTTATGCGTTATGCGTTGTTCGCTATGCGTTATGCGTTATGCGTTATGCGTTATGCGTTATGCGTTATGCGTTATGCGTTATGCGTTGTTCGTTATGCGTTATGCGTTATGCGTTATGCGTTATGCGTTATGCGTTATGCGTTATGCGTTATGCGTTATGCGTGATGCGTTATGCGTTATGCGTTATGCGTTTTGCGTTATGCGTCATGCGTTATGCGTTATGCGTTATGCGTTATGCGTTATGCGTTATGCGTTATGCGTTATGCGTTATGCGTTATGCGTTATGCGTTATGCGTTTTGCGTTATGCGTCATGCGTTATGTGTTATGTGTTATGCGTTTGCGTTATGCGTTAGGCGTCATGCGTTATGTTTTATGCGTTATGCGTTATGCGTTATGCGTTATGCGTTATGCGTTATGCGTTATGCGTTATGCGTTATGCGTTTTGCGTTATGCGTCATCCGTTATGTGTTATGTGTTATACGTCTGCGTTATGCGTTAGGCGTCATGCGTTATGCTTTATGCGTTATGCGTTATGCGTTATGCGTTATGCGTTATGCGTTATGCGTTATGCGTTATGCGGTATGCGTTTTGCGTTATGCGTTATGCGTTATGCGTTATGGGATATGTTTTATGCGTTATGCATTTTGCGTTATGCGCCATGCCTTATGCGTTATGAGTTATGCGTTATGCGTTATGCGTTATGCGTTATGCGTTATACGGTTTGAGATATGCGTTATGCGTTATACGGTTTGAGTTATGCGTTATGCGTTATACGTTATTGGTTTATGCGTTATGCGATATGCGTTTTGCGTTATGCGTTATGGGTTATGTTTTATGCGTTATGCGTTATGCGTTATGCGTTATGCGTTATGCGTTATGCGTTATGCGTTATGCGTTTTGCGTTATGCGTTATGCGTTATGGGTTATGTTTTATGCGTTATGCGTTATGCGTTATGCGTTATGCGTTATGCGTTATGCGTTATGCGTTGTTCGTTATGCGTTATGCGTTATGCGTTATGCGTTATGCGTTATGCGTTATGCGTTATGCGTTATGCGTTATGCGTTATGCGTGATGCGTTATGCGTTATGCGTTATGCGTTTTGCGTTATGCGTCATGCGTTATGCGTTATGCGTTATGCGTTATGCGTTATGCGTTATGCGTTATGCGTTATGCGTTGTTCGTTATGTGTTATGCGTTGGGCGTTATACGTTTGCGTTATGCGTTATGCGTAATGCGTTATACGTTATGCTTTATGCGTTATGCGTTATGCGTTATACGGTTTGAGATATGCGTTATGCGTTATACGGTTTGAGTTATGCGTTATGCGTTATACTTTATTGGTTTATGCGTTATGCGATATGCGTTTTGCGTTATGCGTTATGGGTTATGTTTTATGCGTTATGCGTTATGCGTTATGCGTTATGCGTTATGCGTTATGCGTTATGCGTTTTGCGTTATGCGTTATGCGTTATGGGTTATGTTTTATGCGTTATGCGTTATGCGTTATGCGTTATGCGTTATGCGTTGTTCGTTATGCGTTATGCGTTATGCGTTATGCGTTATGCGTTATGCGTTATGCGTTATGCGTTATGCGTGATGCGTTATGCGTTATGCGTTATGCGTTTTGCGTTATGCGTCATGCGTTATGCGTTATGCGTTATGCGTTATGCGTTATGCGTTATGCGTTATGCGTTATGCGTTATGCGTTATGCGTTGTTCGTTATGTGTTATGCGTTGGGCGGTATACGTTTGCGTTATGCGTTATGCGTAATGCGTTATACGTTATGCTTTATGCGTTATGCGTTATGCGTTATGCATTTTGTGTTATGCGCCATGCCTTATGCGTTATGAGTTATGCGTTATGCGTTATGCGTTGTTCGCTATGCGTTATGCGTTATGCGTTATGCGTTATGCGTTATGCGTTATGCGTTATGCGTTATGCGTTATGCGTGATGCGTTATGCGTTATGCGTTATGCGTTTTGCGTTATGCGTCATGCGTTATGTGTTATGCGTTATGCGTTATGCGTTATGCGTTATGCGTGATGCGTTATGCGTTATGCGTTATGCGTTTTGCGTTATGCGTCATGCGTTATGTGTTATGTGTTATACGATTGCGTTATGCGTTAGGCGTCATGCGTTATGCTTTATGCGTTATGCGTTATGCGTTATGCGTTATGCGTTATGCGTTATGCGTTATGCGTTATGCGTTATGCGTTTTGCGTTATGCGTCATGCGTTATGTGTTATGTGTTATACGTCTGCGTTATGCGTTAGGCGTCATGCTTATGCTTTATGCGTTATGCGTTATGCGTTATGCGTGATGCGATATGCTTATGCGTTATGCGTTATGAGTTATACGTTATGCGTTATGCGTTATGCGTTATGCGTTATATGTTATGCGTTATGCGTTATGCGTTATGCGTTATGCGTTATGCGTTATGCGTTATGCGTTATGCGTCATGCATTTTGCGTTATGCGCCATGCCTTATGCGTTATGAGTTATGCGTTATGCGTTATGCGTGATCCGTTATGCGTTAGGCGTTATGCGTTATGCGTTATGCATTTTGCGTTATGCGCCATGCGTTATGCGTTATGAGTTATGCGTTATGCGTTATGCGTTATGCGTTATACGTTATGCGTTATGCGTTATGCGTTATACGTTATGCGTTATGCGTTATGCGTTATGCGTTATGCGTTATGCGTTATGGGTTATGTTTTATGGGTTATGCGTTATGCGTTGTTCGTTATGCGTTATGCGTTGGGCGTTATACGTTTGCGTTATGCGTTATGCGTTATGCGTTATGCGTTATGCGTTATGCGTTATGCGTTATGCGTTATGCGTTATGCATTTTGCGTTATGCGCCATGCGTTATGCGTTATGAGTTATGCGTTATGCGTTCTGCGTTAAGCGTTATGCGTTATGCTTAATGCGTTATGCGTGATCCGTTATGCGTTAGGCGTTATGCGTTATGCGTTATGCATTTTGCGTTATGCGTCATGCGTTATGCGTTATGAGTTATGCGTTATGCGTTATGCGTTATACGTTAAGCGTTATGCGTTATGCGTTATACGTTATGCGTTATGCGTTATGCGTTATGCGTTATGCGTTATGCGTTATGCGTTATGCTTTATACGTTATGCGTTATGCGTTATGCGTTATGCGTTATGCGTTCTGCGTTCTGCGTTATGCGTTATGCGTTATGCGTTATGCGTTATGCGTTATGCGTTATGCGTTATGCGTTATGCGTTATGGGTTATACGTTATTGGTTTATGCGTTATGCGATATGCGTTTTGCGTTATGCGTTATGCGTTATGCGTTATGCGTTATGCGTTATGCGTTATGCGTTATGCGTTATGCGTTATGCGTGATGCGTTATGCGTTATGCGTTATGCGTTTTGCGTTATGCGTCATGCGTTATGCGTTATGCGTTATGCGTTATGCGTTATGCGTTATGCGTTATGCGTTATGCGTTATGCGTTGTTCGTTATGTGTTATGCGTTGGGCGTTATACGTTTGCGTTATGCGTTATGCGTAATGCGTTATACGTTATGCTTTATGCGTTATGCGTTATGCGTTATACGGTTTGAGATATGCGTTATGCGTTATACGGTTTGAGTTATGCGTTATGCGTTATACTTTATTGGTTTATGCGTTATGCGATATGCGTTTTGCGTTATGCGTTATGGGTTATGTTTTATGCGTTATGCGTTATGCGTTATGCGTTATGCGTTATGCGTTATGCGTTATGCGTTATGCGTTATGCGTTTTGCGTTATGCGTTATGCGTTATGGGTTATGTTTTATGCGTTATGCGTTATGCGTTATGCGTTATGCGTTATGCGTTGTTCGTTATGCGTTATGCGTTATGCGTTATGCGTTATGCGTTATGCGTTATGCGTTATGCGTTATGCGTGATGCGTTATGCGTTATGCGTTATGCGTTTTGCGTTATGCGTCATGCGTTATGCGTTATGCGTTATGCGTTATGCGTTATGCGTTATGCGTTATGCGTTATGCGTTATGCGTTATGCGTTGTTCGTTATGTGTTATGCGTTGGGCGGTATACGTTTGCGTTATGCGTTATGCGTAATGCGTTATACGTTATGCTTTATGCGTTATGCGTTATGCGTTATGCATTTTGTGTTATGCGCCATGCCTTATGCGTTATGAGTTATGCGTTATGCGTTATGCGTTGTTCGCTATGCGTTATGCGTTATGCGTTATGCGTTATGCGTTATGCGTTATGCGTTATGCGTTATGCGTTATGCGTGATGCGTTATGCGTTATGCGTTATGCGTTTTGCGTTATGCGTCATGCGTTATGTGTTATGCGTTATGCGTTATGCGTTATGCGTTATGCGTTATGCGTTATGCGTTATGCGTTATGCGTTTTGCGTTATGCGTCATGCGTTATGTGTTATGTGTTATACGATTGCGTTATGCGTTAGGCGTCATGCGTTATGCTTTATGCGTTATGCGTTATGCGTTATGCGTTATGCGTTATGCGTTATGCGTTATGCGTTATGCGTTATGCGTTTTGCGTTATGCGTCATGCGTTATGTGTTATGTGTTATACGTCTGCGTTATGCGTTAGGCGTCATGCTTATGCTTTATGCGTTATGCGTTATGCGTTATGCGTGATGCGATATGCTTATGCGTTATGCGTTATGAGTTATACGTTATGCGTTATGCGTTATGCGTTATGCGTTATATGTTATGCGTTATGCGTTATGCGTTATGCGTTATGCGTTATGCGTTATGCGTTATGCGTTATGCGTTATGCATTTTGCGTTATGCGCCATGCCTTATGCGTTATGAGTTATGCGTTATGCGTTATGCGTGATCCGTTATGCGTTAGGCGTTATGCGTTATGCGTTATGCATTTTGCGTTATGCGCCATGCGTTATGCGTTATGAGTTATGCGTTATGCGTTATGCGTTATGCGTTATACGTTATGCGTTATGCGTTATGCGTTATACGTTATGCGTTATGCGTTATGCGTTATGCGTTATGCGTTATGCGTTATGGGTTATGTTTTATGGGTTATGCGTTATGCGTTGTTCGTTATGCGTTATGCGTTGGGCGTTATACGTTTGCGTTATGCGTTATGCGTTATGCGTTATGCGTTATGCTTTATGCGTTATGCGTTATGCGTTATGCGTTATGCATTTTGCGTTATGCGCCATGCGTTATGCGTTATGAGTTATGCGTTATGCGTTCTGCGTTAAGCGTTATGCGTTATGCTTAATGCGTTATGCGTGATCCGTTATGCGTTAGGCGTTATGCGTTATGCGTTATGCATTTTGCGTTATGCGTCATGCGTTATGCGTTATGAGTTATGCGTTATGCGTTATGCGTTATACGTTAAGCGTTATGCGTTATGCGTTATACGTTATGCGTTATGCGTTATGCGTTATGCGTTATGCGTTATGCGTTATGCGTTATGCTTTATACGTTATGCGTTATGCGTTATGCGTTATGCGTTATGCGTTCTGCGTTATGCGTTATGCGTTATGCGTTATGCGTTATGCGTTATGCGTTATGCGTTATGCGTTATGCGTTATGGGTTATGTTTTATGCGTTATGCGTTATGCGTTATGCGTTATGCGTTGTTCGTTATGCGTTATGCGTTGGGCGTTATACGTTTGCGTTATGCGTTATGCGTTATGCGTTATGCGTTATGCTTTATGCGTTATGCGTTATGCGTTATGCGTTATGCATTTTGCGTTATGCGCCATGCGTTATGCGTTATGAGTTATGCGTTATGCGTTATGCGTTAAGCGTTATGCGTTATGCTTAATGCGTTATGCGTGATCCGTTATGCGTTAGGCGTTATGCGTTATGCGTTATGCGTTATGCGTTATGCGTTATGCGTTATGCGTTATGCGTTATGCGTTATGCGTTATGCGTTATGCGTTATGCGTTATGCGTTATGCGTTATGCGTTATGCGTTATGCGTTATGCGTTATGCGTTATGCTTTATGCGTTATGCGTTATGCGTTATGCGTTATGCGTTATGCGTTATGCGTTATGCGTTGTGCGTTATACGTGTGCGTTATGCGTTATCCGTTATGCGTTATGCTTTATGCGTTATGCGTTATGCGTTATGCGTTATGCGTTATGCGTTATGCGTTATGCGTTATGCGTTAGGCGTTATGCGTTATGCGTTATGAGTTATGAGTTATAAGTTATGCGTCATGCGTTATGCGTTATGCGTTATGCGTTATCCGTTATGCGTTATGCTTTATGCGTTATACGTTATGCGTTATGCGTTATGCGTTATGCGTTATGCGTTATGCGTTATGCGTTATGCGTTATGCGTTATGCGTTATGCGTTATCCGTTATGCGTTATGCTTTATGCGTTATACGTTATGCGTTATGCGTTATGCGTTATGCGTTATGCGTTATGCGTTATGCGTTATGCGTTATGCGTTATGCGTTATGCGTTATGCGTTATGCGTTATGCGTTATGCGTTATGCGTTATGCGTTATGCGTTATGCGTTATGCGTTATGCGTTATGCGTGATGCGTTATGCGTTATGCGTTATGCGTTTTGCGTTATGCGTCATGCGTTATGTGTTATGCGTTATGCGTTATGCGTTATGCGTTATGCGTTATGCGTGATGCGTTATGCGTTATGCGTTATGCGTTTTGCGTTATGCGTCATGCGTTATGTGTTATGTGTTATACGTTTGCGTTATGCGTTAGGCGTCATGCGTTATGCTTTATGCGTTATGCGTTATGCGTTATGCGTTATGCGTTATGCGTTATGCGTTATGCGTTATGCGTTATGCGTTATGCGTTATGCGTTATGCGTTTTGCGTTATGCGTCATGCGTTATGTGTGATGTGTTATACGTTTGCGTTATGCGTTAGGCGTCATGCTTATGCTTTATTCGTTATGCGTTATGCGTTATGCGTTATGCGTGATGCGTTATGCGTTATGCGTTATGCGTGATGCGTTATGCGTTTTGCGTTATGCGTTATGCGTTATGCGTTATGCGTTATGCGTTGTTCGTTATGCGTTATGCGTTATGCGTTGTTCGTTATGCGTTATGCCTTATGCGTTATGCGTTATGCGGTATGCGTTATGCGTTATGCGTTATGCGTGATGCGTTATGCGTTTTGCGTTATGCGTTATGCGTTATGCGTTATGCGTTATGGGTTATGTTTTATGCGTTATGCGTTATGCGTTTTGCGTTATGCGTTATGCGTTATGCGTTATGCGTTGTTCGTTATGCGTTATGCGTTATGCGTTATGCGTTATGCGTTATGCGTTATGCGTTATGCGTTATGCGTGATGCGTTATGCGTTATGCGTTATGCGTTTTGCGTTATGCGTCATGCGTTATGTGTTATGCGTTATGCGTTATGCGTTATGCGTTATGCGTGATGCGTTATGCGTTATGCGTTATGCGTTTTGCGTTATGCGTCATGCGTTATGTGTTATGTGTTATACGTTTGCGTTATGCGTTAGGCGTCATGCGTTATGCTTTATGCGTTATGCGTTATGCGTTATGCGTTATGCGTTATGCGTTATGCGTTATGCGTTATGCGTTATGCGTTATGCGTTATGCGTTATGCGTTATGCGTTTTGCGTTATGCGTCATGCGTTATGTGTTATGTGTTATACGTTTGCGTTATGCGTTAGGCGTCATGCTTATGCTTTATGCGTTATGCGTTATGCGTTATGCGTGATGCGTTATGCTTATGCGTTATGCGTTATGCGTTATGAGTTATACGTTATGCGTTATGCGTTATGCGTTATGCGTTATGCGTTATGCGTTATATGTTATGCGTTATGCGTTATGCGTTATGCGTTATGCGTTATGCGTTATGCGTTATGCGTTATGCGTAATGCGTTATGCGTTATGCGTTATGCGTTATGCTTTATGCGTTATGCGTTATGCGTTATGCATTTTGCGTTATGCGCCATGCCTTATACGTTATGAGTTATGCGTTATGCGTTATGCGTTATGCGTTATGCGTATACGGTTTGAGATATGCGTTATGCGTTATACGGTTTGAGTTATGCGTTATACGTTATTGGTTTATGCGTTATGCGTTATGCGTTTTGCGTTATGCGTTATGGGTTATGTTTTATGCGTTATGCGTTATGCGTTATGCGTTATGCGTTATGCGTTATGCGTTTTGCGTTATGCGTTATGCGTTATGCGTTATGCGTTATGCGTTATGGGTTATGTATTATGCGTTATGCGTTATGCGTTACGCGTTACGCGTTACGCGTTAGGCGTTATGCGTTATGCGTTATGCGTTATGCGTTATGCGTTATGCGTTATGCGTTATGCGTTATGCGTTATGCGTTATGCGTTATGCGTTATGCGTTATGCGTTATGCGTTATGCGTTATGCGTTATGCGTTATGCGTTATGCGTTATGCGTTATGCGTTGTTCGTTATGCGTTATGCGTTATGCGTTATGCGTTATGCGGTATGCGTTTTGCGTTATGCGTTATGCGTTACGCGTTATGGGATATGTATTATGCGTTATGCGTTATGCGTTGTTCGTTATGCGTTATGCGTTGGGCGTTATACGTTTGCGTTATGCGTAATGCGTTATGCGTTATGCGTTGTTCGTTATGCGTTATGCGTTATGCGTTATGCGTTATGCATTTTGCGTTATGCGCCATGCGTTATGCGTTATGCGTTATGAGTTATGCGTTATGCGTTGTGCGTTAAGCGTTATGCGTTATGCTTAATGCGTTATGCGTTATGCGTTATGCGTTATGCGTTATGCGTTATGCGTTATGCGTTATGCGTTATGCGTTATGCGTTATGGGTTATGTTTTATGCGTTATGCGTTATGCGTTATGCGTTATGCGTTATGCGTTGTTCGTTATGCGTTATGCGTTGGGCGTTATACGTTTGCGTTATGCGTTATGCGTTATGCGTTATGCGTTATGCGTTATACGTTATGCGTTATGCGTTATGCGTTATACGTTATGCGTTATGCGTTATGCGTTATGCGTTATGCGTTATGCATTATGCGTTATGCTTTATACGTTATGCGTTATGCGTTATGCGTTATGCGTTATGCGTTATGCGTTATGCGTTATGCGTTATGTGTTATGCGTTATGCGTTATGCGTTATGCGTAATGCGTTATGCGTTATGCGTTATGCGTTATGCTTTATGCGTTATGCGTTATGCGTTATGCATTTTGCGTTATGCGCCATGCCTTATACGTTATGAGTTATGCGTTATGCGTTATGCGTTATGCGTTATGCGTATACGGTTTGAGATATGCGTTATGCGTTATACGGTTTGAGTTATGCGTTATACGTTATTGGTTTATGCGTTATGCGTTATGCGTTTTGCGTTATGCGTTATGGGTTATGTTTTATGCGTTATGCGTTATGCGTTATGCGTTATGCGTTATGCGTTATGCGTTTTGCGTTATGCGTTATGCGTTATGCGTTATGCGTTATGCGTTATGGGTTATGTATTATGCGTTATGCGTTATGCGTTACGCGTTACGCGTTACGCGTTAGGCGTTATGCGTTATGCGTTATGCGTTATGCGTTATGCGTTATGCGTTATGCGTTATGCGTTATGCGTTATGCGTTATGCGTTATGCGTTATGCGTTATGCGTTATGCGTTATGCGTTATGCGTTATGCGTTATGCGTTATGCGTTATGCGTTATGCGTTGTTCGTTATGCGTTATGCGTTATGCGTTATGCGGTATGCGTTTTGCGTTATGCGTTATGCGTTACGCGTTATGGGATATGTATTATGCGTTATGCGTTATGCGTTGTTCGTTATGCGTTATGCGTTGGGCGTTATACGTTTGCGTTATGCGTAATGCGTTATGCGTTATGCGTTGTTCGTTATGCGTTATGCGTTATGCGTTATGCGTTATGCATTTTGCGTTATGCGCCATGCGTTATGCGTTATGCGTTATGAGTTATGCGTTATGCGTTGTGCGTTAAGCGTTATGCGTTATGCTTAATGCGTTATGCGTTATGCGTTATGCGTTATGCGTTATGCGTTATGCGTTATGCGTTATGCGTTATGCGTTATGCGTTATGGGTTATGTATTATGCGTTATGCGTTATGCGTTACGCGTTACGCGTTACGCGTTAGGCGTTATGCGTTATGCGTTATGCGTTATGCGTTATGCGTTATGCGTTATGCGTTATGCGTTATGCGTTATGCGTTATGCGTTATGCGTTATGCGTTATGCGTTATGCGTTATGCGTTATGCGTTATGCGTTATGCGTTATGCGTTATGCGTTATGCGTTGTTCGTTATGCGTTATGCGTTATGCGTTATGCGGTATGCGTTTTGCGTTATGCGTTATGCGTTACGCGTTATGGGATATGTATTATGCGTTATGCGTTATGCGTTGTTCGTTATGCGTTATGCGTTGGGCGTTATACGTTTGCGTTATGCGTTATGCGTTATGCGTTATGCGTTGTTCGTTATGCGTTATGCGTTATGCGTTATGCGTTATGCATTTTGCGTTATGCGCCATGCGTTATGCGTTATGCGTTATGAGTTATGCGTTATGCGTTGTGCGTTAAGCGTTATGCGTTATGCTTAATGCGTTATGCGTTATGCGTTATGCGTTATGCGTTATGCGTTATGCGTTATGCGTTATGCGTTATGCGTTATGGGTTATGTTTTATGCGTTATGCGTTATGCGTTATGCGTTATGCGTTATGCGTTGTTCGTTATGCGTTATGCGTTGGGCGTTATACGTTTGCGTTATGCGTTATGCGTTATGCGTTATGCGTTATGCGTTATACGTTATGCGTTATGCGTTATGCGTTATACGTTATGCGTTATGCGTTATGCGTTATGCGTTATGCGTTATGCGTTATGCGTTATGCGTTATGCGTTATGCGTTATGCGTTATGCGTTATGGGTTATGTTTTATGTGTTATGCGTTATGCGTTATGCGTTATGCGTTGTTCGTTATGCGTTATGCGTTGGGCGTTATACGTTTGCGTTATGCGTTATGCATTTTGCGTTATGCGCCATGCGTTATGCGTTATGAGTTATGCGTTATGCGTTATGCGTTATGCGTTATGCGTTATGCTTAATGCGTTATGCGTGATCCGTCATGCGTTAGGCGTTATGCGTTATGCGTTATGCATTTTGCGTTATGCGTTGTGCGTTATGCGTTATGCTTTATGCGTTATGCGTTATGCGTTATGCATTTTGCGTTATGCGCCATGCCTTATACGTTATGAGTTATGCGTTATGCGTTATGCGTTATGCGTTATGCGTATACGGTTTGAGATATGCGTTATGCGTTATACGGTTTGAGTTATGCGTTATACGTTATTTTTTTATGCGTTATGCGTTATGCGTTATGCGTTGTTCGTTATGTGTTATGCGTTGGGCGTTATACGTTTGCGTTATGCGTTATGCGTTATGCGTTATGCGTTATGCGTTATACGTTATGCGTTATGCGTTATGCGTTATACGTTATGCGTTATGCGTTATGCGTTATGCGTTATGCGTTATGCGTTATGCGTTATGCGTTATGCTTTATACGTTATGCGTTATGCGTTATGCGTTATGCGTTATGCGTTATGCGTTATGCGTTATGCGTTATGCGTAATGCGTTATGCGTTATGCGTTATGCGTTATGCTTTATGCGTTATGCGTTATGCGTTATGCATTTTGCGTTATGCGCCATGCCTTATACGTTATGAGTTATGCGTTATGCGTTATGCGTTATGCGTTATGCGTATACGGTTTGAGATATGCGTTATGCGTTATACGGTTTGAGTTATGCGTTATACGTTATTGGTTTATGCGTTATGCGTTATGCGTTATGCGTTATGCGTTATGCGTGATGCGTTATGCGTTATGCGTTATGCGTGATGCGTTATGCGTTTTGCGTTATGCGTTATGCGTTATGCGTTATGCGTTATGCGTTATGCGTTGTTCGTTATGCGTTATGCGTTATGCGTTGTTCGTTATGCGTTATGCCTTATGCGTTATGCGTTATGCGGTATGCGTTATGCGTTATGCGTTATGCGTGATGCGTTATGCGTTTTGCGTTATGCGTTATGCGTTATGCGTTATGGGTTATGTTTTATGCGTTATGCGTTATGCGTTTTGCGTTATGCGTTATGCGTTATGCGTTATGCGTTATGCGTTGTTCGTTATGCGTTATGCGTTATGCGTTATGCGTTATGCGTTATGCGTTATGCGTTATGCGTTATGCGTGATGCGTTATGCGTTATGCGTTATGCGTTTTGCGTTATGCGTCATGCGTTATGTGTTATGCGTTATGCGTTATGCGTTATGCGTTATGCGTGATGCGTTATGCGTTATGCGTTATGCGTTTTGCGTTATGCGTCATGCGTTATGTGTTATGTGTTATACGTTTGCGTTATGCGTTATGCGTTATGGGTTATGTATTATGCGTTATGCGTTATGCGTTACGCGTTACGCGTTACGCGTTAGGCGTTATGCGTTATGCGTTATGCGTTATGCGTTATGCGTTATGCGTTATGCGTTATGCGTTATGCGTTATGCGTTATGCGTTATGCGTTATGCGTTATGCGTTATGCGTTATGCGTTATGCGTTATGCGTTATGCGTTATGCGTTATGCGTTATGCGTTGTTCGTTATGCGTTATGCGTTATGCGTTATGCGGTATGCGTTTTGCGTTATGCGTTATGCGTTACGCGTTATGGGATATGTATTATGCGTTATGCGTTATGCGTTGTTCGTTATGCGTTATGCGTTGGGCGTTATACGTTTGCGTTATGCGTAATGCGTTATGCGTTATGCGTTGTTCGTTATGCGTTATGCGTTATGCGTTATGCGTTATGCATTTTGCGTTATGCGCCATGCGTTATGCGTTATGCGTTATGAGTTATGCGTTATGCGTTGTGCGTTAAGCGTTATGCGTTATGCTTAATGCGTTATGCGTTATGCGTTATGCGTTATGCGTTATGCGTTATGCGTTATGCGTTATGCGTTATGCGTTATGGGTTATGTTTTATGCGTTATGCGTTATGCGTTATGCGTTATGCGTTATGCGTTGTTCGTTATGCGTTATGCGTTGGGCGTTATACGTTTGCGTTATGCGTTATGCGTTATGCGTTATGCGTTATGCGTTATACGTTATGCGTTATGCGTTATGCGTTATACGTTATGCGTTATGCGTTATGCGTTATGCGTTATGCGTTATGCGTTATGCGTTATGCGTTATGCGTTATGCGTTATGCGTTATGCGTTATGGGTTATGTTTTATGTGTTATGCGTTATGCGTTATGCGTTATGCGTTGTTCGTTATGCGTTATGCGTTGGGCGTTATACGTTTGCGTTATGCGTTATGCATTTTGCGTTATGCGCCATGCGTTATGCGTTATGAGTTATGCGTTATGCGTTATGCGTTATGCGTTATGCGTTATGCTTAATGCGTTATGCGTGATCCGTCATGCGTTAGGCGTTATGCGTTATGCGTTATGCATTTTGCGTTATGCGTTGTGCGTTATGCGTTATGCTTTATGCGTTATGCGTTATGCGTTATGCATTTTGCGTTATGCGCCATGCCTTATACGTTATGAGTTATGCGTTATGCGTTATGCGTTATGCGTTATGCGTATACGGTTTGAGATATGCGTTATGCGTTATACGGTTTGAGTTATGCGTTATACGTTATTTTTTTATGCGTTATGCGTTATGCGTTATGCGTTGTTCGTTATGTGTTATGCGTTGGGCGTTATACGTTTGCGTTATGCGTTATGCGTTATGCGTTATGCGTTATGCGTTATACGTTATGCGTTATGCGTTATGCGTTATACGTTATGCGTTATGCGTTATGCGTTATGCGTTATGCGTTATGCGTTATGCGTTATGCGTTATGCTTTATACGTTATGCGTTATGCGTTATGCGTTATGCGTTATGCGTTATGCGTTATGCGTTATGCGTTATGCGTAATGCGTTATGCGTTATGCGTTATGCGTTATGCTTTATGCGTTATGCGTTATGCGTTATGCATTTTGCGTTATGCGCCATGCCTTATACGTTATGAGTTATGCGTTATGCGTTATGCGTTATGCGTTATGCGTATACGGTTTGAGATATGCGTTATGCGTTATACGGTTTGAGTTATGCGTTATACGTTATTGGTTTATGCGTTATGCGTTATGCGTTATGCGTTATGCGTTATGCGTGATGCGTTATGCGTTATGCGTTATGCGTGATGCGTTATGCGTTTTGCGTTATGCGTTATGCGTTATGCGTTATGCGTTATGCGTTATGCGTTGTTCGTTATGCGTTATGCGTTATGCGTTGTTCGTTATGCGTTATGCGTTATGCGTTATGCGTTATGCGTTATGCGTTATGCGTTATGCGTTATGCGTGATGCGTTATGCGTTTTGCGTTATGCGTTATGCGTTATGCGTTATGGGTTATGTTTTATGCGTTATGCGTTATGCGTTTTGCGTTATGCGTTATGCGTTATGCGTTATGCGTTATGCGTTGTTCGTTATGCGTTATGCGTTATGCGTTATGCGTTATGCGTTATGCGTTATGCGTTATGCGTTATGCGTGATGCGTTATGCGTTATGCGTTATGCGTTTTGCGTTATGCGTCATGCGTTATGTGTTATGCGTTATGCGTTATGCGTTATGCGTTATGCGTGATGCGTTATGCGTTATGCGTTATGCGTTTTGCGTTATGCGTCATGCGTTATGTGTTATGTGTTATACGTTTGCGTTATGCGTTATGCGTTATGGGTTATGTATTATGCGTTATGCGTTATGCGTTACGCGTTACGCGTTACGCGTTAGGCGTTATGCGTTATGCGTTATGCGTTATGCGTTATGCGTTATGCGTTATGCGTTATGCGTTATGCGTTATGCGTTATGCGTTATGCGTTATGCGTTATGCGTTATGCGTTATGCGTTATGCGTTATGCGTTATGCGTTATGCGTTATGCGTTATGCGTTATGCGTTATGCGTTATGCGTTATGCGTTATGCGTTATGCGTTATGCGTTATGCGTTATGCGTTATGCGTTATGCGTTGTTCGTTATGCGTTATGCGTTATGCGTTATGCGTTATGCGGTATGCGTTTTGCGTTATGCGTTATGCGTTACGCGTTATGGGATATGTATTATGCGTTATGCGTTATGCGTGGTTCGTTATGCGTTATGCGTTGGGCGTTATACGTTTGCGTTATGCGTAATGCGTTATGCGTTATGCGTTGTTCGTTATGCGTTATGCGTTATGCGTTATGCGTTATGCATTTTGCGTTATGCGCCATGCGTTATGCGTTATGCGTTATGAGTTATGCGTTATGCGTTGTGCGTTAAGCGTTATGCGTTATGCTTAATGCGTTATGCGTTATGCGTTATGCGTTATGCGTTATGCGTTATGCGTTATGCGTTATGCGTTATGCGTTATGCGTTATGGGTTATGTTTTATGCGTTATGCGTTATGCGTTATGCGTTATGCGTTATGCGTTGTTCGTTATGCGTTATGCGTTAAGCGTTATGCGTTATGCTTAATGCGTTATGCGTTATGCGTTATGCGTTATGCGTTATGCGTTATGCGTTATGCGTTATGCGTTATGCGTTATGCGTTATGGGTTATGTTTTATGCGTTATGCGTTATGCGTTATGCGTTATGCGTTATGCGTTGTTCGTTATGCGTTATGCGTTGGGCGTTATACGTTTGCGTTATGCGTTATGCGTTATGCGTTATGCGTTATACGTTATGCGTTATGCGTTATGCGTTATACGTTATGCGTTATGCGTTATGCGTTATGCGTTATGCGTTATGCGTTATGCGTTATGCGTTATGCTTTATACGTTATGCGTTATGCGTTATGCGTTATGCGTTATGCGTTATGCGTTATGCGTTATGCGTTATGTGTTATGCGTTATGCGTTATGCGTTATGCGTAATGCTTTATGCGTTATGCGTTATGCGTTATGCATTTTGCGTTATGCGCCATGCCTTATACGTTATGAGTTATGCGTTATGCGTTATGCGTTATGCGTTATGCGTATACGGTTTGAGATATGCGTTATGCGTTATACGGTTTGAGTTATGCGTTATACGTTATTGGTTTATGCGTTATGCGTTATGCGTTTTGCGTTATGCGTTATGGGTTATGTTTTATGCGTTATGCGTTATGCGTTATGCGTTATGCGTTATGCGTTATGCGTTTTGCGTTATGCGTTATGCGTTATGCGTTATGCGTTATGCGTTATGGGTTATGTATTATGCGTTATGCGTTATGCGTTACGCGTTACGCGTTACGCGTTAGGCGTTATGCGTTATGCGTTATGCGTTATGCGTTATGCGTTATGCGTTATGCGTTATGCGTTATGCGTTATGCGTTATGCGTTATGCGTTATGCGTTATGCGTTATGCGTTATGCGTTATGCGTTATGCGTTATGCGTTATGCGTTATGCGTTATGCGTTATGCGTTATGCGTTATGCGTTGTTCGTTATGCGTTATGCGTTATGCGTTATGCGGTATGCGTTTTGCGTTATGCGTTATGCGTTACGCGTTATGGGATATGTATTATGCGTTATGCGTTGTTCGTTATGCGTTATGCGTTGGGCGTTATACGTTTGCGTTATGCGTAATGCGTTATGCGTTATGCGTTGTTCGTTATGCGTTATGCGTTATGCGTTATGCGTTATGCATTTTGCGTTATGCGCCATGCGTTATGCGTTATGCGTTATGAGTTATGCGTTATGCGTTGTGCGTTAAGCGTTATGCGTTATGCTTAATGCGTTATGCGTTATGCGTTATGCGTTATGCGTTATGCGTTATGCGTTATGCGTTATGCGTTATGCGTTATGGGTTATGTTTTATGCGTTATGCGTTATGCGTTATGCGTTATGCGTTGTTCGTTATGCGTTATGCGTTGGGCGTTATACGTTTGCGTTATGCGTTATGCGTTATGCGTTATGCGTTATGCGTTATACGTTATGCGTTATGCGTTATGCGTTATACGTTATGCGTTATGCGTTATGCGTTATGCGTTATGCGTTATGCGTTATGCGTTATGCGTTATGCTTTATACGTTATGCGTTATGCGTTATGCGTTATGCGTTATGCGTTATGCGTTATGCGTTATGCGTTATGTGTTATGCGTTATGCGTTATGCGTTATGCGTTATGCGTTATGCGTTATGCGTTATGCGTTATGGGTTATGTTTTATGTGTTATGCGTTATGCGTTATGCGTTATGCGTTGTTCGTTATGCGTTATGCGTTGGGCGTTATACGTTTGCGTTATGCGTTATGCATTTTGCGTTATGCGCCATGCGTTATGCGTTATGAGTTATGCGTTATGCGTTATGCGTTATGCGTTATGCGTTATGCTTAATGCGTTATGCGTGATCCGTCATGCGTTAGGCGTTATGCGTTATGCGTTATGCATTTTGCGTTATGCGTTGTGCGTTATGCGTTATGCTTTATGCGTTATGCGTTATGCGTTATGCATTTTGCGTTATGCGCCATGCCTTATACGTTATGAGTTATGCGTTATGCGTTATGCGTTATGCGTTATGCGTATACGGTTTGAGATATGCGTTATGCGTTATACGGTTTGAGTTATGCGTTATACGTTATTGGTTTATGCGTTATGCGTTATGCGTTATGCGTTGTTCGTTATGTGTTATGCGTTGGGCGTTATACGTTTGCGTTATGCGTTATGCGTTATGCGTTATGCGTTATGCGTTATGCTTTATGCGTTATGCGTTATGCGTTATGCGTTATGCATTTTGCGTTATGCGCCATGCGTTATGCGTTATGAGTTATCCGTTATGCGTTATGCGTTATGCGTTATGCGTTATGCGTTATGCGTTATACGGTTTGAGTTATCCGTTATGCGATATACGTTATTGGTTTATGCGTTATGCGTTATGCGTTATGCGTTAAGCGTTATGCGTTATGCGTTATGCGTTATGCGTTATGCGTTATGCGTTATGCGTTATGCGTTATGAGTTATGCGTTAGGCGTCATGCTTATGCTTTATGCGTTATGCCTTATGCGTTAAGCGTTATGCGTTATGCGTTATGCGTTATGCGTTATGCGTTATGCGTTATGCGTTATGCGTTATGCATTATGCGTTATGCGTTATGCGTTTTGCGTTATGCGTTATGAGGTATGCGTTATGCGTTATGCGTTATGCGTTATGCGTTATAAGGTTTGAGTTATCCGTTATGCGTTATACGTTATTGGTTCATGCGTTATGCGTTATGCGTTATGCGTTATGCGTTATGCGTTATGCGTTATGCGTTATGCGTTATGCGTTATGCGTTATGCGTTATGCGTTATGCGTTATGCGTTATGCGTTATGCATTTTGCGTTATGCGCCATGCGTTATGCGTTATGAGTTATGCGTTATGCGTTATGCGTTATGCGTTATGCGTTATGCGTTATGCGTTATACGGTTTGAGTTATCCGTTATGCGATATACGTTATTGGTTTATGCGTTATGCGTTATGCGTTATGCGTTAAGCGTTATGCGTTATGCGTTATGCGTTATGCGTTATGCGTTATGCGTTATGCGTTATGCGTTATGCGTTATGCGTTATGCGTGATCCGTTATGCGTTATGTGTTATGCGTTATGCGTTATGCGTTATGCGTTATGCGTTACGCGTTATGCGTTGTGCGTTATGCGTTATGCGTTATGCGTTATGCGTTATGCGTTATGCTTTATGCGTTATGCGTTATGCGTTATGCATTTTGCGTTATGCGCCATGCGTTATGCGTTATGAGTTATGCGTTATGCGTTATGCGTTATGCGTTATGCTTATGCGTTATGCGTTATGAGTTATACGTTATGCGTTATGCGTTATGCGTTATGCGTTATGCGTTATGCGTTATATGTTATGCGGTATGCGTTATGCGTTATGCGTTATGCGTTATGCGTTATGCGTTATGCGTTATGCGTTATGCGTTATGCGTTATGCGTTATGCGTTATGCTTATGCGTTATGCGTTATGCATTATGCGTTATGCGTTATGCGTTGTGCGTTGTGCGTTATGCGTTATGCGTTATGCTTATGCGTTATGCGTTATGCATTATGCGTTATGCGTTATGCGTTGTGCGTTGTGCGTTGTGCGTTATACGTTTGCGTTATGCGTTAGGCGTTATGCTTTATGGGTTATGCGTTATGCGTTATGCGTTATGCGTTATGCATATGCGTTGTGCGTTATGCGTTATGCGTTATGCGTTATGCGTTATGCGTTATGCGTTATGCGTTATGCGTTATGCGTTATGCGTTATGCGTTATGCGTTATGCGTTATGCGTTATGCGTTATGCGTTATGCGTTATGCGTTATGCGTTATGCGTTATGCGTTATGCGTTATGCGTGATTCGTTATGCGTTATGAGTAATACGTTATGCGTTAAGCGTTATGCGTTATGCGTTATGCGTTATGCATTTTGCGTTATGCGCCATGCGTTATGCGTTATGAGGTATGCGTTATGCGTTATGCGTTATGCGTTATGCGTTATACGGTTTGAGTTATCCGTTATGCGTTATACGTTATTGGTTTATGCGTTCTGCGTTATGCGTTATGCGTTATGCGTTATGCGTTATGCGTTATGAGTTATAAGTTATGCGTTATGCGTTATGCGTTATGCGTTATGCATTATGCGTTATGCGTTATGCGTTGTGCGTTATACGTTTGCGTTATGCGTTAGGCGTTATGCTTTATGGGTTATGCGTTATGCGTTATGAGTTATGCGTTATGCGTTATGCGTTATGCGTTATGCTTTATGCGTTATGCGTTATGCGTTATGCGTTATGCGTTATGCGTTATGCGTTATGCGTTATGCATTATGCGTTATGCGTTATGCGTTATGCGTTATACGTTATGCGTTATGCGTTATGCGTTATGCGTTATACGTTTGCGTTATGCGTTAGGCGTCATGCGTTATGCTTTATGCGTTATGCGTTATGCGTTATGCGGTATGCGTCATGCGTTATGCGTTATGCATTTTGCGTTATGCGCCATGCGTTATGCGTTATGAGGTATGCGTTATGCGTTATGCGTTATGCGTTATGCGTTATGCGTTATACGATTTGAGTTATCCGTTATGCGTTATACGTTATTGGTTTATGCGTTATGCGTTATGCGTTATGCGTTATGCGTTATGCGTTATGCGTTATGAGTTATAAGTTATGCGTTATGCGTTGTGCGTTATGCGTTATGCGTTATGCGTTATGCGTTATGCGTTATGCGTTATGCGTTATGCGTTATGCGTTATGCGTTATGCGTGATGCGTTATGCGTTATGCGTTATGCGTTTTGCGTTATGCGTCATGCGTTACGTGTTAGGTGTTATACGTTTGCGTTATGCGTTAGGCGTCATGCGTTATGCTTTATGCGTTATGCGTTATGCGTTATGCGTTATGCGTTATGCGTTATGCGTTATGCGTTATGCGTTATGCGTTATGCGTAATGCGTTATGCGTTATGAGTAATACGTTATGCGTTAAGCGTTATGCGTTATGCTTAATGCCTTATGCGTGATCCGTTATGCGTTATGCGTTATGCGTTATGCATTTTGCGTTATGCGCCATGCGTTATGCGTTATGAGTTATGCGTTATGCGTTATGCGTTATGCGTTATGCGTTATGCGTTATACGTTATGCGTTATGCGTTATGCGTTATACTTTATGCGTTATGCGTTATGCGTTATGCGTTATGAGTTATAAGTTATGCGTTATGCGTTATGCGTTATGCGTTATGCGTTATGCGTTATGCGTTATGCGTGATGCGTTATGCGTTATGCGTTATGCGTTATGTGTTATGTGTTATACGTTTGCGTTATGCGTTAGGCGTCATGCGTTATGCTTTATGTGTTATGCGTTATGCGTTATGCGTTATGCGTGATGCGTTATGCGTTATGCGTTATGCGTTTTGCGTTATGCGTCATGCGTTATGTGTTATGTGTTATACGTTTGCGTTATGCGTTAGGCGTCATGCGTTATGCTTTATGCGTTATGCGTTATGCGTTATGCGTTATGCGTTATGTGTTATGTGTTATGCGTTATGCATTTTGCGTTATGCGCCATGCGTTATGCGTTATGAGGTATGCGTTATGCGTTATGCGTTATGCGTTATGCGTTATACGGTTTGAGTTATCCGTTATGCGTTATACGTTATTGGTTTATGCGTTATGCGTTATGCGTTATGCGTTATGCGTTATGCGTTATGCGTTATGCGTTATGCGTTATGCGTTATGAGTTATAAGTTATGCGTTATGCGTTATGAGTTATGCGTTATGCGTTATGCGTTATGCGTTATGCGTTATGCGTTATGCGTTATGCGTGATGCGTTATGCGTTATGCGTTATGCGTTTTGCGTTATGCGTCATGCGTTACGTGTTAGGTGTTATACGTTTGCGTTATGCGTTAGGCGTCATGCGTTATGCTTTATGCGTTATGCGTTATGCGTTATGCGTTATGCGTTATGCGTTATGCGTTATGCGTTATGCGTTATGCGTTATGCGTAATGCGTTATGCGTTATGAGTAATACGTTATGCGTTAAGCGTTATGCGTTATGCTTAATGCCTTATGCGTGATCCGTTATGCGTTATGCGTTATGCGTTATGCATTTTGCGTTATGCGCCATGCGTTATGCGTTATGAGTTATGCGTTATGCGTTATGCGTTATGCGTTATGTGTTATACGTTATGCGTTATGCGTTATGCGTTATACTTTATGCGTTATGCGTTATGCGTTATGCGTTATGAGTTATAAGTTATGCGTTATGCGTTATGCGTTATGCGTTATGCGTTATGCGTTATGCGTTATGCTAGATGCGTTATGCGTTATGCGTTATGCGTTATGTGTTATGTGTTATACGTTTGCGTTATGCGTTAGGCGTCATGCGTTATGCTTTATGCGTTATGCGTTATGCGTTATGCGTTATGCGTTATGAGTTATAAGTTATGCGTTATGCGTTATGCGTTATGCGTTATGCGTTATGCTTTATGCGTTATGCGTTATGCGTTATGCGTTATGCGTTATGTGTTATGTGTTATGCGTTATGCATTTTGCGTTATGCGCCATGCGTTATGCGTTATGAGGTATGCGTTATGCGTTATGCGTTATGCGTTATGCGTTATACGGTTTGAGTTATCCGTTATGCGTTATACGTTATTGGTTTATGCGTTATGCGTTATGCGTTATGCGTTATGCGTTATGCGTTATGCGTTATGCGTTATGCGTTATGCGTTATGAGTTATAAGTTATGCGTTATGCGTTATGAGTTATGCGTTATGCGTTATGCGTTATGCATTATGCGTTATGCGTTATGCGTTGTGCGTTATACGTTTGCGTTATGCGTTAGGCGTTATGCTTTATGGGTTATGCGTTATGCATTATGCGTTATGCGTTATGCGTTATGCGTTATGCTTTATGCGTTATGCGTTATGCGTTATGCGTTATGCGTTATGCGTTATGCATTTTGCGTTATGCGTTATGCATTTTGCGTTATGCGCCATGCGTTATGCGTTATGCGTTATGCGTTATGCGTTATGCGTTATGCGTTATGCGTTATGCGTTATGAGTTATGCGTTATGCGTTATGCGTTATGCGTTATGCGTTATGCGTGATGCGTTATGCGTTATGCGTTATGCGTTATGCGTTATGTGTTATGTGTTATACGTTTGCGTTATGCGTTAGGCGTCATGCGTTATGCTTTATGCGTTATGCGTTATGCGTTATGCGTTATGCGTTATGCGTTATGCGTTATGCGTGATGCGTTATGCGTTATGCGTTATGCGTTTTGCGTTATGCGTCATGCGTTATGTGTTATGTGTTATACGTTTGCGTTATGCGTTAGGCGTCATGCGTTATGCTTTATGCGTTATGCGTTATGCGTTATGCGTTATGTGTTATGTGTTATGCGTTATGCATTTTGCGTTATGCGCCATGCGTTATGCGTTATGAGGTATGCGTTATGCGTTATGCGTTATGCGTTATGCGTTATACGGTTTGAGTTATCCGTTATGCGTTATACGTTATTGGTTTATGCGTTATGCGTTATGCGTTATGCGTTATGCGTTATGCGTTATGCGTTATGCGTTATGCGTTATGAGTTATAAGTTATGTGTTATGCGTTATGAGTTATGCGTTATGCGTTATGCGTTATGCATTATGCGTTATGCGTTATGCGTTGTGCGTTATACGTTTGCGTTATGCGTTAGGCGTTATGCGTTATGCATTTTGCGTTATGCGTTATGCATTTTGCGTTATGCGCCATGCGTTATGCGTTATGAGGTATGCGTTATGCGTTATGCGTTATGCGTTATGCGTTATACGGTTTGAGTTATCCGTTATGCGTTATACGTTATTGGTTTATGCGTTATGCGTTATGCGTTATGCGTTATGCGTTATGCGTTATGCGTTATGCGTTATGAGTTATAAGTTATGCGTTATGCGTTATGCGTTATGCGTTATGCGTTATGCGTTATGCATTATGCGTTATGCGTTATGCGTTGTGCGTTATACGTTATGAGTTATAAGTTATGCGTTATGCGTTATGCGTTATGCGTTATGCGTTATGCGTTATGCATTATGCGTTATGCGTTATGCGTTGTGCGTTATACGTTTGCGTTATGCGTTAGGCGTTATGCTTTATGGGTTATGCGTTATGCGTTATGCGTTGTGCGTTATGCGTTATGCGTTATGCGTTATGCTTTATGCGTTATGCGTTATGCGTTATGCGTTATGCGTTATGCGTTATGCGTTATGCGTTATGCGTTATGCGGTATGCATTATGCGTTATGCGTTATGCGTTATACGTTATGCGTTATGCGTTATGCGTTATGCGTTATGCGTTATGCGTTATGAGTTATAAGTTATGCGTTATGCGTTATGCGTTATGCGTTATGCGTTATGCGTTATGCGTTATGCGTTATGCGTTATGCGTTATGCGTTATGCGTTATGCGTTATGCGTTATGCGTTATGCGTTATGCATTTTGCGTTATGCGCCATGCGTTATGCGTTATGAGGTATGCGTTATGCGTTATGCGTTATGCGTTATGCGTTATGCGTTATACGATTTGAGTTATCCGTTATGCGTTATACGTTATTGGTTTATGCGTTATGCGTTATGCGTTATGCGTTATGCGTTATGCGTTATGCGTTAAGCGTTATGCGTTATACGATTTGAGTTATCCGTTATGCGTTATACGTTATTGGTTTATGCGTTATGCGTTATGCGTTATGCGTTATGCGTTATGCGTTATGCGTTAAGCGTTATGCGTTATGAGTTATAAGTTATACGTTATGCGTTGTGCGTTATGCGTAATGCGTTATGCGTTATGCGTCATGCGTTATGCGTTATGCGTTATGCGTTATGCGTGATGCGTTATGCGTTATGCGTTATGCGTTTTGCGTTATGCGTTATGCGTTATGCGTTATGCTTTATGCGTTATGCGTTATGCGTTATGCGTTATGCGTTATGCGTTATGCGTTATGCGTTATGCATTATGCGTTATGCGTTATGCGTTATGCGTTATACGTTATGCGTTATGCGTTATGCGTTATGCGTTATGCGTTATGCGTTATGCGTTATACGTTTGCGTTATGCGTTAGGCGTCATGCGTTATGCTTTATGCGTTATGCGTTATGAGTTATGCGTTATGCGTTATGCGTTATGCGTTATGCGTTATGCGTTATGCATTTTGCGTTATGCGCCATGCGTTATGCGTTATGAGGTATGCGTTATGCGTTATGCGTTATGCGTTATGCGTTATGCGTTATACGATTTGAGTTATCCGTTATGCGTTATACGTTATTGGTTTATGCGTTATGCGTTATGCGTTATGCGTTAGGCGTTATGCGTTACGCGTTATGCGTTATGCGTTATGAGTTATAAGTTATGCGTTATGCGTTGTGCGTTATGCGTTATGCGTTATGCGTTATGCGTTATGCGTTATGCGTTATGCGTTATGCGTTATGCGTTATGCGTTATGCGTTATGCGTTATGCGTTATGCTTTATGCGTTATGCGTTATGCGTTATGCGTTATGCGTTATGCGTTATGCATTTTGCGTTATGCGTTATGCATTTTGCGTTATGCGCCATGCGTTATGCGTTATGAGGTATGCGTTATGCGTTATGCGTTATGCGTTATGCGTTATACGGTTTGAGTTATGCGTTATGCGTTATGCGTTATGCGTTATACGTTTGCGTTATGCGTTAGGCGTCATGCGTTATGCTTTATGCGTTATGCGTTATGAGTTATGCGTTATGCGTTATGCGTTATGCGTTATGCGTTATGCGTTATGCGTTATACGGTTTGAGTTATCCGTTATGCGTTATACGTTATTGGTTTATGCGTTATGCGTTATGCGTTATGCGTTATGCGTTATGCGTTATGCGTTATGCGTTATGCGTTATGCGTTATGCGTTATGCGTTATGCGTTATGCGTTATGCGTTATGAGTTATAAGTTATGCGTTATGCGTTATGAGTTATGCGTTATGCGTTATGCGTTATGCATTATGCGTTATGCGTTATGCGTTGTGCGTTATACGTTTGCGTTATGCGTTAGGCGTTATGCTTTATGGGTTATGCGTTATGCGTTATGCGTTATGCGTTATGCGTTATGCGTTATGCGTTATGCTTTATGCGTTATGCGTTATGCGTTATGCGTTATGCGTTATGCGTTATGCATTTTGCGTTATGCGTTATGCATTTTGCGTTATGCGCCATGCGTTATGCGTTATGAGGTATGCGTTATGCGTTATGCGTTATGCGTTATGCGTTATACGGTTTGAGTTATCCGTTATGCGTTATACGTTATTGGTTTATGCGTTATGCGTTATGCGTTATGCGTTATGCGTTATGCGTTATGCGTTATGCGTTATGAGTTATAAGTTATGCGTTATGCGTTATGCGTTATGCGTTATGCGTTATGCGTTATGCGTTATGCGTTATGCGTTATGCATTATGCGTTATGCGTTATGCGTTGTGCGTTATACGTTTGCGTTATGCGTTAGGCGTTATGCTTTATGGGTTATGCGTTATGCGTTATGCGTTATGCGTTATGCGTTATGCGTTATGCTTTATGCGTTATGCGTTATGCGTTATGCGTTATGCGTTATGCGTTATGCGGTATGCATTATGTGTTATGCGTTATGCGTTATACGTTATGCGTTATGCGTTATGCGTTATGCGTTATGCGTTATGCGTTATGAGTTATCAGTTATGCGTTATGCGTTATGCGTTATGCGTTATGCGTTATGCGTTATGCGTTATGCGTTATGCGTTATGCGTTATGCGTTATGCGTTATGCATTTTGCGTTATGCGCCATGCGTTATGCGTTATGAGGTATGCGTTATGCGTTATGCGTTATGCGTTATGCGTTATGCGTTATACGATTTGAGTTATCCGTTATGCGTTATACGTTATTGGTTTATGCGTTATGCGTTATGCGTTATGCGTTATGCGTTATGCGTTAAGCGTTATGCGTTATGCGTTATGCGTTATGCTTTATGCGTTATGCGTTATGCGTTATGCGTTATGCGTTATGCGTTATGCGTTATGCGTTATGCATTATGCGTTATGCGTTATGCGTTATGCGTTATACGTTATGCGTTATGCGTTATGCGTTATGCGTTATGCGTTATGCGTTATACGTTTGCGTTATGCGTTAGGCGTCATGCGTTATGCTTTATGCGTTATGCGTTATGAGTTATGCGTTATGCGTTATGCGTTATGCGTTATGCGTTATGCGTTATGCATTTTGCGTTATGCGCCATGCGTTATGCGTTATGAGGTATGCGTTATGCGTTATGCGTTATGCGTTATGCGTTATGCGTTATACGATTTGAGTTATCCGTTATGCGTTATACGTTATTGGTTTATGCGTTATGCGTTATGCGTTATGCGTTATGCGTTACGCGTTATGCGTTATGCGTTATGAGTTATAAGTTATGCGTTATGCGTTGTGCGTTATGCGTTATGCGTTATGCGTTATGCGTTATGAGTAATACGTTATGCGTTAAGCGTTATGCGTTATGCTCAATGCCTTATGCGTGATCCGTTATGCGTTATGCGTTATGCGTTATGCATTTTGCGTTATGCGCCATGCGTTATGCGTTATGAGTTATGCGTTGTGCGTTATGCGTTATGCGTTATGCGTTATACGTTATGCGTTATGCGTTATGCGTTATACTTTATGCGTTATGCGTTATGCGTTATGCGTTATGAGTTATAAGTTATGCGTTATGCGTTATGCGTTATGCGTTATGCGTTATACGATTTGAGTTATCCGTTATGCGTTATACGTTATTGGTTTATGCGTTATGCGTTATGCGTTATGCGTTATGCGTTATGCGTTATGAGTTATAAGTTATGCGTTATGCGTTATGCGTTATGCGTTATGCGTTATGCGTTATGCGTTATGAGTTATAAGTTATGCGTTATGCGTTATGAGTTATGCGTTATGCGTTATGCGTTATGCATTATGCGTTATGCGTTATGCGTTGTGCGTTATACGTTTGCGTTATGCGTTAGGCGTTATGCTTTATGGGTTATGCGTTATGCGTTATGCGTTATGCGTTATGCGTTATGCGTTATGCGTTATGCTTTATGCGTTATGCGTTATGCGTTATGCGTTATGCGTTATGCGTTATGCATTTTGCGTTATGCGTTATGCATTTTGCGTTATGCGCCATGCGTTATGCGTTATGAGGTATGCGTTATGCGTTATGCGTTATGCGTTATGCGTTATACGGTTTGAGTTATGCGTTATGCGTTATACGTTATTGGTTTATGCGTTATGCGTTATGCGTTATGCGTTATGCGTTATGCGTTATGCGTTATGCGTTATGAGTTATAAGTTATGCGTTATGCGTTATGCGTTATGCGTTATGCGTTATGCGTTATGCGTTATGCGTTATGCATTATGCGTTATGCGTTATGCGTTGTGCGTTATACGTTTGCGTTATGCGTTAGGCGTTATGCTTTATGGGTTATGCGTTATGCGTTATGCGTTATGCGTTATGCGTTATGCGTTATGCTTTATGCGTTATGCGTTATGCGTTATGCGTTATGCGTTATGCGTTATGCGGTATGCATTATGTGTTATGCGTTATGCGTTATGCGTTATGCGTTATGCGTTATGCGTTATGCGTTATGCGTTATGCGTTATGAGTTATCAGTTATGCGTTATGCGTTATGCGTTATGCGTTATGCGTTATGCGTTATGCGTTATGCGTTATGCGTTATGCGTTATGCGTTATGCGTTATGCATTTTGCGTTATGCGCCATGCGTTATGCGTTATGAGGTATGCGTTATGCGTTATGCGTTATGCGTTATGCGTTATGCGTTATACGATTTGAGTTATCCGTTATGCGTTATACGTTATTGGTTTATGCGTTATGCGTTATGCGTTATGCGTTATGCGTTATGCGTTAAGCGTTATGCGTTATGCGTTATGCGTTATGCTTTATGCGTTATGCGTTATGCGTTATGCGTTATGCGTTATGCGTTATGCGTTATGCGTTATGCATTATGCGTTATGCGTTATGCGTTATGCGTTATACGTTATGCGTTATGCGTTATGCGTTATGCGTTATGCGTTATGCGTTATACGTTTGCGTTATGCGTTAGGCGTCATGCGTTATGCTTTATGCGTTATGCGTTATGAGTTATGCGTTATGCGTTATGCGTTATGCGTTATGCGTTATGCGTTATGCATTTTGCGTTATGCGCCATGCGTTATGCGTTATGAGGTATGCGTTATGCGTTATGCGTTATGCGTTATGCGTTATGCGTTATACGATTTGAGTTATCCGTTATGCGTTATACGTTATTGGTTTATGCGTTATGCGTTATGCGTTATGCGTTATGCGTTACGCGTTATGCGTTATGCGTTATGAGTTATAAGTTATGCGTTATGCGTTATGAGTTATAAGTTATGCGTTATGCGTTGTGCGTTATGCGTTATGCGTTATGCGTTATGCGTTATGAGTAATACGTTATGCGTTAAGCGTTATGCGTTATGCTCAATGCCTTATGCGTGATCCGTTATGCGTTATGCGTTATGCGTTATGCATTTTGCGTTATGCGCCATGCGTTATGCGTTATGAGTTATGCGTTGTGCGTTATGCGTTATGCGTTATGCGTTATACGTTATGCGTTATGCGTTATGCGTTATACTTTATGCGTTATGCGTTATGCGTTATGCGTTATGAGTTATAAGTTATGCGTTATGCGTTATGCGTTATGCGTTATGCGTTATACGATTTGAGTTATCCGTTATGCGTTATACGTTATTGGTTTATGCGTTATGCGTTATGCGTTATGCGTTATGCGTTATGCGTTATGAGTTATAAGTTATGCGTTATGCGTTGTGCGTTATGCGTAATGCGTTATGCGTTATGCGTTATGCGTTATGCGTGATGCGTTATGCGTTATGCGTTATGCGTTTTGCGTTATGCGTTATGCGTTATGCGTTATGCTTTATGCGTTATGCGTTATGCGTTATGCGTTATGCGTTATGCGTTATGCGTTATGCGTTATGCATTATGCGTTATGCGTTATGCGTTATGCGTTATACGTTATGCGTTATGCGTTATACGTTTGCGTTATGCGTTAGGCGTCATGCGTTATGCTTTATGCGTTATGCGTTATGAGTTATGCGTTATGCGTTATGCGTTATGCGTTATGCGTTATGCGTTATGCATTTTGCGTTATGCGCCATGCGTTATGCGTTATGAGGTATGCGTTATGCGTTATGCGTTATGCGTTATGCGTTATGCGTTATACGATTTGAGTTATCCGTTATGCGTTATACGTTATTGGTTTATGCGTTATGCGTTATGCGTTATGCGTTATGCGTTATGCGTTATGCGTTACGCGTTATGCGTTATGCGTTATGAGTTATAAGTTATGCGTTATGCGTTGTGCGTTATGCGTTATGCGTTATGCGTTATGCGTTATGCGTTATGCGTTATGCGTTATGCGTTATGCGTTATGCGTTATGCGTTATGCGTTATGCGTTATGCTTTATGCGTTATGCGTTATGCGTTATGCGTTATGCGTTATGCGTTATGCATTTTGCGTTATGCGTTATGCATTTTGCGTTATGCGCCATGCGTTATGCGTTATGAGGTATGCGTTATGCGTTATGCGTTATGCGTTATGCGTTATACGGTTTGAGTTATGCGTTATGCGTTATGCGTTATGCGTTATGCGTTATACGTTTGCGTTATGCGTTAGGCGTCATGCGTTATGCTTTATGCGTTATGCGTTATGAGTTATGCGTTATGCGTTATGCGTTATGCGTTATGCGTTATGCGTTATACGGTTTGAGTTATCCGTTATGCGTTATACGTTATTGGTTTATGCGTTATGCGTTATGCGTTATGCGTTATGCGTTATGCGTTATGCGTTATGCGTTATGCGTTATGCGTTATGCGTTATGCGTTATGCGTTATGCGTTATGCGTTATGAGTTATAAGTTATGCGTTATGCGTTATGAGTTATGCGTTATGCGTTATGCGTTATGCATTATGCGTTATGCGTTATGCGTTGTGCGTTATACGTTTGCGTTATGCGTTAGGCGTTATGCTTTATGGGTTATGCGTTATGCGTTATGCGTTATGCGTTATGCGTTATGCGTTATGCGTTATGCGTTATGCTTTATGCGTTATGCGTTATGCGTTATGCGTTATGCGTTATGCGTTATGCATTTTGCGTTATGCGTTATGCATTTTGCGTTATGCGCCATGCGTTATGCGTTATGAGGTATGCGTTATGCGTTATGCGTTATGCGTTATGCGTTATACGGTTTGAGTTATCCGTTATGCGTTATACGTTATTGGTTTATGCGTTATGCGTTATGCGTTATGCGTTATGCGTTATGCGTTATGCGTTATGCGTTATGCGTTATGAGTTATAAGTTATGCGTTATGCGTTATGCGTTATGCGTTATGCGTTATGCGTTATGCGTTATACGTTATGCGTTATGCGTTATACGTTTGCGTTATGCGTTAGGCGTCATGCGTTATGCTTTATGCGTTATGCGTTATGAGTTATGCGTTATGCGTTATGCGTTATGCGTTATGCGTTATGCGTTATGCATTTTGCGTTATGCGCCATGCGTTATGCGTTATGAGGTATGCGTTATGCGTTATGCGTTATGCGTTATGCGTTATGCGTTATACGATTTGAGTTATCCGTTATGCGTTATACGTTATTGGTTTATGCGTTATGCGTTATGCGTTATGCGTTATGCGTTATGCGTTATGCGTTACGCGTTATGCGTTATGCGTTATGAGTTATAAGTTATGCGTTATGCGTTGTGCGTTATGCGTTATGCGTTATGCGTTATGCGTTATGCGTTATGCGTTATGCGTTATGCGTTATGCGTTATGCGTTATGCGTTATGCGTTATGCGTTATGCTTTATGCGTTATGCGTTATGCGTTATGCGTTATGCGTTATGCGTTATGCATTTTGCGTTATGCGTTATGCATTTTGCGTTATGCGCCATGCGTTATGCGTTATGAGTTATGCGTTATGCGTTATGCGTTATGCGTTATGCGTTATACGGTTTGAGTTATGCGTTATGCGTTATGCGTTATGCGTTATGCGTTATACGTTTGCGTTATGCGTTAGGCGTTATGCGTTATGCTTTATGCGTTATGCGTTATGAGTTATGCGTTATGCGTTATGCGTTATGCGTTATGCGTTATGCGTTATACGGTTTGAGTTATCCGTTATGCGTTATACGTTATTGGTTTATGCGTTATGCGTTATGCGTTATGCGTTATGCGTTATGCGTTATGCGTTATGCGTTATGCGTTATGCGTTATGCGTTATGCGTTATGCGTTATGCGTTATGCGTTATGAGTTATAAGTTATGCGTTATGCGTTATGAGTTATGCGTTATGCGTTATGCGTTATGCGTTATGCGTTATGCGTTATGCGTTGTGCGTTATACGTTTGCGTTATGCGTTAGGCGTTATGCTTTATGGGTTATGCGTTATGCGTTATGCGTTATGCGTTATGCGTTATGCGTTATGCGTTATGCGTTATGCTTTATGCGTTATGCGTTATGCGTTATGCGTTATGCGTTATGCGTTATGCATTTTGCGTTATGCGTTATGCATTTTGCGTTATGCGCCATGCGTTATGCGTTATGAGGTATGCGTTATGCGTTATGCGTTATGCGTTATGCGTTATACGGTTTGAGTTATCCGTTATGCGTTATACGTTATTGGTTTATGCGTTATGCGTTATGCGTTATGCGTTATGCGTTATGCGTTATGCGTTATGCGTTATGCGTTATGAGTTATAAGTTATGCGTTATGCGTTATGCGTTATGCGTTATGCGTTATGCGTTATGCGTTATGCATTATGCGTTATGCGTTATGCGTTGTGCGTTATACGTTTGCGTTATGCGTTAGGCGTTATGCTTTATGGGTTATGCGTTATGCGTTATGCGTTATGCGTTATGCGTTATGCGTTATGCGTTATGCGTTATGCTTTATGCGTTATGCGTTATGCGTTATGCGTTATGCGTTATGCGTTATGCGTTATGCGGTATGCATTATGCGTTATGCGTTATGCGTTATACGTTATGCGTTATGCGTTATGCGTTATGCGTTATGCGTTATGCGTTATGAGTTATAAGTTATGCGTTATGCGTTATGCGTTATGCGTTATGCGTTATGCGTTATGCGTTATGCGTTATGCGTTATGCGTTATGCGTTATGCGTTATGCGTTATGCGTTATACGTTATGCGTTATGCGTTATGCGTTATGCGTTATGCGTTATGCGTTATGCATTATACGTTTGCGTTATGCGTTAGGCGTCATGCGTTATGCTTTATGCGTTATGCGTTATGAGTTATGCGTTATGCGTTATTCGTTATGCGTTATGCGTTATGCGTTATGCGTTATGCATTTTGCGTTATGCGCCATGCGTTATGCGTTATGAGGTATGCGTTATGCGTTATGATTTATGCGTTATGCGTTATGCGTTATACGATTTGAGTTATCCGTTATGCGTTATACGTTATTGGTTTATGCGTTATGCGTTATGCGTTATGCGTTATGCGTTATGCGTTAAGCGTTATGCGTTATGAGTTATAAGTTATACGTTATGCGTTGTGCGTTATGCGTTATGCGTTATGCGTTATGCGTTATGCGTTATGCGTTATGCTTTATGCGTTATGCTTTATGCGTTATGCGTTATGCGTTATGCGTTATGCGTTATGCGTTATGCGTTATGCGTTATGCATTATGCGTTATGCGTTATGCGTTATGCGTTATACGTTATGCGTTATGCGTTATGCGTTATGCGTTATGCGTTATGCGTTATGCGTTATACGTTTGCGTTATGCGTTAGGCGTCATGCGTTATGCTTTATGCGTTATGCGTTATGAGTTATGCGTTATGCGTTATGCGTTATGCGTTATGCGTTATGCGTTATGCGTTATGCATTTTGCGTTATGCGCCATGCGTTATGCGTTATGAGGTATGCGTTATGCGTTATGATTTATGCGTTATGCGTTATGCGTTATACGATTTGAGTTATCCGTTATGCGTTATACGTTATTGGTTTATGCGTTATGCGTTATGCGTTATGCGTTATGCGTTATGCGTTACGCGTTATGCGTTATGCGTTATGAGTTATAAGTTATGCGTTATGCGTTGTGCGTTATGCGTTATGCGTTATGCGTTATGCGTTATGCGTTATGCGTTATGCGTGATGCGTTATGCGTTTTGCGTTATGCGTCATGCGTTATGTGTTAGGTGTTATACGTTTGCG
The DNA here is from genome assembly GCA_916610235.2 of Lasioglossum morio. Taxonomy (NCBI): domain Eukaryota; kingdom Metazoa; phylum Arthropoda; class Insecta; order Hymenoptera; family Halictidae; genus Lasioglossum; species Lasioglossum morio. Next base: position 1,652,015 of record CAKAJA020000423.1, read on the forward strand.
TTATGCGTTAGGCGTCATGCGTTATGCTTTATGCGTTATGCGTTATGAGTTATGCGTTATGCGTTATGCGTTATGCGTTATGCGTTATGCGTTATGCATTTTGCGTTATGCGCCATGCGTTATGCGTTATGAGGTATGCGTTATGCGTTATGCGTTATGCGTTATGCGTTATGCGTTATGCGTTATGCGTTATACGATTTGAGTTATCCGTTATGCGTTATACGTTATTGGTTTATGCGTTATGCGTTATGCGTTATGCGTTATGCGGTATGCGTTATGCGTTAAGCGTTATGCGTTATGAGTTATAAGTTATACGTTATGCGTTGTGCGTTATGCGTTATGCGTTATGCGTTATGCGTTATGCGTTATGCGTTATGCGTTATGCTTTATGCGTTATGCGTTATGCGTTATGCGTTATGCGTTATGCGTTATGCGTTATGCATTATGCGTTATGCGTTATGCGTTATGCGTTATACGTTATGCGTTATGCGTTATGCGTTATGCGTTATGCGTTATGCGTTATGCGTTATGCGTTATACGTTTGCGTTATGCGTTAGGCGTCATGCGTTATGCATTTTGCGTTATGCGCCATGCGTTATGCGTTATGAGGTATGCGTTATGCGTTATGATTTATGCGTTATGCGTTATGCGTTATACGATTTGAGTTATCCGTTATGCGTTATACGTTATGCGTTTTGCGTTATGCGTTATGCGTTATGCGTTATGCTTTATGCGTTATGCGTTATGCGTTATGCGTTATGCGTTATGCGTTATGCGTTATGCGTTATGCGTTATGCATTATGCGTTATGCGTTATGCGTTATACGTTATGCGTTATGCATTATGCGTTATGCGTTATGCGTTGTGCGTTATACGTTTGCGTTATGCGTTAGGCGTTATGCTTTATGGGTTATGCGTTATGCGTTATGCGTTATGCGTTATGCGTTATGCGTTATGCTTTATGCGTTATGCGTTATGCGTTATGCGTTATGCGTTATGCGTTATGCGTTATGCGTTATGCATTATGCGTTATGCGTTATGCGTTATACGTTATGCGTTATGCGTTATGCGTTATGCGTTATGCGTTATGCGTTATGAGTTATAAGTTATGCGTTATGCGTTATGCGTTATGCGTTATGCGTTATGCGTTATGCGTTATGCGTTATGCGTTATGCGTTATGCGTTATGCGTGATGCGTTATGCGTTTTGCGTTATGCGTCATGCGTTATGTGTTAGGTGTTATACGTTTGCGTTATGCGTTAGGCGTCATGCGTTATGCTTTATGCGTTATGCGTTATGCGTTATGCGTAATGCGTTATGCGTTATGCGTTATGCGTTATGCGTTATGCGTTATGCGTGATGCGTTATGCGTTATGAGTAATACGTTATGCGTTAAGCGTTATGCATTATGCTTAATGCCTTATGCGTGATCCGTTATGCGTTATGCGTTATGCGTTATGCATTTTGCGTTATGCGCCATGCGTTATGCGTTATGAGTTATGCGTTATGCGTTATGCGTTATGCGTTATGCGTTATACGTTATGCGTTATGCGTTATGCGTTATACTTTATGCGTTATGCGTTATGCGTTATGCGTTATGAGTTATAAGTTATGCGTTATGCGTTATGCGTTATGCGTTATGCGTTATGCGTTATGCGTGATGCGTTATGCGTTTTGCGTTATGCGTCATGCGTTATGTGTTATGTGTTATACGTTTGCGTTATGCGTTAGGCGTCATGAGTTATGCTTTATGCGTTATGCGTTATGCGTTATGCGTTATGCGTTATGCGTTATGCGTTATGCGTTATGCGTTATGCGTTATGCGTTATGCGTTATGCGTGATGCGTTATGCGTTATGCGTTATGCGTTATGCGTTTTGCGTTATGCGTTATGCGTTATGCGTTATGCTTTATGCGTTATGCGTTATGCGTTATGCGTTATGCGTTATGCGTTATGCGTTATGCATTATGCGTTATGCGTTATGCGTTATACGTTATGCGTTATGCATTATGCGTTATGCGTTATGCGTTGTGCGTTATACGTTTGCGTTATGCGTTAGGCGTTATGCTTTATGGGTTATGCGTTATGCGTTATGCGTTATGCGTTATGCGTTATGCGTTATGCGTTATGCGTTATGCGTTATGCGTTATGCATTATGCGTTATGCGTTATGCGTTATGCGTTATGCGTTATGCGTTATGCGTTTTGCGTTATGCGTCATGCGTTATGTGTTATGTGTTATACGTTTGCGTTATGCGTTAGGCGTCATGCGTTATGCTTTATGCGTTATGCGTTATGCGTTATGCGTTATGCGTTATGCGTCATGCGTTATGCGTTATGCATTTTGCGTTATGCGCCATGCGTTATGCGTTATGAGGTATGCGTTATGCGTTATGCGTTATGCGTTATGCGTTATGCGTTATGCGTTATGCGTTATGCGTTATGCGTTATGAGTTATAAGTTATGCGTTATGCGTTGTGCGTTATGCGTTATGCGTTATGCGTTATGCGTTATGCGTTATGCGTTATGCGTTATGCGTTATGCGTTATGCGTTATGCGTGATGCGTTATGCGTTTTGCGTTATGCGTCATGCGTTATGTGTTAGGTGTTATACGTTTGCGTTATGCGTTAGGCGTCATGCGTTATGCTTTATGCGTTATGCGTTATGCGTTATGCGTTATGCGTTATGCGTTATGCGTTATGCGTTATGCGTTATGCGTGATGCGTTATGCGTTATGAGTAATACGTAATGCGTTAAGCGTTATGCGTTATGCTTAATGCCTTATGCGTGATCCGTCATGCGTTATGCGTTATGCGTTATGCATTTTGCGTTATGCGCCATGCGTTATGCGTTATGAGTTATGCGTTATGCGTTATGCGTTATGCGTTATGCGTTATGCGTTATACGTTATGCGTTATGCGTTATGCGTTATACTTAATGCGTTATGCGTTATGCGTTATGCGTTATGCGTTATGAGTTATAAGTTATGCGTTATGCGTTATGCGTTATGCGTTATGCGTTATGCGTTATGCGTTACGCGTTATGCGTTATGCGTGATGCGTTATGCGTTATGCGTTATGCGTTTTGCGTTATGCGTCATGCGTTATGTGTTATGTGTTATACGTTTGCGTTATGCGTTAGGCGTCATGCGTTATGCTTTATGCGTTATGCGTTATGCGTTATGCGTTATGCGTTATGCATTTTGCGTTATGCGCCATGCGTTATGCGTTATGAGGTATGCGTTATGCGTTATGCGTTATGCGTTATGCGTTATACGGTTTGAGTTATCCGTTATGCGTTATACGTTATTGGTTTATGCGTTATGCGTTATGCGTTATGCGTTATGCGTTATGCGTTATGAGTTATGCGTTATGAGGTATGCGTTATGCGTTATGCGTTATGCGTTATGCGTTATGCGTTATACGATTTGAGTTATCCGTTATGCGTTATACGTTATTGGTTTATGCGTTATGCGTTATGCGTTATACGATTTGAGTTATCCGTTATGCGTTATACGTTATGCGTTTTGCGTTATGCGTTATGCGTTATGCGTTATGCTTTATGCGTTATGCGTTATGCGTTATGCGTTATGCGTTATGCGTTATGCGTTATGCGTTATGCGTTATGCATTATGCGTTATGCGTTATGCGTTATACGTTATGCGTTATGCATTATGCGTTATGCGTTATGCGTTGTGCGTTATACGTTTGCGTTATGCGTTAGGCGTTATGCTTTATGGGTTATGCGTTATGCGTTATGCGTTATGCGTTATGCGTTATGCGTTATGCTTTATGCGTTATGCGTTATGCGTTATGCGTTATGCGTTATGCGTTATGCGTTATGCGTTATGCATTATGCGTTATGCGTTATGCGTTATACGTTATGCGTTATGCGTTATGCGTTATGCGTTATGCGTTATGCGTTATGAGTTATAAGTTATGCGTTATGCGTTATGCGTTATGCGTTATGCGTTATGCGTTATGCGTTATGCGTTATGCGTTATGCGTTATGCGTTATGCGTGATGCGTTATGCGTTTTGCGTTATGCGTCATGCGTTATGTGTTAGGTGTTATACGTTTGCGTTATGCGTTAGGCGTCATGCGTTATGCTTTATGCGTTATGCGTTATGCGTTATGCGTAATGCGTTATGCGTTATGCGTTATGCGTTATGCGTTATGCGTTATGCGTGATGCGTTATGCGTTATGAGTAATACGTTATGCGTTAAGCGTTATGCATTATGCTTAATGCCTTATGCGTGATCCGTTATGCGTTATGCGTTATGCGTTATGCATTTTGCGTTATGCGCCATGCGTTATGCGTTATGAGTTATGCGTTATGCGTTATGCGTTATGCGTTATGCGTTATACGTTATGCGTTATGCGTTATGCGTTATACTTTATGCGTTATGCGTTATGCGTTATGCGTTATGAGTTATAAGTTATGCGTTATGCGTTATGCGTTATGCGTTATGCGTTATGCGTTATGCGTGATGCGTTATGCGTTTTGCGTTATGCGTCATGCGTTATGTGTTAGGTGTTATACGTTTGCGTTATGCGTTAGGCGTCATGAGTTATGCTTTATGCGTTATGCGTTATGCGTTATGCGTTATGCGTTATGCGTTATGCGTTATGCGTTATGCGTTATGCGTTATGCGTTATGCGTTATGCGTGATGCGTTATGCGTTATGCGTTATGCGTTATGCGTTTTGCGTTATGCGTTATGCGTTATGCGTTATGCTTTATGCGTTATGCGTTATGCGTTATGCGTTATGCGTTATGCGTTATGCGTTATGCATTATGCGTTATGCGTTATGCGTTATACGTTATGCGTTATGCATTATGCGTTATGCGTTATGCGTTGTGCGTTATACGTTTGCGTTATGCGTTAGGCGTTATGCTTTATGGGTTATGCGTTATGCGTTATGCGTTATGCGTTATGCGTTATGCGTTATGCGTTATGCGTTATGCGTTATGCGTTATGCATTATGCGTTATGCGTTATGCGTTATGCGTTATGCGTTATGCGTTATGCGTTTTGCGTTATGCGTCATGCGTTATGTGTTATGTGTTATACGTTTGCGTTATGCGTTAGGCGTCATGCGTTATGCTTTATGCGTTATGCGTTATGCGTTATGCGTTATGCGTTATGCGTCATGCGTTATGCGTTATGCATTTTGCGTTATGCGCCATGCGTTATGCGTTATGAGGTATGCGTTATGCGTTATGCGTTATGCGTTATGCGTTATGCGTTATGCGTTATGCGTTATGCGTTATGCGTTATGAGTTATAAGTTATGCGTTATGCGTTGTGCGTTATGCGTTATGCGTTATGCGTTATGCGTTATGCGTTATGCGTTATGCGTTATGCGTTATGCGTTATGCGTTATGCGTGATGCGTTATGCGTTTTGCGTTATGCGTCATGCGTTATGTGTTAGGTGTTATACGTTTGCGTTATGCGTTAGGCGTCATGCGTTATGCTTTATGCGTTATGCGTTATGCGTTATGCGTTATGCGTTATGCGTTATGCGTTATGCGTTATGCGTTATGCGTGATGCGTTATGCGTTATGAGTAATACGTAATGCGTTAAGCGTTATGCGTTATGCTTAATGCCTTATGCGTGATCCGTCATGCGTTATGCGTTATGCGTTATGCATTTTGCGTTATGCGCCATGCGTTATGCGTTATGAGTTATGCGTTATGCGTTATGCGTTATGCGTTATGCGTTATGCGTTATACGTTATGCGTTATGCGTTATGCGTTATACTTAATGCGTTATGCGTTATGCGTTATGCGTTATGCGTTATGAGTTATAAGTTATGCGTTATGCGTTATGCGTTATGCGTTATGCGTTATGCGTTATGCGTTACGCGTTATGCGTTATGCGTGATGCGTTATGCGTTATGCGTTATGCGTTTTGCGTTATGCGTCATGCGTTATGTGTTATGTGTTATACGTTTGCGTTATGCGTTAGGCGTCATGCGTTATGCTTTATGCGTTATGCGTTATGCGTTATGCGTTATGCGTTATGCATTTTGCGTTATGCGCCATGCGTTATGCGTTATGAGTTATGCGTTATGCGTTATGCGTTATGCGTTATGCGTTATACGGTTTGAGTTATCCGTTATGCGTTATACGTTATTGGTTTATGCGTTATGCGTTATGCGTTATGCGTTATGCGTTATGCGTTATGAGTTATGCGTTATGAGGTATGCGTTATGCGTTATGCGTTATGCGTTATGCGTTATGCGTTATACGATTTGAGTTATCCGTTATGCGTTATACGTTATTGGTTTATGCGTTATGCGTTATGCGTTATGCGTTATGCGTTATGCGTTATGCGTTATGCGTTATGAGTTATAAGTTATGCGTTATGCGTTGTGCGTGATGCGTTATGCGTTATGCGTGATGCGTTATGCGTTATGCGTTATGCGTTTTGCGTTATGCGTTATGCGTTATGCGTTATGCTTTATGCGTTATGCGTTATGCGTTATGCGTTATGCGTTAAGCGTTATGCGTTATGCGTTATGCATTATGCGTTATGCGTTATGCGTTATACGTTATGCGTTATGCATTATGCGTTATGCGTTATGCGTTGTGCGTTATACGTTTGCGTTATGCGTTAGGCGTTATGCTTTATGGGTTATGCGTTATGCGTTATGCGTTATGCGTTATGCGTTATGCGTTATGCTTTATGCGTTATGCGTTATGCGTTATGCGTTATGCGTTATGCGTTATGCGTTATGCGTTATGCGTTATGCATTATGCGTTATGCGTTATGCGTTATACGTTATGCGTTATGCGTTATGCGTTATGCGTTATGCGTTATGCGTTATGAGTTATAAGTTATGCGTTAGGCGTCAAGCGTTATGCTTTATGCGTTATGCGTTATGCGTTATGCGTTATGCGTTATGCGTTATGCGTTATGCGTTATGCGTTATGCGTTATGCGTTATGCGTTATGCGTTATACGTTATGCGTTATGCGTTATGCGTTATGCGTTATGCGTTATGCGTTATGAGTTATAAGTTATGCGTTATGCGTTATGCGTTATGCGTTATGCGTTATGCGTTATGCGTTATGCGTTATGTGTTATGCGTTATGCGTTATGCGTTATGCATTTTGCGTTATGCGCCATGCGTTATGCGTTATGAGGTATGCGTTATGCGTTATGCGTTATGCGTTATGCGTTATGCGTTATACGATTTGAGTTATCCGTTATGCGTTATACGTTATTGGTTTATGCGTTATGCGTTATGCGTTATGCGTTATGCGTTATGCGTTATGCGTTATGAGTTATAAGTTATGCGTTATGCGTTGTGCGTTATGCGTTATGCGTTATGCGTTATGCTTTATGCGTTATGCGTTATGCGTTATGCGTTATGCGTTATGCGTTATGCGTTATGCGTTATGCATTATGCGTTATGCGTTATGCGTTATACGTTATGCGTTATGCGTTATGCGTTATGCGTTATGCGTTATACGTTTGCGTTATGCGTTAGGCGTCATGCGTTATGCTTTATGCGTTATGCGTTATGCGTTATGCGTTATGCGTTATGCGTTATGCGTTATGCGTTATGCGTTATGCGTTATGCATTTTGCGTTATGCGCCATGCGTTATGCGTTATGCGTTATGCGTTTTGCGTTATGCGTCATGCGTTATGTGTTATGTGTTATACGTTTGCGTTATGCGTTAGGCGTCATGCGTTATGCTTTATGCGTTATGCGTTATGCGTTATGCGTTATGCGTTATGCGTTATGCGTTATGCGTTATGCGTTATGCATTTTGCGTTATGCGCCATGCGTTATGCGTTAAGAGGTATGCGTTATGCGTTATGCGTTATGCGTTATGCGTTATACGGTTTGATTTATCCGTTATGCGTTATACGTTATTGGTTTATGCGTTATGCGTTATGCGTTATGCGTTATGCGTTATGCGTTATGCGTTATGCGTTATGCGTTATGCGTTATGAGTTATAAGTTATGCGTTATGCGTTATGCGTTATGCGTTATGCGTTATGCGTTATGCGTTATGCGTTATGCGTTATGCGTTACGCGTTATGCGTTATGCGTTATGGGTTATGTTTTATGCGTTATGCGTTATGCGTTATGCGTTATGCGTTATGCGTTATGCGTTATGCGTTATGCGTTATGCGTTATGCGTTATGCGTTATGCGTTATGCTTTATGCGTTATGCGTTATGCGTTATGCATTTTGCGTTATGCGCCATGCGTTATGCGTTATGAGTTATGCGTTATGCGTTATGCGTTATGCGTTATGCGTTATGCGTTATGCGTTATGAGTTATACGTTATGCGTTATGCGTTATGCGTTATGCGTTATGCGTTATATGTTATGCGGTATGCGTTATGCGTTATGCGTTATGCGTTATGCGTTATGCGTTATACGATTTGAGTTATCCGTTATGCGTTATACGTTATTGGTTTATGCGTTATGCGTTATGCGTTATGCGTTATGCGTTATGCGTTATGCGTTATGAGTTATAAGTTATGCGTTATGCGTTGTGCGTTATGCGTTATGCGTTATGCGTTATGCATTATGCGTTATGCGTTATGCGTTATGCGTGATGCGTTATGCGTTATGCGTCATGCGTTATGCTTTATGCGTTATGCGTTATGCGTTATGCGTTATGCGTTATGCGTTATGCGTTATGCGTTATGCGTTATGCATTTTGCGTTATGCGCCATGCGTTATGCGTTAAGAGGTATGCGTTATGCGTTATGCGTTATGCGTTATGCGTTATACGGTTTGATTTATCCGTTATGCGTTATACGTTATTGGTTTATGCGTTATGCGTTATGCGTTATGCGTTATGCGTTATGCGTTATGCGTTATGCGTTATGCGTTATGCGTTATGAGTTATAAGTTATGCGTTATGCGTTATGCGTTATGCGTTATGCGTTATGCGTTATGCGTTATGCGTTATGCGTTATGCGTTACGCGTTATGCGTTATGCGTTATGGGTTATGTTTTATGCGTTATGCGTTATGCGTTATGCGTTATGCGTTATGCGTTATGCGTTATGCGTTATGCGTTATGCTTTATGCGTTATGCGTTATGCGTTATGCATTTTGCGTTATGCGCCATGCGTTATGCGTTATGAGTTATGCGTTATGCGTTATGCGTTATGCGTTATGCGTTATGCGTTATGCGTTATGAGTTATACGTTATGCGTTATGCGTTATGCGTTATGCGTTATGCGTTATATGTTATGCGGTATGCGTTATGCGTTATGCGTTATGCGTTATGCGTTATGCGTTATGCGTTATGCGTTATGCGTTATACGATTTGAGTTATCCGTTATGCGTTATACGTTATTGGTTTATGCGTTATGCGTTATGCGTTATGCGTTATGCGTTATGCGTTATGCGTTATGAGTTATGCATTATGCGTTATGCGTTATGCGTTATACGTTATGCGTTATGCGTTATGCGTTATGCGTTATGCATTATGCGTTATACGTTTGCGTTATGCGTTAGGCGTCATGCGTTATGCTTTATGCGTTATGCGTTATGCGTTATGCATTATGCGTTATGCGTTATGCGTTATACGTTATGCGTTATGCGTTATGCGTTATGCGTTATGCATTATGCGTTATACGTTTGCGTTATGCGTTAGGCGTCATGCGTTATGCTTTATGCGTTATGCGTTATGCGTTATGCGTTATGCGTTATGCGTTATGCGTTATGCGTTATGCGTTATGCATTTTGCGTTATGCGCCATGCGTTATGCGTTATGAGGTATGCGTTATGCGTTATGCGTTATGCGTTATGCGTTATGCGTTATACGATTTGAGTTATCCGTTATGAGTTATACGTTATTGGTTTATGCGTTATGCGTTATGCGTTATGCGTTATGCGTTATGAGTTATAAGTTATGCGTTATGCGTTATGCGTTATGCGTTATGCGTTATGCATTTTGCGTTATGCGCCATGCGTTATGCGTTATGAGGTATGCGTTATGCGTTATGCGTTATGCGTTATGCGTTATGCGTTATACGATTTGAGTTATCCGTTATGAGTTATACGTTATTGGTTTATGCGTTATGCGTTATGCGTTATGCGTTATGCGTTATGCGTTATGAGTTATAAGTTATGCGTTATGAGTAATACGTTATGCGTTAAGCGTTATGCGTTATGCTTAATGCCTTATGCGTGATCCGTTATGCGTTATGCGTTATGCGTTATGCATTTTGCGTTATGCGCCATGCGTTATGCGTTATGAGTTATGCGTTATGCGTTATGCGTTATGCGTTATGCGTTATACGTTATGCGTTATGCGTTATGCGTTATGCGTTATGCATTATGCGTTATGCGTTATGCGTTATACGTTATGCGTTATGCATTATGCGTTATGCGTTATGCGTTGTGCGTTATACGTTTGCATTATGCGTTAGGCGTTATGCTTTATGGGTTATGCGTTATGCGTTATGCGTTATGCGTTATGCGTTATGCGTTATGCGTTATGCGTTATGCGTTATGCGTTATGCGTTATGCGTTATGCATTATGCGTTATGCGTTATGCGTTATGCGTGATGCGTTATGCGTTATGCGTTATGCGTCATGCGTTATGTGTTATGTGTTATACGTTTGCGTTATGCGTTAGGCGTCATGCGTTATGCTTTATGCGTTATGCGTTATGCGTTATGCGTTATGCGTTATGCGTTATGCGTCATGCGTTATGCGTTATGCATTTTGCGTTATGCGCCATGCGTTATGCGTTATGAGGTATGCGTTATGCGTTATGCGTTATGCGTTATGCGTTATGCGTTATGCGTTATGCGTTATGCGTTATGAGTTATAAGTTATGCGTTATGCCTTGTGCGTTATGCGTTATGCGTTATACGTTATGCGTTATGCGTTATGCGTTATGCGTTATGCGTTATGCGTTATGCGTTATGCGTTATGCGTTATGCGTTATGCGTTATGCGTTATGAGTTATAAGTTATGCGTTATGCCTTGTGCGTTATGCGTTATGCGTTATACGTTATGCGTTAGGCGTCATGCGTTATGCTTTATGCGTTATGCGTTATGCGTTATGCGTTATGCGTTATGCGTGATGCGTTATGCGTTATGAGTAATACGTTATGCGTTAAGCGTTATGCGTTATGCTTAATGCCTTATGCGTGATCCGTTATGCGTTATGCGTTATGCGTTATGCATTTTGCGTTATGCGCCATGCGTTATGCGTTATGAGTTATGCGTTATGCGTTATGCGTTATGCGTTATGCGTTATACGTTATGCGTTATGCGTTATGCGTTATGCGTTATGCATTATGCGTTATGCGTTATGCGTTATACGTTATGCGTTATGCATTATGCGTTATGCGTTATGCGTTGTGCGTTATACGTTTGCATTATGCGTTAGGCGTTATGCTTTATGGGTTATGCGTTATGCGTTATGCGTTATGCGTTATGCGTTATGCGTTATGCGTTATGCGTTATGCGTTATGCGTTATGCGTTATGCGTTATGCATTATGCGTTATGCGTTATGCGTTATGCGTGATGCGTTATGCGTTATGCGTTATGCGTCATGCGTTATGTGTTATGTGTTATACGTTTGCGTTATGCGTTAGGCGTCATGCGTTATGCTTTATGCGTTATGCGTTATGCGTTATGCGTTATGCGTTATGCGTTATGCGTCATGCGTTATGCGTTATGCATTTTGCGTTATGCGCCATGCGTTATGCGTTATGAGGTATGCGTTATGCGTTATGCGTTATGCGTTATGCGTTATGCGTTATGCGTTATGCGTTATGCGTTATGCGTTATGAGTTATAAGTTATGCGTTATGCCTTGTGCGTTATGCGTTATGCGTTATACGTTATGCGTTATGCGTTATGCGTTATGCGTTATGCGTTATGCGTTATGCGTTATGCGTTATGCGTTATGCGTTATGCGTTATGCGTGATGCGTTATGCGTTATGAGTAATACGTTATGCGTTAAGCGTTATGCGTTATGCTTAATGCCTTATGCGTGATCCGTTATGCGTTATGCGTTATGCGTTATGCATTTTGCGTTATGCGCCATGCGTTATGCGTTATGAGTTATGCGTTATGCGTTATGCGTTATGCGTTATGCGTTATACGTTATGCGTTATGCGTTATGCGTTATACTTTATGCGTTATGCGTTATGCGTTATGCGTTATGAGTTGTAAGTTATGCGTTATGCGTTATGCGTTATGCGTTATGCGTTATGCGTTATGCGTTATGCGTTATGCGTGATGCGTTATGCGTTATGCGTTATGCGTTTTGCGTTATGCGTCATGCGTTATGTGTTATGTGTTATACGTTTGCGTTATGCGTTAGGCGTCATGCGTTATGCTTTATGCGTTATGCGTTATGCGTTATGCGTTATGCGTTATGCATTTTGCGTTATGCGCCATGCGTTATGCGTTATGAGGTATGCGTTATGCGTTATGCGTTATGAGGTATGCGTTATGCGTTATGCGTTATGCGTTATGCGTTATACGGTTTGAGTTATCCGTTATGCGTTATACGTTATTGGTTTATGCGTTATGCGTTATGCGTTATGCGTTATGCGTTATGCGTTATGAGTTATGCGTTATGAGGTATGCGTTATGCGTTATGCGTTATGCGTTATGCGTTATGCGTTATACGATTTGAGTTATCCGTTATGCGTTATACGTTATTGGTTTATGCGTTATGCGTTATGCGTTATGCGTCATGCGTTACGCGTTATGCGTTATGCGTTATGCGTTATGAGTTATAAGTTATGCGTTATGCGTTGTGCGTTATGCGTTATGCGTTATGCGTTATGCGTTATGCGTTATGCGTTATGCGTTATGCGTTATGCGTTATGCGTTTTGCGTTATGCGTTATGCGTTATGCGTTATGCTTTATGCGTTATGCGTTATGCGTTATGCGTTATGCGTTATGCGTTATGCGTTATGCGTTATGCATTATGCGTTATGCGTTATGCGTTATACGTTATGCGTTATGCATTATGCGTTATGCGTTATGCGTTGTGCGTTATACGTTTGCGTTATGCGTTAGGCGTTATGCTTTATGGGTTATGCGTTATGCGTTATGCGTTATGCGTTATGCGTTATGCGTTATGCGTTATGCTTTATGCGTTATGCGTTATGCGTTATGCGTTATGCGTTATGCGTTATGCGTTATGCGTTATGCGTTATGCATTATGCGTTATGCGTTATGCGTTATACGTTATGCGTTATGCGTTATGCGTTATGCGTTATGCGTTATGCGTTATGCGTTATGAGTTATAAGTTATGCGTTATGCGTTATGCGTTATGCGTTATGCGTTATGCGTTATGCGTTATGCGTTATGCGTTATGCGTTATGCGTTATGCGTTATGCGTTATGCGTTATGCGTTATGCGTTATGCGTTATGCGTTATGCGTTATGCGTTATGCATTTTGCGTTATGCGCCATGCGTTATGCGTTATGAGGTATGCGTTATGCGTTATGCGTTATGCGTTATGCGTTATGCGTTATACGATTTGAGTTATCCGTTATGCGTTATACGTTATTGGTTTATGCGTTATGCGTTATGCGTTATGCGTTATGCGTTATGCGTTATGATTTATAAGTTATGCGTTATGCGTTGTGCGTTATGCGTTATGCGTTATGCGTTATGCGTTATGAGTAATACGTTATGCGTTAAGCGTTATGCGTTATGCTTAATGCCTTATGCGTGATCCGTTATGCGTTATGCGTTATGCGTTATGCGTTATGCGTTATGCGTTATACGTTTGCGTTATGCGTTAGGCGTCATGCGTTATGCTTTATGCGTTATGCGTTATGCTTAATGCCTTATGCGTGATCCGTTATGCGTTATGCGTTATGCGTTATGCATTTTGCGTTATGCGCCATGCGTTATGCGTTATGAGTTATGCGTTATGCGTTATGCGTTATGCGTTATGCGTTATACGTTATGCGTTATGCGTTATGCGTTATACTTTATGCGTTATGCGTTATGCGTTATGCGTTATGAGTTATAAGTTATGCGTTATGCGTTATGCGTTATGCGTTATGCGTTATGCGTTATGCGTTATGCGTTATGCGTGATGCGTTATGCGTTATGCGTTATGCGTTTTGCGTTATGCGTCATGCGTTATGTGTTATGTGTTATACGTTTGCGTTATGCGTTAGGCGTCATGCGTTATGCTTTATGCGTTATGCGTTATGCGTTATGCGTTATGCGTTATGCGTTATGCGTTATGCGTTATGCATTTTGCGTTATGCGCCATGCGTTATGCGTTATGAGGTATGCGTTATGCGTTATGCGTTATGCGTTATGCGTTATACGGTTTGAGTTATCCGTTATGCGTTATACGTTATTGGTTTATGCGTTATGCGTTATGCGTTATGCGTTATGCGTTATGCGTTATGCGTTATGCGTTATGCGTTATGAGTTATAAGTTATGCGTTATGCGTTATGCGTTATGCGTTATGCGTTATGCGTGATGCGTTATGCGTTATGCGTTTTGCGTTATGCGTCATGCGTTATGCGTTATGCGTTATGCGTTATGCGTTATGCGTTATGCGTTATGCGTTATGCGTTATGCGTTATGCGTTATGCGTTATGCTTTATACGTTATGCGTTATGCGTTATGCGTTATGCGTTATGCGTTATGCGTTATGCGTTATGCGTTATGCGTTATGCGTTATGCGTTATGCGTTATGCGTTATGCGTTATGCGTTATGCGTTATGCGTTATGCTTTATGCGTTATGCGTTATGCGTTATGCGTTATGCGTTATGCGTTATGCGTTATGCGTTGTGCGTTATACGTTTGCGTTATGCGTTATGCGTTATGCGTTATGCGTTATGCGTTATGCGTTAGGCGTTATGCGTTATGCGTTATGAGTTATGAGTTATAAGTTATGCGTAATGCGTTATGCGTTATGCGTTATGCGTTATGGGTTATGTTTTATGCGTTATGCGTTATGCGTTATGAGTTATGCGTTATGGGTTATGCGTTATGCGTTATGCGTTATGCGTTATGCGTTATGCGTTATGCGTTATGCGTTATGCGTTATGCGTTATGCGTTATGCGTTATGCGTTATGCGTTATACGTTATGCGTTATGGGTTATGTTTTATGCGTTATGCGTTATGCGTTATGAGTTATGCGTTATGCGTTATGCGTTATGAGGTATGCGTTATGCGTTATGCGTTATGCGTTATGCGTTATGAGTTATGAGTTATAAGTTATGCGTAATGCGTTATGCGTTATGCGTTATGGGTTATGTTTTATGCGTTATGCGTTATGCGTTATGAGTTATGCGTTATGCGTTATGAGGTATGCGTTATGCGTTATGCGTTATGCGTTATGCGTTATACGGTTTGAGTTATCCGTTATGCGTTATACGTTATTGGTTTATGCGTTATGCGTTATGCGTTATGCGTTATGCGTTATGCGTTATGCGTTATGCGTTATGCGTTATGAGTTATAAGTTATGCGTTATGCGTTATGCGTTATGCGTTATGCGTTATGCGTTATGCGTGATGCGTTATGCGTTATGCGTTATGCGTTTTGCGTTATGCGTCATGCGTTATGCGTTATGCGTTATACGTTATGCGTTATGCGTTATGCGTTATGCGTTATGCGTTATGCGTTATGCGTTATGCGTTATGCGTTATGCTTTATACGTTATGCGTTATGCGTTATGCGTTATGCGTTATGCGTTATGCGTTATGCGTTATGCGTTATGCGTTATGCGTTATGCGTTATGCGTTATGCGTTATGCGTTATGCGTTATGCGTTATGCGTTATGCGTTATGCGTTATGCGTTATGCGTTATGCGTTATGCTTTATGCGTTATGCGTTATGCGTTATGCGTTATGCGTTATGCGTTATGCGTTGTGGGTTATACGTTTGCGTTATGCGTTATGCGTTATGCGTTATGCGTTATGCGTTAGGCGTTATGCGTTATGCGTTATGAGTTATGAGTTATAAGTTATGCGTAATGCGTTATGCGTTATGCGTTATGCGTTATGGGTTATGTTTTATGCGTTATGCGTTATGCGTTATGAGTTATGCGTTATGCGTTATGCGTTATGCGTTATGCGTTATGCGTTATGCGTTATGCGTTATACGTTATGCGTTATGTTTTATGCGTTATGCGTTATGCGTTATGAGTTATGCGTTATGCGTTATGCGTTATGCGTTATGCGTTATGCGTTATGCGTTATGCGTTATGCGTTATACGTTATGCGTTATGGGTTATGTTTTATGCGTTATGCGTTATGCGTTATGAGTTATGCGTTATGCGTTATGCGTTATGCGTTATGCGTTATGCGTTATGCGTTATGCGTTATGCGTTATGCGTTATGCGTTATGCGTTATGCGTTATGCGTTATGCGTTATGCATTTTGCGTTATGCGCCATGCGTTATGCGTTATGAGGTATGCGTTATGCGTTATGCGTTATGCGTTATGCGTTATGCGTTATACGATTTGAGTTATCCGTTATGCGTTATACGTTATTGGTTTATGCGTTATGCGTTATGCGTTATGCGTTATGCGTTATGCGTTATGAGTTATAAGTTATGCGTTATGCGTTGTGCGTTATGCGTTATGCGTTATGCGTTATGCGTTATGAGTAATACGTTATGCGTTAAGCGTTATGCGTTATGCTTAATGCCTTATGCGTGATCCGTTATGCGTTATGCGTTATGCGTTATGCGTTATGCGTTATACGTTTGCGTTATGCGTTAGGCGTCATGCGTTATGCTTTATGCGTTATGCGTTATGCGTTATGCGTTATGCGTTATGCGTTATGCGTTATGCATTTTGCGTTATGCGCCATGCGTTATGCGTTATGAGGTATGCGTTATGCGTTATGCGTTATGCGTTATGCGTTATGCGTTATACGATTTGAGTTATCCGTTATGCGTTATACGTTATTGGTTTATGCGTTATGCGTTATGCGTTATGCGTTGTGCGTTATGCGTTATGCGTTATGAGTTATAAGTTATGCGTTATGCGTTGTGCGTTATGCGTTATGCGTTATGCGTTATGCGTTATGCGTTATGCGTTACGCGTTATGCGTGATGCGTTATGCGTTTTGCGTTATGCGTCATGCGTTATGTGTTAGGTGTTACACGTTTGCGTTATGCGTTAGGCGTCATGCGTTATGCTTTATGCGTTATGCGTTATGCGTTATGCGTTATGCGTTATGCGTTATGCGTTATGCGTTATGCGTGATGCGTTATGCGTTATGAGTAATACGTTATGCGTTAAGCGTTATGCGTTATGCTTAATGCCTTATGCGTGATCCGTTATGCGTTATGCGTTATGCGTTATGCATTTTGCGTTATGCGCCATGCGTTATGCGTTATGAGTTATGCGTTATGCGTTATGCGTTATGCGTTATGCGTTATACGTTATGCGTTATGCGTTATGCGTTATACTTTATGCGTTATGCGTTATGCGTTATGCGTTATGAGTTATAAGTTATGCGTTATGCGTTATGCGTTATGCGTTATGCGTTATGCGTTATGCGTTATGCGTTATGCGTGATGCGTTATGCGTTATGCGTTATGCGTTTTGCGTTATGCGTCATGCGTTATGTGTTATGTGTTATACGTTTGCGTTATGCGTTAGGCGTCATGCGTTATGCTTTATGCGTTATGCGTTATGCGTTATGCGTTATGCGTTATGCGTTATGCGTTATGCGTTATGCGTTATGCATTTTGCGTTATGCGCCATGCGTTATGCGTTATGAGGTATGCGTTATGCGTTATGCGTTATGCGTTATGCGTTATACGGTTTGAGTTATCCGTTATGCGTTATACGTTATTGGTTTATGCGTTATGCGTTATGCGTTATGCGTTATGCGTTATGCGTTATGCGTTATGAGTTATAAGTTATGCGTTATGCGTTATGCGTTATGCGTTATGCGTTATGCGTGATGCGTTATGCGTTATGCGTTATGCGTTTTGCGTTATGCGTCATGCGTTATGCGTTATGCGTTATGCGTTATGCGTTATGCGTTATGCGTTCTGCGTTATGCGTTATGCGTTATGCTTTATACGTTATGCGTTATGCGTTATGCGTTATGCGTTTTGCGTTATGCGTTATGCGTTATGCGTTATGCGTTAAGCGTTATGCGTTATGCGTTATGCGTTATGCGTTATGCGTTATGCGTTATGCGTTATGCGTTATGCTTTATGCGTTATGCGTTATGCGTTATGCGTTATGCGTTATGCGTTATGCGTTGTGCGTTATACGTTTGCGTTATGCGTTATGCGTTATGCGTTATGCGTTATGCGTTAGGCGTTATGCGTTATGCGTTATGCGTTATGAGTTATGAGTTATAAGTTATGCGTAATGCGTTATGCGTTATGCGTTATGCGTTATGGGTTATGTTTTATGCGTTATGCGTTATGCGTTATGAGTTATGCGTTATGCGTTATGCGTTATGCGTTATGCGTTATGCGTTATGCGTTATGCGTTATGCGTTATGCGTTATGCGTTATGCGTTATGCGTTATACGTTATGCGTTATGGGTTATGTTTTATGCGTTATGCGTTATGCGTTATGAGTTATGCGTTATGCGTTATGCGTTATGAGGTATGCGTTATGCGTTATGCGTTATGCGTTATGCGTTATGCGTTATGCGTTATGCGTTATGCATTTTGCGTTATGCGCCATGCGTTATGCGTTATGAGGTATGCGTTATGCGTTATGCGTTATGCGTTATGCGTTATACGATTTGAGTTATCCGTTATGCGTTATACGTTATTGGTTTATGCGTTATGCGTTATGCGTTATGCGTTATGCGTTATGCGTTATGCGTTATGAGTTATAAGTTATGCGTTATGCGTTGTGCGTTATGCGTTATGCGTTATGCGTTATGCGTTATGAGTAATACGTTATGCGTTAAGCGTTATGCGTTATGCTTAATGCCTTATGCGTGATCCGTTATGCGTTATGCGTTATGTGTTATGCGTTATGCGTTATACGTTTGCGTTATGCGTTAGGCGTCATGCGTTATGCTTTATGCGTTATGCGTTATGCGTTATGCGTTATGCGTTATGCGTTATGCGTTATGCATATTGCGTTATGCGCCATGCGTTATGCGTTATGAGGTATGCGTTATGCGTTATGCGTTATGCGTTATGCGTTATGCGTTATACGATTTGAGTTATCCGTTATGCGTTATACGTTATTGGTTTATGCGTTATGCGTTATGCGTTATGCGTTGTGCGTTATGCGTTATGCGTTATGAGTTATAAGTTATGCGTTATGCGTTGTCCGTTATGCGTTATGCGTTATGCGTTATGCGTTATGCGTTATGCGTTACGCGTTATGCGTGATGCGTTATGCGTTTTGCGTTATGCGTCATGCGTTATGTGTTAGGTGTTACACGTTTGCGTTATGCGTTAGGCGTCATGCGTTATGCTTTATGCGTTATGCGTTATGCGTTATGCGTTATGCGTTATGCGTTATGCGTTATGCGTGATGCGTTATGCGTTATGAGTAATACGTTATGCGTTAAGCGTTATGCGTTATGCTTAATGCCTTATGCGTGATCCGTTATGCGTTATGCGTTATGCGTTATGCATTTTGCGTTATGCGCCATGCGTTATGCGTTATGAGTTATGCGTTATGCGTTATGCGTTATGCGTTATGCGTTATACGTTATGCGTTATGCGTTATGCGTTATACTTTATGCGTTATGCGTTATGCGTTATGCGTTATGAGTTATGAGTTATGCGTTATGCGTTATGCGTTATGCGTTATGCGTTATGCGTTATGCGTTATGCGTTATGCGTGATGCGTTATGCGTTATGCGTTATGCGTTTTGCGTTATGCGTCATGCGTTATGTGTTATGTGTTATACGTTTGCGTTATGCGTTAGGCGTCATGCGTTATGCTTTATGCGTTATGCGTTATGCGTTATGCGTTATGCGTTATGCGTTATGCGTTATGCGTTATGCATGTTGCGTTATGCGCCATGCGTTATGCGTTATGAGGTATGCGTTATGCGTTATGCGTTATGCGTTATGCGTTATACGGTTTGAGTTATCCGTTATGCGTTATACGTTATTGGTTTATGCGTTATGCGTTATGCGTTATGCGTTATGCGTTATGCGTTATGCGTTATGCGTTATGAGTTATAAGTTATGCGTTATGCGTTATGCGTTATGCGTTATGCGTTATGCGTGATGCGTTATGCGTTATGCGTTATGCGTTTTGCGTTATGCGTCATGCGTTATGCGTTATGCGTTATGCGTTATGCGTTATGCGTTATGCGTTATGCGTTATGCGTTATGCGTTATGCGTTATGCGTTATGCGTTATGCGTTATGCTTTATACGTTATGCGTTATGCGTTATGCGTTATGCGTTATGCGTTATGCGTTATGCGTTATGCGTTATGCGTTATGCGTTATGCGTTATGCGTTATGCGTTATGCGTTATGCGTTATGCGTTATGCTTTATGCGTTATGCGTTATGCGTTATGCGTTATGCGTTATGCGTTATGCGTTGTGCGTTATACGTTTGCGTTATGCGTTATGCGTTATGCGTTATGCGTTATGCGTTAGGCGTTATGCGTTATGCGTTATGCGTTATGAGTTATGAGTTATAAGTTATGCGTAATGCGTTATGCGTTATGCGTTATGCGTTATGGGTTATGTTTTATGCGTTATGCGTTATGCGTTATGAGTTATGCGTTATGCGTTATGCGTTATGCGTTATGCGTTATGCGTTATGCGTTATGCGTTATGCGTTATGCGTTATGCGTTATACGTTATGCGTTATGGGTTATGTTTTATGCGTTATGCGTTATGCGTTATGAGTTATGCGTTATGCGTTATGCGTTATGAGGTATGCGTTATGCGTTATGCGTTATGCGTTATGCGTTATGAGTTATGAGTTATCAGTTATGCGTAATGCGTTATGCGTTATGCGTTATGGGTTATGTTTTATGCGTTATGCGTTATGCGTTATGAGTTATGCGTTATGCGTTATGAGGTATGCGTTATGCGTTATGCGTTATGCGTTATACGGTTTGAGTTATCCGTTATGCGTTATACGTTATTGGTTTATGCGTTATGCGTTATGCGTTATGCGTTATGCGTTATGCGTTATGCGTTATGCGTTATGAGTTATAAGTTATGCGTTATGCATTATGCGTTATGCGTTATGCGTTATGCGTGATGCGTTATGCGTTATGCGTTATGCGTTTTGCGTTATGCGTCATGCGTTATGCGTTATGCGTTATACGTTATGCGTTATGCGTTATGCGTTATGCGTTATGCGTTATGCGTTATGCGTTATGCGTTATGCGTTATGCTTTATACGTTATGCGTTATGCGTTATGCGTTATGCGTTATGCGTTATGCGTTATGCGTTATGCGTTATGCGTTATGCGTTATGCGTTATGCGTTATGCGTTATGCGTTATGCGTTATGCGTTATGCGTTATGCGTTATGCGTTATGCGTTATGCGTTATGCGTTATGCGTTATGCGTTATGCGTTATGCGTTGTGCGTTATACGTTTGCGTTATGCGTTATGCGTTATGCGTTATGCGTTATGCGTTATGCGTTATGCGTTAGGCGTTATGCGTTATGCGTTATGAGTTATGAGTTATAAGTTATGCGTAATGCGTTATGCGTTATGCGTTATGCGTTATGGGTTATGTTTTATGCGTTATGCGTTATGCGTTATGAGTTATGCGTTATGCGTTATGCGTTATGCGTTATGCGTTATGCGTTATGCGTTATGCGTTATGCGTTATGCGTTATACGTTATGCGTTATGGGTTATGTTTTATGCGTTATGCGTTATGCGTTATGAGTTATGCGTTATGCGTTATGCGTTATGAGGTATGCGTTATGCGTTATGCGTTATGCGTTATGCGTTATGAGTTATGAGTTATAAGTTATGCGTAATGCGTTATGCGTTATGCGTTATGCGTTATGGGTTATGTTTTATGCGTTATGCGTTATGCGTTATGAGTTATGCGTTATGCGTTATGCGTTATGAGGTATGCGTTATGCGTTATGCGTTATGCGTTATGCGTTATACGGTTTGAGTTATCCGTTATGCGTTATACGTTATTGGTTTATGCGTTATGCGTTATGCGTTATGCGTTATGCGTTATGCGTTATGAGTTATAAGTTATGCGTTATGCGTTATGCGTTATGCGTTATGCGTTATGCGTTATACGTTATGCGTTATGCGTTATGCGTTATGCGTTATGCGTTATGCGTTATGCGTTATGCGTTATGCGTTATGCGTTATGCGTTATGCGTTATGCGTTATGCGTTATGCGTTATGCGTTATGCGTTATGCGTTATGCTTTATACGTTATGCGTTATGCGTTATGCGTTATGCGTTATGCGTTATGCGTTATGCGTGATGCGTTATGCGTTATGCGTTATGCGTTTTGCGTTATGCGTCATGCGTTATGCGTTATGCGTTATACGTTATGCGTTATGCGTTATGCGTTATGCGTTATGCGTTATACGTTATGCGTTATGGGTTATGTTTTATGCGTTATGCGTTATGCGTTATGAGTTATGCGTTATGCGTTATGAGGTATGCGTTATGCGTTATGCGTTATGCGTTATGCGTTATACGGTTTGAGTTATCCGTTATGCGTTATACGTTATTGGTTTATGCGTTATGCGTTATGCGTTATGCGTTATGCGTTATGCGTTATGCGTTATGCGTTATGAGTTATAAGTTATGCGTTATGCGTTATGCGTTATGCGTTATGCGTTATGCGTGATGCGTTATGCGTTATGCGTTATGCGTTTTGCGTTATGCGTCATGCGTTATGCGTTATGCGTTATACGTTATGCGTTATGCGTTATGCGTTATGCGTTATGCGTTATGCGTTATGCGTTATGCTTTATGCGTTATGCGTTATGCGTTATGCGTTATGCGTTATGCGTTGTGCGTTATACGTTTGCGTTATGCGTTATGCGTTATGCGTTATGCGTTATGCTTTATGCGTTATGCGTTAAGCGTTATGCGTTATGCGTTATGCGTTATGCGTTGTGCGTTATACGTTTGCGTTATGCGTTATGCGTTATGCGTTATGCGTTAGGCGTTATGCGTTATGCGTTATGAGTTATGAGTTATAAGTTATGCGTAATGCGTTATGCGTTATGCGTTATGCGTTATGGGTTATGTTTTATGCGTTATGCGTTATGCGTTATGAGTTATGCGTTATGCGTTATGCGTTATGCGTTATGCGTTATGCGTTATGCGTTATGCGTTATACGTTATGCGTTATGTTTTATGCGTTATGCGTTATGCGTTATGAGTTATGCGTTATGCGTTATGCGTTATGCGTTATGCGTTATGCGTTATGCGTTATGCGTTATACGTTATGCGTTATGGGTTATGTTTTATGCGTTATGCGTTATGCGTTATGCGTTATGGGTTATGTTTTATGCGTTATGCGTTATGCGTTATGAGTTATGCGTTATGCGTTATGCGTTATGCGTTATGCGTTATGCGTTATGCGTTATGCGTTATGCGTTATACGTTATGCGTTATGTTTTATGCGTTATGCGTTATGCGTTATGAGTTATGCGTTATGCGTTATGCATTTTGCGTTATGCGCCATGCGTTATGCGTTGTGAGGTATGCGTTATGCGTTATGCGTTATGCGTTATGCGTTATGCGTTATACGATTTGAGTTATCCGTTATGCGTTATACGTTATTGGTTTATGCGTTATGCGTTATGCGTTATGCGTTATGCGTTATGCGTTATGAGTTATAAGTTATGCGTTATGCGTTGTGCGTTATGCGTTATGCGTTATGCGTTATGCGTTATGAGTAATACGTTATGCGTTAAGCGTTATGCGTTATGCTTAATGCCTTATGCGTGATCCGTTATGCGTTATGCGTTATGCGTTATGCGTTATACGTTTGCGTTATGCGTTAGGCGTCATGCGTTATGCTTTATGCGTTATGCGTTATGCGTTATGCGTTATGCGTTATGCGTTATGCGTTATGCGTTATGCGTTATGCATTTTGCGTTATGCGCCATGCGTTATGCGTTATGAGGTATGCGTTATGCGTTATGCGTTATGCGTTATGCGTTATACGATTTGAGTTATCCGTTATGCGTTATACGTTATTGGTTTATGCGTTATGCGTTATGCGTTATGCGTTGTGCGTTATGCGTTATGCGTTATGAGTTATAAGTTATGCGTTATGCGTTGTGCGTTATGCGTTATGCGTTATGCGTTATGCGTTATGCGTTATGCGTTACGCGTTATGCGTGATGCGTTATGCGTTTTGCGTTATGCGTCTTGCGTTATGTGTTAGGTGTTACACGTTTGCGTTATGCGTTAGGCGTCATGCGTTATGCTTTATGCGTTATGCGTTATGCGTTATGCGTTATGCGTTATGCGTTATGCGTGATGCGTTATGCGTTATGAGTAATACGTTATGCGTTAAGCGTTATGCGTTATGCTTAATGCCTTATGCGTGATCCGTTATGCGTTATGCGTTATGCGTTATGCATTTTGCGTTATGCGCCATGCGTTATGCGTTATGAGTTATGCGTTATGCGTTATGCGTTATGCGTTATGCGTTATGCGTTATACGTTATGCGTTATGCGTTATGCGTTATACTTTATGCGTTATGCGTTATGCGTTATGCGTTATGAGTTATAAGTTATGCGTTATGCGTTATGCGTTATGCGTTATGCGTTATGCGTTATGCGTTATGCGTGATGCGTTATGCGTTATGCGTTATGCGTTTTGCGTTATGCGTCATGCGTTATGTGTTATGTGTTATACGTTTGCGTTATGCGTTAGGCGTCATGCGTTATGCTTTATGCGTTATGCGTTATGCGTTATGCGTTATGCGTTATGCGTTATGCGTTATGCGTTATGCATTTTGCGTTATGCGCCATGCGTTATGCGTTATGAGGTATGCGTTATGCGTTATGCGTTATGCGTTATACGGTTTGAGTTATCCGTTATGCGTTATACGTTATTGGTTTATGCGTTATGCGTTATGCGTTATGCGTTATGCGTTATGCGTTATGAGTTATAAGTTATGCGTTATGCGTTATGCGTTATGCGTTATGCGTTATGCGTGATGCGTTATGCGTTATGCGTTATGCGTTTTGCGTTATGCGTCATGCGTTATGCGTTATGCGTTATGCGTTATGCGTTATGCGTTATGCGTTATGCGTTATGCGTTATGCGTTATGCGTTATGCGTTATGCGTTATGCGTTATGCGTTATGCTTTATACGTTATGCGTTATGCGTTATGCGTTATGCGTTATGCGTTATGCGTTATGCGTTATGCGTTATGCGTTATGCGTTATGCTTTATGCGTTATGCGTTATGCGTTATGCGTTATGCGTTATGCGTTATGCGTTGTGCGTTATACGTTTGCGTTATGCGTTATGCGTTATGCGTTATGCGTTATGCGTTAGGCGTTATGCGTTATGCGTTATGCGTTATGAGTTATGAGTTATAAGTTATGCGTAATGCGTTATGCGTTATGCGTTATGCGTTATGGGTTATGTTTTATGCGTTATGCGTTATGCGTTATGAGTTATGCGTTATGCGTTATGCGTTATGCGTTATGCGTTATGCGTTATGCGTTATGCGTTATGCGTTATGCGTTATACGTTATGCGTTATGGGTTATGTTTTATGCGTTATGCGTTATGCGTTATGAGTTATGCGTTATGCGTTATGCGTTATGAGGTATGCGTTATGCGTTATGCGTTATGCGTTATGCGTTATGAGTTATGAGTTATCAGTTATGCGTAATGCGTTATGCGTTATGCGTTATGGGTTATGTTTTATGCGTTATGCGTTATGCGTTATGAGTTATGCGTTATGCGTTATGAGGTATGCGTTATGCGTTATGCGTTATGCGTTATGCGTTATACGGTTTGAGTTATCCGTTATGCGTTATACGTTATTGGTTTATGCGTTATGCGTTATGCGTTATGCGTTATGCGTTATGCGTTATGCGTTGTGCGTTATACGTTTGCGTTATGCGTTATGCGTTATGCGTTATGCGTTATGCGTTATGCGTTATGCGTTAGGCGTTATGCGTTATGCGTTATGAGTTATGAGTTATAAGTTATGCGTAATGCGTTATGCGTTATGCGTTATGCGTTATGGGTTATGTTTTATGCGTTATGCGTTATGCGTTATGAGTTATGCGTTATGCGTTATGCGTTATGCGTTATGCGTTATGCGTTATGCGTTATGCGTTATGCGTTATGCGTTATGCGTTATACGTTATGCGTTATGGGTTATGTTTTATGCGTTATGCGTTATGCGTTATGAGTTATGCGTTATGCGTTATGCGTTATGAGGTATGCGTTATGCGTTATGCGTTATGCGTTATGCGTTATGCGTTATGAGTTATGAGTTATAAGTTATGCGTAATGCGTTATGCGTTATGCGTTATGCGTTATGGGTTATGTTTTATGCGTTATGCGTTATGCGTTATGAGTTATGCGTTATGCGTTATGCGTTATGAGGTATGCGTTATGCGTTATGCGTTATGCGTTATGCGTTATACGGTTTGAGTTATCCGTTATGCGTTATACGTTATTGGTTTATGCGTTATGCGTTATGCGTTATGCGTTATGCGTTATGCGTTATGCGTTATGCGTTATGAGTTATAAGTTATGCGTTATGCGTTATGCGTTATGCGTTATGCGTTATGCGTTATACGTTATGCGTTATGCGTTATGCGTTATGCGTTATGCGTTATGCGTTATGCGTTATGCGTTATGCGTTATGCGTTATGCGTTATGCGTTATGCGTTATGCGTTATGCGTTATGCGTTATGCTTTATACGTTATGCGTTATGCGTTATGCGTTATGCGTTATGCGTTATGCGTTATGCGTTATGCGTTATGCGTTATGCGTTATGCGTTATGCGTTATGCGTTATGCGTTATGCGTTATGCGTTATGCTTTATGTGTTATGCGTTATGCGTTATGCGTTATGCGTTATGCGTTATGCGTTATGCGTTATGCGTTATGCGTTATGCGTTATGCGTTATGCGTTATGCGTTATGCGTTATGCTTTATGCGTTATGCGTTATGCGTTATGCGTTATGCGTTATGCGTTGTGCGTTATACGTTTGCGTTATGCGTTATTCGTTATCCGTTATGCGTTAGGCGTCATGCGTTATGCGTTATGCGTTATGCGTTATGCGTTATGCGTTATGCGTTATGCGTTATGCGTTAGGCGTTATGCGTTATGCGTTATGAGTTATGCGTTATGCGTTATGAGGTATGCGTTATGCGTTATGCGTTATGCGTTATGCGTTATGCGTTATGCGTTATGCGTTATGCGTTATGCGTTATAAGTTATGCGTTATGCTTTATGCGTTATGCGTTATGCGTTATGCGTTATGCGTTATGCGTTATGCGTTGTGCGTTATACGTTTGCGTTATGCGTTATGCGTTATGCGTTAGGCGTTATGCTTTATGGGTTATGCGTTATGCGTTATGCGTTATGCGTTATGCGTTATGCGTTATGCTTTATGCGTTATGCGTTATGCGTTATGCGTTATGCGTTATGCGTTATGCGTTATGCGTTATGCGTTATGCGTTATGCGTTATGCGTTATACGTTATGCGTTATGCGTTATGCGTTATGCGTTATGCGTTATGCGTTATGCGTTATGCGTTATGCGTTATGCGTTATGCGTTATGCTTTATGTGTTATGCGTTATGCGTTATGCGTTATGCGTTATGCGTTATGCGTTATGCGTTATGCGTTATGCGTTATGCGTTATGCTTTATGCGTTATGCGTTATGCGTTATGCGTTATGCGTTATGCGTTGTGCGTTATACGTTTGCGTTATGCGTTATGCGTTATCCGTTATGCGTTATGCGTTATGCGTTATGCGTTATGGGTTATGTTTTATGCGTTATGCGTTATGCGTTATGAGTTATAAGTTATGCGTTATGCGTTATGCGTTATGCGTTATGCGTTATGCGTTATGCGTTATGCGTTATGCGTTATGCGTGATGCGTTATGCGTTATGCGTTATGCGTTATGCGTTTTGCATTATGCGTCATGCGTAATGTGTTATGTGTTATACGTTTGCGTTATGCGTTAGGCGTCATGCGTTATGCTTTATGCGTTATGCGTTATGCGTTATGCGTTATGCGTTATGCGTTATGCGTTATGCGTTATGCGTTATGCGTTATGCGTTATGCGTTATGCATTTTGCGTTATGCGCCATGCGTTATGCGTTATGAGTTATGCGTTATGCGTTATGCGTTATGCGTTATGCGTTATACGATTTGAGTTATCCGTTATGCGTTATACGTTATTGGTTTATGCGTTATGCGTTTTGCGTTATGCGTTATGCGTCATGCGTTATGCTTTATGCATTATGCGTTATGCGTTATGCGTTATGCGTTATGCGTTATGCGTTTTGCGTTATGCGTCATGCGTTATGTGTTATGTGTTATACGTTTGCGTTATGCGTTAGGCGTCATGCGTTATGCTTTATGCGTTATGCGTTATGCGTTATGCGTTATGCGTGATGCGTTATGCGTTATGAGTAATACGTTATGCGTTAAGCGTTATGCGTTATGCTTAATGCCTTATGCGTGATCCGTTATGCGTTATGCGTTATGCGTTATGCATTTTGCGTTATGCGCCATGCGTTATGCGTTATGAGTTATGCGTTATGCGTTATGCGTTATGCGTTATACGTTATGCGTTATGCGTTATGCTTTATGTGTTATGCGTTATGCGTTATGCGTTATGCGTTATGCGTTATGCGTTATGCGTTATGCGTTATGCGTTATGCGTTATGCGTTATGCGTTATGCGTTATGCGTTATGCGTTATGCTTTATGCGTTATGCGTTATGCGTTATGCGTTATGCGTTATGCGTTGTGCGTTATACGTTTGCGTTATGCGTTATGCGTTATCCGTTATGCGTTATGCTTTATGCGTTATGCGTTATGCGTTATGCGTTATGCGTTATGCGTTATGCGTTATGCGTTATGCGTTATGGGTTATGTTTTATGCGTTATGCGTTATGCGTTATGAGTTATAAGTTATGCGTTATGCGTTATGCGTTATGCGTTATGCGTTATGCGTTATGCGTTATGCGTTATGCGTTATGCGTTATGCGTTATGCGTTATGCGTTATGCGTTATGCGTTTTGCGTTATGCGTCATGCGTTATGTGTTATATGTTATACGTTTGCGTTATGCGTTAGGCGTCATGCGTTATGCTTTATGCGTTATGCGTTATGCGTTATGCGTTATGCGTTATGCGTTATGCATTTTGCGTTATGCGCCATGCGTTATGCGTTATGAGGTATGCGTTATGCGTTATGCGTTATGCGTTATGCGTTATGCGTTATGCGTTATGCGTTATGCGTTCTGCGTTATGCGTTATGCGTTATGCTTTATGCGTTATGCGTTATGCGTTATGCGTTATGCGTTATGCGTTGTGCGTTATACGTTTGCGTTATGCGTTATGCGTTAGGCGTTATGCTTTATGGGTTATGCGTTATGCGTTATGCGTTATGCGTTATGCTTTATGCGTTATGCGTTATGCGTTATGCGTTATGCGTTATGCGTTATGCGTTATGCATTATGCGTTATGCGTTATGCGTTATACGTTATGCGTTATGCGTTATGCGTTATGCGTTATGCGTTATGCGTTATGCGTTATGCGTTATACGTTTGCGTTATGCGTTAGGCGTCATGCGTTATGCTTTATGCGTTATGCGTTATGCGTTATGCGTTATGCGTTATGCGTTATGCGTTATGCGTTATGCATTTTGCGTTATGCGCCATGCGTTATGCGTTATGAGGTATGCGTTATGCGTTATGCGTTATGCGTTATGCGTTATGCGTTATGCGTTATGCGTTATGCGTTATGCGTTATGCGTTATGCGTTATGCGTTATGCTTTATGCGTTATGCGTTATGCGTTATGCGTTATGCGTTATGCGTTGTGCGTTATACGTTTGCGTTATGCGTTATGCGTTATGCGTTAGGCGTTATGCTTTATGGGTTATGCGTTATGCGTTATGCGTTATGCGTTATGCTTTATGCGTTATGCGTTATGCGTTATGCGTTATGCGTTATGCGTTATGCGTTATGAGTTATGCATTATGCGTTATGCGTTATGCGTTATGCGTTATGCGTTATGCGTTATGCGTTATGCGTTATGCGTTATGCGTTATGCGTTATGCGTTATGCGTTATGCGTTATGCGTTATGCGTTATGCTTTATACGTTATGCGTTATGCGTTATGCGTTATGCGTTATGCGTTATGCGTTATGCGTTATGCGTTATGCGTTATGCGTTATGCGTTATGCGTTATGCGTTATGCGTTATGCGTTATGCGTTATGCGTTATGCGTTATGCGTTATGCGTTATGCATTTTGCGTTATGCGCCATGCGTTATGCGTTATGAGGTATGCGTTATGCGTTATGCGTTATGCGTTATACGATTTGAGTTATCCGTTATGCGTTATACGTTATTGGTTTATGCGTTATGCGTTATGCGTTATGCGTTATGCGTTATGCTTTATGCATTATGCGTAATGCGTTATGCGTTATGCGTTATGCGTTATGCGTTTTGCGTTATGCGTCATGCGTTATGTGTTATGTGTTATACGTTTGCGTTATGCGTTAGGCGTCATGCGTTATGCTTTATGCGTTATGCGTTATGCGTTATGCGTTATGCGTGATGCGTTATGCGTTATGAGTAATACGTTATGCGTTAAGCGTTATGCGTTATGCTTAATGCCTTATGCGTGATCCGTTATGCGTTATGCGTTATGCGTTATGCATTTTGCGTTATGCGCCATGCGTTATGCGTTATGAGTTATGCGTTATGCGTTATGCGTTATGCGTTATACGTTATGCGTTATGCGTATGCGTTATACGTTATGCGTTATGCGTTATGCGTTATGCGTTATGCGTTATGAGTTATAAGTTATGCGTTATGCGTTATGCGTTATGCGTTATGCGTTATGCGTTATGCGTTATGCGTTATGCGTGATGCGTTATGCGTTATGCGTGATGCGTTATGCGTTATGCGTTATGCGTTATGCGTTTTGCGTTATGCGTCATGCGTTATGTGTTATATGTTATACGTTTGCGTTATGCGTTAGGCGTCATGCGTTATGCTTTATGCGTTATGCGTTATGCGTTATGCGTTATGCGTTATGCGTTATGCATTTTGCGTTATGCGCCATGCGTTATGCGTTATGAGGTATGCGTTATGCGTTATGCGTTATGCGTTATGCGTTATGCGTTATGCGTTATGCGTTATGCGTTATGCGTTATGCGTTATGCGTTATGCGTTATGCGTTATGCTTTATGCGTTATGCGTTATGCGTTATGCGTTATGCGTTATGCGTTGTGCGTTATACGTTTGCGTTATGCGTTATGCGTTATCCGTTATGCGTTATGCGTTATGCGTTATGCGTTATGGGTTATGTTTTATGCGTTATGCGTTATGCGTTATGAGTTATAAGTTATGCGTTATGCGTTATGCGTTATGCGTTATGCGTTATGCGTTATGCGTTATGCGTTATGCGTTATGCGTTATGCGTGATGCGTTATGCGTTATGCGTTATGCGTTATGCGTTTTGCATTATGCGTCATGCGTAATGTGTTATGTGTTATACGTTTGCGTTATGCGTTAGGCGTCATGCGTTATGCTTTATGCGTTATGCGTTATGCGTTATGCGTTATGCGTTATGCGTTATGCGTTATGCGTTATGCGTTATGCGTTATGCGTTATGCGTTATGCATTTTGCGTTATGCGCCATGCGTTATGCGTTATGAGGTATGCGTTATGCGTTATGCGTTATGCGTTATGCGTTATACGATTTGAGTTATCCGTTATGCGTTATACGTTATTGGTTTATGCGTTATGCGTTTTGCGTTATGCGTTATGCGTCATGCGTTATGCTTTATGCATTATGCGTTATGCGTTATGCGTTATGCGTTATGCGTTATGCGTTTTGCGTTATGCGTCATGCGTTATGTGTTATGTGTTATACGTTTGCGTTATGCGTTAGGCGTCATGCGTTATGCTTTATGCGTTATGCGTTATGCGTTATGCGTTATGCGTGATGCGTTATGCGTTATGAGTAATACGTTATGCGTTAAGCGTTATGCGTTATGCTTAATGCCTTATGCGTGATCCGTTATGCGTTATGCGTTATGCGTTATGCATTTTGCGTTATGCGCCATGCGTTATGCGTTATGAGTTATGCGTTATGCGTTATGCGTTATGCGTTATACGTTATGCGTTATGCGTTATGCTTTATGTGTTATGCGTTATGCGTTATGCGTTATGCGTTATGCGTTATGCGTTATGCGTTATGCGTTATGCGTTATGCGTTATGCGTTATGCGTTATGCGTTATGCGTTATGCGTTATGCTTTATGCGTTATGCGTTATGCGTTATGCGTTATGCGTTATGCGTTGTGCGTTATACGTTTGCGTTATGCGTTATGCGTTATCCGTTATGCGTTATGCTTTATGCGTTATGCGTTATGCGTTATGCGTTATGCGTTATGCGTTATGCGTTATGCGTTATGCGTTATGGGTTATGTTTTATGCGTTATGCGTTATGCGTTATGAGTTATAAGTTATGCGTTATGCGTTATGCGTTATGCGTTATGCGTTATGCGTTATGCGTTATGCGTTATGCGTTATGCGTTATGCGTTATGCGTTATGCGTTATGCGTTATGCGTTTTGCGTTATGCGTCATGCGTTATGTGTTATATGTTATACGTTTGCGTTATGCGTTAGGCGTCATGCGTTATGCTTTATGCGTTATGCGTTATGCGTTATGCGTTATGCGTTATGCGTTATGCATTTTGCGTTATGCGCCATGCGTTATGCGTTATGAGGTATGCGTTATGCGTTATGCGTTATGCGTTATGCGTTATGCGTTATGCGTTATGCGTTATGCGTTCTGCGTTATGCGTTATGCGTTATGCTTTATGCGTTATGCGTTATGCGTTATGCGTTATGCGTTATGCGTTGTGCGTTATACGTTTGCGTTATGCGTTATGCGTTAGGCGTTATGCTTTATGGGTTATGCGTTATGCGTTATGCGTTATGCGTTATGCTTTATGCGTTATGCGTTATGCGTTATGCGTTATGCGTTATGCGTTATGCGTTATGCATTATGCGTTATGCGTTATGCGTTATACGTTATGCGTTATGCGTTATGCGTTATGCGTTATGCGTTATGCGTTATGCGTTATACGTTTGCGTTATGCGTTAGGCGTCATGCGTTATGCTTTATGCGTTATGCGTTATGCGTTATGCGTTATGCGTTATGCGTTATGCGTTATGCGTTATGCATTTTGCGTTATGCGCCATGCGTTATGCGTTATGAGGTATGCGTTATGCGTTATGCGTTATGCGTTATGCGTTATGCGTTATGCGTTATGCGTTATGCGTTATGCGTTATGCGTTATGCGTTATGCGTTATGCTTTATGCGTTATGCGTTATGCGTTATGCGTTATGCGTTATGCGTTGTGCGTTATACGTTTGCGTTATGCGTTATGCGTTATGCGTTAGGCGTTATGCTTTATGGGTTATGCGTTATGCGTTATGCGTTATGCGTTATGCTTTATGCGTTATGCGTTATGCGTTATGCGTTATGCGTTATGCGTTATGCGTTATGAGTTATGCATTATGCGTTATGCGTTATGCGTTATGCGTTATGCGTTATGCGTTATGCGTTATGCGTTATGCGTTATGCGTTATGCGTTATGCGTTATGCGTTATGCGTTATGCGTTATGCGTTATGCGTTATGCTTTATACGTTATGCGTTATGCGTTATGCGTTATGCGTTATGCGTTATGCGTTATGCGTTATGCGTTATGCGTTATGCGTTATGCGTTATGCGTTATGCGTTATGCGTTATGCGTTATGCGTTATGCGTTATGCGTTATGCGTTATGCATTTTGCGTTATGCGCCATGCGTTATGCGTTATGAGGTATGCGTTATGCGTTATGCGTTATGCGTTATACGATTTGAGTTATCCGTTATGCGTTATACGTTATTGGTTTATGCGTTATGCGTTATGCGTTATGCGTTATGCGTTATGCTTTATGCATTATGCGTAATGCGTTATGCGTTATGCGTTATGCGTTATGCGTTTTGCGTTATGCGTCATGCGTTATGTGTTATGTGTTATACGTTTGCGTTATGCGTTAGGCGTCATGCGTTATGCTTTATGCGTTATGCGTTATGCGTTATGCGTTATGCGTGATGCGTTATGCGTTATGAGTAATACGTTATGCGTTAAGCGTTATGCGTTATGCTTAATGCCTTATGCGTGATCCGTTATGCGTTATGCGTTATGCGTTATGCATTATGCGTTATGCGTTATGCGTTATGCGTTATGAGTTATGCGTTATGCGTTATGCGTTATGCGTTATACGTTATGCGTTATGCGTATGCGTTATACGTTATGCGTTATGCGTTATGCGTTATGCGTTATGCGTTATGAGTTATAAGTTATGCGTTATGCGTTATGCGTTATGCGTTATGCGTTATGCGTTATGCGTTATGCGTTATGCGTGATGCGTTATGCGTTATGCGTGATGCGTTATGCGTTATGCGTTATGCGTTATGCGTTTTGCGTTATGCGTCATGCGTTATGTGTTATATGTTATACGTTTGCGTTATGCGTTAGGCGTCATGCGTTATGCTTTATGCGTTATGCGTTATGCGTTATGCGTTATGCGTTATGCGTTATGCATTTTGCGTTATGCGCCATGCGTTATGCGTTATGAGGTATGCGTTATGCGTTATGCGTTATGCGTTATGCGTTATGCGTTATGCGTTATGCGTTATGCGTTCTGCGTTATGCGTTATGCGTTATGCTTTATGCGTTATGCGTTATGCGTTATGCGTTATGCGTTATGCGTTATGCGTTGTGCGTTATACGTTTGCGTTATGCGTTATGCGTTAGGCGTTATGCTTTATGGGTTATGCGTTATGCGTTATGCGTTATGCGTTATGCTTTATGCGTTATGCGTTATGCGTTATGCGTTATGCGTTATGCGTTATGCGTTATGCGTTATGCATTATGCGTTATGCGTTATGCGTTATACGTTATGCGTTATGCGTTATGCGTTATGCGTTATGCGTTATGCGTTATGCGTTATACGTTTGCGTTATGCGTTAGGCGTCATGCGTTATGCTTTATGCGTTATGCGTTATGCGTTATGCGTTATGCGTTATGCGTTATGCGTTATGCGTTATGCATTTTGCGTTATGCGCCATGCGTTATGCGTTATGAGGTATGCGTTATGCGTTATGCGTTATGCGTTATGCGTTATGCGTTATGCGTTATGCGTTATGCGTTATGCGTTATGCGTTATGCGTTATGCGTTATGCGTTATGCTTTATGCGTTATGCGTTATGCGTTATGCGTTATGCGTTATGCGTTGTGCGTTATACGTTTGCGTTATGCGTTATGCGTTATGCGTTAGGCGTTATGCTTTATGGGTTATGCGTTATGCGTTATGCGTTATGCGTTATGCTTTATGCGTTATGCGTTATGCGTTATGCGTTATGCGTTATGCGTTATGCGTTATGAGTTATGCATTATGCGTTATGCGTTATGCGTTATGCGTTATGCGTTATGCGTTATGCGTTATGCGTTATGCGTTATGCGTTATGCGTTATGCGTTATGCGTTATGCGTTATGCGTTATGCGTTATGCTTTATACGTTATGCGTTATGCGTTATGCGTTATGCGTTATGCGTTATGCGTTATGCGTTATGCGTTATGCGTTATGCGTTATGCGTTATGCGTTATGCGTTATGCGTTATGCGTTATGCGTTATGCGTTATGCGTTATGCGTTATGCATTTTGCGTTATGCGCCATGCGTTATGCGTTATGAGGTATGCGTTATGCGTTATGCGTTATGCGTTATACGATTTGAGTTATCCGTTATGCGTTATACGTTATTGGTTTATGCGTTATGCGTTATGCGTTATGCGTTATGCGTTATGCTTTATGCATTATGCGTAATGCGTTATGCGTTATGCGTTATGCGTTATGCGTTTTGCGTTATGCGTCATGCGTTATGTGTTATGTGTTATACGTTTGCGTTATGCGTTAGGCGTCATGCGTTATGCTTTATGCGTTATGCGTTATGCGTTATGCGTTATGCGTGATGCGTTATGCGTTATGAGTAATACGTTATGCGTTAAGCGTTATGCGTTATGCTTAATGCCTTATGCGTGATCCGTTATGCGTTATGCGTTATGCGTTATGCATTTTGCGTTATGCGCCATGCGTTATGCGTTATGAGTTATGCGTTATGCGTTATGCGTTATGCGTTATACGTTATGCGTTATGCGTATGCGTTATACGTTATGCGTTATGCGTTATGCGTTATGCGTTATGCGTTATGAGTTATAAGTTATGCGTTATGCGTTATGCGTTATGCGTTATGCGTTATGCGTTATGCGTTATGCGTTATGCGTGATGCGTTATGCGTTATGCGTGATGCGTTATGCGTTATGCGTTATGCGTTATGCGTTTTGCGTTATGCGTCATGCGTTATGTGTTATATGTTATACGTTTGCGTTATGCGTTAGGCGTCATGCGTTATGCTTTATGCGTTATGCGTTATGCGTTATGCGTTATGCGTTATGCGTTATGCATTTTGCGTTATGCGCCATGCGTTATGCGTTATGAGGTATGCGTTATGCGTTATGCGTTATGCGTTATGCGTTATGCGTTATGCGTTATGCGTTATGCGTTCTGCGTTATGCGTTATGCGTTATGCTTT
Source organism: Lasioglossum morio (assembly GCA_916610235.2). Lineage (NCBI taxonomy): Eukaryota > Metazoa > Arthropoda > Insecta > Hymenoptera > Halictidae > Lasioglossum > Lasioglossum morio. The sequence continues at coordinate 1,688,811 of CAKAJA020000423.1, forward strand.
ATGCGTTATGCGTTATGCGTTATGCGTTATGCGTTATGCGTTATGCGTTGTGCGTTATACGTTTGCGTTATGCGTTATGCGTTAGGCGTTATGCTTTATGGGTTATGCGTTATGCGTTATGCGTTATGCGTTATGCTTTATGCGTTATGCGTTATGCGTTATGCGTTATGCGTTATGCGTTATGCGTTATGCGTTATGCATTATGCGTTATGCGTTATGCGTTATACGTTATGCGTTATGCGTTATGCGTTATGCGTTATGCGTTATGCGTTATGCGTTATACGTTTGCGTTATGCGTTAGGCGTCATGCGTTATGCTTTATGCGTTATGCGTTATGCGTTATGCGTTATGCGTTATGCGTTATGCGTTATGCGTTATGCATTTTGCGTTATGCGCCATGCGTTATGCGTTATGAGGTATGCGTTATGCGTTATGCGTTATGCGTTATGCGTTATGCGTTATGCGTTATGCGTTATGCGTTATGCGTTATGCGTTATGCGTTATGCGTTATGCGTTATGCTTTATGCGTTATGCGTTATGCGTTATGCGTTATGCGTTATGCGTTGTGCGTTATACGTTTGCGTTATGCGTTATGCGTTATGCGTTAGGCGTTATGCTTTATGGGTTATGCGTTATGCGTTATGCGTTATGCGTTATGCTTTATGCGTTATGCGTTATGCGTTATGCGTTATGCGTTATGCGTTATGCGTTATGAGTTATGCATTATGCGTTATGCGTTATGCGTTATGCGTTATGCGTTATGCGTTATGCGTTATGCGTTATGCGTTATGCGTTATGCGTTATGCGTTATGCGTTATGCGTTATGCGTTATGCGTTATGCTTTATACGTTATGCGTTATGCGTTATGCGTTATGCGTTATGCGTTATGCGTTATGCGTTATGCGTTATGCGTTATGCGTTATGCGTTATGCGTTATGCGTTATGCGTTATGCGTTATGCGTTATGCGTTATGCGTTATGCGTTATGCATTTTGCGTTATGCGCCATGCGTTATGCGTTATGAGGTATGCGTTATGCGTTATGCGTTATGCGTTATACGATTTGAGTTATCCGTTATGCGTTATACGTTATTGGTTTATGCGTTATGCGTTATGCGTTATGCGTTATGCGTTATGCTTTATGCATTATGCGTAATGCGTTATGCGTTATGCGTTATGCGTTATGCGTTTTGCGTTATGCGTCATGCGTTATGTGTTATGTGTTATACGTTTGCGTTATGCGTTAGGCGTCATGCGTTATGCTTTATGCGTTATGCGTTATGCGTTATGCGTTATGCGTGATGCGTTATGCGTTATGAGTAATACGTTATGCGTTAAGCGTTATGCGTTATGCTTAATGCCTTATGCGTGATCCGTTATGCGTTATGCGTTATGCGTTATGCATTTTGCGTTATGCGCCATGCGTTATGCGTTATGAGTTATGCGTTATGCGTTATGCGTTATGCGTTATACGTTATGCGTTATGCGTATGCGTTATACGTTATGCGTTATGCGTTATGCGTTATGCGTTATGCGTTATGAGTTATAAGTTATGCGTTATGCGTTATGCGTTATGCGTTATGCGTTATGCGTTATGCGTTATGCGTTATGCGTGATGCGTTATGCGTTATGCGTTATGCGTTATGCGTTATGCGTTATGCGTTATGCGTTATGCGTTATGCGTTATGCGTTATGCTTTATGTGTTATGCGTTATGCGTTATGCGTTATGCGTTATGCGTTATCCGTTATGCGTTATGCTTTATGCGTTATGCGTAATGCGTTATGCGTTATGCGTTATGCGTTATGGGTTATGTTTTATGCGTTATGCGTTATGCGTTATGAGTTATAAGTTATGCGTTATGCGTTATGCGTTATGCGTTATGCGTTATGCGTTATGCGTTATACGTTATGCGTTATGCGTTATGCGTTATGCGTTATGCGTTATGCGCCATGCGTTATGCGTTATGAGTTATGCGTTATGCGATATGCGTTATGCGTTATACGTTATGCGTTATGCGTTATGCGTTATACGTTATGCGTTATGCGTTATGCGTTATGCGTTATGAGTTATAAGTTATGCGTTATGCGTTATGCGTTAGGCGTTATACGTTATGCGTTATGCATTATGCGTTATGCGTGATGCGTTATGCGTTATGCGTTATGCGTTTTGCGTTATGCGTCATGCGTTATGTGTTATGTGTTATACGTTTGCGTTATGCGTTAGGCGTCATGCGTTATGCTTTATGCGTTATGCGTTATGCGTTATGCGTTATGCGTTATGCGTTATGCGTTATGCGTTATGCGTTATGCGTTATGCGTTATGCGTTATGCGTTATGCATTTTGCGTTATGCGCCATGCGTTATGCGTTATGAGTTATGCGTTATGCGTTATGCGTTATGCGTTATGCGTTATGCGTTATGCGTTATGAGTTATAAGTTATGCGTTATGCGTTATGCGTTAGGCGTTATACGTTATGCGTTATGCGTTATGCGTTATGCGTGATGCGTTATGCGTTATGCGTTATGCGTTATGCGTTATGCGTTGTGCGTTATACGTTTGCGTTATGCGTTATGCGTTATCCGTTATGCGTTATGCTTTATGCGTTATGCGTTATGCGTTATGCGTTATGCGTTATGCGTTATGCGTTATGCGTTATGCGTTATGGGTTATGTTTTATGCGTTATGCGTTATGCGTTATGAGTTATAAGTTATGCGTTATGCGTTATGCGTTATGCGTTATGCGTTATGCGTTATGCGTTATGCGTTATGCGTTATGCGTTATGCGTTATGCGTTATGCGTTATGCGTTATGCGTTTTGCGTTATGCGTCATGCGTTATGTGTTATATGTTATACGTTTGCGTTATGCGTTAGGCGTCATGCGTTATGCTTTATGCGTTATGCGTTATGCGTTATGCGTTATGCGTTATGCGTTATGCATTTTGCGTTATGCGCCATGCGTTATGCGTTATGAGGTATGCGTTATGCGTTATGCGTTATGCGTTATGCGTTATGCGTTATGCGTTATGCGTTATGCGTTCTGCGTTATGCGTTATGCGTTATGCGTTATGCTTTATGCGTTATGCGTTATGCGTTATGCGTTATGCGTTATGCGTTGTGCGTTATACGTTTGCGTTATGCGTTATGCGTTAGGCGTTATGCTTTATGGGTTATGCGTTATGCGTTATGCGTTATGCGTTATGCTTTATGCGTTATGCGTTATGCGTTATGCGTTATGCGTTATGCGTTATGCGTTATGCGTTATGCATTATGCGTTATGCGTTATGCGTTATACGTTATGCGTTATGCGTTATGCGTTATGCGTTATGCGTTATGAGTTATAAGTTATGCGTTATGCGTTATGCGTTATGCGTTATGCGTTATGCGTTATGCGTTATGCGTTATGCGTGATGCGTTATGCGTTATGCGTTATGCGTTATGCGTTATGCGTTATGCGTTATGCGTTATGCGTTATGCGTTATGCTTTATGTGTTATGCGTTATGCGTTATGCGTTATGCGTTATGCGTTAGGCGTTATGCGTTATGCGTTATGAGTTATGAGTTATAAGTTATGCGTAATGCGTTATGCGTTATGCGTTATGCGTTATGGGTTATGTTTTATGCGTTATGCGTTATGCGTTATGAGTTATAAGTTATGCGTTATGCGTTATGCGTTATGCGTTATGCGTTATGCGTGATGCGTTATGCGTTATGCGTTATGCGTGATGCGTTATGCGTTATGCCTTATGCGTTTTGCGTTATGCGTCATGCGTTATGTGTTATGTGTTATACGTTTGCGTTATGCGTTAGGCGTCATGCGTTATGCTTTATGCGTTATGCGTTATGCGTTATGCGTTATGCGTTATGCGTTATGCGTTATGCGTTATGCATTTTGCGTTATGCGCCATGCGTTATGCGTTATGAGGTATGCGTTATGCGTTATGCGTTATGCGTTATGCGTTATGCGTTATGCGTTATACGATTTGAGTTATCCGTTATGCGTTATACGTTATTGGTTTATGCGTTATGCGTTATGCGTTATGCGTTATGCGTTATGCGTTATGCGTTATGCGTTATGCGTTATGAGTTATAAGTTATGCGTTATGCGTTATGCGTTATGCGTTATGCGTTATGCGTTATGCGTTATGCGTTATGCGTTATGCGTTATGCGTGATGCGTTATGCGTTATGCGTTATGCGTTTTGCGTTATGCGTCATGCGTTATGTGTTATGTGTTATACGTTTGCGTTATGCGTTAGGCGTCATGCGTTATGCTTTATGCGTTATGCGTTATGCGTTATGCGTTATGCGTTATGCGTTATGGGTTATGTTTTATGCGTTATGCGTTATGCGTTATGCGTTATGCGTTATGCGTTATGCGTTATGCGTTGTTCGTTATGCGTTATGCGTTAGGCGTTATACGTTTGCGTTATGCGTTATGCGTTGTTCGTTATGCGTTATGCGTTAGGCGTTATACGTTTGCGTTATGCGTAATGCGTTATGCGTTATGCGTTATGCGTTATGCGTTATGCGTTATGCGTTATGCCTTATGCTTTATGCGTTATGCATGATCCGTTTTGCGTTAGGCGTTATACGTTTGCGTTATGCGTTATGCGTTATGCTTTATGCTTTATGCGTTATGCGTTATGCTTTATGCGTTATGCATGATCCCTTATGCGTTAGGCGTTATGCGTTATGCGTGATCCGTTATGCGTTAGGCGTTATGCGTTATGCGTTATGCATTTTGCGTTATGCGCCATGCGTTATGCGTTATGAGTTATGCGTTATGCGTTATGCGTTATGCGTTATGAGTTATACGTTTTGCGTTATGCGTTATGCGTTATGCGTTATGCGTTATGCGTTATGCGTTACGCGTTACGCGTTATGCGTTATGCGTTATGCGTTATGCGTTATGCGTTATGCGTTATGCTTTATGCGTTATGCGTTATGCGTTATACGGTATGAGTTATGCGTTATGCGTTATGCGTTATGCGTTATGCGTTATGCGTGATGCGTTATGCGTTATGCGTTATGCGTTCTGTGTTGTGCGTTGTGCGTTGTGCGTTATGCGTTATGCGTTATGGGTTATGGGTTATACGTTATGCGTTATGCGTTATACATTTTGCGTTATGCGTTATGCGTTATACGGTATGAGTTATGCGTTATGCGTTATGCGTTATGCGTTATGCGTTATACGGTTTGAGATATGCGTTATGCGTTATACGGTCTGAGTTATGCGTTATGCGTTATACGTTATTGGTTTATGCGTTATGCGTTATGCGTTATGCGTTATGCGTTATGCGTTATGCGTTTTGCGTTATGCGTTATGGGTTATGTTTTATGCGTTGTGCGTTATGCGTTATGCGTTATGCGTTATGCGTTATGCGTTATGTGTTATGCGTTATGCGTTATGCGTTATGCGTTATGCGTTTTGCGTTATGCGTTATGCGTTATGGGTTATGTTTTATGCGTTATGCGTTATGCGTTATGCGTTGTTCGTTATGCGTTATGCGTTGAGCGTTATACGTTTGCGTTATGCGTTATGCGTTATGCGTTATGCGTTATGCTTTATGCGTTATGCGTTATGCGTTATGCGTTATGCTTAATGCGTTATGCGTTATGAGTTATGCGTTATGCGTTATGCGTTATGCGTTATGCGTTATGCGTTATGCGTTATGCGTTATGCGTTATGCGTTATGCGTTATGCGTTATACGGTTTGAGTTATCCGTTATGCGATATACGTTATTGGTTTATGCGTTATGCGTTATGCGTTAAGCGTTATGCGTTATGCGTTATGCGTTATGCGTTATGTGTTATAAGTTATGCGTTATGCGTTATGCGTTATGCGTTATGCGTTATGCGTTATGCGTTATTCGTTATGCGTTATGCGTTATGCGTTATGCGTTATGCGTTATGCGTTATGCGTTATGAGTTATGCGTTATGCGTTATACTTTATGCGTTATGCGTGATCCGTTATGCGTTATGTGTTATGCGTTATGCGTTATGCGTTATGCGTTATGCGTTATGGGTTATGTTTTATGCGTTATGTGTTATGCGTTATGCGTTATGCGTTATGCGTTATGCGTTATGCGTTATGCGTTATGCGTTATGCGTTATGCGTTATGCGTTATGCGTTATGCGTTATGCGTTATGCTTTATGCGTTATGCGTTATGCGTTATGCATTTTGCGTTATGCGCCATGCGTTATGCGTAATGAGTTATGCGTTATGCGTTATGCGTTATGCGTTATACGTTATGCGTTATGCGTTATGCGTTATGCGTTATGCGTTATGCGTTATGCGTTATGCGTTATGCGTTATGCGTGATGCGTTATGCGTTATGAGTAATACGTTATGCGTTAAGCGTTATGCGTTATGCTTAATGCGTTATGCGTGATCCGTTATGCGTTAGGCGTTATGCGTTATGCGTTATGCATTTTGCGTTATGCGCCATGCGTTATACGTTATGAGTTATGCGTTATGCGTTATGCGTTATACGTTATGCGTTATGCGTTATGCGTTATACGTTATGCGTTATGCGTTATGCGTTATGCGTTATGCGTTATGCGTTATGCGTTATGCGTTATGCGTTATGCGTTATGAGTTATGCGTTATGCGTTATGCTTTATGCGTTATGCGTTATGCGTTATGCGTTATGCGTTATGCGTTATGCGTTATGCGTTATGCGTTTTTGCGTTATGCGTTATGCGTTATGCTTTATGCGTTATGCGTTATGCGTTATGCGTTATGCGTTATGCGTTGTGCGTTATACGTTTGCGTTATGCGTTATGCGTTATCCGTTATGCGTTATGCTTTATGCGTTATGCGTTATGCGTTATGCGTTATGCGTTATGCGTTAGGCGTTATGCGTTATGCGTTATGGGTTATGCGTTTTGCGTTATGCGTCATGCGTTATGTGTTATGTGTTATACGTTTGCGTTATGCGTTAGGCGTCATGCGTTATGCTTTATGCGTTAGGCGTTATGCGTTATGCGTTATGCGTTATGCGTGATGCGTTAGGCGTTATGCGTTATGCGTTATGAGTTATGAGTTATAAGTTATGCGTAATGCGTTATGCGTTATGCGTTATGCTTTATGCGTTATGCGTTATGCGTTATGCGTTATGCGTTATGCGTTATGCGTTATGAGTTATGCGTTATGCGTTATGCGTTATGCGTTATACGGTTTGAGTTATGCGTTATGCGTTATGCGTTATGGGTTATGTTTTATGCGTTAGGCGTTATACGTTTGCGTTATGCGTTATGCGTTATGCGTTAGGCGTTATGCGTTATGCGTTATGAGTTATGAGTTATAAGTTATGCGTAATGCGTTATGCGTTATGCTTTATGCGTTATGCGTTATGCGTTAGGCGTCATGCGTTATGCTTTATGCGTTAGGCGTTATACGTTTGCGTTATGCGTTATGCGTTATGCGTTATGCGTTATGCGTTATGCGTGATGCGTTATGCGTTATGCGTTATGCGTTATGCGTTATGCGTTATGCGTTATGCGTTATGCGTGATGCGTTATGCGTTATGCGTTATGCGTTTTGCGTTATGCGTCATGCGTTATGTGTTATGTGTTATACGTTTGCGTTATGCGTTAGGCGTCATGCGTTATGCTTTATGCGTTAGGCGTTATACGTTTGCGTTATGCGTTATGCGTTATGCGTTATGCGTTATGCGTTATGCGTTATGCTTTATGCGTTATGCGTTATGCGTTGTGCGTTATACGTTTGCGTTATGCGTTATGCGTTATCCGTTATGCGTTATGCGTTATGCGTTATGCGTTATGCGTTATGCGTTAGGCGTTATGCGTTATGCGTTATGAGTTATGAGTTATAAGTTATGCGTAATGCGTTATGCGTTATGCGTTATGCTTTATGCGTTATGCGTTATGCGTTATGCGTTATGCGTTATGCGTTATGCGTTATGCATTTTGCGTTATGCGTTATGCGTTATGCGTTATGCGTTATGCGTTATGCGTTATGCGTTATGCGTTATGCGTTATGCGTTATGCGTTATGCGTTATGCGTTATGCGTTATGCGTTATGCGTTATGCATTTTGCGTTATGCGTTATGCGTTATGCGTTATGCGTTATGCGTGATGCGTTATGCGTTATGCGTTATGCGTTATGCGTTATGCGTTATGCGTTATGCGTTATGCGTTATGCGTTATGCGTTATACGGTTTGAGTTATGCGTTATGCGTTATGCGTTATGGGTTATGTTTTATGCGTTAGGCGTTATACGTTTGCGTTATGCGTTATGCGTTATGCGTTAGGCGTTATGCGTTATGCGTTATGAGTTATGAGTTATAAGTTATGCGTAATGCGTTATGCGTTATGCGTTATGCTTTATGCGTTATGCGTTATGCGTTATGCGTTATGCGTTATGCGTTATGCATTTTGCGTTATGCGTTATGCGTTATGCGTTATGCGTTATGCGTGATGCGTTATGCGTTATGCGTTATGCGTTATGCGTTATGCGTTATGCGTTATGCGTTATGCGTTATGCGTTATGCGTTATGGGTTATGTTTTATGCGTTATGCGTTATGCGTTATGAGTTATGCGTTATGCGTTATGCGTTATGCGTTATGCGTTATGCGTTATGCGTTATGCGTTATGCGTTATGCGTTATGCGTTATACGTTATGCGTTATGGGTTATGTTTTATGCGTTATGCGTTATTCGTTATGAGTTATGCGTTATGCGTTATGCGTTATGAGGTATGCGTTATGCGTTATGCGTTATGCGTTATGCGTTATGCGTTATGCGTTATGAGTTATGAGTTATAAGTTATGAGGTATGCGTTATGCGTTATGCGTTATGCGTTATGCGTTATACGGTTTGTGTTATCCGTTATGCGTTATACGTTATTGGTTTATGCGTTATGCGTTATGCGTTATGCGTTATGCGTTATGCGTTATGCGTTATGAGTTATAAGTTATGCCTTATGCGTTATGCGTTATGCGTTATGCGTTATGCGTTATGCGTTATGCGTTATGCGTTATGCATTATGCGTTATGCGTTATGCGTTGTGCGTTATGCGTTATGCGTTATGCGTTATGCTTTATACGTTATGCGTTATGCGTTATGCGTTATGCGTTATGCGTTATGCGTTATGAGTTATAAGTTATGCCTTATGCGTTATGCGTTATGCGTTATGCGTTATGGGTTATGTTTTATGCGTTAGGCGTTATACGTTTGCGTTATGCGTTATGCGTTATGCGTTATGAGTTATGAGTTATAAGTTATGCGTAATGCGTTATGCGTTATGCGTTATGCTTTATGCGTTATGCGTTATGCGTTATGCGTTATGCGTTATGCGTTATGCATTTTGCGTTATGCGTTATGCGTTATGCGTTATGCGTTATGCGTGATGCGTTATGCGTTATGCGTTATGCGTTATGCGTTATGCGTTATGCGTTATGCGTTATGCGTTATGCGTTATGCGTTATGGGTTATGTTTTATGCGTTATGCGTTATGCGTTATGAGTTATGCGTTATGCGTTATGCGTTATGCGTTATGCGTTATGCGTTATGCGTTATGCGTTATGCGTTATGCGTTATGCGTTATACGTTATGCGTTATGGGTTATGTTTTATGCGTTATGCGTTATTCGTTATGAGTTATGCGTTATGCGTTATGCGTTATGAGGTATGCGTTATGCGTTATGCGTTATGCGTTATGCGTTATGCGTTATGAGTTATGAGTTATAAGTTATGAGGTATGCGTTATGCGTTATGCGTTATGCGTTATGCGTTATACGGTTTGTGTTATCCGTTATGCGTTATACGTTATTGGTTTATGCGTTATGCGTTATGCGTTATGCGTTATGCGTTATGCGTTATGCGTTATGCGTTATGAGTTATAAGTTATGCCTTATGCGTTATGCGTTATGCGTTATGCGTTATGCGTTATGCGTTATGCGTTATGCGTTATGCATTATGCGTTATGCGTTATGCGTTGTGCGTTATACGTTTGCGTTATGCGGTATGCGTTATGCGTTATGCGTTATGCGTTATGCTTTATACGTTATGCGTTATGCGTTATGCGTTATGCGTTATGCGTTATGCGTTATACGTTATGCGTTATGCGTTATGCGTTATGCGTTATGCGTTATGCGTTATGCGTTATGCGTTATGCGTTATGCGTTATGCTTTATACGTTATGCGTTATGCGTTATGCGTTATGCGTTATGCTTTATACGTTATGCGTTATGCGTTATGCGTTATGCGTTATGCGTTATGCGTTATGCGTTATGCGTTATGCGTTATGCGTTATGCGTTATGCGTTATGCGTTATGCGTTATGCGTTATGCGTTATGCGTTATGCGTTATGCGTTATGCGTTATGCGTTATGCGTTATGCGTTATGCGTTATGCGTTATGCGTTATGCGTTATGCGTTATGCGTTATGCGTTATGCGTTATGCGTTATGCGTTATGCGTTGTGCGTTATACGTTTGCGTTATGCGTTATGCGTTATCCGTTATGCGTTATGCTTTATGCGTTATGCGTTATGCGTTATGCGTTATGCGTTATGCGTTATGCGTTATGCGTTATGCGTTATGCGTTATGAGTTATGAGTTATAAGTTATGCGTAATGCGTTATGCGTTATGCGTTATGCGTTATGGGTTATGTTTTATGCGTTATGTGTTATGCGTTATGAGTTATAAGTTATGCGTTATGCGTTATGCGTTATGCGTTATGCGTTATGCGTTATGCGTTATGCGTTATGCGTTATGCGTGATGCGTTATGCGTTATGCGTTATGCGTTATGCGTTATGCGTTTTGCGTTATGCGTCATGCGTTATGTGTTATGTGTTATACGTTTGCGTTATGCGTTAGGCGTCATGCGTTATGCTTTATGCGTTATGCGTTATGCGTTATGCGTTATGCGTTATGCGTTATGCGTTATGCGTTATGCGTTATGCTTTATGCGTTATGCGTTATGCGTTATGCGTTATGCGTTATGCGTTATGCGTTATGCATTATGCGTTATGCGTTATGCGTTATACGTTATGCGTTATGCGTTATGCGTTATGCGTTATGCGTTATGCGTTATGCGTTATGCGTTATGCGTTATGCGTTATGCGTTATGCGTTATGCGTTATGCGTTATGCGTTATGCGTTATGCGTTATGCGTTATGCGTTATGCGTTATGCTTTATACGTTATGCGTTATGCGTTATGCGTTATGCGTTATGCGTTATGCGTTATGCGTTATGCGTTATGCGTTATGCGTTATGCGTTATGCGTTATGCGTTATGCGTTATGCGTTATGCGTTGTGCGTTATACGTTTGCGTTATGCGTTATGCGTTATCCGTTATGCGTTATGCTTTATGCGTTATGCGTTATGCGTTATGCGTTATGCGTTATGCGTTATGCGTTAGGCGTTATGCGTTATGCGTTATGAGTTATGAGTTATAAGTTATGCGTAATGCGTTATGCGTTATGCGTTATGCGTTATGGGTTATGTTTTATGCGTTATGCGTTATGCGTTATGAGTTATAAGTTATGCGTTATGCGTTATGCGTTATGCGTTATGCGTTATGCGTTATGCGTTATGCGTTATGCGTTATGCGTGATGCGTTATGCGTTATGCGTTATGCGTTATGCGTTTTGCGTTATGCGTCATGCGTTATGTGTTATGTGTTATACGTTTGCGTTATGCGTTAGGCGTCTTGCGTTATGCTTTATGCGTTATGCGTTATGCGTTATGCGTTATGCGTTATGCGTTATGCATTTTGCGTTATGCGCCATGCGTTATGCGTTATGAGGTATGCGTTATGCGTTATGCGTTATGCGTTATGCGTTATGCGTTATGCGTAATGCGTTATGCGTTATGCGTTATGCGTTATGCTTTATGCGTTATGCGTTATGCGTTATGCGTTATGCGTTATGCGTTTTGCGTTATACGTTTGCGTTATGCGTTATGCGTTATGCGTTAGGCGTTATGCTTTATGGGTTATGCGTTATGCGTTATGCGTTATGCGTTATGCGTTATGCGTTATGCGTTATGCTTTATGCGTTATGCGTTATGCGTTATGCGTTATGCGTTATGCGTTATGCGTTATGCGTTATGCGTTATGCATTATGCGTTATGCGTTATGCGTTATGCGTTATGCGTTATGCGTTATGCATTTTGCGTTATGCGCCATGCGTTATGCGTTATGAGGTATGCGTTATGCGTTATGCGTTATGCGTTATGCGTTATGCGTAATGCGTTATGCGTTATGCGTTATGCGTTATGCTTTATGCGTTATGCGTTATGCGTTATGCGTTATGCGTTATGCGTTTTGCGTTATGCGTTATGCGTTATGCATTATGCGTTATGCGTTATGCGTTATACGTTATGCGTTATGCGTTATGCGTTATGCGTTATGCGTTATGCGTTATGCGTTATGCGTTATGCGTTATGCGTTATGCGTTATGCGTTATGCGTTATGCGTTATGCGTTATGCGTTATGCGTTATGCGTTATGCGTTATGCGTTATGCGTTATGCGTTATGCGTTATGCGTTATGCGTTATGCGTTATGCGTTATGCGTTATGCGTTATGCGTTATGCGTTATGCGTTATGCGTTATGCGTTATGCGTTATGCGTTGTGCGTTATACGTTTGCGTTATGCGTTATGCGTTATCCGTTATGCGTTATGCTTTATGCGTTATGCGTTATGCGTTATGAGTTATAAGTTATGCGTTATGCGTTATGCGTTATGCGTTATGCGTTATGCGTTATGCGTTATGCGTTATGCGTTATGCATTATGCGTTATGCGTTATGCGTTATGCGTTATGCGTTATGCATTATGCGTTATGCGTTATGCGTTGTGCGTTATACGTTTGCGTTATGCGGTATGCGTTATGCGTTATGCGTTATGCGTTATGCTTTATACGTTATGCGTTATGCGTTATGCGTTATGCGTTATGCGTTATGCGTTATACGTTATGCGTTATGCGTTATGCGTTATGCGTTATGCGTTATGCGTTATGTGTTATGCGTTATGCGTTATGCGTTATGCTTTATACGTTATGCGTTATGCGTTATGCGTTATGCGTTATGCTTTATACGTTATGCGTTATGCGTTATGCGTTATGCGTTATGCGTTATGCGTTATGCGTTATGCGTTATGCGTTATGCGTTATGCGTTATGCGTTATGCGTTATGCGTTATGCGTTATGCGTTATGCGTTATGCGTTATGCGTTATGCGTTATGCGTTATGCGTTATGCGTTATGCGTTATGCGTTATGCGTTATGCGTTATGCGTTATGCGTTATGCGTTATGCGTTATGCGTTGTGCGTTATACGTTTGCGTTATGCGTTATGCGTTATCCGTTATGCGTTATGCTTTATGCGTTATGCGTTATGCGTTATGCGTTATGCGTTATGCGTTATGCGTTAGGCGTTATGCGTTATGCGTTATGAGTTATGAGTTATAAGTTATGCGTAATGCGTTATGCGTTATGCGTTATGCGTTATGGGTTATGTTTTATGCGTTATGTGTTATGCGTTATGAGTTATAAGTTATGCGTTATGCGTTATGCGTTATGCGTTATGCGTTATGCGTTATGCGTTATGCGTTATGCGTTATGCGTGATGCGTTATGCGTTATGCGTTATGCGTTATGCGTTATGCGTTTTGCGTTATGCGTCATGCGTTATGTGTTATGTGTTATACGTTTGCGTTATGCGTTAGGCGTCATGCGTTATGCTTTATGCGTTATGCGTTATGCGTTATGCGTTATGCGTTATGCGTTATGCGTTATGCGTTATGCGTTATGCTTTATGCGTTATGCGTTATGCGTTATGCGTTATGCGTTATGCGTTATGCGTTATGCATTATGCGTTATGCGTTATGCGTTATACGTTATGCGTTATGCGTTATGCGTTATGCGTTATGCGTTATGCGTTATGCGTTATGCGTTATGCGTTATGCGTTATGCGTTATGCGTTATGCGTTATGCGTTATGCGTTATGCGTTATGCGTTATGCGTTATGCGTTATGCGTTATGCGTTATGCTTTATACGTTATGCGTTATGCGTTATGCGTTATGCGTTATGCGTTATGCGTTATGCGTTATGCGTTATGCGTTATGCGTTATGCGTTATGCGTTATGCGTTATGCGTTATGCGTTATGCGTTGTGCGTTATACGTTTGCGTTATGCGTTATGCGTTATCCGTTATGCGTTATGCTTTATGCGTTATGCGTTATGCGTTATGCGTTATGCGTTATGCGTTATGCGTTAGGCGTTATGCGTTATGCGTTATGAGTTATGAGTTATAAGTTATGCGTAATGCGTTATGCGTTATGCGTTATGCGTTATGGGTTATGTTTTATGCGTTATGCGTTATGCGTTATGAGTTATAAGTTATGCGTTATGCGTTATGCGTTATGCGTTATGCGTTATGCGTTATGCGTTATGCGTTATGCGTTATGCGTGATGCGTTATGCGTTATGCGTTATGCGTTATGCGTTTTGCGTTATGCGTCATGCGTTATGTGTTATGTGTTATACGTTTGCGTTATGCGTTAGGCGTCTTGCGTTATGCTTTATGCGTTATGCGTTATGCGTTATGCGTTATGCGTTATGCGTTATGCATTTTGCGTTATGCGCCATGCGTTATGCGTTATGAGGTATGCGTTATGCGTTATGCGTTATGCGTTATGCGTTATGCGTAATGCGTTATGCGTTATGCGTTATGCGTTATGCTTTATGCGTTATGCGTTATGCGTTATGCGTTATGCGTTATGCGTTTTGCGTTATACGTTTGCGTTATGCGTTATGCGTTATGCGTTAGGCGTTATGCTTTATGGGTTATGCGTTATGCGTTATGCGTTATGCGTTATGCGTTATGCGTTATGCGTTATGCTTTATGCGTTATGCGTTATGCGTTATGCGTTATGCGTTATGCGTTATGCGTTATGCGTTATGCGTTATGCATTATGCGTTATGCGTTATGCGTTATGCGTTATACGTTATGCGTTATGCGTTATGCGTTGTGCGTTATACGTTTGCGTTATGCGTTATGCGTTATGCGTTAGGCGTTATGCTTTATGGGTTATGCGTTATGCGTTATGCGTTATGCGTTATGCGTTATGCGTTATGCTTTATGCGTTATGCGTTATGCGTTATGCGTTATGCGTTATGCGTTATGCGTTATGCGTTATGCATTATGCGTTATGCGTT
The DNA here is from genome assembly GCA_916610235.2 of Lasioglossum morio. NCBI lineage: Eukaryota > Metazoa > Arthropoda > Insecta > Hymenoptera > Halictidae > Lasioglossum > Lasioglossum morio. Next base: position 1,703,998 of record CAKAJA020000423.1, read on the forward strand.
ATGCGTTATACGTTATGCGTTATGCGTTATGCGTTATGCGTTATGCGTTATGCGTTATGCGTTATGCGTTATGCGTTATGCGTTATGCGTTATGCGTTATGCGTTATGCGTTATGCGTTATGCGTTATGCGTTATGCGTTATGCGTTATGCGTTATGCGTTATGCGTTATGCGTTATGCGTTATGCGTTATGCGTTATGCGTTATGCGTTATGCGTTATGCGTTATGCGTTATGCGTTATGCGTTATGCGTTATGCGTTATGCGTTATGCGTTATGCGTTGTGCGTTATACGTTTGCGTTATGCGTTATGCGTTATCCGTTATGCGTTATGCTTTATGCGTTATGCGTTATGCGTTATGAGTTATAAGTTATGCGTTATGCGTTATGCGTTATGCGTTATGCGTTATGCGTTATGCGTTATGCGTTATGCGTTATGCATTATGCGTTATGCGTTATGCGTTGTGCGTTATACGTTTGCGTTATGCGTTAGGCGTTATACGTTATGCGTTATGCGTTATGCGTTATGCGTTATGCTTTATACGTTATGCGTTATGCGTTATGCGTTATGCGTTATGCGTTATGCGTTATGCGTTATGCGTTATGCGTTATGCGTTATGCGTTATGCGTTATGCGTTATGCGTTATGCGTTATGCGTTATGCGTTATGCGTTATGCGTTGTGCGTTATACGTTTGCGTTATGCGTTATGCGTTATGCGTTATGCGTTAGGCGTTATGCTTTATGGGTTATGCGTTATGCGTTATGCGTTATGCGTTATGCGTTATGCGTTATGCGTTATGCTTTATGCGTTATGCGTTATGCGTTATGCGTTATGCGTTATGCGTTATGCTTTATGCGTTATGCGTTATGCGTTATGCGTTATGCGTTATGCGTTATGCGTTGTGCGTCATACGTTTGCGTTATGCGTTATGCGTTATGCGTTAGGCGTTATGCTTTATGGGTTATGCGTTATGCGTTATGCGTTATGCGTTATGCGTTATGCGTTATGCGTTATGCGTTATGCGTTATGCGTTATGCGTTATGCGTAATGCGTTATGCGTGATGCGTTATGCGTTATGCGTTATGCGTTATGCGTTATGCGTTTTGCATTATGCGTCATGCGTTATGTGTTATGTGTTATACGTTTGCGTTATGCGTTAGGCGTCATGCGTTATGCTTTATGCGTTATGCGTTATGCGTTATGCGTTATGCGTTATGCGTTATGCGTTATGCGTTATGCGTTATGCGTTATGCGTTATGCGTTATGCGTTATGCGTTATGCGTTATGCGTTATGCGTTATGCTTTATGCGTTATGCGTTATGCGTTATGCGTTATGCGTTATGCGTTGTGCGTTATACGTTTGCGTTATGCGTTATGCGTTATGCGTTAGGCGTTATGCTTTATGGGTTATGCGTTATGCGTTATGCGTTATGCGTTATGCGTTATGCGTTATGCGTTATGCGTTATGCGTTATGCGTTATGCGTTATGCGTTATGCGTTATGCGTTATGCGTTATGCGTTATGCGTTATGCGTTATGCGTTATGCGTTATGCGTTATGCGTTATGCGTTATGCGTTATGCTTTATGTGTTATGCGTTATGCGTTATGCGTTATGCGTTATGCGTTATGCGTTATGCGTTATGCGTTATGCGTTATGCTTTATGCGTTATGCGTTATGCGTTATGCGTTATGCGTTATGCGTTATGCGTTGTGCGTTATACGTTTGCGTTATGCGTTATGCGTTATCCGTTATGCGTTATGCTTTATGCGTTATGCGTTATGCGTTATGCGTTATGCGTTATGCGTTATGCGTTAGGCGTTATGCGTTATGCGTTATGAGTTATGAGTTATAAGTTATGCGTAATGCGTTATGCGTTATGCGTTATGCGTTATGGGTTATGAGTTATGAGTTATAAGTTATGCGTAATGCGTTATGCGTTATGCGTTATGCGTTATGGGTTATGTTTTATGCGTTATGCGTTATGCGTTATGAGTTATAAGTTATGCGTTATGCGTTATGCGTTATGCGTTATGCGTTATGCGTTATGCGTTATGCGTTATGCGTTATGCGTTATGCGTTGTGCGTTATACGTTTGCGTTATGCGTTATGCGTTATGCGTTAGGCGTTATGCTTTATGGGTTATGCGTTATGCGTTATGCGTTATGCGTTATGCGTTATGCTTTATGCGTTATGCGTTATGCGTTATGCGTTATGCGTTATGCGTTATGCGTTATGCGTTATGCGTTATGCGTTATGCATTATGCGTTATGCGTTATGCGTTATGCGTTATGCGTTATGCGTTATGCGTTGTGCGTTATACGTTTGCGTTATGCGTTATGCGTTATGCGTTAGGCGTTATGCTTTATGGGTTATGCGTTATGCGTTATGCGTTATGCGTTATGCGTTATGCGTTATGCGTTATGCGTTATGCGTTATGCGTTATGCGTTATGCGTTATGCGTTATGCGTTATGCGTTATGCGTTATGCGTTATACGTTATGCGTTATGCGTTATGCGTTATGCGTTATGCGTTATGCGTTATGCGTTATGCGTTATGCGTTATGCGTTATGCGTTATGCTTTATGCGTTATGCGTTATGCGTTATGCGTTATGCGTTATGCGTTATGCGTTATGCGTTATGCATTATGCGTTATGCGTTATGCGTTATGCGTTATGCGTTATGCGTTATGCGTTATGCGTTATGCGTTATGCGTTATGCGTTATGCGTTATGCGTTATGCGTTATGCGTTATGCGTTATGCGTTATGCGTTATGCGTTATGCGTTATGCGTTATGCGTTATGCGTTATGCGTTATGCGTTATGCGTTATGCGTTATGCGTTATGCTTTATGTGTTATGCGTTATGCTTTATGCGTTATGCGTTATGCGTTATGCGTTATGCGTTATGCGTTGTGCGTTATACGTTTGCGTTATGCGTTATGCGTTATGCGTTAGGCGTTATGCTTTATGGGTTATGCGTTATGCGTTATGCGTTATGCGTTATGCGTTATGCGTTATGCGTTATGCTTTATGCGTTATGCGTTATGCGTTATGCGTTATGCGTTATGCGTTATGCTTTATGCGTTATGCGTTATGCGTTATGCGTTATGCGTTGTGCGTTATACGTTTGCGTTATGCGTTATGCGTTATGCGTTAGGCGTTATGCTTTATGGGTTATGCGTTATGCGTTATGCGTTATGCGTTATGCGTTATGCGTTATGCGTTATGCGTTATGCGTAATGCGTTATGCGTGATGCGTTATGCGTTATGCGTTATGCGTTATGCGTTTTGCATTATGCGTCATGCGTTATGTGTTATGCGTTATGCGTTATGCGTTATGCGTTATGCGTTGTGCGTTATACGTTTGCGTTATGCGTTATGCGTTATGCGTTAGGCGTTATGCTTTATGGGTTATGCGTTATGCGTTATGCGTTATGCGTTATGCGTTATGCTTTATGCGTTATGCGTTATGCGTTATGCGTTATGCGTTATGCGTTATGCGTTATGCGTTATGCATTATGCGTTATGCGTTATGCGTTATGCGTTATGCGTTATGCGTTATGCGTTATGCGTTATGCGTTATGCGTTATGCGTTATGCGTTATGCGTTATGCGTTATGCGTTATGCGTTATGCGTAATGCGTTATGCGTTATGCGTTATGCGTTATGCGTTATGCGTTATGCGTTATGCGTTATGCGTTATGCGTTATGCGTTATGCGTTATGCGTTATGCGTTATGCGTTATGCGTTATGCGTTATGCGTTATGCGTTATGCGTTATGCGTTATGCGTTATGCGTTATGCGTTATGCGTTATGCGTTATGCGTTATGCGTTATGCGTTATGCGTTATGCGTTATGCGTTATGCGTTATGCGTTATGCGTTATGCGTTATGCGTTATGCGTTATGCGTTATGCTTTATGCGTTATGCGTTATGCGTTATGCGTTATGCGTTATGCGTTATGCGTTGTGCGTTATACGTTTGCGTTATGCGTTATGCGTTATCCGTTATGCGTTATGCTTTATGCGTTATGCGTTATGCGTTATGCGTTATGCGTTATGGGTTATGTTTTATGCGTTATGCGTTATGCGTTATGAGTTATAAGTTATGCGTTATGCGTTATGCGTTATGCGTTATGCGTTATGCGTTATGCGTTATGCGTTATGCGTAATGCGTTATGCGTGATGCGTTATGCGTTATGCGTTATGCGTTATGCGTTTTGCATTATGCGTCATGCGTTATGTGTTATGTGTTATACGTTTGCGTTATGCGTTAGGCGTCATGCGTTATGCTTTATGCGTTATGCGTTATGCGTTATGCGTTATGCGTTATGCGTTATGCGTTATGCGTTATGCGTTATGCGTTATGCATTTTGCGTTATGCGCCATGCGTTATGCGTTATGAGGTATGCGTTATGCGTTATGCGTTATGCGTTATACGATTTGAGTTATCCGTTATGCGTTATACGTTATTGGTTTATGCGTTATGCGTTATGCGTTATGCGTTATGCGTTATGCGTTATGCTTTATGCATTATGCGTTATGCGTTATGCGTTATGCGTTATGCGTTATGCGTTTTGCGTTATGCGTCATGCGTTATGTGTTATGTGTTATACGTTTGCGTTATGCGTTAGGCGTCATGCGTTATGCTTTATGCGTTATGCGTTATGCGTTATGCGTGATGCGTTATGCGTTATGAGTAATACGTTATGCGTTAAGCGTTATGCGTTATGCTTAATGCCTTATGCGTGATCCGTTGTGCGTTATGCGTTATGCGTTATGCATGTTGCGTTATGCGCCATGCGTTATGCGTTATGAGTTATGCGTTATGCGTTATGCGTTATGCGTTATACGTTATGCGTTATGCGTTATGCTTTATGTGTTATGCGTTATGCGTTATGCGTTATGCGTTATGCGTTATGCGTTATGCGTTATGCGTTATGCGTTATGCGTTATGCGTTATGCGTTATGCGTTATGCGTTATGCGTTATGCGTTATGCGTTATGCGTTGTGCGTTATACGTTTGCGTTATGCGTTATGCGTTATCCGTTATGCGTTATGCTTTATGCGTTATGCGTTATGCGTTATGCGTTATGCGTTATGCGTTATGCGTTATGCGTTAGGCGTTATGCGTTATGCGTTATGAGTTATGAGTTATAAGTTATGCGTAATGCGTTATGCGTTATGCGTTATGCGTTATGGGTTATGTTTTATGCGTTATGCGTTATGCGTTATGAGTTATAAGTTATGCGTTATGCGTTATGCGTTATGCGTTATGCGTTATGCGTTATGCGTTATGCGTTATGCGTTATGCGTTATGCGTTATGCGTGATGCGTTATGCGTTATGCGTTATGCGTTATGCGTTTTGCGTTATGCGTCATGCGTTATGTGTTATGTGTTATACGTTTGCGTTATGCGTTAGGCGTCATGCGTTATGCTTTATGCGTTATGCGTTATGCGTTATGCGTTATGCGTTATGCGTTATGCATTTTGCGTTATGCGCCATGCGTTATGCGTTATGAGGTATGCGTTATGCGTTATGCGTTATGCGTTATGCGTTATGCGTTATGCGTTATGCGTTATGCGTTATGCGTTATGCGTTATGCTTTATGCGTTATGCGTTATGCGTTATGCGTTATGCGTTATGCGTTATGCGTTGTGCGTTATACGTTTGCGTTATGCGTTATGCGTTATGCGTTAGGCGTTATGCTTTATGGGTTATGCGTTATGCGTTATGCGTTATGCGTTATGCGTTATGCGTTATGCTTTATGCGTTATGCGTTATGCGTTATGCGTTATGCGTTATGCGTTATGCGTTATGCATTATGCGTTATGCGTTATGCGTTATACGTTATGCGTTATGCGTTATGCGTTATGCGTTATGCGTTATGCGTTATGCGTTATGCGTTATGCGTTATGCGTTATGCGTTATGCGTTATGCGTTATGCGTTATGCGTTATGCTTTATACATTATGCGTTATGCGTTATGCGTTATGCGTTATGCGTTATGCGTTATGCGTTATGCGTTATGCGTTATGCGTTATGCGTTATCCGTTATGCGTTATGCTTTATGCGTTATGCGTTATGCGTTATGCGTTATGCGTTATGGGTTATGTTTTATGCGTTATGCGTTATGCGTTATGAGTTATAAGTTATGCGTTATGCGTTATGCGTTATGCGTTATGCGTTATGCGTTATGCGTTATGCGTTATGCGTTATGCGTTATGCGTGATGCCTTATGCGTTATGCGTTATGCGTCATGCGTTATGTGTTATGTGTTATACGTTTGCGTTATGCGTTAGGCGTCATGCGTTATGCTTTATGCGTTATGCGTTATGCGTTATGCGTTATGCGTGATGCGTTATGAGTTATGCGTTATGCGTTATGCGTTATGCGTTATGCGTTATGCGTTATGCGTTATGCATTTTGCGTTATGCGCCATGCGTTATGCGTTATGAGGTATGCGTTATGCGTTATGCGTTATGCGTTATGCGTTATACGATTTGAGTTATCCGTTATGCGTTATACGTTATTGGTTTATGCGTTATGCGTTATGCGTTATGCGTTATGCGTTATGCTTTATGCATTATGCGTTATGCGTTATGCGTTATGCGTTATGCGTTATACGTTTTGCGTTATGCGTGATGCGTTATGCGTTATGCGTTATGCGTTATGCGTTATGCGTTATGCGTTATGCGTTATGCGTTATGCATTTTGCGTTATGCGCCATGCGTTATGCGTTATGAGGTATGCGTTATGCGTTATGCGTTATGCGTTATGCGTTATACGATTTGAGTTATCCGTTATGCGTTATACGTTATTGGTTTATGCGTTATGCGTTATGCGTTATGCGTTATGCGTTATGCTTTATGCATTATGCGTTATGCGTTATGCGTTATACGTTTTGCGTTATGCGTCATGCGTTATGCGTTATGCGTTATGCGTTATGCGTTATGCGTTATACGTTTTGCGTTATGCGTCATGCGTTATGTGTTATGTGTTATACGTTTGCGTTATGCGTTAGGCGTCATGCGTTATGCTTTATGCGTTATGCGTTATGCGTTATGCGTTAGGCGTTATGCTTTATGGGTTATGCGTTATGCGTTATGCGTTATGCGTTATGCGTTATGCGTTATGCTTTATGCGTTATGCGTTATGCGTTATGCGTTATGCGTTATGCGTTATGCGTTATGCATTATGCGTTATGCGTTATGCGTTATACGTTATGCGTTATGCGTTATGCGTTATGCGTTATGCGTTATGCGTTATGCGTTATGCGTTATGCGTTATGCGTTATGCGTTATGCGTTATGCGTTATGTTTTATGCGTTATGCGTTATGCGTTATGCGTTATGCGTTATGCGTTATGCGTTATGCGTTATGCGTTATGCGTTATGCGTTATGCGTTATGCGTTATGCGTTATGCGTTATGCGTTATGCGTTATGCGTTATGCGTTATGCGTTATGCGTTATGCGTTATGCGTTATGCGTTATGCGTTATGCGTTATGCGTTATGCGTTATGCGTTATGCGTTATGCGTTATGCGTTATGCGTTATGCGTTATGCGTTATGCGTTATGCGTTATGCGTTATGCGTTATGCGTTATGCGTTATGCGTTATGCTTTATGTGTTATGCGTTATGCTTTATGCGTTATGCGTTATGCGTTATGCGTTATGCGTTATGCGTTGTGCGTTATACGTTTGCGTTATGCGTTATGCGTTATGCGTTAGGCGTTATGCTTTATGGGTTATGCGTTATGCGTTATGCGTTATGCGTTATGCGTTATGCGTTATGCTTTATGCGTTATGCGTTATGCGTTATGCGTTATGCGTTATGCGTTATGCGTTATGCTTTATGCGTTATGCGTTATGCGTTATGCGTTATGCGTTGTGCGTTATACGTTTGCGTTATGCGTTATGCGTTATGCGTTAGGCGTTATGCTTTATGGGTTATGCGTTATGCGTTATGCGTTATGCGTTATGCGTTATGCGTTATGCGTTATGCGTTATGCGTTATGCGTAATGCGTTATGCGTGATGCGTTATGCGTTATGCGTTATGCGTTATGCGTTATGCGTTTTGCATTATGCGTCATGCGTTATGTGTTATGCGTTATGCGTTATGCGTTGTGCGTTATACGTTTGCGTTATGCGTTATGCGTTATGCGTTAGGCGTTATGCTTTATGGGTTATGCGTTATGCGTTATGCGTTATGCGTTATGCGTTATGCGTTATGCTTTATGCGTTATGCGTTATGCGTTATGCGTTATGCGTTATGCGTTATGCGTTATGCTTTATGCGTTATGCGTTATGCGTTATGCGTTATGCGTTGTGCGTTATACGTTTGCGTTATGCGTTATGCGTTATGCGTTAGGCGTTATGCTTTATGGGTTATGCGTTATGCGTTATGCGTTATGCGTTATGCGTTATGCGTTATGCGTTATGCGTTATGCGTTATGCGTAATGCGTTATGCGTGATGCGTTATGCGTTATGCGTTATGCGTTATGCGTTATGCGTTTTGCATTATGCGTCATGCGTTATGTGTTATGCGTTATGCGTTATGCGTTATGCGTTATGCGTTGTGCGTTATACGTTTGCGTTATGCGTTATGCGTTATGCGTTAGGCGTTATGCTTTATGGGTTATGCGTTATGCGTTATGCGTTATGCGTTATGCGTTATGCGTTATACTTTATGCGTTATGCGTTATGCGTTATGCGTTATGCGTTATGCGTTATGCGTTATGCTTTATGCGTTATGCGTTATGCGTTATGCGTTATGCGTTATGCGTTATGCGTTATGCGTTATGCGTTATACGTTATGCGTTATGCGTTATGCGTTATGCGTTATGCGTTATGCGTTATGCGTTATGCGTTATGCGTTATGCGTTATGCGTTATGCGTTATGCGTTATGCGTTATGCGTTATGCGTTATGCGTTATGCGTTATGCGTTATGCGTTATGCGTTATGCGTTATGCGTTATACGTTATGCGTTATGCGTTATGCGTTATGCGTTATGCGTTATGCGTTATGCGTTATGCGTTATGCGTTATGCGTTATGCGTTATGCGTTATGCGTTATGCGTTATGCGTTATGCGTTATGCGTTATGCGTTATGCGTTATGCGTTATGCGTTATGCGTTATGCGTTATGCGTTATGCGTTATGCGTTATGCGTTATGCGTTATGCGTTATGCGTAATGCGTTATGCGTGATGCGTTATGCGTTATGCGTTATGCGTTATGCGTTTTGCATTATGCGTCATGCGTTATGTGTTATGTGTTATACGTTTGCGTTATGCGTTAGGCGTAATGCGTTATGCTTTATGCGTTATGCGTTATGCGTTATGCGTTATGCGTTATGCGTTATGCGTTATGCGTTATGCGTTATGCATTTTGCGTTATGCGCCATGCGTTATGCGTTATGAGGTATGCGTTATGCGTTATGCGTTATGCGTTATACGATTTGAGTTATCCGTTATGCGTTATACGTTATTGGTTTATGCGTTATGCGTTATGCGTTATGCGTTATGCGTTATGCTTTATGCATTATGCGTTATGCGTTATGCGTTATGCGTTATGCGTTATGCGTTTTGCGTTATGCGTCATGCGTTATGTGTTATGTGTTATACGTTTGCGTTATGCGTTAGGCGTCATGCGTTATGCTTTATGCGTTATGCGTTATGCGTTATGCGTGATGCGTTATGCGTTATGAGTAATACGTTATGCGTTAAGCGTTATGCGTTATGCTTAATGCCTTATGCGTGATCCGTTATGCGTTATGCGTTATGCGTTATGCATTTTGCGTTATGCGCCATGCGTTATGCGTTATGAGTTATGCGTTATGCGTTATGCGTTATGCGTTATACGTTATGCGTTATGCGTTATGCTTTATGTGTTATGCGTTATGCGTTATGCGTTATGCGTTATGCGTTATGCGTTATGCGTTATGCGTTATGCGTTATGCGTTATGCGTTATGCGTTATGCGTTATGCGTTATGCGTTATGCGTTATGCGTTATGCGTTGTGCGTTATACGTTTGCGTTATGCGTTATGCGTTATCCGTTATGCGTTATGCTTTATGCGTTATGCGTTATGCGTTATGCGTTATGCGTTATGCGTTATGCTTTATGCGTTATGCGTTAGGCGTTATGCGTTATGCGTTACGTGTTATGAGTTATAAGTTATGCGTAATGCGTTATGCGTTATGCGTTATGCGTTATGGGTTATGTTTTATGCGTTATGCGTTATGCGTTATGAGTTATAAGTTATGCGTTATGCGTTATGCGTTATGCGTTATGCGTTATGCGTTATGCGTTATGCGTTATGCGTTATGCGTTATGCGTGATGCGTTATGCGTTATGCGTTATGCGTTATGCGTTTTGCGTTATGCGTCATGCGTTATGTGTTATGTGTTATACGTTTGCGTTATGCGTTAGGCGTCATGCGTTATGCTTTATGCGTTATGCGTTATGCGTTATGCGTTATGCGTTATGCGTTATGCATTTTGCGTTATGCGCCATGCGTTATGCGTTATGAGGTATGCGTTATGCGTTATGCGTTATGCGTTATGCGTTATGCGTTATGCGTTATGCGTTATGCGTTATGCGTTATGCTTTATGCGTTATGCGTTATGCGTTATGCGTTATGCGTTATGCGTTGTGCGTTATACGTTTGCGTTATGCGTTATGCGTTATGCGTTAGGCGTTATGCTTTATGGGTTATGCGTTATGCGTTATGCGTTATGCGTTATGCGTTATGCGTTATGCGTTATGCTTTATGCGTTATGCGTTATGCGTTATGCGTTATGCGTTATGCGTTATGCGTTATGCGTTATGCGTTATGCGTTATGCGTTATACGTTATGCGTTATGCGTTATGCGTTATGCGTTATGCGTTATGCGTTATGCGTTATGCGTTATGCGTTATGCGTTATGCGTTATGCGTTATGCGTTATGCGTTATGCGTTATGCGTTATGCGTTATGCGTTATGCTTTATACGTTATGCGTTATGCGTTATGCGTTATGCGTTATGCGTTATGCGTTATGCGTTATGCGTTATGCGTTATGCGTTATGCGTTATGCGTTATGCGTTATCCGTTATGCGTTATGCTTTATGCGTTATGCGTTATGCGTTATGCGTTATGCGTTATGCGTTATGCGTTATGCGTTATGGGTTATGTTTTATGCGTTATGCGTTATGCGTTATGAGTTATAAGTTATGCGTTATGCGTTATGCGTTATGCGTTATGCGTTATGCGTTATGCGTTATGCGTTATGCGTTATGCGTTATGCGTGATGCCTTATGCGTTATGCGTTATGCGTCATGCGTTATGTGTTATGTGTTATACGTTTGCGTTATGCGTTAGGCGTTATGCGTTATGCTTTATGCGTTATGCGTTATGCGTTATGCGTTATGCGTGATGCGTTATGAGTTATGCGTTATGCGTTATGCGTTATGCGTTATGCGTTATGCGTTATGCGTTATGCATTTTGCGTTATGCGCCATGCGTTATGCGTTATGAGGTATGCGTTATGCGTTATGCGTTATGCGTTATGCGTTATACGATTTGAGTTATCCGTTATGCGTTATACGTTATTGGTTTATGCGTTATGCGTTATGCGTTATGCGTTATGCGTTATGCTTTATGCATTATGCGTTATGCGTTATGCGTTATGCGTTATGCGTTATACGTTTTGCGTTATGCGTGATGCGTTATGCGTTATGCGTTATGCGTTATGCGTTATGCGTTATGCGTTATGCGTTATGCATTTTGCGTTATGCGCCATGCGTTATGCGTTATGAGGTATGCGTTATGCGTTATGCGTTATGCGTTATGCGTTATACGATTTGAGTTATCCGTTATGCGTTATACGTTATTGGTCTATGCGTTATGCGTTATGCGTTATGCGTTATGCGTTATGCTTTATGCATTATGCGTTATGCGTTATGCGTTATGCGTTATACGTTTTGCGTTATGCGTCATGCGTTATGCGTTATGCGTTATGCGTTATGCGTTATGCGTTATACGTTTTGCGTTATGCGTCATGCGTTATGTGTTATGTGTTATACGTTTGCGTTATGCGTTAGGCGTCATGCGTTATGCTTTATGCGTTATGCGTTATGCGTTATGCGTTATGCGTGATGCGTTATGCGTTATGAGTAATACGTTATGCGTTAAGCGTTATGCATTATGCTTAATGCCTTATGCGTGATCCGTTATGCGTTATGCGTTATGCGTTATGCATTTTGCGTTATGCGCCATGCGTTTGCGTTATGCGTTATGCGTGATTCGTTATGCGTTATGCTTTATGCGTTATGCGTTATGCGTTATGCGTGATTCGTTATGCGTTATGCTTTATGCGTTATGCGTTATGCGTTATGCGTTATGCGTTATGCGTGATGCGTTATGCGTTATGAGTAATACGTTATGCGTTAAGCGTTATGCGTTATGCGTTATGCGTTATGCTTTATGCGTTATGCGTTATGCGTTATGCGTTATGCGTTATGCGTTATGCGTTGTGCGTTATGCGTTATGCGTTATGAGTTATGAGTTATAAGTTATGCGTAATGCGTTATGCGTTATGCGTTATGCGTTATGGGTTATGTTTTATGCGTTATGCGTTATGCGTTATGAGTTCTAAGTTATGCGTTATGCGTTATGCGTTATGCGTTATGCGTTATGCGTTATGCGTTATGCGTTATGCGTGATGCGTTATGCGTTATGCGTTATGCGTTATGCGTTATGCGTTATGCGTTATGCGTTATGCTTTATGCGTTATGCGTTATGCGTTATGCGTTATGCGTTATGCGTTATGCGTTATGCGTTATGCGTTATGCTTTATGCGTTATGCGTTATGCGTTATGCGTTATGCGTTATGCGTTATGCGTTATGCGTTATGCGTTATGCGTTATGCGTTATGCTTTATGCGTTATGCGTTATGCGTTATGCGTTATGCGTTATCCGTTATGCGTTGTGCGTTATACGTTTGCGTTATGCGTTATGCGTTATCCGTTATGCGTTATGCTTTATGCGTTATGCGTTATGCGTTATGCGTTATGCGTTATGCGTTATGCGTTAGGCGTTATGCGTTATGCGTTATGAGGTATGAGTTATAAGTTATGCGTAATGCGTTATGCGTTATGCGTTATGCGTTATGGGTTATGTTTTATGCGTTATGCGTTATGCGTTATGAGTTATAAGTTATGCGTTATGCGTTATGCGTTATGCGTTATGCGTTATGCGTTATGCGTTATGCGTGATGCGTTATGCGTTATGCGTTATGCGTTATGCGTTATGCGTTATGCGTTATGCGTTATGCTTTATGCGTTATGCGTTATGCGTTATGCGTTATGCGTTATGCGTTGTGCGTTATACGTTTGCGTTATGCGTTATGCGTTATGCGTTAGGCGTTATGCTTTATGGGTTATGCGTTATGCGTTATGCGTTATGCGTTATGCGTTATGCGTTATGCTTTATGCGTTATGCGTTATGCGTTATGCGTTATGCGTTATGCGTTATGCGTTATGCGTTATGCGTTATGCATTATGCGTTATGCGTTATGCGTTATACGTTATGCGTTATGCGTTATGCGTTATGCGTTATGCGTTATGCGTTATGCGTTATGCGTTATGCGTTATGCGTTATGCGTTATGCGTTATGCGTTATGCGTTATGCGTTATGTTTTATGCGTTATGCGTTATGCGTTATGCGTTATGCGTTATGCGTTATGCGTTATGCGTTATGCATTATGCGTTATGCGTTATGCGTTATGCGTTATGCGTTATGCGTTATGCGTTATGCGTTATGCGTTATGCGTTATGCGTTATGCGTTATGCGTTATGCGTTATGCGTTATGCGTTATGCGTTATGCGTTATGCGTTATGCGTTATGCGTTATGCGTTATGCGTTATGCGTTATGCGTTATGCGTTATGCGTTATGCGTTATGCGTTATGCGTTATGCGTTATGCGTTATGCGTTATGCGTTATGCGTTATGCGTTATGCGTTATGCGTTATGCGTTATGCGTTGTGCGTTATACGTTTGCGTTATGCGTTATGCGTTATGCGTTATGCGTTATGCGTTATGCGTTATGCGTTATGCGTTATGCGTTATGCGTTATGCGTTATGCGTTATGCTTTATGCGTTATGCGTTATGCGTTATGCGTTATGCGTTGTGCGTTATACGTTTGCGTTATGCGTTATGCGTTATGCGTTAGGCGTTATGCTTTATGGGTTATGCGTTATGCGTTGTGCGTTATGCGTTATGCGTTATGCGTTATGCGTTATGCGTTATGCGTTATGCGTTATGCGTTATGCGTTATGCGTTATGCGTTATGCGTTATGCGTTATGCGTTATGCGTTATGCGTTATGCGTTATGCTTTATGCGTTATGCGTTATGCGTTATGCGTTATGCGTTATGCGTTATGCGTTATGCGTTATGCGTTATGCTTTATGCGTTATGCGTTATGCGTTATGCGTTATGCGTTATGCGTTATGCGTTATGCGTTGTGCGTTATACGTTTGCGTTATGCGTTATGCGTTATGCGTTAGGCGTTATGCTTTATGGGTTATGCGTTATGCGTTATGCGTTATGCGTTATGCGTTATGCGTTATGCTTTATGCGTTATGCGTTATGCGTTATGCGTTATGCGTTATGCGTTATGCGTTATGCGTTATGCGTTATGCGTTATGCATTATGCGTTATGCGTTATGCGTTATGCGTTATGCGTTATGCGTTGTGCGTTATACGTTTGCGTTATGCGTTATGCGTTATGCGTTAGGCGTTATGCTTTATGGGTTATGCGTTATGCGTTATGCGTTATGCGTTATGCGTTATGCGTTATGCTTTATGCGTTATGCGTTATGCGTTATGCGTTATGCGTTATGCGTTATGCGTTATGCGTTATGCATTATGCGTTATGCGTTATGCGTTATACGTTATGCGTTATGCGTTATGCGTTATGCGTTATGCGTTATGCGTTATGCGTTATGCGTTATGCGTTATGCGTTATGCGTTATGCGTTATGCGTTATGCGTTATGCGTTATGTTTTATGCGTTATGCGTTATGCGTTATGCGTTATGCGTTATGCGTTGTGCGTTATACGTTTGCGTTATGCGTTATGCGTTATGCGTTAGGCGTTATGCTTTATGGGTTATGCGTTATGCGTTATGCGTTATGCGTTATGCGTTATGCTTTATGCGTTATGCGTTATGCGTTATGCGTTATGCGTTATGCGTTATGCTTTATGCGTTATGCGTTATGCGTTATGCGTTATACGTTTGCGTTATGCGTTATGCGTTATGCGTTAGGCGTTATGCTTTATGGGTTATGCGTTATGCGTTATGCGTTATGCGTTATGCGTTATGCGTTATGCGTTATGCGTAATGCGTTATGCGTGATGCGTTATGCGTTATGCGTTATGCGTTATGCGTTATGCGTTTTGCATTATGCGTCATGCGTTATGTGTTATGCGTTATGCGTTATGCGTTATGCGTTATGCGTTGTGCGTTATACGTTTGCGTTATGCGTTATGCGTTATGCGTTAGGCGTTATGCTTTATGTGTTATGCGTTATGCGTTATGCGTTATGCGTTATGCGTTATGCGTTATGCTTTATGCGTTATGCGTTATGCGTTATGCGTTATGCGTTATGCGTTATGCGTTATGCGTTATGCGTTATGCATTATGCGTTATGCGTTATGCGTTATACGTTATGCGTTATGCGTTATGCGTTATGCGTTATGCGTTATGCGTTATGCGTTATGCGTTATGCGTTATGCGTTATGCGTTATGCGTTATGCGTTATGCGTTATGCGTTATGCGTTATGCGTTATGCGTTATGCGTTATGCGTTATGCGTTATGCGTTATGCGTTATGCGTTATGCGTTATGCGTTATGCGTTATGCGTTATGCGTTATGCGTTATGCGTTATGCGTTATGCGTTATGCGTTATGCGTTATGCGTTATGCGTTATGCGTTATGCGTTATGCGTTATGCGTTATGCGTTATGCGTTATGCGTTATGCTTTATGTGTTATGCGTTATGCGTTATGTGTTATGCGTTATGCGTTATGCGTTATGCGTTATGCGTTGTGCGTTATACGTTTGCGTTATGCGTTATGCGTTAGGCGTTATGCTTTATGGGTTATGCGTTATGCGTTATGCGTTATGCGTTATGCGTTATGCTTTATGCGTTATGCGTTATGCGTTATGCGTTATGCGTTATGCGTTATGCGTTATGCGTTATGCGTTATGCGTTATGCGTTATGCGTTATGCGTTATGCGTTATGCGTTATGCGTTATGCGTTATGCGTTATGCGTTATGCGTTATGCGTTATGCGTTATGCGTTATGCGTTATGCGTTATGCGTTATGCGTTATGCGTTATGCGTTATGCGTTATGCGTTATGCGTTATGCGTTATGCGTTATGCGTTATGCGTTATGCGTTATGCGTTATGCGTTATGCGTTATGCGTTATGCGTTATGCGTTATGCGTTATGCGTTATGCGTTATGCGTTATGCGTTATGCGTTATGCGTTATGCGTTATGCGTTATGCTTTATGCGTTATGCGTTATGCGTTATGCGTTATGCGTTATGCGTTATGCGTTATGCGTTATGCGTTATGCGTTATGCGTTATGCGTTATGCGTTATGCGTTATGCGTTATGCTTTATGCGTTATGCGTTATGCGTTATGCGTTATGCGTTATGCGTTGTGCGTTATTCGTTTGCGTTATGCGTTATGCGTTATCCGTTATGCGTTATGCTTTATGCGTTATGCGTTATGCGTTATGCGTTATGCGTTATGGGTTATGTTTTATGCGTTATGCGTTATGCGTTATGAGTTATAAGTTATGCGTTATGCGTTATGCGTTATGCGTTATGCGTTATGCGTTATGCGTTATGCGTTATGCTTTATGCGTTATGCGTTATGCGTTTTGCATTATGCGTCATGCGTTATGTGTTATGTGTTATACGTTTGCGTTATGCGTTAGGCGTCATGCGTTATGCTTTATGCGTTATGCGTTATGCGTTATGCGTTATGCGTTATGCGTTATGCGTTATGCGTTATGCGTTATGCGTTATGCGTTATGCATTTTGCGTTATGCGCCATGCGTTATGCGTTATGAGGTATGCGTTATGCGTTATGCGTTATGCGTTATACGATTTGAGTTATCCGTTATGCGTTATACGTTATTGGTTTATGCGTTATGCGTTATGCGTTATGCGTTATGCGTTATGCGTTATGCTTTATGCATTATGCGTTATGCGTTATGCGTTATGCGTTATGCGTTATGCGTTTTGCGTTATGCGTCATGCGTTATGTGTTATGTGTTATACGTTTGCGTTATGCGTTAGGCGTCATGCGTTATGCTTTATGCGTTATGCGTTATGCGTTATGCGTGATGCGTTATGCGTTATGAGTAATACGTTATGCGTTAAGCGTTATGCGTTATGCTTAATGCCTTATGCGTGATCCGTTATGCGTTATGCGTTATGCGTTATGCATTTTGCGTTATGCGCCATGCGTTATGCGTTATGAGTTATGCGTTATGCGTTATGCGTTATGCGTTATACGTTATGCGTTATGCGTTATGCTTTATGTGTTATGCGTTATGCGTTATGCGTTATGCGTTATGCGTTATGCGTTATGCGTTATGCGTTATGCGTTATGCGTTATGCGTTATGCGTTATGCGTTATGCGTTATGCGTTATGCGTTATGCGTTGTGCGTTATACGTTTGCGTTATGCGTTATGCGTTATCCGTTATGCGTTATGCTTTATGCGTTATGCGTTATGCGTTATGCGTTATGCGTTATGCGTTATGCGTTATGCGTTAGGCGTTATGCGTTATGCGTTATGAGTTATGAGTTATAAGTTATGCGTAATGCGTTATGCGTTATGCGTTATGCGTTATGGGTTATGTTTTATGCGTTATGCGTTATGCGTTATGAGTTATAAGTTATGCGTTATGCGTTATGCGTTATGCGTTATGCGTTATGCGTTATGCGTTATGCGTTATGCGTTATGCGTTATGCGTTATGCGTTATGCGTTATGCGTTATGCGTGATGCGTTATGCGTTATGCGTTATGCGTTATGCGTTTTGCGTTATGCGTCATGCGTTATGTGTTATGTGTTATACGTTTGCGTTATGCGTTAGGCGTCATGCGTTATGCTTTATGCGTTATGCGTTATGCGTTATGCGTTATGCGTTATGCGTTATGCATTTTGCGTTATGCGCCATGCGTTATGCGTTATGAGGTATGCGTTATGCGTTATGCGTTATGCGTTATGCGTTATGCGTTATGCGTTATGCGTTATGCGTTATGCGTTATGCGTTATGCGTTATGCTTTATGCGTTATGCGTTATGCGTTATGCGTTATGCGTTATGCGTTGTGCGTTATACGTTTGCGTTATGCGTTATGCGTTATGCGTTAGGCGTTATGCTTTATGGGTTATGCGTTATGCGTTATGCGTTATGCGTTATGCGTTATGCGTTATGCTTTATGCGTTATGCGTTATGCGTTATGCGTTATGCGTTATGCGTTATGCGTTATGCATTATGCGTTATGCGTTATGCGTTATACGTTATGCGTTATGCGTTATGCGTTATGCGTTATGCGTTATGCGTTATGCGTTATGCGTTATGCGTTATGCGTTATGCGTTATGCGTTATGCGTTATGCTTTATACGTTATGCGTTATGCGTTATGCGTTATGCGTTATGCGTTATGCGTTATGCGTTATGCGTTATGCGTTATGCGTTATGCGTTATGCGTTATGCGTTATCCGTTATGCGTTATGCTTTATGCGTTATGCGTTATGCGTTATGCGTTATGCGTTATGCGTTATGCGTTATGGGTTATGTTTTATGCGTTATGCGTTATGCATTATGAGTTATAAGTTATGCGTTATGCGTTATGCGTTATGCGTTATGCGTTATGCGTTATGCGTTATGCGTTATGCGTTATGCGTTATGCGTTATGCGTTATGCGTGATGCCTTATGCGTTATGCGTTATGCGTCATGCGTTATGTGTTATGTGTTATACGTTTGCGTTATGCGTTAGGCGTCATGCGTTATGCTTTATGCGTTATGCGTTATGCGTTATGCGTTATGCGTGATGCGTTATGCGTTATGCGTTATGCGTTATGCGTTATGCGTTATGCGTTATGCGTTATGCGTTATGCGTTATGCATTTTGCGTTATGCGCCATGCGTTATGCGTTATGAGGTATGCGTTATGCGTTATGCGTTATGCGTTATGCGTTATACGATTTGAGTTATCCGTTATGCGTTATACGTTATTGGTTTATGCGTTATGCGTTATGCGTTATGCGTTATGCGTTATGCTTTATGCGTTATGCGTTATGCGTTATGCGTTATGCGTTATGCGTTATACGTTTTGCGTTATGCGTGATGCGTTATGCGTTATGCGTTATGCGTTATGCGTTATGCGTTATGCGTTATGCGTTATGCATTTTGCGTTATGCGCCATGCGTTATGCGTTATGAGGTATGCGTTATGCGTTATGCGATATGCGTTATGCGTTATACGATTTGAGTTATCCGTTATGCGTTATACGTTATTGGTTTATGCGTTATGCGTTATGCGTTATGCGTTATGCGTTATGCTTTATGCATTATGCGTTATGCGTTATGCGTTATGCGTTATACGTTTTGCGTTATGCGTCATGCGTTATGCGTTATGCGTTATGCGTTATGCGTTATGCGTTATACGTTTTGCGTTATGCGTCATGCGTTATGTGTTATGTGTTATACGTTTGCGTTATGCGTTAGGCGTCATGCGTTATGCTTTATGCGTTATGCGTTATGCGTTATGCGTTATGCGTGATGCGTTATGCGTTATGAGTAATACGTTATGCGTTAAGCGTTATGCGTTATGCTTAATGCCTTATGCGTGATCCGTTATGCGTTATGCGTTATGCGTTATGCATTTTGCGTTATGCGCCATGCGTTATGCGTTATGCGTTATGCGTGATTCGTTATGCGTTATGCTTTATGCGTTATGCGTTATGCGTTATGCGTTATGCGTTATGCTTTATGCATTATGCGTTATGCGTTATGCGTTATGCGTTATACGTTTTGCGTTATGCGTCATGCGTCATGCGTTATGCGTTATGCATTATGAGTTATAAGTTATGCGTTATGCGTTATGCGTTATGCGTTATGCGTTATGCGTTATGCGTTATGCGTTATGCGTTATGCGTTATGCGTGATGCCTTATGCGTTATGCGTTATGCGTCATGCGTTATGTGTTATGTGTTATACGTTTGCGTTATGCGTTAGGCGTCATGCGTTATGCTTTATGCGTTATGCGTTATGCGTTATGCGTTATGCGTTATGCGTTATGCGTGATGCCTTATGCGTTATGCGTTATGCGTCATGCGTTATGTGTTATGTGTTATACGTTTGCGTTATGCGTTAGGCGTCATGCGTTATGCTTTATGCGTTATGCGTTATGCGTTATGCGTTATGCGTGATGCGTTATGCGTTATGCGTTATGCGTTATGCGTTATGCGTTATGCGTTATGCGTTATGCGTTATGCGTTATGCGTTATGCATTTTGCGTTATGCGCCATGCGTTATGCGTTATGAGGTATGCGTTATGCGTTATGCGTTATGCGTTATGCGTTATACGATTTGAGTTATCCGTTATGCGTTATACGTTATTGGTTTATGCGTTATGCGTTATGCGTTATGCGTTATGCGTTATGCTTTATGCATTATGCGTTATGCGTTATGCGTTATGCGTTATGCGTTATGCGTTTTGCGTTATGCGTGATGCGTTATGCGTTATGCGTTATGCGTTATGCGTTATGCGTTATGCGTTATGCGTTATGCATTTTGCGTTATGCGCCATGCGTTATGCGTTATGAGGTATGCGTTATGCGTTATGCGATATGCGTTATGCGTTATACGATTTGAGTTATCCGTTATGCGTTATACGTTATTGGTTTATGCGTTATGCGTTATGCGTTATGCGTTATGCGTTATGCTTTATGCATTATGCGTTATGCGTTATGCGTTATGCGTTATACGTTTTGCGTTATGCGTCATGCGTTATGCGTTATGCGTTATGCGTTATGCGTAATGCGTTATACGTTTTGCGTTATGCGTCATGCGTTATGTGTTATGTGTTATACGTTTGCGTTATGCGTTAGGCGTCATGCGTTATGCTTTATGCGTTATGCGTTATGCGTTATGCGTTATGCGTGATGCGTTATGCGTTATGAGTAATACGTTATGCGTTAAGCGTTATGCGTTTTGCGTTATGCGTCATGCGTTATGTGTTATGTGTTATACGTTTGCGTTATGCGTTAGGCGTCATGCGTTATGCTTTATGCGTTATGCGTTATGCGTTATGCGTTATGCGTGATGCGTTATGCGTTATGAGTAATACGTTATGCGTTAAGCGTTATGCGTTATGCTTAATGCCTTATGCGTGATCCGTTATGCGTTATGCGTTATGCGTTATGCATTTTGCGTTATGCGCCATGCGTTATGCGTTATGCGTTATGCGTTATGCGTAATGCGTTATACGTTTTGCGTTATGCGTCATGCGTTATGTGTTATGTGTTATACGTTTGCGTTATGCGTTAGGCGTCATGCGTTATGCGTTATGCGTTATGCGTTATACGTTATGCGTTATGCGTTATGCGTTATACGTTATGCGTTATGCGTTATGCGTTATGCGTTATGCGTTATGCGTTATGCTTTATGCGTTATGCGTTATGCGTTATGCGTTATGCGTTATGCGTTATGCGTTATGCGTTATGCGTTATGCGTTATGCGTTATGCGTTATGCGTTATACGTTATGCGTTATGCGTTATGCGTTATGCGTTATGCGTTATGCGTTATGCGTTATGCGTTATGCGTTATGCGTTATGCGTTATGCGTTATGCGTTATGCGTTATGCGTTATGCGTTATGCGTTATGCGTTATGCGTTATGCTTTATACGTTATGCGTTATGCGTTATGCGTTATGCGTTATGCGTTATGCGTTATGCGTTATGCGTTATGCGTTATGCGTTATGCGTTATGCGTTATGCGTTATGCGTTATGCTTTATGTGTTATGCGTTATGCGTTATGCGTTATGCGTTATGCGTTATGCGTTATGCGTTATGCGTTATGCGTTATGCGTTATGCGTTATGCGTTATGCGTTATGCTTTATGCGTTATGCGTTATGCGTTATGCGTTATGCGTTATGCGTTGTGCGTTATACGTTTGCGTTATGCGTTATGCGTTATCCGTTATGCGTTATGCTTTATGCGTTATACGTAATGCGTTATGCGTTATGCGTTATGCGTTATGGGTTATGTTTTATGCGTTATGCGTTATGCGTTATGAGATATAAGTTATGCGTTATGCGGTATGCGTTATGCGTTATGCGTTATACGTTATGCGTTATGCGTTATGCGTTATACGTTATGCGTTATGCGTTATGCGTTATGCGTTATGCGTTATGAGTTATAAGTTATGCGTTATGCGTTATGCGCCATGCGTTATGCGTTATGAGTTATGCGTTATGCGATATGCGTTATGCGTTATACGTTATGCGTTATGCGTTATGCGTTATACGTTATGCGTTATGCGTTATGCGTTATGCGTTATGAGTTATAAGTTATGCGTTATGCGTTATGCGTTAGGCGTTATACGTTATGCGTTATGCGTTATGCGTTATGCGTGATGCGTTATGCGTTATGCGTTATGCGTTTTGCGTTATGCGTCATGCGTTATGGGTTATGCGTTATGCGTTATGTGTTATGCGTTATGCGTTAAGCGTTATGCGTTATGCATTTTGCGTTATGCGCCATGCGTTATGCGTTATGAGGTATGCGTTATGCGTTATGCGTTATGCGTTATGCGTTATACGGTTTGAGTTATCCGTTATGCGTTATACGTTATTGGTTTATGCGTTATGCGTTATGCGTTATGCGTTATGCGTTATGCGTTATGCATTATGCGTTATGCGTTATGCGTTGTGCGTTATACGTTTGCGTTATGCGTTAGGCGTTATGCTTTATGGGTTATGCGTTATGCGTTATGCGTTATGCGTTATGCGTTATGCGTTATGCGTTATGCGTTATGCGTTATGCGTTATGCGTTATGCGTTATGCGTTATGCTTTATGTGTTATGCGTTCTGCGTTATGCGTTATGCGTTATGCGTTATGCGTTATGCGTTATGCGTTATGCGTTATGCTTTATGCGTTATGCGTTATGCGTTATGCGTTATGCGTTGTGCGTTATACGTTTGCGTTATGCGTTATGCGTTATCCGTTATGCGTTATGCTTTATGCGTTATGCGTAATGCGTTATGCGTTATGCGTTATGCGTTATGGGTTATGTTTTATGCGTTATGCGTTATGCGTTATGAGATATAAGTTATGCGTTATGCGTTATGCGTTATGCGTTATGCGTTATACGTTATGCGTTATGCGTTATGCGTTATACGTTATGCGTTATGCGTTATGCGTTATGCGTTATGCGTTATGCTTTATGCGTTATGCGTTATGCGTTATGCGTTATGTGTTATGCGTTATGCGTTATGCGTTATGCGTTATGCGTTATACGTTATGCGTTATGCGTTATGCGTTATGCGTTATGCGTTATGCGTTATGCGTTATGCGTTATGCGTTATGCGTTATGCGTTATGCGTTATGCGTTATGCGTTATGCGTTATGCGTTATGCGTTATGCGTTATGCTTTATACGTTATGCGTTATGCGTTATGCGTTATGCGTTATGCGTTATGCGTTATGCGTTATGCGTTATGCGTTATGCGTTATGCGTTATGCGTTATGCGTTATGCGTTATGCTTTATGTGTTATGCGTTATGCGTTATGCGTTATGCGTTATGCGTTATGCGGTATGCGTTATGCGTTATGCGTTATGCGTTATGCGTTATGCGTTATGCTTTATGCGTTATGCGTTATGCGTTATGCGTTATGCGTTATGCGTTATGCGTTGTGCGTTATACGTTTGCGTTATGCGTTATGCGTTATCCGTTATGCGTTATGCTTTATGCGTTATACGTAATGCGTTATGCGTTATGCGTTATGCGTTATGGGTTATGTGTTATGCGTTATGCGTTATGCGTTATGAGATATAAGTTATGCGTAATGCGTTATGCGTTATGCGTTATGCGTTATACGTTATGCGTTATGCGTTATGCGTTATACGTTATGCGTTATGCGTTATGCGTTATGCGTTATGCGTTATGCGTTATGAGTTATAAGTTATGCGTTATGCGTTATGCGCCATGCGTTATGCGTTATGAGTTATGCGTTATGCGATATGCGTTATGCGTTATACGTTATGCGTTATGCGTTATGCGTTATACGTTATGCGTTATGCGTTATGCGTTATGCGTTATGAGTTATAAGTTATGCGTTATGCGTTATGCGTTAGGCGTTATACGTTATGCGTTATGCGTTATGCGTTATGCGTGATGCGTTATGCGTTATGCGTTATGCGTTTTGCGTTATGCGTCATGCGTTATGTGTTATGTGTTATACGTTTGCGTTATGCGTTAGGCGTCATGCGTTATGCTTTATGCGTTATGCGTTATGCGTTATGCGTTATGCGTTATGTGTTATGCGTTATGCGTTAAGCGTTATGCGTTATGCATTTTGCGTTATGCGCCATGCGTTATGCGTTATGAGGTATGCGTTATGCGTTATGCGTTATGCGTTATGCGTTATACGGTTTGAGTTATCCGTTATGCGTTATACGTTATTGGTTTATGCGTTATGCGTTATGCGTTATGCGTTATGCGTTATGCGTTATGCATTATGCGTTATGCGTTATGCGTTGTGCGTTATACGTTGGCGTTATGCGTTAGGCGTTATGCTTTATGGGTTATGCGTTATGCGTTATGCGTTATGCGTTATGCGTTATGCGTTATGCTTTATGCGTTATGCGTTATGCGTTATGCGTTATGCGTTATGCGTTATGCGTTATGCGTTATGCGTTATGCATTATGCGTTATGCGTTATGCGTTATACGTTATGCGTTATGCGTTATGCGTTATGCATTATGCGTTATGCGTTATGCGTTATGCGTTATGCGTTATGCGTTATGCGTTATGCGTTATGCGTTATACGTTATGCGTTATGCGTTATGCGTTATGCGTTAGGCGTTATGCGTTATGCGTTATGAGTTATGAGTTATAAGTTATGCGTAATGCGTTATGCGTTATGCGTTATGCGTTATGGGTTATGTTTTATGCGTTATGCGTTATGCGTTATGAGTTATAAGTTATGCGTTATGCGTTATGCGTTATGCGTTATGCGTGATGCGTTATGCGTTATGCGTTATGCGTGATGCGTTATGCGTTATGCCTTATGCGTTTTGCGTTATGCGTCATGCGTTATGTGTTATGTGTTATACGTTTGCGTTATGCGTTAGGCGTCATGCGTTATGCTTTATGCGTTATGCGTTATGCGTTATGCGTTATGCGTTATGCGTTATGCGTTATGCATTTTGCGTTATGCGCCATGCGTTATGCGTTATGAGGTATGCGTTATGCGTTATGCGTTATGCGTTATGCGTTATGCGTTATGCGTTATACGATTTGAGTTATCCGTTATGCGTTATACGTTATTGGTTTATGCGTTATGCGTTATGCGTTATGCGTTATGCGTTATGCGTTATGCGTTATGCGTTATGCGTTATGCGTTATGCGTTATGAGTTATAAGTTATGCGTTATGCGTTATGCGTTATGCGTTATGCGTTATGCGTTATGCGTTATGCGTTATGCGTTATGCGTTATGCGTTATGCGTGATGCGTTATGCGTTATGCGTTATGCGTTTTGCGTTATGCGTCATGCGTTATGTGTTATGTGTTATACGTTTGCGTTATGCGTTAGGCGTCATGCGTTATGCTTTATGCGTTATGCGTTATGTGTTATGCGTTATGCGTTATGGGTTATGTTTTATGCGTTATGCGTTATGCGTTATGCGTTATGCGTTATGCGTTGTTCGTTATGCGTTATGCGTTAGGCGTTATACGTTTGCGTTATGCGTTATGCGTTGTTCGTTATGCGTTATGCGTTAGGCGTGATCCGTTATGCGTTAGGCGTTATGCGTTATGCGTTATGCATTTTGTGTTATGCGCCATGCGTTATGCGTTATGAGTTATGCGTTATGCGTTATGCGTTATGCGTTATGAGTTATACGTTTTGCGTTATGCGTTATGCGTTATGCGTTATGCGTTATGCGTTATGCGTTACGCGTTACGCGTTATGCGTTATGCGTTATGCGTTATGCGTTATGCGTTATGCGTTATGCGTTATGCGTTATGCGTTATGCGTTATGCGTTATGCGTTATGCGTTATGCGTGATGCGTTATGCGTTATGAGTAATACGTTATGCGTTAAGCGTTATGCGTTATGCTTAATGCGTTATGCGTGATCCGTTATGCGTTAGGCGTTATGCGTTATGCGTTATGCATTTTGCGTTATGCGCCATGCGTTATGCGTTATGAGTTATGCGTTATGCGTTATGCGTTATACGTTATGCGTTATGCGTTATGCGTTATACGTTATGCGTTATGCGTTATGCGTTATGCGTTATGCGTTATGCGTTATGCGTTATGCGTTATGCGTTATGCGTTATGCGTTATGCGTTATGCGTTATGCGTTATGCGTTATGCGTTATGCGTTATGCGTTATGCGTTATGCGTTATGGGTTATGTTTTATGCGTTATGCGTTATGCGTTATGCGTTATGCGTTATGCGTTATGCGTTATGCGTTATGCGTTGTTCGTTATGTGTTATGCGTTATTCGTTATACGTTTGCGTTATGCGTTATGCGTTATGCGTTATGCGTTATGCTTTATGCGTTATGCATGATCCCTTATGCGTTAGGCGTTATGCGTTATGCGTGATCCGTTATGCGTTAGGCGTTATGCGTTATGCGTTATGCATTTTGCGTTATGCGCCATGCGTTATGCGTTATGAGTTATGCGTTATGCGTTATGCGTTATGCGTTATGCGTTATGCGTTATGCTTTATGCGTTATGCGTTATGCGTTGTGCGTTATACGTTTGCGTTATGCGTTATGCGTTATGCGTTATCCGTTATGCGTTATGCTTTATGCGTTATGCGTTATGCGTTATGCGTTATGCGTTATGCGTTAGGCGTTATGCGTTATGCGTTATGAGTTATGAGTTATAAGTTATGCTTCATGCGTTATGCTTTATGCGTTATGCGTTATGCGTTATGCGTTATGCGTTATGCGTTATGCATTTTGCGTTATGCGTTATGCGTTATGCGTTATGCGTTATGCGTTATGCGTTATGCGTTATGAGTTATGCGTTATGCGTTATGCGTTATGGGTTATGTTTTATGCGTTAGGCGTTATACGTTTGCGTTATGCGTTATGCGTCATGCGTTATGTGTTATGTGTTATACGTTTGCGTTATGCGTTAGGCGTCATGCGTTATGCTTTATGCGTTAGGCGTTATACGTTTGCGTTATGCGTTATGCGTTATGCGTTATGCGTTATGCTTTATGCGTTATGCGTTATGCTTTATGCGTTATGCATGATCCGTTATGCGTTAGGCGTTATACGTTTGCGTTATACGTTATGCGTTATGCTTTATGCTTTATGCGTTATACGTTATGCTTTATGCGTTATGCATGATCCCTTATGCGTTAGGCGTTATGCGTCATGCGTGATCCGTTATGCGTTAGGCGTTATGCGTTATGCGTTATGCATTTTGCGTTATGCGCCATGCGTTATGCGTTATGAGTTATGCGTTATGCGTTATGCGTTATGCGTTATGCGTTATGCGTTATGCGTTATTTGTTATGCGTTATGCGTTAAGCGTTATGCGTTATGCGTTATGCGTTATGCGTTATGCTTTATGCGTTATGCGTTATGCGTTATGAGTTATGCGTTATGCGTTATGCGTTATGCGTTATACGTTATGCGTTAAACGGTTTGAGATATGCGTTATGCGTTATACGGTTTGAGTTATGCGTTATGCGTTATACGTTATTGGTTTATGCGTTATGCGTTATGCGTTATGCGTTTTGCGTTATGCGTTATGGGTTATGTTTTATGCGTTATGCGCCATGCCTTATGCGTTATGAGTTATGCGTTATGCGTTATGCGTTATGCGTTATACGTTATGCGTTAAACGGTTTGAGATATGCGTTATGCGTTATACGGTTTGAGTTATGCGTTATGCGTTATACGTTATTGGTTTATGCGTTATGCGTTATGCGTTATGCGTTTTGCGTTATGCGTTATGGGTTATGTTTTATGCGTTGTGCCTTATGCGTTATGCGTTATGCGTTATGCGTTATGCGTTATGCGTTATGCGTTATGCGTTATGCGTTATGCGTTATGCGTTATGCGTTATGCGTTATGCGTTATGCGTTTTGCGTTATGCGTTATGCGTTATGGGTTATGTTTTATGCGTTATGCGTTATGCGTTATGCGTTATGCGTTATGCGTTGTTCGTTATGCGTTATGCGTTGGGAGTTATACGTTTGCGTTATGCGTTATGCGTTATGCGTTATGCGTTATGCGTTATGCGTTATGCTTTATGCGTTATGCGTTATGCGTTATGCGTTATGCATTTTGCGTTATGCGCCATGCGTTATGCGTTATAAGTTATGCGTTATGCGTTATGCGTTATGCGTTATGCGTTATGCGTTATGCGTTATACGGTTTGAGTTATCCGTTATGCGATATACGTTATTGGTTTATGCGTTATGCGTTATGCGTTATGCGTTATGCGTTATGCGTTAGGCGTTATGCGTTATGCGTTATGAGTTATGAGTTATAAGTTATGCGTAATACGTTATGCGTTATGCGTTATGCTTTATGCGTTATGCGTTATGCGTTATGCGTTATGCGTTATGCATTTTGCGTTATGCGTTATGCGTTATGCGTTATGCGTTATGCGTTATGCGTTATGCGTTATGCGTTATGAGTTATGCGTTATGCGTTATGCGTTATACGGTTTGAGTTATGCGTTATGCGTTATGCGTTATGGGTTATGTTTTATGCGTTAGGCGTTATACGTTTGCGTTATGCGTTATGCGTTATGCGTTATGCGTTATGCGTTATGCGTTATGCGTTATGCGTGATGCGTTATGCGTTATGCGTTATGCGTTATGCGTTTTGCGTTATGCGTCATGCGTTATGTGTTATGTGTTATACGTTTGAGTTATGCGTTAGGCGTCATGCGTTATGCTTTATGCGATAGGCGTTATACGTTTGCGTTATGCGTTATGCGTTATGCGTTATGCGTTATGCTTTATGCGTTATGCGTTATGCTTTATGCGTTATGCATGATCCGTTATGCGTTAGGCGTTATACGTTTGCGTTATGCGTTATGCGTTATGCTTTATGCTTTATGCGTTATGCGTTATGCTTTATGCGTTATGCATGATCCCTTATGGGTTAGGCGTTATGCGTTATGCGTGATCCGTTATGCGTTAGGCGTTATGCGTTATGCGTTATCCGTTATGCGTTATGCTTTATGCGTTATGCGTTATGCGTTATGCGTTATGCGTTATGCGTTATGCGTTAGGCGTTATGCGTTATGCGTTATGAGTTATGAGTTATAAGTTATGCGTAATGCGTTATGCGTTATGCGTTATGCGTTATGGGTTATGTTTTATGCGTTATGCGTTATGCGTTATGAGTTATAAGTTATGCGTTATGCGTTATGCGTTATGCGTTATGCGTGATGCGTTATGCGTTATGCGTTATGCGTGATGCGTTATATGTTATGCGTTATGCGTTATGCGTTATGCGTTATGCGTTATACGATTTGAGTTATCCGTTATGCGTTATACGTTATTGGTTTATGCGTTATGCGTTATGCGTTATGCGTTATGCGTTATGCGTTATGCGTTATGCGTTATGGGTTATGTTTTATGCGTTATGCGTTATGCGTTATGCGTTATGCGTTATGCGTTGTTCGTTATGTGTTATGCGTTATTCGTTATACGTTTGCGTTATGCGTTATGCGTTATGCGTTATGCGTTATGCTTTATGCGTTATGCATGATCCCTTATGCGTTAGGCGTTATGCGTTATGCGTGATCCGTTATGCGTTAGGCGTTATGCGTTATGCGTTATGCATTTTGCGTTATGCGCCATGCGTTATGCGTTATGAGTTATGCGTTATGCGTTATGCGTTATGCGTTATGAGTTATACGTTTTGCGTTATGCGTTATGCGTTATGCGTTATGCGTTATGCGTTACGCGTTACGCGTCATGCGTTATGCGTTATGCGTTATGCGTTATGCGTTATGCGTTATGCTTTATGCGTTATGCGTTATGCGTTATGCGTTATGCGTTCTGTGTTGTGCGTTGTGCGTTGTGCGTTATGCGTTATGCGTTATGGGTTATGGGTTATACGTTATGCGTTATGCGTTATGCATTTTGCGTTATGCGTTATGCGTTATGCGTTATGCGTTATGAGTTATAAGTTATGCGTTATGCGTTATGCGTTATGCGTTATGCGTTATGCGTTATGCGTTATGCATTTTGCGTTATGCGCCATGCGTTATGGGTTATGAGTTATAAGTTATGCGTTATGCGTTATGTGTTATGTGTTATACGTTTACGTTATGCGTTACGCGTTATACGTTTGTGTTATGCGTTATGCGTTATGCGTTATGCTTTATGCGTTATGCGTTATTCGTTATGCGTTATGCATTTTGCGTTATGCGCCATGCGTTATGCGTTATGAGTTATGCGTTATGCGTTATGCGTTATGCGTTATGCGTTATGCGTTATGGGTTATGTTTTATGCGTTATGCGTTATGCGTTATGCGTTATGCGTTATGCGTTATGCGTTATGCGTTATGCGTTATGCGTTATGCGTTATGCGTTATGCGTTATGCGTTATGCGTTTTGGGTTATGCGTTATGCGTTATGCGTTATGGGTTATGTTTTATGCGTTATGCGTTATGCGTTATGCGTTATGCGTTATGCGTTGTTCGTTATGCGTTATGCGTTATGCGTTATGCGTTATGCGTTATGCGTTATGCTTTATGCGTTATGCGTTATGCGTTATGCATTTTGCGTTATGCGCCATGCCTTATGCGTTATGAGTTATGCGTTATACGTTATGCGTTAAACGGTTTGAGATATGCGTTATGCGTTATACGGTTTGAGTTATGCGTTATGCGTTATACGTTATTGGTTTATGCGTTATGCGTTATGCGTTATGCGTTATGCGTTATGCGTTTTGCGTTATGCGTTATGGGTTATGTTTTATGCGTTGTGCCTTATGCGTTATGCGTTATGCGTTATGCGTTATGCGTTATGCGTTATGCGTTATGCGTTATGCGTTTTGCGTTATGCGTTATGCGTTATGCGTTATGGGTTATGTTTTATGCGTTATGCGTTATGCGTTATGCGTTATGCGTTGTTCGTTATGCGTTATGCGTTGGGCGTTATACGTTTGCGTTATGCGTTATGCGTTATGCGTTATGCGTTATGCGTTATGCTTTATGCGTTATGCGTTATGCGTTATGCGTTATGCATTTTGCGTTATGCGCCATGCGTTATGCGTTATGAGTTATGCGTTATGCGTTATGCGTTATGCGTTATACGGTTTGAGTTATGCGTTATGCGTTATGCGTTATGGGTTATGTTTTATGCGTTAGGCGTTATACGTTTGCGTTATGCGTTATGCGTTATGCGTTATGCGTTATGCGTTATGCGTTATGCGTTATGCGTGATGCGTTATGCGTTATGCGTTATGCGTTTTGCGTTATGCGTCATGCGTTATGTGTTATGTGTTATACGTTTGCGTTATGCGTTAGGCGTCATGCG
This sequence comes from Lasioglossum morio, assembly GCA_916610235.2. Classification (NCBI taxonomy): domain Eukaryota; kingdom Metazoa; phylum Arthropoda; class Insecta; order Hymenoptera; family Halictidae; genus Lasioglossum; species Lasioglossum morio. The sequence continues at coordinate 1,735,825 of CAKAJA020000423.1, forward strand.
TTATGCTTTATGCGTTAGGCGTTATACGTTTGCGTTATGCGTTATGCGTTATGCGTTATGCGTTATGCTTTATGCGTTATGCGTTATGCTTTATGCGTTATGCATGATCCGTTATGCGTTAGGCGTTATACGTTTGCGTTATGCGTTATGCGTTATGCTTTATGCTTTATGCGTTATGCGTTATGCTTTATGCGTTATGCATGATCCCTTATGCGTTAGGCGTTATGCGTTATGCGTGATCCGTTATGCGTTAGGCGTTATGCGTTATGCGTTATGCATTTTGCGTTATGCGCCATGCGTTATGCGTTATGAGTTATGCGTTATGCGTTATGCGTTATGAGTTATACGTTTTGCGTTATGCGTTATGCGTTATGCGTTATGCGTTATGCGTTATGCGTTATGCGTTATGCGTTATGCGTTATGCGTTATGCGTTATGCGTTATGCGTTATGGGTTATGTTTTATGCGTTATGCGTTATGCGTCATGCGTTATGCGTTATGCGTTATGCGTTATGCGTTGTTCGTTATGTGTTATGCGTTATTCGTTATACGTTTGCGTTATGCGTTATGCGTTATGCGTTATGCGTTATGCTTTATGCGTTATGCATGATCCCTTATGCGTTAGGCGTTATGCGTTATGCGTGATCCGTTATGCGTTAGGCGTTACGCGTTATGCGTTATGCATTTTGCGTTATGCGCCATGCGTTATGCGTTATGAGTTATGCGTTATGCGTTATGCGTAATGCGTTATGAGTTATACGTTTTGCGTTATGCGTTATGCGTTATGCGTTATGCGTTATGCGTTATGCGTTACGCGTTATGCGTTATGCGTTATGCGTTATGCGATATGCGTTATGCGTTATGCTTAATGCGTTATGCGTTATGCGTTATACGGTATGAGTTATGCGTTATGCGTTATGCGTTATGCGTTATGCGTTATGCGTTATGCGTTATGCGTTCTGTGTTGTGCGTTGTGCGTTGTGCGTTATGCGTTATGCGTTATGGGTTATGGGTTATACGTTATGCGTTATGCGTTATGCATTTTGCGTTATGCGTTATGCGTTATGCGTTATGAGTTATAAGTTATGCGTTATGCGTTATGCGTTATGCGTTATGCGTTATGCGTTATGCCTTATGCGTTATGCGTTATGCATTTTGCGTTATGCGCCATGCGTTATGAGTTATGCGTTATAAGTTATGCGTTATGCGTTATGCGTTATGCGTTATGCGTTATGCGTTATGCGTTATGCGTTATGCGTTATGCGTTATACGGTTTGAGTTATCCGTTATGCGATATACGTTATTGGTTTATGCGTTATGCGTTATGCGTTATGCGTTATGCGTTATGCGTTATGAGTTATGCGTTATGCGTTATGCGTTATGCGTTATGCGTTATGCGTTATGCGTTATGCGTTATGCGTTATGCGTTATGCGTTATGCGTTATGCGTTTTGCGTTATGCGTCATGCGTTATGCGTTATGCGTTATGCGTTATGCGTTATGCTTTATGCGTTATGCGTTATGCGTTATGCGTTATGCGTTATGCGTTATGCGTTATGCGTTATACGGTTTGAGTTATGCGTTATGCGTTATACGTTATTGGTTTATGCGTTATGCGTTATGCGTTATGCGTTATGCGTTATGCGTTTTGCGTTATGCGTTATGGGTTATGTTTTATGCGTTGTGCCTTATGCGTTATGCGTTATGCGTTATGCGTTATGCGTTATGCGTTATGCGTTATGCGTTATGCGTTATGCGTTATGCGTTATGCGTTATGCGTTATGCGTTATGCGGTTTGCGTTATGCGTTTGCGTTATGGGTTATGTTTTATGCGTTATGCGTTATGCGTTATGCGTTATGCGTTGTTCGTTATGCGTTATGCGTTGGGCGTTATACGTTTGCGTTATGCGTTATGCGTTATGCGTTATGCGTTATGCGTTATGCTTTATGCGTTATGCGTTATGAGTTATGCGTTATGCGTTATGCGTTATGCGTTATACGGTTTGAGTTATGCGTTATGCGTTATGCGTTATGGGTTATGTTTTATGCGTTAGGCGTTATACGTTTGCGTTATGCGTTATGCGTTATGCGTTATGCGTTAGGCGTTATGCGTTATGCGTTATGAGTTATGAGTTATGCGTTATGGGTTATGTTTTATGCGTTAGGCGTTATACGTTTGCGTTATGCGTTATGCGTTATGCGTTATGCGTTATGCGTTATGCGTTGTTCGTTATGCGTAATGCGTTATGCGTTATGCGTTATGCTTTATGCGTTATGCGTTATGCGTTATGCGTTATGCATTTTGCGTTATGCGTTATGCGTTATGCGTTATGCGTTATGCGTTATGCGTGATGCGTTATGCGTTATGCGTTATGCGTTATGCGTTATGCGTTATGCGTTATGCGTTATGCGTGATGCGTTATGCGTTATGCGTTATGCGTTTTGCGTTATGCGTCATGCGTTATGTGTTATGTGTTATACGTTTGCGTTATGCGTTAGGCGTCATGCGTTATGCTTTATGCGTTAGGCGTTATACGTTTGCGTTATGCGTTATGCGTTATGCGTTATGCGTTATGCTTTATGCGTTATGCGTTATGCTTTATGCGTTATGCATGATCCGTTATGCGTTAGGCGTTATACGTTTGCGTTATGCGTTATGCGTTATGCTTTATGCTTTATGCGTTATGCGTTATGCTATATGCGTTATGCATGATCCCTTATGCGTTAGGATTTATGCGTTATGCGTGATCCGTTATGCGTTAGGCGTTATGCGTTATGCGTTATGCATTTTGCGTTATGCGCCATGCGTTATGCGTTATGAGTTATGCGTTATGCGTTATGCGTTATGCGTTATGAGTTATACGTTTTGCGTTATGCGTTATGCGTTATGCGTTATGCGTTATGCGTTATGCGTTATGCGTTACGCGTTACGCGTTATGCGTTATGCGTTATGCGTTATGCGTTATGCGTTATGCGTTATGCGTTATGCGTTATGCTTTATGCGTTATGCGTTATGCTTTATGCGTTATGCATGATCCGTTATGCGTTAGGCGTTATACGTTTGCGTTATGCGTTATGCGTTATGCTTTATGCTTTATACGTTATGCGTTATGCTTTATGCGTTATGCATGATCCCTTATGCGTTAGGCGTTATGCGTTATGCGTGATCCGTTATGCGTTAGGCGTTATGCGTTATGCGTTATGCATTTTGCGTTATGCGTTATGAGTTATGCGTTATGCGTTATGCGTTATGAGTTATACGTTTTGCGTTATGCGTTATGCGTTATGCGTTATGCGTTATGCGTTATGCGTTACGCGTTACGCGTTATGCGTTATGCGTTATGCGTTATGCGTTATGCGTTATGCTTTATGCGTTATGCGTTATGCGTTATACGGTATGAGTTATGCGTTATGCGTTATGCGTTATGCGTTATGCGTTGTTCGTTATGCGTTATGCGTTATGCGTTATGCGTTATGCGTTATGCTTTATGCGTTATGCGTTATGCGTTATGCGTTATGCATTTTGCGTTATGCGCCATGCCTTATGCGTTATGAGTTATGCGTTATGCGTTATGCGTTATACGTTATGCGTTAAACGGTTTGAGATATGCGTTATGCGTTATACGGTTTGAGTTATGCGTTATGCGTTATACGTTATTGGTTTATGCGTTATGCGTTATGCGTTATGCGTTATGCGTTGTTCGTTATGTGTTATGCGTTATTCGTTATACGTTTGCGTTATGCGTTATGCGTTATGCGTTATGCGTTGTTCGTTATGCGTTATGCGTTGGGCGTTATACGTTTGCGTTATGCGTTATGCGTTATGCGTTGTGCGTTATACGTTTGCGTTATGCGTTAGGCGTTATGCTTTATGGGTTATGCGTTATGCGTTATGCGTTATGCGTTATGCGTTATGCGTTATGCTTTATGCGTTATGCGTTATGCGTTATGCGTTATGCGTTATGAGTGATACGTTTTGCGTTATGCGTTATGCGTTATGCGTTATGCGTTATGCGTTATGCGTTATGCGTTACGCGTTACGCGTTATGCGTTATGCGTTATGCGTTATGCGTTATGCGTTATGCGTTATGCGTTATGCTTTATGCGTTATGCGTTATGCTTTATGCGTTATGCATGATCCGTTATGCGTTAGGCGTTATACGTTTGCGTTATGCGTTATGCGTTATGCTTTATGCTTTATACGTTATGCGTTATGCTTTATGCGTTATGCATGATCCCTTATGCGTTAGGCGTTATGCGTTATGCGTGATCCGTTATGCGTTAGGCGTTATGCGTTATGCGTTATGCATTTTGCGTTATGCGTTATGAGTTATGCGTTATGCGTTATGCGTTATGAGTTATACGTTTTGCGTTATGCGTTATGCGTTATGCGTTATGCGTTATGCGTTACGCGTTACGCGTTATGCGTTATGCGTTATGCGTTATGCGTTATGCGTTATGCTTTATGCGTTATGCGTTATGCGTTATACGGTATGAGTTATGCGTTATGCGTTATGCGTTGTTCGTTATGCGTTATGCGTTATGCGTTATGCGTTATGCGTTATGCGTTATGCGTTACGCGTTACGCGTTATGCGTTATGCGTTATGCGTTATGCGTTATGCGTTATGCGTTATGCGTTATGCTTTATACGTTATGCGTTATGCGTTATGCGTTATGCGTTATGCGTTATGCGTTATGCGTTATGCTTTATGCGTTATGCGTTATGCTTTATGCGTTATGCATGATCCGTTATGCGTTAGGCGTTATACGTTTGCGTTATGCGTTATGCGTTATGCTTTATGCTTTATACGTTATGCGTTATGCTTTATGCGTTATGCATGATCCCTTATGCGTTAGGCGTTATGCGTTATGCGTGATCCGTTATGCGTTAGGCGTTATGCGTTATGCGTTATGCATTTTGCGTTATGCGTTATGAGTTATGCGTTATGCGTTATGCGTTATGAGTTATACGTTTTGCGTTATGCGTTATGCGTTATGCGTTATGCGTTATGCGTTATGCGTTATGCGTTACGCGTTACGCGTTATGCGTTATGCGTTATGCGTTATGCGTTATGCGTTATGCTTTATGCGTTATGCGTTATGCGTTATACGGTATGAGTTATGCGTTATGCGTTATGCGTTGTTCGTTATGCGTTATGCGTTATGCGTTATGCGTTATGCGTTATGCTTTATGCGTTATGCGTTATGCGTTATGCGTTATGCATTTTGCGTTATGCGCCATGCCTTATGCGTTATGAGTTATGCGTTATGCGTTATGCGTTATACGTTATGCGTTAAACGGTTTGAGATATGCGTTATGCGTTATTGGTTTATGCGTTATGCGTTATGCGTTATGCGTTTTGCGTTATGCGTTATGGGTTATGTTTTATGCGTTGTGCCTTATGCGTTATGCGTTATGCGTTATGCGTTACGTGTTACGCGTTATGCGTTATGCGTTATGCGTTATGCGTTATGCGTTATGCTTTATGCGTTATGCGTTATGCGTTATACGGTATGAGTTATGCGTTATGCGTTATGCGTTATGCGTTATGCGTTGTTCGTTATGCGTTATGCGTTATGCGTTATGCGTTATGCTTTATGCGTTATGCGTTATGCGTTATGCGTTATGCATTTTGCGTTATGCGCCATGCCTTATGCGTTATGAGTTATGCGTTATGCGTTATGCGTTATACGTTATGCGTTAAACGGTTTGAGATATGCGTTATGCGTTATTGGTTTATGCGTTATGCGTTATGCGTTATGCGTTATGCGTTTTGCGTTATGCGTTATGGGTTATGTTTTATGCGTTGTGCCTTATGCGTTATGCGTTATGCGTTATGCGTTATGCGTTATGCGTTGTGCGTTATACGTTATGCGTTATGCGTTATGCGTTTTGCGTTATGCGTTATGCGTTATGGGTTATGTTTTATGCGTTATGCGTTATGCGTTATGCGTTATGCGTTGTTCGTTATGCGTTATGCGTTGGGCGTTATACGTTTGCGTTATGCGTTATGCGTTATGCGTTATGCGTTATGCTTTATGCGTTATGCGTTATGCGTTATGCGTTTTGCATTTTGCGTTATGCGCCATGCGTTATGCGTTATGAGTTATGCGTTATGCGTTATGCGTTATGCGTTATGCGTTATACGGTTTGAGTTATCCGTTATGCGATATACGTTATTGGTTTATGCGTTATGCGTTATGCGTTATGCGTTATGCGTTATGCGTTATGCGTTATGCGTTATGCGTTATGCGTTATGCGTTATGCGTTATGCGTTATGCGTTATGCGTTATGCGTTATGCGTTATGCGTTATTCGTTATGCGTTTTGCGTTATGCGTCATGCGTTATGTGTTATGTGTTATACGTTTGCGTTATGCGTTAGGCGTCATGCGTTATGCTTTATGCGTTATGCGTTATGCGTTATGCGTTATGCGTTTTGCGTTATGCGTCATGCGTTATGTGTTATGTGTTATACGTTTGCGTTATGCGTTAGGCGTCATTCGTTATGCTTTATGCGTTTGCGTTATGCGTAATGCGTTATGCGTTATGTGTTTTGCGTTATGCGTCATGCGTTATGTGTTATGTGTTATACGTTTGCGTTATGCGTTAGGCGTCATGCGTTATGCTTTATGCGTTATGCGTTATGCGTTATGCGTTATGCGTTATGCGTGATGCGTTATGCTTATGCGTTATGCGTTATGAGTTATGCGTTATGCGTTATGCGTTTTGCGTTATGCGTTATGCGTTATGGGTTATGTTTTATGCGTTATGCGTTATGCGTTGTTCGTTATGCGTTATGCGTTGGGCGTTATACGTTTGCGTTATGCGTTATGCGTTATGCGTTGTGCGTTATACGTTTGCGTTATGCGTTAGGCGTTATGCTTTATGGGTTATGCGTTATGCGTTATGCGTTATGCGTTATGCGTTATGCGTTATGCGTTATGCTTTATGCGTTATGCGTTATGCGTTATGCGTTATGCGTTATGCGTTATGCGTTATGCGTTATGCGTTATGCATTATGCGTTATGCGTTATGCGTTATACGTTATGCGTTATGCGTTATGCGTTATGCGTTATGCGTTATGCGTTATGCGTTATGCGTTATGTGTTATGCGTTATGCGTTATGCGTTATGCCTTATGCGTTATGCGTTATACGTTATGCGTTATGCGTTATGCGTTATGCGTTATGCGTTATGCGTTATGCGTTATGCGTTATGCGTTATGCGTTATGCGTTATGCGTTATGCCTTATGCGTTATGCGTTATGCGTTATGCGTTATGCGTTATGCGTTATGCGTTATGCTTTATACGTTATGCGTTATGCGTTATGCGTTATGCGTTATGCGTTATGCGTTATGCGTTATGCGTTATGCGTTATGCGTTATACGTTATGCGTTATGCGTTATGCGTTATGCGTTATGCGTTATGCGTTATGCGTTATGCGTTATGCGTTATGCGTTATGCGTTATGCGTTATGCGTTATGTTTTATGCGTTATGCGTTATGCGTTATGAGTTATATGTTATGCGTTATGCGTTATGCGTTATGCGTTATGCGTTATGCGTTATGCGTTATGCGTTATGCGTTATGCGTTATGCGTTATGCGTGATGCGTTATGCGTTATGCGTTATGCGTTTTGCGTTATGCGTCATGCGTTATGTGTTATGTGTTATACGTTTGCGTTATGCGTTAGGCGTCATGCGTTATGCTTTATGCGTTATGCGTTATGCGTTATGCGTTATGCATTTTGCGTTATGCGCCATGCGTTATGCGTTATGAGGTATGCGTTATGCGTTATGCGTTATGCGTTATGCGTTATACGATTTGAGTTATCCGTTATGCGTTATACGTTATTGGTTTATGCGTTATGCGTTATGCGTTATGCGTTATGCGTTATGCGTTATGCGTTATGCGTTATGCGTTATGAGTTATAAGTTATGCGTTATGCGTTATGCGTTATGCGTTATGCGTTATGCGTTATGCGTTATGCGTTATGCGTTATGCGTTATGCGTGATGCGTTATGCGTTATGCGTTATGCGTTTTGCGTTATGCGTCATGCGTTATGTGTTATGTGTTATACGTTTGCGTTATGGGTTAGGCGTCATGCGTTATGCTTTATGCGTTATGCGTTATGCGTTATGCGTTATGCGTTATGCGTTATGGGTTATGTTTTATGCGTTATGCGTTATGCGTTATGCGATATGCGTTATGCGTTATGCGTTGTTCGTTATGCGTTATGCGTTAGGCGTTATACGTTTGCGTTATGCGTTATGCGTTATGCGTTATGCGTTATGCGTTATGCGTTATACGGTTTGAGTTATCCGTTATGCGATATACGTTATTGGTTTATGCGTTATGCGTTATGCGTTAAGCGTTATGCGTTATGCGTTATGCGTTATGCGTTATGCGTTATGCGTTATGCGTTATGCGTTATGCGTTATGCGTTATGCGTTATGCGTGATGCGTTATGCGTTATGCGTTATGCGTTTTGCGTTATGCGTCATGCGTTATGTGTTATGTGTTATACGTTTGCGTTATGCGTTAGGCGTCATGCGTTATGCTTTATGCGTTATGCGTTATGCGTTATGCGTTATGCGTTATGCGTTATGGGTTATGTTTTATGCGTTATGCGTTATGCGTTATGCGTTATGCGTTATGCGTTATGCGTTGTTCGTTATGCGTTATGCGTTAGGCGTTATACGTTTGCGTTATGCGTTATGCGTTATGCGTTATGCGTTATGCGTTATGCTTTATGCGTTATGCGTTATGCTTTATGCGTTATGCATGATCCGTTTTGCGTTAGGCGTTATACGTTTGCGTTATGCGTTATGCGTTATGCTTTATGCTTTATGCGTTATGCGTTATGCTTTATGCGTTATGCATGATCCCTTATGGGTTTGGCGTTATGCGTTATGCGTGATCCGTTATGCGTTAAGCGTTATGCGTTATGCGTTATGCATTTTGCGTTATGCGCCATGCGTTATGCGTTATGAGTTATGCGTTATGCGTTATGCGTTATGCGTTATGCGTTATGAGTTATACGTTTTGCGTTATGCGTTATGCGTTATGCGTTATGCGTTATGCGTTATGCGTTACGCGTTACGCGTTATGCGTTATGCGTTATGCGTTATGCGTTATGCGTTATGCGTTATGCTTTATGCGTTATGCGTTATGCGTTATACGGTATGAGTTATGCGTTATGCGTTATGCGTTATGCGTTATGCGTTATGCGTTATGCGTTATGCGTTATGCGTTATGCGTTCTGTGTTGTGCGTTGTGCGTTGTGCGTTATGCGTTATGCGTTATGGGTTATGGGTTATACGTTATGCGTTATGCGTTATACATTTTGCGTTATGCGTTATGCGTTATACGGTATGAGTTATGCGTTATGCGTTATGCGTTATGCGTTATGCGTTATACGGTTTGAGATATGCGTTATGCGTTATACGGTTTGAGTTATGCGTTATGCGTTATACGTTATTGGTTTATGCGTTATGCGTTATGCGTTATGCGTTATGCGTTTTGCGTTATGCGTTATGGGTTATGTTTTATGCGTTGTGCGTTATGCGTTATGCGTTATGCGTTATGCGTTATGCGTTATGCGTTTTGCGTTATGCGTTATGCGTTATGGGTTATGTTTTATGCGTTATGCGTTATGCGTTATGCGTTATGCGTTGTTCGTTATGCGTTATGCGTTGAGCGTTATACGTTTGCGTTATGCGTTATGCGTTATGCGTTATGCTTTATGCGTTATGCGTTATGCGTTATGCGTTATGCATTTTGCGTTATGCGCCATGCGTTATGCGTTATGAGTTATGCGTTATGCGTTATGCGTTATGCGTTATGCGTTATGCGTTATGCGTTATGCGTTATACGGTTTGAGTTATCCGTTATGCGATATACGTTATTGGTTTATGCGTTATGCGTTAAGCGTTATGCGTTATGCGTTATGCGTTATGCGTTATGCGTTATGCGTTATGCGTTATGCGTTATGAGTTATAAGTTATGCGTTATGCGTTATGCGTTATGCGTTATGCGTTATGCGTTATGCGTTATGCGTTATGCGTTATGCGTTATGCGTTATGCGTTATGCGTTATGCGTTATGCGTTATGCGTTATACTTTATGCGTTATGCGTTATCCGTTATGCGTTATGTGTTATGCGTTATGCGTTATGCGTTATGCGTTATGCGTTATGCGTTATGCGTTATGCGTTATGGGTTATGTTTTATGCGTTATGCGTTATGCGTTATGCGTTATGCGTTATGCGTTATGCGTTATGCGTTATGCGTTATGCGTTATGTGTTATGCGTTATGCTTTATGCGTTATGCGTTATGCGTTATGCGTTATGCATTTTGCGTTATGCGCTATGCGTTATGCGTAATGAGTTATGCGTTATGCGTTATGCGTTATGCTTATGCGTTATACGTTATGAGTTATACGTTATGCGTTATGCGTTATGCGTTATGCGTTATGCGTTTTGCGTTATGCGTCATGCGTTATGTGTTATGTGTTATACGTTTGCGTTATGCGTTAGGCGTCATGCGTTATGCTTTATGCGTTATGCGTTATGCGTTATGCGTTATGCGTTATGCGTTATGCGTTATGCGTTATGCATTTTGCGTTATGCGCCATGCGTTATGCGTTATGAGGTATGCGTTATGCGTTATGCGTTATGCGTTATGCGTTATACGATTTGAGTTATCCGTTATGCGTTATACGTTATTGGTTTATGCGTTATGCGTTATGCGTTATGCGTTATGCGTTATGCGTTATGCGTTATGCGTTATGCGTTATGCGTTATGAGTTATAAGTTATGCGTTATGCGTTATGCGTTATGCGTTATGCGTTATGCGTTATGCGTTATGCGTTATGCGTTATGCGTTATGCGTGATGCGTTATGCGTTATGCGTTATGCGTTTTGCGTTATGCGTCATGCGTTATGTGTTATGTGTTATACGTTTGCGTTATGCGTTAGGCGTCATGCGTTATGCTTTATGCGTTATGCGTTATGCGTTATGCGTTATGCGTTATGGGTTATGTTTTATGCGTTATGCGTTATGCGTTATGCGATATGCGTTATGCGTTATGCGTTGTTCGTTATGCGTTATGCATTAGGCGTTATACGTTTGCGTTATGCGTTATGCGTTATGCGTTATGCGTTATGCGTTATGCTTTATGCGTTATGCGTTATGCTTTATGCGTTATGCATGATCCGTTTTGCGTTAGGCGTTATACGTTTGCGTTATGCGTTATGCGTTATGCTTTATGCTTTATGCGTTATGCGTTATGCTTTATGCGTTATGCATGATCCCTTATGCGTTTGGCGTTATGCGTTATGCGTGATCCGTTATGCGTTAGGCGTTATGCGTTATGCGTTATGCATTTTGCGTTATGCGCCATGCGTTATGCGTTATGAGTTATGCGTTATGCGTTATGCGTTATGCGTTATGAGTTATACGTTTTGCGTTATGCGTTATGCGTTATGCGTTATGCGTTATGCGTTATGCGTTACGCGTTACGCGTTATGCGTTATGCGTTATGCGTTATGCGTTATGCGTTATGCGTTATGCTTTATGCGTTATGCGTTATGCGTTATACGGTATGAGTTATGCGTTATGCGTTATGCGTTATGCGTTATGCGTTATGCGTTATGCGTTATGCGTTATGCGTTATGCGTTATGCGTTATGCGTTCTGTGTTGTGCGTTGTGCGTTGTGCGTTATGCGTTATGCGTTATGGGTTATGGGTTATACGTTATGCGTTATGCGTTATACATTTTGCGTTATGCGTTATGCGTTATACGGTATGAGTTATGCGTTATGCGTTATGCGTTATGCGTTATACGGTTTGAGATATGCGTTATGCGTTATACGGTTTGAGTTATGCGTTATGCGTTATACGTTATTGGTTTATGCGTTATGCGTTATGCGTTATGCGTTTTGCGTTATGCGTTATGGGTTATGTTTTATGCGTTGTGCGTTATGCGTTATGCGTTATGCGTTATGCGTTATGCGTTATGCGTTTTGCGTTATGCGTTATGGGTTATGTTTTATGCGTTATGCGTTATGCGTTATGCGTTATGCGTTGTTCGTTATGCGTTATGCGTTGAGCGTTATACGTTTGCGTTATGCGTTATGCGTTATGCGTTATGCTTTATGCGTTATGCGTTATGCGTTATGCGTTATGCATTTTGCGTTATGCGCCATGCGTTATGCGTTATGAGTTATGCGTTATGCGTTATGCGTTATGCGTTATGCGTTATGCGTTATGCGTTATGCGTTATACGGTTTGAGTTATCCGTTATGCGATATACGTTATTGGTTTATGCGTTATGCGTTATGCGTTAAGCGTTATGCGTTATGCGTTATGCGTTATGCGTTATGCGTTATGCGTTATGCGTTATGCGTTATGCGTTATGCGTTATGCGTGATGCGTTATGCGTTATGCGTTATGCGTTTTGCGTTATGCGTCATGCGTTATGTGTTATGTGTTATACGTTTGCGTTATGCGTTAGGCGTCATGCGTTATGCTTTATGCGTTATGCGTTATGCGTTATGCGTTATGCGTTATGCGTTATGGGTTATGTTTTATGCGTTATGCGTTATGCGTTATGCGTTATGCGTTATGCGTTATGCGTTATGCGTTGTTCGTTATGCGTTATGCGTTAGGCGTTATACGTTTGCGTTATGCGTTATGCGTTATGCGTTATGCGTTATGCGTTATGCTTTATGCGTTATGCGTTATGCTTTATGCGTTATGCATGATCCGTTTTGCGTTAGGCGTTATACGTTTGCGTTATGCGTTATGCGTTATGCTTTATGCTTTATGCGTTATGCGTTATGCTTTATGCGTTATGCATGATCCCTTATGCGTTTGGCGTTATGCGTTATGCGTGATCCGTTATGCGTTAGGCGTTATGCGTTATGCGTTATGCATTTTGCGTTATGCGCCATGCGTTATGCGTTATGAGTTATGCGTTATGCGTTATGCGTTATGCGTTATGAGTTATACGTTTTGCGTTATGCGTTATGCGTTATGCGTTATGCGTTATGCGTTATGCGTTATGCGTTACGCGTTACGCGTTATGCGTTATGCGTTATGCGTTATGCGTTATGCGTTATGCGTTATGCTTTATGCGTTATGCGTTATGCGTTATACGGTATGAGTTATGCGTTATGCGTTATGCGTTATGCGTTATGCGTTATGCGTTATGCGTTATGCGTTATGCGTTATGCGTTCTGTGTTGTGCGTTGTGCGTTGTGCGTTATGCGTTATGCGTTATGGGTTATGGGTTATACGTTATGCGTTATGCGTTATACATTTTGCGTTATGCGTTATGCGTTATACGGTATGAGTTATGCGTTATGCGTTATGCGTTATGCGTTATGCGTTATACGGTTTGAGATATGCGTTATGCGTTATACGGTTTGAGTTATGCGTTATGCGTTATACGTTATTGGTTTATGCGTTATGCGTTATGCGTTATGCGTTTTGCGTTATGCGTTATGGGTTATGTTTTATGCGTTGTGCGTTATGCGTTATGCGTTATGCGTTATGCGTTATGCGTTATGCGTTTTGCGTTATGCGTTATGCGTTATGGGTTATGTTTTATGCGTTATGCGTTATGCGTTATGCGTTATGCGTGGTTCGTTATGCGTTATGCGTTGAGCGTTATACGTTTGCGTTATGCGTTATGCGTTATGCGTTATGCTTTATGCGTTATGCGTTATGCGTTATGCGTTATGCATTTTGCGTTATGCGCCATGCGTTATGCGTTATGAGTTATGCGTTATGCGTTATGCGTTATGCGTTATGCGTTATGCGTTATACGGTTTGAGTTATCCGTTATGCGATATACGTTATTGGTTTATGCGTTATGCGTTATGCGTTAAGCGTTATGCGTTATGCGTTATGCGTTATGCGTTATGCGTTATGCGTTATGCGTTATGCGTTATGAGTTATAAGTTATGCGTTATGCGTTATGCGTTATGCGTTATGCGTTATGCGTTATGCGTTATGCGTTATGCGTTATGCGTTATGCGTTATGCGTTATGCGTTATGCGTTATGCGTTATGCGTTATGCGTTATGCGTTATGCGTTATACTTTATGCGTTATGCGTTATCCGTTATGCGTTATGTGTTATGCGTTATGCGTTATGCGTTATGCGTTATGCGTTATGCGTTATGCGTTATGCGTTATGCGTTATGGGTTATGTTTTATGCGTTATGCGTTATGCGTTATGCGTTATGCGTTATGCGTTATGCGTTATGCGTTATGCGTTATGCGTTATGCGTTATGCGTTATGTGTTATGCGTTATGCTTTATGCGTTATGCGTTATGCGTTATGCATTTTGCGTTATGCGCTATGCGTTATGCGTAATGTGTTATGCGTTATGCGTTATGCGTTATGCTTATGCGTTATACGTTATGAGTTATACGTTATGCGTTATGCGTTATGCGTTATGCGTTATATGTTATGCGGTATGCGTTATGCGTTATGCGTTATGCGTTATGCGTTATGCGTTATGCGTTATGCGTTATGCGTTATGCGTTATGCGTTATGCGTTATGCGTTATGCGTTATGCGTTATGCGTTATGCGTTATGCGTTATGCGTTATGCGTTATGCGTTATGCGTTATGCGTTATGCGTTATGCGTTATGCGTTATGCGTCATGCGTTATGTGTTATGTGTTATACGTTTGCGTTATGCGTTAGGCGTCATGCGTTATGCTTTATGCGTTATGCGTTATGCGTTATGCGTTATGCGTTTTGCGTTATGCGTCATGCGTTATGTGTTATGTGTTATACGTTTGCGTTATGCGTTAGGCGTCATGCGTTATGCTTTATGCGTTTGCGTTATGCGTAATGCGTTATGCGTTATGTGTTTTGCGTTATGCGTCATGCGTTATGTGTTATGTGTTATACGTTTGCGTTATGCGTTAGGCGTCATGCGTTATGCTTTATGCGTTATGCGTTATGCGTTATGCGTTATGCGTTATGCGTGATGCGTTATGCTTATGCGTTATGCGTTATGAGTTATACGTTATGCGTTATGCGTTATGGGTTATGTTTTATGCGTTATGCGTTATGCGTTATGCGTTATGCGTTATGCGTTATGCGTTGTTCGTTATGCGTTATGCGTTGGGCGTTATACGTTTGCGTTATGCGTTATGCGTTATGCGTTGTGCTTTATGCGTTATGCGTTATGCGTTATGCGTTATGCGTTATGCGTTATGCGTTATGCGTTATGCGTTATGCGTTATGCTTTATGTGTTATGCGTTATGCGTTATGCGTTATGCGTTATGCGTAATGCGTTATGCGTTATGCGTTATGCGTTATGCGTTATGCGTTATGCGTTATGCGTTATGCGTTATGCTTTATGCGTTATGCGTTATGCGTTATGCGTTATGCGTTATGCGTTATGCATTATGCGTTATGCGTTATGCATTATGCGTTATGCGTTATCCGTTATACGTTATGCGTTATGCGTTATGCGTTATGCGTTATGCGTTATGCGTTATGCGTTATGCGTTATGCGTTATGCGTTATGCGTTATGCGTTATGCGTTATGCGTTATGCGTTATGCGTTATGCGTTATGCGTTTTGCGTTATGCGTCATGCGTTATGTGTTATGTGTTATACGTTTGCGTTATGCGTTAGGCGTCATGCGTTATGCTTTATGCGTTTGCGTTATGCGTAATGCGTTATGCGTTATGTGTTTTGCGTTATGCGTCATGCGTTATGTGTTATGTGTTATGCGTTATGCGTTATGCGTTATGCGTTATGCGTTATGCGTTATGCGTTATGCGTTATGCGTTATGCGTTATCCTTTATGTGTTATGCGTTATGCGTTATGCGTTATGCGTTATGCGTTATGCGTTATGCGTTATGCGTTATGCGTTATGCTTATGCGTTATGCGTTATGAGTTATACGTTATGCGTTATGCGTTATGGGTTATGTTTTATGCGTTATGCGTTATGCGTTATGCGTTATGCGTTATGCGTTATGCGTTATGCGTTATGCGTTATGCGTTATGCGTTATGCTTTATACGTTATGCGTTATGCGTTATGCGTTATGCGTTATGCGTTATGCGTTATGCGTTATGCGTTATGCGTTATGCGTTATGCGTTATGCTTTATGCGTTATGCGTTATGCGTTATGCGTTATGCGTTGTGCGTTATAGGTTTGCGTTATGCGTTATGCGTTATGCGTTATGCTTTATGCGTTATGCGTTATGCGTTATGCGTTATGCGTTATGCGTTATGCGTTATGCGTTATGCGTTATGCGTTATGCGTTATGCGTTATGCGTTATGCGTTATGCGTGATGCGTTATGCGTTATGCGTGATGCGTTATGCGTTATGCGTTATGCGTTTTGCGTTATGCGTCAGGCGTTATGTGTTATGTGTTATACGTTTGCGTTATGCGTTAGGCGTCATGCGTTATGCTTTATGCGTTATGCGTTATGCGTTATGCTTTATGCGTTATGCGTTATGCTTTATGCGTTATGCATGATCCGTTTTGCGTTAGGCGTTATACGTTTGCGTTATGCGTTATGCGTTATGCTTTATGCTTTATGCGTTATGCGTTATGCATGATCCCTTATGCGTTTGGCGTTATGCGTTATGCGTGATCCGTTATGCGTTAGGCGTTATGCGTTATGCGTTATGCATTTTGCGTTATGCGCCATGCGTTATGCGTTATGAGTTATGCGTTATGCGTTATGCGTTATGCGTTATGAGTTATGCGTTATGCGTTATGCGTTATGCGTTCTGTGTTGTGCGTTGTGCGTTGTGCGTTATGCGTTATGCGTTATGCGTTACGGGTTATGGGTTATACGTTATGCGTTATGCGTTATACATTTTGCGTTATGCGTCATGCGTTATACGGTATGAGTTATGCGTTATGCGTTATGCGTTATGCGTTATGCGTTATACGGTTTGAGATATGCGTTATGCGTTATACGGTTTGAGTTATGCGTTATGCGTTATGCGTTATACGTTATTGGTTTATGCGTTATGCGTTATGCGTTTTGCGTTATGCGTTATGGGTTATGTTTTATGCGTAGTGCGTTATGCGTTATGCGTTATGCGTTATGCGTTATGCGTTATGCGTTATGCGTTATGCGTTATGCGTTATGCGTTATGCGTTATGCGTTATACTTTATGCGTTATGCGTGATCCGTTATGCGTTATGTGTTATGCGTTATGCGTTATGCGTTATGCGTTATGCGTTATGCGTTATGCGTTATGGGTTATGTTTTATGCGTTATGCGTTATGCGTTATGCGTTATGCGTTATGCGTTATGCGTTATGCGTTATGCGTTATGCGTTATGCGTTATGCGTTATGCGTTATGCGTTATGCTTTATGCGTTATGCGTTATGCGTTATGCATTTTGCGTTATGCGCTATGCGTTATGCGTAATAAGTTATGCGTTATGCGTTATGCGTTATGCTTATGCGTTATGCGTTATTAGTTATACGTTATGCGTTATGCGTTATGCGTTATGCGTTATGCGTTATATGTTATGCGGTATGCGTTATGCGTTATGCGTTATGCGTTATGCGTTATGCGTTATGCGTTATGCGTTATGCGTTATGCGTTATGCGTTATGCGTTATGCGTTATGCGTTATGCGTTATTCGTTATGCGTTTTGCGTTATGCGTCATGCGTTATGTGTTATGTGTTATACGTTTGCGTTATGCGTTAGGCGTCATGCGTTATGCTTTATGCGTTATGCGTTATGCGTTATGCGTTTTGCGTTATGCGTCATGCGTTATGTGTTATGTGTTATACGTTTGCGTTATGCGTTAGGCGTCATGCGTTATGCTTTATGCGTTTGCGTTATGCGTAATGCGTTATGCGTTATGTGTTTTGCGTTATGCATCATGCGTTATGTGTTATGTGTTATACGTTTGCGTTATGCGTTAGGCGTCATGCGTTATGCTTTATGCGTTATGCGTTATGCGTTATGCGTGATGCGTTATGCTTATGCGTTATGCGTTATGAGTTATACGTTATGCGTTATGCGTTTTGCGTTATGCGTTATGCGTTATGGGTTATGTTTTATGTGTTATGCGTTATGCGTTATGCGTTATGCGTTGTTCGTTATGCGTTATGCGTTGGGCGTTATACGTTTGCGTTATGCGTTATGCGTTATGCGTTGTGCTTTATGCGTTATGCGTTATGCGTTATGAGTTATGCGTTATGCGTTATGCGTTATGCGTTATGCGTTATGCGTTATGCGATATGCGTTATGCGTTATGCGTTATGCGTTGTGCGTTATACGTTTGCGTTATGCGTTAGGCGTTATGCTTTATGGGTTATGCGTTATGCGTTATGCGTTATGCGTTATGCGTTATGCGTTATGCTTTATGCGTTATGCGTTATGCGTTATGCGTTATGCGTTATGCGTTATGCATTATGCGTTATGCGTTATGCATTATGCGTTATGCGTTATGCGTTATACGTTATGCGTTATGCGTTATGCGTTATGCGTTATGCGTTATGCGTTATGCGTTATGCGTTATGCGTTATGCGTTATGCGTTATGCGTTATGCGTTATGCGTTATGCTTTATACGTTATGCGTTATGCGTTATGCGTTATGCGTTATGCGTTATACGTTATGCGTTATGCGTTATGCGTTATGCGTTATGCGTTATGCGTTATGCGTTATGCGTTATGCGTTATGCGTTATGCGTTATGCGTTATGCTTTATGTGTTATGCGTTATGCGTTATGCGTTATGCGTTATGCGTTATGCGTTATGCGTTATGCGTTATGCGTTATGCGTTATGCGTTATGCGTTATGCGTTATGCGTTATGCGTTATGCGTTATGCGTTATGCGTTATGCGTTATGCGTTATTCGTTATGCGTTTTGCGTTATGCGTCATGCGTTATGTGTTATGTGTTATACGTTTGCGTTATGCGTTAGGCGTCATGCGTTATGCTTTATGCGTTATGCGTTATGCGTTATGCGTTATGCGTTTTGCGTTATGCATCATGCGTTATGTGTTATGTGTTATACGTTTGCGTTATGCGTTAGGCGTCATGTGTTATGCTTTATGCGTTTGCGTTATGCGTAATGCGTTATGCGTTATGTGTTTTGCGTTATGCGTCATGCGTTATGTGTTATGTGTTATACGTTTGCGTTATGCGTTAGGCGTCATGCGTTATGCTTTATGCGTTATGTGTTATGCGTTATGCGTGATGCGTTATGCTTATGCGTTATGCGTTATGAGTTATACGTTATGCGTTATGCGTTTTGCGTTATGCGTTATGCGTTATGGGTTATGTTTTATGTGTTATGCGTTATGCGTTATGCGTTATGCGTTGTTCGTTATGCGTTATGCGTTGGGCGTTATACGTTTGCGTTATGCGTTATGCGTTATGCGTTGTGCTTTATGCGTTATGCGTTATGCGTTATGAGTTATAAGTTATGCGTTATGCGTTATGCGTTATGCGTTATGCTTTATACGTTATGCGTTATGCGTTATGCGTTATGCGTTATGCGTTATGCGTTATGCGTTATGCGTTATGCGTTATGCTTTATGCGTTATGCGTTATGCGTTATGCGTTATGCGTTATGCATTATGCGTTATGCGTTATGCATTATGCGTTATGCGTTATGCGTTATACGTTATGCGTTATGCGTTATGCGTTATGCGTTATGCGTTATGCGTTATGCGTTATGCGTTATGCGTTATGCGTTATGCGTTATGCGTTATGCGTTATGCGTTATGCGTTATGCGTTATGCGTTATGCGTTATGCGTTATGCGTTATGCTTTATACGTTATGCGTTTTGCGTTATGCGTTATGCGTTATGCGTTATGCGTTATGCGTTATGCGTTATGCGTTATGCGTTATGCGTTATGCATTTTGCGTTATGCGCTATGCGTTATGCGTAATAAGTTATGCGTTATGCGTTATGCGTTATGCTTATGCGTTATGCGTTATGAGTTATACGTTATGCGTTATGCGTTATGCGTTATGCGTTATGCGTTATATGTTATGCGGTATGCGTTATGCGTTATGCGTTATGCGTTATGCGTTATGCGTTATGCGTTATGCGTTATGCGTTATGCGTTATGCGTTATGCGTTATGCGTTATTCGTTATGCATTATGCGTTATGCGTTATGCATTATGCGTTATGCGTTATGCGTTATACGTTATGCGTTATGCGTTATGCGTTATGCGTTATGCGTTATGCGTTATGCGTTATGCGTTATGCGTTATGCGTTATGCGTTATGCGTTATGCTTTATGCGTTATGCGTTATGCGTTATGCGTTATGCGTTATGCGTTATGCATTATGCGTTATGCGTTATGCATTATGCGTTATGCGTTATGCGTTATACGTTATGCGTTATGCGTTATGCGTTATGCGTTATGCGTTATGCGTTATGCGTTATGCGTTATGCGTTATGCGTTATGCGTTATGCGTTATGCGTTATGCGTTATGCGTTATGCGTTATGCGTTATGCGTTATGCGTTATGCGTTATGCTTTATACGTTATGCGTTTTGCGTTATGCGTTATGCGTTATGCGTTATGCGTTATGCGTTATGCGTTATGCGTTATGCGTTATGCATTTTGCGTTATGCGCTATGCGTTATGCGTAATAAGTTATGCGTTATGCGTTATGCGTTATGCTTATGCGTTATGCGTTATGCGTTATGAGTTATACGTTATGCGTTATGCGTTATGCGTTATGCGTTATGCGTTATGCGTTATATGTTATGCGGTATGCGTTATGCGTTATGCGTTATGCGTTATGCGTTATGCGTTATGCGTTATGCGTTATGCGTTATGCGTTATGCGTTATGCGTTATGCGTTATGCGTTATGCGTTATTCGTTATGCGTTTTGCGTTATGCGTCATGCGTTATGTGTTATGTGTTATACGTTTGCGTTATGCGTTAGGCGTCATGCGTTATGCTTTATGCGTTATGCGTTATGCGTTATGCGTTATGCGTTTTGCGTTATGCGTCATGCGTTATGTGTTATGTGTTATACGTTTGCGTTATGCGTTAGGCGTCATGCGTTATGCTTTATGCGTTTGCGTTATGCGTAATGCGTTATGCGTTATGTGTTTTGCGTTATGCGTCATGCGTTATGTGTTATGTGTTATACGTTTGCGTTATGCGTTAGGCGTCATGCGTTATGCTTTATGCGTTATGCGTTATGCGTTATGCGTGATGCGTTATGCGTTATGCGTTATGCGTTATGCGTTATGCGTTATGCGTTATGCGTTATGCGTTATGCGTTATGCGTTATGCGTTATGCGTTATGCTTTATACGTTATGCGTTTTGCGTTATGCGTTATGCGTTATGCGTTATGCGTTATGCGTTATGCGTTATGCGTTATGCGTTATGCGTTAGGCGTTATGCATTTTGCGTTATGCGCTATGCGTTATGCGTAATAAGTTATGCGTTATGCGTTATGCGTTATGCTTATGCGTTATGCGTTATGAGTTATACGTTATGCGTTATGCGTTATGCGTTATGCGTTATGCGTTATGCGTTATATGTTATGCGGTATGCGTTATGCGTTATGCGTTATGCGTTATGCGTTATGCGTTATGCGTTATGCGTTATGCGTTATGCGTTATGCGTTATGCGTTATGCGTTATGCGTTATTCGTTATGCGTTTTGCGTTATGCGTCATGCGTTATGTGTTATGTGTTATACGTTTGCGTTATGCGTTAGGCGTCATGCGTTATGCTTTATGCGTTATGCGTTATGCGTTATGCGTTTTGCGTTATGCGTCATGCGTTATGTGTTATGTGTTATACGTTTGCGTTATGCGTTAGGCGTCATGCGTTATGCTTTATGCGTTTGCGTTATGCGTAATGCGTTATGCGTTATGTGTTTTGCGTTATGCGTCATGCGTTACGTGTTATGTGTTATACGTTTGCGTTATGCGTTAGGCGTCATGCGTTATGCTTTATGCGTTATGCGTTATGCGTTATGCGTGATGCGTTATGCTTATGCGTTATGCGTTATGAGTTATACGTTATGCGTTATGCGTTTTGCGTTATGCGTTATGCGTTATGGGTTATGTTTTATGTGTTATGCGTTATGCGTTATGCGTTATGCGTTGTTCGTTATGCGTTATGCGTTGGGCGTTATACGTTTGCGTTATGCGTTATGCGTTATGCGTTGTGCTTTATGCGTTATGCGTTATGCGTTATGAGTTATAAGTTATGCGTTATGCGTTATGCGTTATGCGTTATGCGTTATGCGTTATGCGTTATGCGTTATGCGTTATGCGTTATGCGTTGTGCGTTATACGTTTGCGTTATGCGTTAGGCGTTATGCTTTATGGGTTATGCGTTATGCGTTATGCGTTATGCGTTATGCGTTATGCTTTATGCGTTATGCGTTATGCGTTATGCGTTATGCGTTATGCGTTATGCATTATGCGTTATGCGTTATGCATTATGCGTTATGCGTTATGCGTTATACGTTATGCGTTATGCGTTATGCGTTATGCGTTATGCGTTATGCGTTATGCGTTATGCGTTATGCGTTATGCGTTATGCGTTATGCGTTATGCGTTATGCGTTATGCTTTATACGTTATGCGTTATGCGTTATGCGTTATGCGTTATGCGTTATGCGTTATGCGTTATGCGTTATGCGTTATGCGTTATGCGTTATGCGTTATGCGTTATGCGTTATGCGTTATGCGTTATGCGTTATGCGTTATGCGTTATGCGTTATGCGTTATGCTTTATGCGTTATGCGTTATGCGTTATGCGTTATGCGTTATGCGTTATGCGTTATTCGTTATGCGTTTTGCGTTATGCGTCATGCGTTATGTGTTATGTGTTATACGTTTGCGTTATGCGTTAGGCGTCATGCGTTATGCTTTATGCGTTATGCGTTATGCGTTATGCGTTATGCGTTATGCGTTTTGCGTTATGCGTCATGCGTTATGTGTTATGTGTTATACGTTTGCGTTATGCGTTAGGCGTCATGCGTTATGCGTTATATGTTATGCGTTATGCGTTATGCGTTATGCGTTATGCGTAATAAGTTATGCGTTATGCGTTATGCGTTATGCTTATGCGTTATGCGTTATGAGTTATACGTTATGCGTTATGCGTTATGCGTTATGCGTTATGCGTTATGCGTTATGCGTTATATGTTATGCGGTATGCGTTATGCGTTATGCGTTATGCGTTATGCGTTATGCGTTATGCGTTATGCGTTATGCGTTATGCGTTATGCGTTATGCGTTATGCGTTATGCGTTATTCGTTATGCGTTTTGCGTTATGCGTCATGCGTTATGTGTTATGTGTTATACGTTTGCGTTATGCGTTAGGCGTCATGCGTTATGCTTTATGCGTTATGCGTTATGCGTTATGCGTTTTGCGTTATGCGTCATGCGTTATGTGTTATGTGTTATACGTTTGCGTTATGCGTTAGGCGTCATGCGTTATGCTTTATGCGTTTGCGTTATGCGTAATGCGTTATGCGTTATGTGTTTTGCGTTATGCGTCATGCGTTACGTGTTATGTGTTATACGTTTGCGTTATGCGTTAGGCGGCATGCGTTATGCTTTATGCGTTATGCGTTATGCGTTATGCGTGATGCGTTATGCTTATGCGTTATGCGTTATGAGTTATACGTTATGCGTTATGCGTTTTGCGTTATGCGTTATGCGTTATGGGTTATGTTTTATGTGTTATGCGTTATGCGTTATGCGTTATGCGTTGTTCGTTATGCGTTATGCGTTGGGCGTTATACGTTTGCGTTATGCGTTATGCGTTATGCGTTGTGCTTTATGCGTTATGCGTTATGCGTTATGAGTTATAAGTTATGCGTTATGCGTTATGCGTTATGCGTTATGCGTTATGCGTTATGCGTTATGCGTTATGCGTTATGCGTTATGCGTTGTGCGTTATACGTTTGCGTTATGCGTTAGGCGTTATGCTTTATGGGTTATGCGTTATGCGTTATGCGTTATGCGTTATGCGTTATGCTTTATGCGTTATGCGTTATGCGTTATGCGTTATGCGTTATGCGTTATGCATTATGCGTTATGCGTTATGCATTATGCGTTATGCGTTATGCGTTATACGTTATGCGTTATGCGTTATGCGTTATGCGTTATGCGTTATGCGTTATGCGTTATGCGTTATGCGTTATGCGTTATGCGTTATGCGTTATGCGTTATGCTTTATACGTTATGCGTTATGCGTTATGCGTTATGCGTTATGCGTTATGCGTTATGCGTTATGCGTTATGCGTTATGCGTTATGCGTTATGCGTTATGCGTTATGCGTTATGCGTTATGCGTTATGCGTTATGCGTTATGCGTTATGCGTTATGCGTTATGCTTTATGCGTTATGCGTTATGCGTTATGCGTTATGCGTTATGCGTTATGCGTTATTCGTTATGCGTTTTGCGTTATGCGTTATGCGTTATGTGTTATGTGTTATACGTTTGCGTTATGCGTTAGGCGTCATGCGTTATGCTTTATGCGTTATGCGTTATGCGTTATGCGTTATGCGTTATGCGTTTTGCGTTATGCGTCATGCGTTATGTGTTATGTGTTATACGTTTGCGTTATGCGTTAGGCGTCATGCGTTATGCTTTATGCGTTTGCGTTATGCGTAATGCGTTATGCGTTATGTGTTTTGCGTTATGCGTCATGCGTTATGTGTTATGTGTTATACGTTTGCGTTATGCGTTAGGCGTCATGCGTTATGCTTTATGCGTTATGCGTTATGCGTTATGCGTTATGCGTTATGCGTGATGCGTTATGCTTATGCGTTATGCGTTATGAGTTATACGTTATGCGTTATGCGTTTTGCGTTATGCGTTATGCGTTATGGGTTATGTTTTATGCGTTATGCGTTATGCGTTATGCGTTATGCGTTGTTCGTTATGCGTTATGCGTTGGGCGTTATACGTTTGCGTTATGCGTTATGCGTTATGCGTTGAGCTTTATGCGTTATGCGTTATGCGTTATGAGTTATAAGTTATGCGTTATGCGTTATGCGTTATGCGTTATGCGTTATGCGTTATACGGTTTGAGTTATCCGTTATGCGATATACGTTATTGGTTTATGCGTTATGCGTTATGCGTTAAGCGTTTTGCGTTATGCGTTATGCGTTATGCGTTATGCGTTATGCGTTATGCGTTATGAGTTATAAGTTATGCGTTATGCGTTATGCGTTATGCGTTATGCGTTATGCGTTATGCGTTATGCGTTATGCGTTATGCGTTATGCGTTATGCGTTATGCGTTATGCGTTATACTTTATGCGTTATGCGTGATCCGTTATGCGTTATGTGTTATGCGTTATGCGTTATGCGTTATGCGTTATGCGTTATGCGTTATGGGTTATGTTTTATGCGTTATGCGTTATGCGTTATGCGTTATGCGTTATGCGTTTTGCGTTATGCGTTATGCGTTATGCGTTATGCGTTATGCGTTATGCGTTATGCTTTATGCGTTATGCGTTATGCGTTATTCATTTTGCGTTATGCGCTATGCGTTATGCGTAATAAGTTATGCGTTATGCGTTATGCGTTATGCTTATGCGTTATGCGTTATGAGTTATACGTTATGCGTTATGCGTTATGCGTTATGCGTTATGCGTTATATGTTATGCGGTATGCGCTATGCGTTATGCGTTATGCGTTATGCGTTATGCGTTATGCGTTATGCGTTATGCGTTATGCGTTATGCGTTATGCGTTATGCGTTATGCGTTATGCGTTATGCGTTATGCGTTATGCGTTATGCGTTATGCGTTATGCGTTATTCGTTATGCGTTTTGCGTTATGCGTCATGCGTTATGTGTTATGTGTTATACGTTTGCGTTATGCGTTAGGCGTCATGCGTTATGCTTTATGCGTTATGCGTCATGCGTTATGCTTTATGCGTTTGCGTTATGCGTAATGCGTTATGCGTTATGTGTTTTGCGTTATGCGTCATGCGTTATGTGTTATGTGTTATACGTTTGCGTTATGCGTTAGGCGTCATGCGTTATGCTTTATGCGTTATGCGTTATGCGTTATGCGTGATGCGTTATGCTTATGCGTTATGCGTTATGAGTTATACGTTATGCGTTATGCGTTTTGCGTTATGCGTTATGCGTTATGCGTTATGGGTTATGTTTTATGTGTTATGCGTTATGCGTTATGCGTTATGCGTTGTTCGTTATGCATTATGCGTTGGGCGTTATACGTTTGCGTTATGCGTTATGCGTTATGCGTTGTGCTTTATGCGTTATGCGTTATGCGTTATGAGTTATAAGTTATGCGTTATGCGTTATGCGTTATGCGTTATGCTTTATACGTTATGCGTTATGCGTTATGCGTTATGCGTTATGCGTTATGCGTTATGCGTTATGCGTTATGCTTTATGCGTTATGCGTTATGCGTTATGCGTTATGCGTTATGCATTATGCGTTATGCGTTATGCATTATGCGTTATGCGTTATGCGTTATACGTTATGCGTTATGCGTTATGCGTTATGCGTTATGCGTTATGCGTTATGCGTTATGCGTTATGCGTTATGCGTTATGCGTTATGCGTTATGCGTTATGCGTTATGCGTTATGCTTTATACGTTATGCGTTATGCGTTATGCGTTATGCGTTATGCGTTATGCGTTATGCGTTATGCGTTATGCGTTATGCGTTATGCGTTATGCGTTATGCGTTATGCGTTATGCGTTATGCGTTATGCGTTATGCGTTATGCGTTATGCGTTAGGCGTTATGCATTTTGCGTTATGCGCTATGCGTTATGCGTAATAAGTTATGCGTTATGCGTTATGCGTTATGCTTATGCGTTATGCGTTATGAGTTATACGTTATGCGTTATGCGTTATGCGTTATGCGTTATGCGTTATATGTTATGCGGTATGCGTTATGCGTTATGCGTTATGCGTTATGCGTTATGCGTTATGCGTTATGCGTTATGCGTTATGCGTTATGCGTTATGCGTTATGCGTTATGCGTTATTCGTTATGCGTTTTGCGTTATGCGTCATGCGTTATGTGTTATGTGTTATACGTTTGCGTTATGCGTTAGGCGTCATGCGTTATGCTTTATGCGTTATGCGTTATGCGTTATGCGTTATGCGTTTTGCGTTATGCGTCATGCGTTATGTGTTATGTGTTATACGTTTGCGTTATGCGTTAGGCGTCATGCGTTATGCTTTATGCGTTTGCGTTATGCGTAATGCGTTATGCGTTATGTGTTTTGCGTTATGCGTCATGCGTTACGTGTTATGTGTTATACGTTTGCGTTATGCGTTAGGCGTCATGCGTTATGCTTTATGCGTTATGCGTTATGCGTTATGCGTGATGCGTTATGCTTATGCGTTATGCGTTATGAGTTATACGTTATGCGTTATGCGTTTTGCGTTATGCGTTATGCGTTATGGGTTATGTTTTATGTGTTATGCGTTATGCGTTATGCGTTATGCGTTGTTCGTTATGCGTTATGCGTTGGGCGTTATACGTTTGCGTTATGCGTTATGCGTTATGCGTTGTGCTTTATGCGTTATGCGTTATGCGTTATGAGTTATAAGTTATGCGTTATGCGTTATGCGTTATGCGTTATGCGTTATGCGTTATGCGTTATGCGTTATGCGTTATGCGTTATGCGTTGTGCGTTATACGTTTGCGTTATGCGTTAGGCGTTATGCTTTATGGGTTATGCGTTATGCGTTATGCGTTATGCGTTATGCGTTATGCTTTATGCGTTATGCGTTATGCGTTATGCGTTATGCGTTATGCGTTATGCATTATGCGTTATGCGTTATGCATTATGCGTTATGCGTTATGCGTTATACGTTATGCGTTATGCGTTATGCGTTATGCGTTATGCGTTATGCGTTATGCGTTATGCGTTATGCGTTATGCGTTATGCGTTATGCGTTATGCTTTATACGTTATGCGTTATGCGTTATGCGTTATGCGTTATGCGTTATGCGTTATGCGTTATGCGTTATGCGTTATGCGTTATGCGTTATGCGTTATGCGTTATGCGTTATGCGTTATGCGTTATGCGTTATGCGTTATGCGTTATGCGTTATGCGTTATGCGTTATGCGTTATGCTTTATGCGTTATGCGTTATGCGTTATGCGTTATGCGTTATGCGTTATGCGTTATTCGTTATGCGTTTTGCGTTATGCGTCATGCGTTATGTGTTATGTGTTATACGTTTGCGTTATGCGTTAGGCGTCATGCGTTATGCTTTATGCGTTATGCGTTATGCGTTATGCGTTATGCGTTATGCGTTTTGCGTTATGCGTCATGCGTTATGTGTTATGTGTTATACGTTTGCGTTATGCGTTAGGCGTCATGCGTTATGCTTTATGCGTTTGCGTTATGCGTAATGCGTTATGCGTTATGTGTTTTGCGTTATGCGTCATGCGTTATGTGTTATGTGTTATACGTTTGCGTTATGCGTTAGGCGTCATGCGTTATGCTTTATGCGTTATGCGTTATGCGTTATGCGTTATGCGTTATGCGTGATGCGTTATGCTTATGCGTTATGCGTTATGAGTTATACGTTATGCGTTATGCGTTTTGCGTTATGCGTTATGCGTTATGGGTTATGTTTTATGCGTTATGCGTTATGCGTTATGCGTTATGCGTTGTTCGTTATGCGTTATGCGTTGGGCGTTATACGTTTGCGTTATGCGTTATGCGTTATGCGTTGAGCTTTATGCGTTATGCGTTATGCGTTATGAGTTATAAGTTATGCGTTATGCGTTATGCGTTATGCGTTATGCGTTATGCGTTATACGGTTTGAGTTATCCGTTATGCGATATACGTTATTGGTTTATGCGTTATGCGTTATGCGTTAAGCGTTTTGCGTTATGCGTTATGCGTTATGCGTTATGCGTTATGCGTTATGCGTTATGCGTTATGAGTTATAAGTTATGCGTTATGCGTTATGCGTTATGCGTTATGCGTTATGCGTTATGCGTTATGCGTTATGCGTTATGCGTTATGCGTTATGCGTTATACTTTATGCGTTATGCGTGATCCGTTATGCGTTATGTGTTATGCGTTATGCGTTATGCGTTATGCGTTATGCGTTATGCGTTATGGGTTATGTTTTATGCGTTATGCGTTATGCGTTATGCGTTATGCGTTATGCGTTTTGCGTTATGCGTTATGCGTTATGCGTTATGCGTTATGCGTTATGCGTTATGCTTTATGCGTTATGCGTTATGCGTTATGCATTTTGCGTTATGCGCTATGCGTTATGCGTAATAAGTTATGCGTTATGCGTTATGCGTTATGCTTATGCGTTATGCGTTATGAGTTATACGTTATGCGTTATGCGTTATGCGTTATGCGTTATGCGTTATATGTTATGCGGTATGCGCTATGCGTTATGCGTTATGCGTTATGCGTTATGCGTTATGCGTTATGCGTTATGCGTTATGCGTTATGCGTTATGCGTTATGCGTTATGCGTTATGCGTTATGCGTTATGCGTTATGCGTTATGCGTTACGCGTTATTCGTTATGCGTTTTGCGTTATGCGTCATGCGTTATGTGTTATGTGTTATACGTTTGCGTTATGCGTTAGGCGCCATGCGTTATGCTTTATGCGTTATGCGTCATGCGTTATGCTTTATGCGTTTGCGTTATGCGTAATGCGTTATGCGTTATGTGTTTTGCGTTATGCGTCATGCGTTATGTGTTATGTGTTATACGTTTGCGTTATGCGTTAGGCGTCATGCGTTATGCTTTATGCGTTATGCGTTATGCGTTATGCGTGATGCGTTATGCTTATGCGTTATGCGTTATGAGTTATACGTTATGCGTTATGCGTTTTGCGTTATGCGTTATGCGTTATGCGTTATGGGTTATGTTTTATGTGTTATGCGTTATGCGTTATGCGTTATGCGTTGTTCGTTATGCATTATGCGTTGGGCGTTATACGTTTGCGTTATGCGTTATGCGTTATGCGTTGTGCTTTATGCGTTATGCGTTATGCGTTATGAGTTATAAGTTATGCGTTATGCGTTATGCGTTATGCGTTATGCTTTATACGTTATGCGTTATGCGTTATGCGTTATGCGTTATGCGTTATGCGTTATGCGTTATGCGTTATGCTTTATGCGTTATGCGTTATGCGTTATGCGTTATGCGTTATGCATTATGCGTTATGCGTTATGCATTATGCGTTATGCGTTATGCGTTATACGTTATGCGTTATGCGTTATGCGTTATGCGTTATGCGTTATGCGTTATGCGTTATGCGTTATGCGTTATGCGTTATGCGTTATGCGTTATGCGTTATGCGTTATGCGTTATGCGTTATGCTTTATACGTTATGCGTTATGCGTTATGCGTTATGCGTTATGCGTTATGCGTTATGCGTTATGCGTTATGCGTTATGCGTTATGCGTTATGCGTTATGCGTTATGCGTTATGCGTTATGCGTTATGCGTTATGCGTTATGCTTTATGTGTTATGCGTTATGCGTGATGCGTTATGCGTTATGCGTTATGCGTTATGCGTTATGCGTTATGCGTTATGCGTTATGCGTTATGCGTTATGCTTTATGCGTTATGCGTTATGCGTTATGCGTTATGCGTTATGCGTTATGCGTTATTCGTTATGCGTTTTGCGTTATGCGTCATGCGTTATGTGTTATGTGTTATACGTTTGCGTTATGCGTTAGGCGTCATGCGTTATGCTTTATGCGTTATGCGTTATGAGTTATGCGTTATGCGTTATGCGTTATGCGTTATGCGTTTTGCGTTATGCGTCATGCGTTATGTGTTATGTGTTATACGTTTGCGTTATGCGTTAGGCGTCATGCGTTATGCTTTATGCGTTTGCGTTATGCGTAATGCGTTATGCGTTATGTGTTTTGTGTTATGCGTCATGCGTTATGTGTTATGTGTTATACGTTTGCGTTATGCGTTAGGCGTCATGCGTTATGCTTTATGCGTTATGCGTTATGCGTTATGCGTTATGCGTTATGCGTTATGCGTGATGCGTTATGCTTATGCGTTATGCGTTATGAGTTATACGTTATGCGTTATGCGTTTTGCGTTATGCGTTATGCGTTATGGGTTATGTTTTATGCGTTATGCGTTATGCGTTATGCGTTATGCGTTGTTCGTTATGCGTTATGCGTTGGGCGTTATACGTTTGCGTTATGCGTTATGCGTTATGCGTTGTGCTTTATGCGTTATGCGTTATGCGTTATGAGTTATAAGTTATGCGTTATGCGTTATGCGTTATGCGTTATGCGTTATGCGTTATGCGTTATGCATTATGCGTTATGCGTTATGCGTTATGAGTTATAAGTTATGCGTTTTGCGTTATGCGTCAGGCGTTATGTGTTATGTGTTATACGTTTGCGTTATGCGTTAGGCGTCATGCGTTATGCTTTATGCGTTATGCGTTATGCGTTATGCGTTATGCGTTATGCGTGATGCGTTATGCGTTATGCGTTATGCGTTATGCGTTTTGCGTTATGCGTCAGGCGTTATGTGTTATGTGTTATACGTTTGCGTTATGCGTTAGGCGTCATGCGTTATGCTTTATGCGTTATGCTTTATGCGTTATGCATGATCCGTTTTGCGTTAGGCGTTATACGTTTGCGTTATGCGTTATGCGTGATGCTTTATGCTTTATGCGTTATGCGTTATGCATGATCCCTTATGCGTTTGGCGTTATGCGTTATGCGTGATCCGTTATGCGTTAGGCGTTATGCGTTATGCGTTATGCATTTTGCGTTATGCGCCATGCGTTATGCGTTATGAGTTATGCGTTATGCGTTATGCGTTAAGCGTTATGAGTTATGCGTTATGCGTTATGCGTTATGCGTTCTGTGTTGTGCGTTGTGCGTTGTGCGTTATGCGTTATGCGTTATGGGTTATGGGTTATACGTTATGCGTTATGCGTTATACATTTTGCGTTATGCGTTATGCGTTATACGGTATGAGTTATGCGTTATGCGTTATGCGTTATGCGTTATGCGTTATGCGTTATACGGTTTGAGATATGCGTTATGCGTTATACGGTTTGAGTTATGCGTTATGCGTTATACGTTATTGGTTTATGCGTTATGCGTTATGCGTTATGCGTTATGCGTTTTGCGTTATGCGTTATGGGTTATGTTTTATGCGTTGTGCGTTATGCGTTATGCGTTATGCGTTATGCGTTATGCGTTATGCGTTATGCGTTATGCGTTATGCGTTATGCGTTATGCGTTATGCGTTTTGCGTTATGCGTTATGCGTTATGGGTTATGTTTTATGCGTTATGCGATATGCGTTATGCGTTATGCGTTGTTCGTTATGCGTTATGCGTTGAGCGTTATACGTTTGCGTTATGCGTTATGCGTTATGCGTTATGCGTTATGCTTTATGCGTTATGCGTTATGCGTTATGCGTTATGCGTTATGCATTTTGCGTTATGCGCCATGCGTTATGCGTTATGAGTTATGCGTTATGCGTTATGCGTTATGCGTTATGCGTTATGCGTTATGCGTTATGCGTTATACGGTTTGAGTTATCCGTTATGCGATATACGTTATTGGTTTATGCGTTATGCGTTATGCGTTAAGCGTTATGCGTTATGCGTTATGCGTTATGCGTTATGCGTTATGCGTTATGCGTTATGCGTTATGAGTTATAAGTTATGCGTTATGCGTTATGCGTTATGCGTTATGCGTTATGCGTTATGCGTTATGCGTTATGCGTTATGCGTTATGCGTTATACTTTATGCGTTATGCGTGATCCGTTATGCGTTATGTGTTATGCGTTATGCGTTATGCGTTATGCGTTATGCGTTATGGGTTATGTTTTATGCGTTATGCGTTATGCGTTATGCGTTATGCGTTATGCGTTATGCGTTATGCGTTATGCGTTATGCGTTATGCGTTATGCGTTATGCGTTATGCTTTATGCGTTATGCGTTATGCGTTATGCATTTTGCGTTATGCGCTATGCGTTATGCGTAATAAGTTATGCGTTATGCGTTATGCGTTATGCTTATGCGTTATGCGTTATGAGTTATACGTTATGCGTTATGCGTTATGCGTTATGCGTTATGCGTTATATGTTATGCGGTATGCGTTATGCGTTATGCGTTATGCGTTATGCGTTATGCGTTATGCGTTATGCGTTATGCGTTATGCGTTATGCGTTATGCGTTATCTGTTATGCGTTATGCGTTATGCGTTATGCGTTATGCGTTATGCGTTATGCGTTATGCGTTATTCGTTATGCGTTTTGCGTTATGCGTCATGCGTTATGTGTTATGTGTTATACGTTTGCGTTATGCGTTAGGCGTCATGCGTTATGCTTTATGCGTTATGCGTTATGCGTTATGCGTTATGCGTTATGCGATTTGCGTTATGCGTCATGCGTTATGTGTTATGTGTTATACGTTTGCGTTATGCGTTAGGCGTCATGCGTTATGCTTTATGCGTTTGCGTTATGCGTAATGCGTTATGCGTTATGTGTTTTGCGTTATGCGTCATGCGTTATGTGTTATGTGTTATACGTTTGCGTTATGCGTTAGGCGTCATGCGTTATGCTTTATGCGTTATGCGTTATGCGTTATGCGTTATGCGTTATGCGTTATGCGTTATGCGTGATGCGTTATGCGTGATGCGTTATGCTTATGCGTTATGCGTTATGAGTTATACGTTATGCGTTATGCGTTTTGCGTTATGCGTTATGCGTTATGGGTTATGTTTTATGCGTTATGCGTTATGCGTTATGCGTTATGCGTTGTTCGTTATGCGTTATGCGTTGGGCGTTATACGTTTGCGTTATGCGTTATGCGTTATGCGTTGTGCTTTATGCGTTATGCGTTATGCGTTATGAGTTATAAGTTATGCGTTATGCGTTATGCGTTATGCGTTATGCGTTATGCGTTATGCGTTATGCATTATGCGTTATGCGTTATGCGTTATGAGTTATAAGTTATGCGTTTTGCGTTATGCGTCAGGCGTTATGTGTTATGTGTTATACGTTTGCGTTATGCGTTAGGCGTCATGCGTTATGCTTTATGCGTTATGCGTTATGCGTTATGCGTTATGCGTTATGCGTGATGCGTTATGCGTTATGCGTTATGCGTTTTGCGTTATGCGTCAGGCGTTATGTGTTATGTGTTATACGTTTGCGTTATGCGTTAGGCGTCATGCGTTATGCTTTATGCGTTATGCGTTATGCGTTATGCGTTATGCGTTATGCGTTATGGGTTATGTTTTAAGCGTTATGCGTTATGCGTTATGCGTTATGCGTTGTTCGTTATGCGTTATGCGTTAGGCGTTATGCGTTATGCTTATGCGTTATGCGTTATGAGTTATACGTTATGCGTTATGCGTTATGCGTTATGCGTTATGCGTTATATGTTATGCGGTATGCGCTATGCGTTATGCGTTATGCGTTATGCGTTATGCGTTATGCGTTATGCGTTATGCGTTATGCGTTATGCGTTATGCGTTATGCGTTATGCGTTATGCGTTATGCGTTATGCGTTATGCGTTATGCGTTATGCGTTATGCGTTATGCGTTATGCGTTATGCGTTATTCGTTATGCGTTTTGCGTTATGCGTCATGCGTTATGTGTTATGTGTTATACGTTTGCGTTATGCGTTAGGCGTCATGCGTTATGCTTTATGCGTTATGCGTTATG
Source organism: Lasioglossum morio (assembly GCA_916610235.2). Classification (NCBI taxonomy): domain Eukaryota; kingdom Metazoa; phylum Arthropoda; class Insecta; order Hymenoptera; family Halictidae; genus Lasioglossum; species Lasioglossum morio. The sequence continues at coordinate 1,770,488 of CAKAJA020000423.1, forward strand.
CGTTATGCGTTATGCGTTTTGCGTTATGCGTCATGCGTTATGTGTTATGTGTTATACGTTTGCGTTATGCGTTAGGCGTCATGCGTTATGCTTTATGCGTTTGCGTTATGCGTAATGCGTTATGCGTTATGTGTTTTGCGTTATGCGTCATGCGTTATGTGTTATGTGTTATACGTTTGCGTTATGCGTTAGGCGTCATGCGTTATGCTTTATGCGTTATGCGTTATGCGTTATGCGTGATGCGTTATGCTTATGCGTTATGCGTTATGAGTTATACGTTATGCGTTATGCGTTTTGCGTTATGCGTTATGCGTTATGGGTTATGTTTTATGTGTTATGCGTTATGCGTTATGCGTTATGCGTTGTTCGTTATGCATTATGCGTTGGGCGTTATACGTTTGCGTTATGCGTTATGCGTTATGCGTTGTGCTTTATGCGTTATGCGTTATGCGTTATGAGTTATAAGTTATGCGTTATGCGTTATGCGTTATGCGTTATGCGTTATGCTTTATACGTTATGCGTTATGCGTTATGCGTTATGCGTTATGCGTTATGCGTTATGCGTTATGCGTTATGCGTTATGCGTTATGCGTTATGCGTTATGCGTTATGCGTTATGCGTTATGCGTTATGCGTTATGCGTTATGCTTTATGTGTTATGCGTTATGCGTGATGCGTTATGCGTTATGCGTTATGCGTTATGCGTTATGCGTTATGCGTTATGCGTTATGCGTTATGCGTTATGCGTTATGCGTTATGCTTTATGCGTTATGCGTTATGCGTTATGCGTTATGCGTTATGCGTTATGCGTTATTCGTTATGCGTTTTGCGTTATGCGTCATGCGTTATGTGTTATGTGTTATACGTTTGCGTTATGCGTTAGGCGTCATGCGTTATGCTTTATGCGTTATGCGTTATGCGTTATGCGTTATGCGTTATGCGTTATGCGTTATGCGTTTTGCGTTATGCGTCATGCGTTATGTGTTATGTGTTATACGTTTGCGTTATGCGTTAGGCGTCATGCGTTATGCTTTATGCGTTTGCGTTATGCGTAATGCGTTATGCGTTATGTGTTTTGTGTTATGCGTCATGCGTTATGTGTTATGTGTTATACGTTTGCGTTATGCGTTAGGCGTCATGCGTTATGCTTTATGCGTTATGCGTTATGCGTTATGCGTTATGCGTTATGCGTTATGCGTTATGCGTGATGCGTTATGCTTATGCGTTATGCGTTATGAGTTATACGTTATGCGTTATGCGTTATGCGTTATGCGTTATGCGTTATGCTTTATGCGTTATGCGTTATGCGTTATGCGTTATGCGTTATGCGTTATGCGTTTTGCGTTATGCGTTATGCGTTATGGGTTATGTTTTATGCGTTATGCGATATGCGTTATGCGTTATGCGTTGTTCGTTATGCGTTATGCGTTGAGCGTTATACGTTTGCGTTATGCGTTATGCGTTATGCGTTATGCGTTATGCTTTATGCGTTATGCGTTATGCGTTATGCGTTATGCGTTATGCGTTATGCGTTATGCGTTATGCGTTATGCGTTATGCGTTATGCGTTATGCGTTATGCGTTATGAGTTATAAGTTATGCGTTATGCGTTATGCGTTATGCGTTATGCGTTATGCGTTATGCGTTATGCGTTATGCGTTATGCGTTATGCGTTATGCGTTATACTTTATGCGTTATGCGTGATCCGTTATGCGTTATGTGTTATGCGTTATGCGTTATGCGTTATGCGTTATGCGTTATGCGTTATGCGTTATGCGTTATGGGTTATGTTTTATGCGTTATGCGTTATGCGTTATGCGTTATGCGTTATGCGTTATGCGTTATGCGTTATGCGTTATGCGTTATGCGTTATGCGTTATGCTTTATGCGTTATGCGTTATGCGTTATGCATTTTGCGTTATGCGCTATGCGTTATGCGTAATAAGTTATGCGTTATGCGTTATGCTTATGCGTTATGCGTTATGAGTTATACGTTATGCGTTATGCGTTATGCGTTATGCGTTATGCGTTATATGTTATGCGGTATGCGTTATGCGTTATGCGTTATGCGTTATGCGTTATGCGTTATGCGTTATGCGTTATGCGTTATGCGTTATGCGTTATGCGTTATGCGTTATGCGTTATGCGTTATGCGTTATGCGTTATGCGTTATGCGTTATGCGTTATGCGTTATGCGTTATTCGTTATGCGTTTTGCGTTATGCGTCATGCGTTATGTGTTATGTGTTATACGTTTGCGTTATGCGTTAGGCGTCATGCGTTATGCTTTATGCGTTATGCGTTATGCGTTATGCGTTATGCGTTTTGCGTTATGCGTCATGCGTTATGTGTTATGTGTTATACGTTTGCGTTATGCGTTATGCGTCATGCGTTATGCTTTATGCGTTTGCGTTATGCGTAATGCGTTATGCGTTATGTGTTTTGCGTTATGCGTCATGCGTTATGTGTTATGTGTTATACGTTTGCGTTATGCGTTAGGCGTCATGCGTTATGCTTTATGCGTTATGCGTTATGCGTTATGCGTGATGCGTTATGCTTATGCGTTATGCGTTATGAGTTATACGTTATGCGTTATGCGTTTTGCGTTATGCGTTATGCGTTATGGGTTATGTTTTATGTGTTATGCGTTATGCGTTATGCGTTATGCGTTATGCGTTGTTCGTTATGCGTTATGCGTTGGGCGTTATACGTTTGTGTTATGCGTTATGCGTTATGCGTTGTGCTTTATGCGTTATGCGTTATGCGTTATGAGTTATAAGTTATGCGTTATGCGTTATGCGTTATGCGTTATGCGTTATGCGTTATGCGTTATGCGTTATGCGTTGTGCGTTATGCGTTATGCGTTGTGCGTTAAACGTTTGCGTTATGCGTTAGGCGTTATGCTTTATGGGTTATGCGTTATGCGTTATGCGTTATGCGTTATGCGTTATGCGTTATGCGTTATGCTTTATGCGTTATGCGTTATGCGTTATGCGTTATGCGTTATGCGTTATGCGTTATTCGTTATGCGTTTTGCGTTATGCGTCATGCGTTATGTGTTATGTGTTATACGTTTGCGTTATGCGTTAGGCGTCATGCGTTATGCTTTATGCGTTATGCGTTATGCGTTATGCGTTATGCGTTATGCTTTATGTGTTATGCGTTATGCGTTATGCGTTATGCGTTATGCGTTATGCGTTATGCGTTATGCGTTATGCGTTATGCGTTATGCTTTATGCGTTATGCGTTATGCGTTATGCGTTATGCGTTATTCGTTATGCGTTTTGCGTTATGCGTCATGCGTTATGTGTTATGTGTTATACGTTTGCGTTATGCGTTAGGCGTCATGCGTTATGCTTTATGCGTTATGCGTTATGCGTTATGCGTTATGCGTTATGCGTTATGCGTTTTGCGTTATGCGTCATGCGTTATGTGTTATGTGTTATACGTTTGCGTTATGCGTTAGGCGTCATGCGTTATGCTTTATGCGTTTGCGTTATGCGTAATGCGTTATGCGTTATGTGTTTTGCGTTATGCGTCATGCGTTATGTGTTATGTGTTATACGTTTGCGTTATGCGTTAGGCGTCATGCGTTATGCTTTATGCGTTATGCGTTATGCGTTATGCGTTATGCGTTATGCGTTATGCGTGATGCGTTATGCTTATGCGTTATGCGTTATGAGTTATACGTTATGCGTTATGCGTTTTGCGTTATGCGTTATGGGTTATGTTTTATGCGTTATGCGTTATGCGTTATGCGTTATGCGTTGTTCGTTATGCGTTATGCGTTGGGCGTTATACGTTTGCGTTTTGCGTTATGCGTTATGCCTTGTGCTTTATGCGTTATGCGTTATGCGTTATGAGTTATAAGTTATGCGTTATGCGTTATGCGTTATGCGTTATGCGTTATGCGTTATGCGTTATGCATTATGCGTTATGCGTTATGCGTTGTGCGTTATACGTTTGCGTTATGCGTTAGGCGTTATGCTTTATGGGTTATGCGTTATGCGTTATGCGTTATGCGTTATGCGTTATGCTTTATGCGTTATGCGTTATGCGTTATGCGTTATGCGTTATGCGTTATGCGTTATGCGTTATGCGTTATGCATTATGCGTTATGCGTTATGCGTTATACGTTATGCGTTATGCGTTATGCGTTATGCGTTATGCGTTATGCGTTATGCGTTATGCGTTATGCGTTATGCGTTATGCGTTATGCGTTATGCTTTATACGTTATGCGTTATGCGTTATGCGTTATGCGTTATGCGTTATGCGTTATGCGTTATGCGTTATGCGTTATGCGTTATGCGTTATGCGTTATGCGTTATGCGTCATGCGTTATGCTTTATGCGTTATGCGTTATGCTTCATACGTTATGCGTTATGCGTTATGCGTTATGCGTTATGCGTTATGCGTTATGCGTTATGCGTTATGCGTTATGCGTTATGCGTTATGCGTTATGCGTTATGCTTTATGCGTTATGCGTTATGCGTTATGCATTTTGCGTTATGCGCTATGCGTTATGCGTAATAAGTTATGCGTTATGCGTTATGCGTTATGCTTATGCGTTATGCGTTATGAGTTATACGTTATGCGTTATGCGTTATGCGTTATGCGTTATGCGTTATATGTTATGCGGTATGCGTTATGCGTTATGCGTTATGCGTTATGCGTTATGCGTTATGCGTTATGCGTTATGCGTTATGCGTTATGCGTTATGCGTTATGCGTTATGCGTTATGCGTTATGCGTTATGCGTTATGCGTTATGCGTTATGCGTTATGCGTTATTCGTTATGCGTTTTGCGTTATGCGTCATGCGTTATGTGTTATGTGTTATACGTTTGCGTTATGCGTTAGGCGTCATGCGTTATGCTTTATGCGTTATGCGTTATGCGTTATGCGTTATGCGTTATGCGATTTGCGTTATGCGTCATGCGTTATGTGTTATGTGTTATACGTTTGCGTTATGCGTTAGGCGTCATGCGTTATGCTTTATGCGTTTGCGTTATGCGTAATGCGTTATGCGTTATGTGTTTTGCGTTATGCGTCATGCGTTATGTGTTATGTGTTATACGTTTGCGTTATGCGTTAGGCGTCATGCGTTATGCTTTATGCGTTATGCGTTATGCGTTATGCGTTATGCGTTATGCGTTATGCGTTATGCGTGATGCGTTATGCTTATGCGTTATGCGTTATGAGTTATACGTTATGCGTTATGCGTTTTGCGTTATGCGTTATGCGTTATGGGTTATGTTTTATGCGTTATGCGTTATGCGTTATGCGTTATGCGTTGTTCGTTATGCGTTATGCGTTGGGCGTTATACGTTTGCGTTATGCGTTATGCGTTATGCGTTGTGCTTTATGCGTTATGCGTTATGCGTTATGAGTTATAAGTTATGCGTTATGCGTTATGCGTTATGCGTTATGCGTTATGCGTTATGCATTATGCGTTATGCGTTATGCGTTATGAGTTATAAGTTATGCGTTTTGCGTTATGCGTCAGGCGTTATGTGTTATGTGTTATACGTTTGCGTTATGCGTTAGGCGTCATGCGTTATGCTTTATGCGTTATGCGTTATGCGTTATGCGTTATGCGTTATGCGTGATGCGTTATGCGTTATGCGTTATGCGTTTTGCGTTATGCGTCAGGCGTTATGTGTTATGTGTTATACGTTTGCGTTATGCGTTAGGCGTCATGCGTTATGCTTTATGCGTTATGCGTTATGCGTTATGCGTTATGCGTTATGCGTTATGGGTTATGTTTTAAGCGTTATGCGTTATGCGTTATGCGTTATGCGTTGTTCGTTATGCGTTATGCGTTAGGCGTTATGCGTTATGCTTATGCGTTATGCGTTATGAGTTATACGTTATGCGTTATGCGTTATGCGTTATGCGTTATGCGTTATATGTTATGCGGTATGCGCTATGCGTTATGCGTTATGCGTTATGCGTTATGCGTTATGCGTTATGCGTTATGCGTTATGCGTTATGCGTTATGCGTTATGCGTTATGCGTTATGCGTTATGCGTTATGCGTTATGCGTTATGCGTTATTCGTTATGCGTTTTGCGTTATGCGTCATGCGTTATGTGTTATGTGTTATACGTTTGCGTTATGCGTTAGGCGTCATGCGTTATGCTTTATGCGTTATGCGTTATGCGTTATGCGTTATGCGTTTTGCGTTATGCGTCATGCGTTATGTGTTATGTGTTATACGTTTGCGTTATGCGTTAGGCGTCATGCGTTATGCTTTATGCGTTTGCGTTATGCGTAATGCGTTATGCGTTATGTGTTTTGCGTTATGCGTCATGCGTTATGTGTTATGTGTTATACGTTTGCGTTATGCGTTAGGCGTCATGCGTTATGCTTTATGCGTTATGCGTTATGCGTTATGCGTGATGCGTTATGCTTATGCGTTATGCGTTATGAGTTATACGTTATGCGTTATGCGTTTTGCGTTATGCGTTATGCGTTATGGGTTATGTTTTATGTGTTATGCGTTATGCGTTATGCGTTATGCGTTGTTCGTTATGCATTATGCGTTGGGCGTTATACGTTTGCGTTATGCGTTATGCGTTGTGCTTTATGCGTTATGCGTTATGCGTTATGAGTTATAAGTTATGCGTTATGCGTTATGCGTTATGCGTTATGCGTTATGCTTTATACGTTATGCGTTATGCGTTATGCGTTATGCGTTATGCGTTATGCGTTATGCGTTATGCGTTATGCGTTATGCGTTATGCGTTATGCGTTATGCGTTATGCGTTATGCGTTATGCGTTATGCGTTATGCTTTATGTGTTATGCGTTATGCGTGATGCGTTATGCGTTATGCGTTATGCGTTATGGGTTATGCGTTATGCGTTATGCGTTATGCGTTATGCGTTATGCGTTATGCGTTATGCGTTATGCTTTATGCGTTATGCGTTATGCGTTATGCGTTATGCGTTATGCGTTATGCGTTATTCGTTATGCGTTTTGCGTTATGCGTCATGCGTTATGTGTTATGTGTTATACGTTTGCGTTATGCGTTAGGCGTCATGCGTTATGCTTTATGCGTTATGCGTTATGCGTTATGCGTTATGCGTTATGCGTTATGCGTTATGCGTTTTGCGTTATGCGTCATGCGTTATGTGTTATGTGTTATACGTTTGCGTTATGCGTTAGGCGTCATGCGTTATGCTTTATGCGTTTGCGTTATGCGTAATGCGTTATGCGTTATGTGTTTTGTGTTATGCGTCATGCGTTATGTGTTATGTGTTATACGTTTGCGTTATGCGTTAGGCGTCATGCGTTATGCTTTATGCGTTATGCGTTATGCGTTATGCGTTATGCGTTATGCGTTATGCGTGATGCGTTATGCTTATGCGTTATGCGTTATGAGTTATACGTTATGCGTTATGCGTTATGCGTTATGCGTTATGCGTTATGCGTTATGCGTTATGCGTTATGCGTTATGCGTTATGCGTTATGCGTTATGCGTTTTGCGTTATGCGTTATGCGTTATGGGTTATGTTTTATGCGTTATGCGATATGCGTTATGCGTTATGCGTTGTTCGTTATGCGTTATGCGTTGAGCGTTATACGTTTGCGTTATGCGTTATGCGTTATGCGTTATGCGTTATGCTTTATGCGTTATGCGTTATGCGTTATGCGTTATGCGTTATGCGTTATGCGTTATGCGTTATGCGTTATGCGTTATGCGTTATGAGTTATAAGTTATGCGTTATGCGTTATGCGTTATGCGTTATGCGTTATGCGTTATGCGTTATGCGTTATGCGTTATGCGTTATGCGTTATGCGTTATGCGTTATGCGTTATACTTTATGCGTTATGCGTGATCCGTTATGCGTTATGTGTTATGCGTTATGCGTTATGCGTTATGCGTTATGCGTTATGCGTTATGGGTTATGTTTTATGCGTTATGCGTTATGCGTTATGCGTTATGCGTTATGCGTTATGCGTTATGCGTTATGCGTTATGCGTTATGCGTTATGCGTTATGCTTTATGCGTTATGCGTTATGCGTTATGCATTTTGCGTTATGCGCTATGCGTTATGCGTAATAAGTTATGCGTTATGCGTTATGCTTATGCGTTATGCGTTATGAGTTATACGTTATGCGTTATGCGTTATGCGTTATGCGTTATGCGTTATATGTTATGCGGTATGCGTTATGCGTTATGCGTTATGCGTTATGCGTTATGCGTTATGCGTTATGCGTTATGCGTTATGCGTTATGCGTTATGCGTTATGCGTTATGCGTTATGCGTTATGCGTTATGCGTTATGCGTTATGCGTTATGCGTTATGCGTTATGCGTTATGCGTTATTCGTTATGCGTTTTGCGTTATGCGTCATGCGTTATGTGTTATGTGTTATACGTTTGCGTTATGCGTTAGGCGTCATGCGTTATGCTTTATGCGTTATGCGTTATGCGTTATGCGTTATGCGTTTTGCGTTATGCGTCATGCGTTATGTGTTATGTGTTATACGTTTGCGTTATGCGTTAGGCGTCATGCGTTATGCTTTATGCGTTTGCGTTATGCGTAATGCGTTATGCGTTATGTGTTTTGCGTTATGCGTCATGCGTTATGTGTTATGTGTTATACGTTTGCGTTATGCGTTAGGCGTCATGCGTTATGCTTTATGCGTTATGCGTTATGCGTTATGCGTGATGCGTTATGCTTATGCGTTATGCGTTATGAGTTATACGTTATGCGTTATGCGTTTTGCGTTATGCGTTATGCGTTATGGGTTATGTTTTATGTGTTATGCGTTATGCGTTATGCGTTATGCGTTATGCGTTGTTCGTTATGCGTTATGCGTTGGGCGTTATACGTTTGCGTTATGCGTTATGCGTTATGCGTTGTGCTTTATGCGTTATGCGTTATGCGTTATGAGTTATAAGTTATGCGTTATGCGTTATGCGTTATGCGTTATGCGTTATGCGTTATGCGTTATGCGTTATGCGTTATGCGTTGTGCGTTATGCGTTATGCGTTGTGCGTTAAACGTTTGCGTTATGCGTTAGGCGTTATGCTTTATGGGTTATGCGTTATGCGTTATGCGTTATGCGTTATGCGTTATGCGTTATGCGTTATGCTTTATGCGTTATGCGTTATGCGTTATGCGTTATGCGTTATGCGTTATGCGTTATTCGTTATGCGTTTTGCGTTATGCGTCATGCGTTATGTGTTATGTGTTATACGTTTGCGTTATGCGTTAGGCGTCATGCGTTATGCTTTATGCGTTATGCGTTATGCGTTATGCGTTATGCGTTATGCTTTATGTGTTATGCGTTATGCGTTATGCGTTATGCGTTATGCGTTATGCGTTATGCGTTATGCGTTATGCGTTATGCGTTATGCTTTATGCGTTATGCGTTATGCGTTATGCGTTATGCGTTATGCGTTATGCGTTATTCGTTATGCGTTTTGCGTTATGCGTCATGCGTTATGTGTTATGTGTTATACGTTTGCGTTATGCGTTAGGCGTCATGCGTTATGCTTTATGCGTTATGCGTTATGCGTTATGCGTTATGCGTTATGCGTTATGCGTTTTGCGTTATGCGTCATGCGTTATGTGTTATGTGTTATACGTTTGCGTTATGCGTTAGGCGTCATGCGTTATGCTTTATGCGTTTGCGTTATGCGTAATGCGTTATGCGTTATGTGTTTTGCGTTATGCGTCATGCGTTATGTGTTATGTGTTATACGTTTGCGTTATGCGTTAGGCGTCATGCGTTATGCTTTATGCGTTATGCGTTATGCGTTATGCGTTATGCGTTATGCGTTATGCGTGATGCGTTATGCTTATGCGTTATGCGTTATGAGTTATACGTTATGCGTTATGCGTTTTGCGTTATGCGTTATGGGTTATGTTTTATGCGTTATGCGTTATGCGTTATGCGTTATGCGTTGTTCGTTATGCGTTATGCGTTGGGCGTTATACGTTTGCGTTTTGCGTTATGCGTTATGCCTTGTGCTTTATGCGTTATGCGTTATGCGTTATGAGTTATAAGTTATGCGTTATGCGTTATGCGTTATGCGTTATGCGTTATGCGTTATGCATTATGCGTTATGCGTTATGCGTTGTGCGTTATACGTTTGCGTTATGCGTTAGGCGTTATGCTTTATGGGTTATGCGTTATGCGTTATGCGTTATGCGTTATGCGTTATGCTTTATGCGTTATGCGTTATGCGTTATGCGTTATGCGTTATGCGTTATGCGTTATGCGTTATGCGTTATGCGTTATACGTTATGCGTTATGCGTTATGCGTTATGCGTTATGCGTTATGCGTTATGCGTTATGCGTTATGCGTTATGCGTTATGCGTTATGCGTTATGCGTTATGCTTTATACGTTATGCGTTATGCGTTATGCGTTATGCGTTATGCGTTATGCGTTATGCGTTATGCGTTATGCGTTATGCGTTATGCGTTATGCGTCATGCGTTATGCTTTATGCGTTATGCGTTATGCTTCATACGTTATGCGTTATGCGTTATGCGTTATGCGTTATGCGTTATGCGTTATGCGTTATGCGTTATGCGTTATGCGTTATGCGTTATGCGTTATGCGTTATGCGTTATGCGTTATGCGTTATGCGTTATGCGTTATGCGTTATGCGTTATGCTTTATGTGTTATGCGTTATGCGTTATGCGTTATGCGTTATGCGTTATGCGTTATGCGTTATGCGTTATGCGTTATGCGTTATGCGTTATGCGTTATGCGTTATGCTTTATGCGTTATGCGTTATGCGTTATGCGTTATGCGTTATGCGTTGTGCGTTATACGTTTGCGTTATGCGTTATGCGTTATCCGTTATGCGTTATGCTTTATGCGTTATGCGTTATGCGTTATGCGTTATGCGTTATGCGTTATGCGTTATGCGTTAGGCGTTATGCGTTATGCGTTATGAGTTATGAGTTATAAGTTATGCGTAATGCGTTATGCGTTATGCGTTATGCGTTATGGGTTATGTTTTATGCGTTATGCGTTATGCGTTATGAGTTATAAGTTATGCGTTATGCGTTATGCGTTATGCGTTATGCGTTATGCGTTATACGTTATGCGTTATGCGTTATGCGTTATACGTTATGCGTTATGCGTTATGCGTTATGCGTTATGAGTTATAAGTTATGCGTTATGCGTTATGCGCCATGCGTTATGCGTTATGAGTTATGCGTTATGCGTTATGCGTTATGCGTTATACGTTATGCGTTATGCGTTATGCGTTATACGTTATGCGTTATGCGTTATGCGTTATGCGTTATGAGTTATAAGTTATGCGTTATGCGTTATGCGTTATGCGTGATGCGTTATGCGTTATGCGTTATGCGTTTTGCGTTATGCGTCATGCGTTATGTGTTATACGTTTGCGTTATGCTTTATGCGTTATGCGTTTTGCGTTATGCGTCATGTGTTATGTGTTATGTGTTATACGTTTGCGTTATGCGTTAGGCGTCATGCGTTATGCTTTATGCGTTATGCGTTATGCGTTATGCGTTATGCGTTATGCGTTATGCGTTATGCGTTATGCGTTATGCGTTATGCGTTATGCATTTTGCGTTATGCGCCATGCGTTATGCGTTATGAGGTATGCGTTATGCGTTATGCGTTATGCGTTATGCGTTATACGGTTTGAGTTATCCGTTATGCGTTATACGTTATTGGTTTATGCGTTATGCGTTATGCGTTATGCGTTATGCGTTATGCGTTATGAGTTATAAGTTATGCGTTATGCGTTATGCGTTATGCGTTATGCGTTATGCGTTATGCGTTATGCGTTATGCGTTATGCGTTATGCGTTATGCGTTATGCGTTATGCGTTATGCGTTATGCTTTATACGTTATGCGTTATGCGTTATGCGTTATGCGTTATGCGTTATGCGTTATGCGTTATGCAATATGCGTTATGCGTTATGCGTTATACGTTATGCGTTATGCGTTATGCGTTATGCGTTATGCGTTATGCGTTATGCGTTATGCGTTATGCGTTATGCGTTATGCGTTATGCTTTATGTGTTATGCGTTATGCGTTATGCGTTATGCGTTATGCGTTATGCGTTATGCGTTATGCGTTATGCGTTATGCGTTATGCGTTATGCTTTATGCGTTATGCGTTATGCGTTATGCGTTATGCGTTATGCGTTATGCGTTGTGCGTTATACGTTTGCGTTATGCGTTATGCGTTATCCGTTATGCGTTATGCTTTATGCGTTATGCGTTATGCGTTATGCGTTATGCGTTATGCGTTATGCGTTATGCGTTAGGCGTTATGCGTTATGCGTTATGAGTTATGAGTTATAAGTTATGCGTAATGCGTTATGCGTTATGCGTTATGCGTTATGGGTTATGTTTTATGCGTTATGCGTTATGCGTTATGAGTTATAAGTTATGCGTTATGCGTTATGCGTTATGCGTTATGCGTTATGCGTTATGCGTTATGCGTGATGCGTTATGCGTTATGCGTTATGCGTTTTGCGTTATGCGTCATGCGTTATGTGTTATGTGTTATACGTTTGCGTTATGCGTTAGGCGTCATGCGTTATGCTTTATGCGTTATGCGTTATGCGTTATGCGTTATGCGTTATGCGTTATGCATTTTGCGTTATGCGCCATGCGTTATGCGTTATGAGGTATGCGTTATGCGTTATGCGTTATGCGTTATGCGTTATGCGTTATGCGTTATGCGTTATACGATTTGAGTTATCCGTTATGCGTTATACGTTATTGGTTTATGCGTTATGCGTTATGCGTTATGCGTTATGCGTTATGCGTTATGCGTTATGCGTTATGCGTTATGCGTTATGCGTTATGCGTTATGCGTTATGAGTTATAAGTTATGCGTTATGCGTTATGCGTTATGCGTTATGCGTTATGCGTTTTGCGTTATGCGTCATGCGTTATGTGTTATGTGTTATACGTTTGCGTTATGCGTTATGCGTCATGCGTTATGCTTTATGCGTTATGCGTTATGCGTTATGCGTTATGCGTTATGCGTTATGCGTTATGCGTTATGCGTTATGCGTTATGCGTTATGCATTTTGCGTTATGCGCCATGCGTTATGCGTTATGAGGTATGCGTTATGCGTTATGCGTTATGCGTTATGCGTTATACGGTTTGAGTTATCCGTTATGCGTTATACGTTATTGGTTTATGCGTTATGCGTTATGCGTTATGCGTTATGCGTTATGCGTTATGAGTTATAAGTTATGCGTTATGCGTTATGCGTTATGCGTTATGCGTTATGCGTTATGCGTTATGCGTTATGCGTTATGCGTTATGCGTTATGCGTTATGCGTTATGCGTTATGCGTTATGCTTTATACGTTATGCGTTATGCGTTATGCGTTATGCGTTATGCGTTATGCGTTATGCAATATGCGTTATGCGTTATGCGTTATACGTTATGCGTTATGCGTTATGCGTTATGCGTTATGCGTTATGCGTTATGCGTTATGCGTTATGCGTTATGCGTTATGCGTTATGCGTTATGCGTTATGCGTTTTGCGTTATGCGTCATGCGTTATGTGTTATGTGTTATACGTTTGCGTTATGCGTTAGGCGTCATGCGTTATGCTTTATGCGTTTGCGTTATGCGTAATGCGTTATGCGTTATGTGTTTTGCGTTATGCGTCATGCGTTATGTGTTATGTGTTATACGTTTGCGTTATGCGTTAGGCGTCATGCGTTATGCTTTATGCGTTATGCGTTATGCGTTATGCGTTATGCGTTATGCGTTATGCGTGATGCGTTATGCTTATGCGTTATGCGTTATGAGTTATACGTTATGCGTTATGCGTTTTGCGTTATGCGTTATGGGTTATGTTTTATGCGTTATGCGTTATGCGTTATGCGTTATGCGTTGTTCGTTATGCGTTATGCGTTGGGCGTTATACGTTTGCGTTTTGCGTTATGCGTTATGCCTTGTGCTTTATGCGTTATGCGTTATGCGTTATGAGTTATAAGTTATGCGTTATGCGTTATGCGTTATGCGTTATGCGTTATGCGTTATGCATTATGCGTTATGCGTTATGCGTTGTGCGTTATACGTTTGCGTTATGCGTTAGGCGTTATGCTTTATGGGTTATGCGTTATGCGTTATGCGTTATGCGTTATGCGTTATGCTTTATGCGTTATGCGTTATGCGTTATGCGTTATGCGTTATGCGTTATGCGTTATGCGTTATGCGTTATGCGTTATACGTTATGCGTTATGCGTTATGCGTTATGCGTTATGCGTTATGCGTTATGCGTTATGCGTTATGCGTTATGCGTTATGCGTTATGCGTTATGCGTTATGCTTTATACGTTATGCGTTATGCGTTATGCGTTATGCGTTATGCGTTATGCGTTATGCGTTATGCGTTATGCGTTATGCGTTATGCGTTATGCGTCATGCGTTATGCTTTATGCGTTATGCGTTATGCTTCATACGTTATGCGTTATGCGTTATGCGTTATGCGTTATGCGTTATGCGTTATGCGTTATGCGTTATGCGTTATGCGTTATGCGTTATGCGTTATGCGTTATGCGTTATGCGTTATGCGTTATGCGTTATGCGTTATGCGTTATGCGTTATGCGTTATGCTTTATGTGTTATGCGTTATGCGTTATGCGTTATGCGTTATGCGTTATGCGTTATGCGTTATGCGTTATGCGTTATGCGTTATGCGTTATGCGTTATGCGTTATGCTTTATGCGTTATGCGTTATGCGTTATGCGTTATGCGTTATGCGTTGTGCGTTATACGTTTGCGTTATGCGTTATGCGTTATCCGTTATGCGTTATGCTTTATGCGTTATGCGTTATGCGTTATGCGTTATGCGTTATGCGTTATGCGTTATGCGTTAGGCGTTATGCGTTATGCGTTATGAGTTATGAGTTATAAGTTATGCGTAATGCGTTATGCGTTATGCGTTATGCGTTATGGGTTATGTTTTATGCGTTATGCGTTATGCGTTATGAGTTATAAGTTATGCGTTATGCGTTATGCGTTATGCGTTATGCGTTATGCGTTATACGTTATGCGTTATGCGTTATGCGTTATACGTTATGCGTTATGCGTTATGCGTTATGCGTTATGAGTTATAAGTTATGCGTTATGCGTTATGCGCCATGCGTTATGCGTTATGAGTTATGCGTTATGCGTTATGCGTTATGCGTTATACGTTATGCGTTATGCGTTATGCGTTATACGTTATGCGTTATGCGTTATGCGTTATGCGTTATGAGTTATAAGTTATGCGTTATGCGTTATGCGTTATGCGTGATGCGTTATGCGTTATGCGTTATGCGTTTTGCGTTATGCGTCATGCGTTATGTGTTATACGTTTGCGTTATGCTTTATGCGTTATGCGTTTTGCGTTATGCGTCATGCGTTATGTGTTATGTGTTATACGTTTGCGTTATGCGTTAGGCGTCATGCGTTATGCTTTATGCGTTATGCGTTATGCGTTATGCGTTATGCGTTATGCGTTATGCGTTATGCGTTATGCGTTATGCGTTATGCATTTTGCGTTATGCGCCATGCGTTATGCGTTATGAGGTATGCGTTATGCGTTATGCGTTATGCGTTATGCGTTATACGGTTTGAGTTATCCGTTATGCGTTATACGTTATTGGTTTATGCGTTATGCGTTATGCGTTATGCGTTATGCGTTATGCGTTATGAGTTATAAGTTATGCGTTATGCGTTATGCGTTATGCGTTATGCGTTATGCGTTATGCGTTATGCGTTATGCGTTATGCGTTATGCGTTATGCGTTATGCGTTATGCGTTATGCGTTATGCGTTATGCTTTATACGTTATGCGTTATGCGTTATGCGTTATGCGTTATGCGTTATGCGTTATGCAATATGCGTTATGCGTTATGCGTTATACGTTATGCGTTATGCGTTATGCGTTATGCGTTATGCGTTATGCGTTATGCGTTATGCGTTATGCGTTATGCGTTATGCGTTATGCTTTATGTGTTATGCGTTATGCGTTATGCGTTATGCGTTATGCGTTATGCGTTATGCGTTATGCGTTATGCGTTATGCGTTATGCGTTATGCTTTATGCGTTATGCGTTATGCGTTATGCGTTATGCGTTATGCGTTATGCGTTGTGCGTTATACGTTTGCGTTATGCGTTATGCGTTATCCGTTATGCGTTATGCTTTATGCGTTATGCGTTATGCGTTATGCGTTATGCGTTATGCGTTATGCGTTATGCGTTATGCGTTATGCGTTATGCGTTATGAGTTATGAGTTATAAGTTATGCGTAATGCGTTATGCGTTATGCGTTATGCGTTATGCGTTATGTTTTATGCGTTATGCGTTATGCGTTATGAGTTATAAGTTATGCGTTATGCGTTATGCGTTATGCGTTATGCGTTATGCGTTATGCGTTATGCGTGATGCGTTATGCGTTATGCGTTATGCGTTTTGCGTTATGCGTCATGCGTTATGTGTTATGTGTTATACGTTTGCGTTATGCGTTAGGCGTCATGCGTTATGCTTTATGCGTTATGCGTTATGCGTTATGCGTTATGCGTTATGCGTTATGCATTTTGCGTTATGCGCCATGCGTTATGCGTTATGAGGTATGCGTTATGCGTTATGCGTTATGCGTTATGCGTTATGCGTTATGCGTTATGCGTTATACGATTTGAGTTATCCGTTATGCGTTATACGTTATTGGTTTATGCGTTATGCGTTATGCGTTATGCGTTATGCGTTATGCGTTATGCGTTATGCGTTATGCGTTATGCGTTATGCGTTATGCGTTATGCGTTATGAGTTATAAGTTATGCGTTATGCGTTATGCGTTATGCGTTATGCGTTATGCGTTATGCGTTATGCGTTATGCGTTATGCGTTATGCGTTATGCGTTATGCGTGATGCGTTATGCGTTATGCGTTATGCGTTTTGCGTTATGCGTCATGCGTTATGTGTTATGTGTTATACGTTTGCGTTATGCGTTAGGCGTCATGCGTTATGCTTTATGCGTTATGCGTTATGCGTTATGCGTTATGCGTTATGCGTTATGGGTTATGTTTTATGCGTTATGCGTTATGCGTTATGCGTTATGCGTTATGCGTTATGCGTTGTTCGTTATGCGTTATGCGTTAGGCGTTATACGTTTGCGTTATGCGTTATGCGTTATGCGTTATGCGTTATGCGTTATGCGTTATGCTTTATGCGTTATGCGTTATGCTTTATGCGTTATGCATGATCCGTTTTGCGTTAGGCGTTATACGTTTGCGTTATGCGTTATGCGTTATGCTTTATGCTTTATGCGTTATGCATTATGCTTTATGCGTTATGCATGATCCCTTATGCGTTAGGCGTTATGCGTTATGCGTGATCCGTTATGCGTTAGGCGTTATGCGTTATGCGTTATGCATTTTGCGTTATGCGCCATGCGTTATGCGTTATGAGTTATGCGTTATGCGTTATGCGTTATGAGTTATACGTTTTGCGTTATGCGTTATGCGTTATGCGTTATGCGTTATGCGTTATGCGTTATGCATTATGCGTTATGCGTTATGCGTTATACGTTATGCGTTATGCGTTATGCGTTATGCGTTATGCGTTATGCGTTATGCGTTATGCGTTAGGCGTTATGCGTTATGCGTTATGCGTTATGCGTTATGCGTTATGCGTTATGCGTTATGCGTTATGCGTTATGCTTTATACGTTATGCGTTATGCGTTATGCGTTATGCGTTATGCGTTATGCGTTATGCGTTATGCGTTATGCGTTATACGTTATGCGTTATGCGTTATGCGTTATGCGTTATGCGTTATGCGTTATGCGTTATGCGTTATGCGTTATGCGTTATGCGTTATGCGTTATGCGTTATGCGTTATGCGTTATGCTTTATGGGTTATGCGTTATGCGTTATGCGTTATGCGTTATGCGTTATGCGTTATGCGTTATGCGTTATGCGTTATGCGTTATGCGTTATGCGTTATGCGTTATGCTTTATGCGTTATGCGTTATGCGTTATGCGTTATGCGTTATGCGTTGTGCGTTATACGTTTGCGTTATGCGTTATGCGTTATCCGTTATGCGTTATGCTTTATGCGTTATGCGTTATGCGTTATGCGTTATGCGTTATGCGTTATGCGTTATGCGTTAGGCGTTATGCGTTATGCGTTATGAGCTATGAGTTATAAGTTATGCGTAATGCGTTATGCGTTATGCGTTATGCGTTATGGGTTATGTTTTATGCGTTATGCGTTATGCGTTATGAGTTATAAGTTATGCGTTATGCGTTATGCGTTATGCGTTATGCGTTATGCGTTATGCGTTATGCGTTATGCGTTATGCGTGATGCGTTATGCGTTATGCGTTATGCGTTTTGCGTTATGCGTCATGCGTTATGTGTTATGTGTTATACGTTTGCGTTATGCGTTAGGCGTCATGCGTTATGCTTTATGCGTTATGCGTTATGCGTTATGCGTTATGCGTTATGCGTTATGCGTTATACGGTTTGAGCTATGCGTTATGCGTTATACGGTTTGAGTTATGCGTTATGCGTTATACGTTATTGGTTTATGCGTTATGCGTTATGCGTTATGCGTTATGCGTTATGGGTTATGCGTTTTGCGTTATGCGTTATGGGTTATGTTTTATGCGTTGTGCGTTATGCGTTATGCGTTATGCGTTATGCGTTATGCGTTATGCGTTATGCGTTATGCGTTATGCGTTATGCGTTATGCGTTATGCGTTATGCGTTATGCATTATGCGTTATGCGTTATGCGTTATGCGTTTTGCGTTATGCGTTATGCGTTATGGGTTATGTTTTATGCGTTATGCGTTATGCGTTATGCGTTATGCGTTGTTCGTTATGCGTTATGCGTTGAGCGTTATACGTTTGCGTTATGCGTTATGCGTTATGCTTTATGCGTTATGCGTTATGCGTTATGCGTTATGCATTTTGCGTTATGCGCCATGCGTTATGCGTTATGAGTTATGCGTTATGCGTTATGCGTTATGCGTTATGCGTTATGCGTTATACGGTTTGAGTTATCCGTTATGCGATATACGTTATTGGTTTATGCGTTATGCGTTATGCGTTAAGCGTTATGCGTTATGCGTTATGCGTTATGCGTTATGCGTTATGCGTTATGCATTATGCGTTATGCGTTATGCGTTGTGCGTTATACGTTTGCGTTATGCGTTAGGCGTTATGCTTTATGGGTTATGCGTTATGCGTTATGCGTTATGCGTTATGCTTTATGCGTTATGCGTTATGCGTTATGCGTTATGCGTTATGCGTTATGCGTTATGCGTTATGCGTTATGCATTATGCGTTATGCGTTATGCGTTATACGTTATGCGTTATGCGTTATGCGTTATGCGTTATGCGTTATGCGTTATGCGTTATGCGTTATGCGTTATGCGTTATGCGTTATGCGTTATGCTTTATACGTTATGCGTTATGCGTTATGCGTTATGCGTTATGCGTTATGCGTTATGCATTTTGCGTTATGCGCCATGCGTTATGCGTTATGAGTTATGCGTTATGCGTTATGCGTTATGCGTTATGCGTTATGCGTTATGCGTTATACGGTTTGAGTTATCCGTTATGCGATATACGTTATTGGTTTATGCGTTATGCGTTATGCGTTAAGCGTTATGCGTTATGCGTTATGCGTTATGCGTTATGCGTTATGCATTATGCGTTATGCGTTATGCGTTGTGCGTTATACGTTTGCGTTATGCGTTAGGCGTTATGCTTTATGGGTTATGCGTTATGCGTTATGCGTTATGCGTTATGCGTTATGCTTTATGCGTTATGCGTTATGCGTTATGCGTTATGCGTTATGCGTTATGCGTTATGCGTTATGCGTTATGCATTATGCGTTATGCGTTATGCGTTATACGTTATGCGTTATGCGTTATGCGTTATGCGTTATGCGTTATGCGTTATGCGTTATGCGTTATGCGTTATGCGTTATGCGTTATGCGTTATGCTTTATACGTTATGCGTTATGCGTTATGCGTTATGCGTTATGCGTTATGCGTTATGCGTTATGCGTTATGCGTTATGCGTTATGCGTCATGCGTTATGCGTTATGCGTTATGCGTTATGCTTTATACGTTATGCGTTATGCGTTATGCGTTATGCGTTATGCGTTATGCGTTATGCGTTATGCGTTATGCGTTATGCGTTATGCGTTATGCGTTATGCGTTATGCGTTATGCGTTATGCGTTATGCGTTATGCGTTATGCGTTATGCGTTATGCGTTATGCTTTATGTGTTATGCGTTATGCGTTATGCGTTATGCGTTATGCGTTATGCGTTATGCGTTATGCGTTATGCGTTATGCGTTATGCTTTATGCGTTATGCGTTATGCGTTATGCGTTATGCGTTATGCGTTGTGCGTTATACGTTTGCGTTATGCGTTATGCGTTATCCGTTATGCGTTATGCTTTATGCGTTATGCGTTATGCGTTATGCGTTATGCGTTATGCGTTATGCGTTATGCGTTAGGCGTTATGCGTTATGCGTTATGAGTTATGAGTTATAAGTTATGCGTAATGCGTTATGCGTTATGCGTTATGCGTTATGGGTTATGTTTTATGCGTTATGCGTTATGCGTTATGAGTTATAAGTTATGCGTTATGCGTTATGCGTTATGCGTTATGCGTTATGCGTTATGCGTTATACGTTATGCGTTATGCGTTATGCGTTATACGTTATGCGTTATGCGTTATGCGTTATGCGTTATGAGTTATAAGTTATGCGTTATGCGTTATGCGCCATGCGTTATGCGTTATGAGTTATGCGTTATGCGTTATGCGTTATGCGTTATACGTTATGCGTTATGCGTTATACGTTATGCGTTATGCGTTATGCGTTATGCGTTATGAGTTATAAGTTATGCGTTATGCGTTATGCGTTATGCGTGATGCGTTATGCGTTATGCGTTATGCGTTTTGCGTTATGCGTCATGCGTTATGTGTTATACGTTTGCGTTATGCGTTATGCGTTATGCGTTTTGCGTTATGCGTCATGCGTTATGTGTTATGTGTTATACGTTTGCGTTATGCGTTAGGCGTCATGCGTTATGCTTTATGCGTTATGCGTTATGCGTTATGCGTTATGCGTTATGCGTTATGCGTTATGCGTTATGCGTTATGCGTTATGCATTTTGCGTTATGCGCCATGCGTTATGCGTTATGAGGTATGCGTTATGCGTTATGCGTTATACGGTTTGAGTTATCCGTTATGCGTTATACGTTATTGGTTTATGCGTTATGCGTTATGCGTTATGCGTTATGCGTTATGCGTTATGCGTTATGAGTTATAAGTTATGCGTTATGCGTTATGCCTTATGCGTTATGCGTTATGCGTTATGCGTTATGCGTTATGCGTTATGCGTTATGCGTTATGCGTTATGCGTTATGCGTTATGCTTTATACGTTATGCGTTATGCGTTATGCGTTATGCGTTATGCGTTATGCGTTATGCGTTATGCGTTATGCGTTATACGTTATGCGTTATGCGTTATGCGTTATGCGTTATGCGTTATGCGTTATGCGTTATGCGTTATGCGTTATGCGTTATGCGTTATGCTTTATGTGTTATGCGTTATGCGTTATGCGTTATGCGTTATGCGTTATGCATTATGCGTTATGCGTTATGCGTTATGCGTTATGCGTTATGCTTTATGCGTTATGCGTTATGCGTTATGCGTTATGCGTTATGCGTTATGCGTTGTGCGTTATACGTTTGCGTTATGCGTTATGCGTTATCCGTTATGCGTTATGCTTTATGCGTTATGCGTTATGCGTTATGCGTTATGCGTTATGCGTTATGCGTTATGCGTTATGCGTTAGGCGTTATGCGTTATGCGTTATGAGTTATGAGTTATAAGTTATGCGTAATGCGTTATGCGTTATGCGTTATGCGTTATGGGTTATGTTTTATGCGTTATGCGTTATGCGTTATGAGTTATAAGTTATGCGTTATGCGTTATGCGTTATGCGTTATGCGTTATGCGTTATGCGTTATGCGTTATGCGTGATGCGTTATGCGTTATGCGTTATGCGTTTTGCGTTATGCGTCATGCGTTATGTGTTATGTGTTATACGTTTGCGTTATGCGTTAGGCGTCATGCGTTATGCTTTATGCGTTATGCGTTATGCGTTATGCGTTATGCGTTATGCATTTTGCGTTATGCGCCATGCGTTATGCGTTATGAGGTATGCGTTATGCGTTATGCGTTATGCGTTATGCGTTATGCGTTATACGATTTGAGTTATCCGTTATGCGTTATACGTTATTGGTTTATGCGTTATGCGTTATGCGTTATGCGTTATGCGTTATGCGTAATGCGTTATGCGTTATGCGTTATGCGTTATGCGTTATGCGTTATGAGTTATAAGTTATGCGTTATGCGTTATGCGTTATGCGTTATGCGTTATGCGTTATGCGTTATGCGTTATGCGTTATGCGTGATGCGTTATGCGTTATGCGTTATGCGTTTTGCGTTATGCGTCATGCGTTATGTGTTATGTGTTATACGTTTGCGTTATGCGTTAGGCGTCATGCGTTATGCTTTATGCGTTATGCGTTATGCGTTATGCGTTATGCGTTATGCGTTATGGGTTATGTTTTATGCGTTATGCGTTATGCGTTATGCGTTATGCGTTATGCGTTATGCGTTATGCGTTGTTCGTTATGCGTTATGCGTTAGGCGTTATACGTTTGCGTTATGCGTTATGCGTTATGCGTTATGCGTTATGCGTTATGCGTTATGCGTTATGCTTTATGCGTTATGCGTTATGCTTTATGCGTTATGCATGATCCGTTTTGCGTTAGGCGTTATACGTTTGCGTTATGCGTTATGCGTTATGCTTTATGCTTTATGCGTTATGCATTATGCTTTATGCGTTATGCATGATCCCTTATGCGTTAGGCGTTATGCGTTATGCGTGATCCGTTATGCGTTAGGCGTTATGCGTTATGCGTCATGCGTTATGTGTTATACGTTTGCGTTATGCGTTATGCGTTATGCGTTTTGCGTTATGCGTCATGCGTTATGTGTTATGTGTTATACGTTTGCGTTATGCGTTAGGCGTCATGCGTTATGCTTTATGCGTTATGCGTTATGCGTTATGCGTTATGCGTTATGCGTTATGCGTTATGCGTTATGCGTTATGCGTTATGCATTTTGCGTTATGCGCCATGCGTTATGCGTTATGAGGTATGCGTTATGCGTTATGCGTTATACGGTTTGAGTTATCCGTTATGCGTTATACGTTATTGGTTTATGCGTTATGCGTTATGCGTTATGCGTTATGCGTTATGCGTTATGCGTTATGAGTTATGCGTTATGCGTTATGCGTTATGCGTTATGCGTTATGCGTTATGCGTTATGCGTTATGCGTTATGCGTTATGCGTTATGCTTTATACGTTATGCGTTATGCGTTATGCGTTATGCGTTATGCGTTATGCGTTATGCGTTATGCGTTATGCGTTATACGTTATGCGTTATGCGTTATGCGTTATGCGTTATGCGTTATGCGTTATGCGTTATGCGTTATGCGTTATGCGTTATGCGTTATGCTTTATGTGTTATGCGTTATGCGTTATGCGTTATGCGTTATGCGTTATGCATTATGCGTTATGCGTTATGCGTTATGCGTTATGCGTTATGCTTTATGCGTTATGCGTTATGCGTTATGCGTTATGCGTTATGCGTTATGCGTTATGCGTTGTGCGTTATACGTTTGCGTTATGCGTTATGCGTTATCCGTTATGCGTTATGCTTTATGCGTTATGCGTTATGCGTTATGCGTTATGCGTTATGCGTTATGCGTTATGCGTTATGCGTTAGGCGTTATCCGTTATGCGTTATGAGTTATGAGTTATAAGTTATGCGTAATGCGTTATGCGTTATGCGTTATGCGTTATGGGTTATGTTTTATGCGTTATGCGTTATGCGTTATGAGTTATAAGTTATGCGTTATGCGTTATGCGTTATGCGTTATGCGTTATGCGTTATGCGTTATGCGTTATGCGTGATGCGTTATGCGTTATGCGTTATGCGTTTTGCGTTATGCGTCATGCGTTATGTGTTATGTGTTATACGTTTGCGTTATGCGTTAGGCGTCATGCGTTATGCTTTATGCGTTATGCGTTATGCGTTATGCGTTATGCGTTATGCATTTTGCGTTATGCGCCATGCGTTATGCGTTATGAGGTATGCGTTATGCGTTATGCGTTATGCGTTATGCGTTATGCGTTATACGATTTGAGTTATCCGTTATGCGTTATACGTTATTGGTTTATGCGTTATGCGTTATGCGTTATGCGTTATGCGTTATGCGTAATGCGTTATGCGTTATGCGTTATGCGTTATGCGTTATGCGTTATGAGTTATAAGTTATGCGTTATGCGTTATGCGTTATGCGTTATGCGTTATGCGTTATGCGTTATGCGTTATGCGTTATGCGTGATGCGTTATGCGTTATGCGTTATGCGTTTTGCGTTATGCGTCATGCGTTATGTGTTATGTGTTATACGTTTGCGTTATGCGTTAGGCGTCATGCGTTATGCTTTATGCGTTATGCGTTATGCGTTATGCGTTATGCGTTATGCGTTATGGGTTATGTTTTATGCGTTATGCGTTATGCGTTATGCGTTATGCGTTATGCGTTATGCGTTATGCGTTGTTCGTTATGCGTTATGCGTTAGGCGTTATACGTTTGCGTTATGCGTTATGCGTTATGCGTTATGCGTTATGCGTTATGCGTTATGCGTTATGCGTTATGCTTTATGCGTTATGCGTTATGCTTTATGCGTTATGCATGATCCGTTTTGCGTTAGGCGTTATACGTTTGCGTTATGCGTTATGCGTTATGCTTTATGCTTTATGCGTTATGCATTATGCTTTATGCGTTATGCATGATCCCTTATGCGTTAGGCGTTATGCGTTATGCGTGATCCGTTATGCGTTAGGCGTTATGCGTTATGCGTCATGCGTTATGTGTTATACGTTTGCGTTATGCGTTATGCGTTATGCGTTTTGCGTTATGCGTGATCCGTTATGCGTTAGGCGTTATGCGTTATGCGTTATGCATTTTGCGTTATGCGCCATGCGTTATGCGTTATGAGTTATGCGTTATGCGTTATGCGTTATGCGTTATGAGTTATACGTTTTGCGTTATGCGTTATGCGTTATGCGTTATGCGTTATGCGTTATGCATTATGCGTTATGCGTTATGCGTTATACGTTATGCGTTATGCGTTATGCGTTATGCGTTATGCGTTATGCGTTATGCGTTATGCGTTATGCGTTATGCGTTATGCGTTATGCGTTATGCGTTATGCGTTATGCGTTATGCGTTATGCGTTATGCGTTATGCGTTATGCGTTATGCTTTATACGTTATGCGTTATGCGTTATGCGTTATGCGTTATGCGTTATGCGTTATGCGTTATGCGTTATACGTTATGCGTTATGCGTTATGCGTTATGCGTTATGCGTTATGCGTTATGCGTTATGCGTTATGCGTTATGCGTTATGCGTTATGCGTTATGCGTTATGCGTTATGCTTTATGTGTTATGCGTTATGCGTTATGCGTTATGCGTTATGCGTTATGCGTTATGCGTTATGCGTTATGCGTTATGCGTTATGCTTTATGCGTTATGCGTTATGCGTTATGCGTTATGCGTTATGCGTTGTGCGTTATACGTTTGCGTTATGCGTTATGCGTTATCCGTTATGCGTTATGCTTTATGCGTTATGCGTTATGCGTTATGCGTTATGCGTTATGCGTTATGCGTTAGGCGTTATGCGTTATGCGTTATGAGTTATGAGTTATAAGTTATGCGTAATGCGTTATGCGTTATGCGTTATGCGTTATGGGTTATGTTTTATGCGTTATGCGTTATGCGTTATGAGTTATAAGTTATGCGTTATGCGTTATGCGTTATGCGTTATGCGTTATGCGTTATGCGTTATGCGTTATGCGTTATGCGTTATGCGTTATGCGTGATGCGTTATGCGTTATGCGTTATGCGTTTTGCGTTATGCGTCATGCGTTATGTGTTATGTGTTATACGTTTGCGTTATGCGTTAGGCGTCATGCGTTATGCTTTATGCGTTATGCGTTATGCGTTATGCGTTATGCGTTATGCGTTATGCGTTATGCGTTATGCGTTATGCATTTTGCGTTATGCGCCATGCGTTATGCGTTATGAGGTATGCGTTATGCGTTATGCGTTATGCGTTATGCGTTATACGATTTGAGTTATCCGTTATGCGTTATACGTTATTGGTTTATGCGTTATGCGTTATGCGTTATGCGTTATGCGTTATGCGTTATGCGTTATGCGTTATGCGTTATGCGTTATGCGTTATGCGTTATGCGTTATGCGTTATGCGTTATGCGTTATGGGTTATGTTTTATGCGTTATGCGTTATGCGTTATGCGTTATGCGTTATGCGTTATGCGTTGTTCGTTATGCGTTATGCGTTAGGCGTTATACGTTTGCGTTATGCGTTATGTGTTATGCGTTATGCGTTATGCGTTATGCGTTATGCTTTATGCGTTATGCGTTATGCTTTATGCGTTATGCATGATCCGTTTTGCGTTAGGCGTTATACGTTTGCGTTATGCGTTATGCGTTATGCTTTATGCTTTATGCTTTATGCGTTATGCGTTATGCTTTATGCGTTATGCATGATCCCTTATGCGTTAGGCGTTATGCGTTATGCGTGATCCGTTATGCGTTAGGCGTTATGCGTTATGCGTTATGCATTTTGCGTTATGCGCCATGCGTTATGCGTTATGAGTTATGCGTTATGCGTTATGCGTTATGCGTTATGAGTTATACGTTTTGCGTTATGCGTTATGCGTTATGCGTTATGCGTTACGCGTTACGCGTTATGCGTTATGCGTTATGCGTTATGCGTTATGCGTTATGCTTTATGCGTTATGCGTTATGCGTTATACGGTATGAGTTATGCGTTATGCGTTATGCGTTATGCGTTATGCGTTATGCGTTATGCGTTATGCGTTCTGTGTTGTGCGTTGTGCGTTGTGCGTTATGCGTTATGCGTTATGGGTTATGGGTTATACGTTATGCGTTATGCGTTATACATTTTGCGTTATGCGTTATGCGTTATGCGTTATGCGTTATGCGTTATGCATTATGCGTTATGCGTTATGCGTTATGCGTTTTGCGTTATGCGTTATGCGTTATGGGTTATGTTTTATGCGTTATGCGTTATGCGTTATGCGTTATGCGTTGTTCGTTATGCGTTATGCGTTGAGCGTTATACGTTTGCGTTATGCGTTATGCGTTATGCGTTATGCGTTATGCGTTGTTCGTTATGCGTTATGCGTTGAGCGTTATACGTTTGCGTTATGCGTTATGTGTTATGCGTTATGCGTTATGCGTTATGCGTTATGCGTTATGCGTTATGGGTTATGTTTTATGCGTTATGCGTTATGCGTTATGCGTTATGCGTTATGCGTTATGCGTTATGCGTTATGCGTTATGCGTTATGCGTTATGCGTTATGCGTTATGCGTTATGCGTTATGCGTTATGCGTTATGCTTTATGCGTTATGCGTTATGCGTTATGCATTTTGCGTTATGCGCTATGCGTTATGCGTAATGAGTTATGCGTTATGCGTTATGCGTTATGCTTATGCGTTATGCGTTATGAGTTATACGTTATGCGTTATGCGTTATGCGTTATGCGTTATATGTTATGCGGTATGCGTTATGCGTTATGCGTTATGCGTTATGCGTTATGCGTTATGCGTTATGCGTTATGCGTTATGCGTTATGCGTTATGCGTTATGCGTTATGCGTTATGCATTATGCGTTATGCGTTATGCGTTGTGCGTTATACGTTTGCGTTATGCGTTAGGCGTTATGCTTTATGGGTTATGCGTTATGCGTAATGCGTTATGCGTTATGCATATGCGTTATGCGTTATGCGTTATGCGTTATGCGTTATGCGTTATGCGTTATGCGTTATGCGTTATGCGTTATGCGTTATGCGTTATGCGTTATGCGTTATGCGTTATGCGTTATGCGTGATGCGTTATGCGTTATGAGTAATACGTTATGCGTTAAGCGTTATGCGTTATGCTTAATGCGTTATGCGTGATCCGTTATGCGTTAGGCGTTATGCGTTATGCGTTATGCATTTTGCGTTGTCACGTCGTTTTCGGGTCGGTTCCGAACCGAAGGCGAGCACGGGAAATTACGGCTTGAAGACCGGGCCACGCTCGGTCGCGCGACACGTGGTCCTCCCGGGACAAACAACCCTTCGCGGATCTGGATCACGATATCGAAGTTGTTTCGAAATTCTTTCGGGCGCCAGACACGTAGAGTGTCACGCGAAGCTATTCTTTTACGCGAATCCCGCAAAATAATTCCGCTTCTGCGAGGGCTGCGCGATAACCTGAAATAGCCGCGAAAATGGTCAGGGTTCCACGTGGAGAGAAGGAACGGGGCATTCCCCGCGACGGGAACGTTTCTCGTGGGTAGAATAATTCAAATAAGATTCGGCAACGACAATCGTTTATTAACGAGATGACAATAAATAGCCCGTCGGTGGTCACCGACGGCAGCGAGATTTTGCCGACGCGAGAACAAAGAGTTCGACGGTTGTTCGGTCGCTCGCGCTTATTTATTCTATCGCGTTGAACTCGGCGGTCACAGGACTTCGCGTGTTATACAAGCCTTTGCGGCACGAATTCCGCCGAGCTCGGGTGACGGACGCGGATTTAGACTGGACTGGACGAGGATACGGCAAAGTCGCGAAAACGAAACGAACCGTCACGTTGTCCCACCGAGGAACGTCTCCAGTAGAACTCTTAGAATTTCGTCGAATATCGCACGTCCCGAATATTCCGTCCCGCGGACAATCGGCAACGATACGACCCACGGCCTCGTGTCCCTCTCGAGGGAGCTACCCTCGGTCGTCGGCAACACTGGCGGACACGTGGTGCACGGCACGAAGTTAAACAAGAACACGCAAATACGCCCCGAGCCAACGCGAATGGTAAATCACGAATAAATGTGTCGGAATAAAGCCTGATCGGCACTTACCAAACGATGAACACGGTCGTCTCGATCGGCACTACGGTACTTAGTTCGAATACGCGGCAAAAATGGCGGCACGACTTAGCGCTTCGCAGTCCTTCGACCCAGTGACCTACTTCGCAATGGCTCGGGAACGCGGAAGCGAGGCGACCCCCTACTCCCTCATCTATCTCCTCCTAGGCGACGCTCGGGCCTATCGCGTGGTTCCTCGCGGCAGGGACGAATTCCATCTTTTCGGTCCCGGTTCCCCGGTAATTTACTGATTTCCCGGAGTCGGGCGATACAGCTGCAAATTATATCGGTAGGCATACGAGCCGCCCCAGGATTGTTCTCGGCGCAATTCCTGGGCGAAAGACGGTGAGGTTGGGTTGCTGTACGTCCCGTATTCCGATTTCCCTCATCGGTCTCCCCGGTTGGTAAATCCGGGCTCGATCCTGGCTCGACCGTCTGGTTCGGCAATGACGTTCTGCGATAGGTCCTCCGAGCGCCTCTTCCCGAGACTTTGCGCCAATCACGGCAGGAGATAGGTACCGGGTTCCTTTCGTACTCCGATCGTTCCTGAAACTTCGTGTCGCGCCCAGCGGCGCGACATTTAAACGCGATAAATCTGTTCCGCTGGATTTCGGACGTTCCTGGGAGAGCGATCGCGACTAACGGTACGTTATTTTATTGGCCGTCGTTGGCCCGGTCCTTCGCCTAGGGTTCGGATTGACGCTGGCAGAATCTGCCACGTCACAGCGTTATGCGCCATGCGTTATGCGTTATGAGTTATGCGTTATGCGTTATGCGTTATACGTTATGCGTTATGCGTTATGCGTTATACGTTATGCGTTATGCGTTATGCGTTAGGCGTTATGCGTTATGCGTTATGAGTTATGAGTTATAAGTTATGCGTAATGCGTTATGCGTTATGCGTTATGCTTTATGCGTTATGCGTTATGCGTTATGCGTTATGCATTTTGCGTTATGCGTTATGCGTTATGCGTTATGCGTTATGCGTTATGCGTTATGCGTTATGAGTTATGCGTTATGCGTTATGCGTTATGCGTTATACGGTTTGAGTTATGCGTTATGCGTTATGCGTTATGGGTTATGTTTTATGCGTTAGGCGTTATACGTTTGCGTTATGCGTTATGCGTTATGCGTTAGGCGTTATGCGGTATGCGTTATGCGTTATGCGTTATGCGTTATGCGTTATGCGTTATGCGTTATGCGTTATGCGTTATGCATTTTGCGTTATGCGTTATGCGTTATGCGTTATGCGTTATGCGTTATGCGTTATGCGTTATGCGTTATGCGTTATGCGTGATGCGTTATGCGTTATGCGTTATGCGTTTTGCGTTATGCGTCATGCGTTATGTGTTATGTGTTATACGTTTGCGTTATGCGTTAGGCGTCATGCGTTATGCTTTATGCGTTATGCGTTATGCGTTATGCGTTATGCGTTATGGGTTATGTTTTATGCGTTATGCGTTATGCGTTATGCGTTATGCTTTATGCGTTATGCGTTATGCTTTATGCGTTATGCATGATCCCTTATGCGTTAGGCGTTATGCGTTATGCGTGATCCGTTATGCGTTAGGCGTTATGCGTTATGCGTTATGCATTTTGCGTTATGCGCCATGCGTTATGCGTTATGAGTTATGCGTTATGCGTTATGCGTTATGCGTTATGAGTTATACGTTTTGCGTTATGCGTTATGCGTTATGCGTTATGCGTTATGCGTTATGCGTTATGCGTTACGCGTTACGCGTTATGCGTTATGCGTTATGCGTTATGCGTTATGCGTTATGCGTTATGCTTTATGCGTTATGCGTTATGCGTTATACGGTATGAGTTATGCGTTATGCGTTATGCGTTATGCGTTATGCGTTATGCGTTATGCGTTATGCGTTATGCGTTATGCGTTATGCGTTATGCGTTATGCGTTCTGTGTTGTGCGTTGTGCGTTATGCGTTATGCGTTATGGGTTATGGGTTATACGTTATGCGTTATGCGTTATACATTTTGCGTTATGCGTTATGCGTTATACGGTATGAGTTATGCGTTATGCGTTATGCGTTATGCGTTATACGGTTTGAGATATGCGTTATGCGTTATACGGTTTGAGTTATGCGTTATGCGTTATACGTTATTGGTTTATGCGTTATGCGTTATGCGTTATGCATTTTGCGTTATGCGCTATGCGTTATGCGTAATGAGTTATGCGTTATGCGTTATGCGTTATGCGTTATGCTTATGCGTTATGCGTTATGAGTTATGCGTTATGCGTTATGCGTTATACGTTATGCGTTATGCGTTATGCGTTATACGTTATGCGTTATGCGTTATGCGTTATGCGTTATGCGTTATGCGTTATGCGTTATGCGTTATGCGTTATGCGTTATGCTTTATGCGTTATGCGTTATGCGTTATGCGTTATGCGTTATGCGTTATGCGTTATGCGTTATGCGTTATGCGTTATGCTTTATGCGTTATGCGTTATGCGTTATGCGTTATGCGTTATGCGTTATGCGTTGTGCGTTATACGTTTGCGTTATGCGTTATGCGTTATCCGTTATGCGTTATGCTTTATGCGTTATGCGTTATGCGTTATGCGTTATGCGTTATGCGTTATGCGTTAGGCGTTATGCGTTATGCGTTATGAGTTATGAGTTATAAGTTATGCGTAATGCGTTATGCGTTATGCGTTATGCTTTATGCGTTATGCGTTATGCGTTATGCGTTATGCGTTATGCATTTTGCGTTATGCGTTATGCGTTATGCGTTATGCGTTATGCGTTATGCGTTATGCGTTATGCGTTATGAGTTATGCGTTATGCGTTATGCGTTATGCGTTATACGGTTTGAGTTATGCGTTATGCGTTATGGGTTATGTTTTATGCGTTAGGCGTTATA
This sequence comes from Lasioglossum morio, assembly GCA_916610235.2. Classification (NCBI taxonomy): domain Eukaryota; kingdom Metazoa; phylum Arthropoda; class Insecta; order Hymenoptera; family Halictidae; genus Lasioglossum; species Lasioglossum morio. The sequence goes on from CAKAJA020000423.1 coordinate 1,802,468, forward strand.
CGTTTGCGTTATGCGTTATGCGTTATGCGTTATGCGTTATGCGTTATGAGTTATGCGTTATGCGTTATGCGTTATGCGTTATACGGTTTGAGTTATGCGTTATGCGTTATGCGTTATGGGTTATGTTTTATGCGTTAGGCGTTATACGTTTGCGTTATGCGTTATGCGTTATGCGTTAGGCGTTATGCGGTATGCGTTATGAGTTATGAGTTATAAGTTATGCGTAATGCGTTATGCGTTATGCGTTATGCGTTATGCGTTATGCGTTATGCGTTATGCGTTATGCGTTATGCGTTATGCATTTTGCGTTATGCGTTATGCGTTATGCGTTATGCGTTATGCGTGATGCGTTATGCGTTATGCGTTATGCGTTATGCGTTATGCGTTATGCGTGATGCGTTATGCGTTATGCGTTATGCGTTTTGCGTTATGCGTCATGCGTTATGTGTTATGTGTTATACGTTTGCGTTATGCGTTAGGCGTCATGCGTTATGCTTTATGCGTTAGGCGTTATACGTTTGCGTTATGCGTTATGCGTTATGCGTTATGCGTTATGCGTTATGCTTTATGCGTTATGCGTTATGCTTTATGCGTTATGCATGATCCGTTATGCGTTAGGCGTTATACGTTTGCGTTATGCGTTATGCGTTATGCTTTATGCTTTATGCGTTATGCGTTATGCTTTATGCGTTATGCATGATCCCTTATGCGTTAGGCGTTATGCGTTATGCGTGATCCGTTATGCGTTAGGCGTTATGCGTTATGCGTTACGCATTTTGCGTTATGCGCCATGCGTTATGCGTTATGAGTTATGCGTTATGCGTTATGCGTTATGCGTTATGCGTTACGCGTTACGCGTTATGCGTTATGCGTTATGCGTTATGCGTTATGCGTTATGCGTTATGCGTTATGCGTTATGCGTTATGCGTTATGGGTTATGTTTTATGCGTTATGCGTTATGCGTTATGCGTTATGCGTTATGCGTTATGCGTTGTTCGTTATGTGTTATGCGTTATTCGTTATACGTTTGCATTATGCGTTATGCGTTATGCGTTATGCGTTATGCTTTATGCGTTATGCATGATCCCTTATGGGTTAGGCGTTATGCGTTATGCGTGATCCGTTATGCGTTAGGCGTTATGCGTTATGCGTTATGCATTTAGCGTTATGCGCCATGCGTTATGCGTTATGAGTTATGCGTTATGCGTTATGCGTTATGCATTATGAGTTATACGTTTTGCGTTATGCGTTATGCGTTATGCGTTATGCGTTATGCGTTATGCGTTATGCGTTATGCGTTATGGGTTATGTTTTATGCGTTATGCGTTATGCGTTATGCGTTATGCGTTATGCGTTATGCGTTATGCGTTATGCGTTATGCGTTGTTCGTTATGCGTTATGCGTTAGGCGTTATACGTTTGCGTTATGCGTTATGCGTTATGCGTTATGCGTTATGCGTTATGCGTTATGCTTTATGCGTTATTCGTTATGCGTGATGCGTTATGCTTATGCGTTATGCGTTATGAGTTATACGTTATGCGTTATGCGTTTTGCGTTATTTGTTATGCGTTATGGGTTATGTTTTATGCGTTATGCGTTATGCGTTATGCCTTATGCGTTGTTCGTTATGCGTTATGCGTTGGGCGTTATACGTTTGCGTTATGCGTTATGCGTTATGCGTTGTGCTTTATGCGTTATGCGTTATGCGTTATGCGTTATGCGTTATGCGTTATGGGTTATGTTTTATGCGTTATGCGTTATGCGTTATGCATTATCCGTTATGCGTTAGGCGTTATACGTTTGCGTTATGCGTTATGCGTTATGCTGTATGCTTTATGCGTTATGCGTTATGCTTTATGCGTTATGCATGATCCCTTATGCGTTAGGCGTTATGCGTTATGCGTGATAAGTTATGCGTTAGGCGTTATGCGTTATGCGTTATGCATTTTGCGTTATGCGCCATGCGTTATGCGTTATGAGTTATGCGTTATGCGTTATGCGTTATGCGTTATGAGTTATACGTTTTGCGTTATGCGTTATGCGTTATGCGTTATGCGTTATGCGTTATGCGTTATGCGTTATGCGTTATGCGTTACGCGTTACGCGTTATACGTTATGCGTTATGCGTTATGCGTTATGCGTTATGCTTTATGCGTTATGCGTTATGCGGTATACGGTATGAGTTATGCGTTATGCGTTATGCGTTATGCTTTATGCGTTATGCGTTATGCGTTATACGGTATGAGTTATGCGTTATGCGTTATGCGTTATGCGTTATGCGTTCTGTGTTGTGCGTTGTGCGTTGTGCGTTATGCGTTATGCGTTATGGGTTATGGGTTATACGTTATGCGTTATGCGTTATGCATTTTGCGTTATGCGTTATGCGTTATGAGTTATAAGTTATGCGTTATGCTGTAACCGTCTTGGTTACACACCAAGAGATCGTACGATTTAATATCGATCCCCACCGCGATGGCTGTGACGTCGTACACCATCCTTGTCATAGATAAGGATCGCAGATGTGATATACATTTAATAAGATGCGCACGCATCGATCCCCTCTCGATCACGATCAAAGGAGGTCGATGCGAGCAGCAGAATAATCACTCTGCGACTGGATACGATCCAGATAACACGCTCTAGTCAGAGCGCTCTCGCATAGTCGCGTAGTTTATATATTAAAATATTCGCACATTGCCAAGTAGGCAATCGGTTCAAATAGAAATTGAAGCCTTTCAAAAGGTTGTTCCAAAAGTTCGTATAACGAAAGGATTTCTGAGTTTATTAACTTCCAGATTTATGGGGAAGTTATTGTAATTGAAATAATTTTGCAATGAAGATATAATTAATAAATTATAATAGTTTCGACATTTATAAGTCGTGAGTTGACGTGAGAGCAAATAGTTTTGCGTTATATTAGAGATTTCATTCAAGATTGAAAATCGAATAAATTGTATTCTACGTTGTGTGAATACAATACATTGAGATTACAGTGTAAGCCCATGTGAAGGGCAACTCGAGTTCTATTGTGTAATAATATTGAAAGATTTAACGAGTATTATCTTGTGTGATATTGCGATTTAATTTAGAATTCGAGATTGTTCGATAGAGCTACATAGCTCTACTTATTTTGCGGTTTATACATTATTGAGAGAAAGGCACTTTGCCGTGATTGTGTTCCATGCATGTCATGAAAAGTTTATTGTGTGAATTATTGGTACATCCGAATTATATTGTGAATTGTTTTCCTTGCTATTTCGAGGGCAAGTAGAATTGTGAATAGAGTCGCTCAGAGGTTCCATTTGTCGGAAGGAGGCATAGAATCCAGAGTGGATTCGTGTTATTTGATATTTATAATCAAATATATATCGAAAGATACACTACTGAATTCACATAGTGAATTCTGCTCGGAATGGACAGTTGGAAAAATTCACATATCGCCATGACCACGCTTGCGTGCTCTGCCTAGATATTTGTAATTTATTCCGCCACGTTTTGGATCGCCTAGTAGAGAAGGAGCCGATTGCCCTTCCCGGAAATATCCGGCAAGACCGATCGTTTGCCTGAGTTTGCTAGCCTGGTTCTTAACGAGGTTTATTTCAATTGATCCTGCTAAGAGCATACTCGTTTGGACAGGGAGAGTCGCCATGACCACGATTTTGTGCTCTGCCTAGACTCTCTGTCTGTTTTCATTCGAAAGTACAATCATTTAGTGAGTAGAAGCTGATTGCCCTTCCCGGAATTGTCCGGCAAGACCGATCGGTTGTCTATGTTCATTAATTTGATCTGTAATGTGTATTTAAATAACGCATTCTAAAAATGTGTGCATCAGTAAGAGTGATAGTGCGAAAATCTTCCGAAAAGCGAATGAGAACCTCGTGAACTGGTACATGCGATTTCGGTTTCTTATAACCATTCCAATTCGAGGAAGTTTGGGTATCCGTCTCGCGGTCGTCGCTTTTCTTTTAGGTGTTGACGTCGCTATATACTCGCGTGTTGTCATAGCGAGTGACAACGACCTTATTATTATAACAGTACAATCCATTGTGGAAGGGTTCCAGTGGATTTCACTTGTATACTCCTAATTGATAGAATATATTTTTGTTCTACCCGATTTAAATCTCCAACAATTATTTAGTTTTGTTATCACCTTTCCGCCATCCAGTGCCTGGAGGCACGAATCCTTTTCAACAGGGACATCGGGTCTCGTAACCAACCCGGTGTTAGATCTATATTGTCACTATCCAAGAAGTTCTACTATACAATTAGCAGGGGCATCCAGATTACCGCAGAATCGCCACGACCACGTTATCGTGCTCTGCCGATCCTGAGTGAGTAAGTCTGCGTGTAACTGTGAACGTGTACTGACATGCGGGATCGATCGCCATTCCTGGAATCATCCAGCAATACCGATCGAGACGCTGTAGTGTCTAGTGGGATTTTCTAGCAAGAACTCAGTGGATTCAATCGTACAATTAGCAGGGGCATCCAGATTACCGCAGAATCGCCACGACCACGTTACCGTGCTCTGCCGATTTTGAGTGAGTAAGTCTGCGTGCAACTGTGAACGTTTACTGACATACGGGATCGATTGCCATTCCTGGAATCATCCAGCAATACCGATCGAGACGCTGTATTGTCTGCTCTGAATCCTGCGTTTCAAACAAAAGAAGGAAAGAGAGATTAACTTGTTGGAACACTTGCTCCACGGACATCTCTCCACGGCACGTCTACCTGCCCTGCTGAGAATTGTTAGTTGCAGTAAGTGAAGACAACAAGTCTCTTCCAGGAGCATTCAGATTGCCATAGAATTGCCATGACCACGTTATCGTGCTCTGCCGATTCTGTGTAAGTAGATCTGTATGCAACTGAAAACATTTTCCTGACATACGGGATCGATTGCCACTCCTGTGTTTCACAGCAGTACCGATTGAGACGCTGTATTGTCTACATTTATCCCTTCATCCAACGGGTTAAATAGAAAAGAAAAGGGATTAAATAGTCTGGTTACATATTGGCGCCCAACGTGGGGCGGTTAGGTTGAGACAAATTAATTGTTGGAGATCATAATGAATAGACCCAAGGTCACTCGTGCTACGAAAATGACGGGTGCTGGTAAGGACGATGAATCGGCGGGTCCGTCGATTCTTTCAAGCACACTTACGTCACGGACACCACCTCCTGGTTCCCCGGCAAGTTCTGAAAGGGATGGGCGCGTTCAAATTCCGATTTCGTTGGGTGGTAATCAAGCTTCGGGTTCAAATGTCGCGCACGAAAGAGATTTAATGGCCAACACCATTCGAGAGTTGCAAGAAGAGATCGCGCAGCTACGAAGTCAGGTCGGTCAGCTCGATGCTAAGATTGAGGAGCGGGTGACCACCGAAGAAATCTACGAACGTGTAACCGAGCACAGAATCGAGATGAGGGACTGGTGCCGTAAATTTGAAGAGCGGATGGAGCGTCAAGAGAAGGCACAAGCAGACCTACGAAAACAAGTAGAAAAATGCTTGGAACAACTTCGTAAACCAACGACGGTCCAAATGCCAGTGGAGGATCATGGTCTCCGTGGTACCACCCACCACCATAACGATCAGACACAAATTAATCAATCGAACCCGAATACAACACACAGGCAGACGTCCAACCAATTCGATCAACGATGGGGGTTGAACGAATCGACTCGATTCGATGCCACCATGGCGTCAATGGCTCGTCCTTTCGTAGTTAAACCTCAGATGCCAACTTTTGAGGGAAAACCTACTGAAAGGCCGTCAAAATACCTTAGGGAATTGATGCGGTTTGTGGACGCAGCACGTCTGCCTGAGGAAGAGATGAAGTTTATTATTACGCAATCTCTCAAAGGCAATGCAGGCGAGTGGTGGGACATCATGTCCGACCAGATCGCAACGTGGCACCAATTTGCCAATGCCCTGCTCGAAAGGTTTTGGAGCTCGGCAATCCAGAGAAAAATCCGAGACAACCTTAATGCGGGGGTGCATCGGGCAGAATCCGGAGTGACGCGAGTAGCCTATGCGATGAAACTCATCGGAATGGCACGCGACCTACGACCCCGCCCAACCGATGACGAAATCATCCAAACCCTGTCGAAACACTACACGCAGGCTGTGGATGATTGTGTGTTGGGACAAAATATTCGCACAATCGATGCGTTTTTGGCACTCCTTGAAAGGTTCGATAACGGAGGCACTGTTAATCGACCAAGGTACGACGAGCGTCCAAGCTATGCTCGTGACTGGAAAGATCGTGCCGTACAGGATCGGCAGAACCAGCTGCCAACCACATTTAGAACGAATCAGGTGAACTCGGCTCAGCCACGGCAGAATCGGGAGAACCAGCGACCAGGGGCTGAATACCAACGACCGGCAACCGATAACCAAAGGCCAAGGTTCGACAATACCAGACCTTGGCAGGACAACCGTCGACCACAAGAACGACCTCGGGAAAATCCCCCGAATCGTATCAGAATGACTCTCCTGGAAGAAGAAGTACAGGAGGAGGATCCAGAAGTCGTTGATCCGGAGGAAAGTACGGGAAACGAGTAAGGAGTACCTCAGAAGAAAGCCTGAGCGACTTCCCTGCACAGGCGAGAGGTATTCCCTATGACGTAAATAGGGAAGACGTCCAAATTAGGATCGGATCCATATTCCCCGACGTACGCCAAGAACTCCAGGAAGAAGAAGGATCGCTGGTCACCAGAGAGGAAATTGATCGTTGCCCAGAAATACAGATACAAATTGAAGGGATACCCACCAGGGCTCTCATCGATACGGGAAGCACAGTAACAGCTGTGTCAGAAGCTTGGTATTGCGAACACCAAGACCAGCTTCACAAATGCCCAACTCTCCCGGTAACGGGGGCAGTGGTAATTGGGGCGACGGGTGGAAAATCAACTCGTCTTAAAAAACAAATCTGGGTGACGGTTAATTTTGAAAAAGAACAGATTGAAACAACGGTAATTGTGGTACCCGGCTTAATTTGTCAAGTTATTCTTGGCGTGGACACACTGAGGCGAGCAAAGGCGAAAATAGACTTTGGGGATCAATCGCTATCGCTAAACACGACAACTGGACAAGCGATACTACAAATGACAGACGAAATCAACGCTGATGAAACCGTGGTACGGATCCTGAATGAAGTCGACCATCAGGCAAATGAGAAAAAAAAATCCCAAGGAGAGATCATACAGTCGCTCCTTGAACCCGTTCCAACAACTCAGGGAAGAAAAGCTACCCTTCGCCACGTGATTCAAACATTTCCGGAAGTATGGAGGGAAGAAATTGGACGGGTGACGTGCTACGAGCATCATTTGCACGTCAAACCTGGCCAACCATACTCTTGTAGATCCTATCCGATTCCACTAAAACACATGGAAGCTGCGGATACGGAAATACAAAAGATGCTGGCGAACGATATCATCCGCCCAAGCACGAGTCCGTATTTAAATCCGGTAGTGCCAGTATTAAAAAAGAATGGGTCAATACGTCTGTGTCTCGACGCCAGGAAATTGAACGAATACCTACTAGACGATCATGAAATGTCGGAAACACCAGATGCGATATTCCAACGATTCCAAAGGGTAGACTACTTAACGAGCCTCGACCTGACGAATAGCTTCTGGCAAATTCCATTAACACCATCATCACGGAAATATACTGCATTTTTGTATCGGGGTCGATGTTACGAGTACGTAGTAACACCATTTGGGTTAAAAACGAGCAGCGCAAGCCTTGTAAGAGCACTAAGACGGGTGTTAGAAGGAATGGAGGGATTCGTGGTCAACTTCATCGATGATATCCTCTGTTTTTCACCAACGTTCGAAAAACATATCGAACACCTCACCGCATTGCTGCAACGACTGAAAGAAAATAACATCACATTGAATTTGGAGAAATGCAAATTCATGAGACGCGAGGTCAAGTTTCTTGGCCATATACTGGCAAAAGAGGGCTTGAAACAAGACCCAGAGAAATTGACTCTCATTCGCGACTTTCCAACTCCGCGAAACGTAAAGCAACTGCGTGGATTCTTGGGCTTGGTAAACTATTACAGCAAGTTTACCAAGAAACATGCAGAAACCACAACACCATTACTTGCACTTTTGAAAAAAGGAACTCGATGGAAATGGGATGAAACATCACAAAAAGCATTTGACCAAGCTAAGAATGCTTTCTGTACCGAAGTGGTGTTACAGTATGCAGATACTCATCAGCCATATTTCCTTTCAACGGATGCAAGTTCAACTGCACTTGGAGCGGTTCTCGAACAACGGGATACGAATGGTGAATTAAGACCTATCACATTCGTAAGCAGAACATTGAGAGGTCCAGAATTATCGTATTTTACCACCGAAAAAGAGCTATTGGCGATTGTATGGGCATTGGGAAAACTCCGAACATATCTATATGGGGTTAAAATCACATTGCTAACAGACCATAAAGCAATTACATTTTTAATGAACAGCAAGCTCTTGAGCCAACGACTCACCAGATGGATCCTCTCCATACAGGATTATAAAATTGAGATTCAGTACCGCCCAGGGAAGGAGAACGTTCCCGCAGATATCATGAGCCGGTTAAATAATATGCTAATTGGGAACTCCAATGAACGAGAAACACACGTTCCAATACTGACGGCTCTTGCACGAGCAATGACACCTGCACTATCGTCTGCACTCAAGCAACTCTCTGAATGGCAACGGAAAGATGAAAAGTTACGTCGCGAAATCGAACGCCGCGAACAAAATCCGAATCGCGATAAAAGGAATCGTTTTCATCTCCGCGATGGCACGTTGTACCACGTGGACAAAAGGGGCAAGGAACGACCGGTCATTCCATCGCAATTACACGACTTGTTAATACAAGAAGTTCATGAAATTTACGCGCATCTTGGCGGGGAAAAAACGGCGAAGCTCCTGTCAGAGGACTTTTACGTTTCCAAATTACATCGCCGCACGCGAAAACTTATTGCCGCATGCGACACGTGCCAACGCGTAAAGATTCCTACCCACGCGATTCATACCGATATGCAAAGCATAATACCGGGGTGTCCTCTCGAGGTGTTGTCCGTTGACTTCTATGGTCCGTTACCAGCATCAAGGGGGGGCGTAAGGTATATTCTAGTAATTGAAGAGCTATTTACTAAATTCGTTAAACTGTACCCTATGCGAAGAGCGACGACCACCGTGACGTTAACGCGTATATTCAAACATTATATACCACAGTACGGTAAACCAAAAAAGATCTTGACAGACCATGGATCGCAGTTCACTGCGAAAAAGTGGATTCAGACGTTACAAGAAGAAGGCATCCACCACGTCCTTTCATCAATCCGACACCCACAGAGCAACCCAGTGGAGAGAGTGAATAGGGAGATCGGAAGAATTTTCCGCACAGTGGCAGCGCATGCACATGCATCTTGGGCCAAATGGACCACCTTAATCGAAACCTGCTGCAATGAAGTGGCACACGACAGCACAGGGTTCACTCCAACGGAATTACTGCTGAAGAAAAAACCAACTCGACCATGGTCAAAGTGGTTTGAGCATACAAAGGACTCTGAAAATACAGACGATGGCAACAGACTACAACTCGCGTTCCAGCGCATGACAAGAAAAGCCCACAAAAGACGTGCACGCGCCAATACAGGGAAATGCCACAAACAATATGAGTTGGGCGACTGGGTATTGGTAAAAGCAAACCCAATATCTAATGCCGAAGACAGAGAAATCGCAAAGTTTTTTCACTTGTACGAAGGACCGTACGAACTGACGAAGAAAAAAGGGTCGTCAACGTTCGTACTAAGAAATCCCTACTCCAAAGACATCCGGGGAACATTCCATGCTTCCTGTCTACGGCCGTACCAACAATTGGAAAAAGAGACAAATACTAACAGTAGCTGCGATGCGCAAAAGCCCGTACCAACGGGGGTTTCTGCGAAAAGCCAAACTGAGCAAGTATAAAAGGCGGTGAAGTACGGCCCGGAATCACAGAATAGTATTACCATGGCTAACTGCAAGAGAATACGTAAGGAAACGAAAGACGTCGGGACCATAGCGTATGCTTATTGGGATATGGTCAATAGACCAACACAGACCGGCATAGATCTGCCACTACATGAGGTGGAGCCGCTGAACCTCCCAACCCGCACTGCGGGCATATGGGATACGCGTCCACACCGTAACAAACGGTTCAGGAGTGGGGTGTCCGTGCAGGCAACCGCAAAGAAGTGCATCGCGAAAACACAGACACCACAACACGGGCCAGGGGCTGATAAACACCACCGAGGTCCCAAGGGACTCGAGCATGAAGGAGGTATGGGGTCGAATACCGACAAAACAAACACAAAAGAGCAGCAATTGCTCGCATCAACCTACGCCGATGGAGGAGAAGACAGCGACCACCTGCTGATGCCTCCACCGAAAGAGGTTGCTGTAGGACCCAACAAAAAAATAGAGGAGGACCTCAATCGATCCTGGGAGGTAATCTCCGAGGAAGTCACTCCAGCACAAAGCCGCAACAACGAGGAAGACGACACACAATGGTCATGGGACTAAGCGGACTTGTCCGGGGATACGGTCATTGAGGTGCCAATCCTTGACACCCATGACCCCCTGGGCCTCATGACCCTCATGAATGAAGAGGAACTCCTCAAGGATGCGATGGAGGACGAGCAGCAATGATTTTTTTTTCTCAACTGTTTCAATCGCCAAGTGCAGTGACCCCGTGTTTAATTTAGTTTTCCTTCTTTTTCTTTAATAAGTATACGCCAAGTGCAAAGTGTTTATTTTGGTTTACACCGTATACAAACTATATTTCTTTTATGCTAAGTGCAGAAACTGTTTATTTTATTTTTCTTATGCCCAGTGCAGTTTCAATTAAGTTTTATGCCGTGTGCAAAATACATTTGATTTAGAATTTTTCTTATGTGTGAGCGCCGAGTGCAAGATTCAATTATTTTCGCTATATTTTTTTTTTTGTTTGAACGCTGAGTGCAAAGACTGTTTTATGTTATATATACGCGAATGCAAAGAATGTTGTATGTTATGTAAACGAATGCAAGGAACGTTCACATTTTGTTAAAATGAATGCAAGGATGAATTTATGTTATTTCGGTTTGTTATGTGTAAATACCGAGATTTTTGGTATACGTATATACTGCGTTTACGTACCAAAAATCTCGAAGGCGGAGAAGGGGGTATGTGTAACCGTCTTGGTTACACACCAAGAGATCGTACGATTTAATATCGATCCCCACCGCGATGGCTGTGACGTCGTACACCATCCTTGTCATAGATAAGGATCGCAGATGTGATATACATTTAATAAGATGCGCACGCATCGATCCCCTCTCGATCACGATCAAAGGAGGTCGATGCGAGCAGCAGAATAATCACTCTGCGACTGGATACGATCCAGATAACACGCTCTAGTCAGAGCGCTCTCGCATAGTCGCGTAGTTTATATATTAAAATATTCGCACATTGCCAAGTAGGCAATCGGTTCAAATAGAAATTGAAGCCTTTCAAAAGGTTGTTCCAAAAGTTCGTATAACGAAAGGATTTCTGAGTTTATTAACTTCCAGATTTATGGGGAAGTTATTGTAATTGAAATAATTTTGCAATGAAGATATAATTAATAAATTATAATAGTTTCGACATTTATAAGTCGTGAGTTGACGTGAGAGCAAATAGTTTTGCGTTATATTAGAGATTTCATTCAAGATTGAAAATCGAATAAATTGTATTCTACGTTGTGTGAATACAATACATTGAGATTACAGTGTAAGCCCATGTGAAGGGCAACTCGAGTTCTATTGTGTAATAATATTGAAAGATTTAACGAGTATTATCTTGTGTGATATTGCGATTTAATTTAGAATTCGAGATTGTTCGATAGAGCTACATAGCTCTACTTATTTTGCGGTTTATACATTATTGAGAGAAAGGCACTTTGCCGTGATTGTGTCCATGCATGTCATGAAAAGTTTATTGTGTGAATTATTGGTACATCCGAATTATATTGTGAATTGTTTTCCTTGCTATTTCGAGGGCAAGTAGAATTGTGAATAGAGTCGCTCAGAGGTTCCATTTGTCGGAAGGAGGCATAGAATCCAGAGTGGATTCGTGTTATTTGATATTTATAATCAAATATATATCGAAAGATACACTACTGAATTCACATAGTGAATTCTGCTCGGAATGGACAGTTGGAAAAATTCACATATCGCCATGACCACGCTTGCGTGCTCTGCCTAGATATTTGTAATTTATTCCGCCACGTTTTGGATCGCCTAGTAGAGAAGGAGCCGATTGCCCTTCCCGGAAATATCCGGCAAGACCGATCGTTTGCCTGAGTTTGCTAGCCTGGTTCTTAACGAGGTTTATTTCAATTGATCCTGCTAAGAGCATACTCGTTTGGACAGGGAGAGTCGCCATGACCACGATTTTGTGCTCTGCCTAGACTCTCTGTCTGTTTTCATTCGAAAGTACAATCATTTAGTGAGTAGAAGCTGATTGCCCTTCCCGGAATTGTCCGGCAAGACCGATCGGTTGTCTATGTTCATTAATTTGATCTGTAATGTGTATTTAAATAACGCATTCTAAAAATGTGTGCATCAGTAAGAGTGATAGTGCGAAAATCTTCCGAAAAGCGAATGAGAACCTCGTGAACTGGTACATGCGATTTCGGTTTCTTATAACCATTCCAATTCGAGGAAGTTTGGGTATCCGTCTCGCGGTCGTCGCTTTTCTTTTAGGTGTTGACGTCGCTATATACTCGCGTGTTGTCATAGCGAGTGACAACGACCTTATTATTATAACAGTACAATCCATTGTGGAAGGGTTCCAGTGGATTTCACTTGTATACTCCTAATTGATAGAATATATTTTTGTTCTACCCGATTTAAATCTCCAACAATTATTTAGTTTTGTTATCACCTTTCCGCCATCCAGTGCCTGGAGGCACGAATCCTTTTCAACAGGGACATCGGGTCTCGTAACCAACCCGGTGTTAGATCTATATTGTCACTATCCAAGAAGTTCTACTATACAATTAGCAGGGGCATCCAGATTACCGCAGAATCGCCACGACCACGTTATCGTGCTCTGCCGATCCTGAGTGAGTAAGTCTGCGTGTAACTGTGAACGTGTACTGACATGCGGGATCGATCGCCATTCCTGGAATCATCCAGCAATACCGATCGAGACGCTGTAGTGTCTAGTGGGATTTTCTAGCAAGAACTCAGTGGATTCAATCGTACAATTAGCAGGGGCATCCAGATTACCGCAGAATCGCCACGACCACGTTACCGTGCTCTGCCGATTTTGAGTGAGTAAGTCTGCGTGCAACTGTGAACGTTTACTGACATACGGGATCGATTGCCATTCCTGGAATCATCCAGCAATACCGATCGAGACGCTGTATTGTCTGCTCTGAATCCTGCGTTTCAAACAAAAGAAGGAAAGAGAGATTAACTTGTTGGAACACTTGCTCCACGGACATCTCTCCACGGCACGTCTACCTGCCCTGCTGAGAATTGTTAGTTGCAGTAAGTGAAGACAACAAGTCTCTTCCAGGAGCATTCAGATTGCCATAGAATTGCCATGACCACGTTATCGTGCTCTGCCGATTCTGTGTAAGTAGATCTGTATGCAACTGAAAACATTTTCCTGACATACGGGATCGATTGCCACTCCTGTGTTTCACAGCAGTACCGATTGAGACGCTGTATTGTCTACATTTATCCCTTCATCCAACGGGTTAAATAGAAAAGAAAAGGGATTAAATAGTCTGGTTACAATGCGTTATGCGTTATGCGTTATGCGTTATGCGTTATGCGTTATGCGTTATGCGTTATGCGTTATGCATTTTGCGTTATGCGCCATGCGTTATGCGTTATGAGTTATGCGTTATGCGTTATGCGTTATGCGTTATGCGTTATGGTTTATGTTTTATGCGTTATGCGTTATGCGTTATGCGTTATGCGTTATGCGTTATGCGTTATGCGTTATGCGTTATGCGTTATGCGTTATGCGTTATGCGTTATGCGTTATGCGTTATGCGTTATGCGTTATGCGTTATGCGTTATGCGTTATGCGTTATGCGTTATGCGTTATGCTTTAGCGTTATGCGTTATGCGTTATGCGTTATGCGTTATGCGTTATGCGTTTTGCGTTATGCGTCATGCGTTATGTGTTATGTGTTATACGTTTGCGTTATGCGTTAGGCGTCATGCGTTATGCTTTATGCGTTATGCGTTATGCGTTATGCGTTATGCGTTTTGCGTTATGCGTCATGCGTTATGTGTTATGTGTTATACGTTTGCGTTATGCGTTAGGCGTCATGCGTTATGCTTTATGCCTTATGCGTTATGGGTTATGCGTTATGCGTTATGCGTTATGTGTTTTGCGTTATGCGTCATGCGTTATGTGTTATGTGTTATACGTTTGCGTTATGCGTTAGGCGTCATGCGTTATGCTTTATGCGTTATGCGTTATGCGTTATGCGTTATGCGTTATACGTTATGCGTTCTGCGTTATGAGTTACGCTTTATGCGTTATGCGTTATGCGTTATACGTTATGCGTTATGCGTTATGCGTTATGCGTTTTGCGTTATGCGTTATGCGTTATGCGTTATGCGTTATGCGTTATGCGTTATGCGTTATGCGTTATGCGTTATGCTTTATGCGTTATGCGTTATGCGTTATGCGTTATGCGTTATGCGTTATGCGTTGTTCGTTATGTGTTATGCGTTATGCGTTAAACGGTTTGAGATATGCGTTATGCGTTATACGGTTTGAGTTATGCGTTATGCGTTATACGTTATTGGTTTATGCGTTATGCGTTATGCTTTATGCTTTATGCGTTATGCGTTATGCTTTATGCGTTATGCATGATCCCTTATGCGTTAGGCGTTATGCGTTATGCGTGATCCGTTATGCGTTAGGCGTTATGCGTTATGCGTTACGCATTTTGCCTTATGCGCCATGCGTTATGCGTTATGAGTTATGCGTTATGCGTTATGCGTTATGCGTTATGCGTTACGCGTTACGCGTTATGCGTTATGCGTTATGCGTTATGCGTTATGCGTTATGCGTTATGCGTTATGCGTTATGGGTTATGTTTTATGCGTTATGCGTTATGCGTTATGCGTTATGCGTTATGCGTTATGCGTTGTTCGTTATGTGTTATGCGTTATTCGTTATACGTTTGCATTATGCGTTATGCGTTATGCGTTATGCGTTATGCTTTATGCGTTATGCATGATCCCTTATGGGTTAGGCGTTATGCGTTATGCGTGATCCGTTATGCGTTAGGCGTTATGCGTTATGCGTTATGCATTTAGCGTTATGCGCCATGCGTTATGCGTTATGAGTTATGCGTTATGCGTTATGCGTTATGCATTATGAGTTATACGTTTTGCGTTATGCGTTATGCGTTATGCGTTATGCGTTATGCGTTATGCGTTACGCGTTACGCGTTATGCGTTATGCGTTATGCGTTATGCGTTATGCGTTATGCGTTATGCTTTATGCGTTATGCGTTATGCGTTATACGGTATGAGTTATGCGTTATGCGTTATGCGTTATGCGTTATGCGTTATGCGTTAAGCGTTATGCGTTATGCGTTATGCGTTATGCGTTATGCGTTATGCGTTATGCGCTTTGGGTTATGCGTTATGCGTTATGCGTTATGGGTTATGTTTTATGCGTTATGCGTTATGCGTTATGCGTTATGCGTTATGCGTTGTTCGTTATGCGTTATGCGTTATGCATTATGCGTTATGCGTTATGCGTTATGCTTTATGCGTTATGCGTTATGCGTTATGCGTTATGCATTTTGCGGTATGCGCCATGCCTTATGCGTTATGAGTTATGCGTTATGCGTTATGCGTTATACGTTATGCGTTAAACGGTTTGAGATATGCGTTATGCGTTATACGGTTTGAGTTATGCGTTATGCGTTATACGTTATTGGTTTATGCGTTATGCGTTATGCGTTATGCGTTATGCGTTATGGGTTATGTTTTATGCGTTATGCGTTATGCGTTATGCGTTTTGCGTTATGCGTTATGCGTTATGCGTTATGCGTTATGCGTTATGCGTTATGCGTTATGCGTTATGCGTTATGCGTTATGCGTTATGCGTTATGCGTTATGCGTTATGCGTTATGCGTTATGCGTTATGCGTTTTGGGTTATGAATTATGCGTTATGGGTTATGGGTTATGTTTTATGCGTTATGCGTTATGCGTTATGCGTTATGCGTTATGCGTTATGCGTTATGCGTTATGGGTTATGTTTTATGCGTTATGCGTTATGCGTTATGCGTTATGCGTTATGCGTTATGCGTTATGCGTTATGCGTTATGCGTTATGCGTTATGCGTTGTTCGTTATGCGTTATGCGTTAGGCGTTATACGTTTGCGTTATGCGTTATGCGTTATGCGTTATGCGTTATGCGTTATGCGTTATGCTTTATGCGTTATGCGTTATGCGTGATGCGTTATGCTTATGCGTTATGCGTTATGAGTTATACGTTATGCGTTATGCGTTTTGCGTTATTTGTTATGCGTTATGGGTTATGTTTTATGCGTTATGCGTTATGCGTTATGCCTTATGCGTTGTTCGTTATGCGTTATGCGTTGGGCGTTATACGTTTGCGTTATGCGTTATGCGTTATGCGTTGTGCTTTATGCGTTATGCGTTATGCGTTATGCGTTATGCGTTATGCGTTATGGGTTATGTTTTATGCGTTATGCGTTATGCGTTATGCATTATCCGTTATGCGTTAGGCGTTATACGTTTGCGTTATGCGTTATGCGTTATGCTGTATGCTTTATGCGTTATGCGTTATGCTTTATGCGTTATGCATGATCCCTTATGCGTTAGGCGTTATGCGTTATGCGTGATAAGTTATGCGTTAGGCGTTATGCGTTATGCGTTATGCATTTTGCGTTATGCGCCATGCGTTATGCGTTATGAGTTATGCGTTATGCGTTATGCGTTATGCGTTATGAGTTATACGTTTTGCGTTATGCGTTATGCGTTATGCGTTATGCGTTATGCGTTATGCGTTATGCGTTATGCGTTATGCGTTATGCGTTATGCGTTACGCGTTACGCGTTATACGTTATGCGTTATGCGTTATGCGTTATGCGTTATGCTTTATGCGTTATGCGTTATGCGGTATACGGTATGAGTTATGCGTTATGCGTTATGCGTTATGCTTTATGCGTTATGCGTTATGCGTTATACGGTATGAGTTATGCGTTATGCGTTATGCGTTATGCGTTATGCGTTCTGTGTTGTGCGTTGTGCGTTGTGCGTTATGCGTTATGCGTTATGGGTTATGGGTTATACGTTATGCGTTATGCGTTATGCATTTTGCGTTATGCGTTATGCGTTATGAGTTATAAGTTATGCGTTATGCGTTATGCGTTATGCGTTATGCGTTATGCGTTATGCGTTATGCGTTATGCGTTATGCATTTTGCGTTATGCGCCATGCGTTATGCGTTATGAGTTATGCGTTATGCGTTATGCGTTATGCGTTATGCGTTATGGTTTATGTTTTATGCGTTATGCGTTATGCGTTATGCGTTATGCGTTATGCGTTATGCGTTATGCGTTATGCGTTATGCGTTATGCGTTATGCGTTATGCGTTATGCGTTATGCGTTATGCGTTATGCGTTATGCGTTATGCGTTATGCGTTATGCGTTTTGCGTTATGCGTCATGCGTTATGTGTTATGTGTTATACGTTTGCGTTATGCGTTAGGCGTCATGCGTTATGCTTTATGCCTTATGCGTTATGGGTTATGCGTTATGCGTTATGCGTTATGTGTTTTGCGTTATGCGTCATGCGTTATGTGTTATGTGTTATACGTTTGCGTTATGCGTTAGGCGTCATGCGTTATGCTTTATGCGTTATGCGTTATGCGTTATGCGTTATGCGTTATACGTTATGCGTTCTGCGTTATGAGTTACGCTTTATGCGTTATGCGTTATGCGTTATACGTTATGCGTTATGCGTTATGCGTTATGCGTTTTGCGTTATGCGTTATGCGTTATGCGTTATGCGTTATGCGTTATGCGTTATGCGTTATGCGTTATGCGTTATGCTTTATGCGTTATGCGTTATGCGTTATGCGTTATGCGTTATGCGTTATGCGTTATGCGTTATGCGTTATGCGTTATGCGTTATGCGTTATGCGTTATGCTTTATGCGTTATGCGTTATGCGTTATGCGTTATGCGTTATGCGTTGTGCGTTATACGTTTGCGTTATGCGTTATGCGTTATCCGTTATGCGTTATGCTTTATGCGTTATGCGTTATGCGTTATGCGTTATGCGTAATGCGTTATGCGTTATGCGTTATGCGTTATGCGTTATCCGTTATGCGTTATGCTTTATGCGTTATACGTTATGCGTTATGCGTTATGCGTTATGCGTTATGCGTTGTTCGTTATGCGTTATGCCTTGGGCGTTATACGTTTGCGTTATGCGTTATGCGTTATGCGTTATGCTTTATGCGTTATGCGTTATGCGTTATGCGTTATGCGTTATGCGTTATGCATTTTGCGTTATGCGTTATGCGTTATGCGTTATGCGTTATGCGTTATGCGTTATGCGTTATGCGTTATGCGTTATGCGTTATGCGTTATGCGTTATGCGTTATACGGTTTGAGTTATGCTTTATGCGTTATGGGTTATGCGTTATGCGTTATGCGTTATACGTTATGCGTTATGCGTTATGCGTTATGCGTTATGCGTTATGCGTTATGCGTTATGCGTTATGCGTTATGCGTTATGCGTTATGCGTTATGATTTATGCGTTATGCGTTATGCTTTATGCGTTATGCGTTATGCGTTATGCGTTATGCGTTAGGCGTTATGCGTTATGCGTTATGAGTTATGAGTTATAAGTTATGCGTAATGCGTTATGCGTTATGCGTTATCCGTTATGCGTTATGCTTTATGCGTTATACGTTATGCGTTATGCGTTATGCGTTATGCGTTGTTCGTTATGCGTTATGCCTTGGGCGTTATACGTTTGCGTTATACGTTATGCGTTACGCTTTATGCGTTATGCGTTATGCGTTATACGTTATGCGTTATGCGTTATGCGTTATGCGTTATGCGTTATGCGTTATGCGTTATGCGTTATGCGTTATGCGTTATGCGTTATGCGTTATGCGTTATGCGTAATGCGTTATGCGTTATGCGTTATGCATTATGCGTTATGCGTTATGCGTTATGCGTTATGCGTTATGCGTTATGCGTTATGCGTTATGCATTATGCGTTATGCGTTATGCGTTGTGCGTTATACGTTTGCGTTATGCGTTAGGCGTTATGCTTTATGGGTTATGCGTTATGCGTTATGCGTTATGCGTTATACGTTATTCGTTATGCGTTATGCGTGATGCGTTATGCGTTATGAGTTATACGTTATGCGTTAAGCGTTATGCGTTATGCTTTATGCGTTATGCGTGAACCGTTATGCGTTATGCGTTATGCGTTATACGTTATGCGTTATGCGTTATGCGTTATACGTTATGCGTTATGCGTTAAGCGTTATGCGTTATGCGTTATGCGTTATGCCTTATGCGTTATGCGTTATGCGTTATGCGTTATGCGTTATGCCTTATGCGTTATGCGTTATGCGTTATGCGTTATGCGTTATGCGTTATGCGTTAGGCGTTATGCGTTATGCGTTATGAGTTATGAGTTATAAGTTATGCGTAATGCGTTTTGCGTTATGCGTTATGCGTTATGCGTTATCCGTTATGCGTTATGCTTTATGCGTTATGCGTTATGCGTTATGCGTTATGCGTTATGCGTTATGCGTTGTTCGTTATGCGTTATGCCTTGGGCGTTATACGTTTGCGTTATGCGTTATGCGTTATGCGTTATGCTTTATGCGTTATGCGTTATGCGTTATGCGTTATGCGTTATGCATTTTGCGTTATGCGTTATGCGTTATGCGTTATGCGTTATGCGTTATGCGTTATGCGTTATGCGTTATGCGTTATGCGTTATGCGTTATGCGTTATGCGTTATACGGTTTGAGTTATGCTTTATGCGTTATGGGTTATGCGTTATGCGTTATGCGTTATACGTTATGCGTTATGCGTTATGCGTTATGCGTTATGCGTTATGCGTTATGCGTTATGCGTTATGCGTTATGCGTTATGCGTTATGATTTATGCGTTATGCGTTATGCTTTATGCGTTATGCGTTATGCGTTATGCGTTATGCGTTAGGCGTTATGCGTTATGCGTTATGAGTTATGAGTTATAAGTTATGCGTAATGCGTTATGCGTTATGCGTTATCCGTTATGCGTTATGCTTTATGCGTTATACGTTATGCGTTATGCGTTATGCGTTATGCGTTGTTCGTTATGCGTTATGCCTTGGGCGTTATACGTTTGCGTTATACGTTATGCGTTACGCTTTATGCGTTATGCGTTATGCGTTATGCGTTATGCGTTATACGTTATGCGTTATGCGTTATGCGTTATGCTTTATGCGTTATGCGTTATGCGTTATGCGTTATGCGTTATACGTTATGCGTTATGCGTTATGCGTTATGCGTTATGCGTTATGCGTTATGCGTTATGCGTTATGCGTTATGCGTTATGCGTTATGCGTTATGATTTATGCGTTATGCGTTATGCTTTATGCGTTATGCGTTATGCGTTATGCGTTATGCGTTATGCGTTATGCATTATGCGTTATGCGTTATGCGTTGTGCGTTATACGTTTGCGTTATGCGTTATGCGTTATGCGTTATGCGTTATGCGTTATGCGTTATGCGTTATGCGTTATGCGTTATGCGTTATGCGTTATGCGTTATGCGTTATGCGTTATACGGTTTGAGTTATGCTTTATGCGTTATGGGTTATGCGTTATGCGTTATGCGTTATGCGTTATGCGTTATGCGTTATGCGTTATGCGTTATGCATTATGCGTTATGCGTTATGCGTTGTGCGTTATACGTTTGCGTTATGCGTTAGGCGTTATGCTTTATGGGTTATGCGTTATGCGTTATGCGTTATGCGTTATACGTTATTCGTTATGCGTTATGCGTGATGCGTTATGCGTTATGAGTTATACGTTATGCGTTAAGCGTTATGCGTTATGCTTTATGCGTTATGCGTGAACCGTTATGCGTTATGCGTTATGCGTTATACGTTATGCGTTATGCGTTATGCGTTATGCGTTATGCGTTATGCGTTAAGCGTTATGCGTTATGCGTTATGCGTTATGCCTTATGCGTTATGCGTTATGCGTTATGCGTTATGCGTTATGCCTTATGCGTTATGCGTTATGCGTTATGCGTTATGCGTTATGCGTTATGCGTTAGGCGTTATGCGTTATGCGTTATGAGTTATGAGTTATAAGTTATGCGTAATGCGTTTTGCGTTATGCGTTATGCGTTATGCGTTATGCGTTATGCGTTATGCGTTATGCTTTATGCGTTATACGTTATGCGTTATGCGTTATGCGTTATGCGTTATGCGTTGTTCGTTATGCGTTATGCCTTGGGCGTTATACGTTTGCGTTATGCGTTATGCGTTATGCGTTATGCTTTATGCGTTATGCGTTATGCGTTATGCGTTATGCGTTATGCATTTTGCGTTATGCGTTATGCGTTATGCGTTATGCGTTATGCGTTATGCGTTATGCGTTATGCGTTATGCGTTATGCGTTATGCGTTATGCGTTATGCGTTATGCGTTATACGGTTTGAGTTATGCTTTATGCGTTATGGGTTATGCGTTATGCGTTATGCGTTATACGTTATGCGTTATGCGTTATGCGTTATGCGTTATGCGTTATGCGTTATGCGTTATGCGTTATGCGTTATGCGTTATGCGTTATGCGTTATGCGTTATGATTTATGCGTTATGCGTTATGCTTTATGCGTTATGCGTTATGCGTTATGCGTTATGCGTTATGCGTTATGCGTTATGCGTTATGAGTTATGAGTTATAAGTTATGCGTAATGCGTTATGCGTTATGCGTTATCCGTTATGCGTTATGCTTTATGCGTTATACGTTATGCGTTATGCGTTATGCGTTATGCGTTGTTCGTTATGCGTTATGCCTTGGGCGTTATACGTTTGCGTTATACGTTATGCGTTACGCTTTATGCGTTATGCGTTATGCGTTATGCGTTATGCGTTATCCGTTATGCGTTATGCGTTATGCGTTATGCGTTATGCGTTATGCGTTATGCGTTATGCGTTATGCGTTATGCGTTATGCGTTATGCGTTATGCGTTATGCGTTATGCGTTATGCGTTATGCGTTATGCGTTATGCGTTATGCGTTATGCGTTATGCGTTATGCGTTATGCGTTATGCGTTATGCGTTATGCGTTATGCGTTATGCGTTATGCGTTATGCGTTATGCGTTATGCGTTATGCGTTATGCGTTATGCGTTATGCGTTATGCGTTATGCGTTATGCGTTATGCGTTATGCGTTATGCGTTATGCGTTATGCGTTATACGGTTTGAGTTATGCTTTATGCGTTATGGGTTATGCGTTATGCGTTATGCGTTATACGTTATGCGTTATGCGTTATGCGTTATGCGTTATGCGTTATGCGTTATGCGTTATGCGTTATGCGTTATGCGTTATGCGTTATGATTTATGCGTTATGCGTTATGCTTTATGCGTTATGCGTTATGCGTTATGCGTTATGCGTTAGGCGTTATGCGTTATGCGTTATGAGTTATGAGTTATAAGTTATGCGTAATGCGTTATGCGTTATGCGTTATCCGTTATGCGTTATGCTTTATGCGTTATACGTTATGCGTTATGCGTTATGCGTTATGCGTTGTTCGTTATGCGTTATGCCTTGGGCGTTATACGTTTGCGTTATACGTTATGCGTTACGCTTTATGCGTTATGCGTTATGCGTTATGCGTTATGCGTTATACGTTATGCGTTATGCGTTATGCGTTATGCTTTATGCGTTATGCGTTATGCGTTATGCGTTATGCGTTATACGTTATGCGTTATGCGTTATGCGTTATGCGTTATGCGTTATGCGTTATGCGTTATGCGTTATGCGTTATGCGTTATGCGTTATGCGTTATGATTTATGCGTTATGCGTTATGCTTTATGCGTTATGCGTTATGCGTTATGCGTTATGCGTTATGCGTTATGCATTATGCGTTATGCGTTATGCGTTGTGCGTTATACGTTTGCGTTATGCGTTATGCGTTATGCGTTATGCGTTATGCGTTATGCGTTATGCGTTATGCGTTATGCGTTATGCGTTATGCGTTATGCGTTATGCGTTATGCGTTATACGGTTTGAGTTATGCTTTATGCGTTATGGGTTATGCGTTATGCGTTATGCGTTATGCGTTATGCGTTATGCGTTATGCGTTATGCGTTATGCATTATGCGTTATGCGTTATGCGTTGTGCGTTATACGTTTGCGTTATGCGTTAGGCGTTATGCTTTATGGGTTATGCGTTATGCGTTATGCGTTATGCGTTATACGTTATTCGTTATGCGTTATGCGTGATGCGTTATGCGTTATGAGTTATACGTTATGCGTTAAGCGTTATGCGTTATGCTTTATGCGTTATGCGTGAACCGTTATGCGTTATGCGTTATGCGTTATACGTTATGCGTTATGCGTTATGCGTTATACGTTATGCGTTATGCGTTAAGCGTTATGCGTTATGCGTTATGCGTTATGCCTTATGCGTTATGCGTTATGCGTTATGCGTTATGCGTTATGCCTTATGCGTTATGCGTTATGCGTTATGCGTTATGCGTTATGCGTTATGCGTTAGGCGTTATGCGTTATGCGTTATGAGTTATGAGTTATAAGTTATGCGTAATGCGTTTTGCGTTATGCGTTATGCGTTATGCGTTATGCGTTATCCGTTATGCGTTATGCTTTATGCGTTATACGTTATGCGTTATGCGTTATGCGTTATGCGTTATGCGTTGTTCGTTATGCGTTATGCCTTGGGCGTTATACGTTTGCGTTATGCGTTATGCGTTATGCGTTATGCTTTATGCGTTATGCGTTATGCGTTATGCGTTATGCGTTATGCATTTTGCGTTATGCGTTATGCGTTATGCGTTATGCGTTATGCGTTATGCGTTATGCGTTATGCGTTATGCGTTATGCGTTATGCGTTATGCGTTATGCGTTATGCGTTATACGGTTTGAGTTATGCTTTATGCGTTATGGGTTATGCGTTATGCGTTATGCGTTATACGTTATGCGTTATGCGTTATGCGTTATGCGTTATGCGTTATGCGTTATGCGTTATGCGTTATGCGTTATGCGTTATGCGTTATGCGTTATGATTTATGCGTTATGCGTTATGCTTTATGCGTTATGCGTTATGCGTTATGCGTTATGCGTTAGGCGTTATGCGTTATGCGTTATGAGTTATGAGTTATAAGTTATGCGTAATGCGTTATGCGTTATGCGTTATCCGTTATGCGTTATGCTTTATGCGTTATACGTTATGCGTTATGCGTTATGCGTTATGCGTTGTTCGTTATGCGTTATGCCTTGGGCGTTATACGTTTGCGTTATACGTTATGCGTTACGCTTTATGCGTTATGCGTTATGCGTTATGCGTTATGCGTTATACGTTATGCGTTATGCGTTATGCGTTATGCGTTATGCGTTATGCGTTATGCGTTATGCGTTATGCGTTATGCGTTATGCGTTATGCGTTATGCGTTATGCGTTATGCGTTATGCGTTATGCGTTATGCGTTATGCGTTATGCGTTATGCGTTATGCGTTATGCGTTATGCGTTATGCGTTATGCGTTATGCGTTATGCGTTATGCGTTATGCGTTATGCGTTATGCGTTATGCGTTATGCGTTATGCGTTATGCGTTATGCGTTATGCGTTATGCGTTATGCGTTATGCGTTATGCGTTATGCTTTAGCGTTATGCGTTATGCGTTATGCGTTATGCGTTATGCGTTATGCGTTTTGCGTTATGCGTCATGCGTTATGTGTTATGTGTTATACGTTTGCGTTATGCGTTAGGCGTCATGCGTTATGCTTTATGCGTTATGCGTTATGCGTTATGCGTTATGCGTTTTGCGTTATGCGTCATGCGTTATGTGTTATGTGTTATACGTTTGCGTTATGCGTTAGGCGTCATGCGTTATGCTTTATGCCTTATGCGTTATGGGTTATGCGTTATGCGTTATGCGTTATGTGTTTTGCGTTATGCGTCATGCGTTATGTGTTATGTGTTATACGTTTGCGTTATGCGTTAGGCGTCATGCGTTATGCTTTATGCGTTATGCGTTATGCGTTATGCGTTATGCGTTATACGTTATGCGTTCTGCGTTATGAGTTACGCTTTATGCGTTATGCGTTATGCGTTATACGTTATGCGTTATGCGTTATGCGTTATGCGTTTTGCGTTATGCGTTATGCGTTATGCGTTATGCGTTATGCGTTATGCGTTATGCGTTATGCGTTATGCGTTATGCTTTATGCGTTATGCGTTATGCGTTATGCGTTATGCGTTATGCGTTATGCGTTATGCGTTATGCGTTATGCGTTATGCGTTATGCGTTATGCGTTATGCTTTATGCGTTATGCGTTATGCGTTATGCGTTATGCGTTATGCGTTGTGCGTTATACGTTTGCGTTATGCGTTATGCGTTATCCGTTATGCGTTATGCTTTATGCGTTATGCGTTATGCGTTATGCGTTATGCGTTATGCGTTATGTGTTAGGCGTTATGCGTTATGCGTTATGAGTTATGAGTTATAAGTTATGCGTAATGCGTTATGCGTTATGCGTTATGCGTTATGCGTTATCCGTTATGCGTTATGCTTTATGCGTTATACGTTATGCGTTATGCGTTATGCGTTATGCGTTATGCGTTGTTCGTTATGCGTTATGCCTTGGGCGTTATACGTTTGCGTTATGCGTTATGCGTTATGCGTTATGCTTTATGCGTTATGCGTTATGCGTTATGCGTTATGCGTTATGCGTTATGCGTTATGCATTTTGCGTTATGCGTTATGCGTTATGCGTTATGCGTTATGCGTTATGCGTTATGCGTTATGCGTTATGCGTTATGCGTTATGCGTTATGCGTTATGCGTTATGCGTTATGCGTTATGCGTTATGCGTTATACGGTTTGAGTTATGCTTTATGCGTTATGGGTTATGCGTTATGCGTTATGCGTTATACGTTATGCGTTATGCGTTATGCGTTATGCGTTATGCGTTATGCGTTATGCGTTATGCGTTATGCGTTATGCGTTATGCGTTATGCGTTATGCGTTATGCGTTATGATTTATGCGTTATGCGTTATGCTTTATGCGTTATGCGTTATGCGTTATGCGTTATGCGTTAGGCGTTATGCGTTATGCGTTATGAGTTATGAGTTATAAGTTATGCGTAATGCGTTATGCGTTATGCGTTATCCGTTATGCGTTATGCTTTATGCGTTATACGTTATGCGTTATGCGTTATGCGTTATGCGTTGTTCGTTATGCGTTATGCCTTGGGCGTTATACGTTTGCGTTATACGTTATGCGTTACGCTTTATGCGTTATGCGTTATGCGTTATACGTTATGCGTTATGCGTTATGCGTTATGCGTTATGCGTTATGCGTTATGCGTTATGCGTTATGCGTTATGCGTTATGCGTTATGCGTTATGCGTTATGCGTTATGCGTAATGCGTTATGCGTTATGCGTTATGCGTTATGCGTTATGCGTTATGCGTTATGCGTTATGCGTTATGCGTTATGCGTTATGCGTTATGCATTATGCGTTATGCGTTATGCGTTGTGCGTTATACGTTTGCGTTATGCGTTAGGCGTTATGCTTTATGGGTTATGCGTTATGCGTTATGCGTTATGCGTTATACGTTATTCGTTATGCGTTATGCGTGATGCGTTATGCGTTATGAGTTATACGTTATGCGTTAAGCGTTATGCGTTATGCTTTATGCGTTATGCGTGAACCGTTATGCGTTATGCGTTATGCGTTATACGTTATGCGTTATGCGTTATGCGTTATACGTTATGCGTTATGCGTTAAGCGTTATGCGTTATGCGTTATGCGTTATGCCTTATGCGTTATGCGTTATGCGTTATGCGTTATGCGTTATGCCTTATGCGTTATGCGTTATGCGTTATGCGTTATGCGTTATGCGTTATGCGTTATGCGTTATGCGTTATGCTTTATGCGTTATGCGTTATGCGTTATGCGTTATGCGTTATGCGTTATGCGTTATGCGTTATGCGTTATGCGTTATGCGTTATGCGTTATGCGTTATGCGTTATGCTTTATGCGTTATGCGTTATGCGTTATGCGTTATGCGTTATGCGTTGTGCGTTATACGTTTGCGTTATGCGTTATGCGTTATCCGTTATGCGTTATGCTTTATGCGTTATGCGTTATGCGTTATGCGTTATGCGTTATGCGTTATGTGTTAGGCGTTATGCGTTATGCGTTATGAGTTATGAGTTATAAGTTATGCGTAATGCGTTATGCGTTATGCGTTATGCGTTATGTGTTATCCGTTATGCGTTATGCTTTATGCGTTATACGTTATGCGTTATGCGTTATGCGTTATGCGTTATGCGTTGTTCGTTATGCGTTATGCCTTGGGCGTTATACGTTTGCGTTATGCGTTATGCGTTATGCGTTATGCTTTATGCGTTATGCGTTATGCGTTATGCGTTATGCGTTATGCGTTATGCATTTTGCGTTATGCGTTATGCGTTATGCGTTATGCGTTATGCGTTATGCGTTATGCGTTATGCGTTATGCGTTATGCGTTATGCGTTATGCGTTATGCGTTATGCGTTATACGGTTTGAGTTATGCTTTATGCGTTATGGGTTATGCGTTATGCGTTATGCGTTATACGTTATGCGTTATGCGTTATGCGTTATGCGTTATGCGTTATGCGTTATGCGTTATGCGTTATGCGTTATGCGTTATGCGTTATGCGTTATGCGTTATGATTTATGCGTTATGCGTTATGCTTTATGCGTTATGCGTTATGCGTTATGCGTTATGCGTTAGGCGTTATGCGTTATGCGTTATGAGTTATGAGTTATAAGTTATGCGTAATGCGTTATGCGTTATGCGTTATCCGTTATGCGTTATGCTTTATGCGTAATACGTTATGCGTTATGCGTTATGCGTTATGCGTTGTTCGTTATGCGTTATGCCTTGGGCGTTATACGTTTGCGTTATACGTTATGCGTTACGCTTTATGCGTTATGCGTTATGCGTTATACGTTATGCGTTATGCGTTATGCGTTATGCGTTATGCGTTATGCGTTATGCGTTATGCGTTATGCGTTATGCGTTATGCGTTATGCGTTATGCGTTATGCGTTATGCGTAATGCGTTATGCGTTATGCGTTATGCGTTATGCGTTATGCGTTATGCGTTATGCGTTATGCGTTATGCGTTATGCGTTATGCGTTATGCATTATGCGTTATGCGTTATGCGTTGTGCGTTATACGTTTGCGTTATGCGTTAGGCGTTATGCTTTATGGGTTATGCGTTATGCGTTATGCGTTATGCGTTATACGTTATTCGTTATGCGTTATGCGTGATGCGTTATGCGTTATGAGTTATACGTTATGCGTTAAGCGTTATGCGTTATGCTTTATGCGTTATGCGTGAACCGTTATGCGTTATGCGTTATGCGTTATACGTTATGCGTTATGCGTTATGCGTTATACGTTATGCGTTATGCGTTAAGCGTTATGCGTTATGCGTTATGCGTTATGCCTTATGCGTTATGCGTTATGCGTTATGCGTTATGCGTTATGCCTTATGCGTTATGCGTTATGCGTTATGCGTTATGCGTTATGCGTTATGCGTTAGGCGTTATGCGTTATGCGTTATGAGTTATGAGTTATAAGTTATGCGTAATGCGTTTTGCGTTATGCGTTATGCGTTATGCGTTATGCGTTAGGCGTTATGCGTTATGCGTTATGAGTTATGAGTTATAAGTTATGCGTAATGCGTTATGCGTTATGCGTTATCCGTTATGCGTTATGCTTTATGCGTTATACGTTATGCGTTATGCGTTATGCGTTATGCGTTGTTCGTTATGCGTTATGCCTTGGGCGTTATACGTTTGCGTTATACGTTATGCGTTACGCTTTATGCGTTATGCGTTATGCGTTATGCGTTATGCGTTATACGTTATGCGTTATGCGTTATGCGTTATGCTTTATGCGTTATGCGTTATGCGTTATGCGTTATGCGTTATACGTTATGCGTTATGCGTTATGCGTTATGCGTTATGCGTTATGCGTTATGCGTTATGCGTTATGCGTTATGCGTTATGCGTTATGCGTTATGCGTTATGATTTATGCGTTATGCGTTATGCTTTATGCGTTATGCGTTATGCGTTATGCGTTATGCGTTATGCGTTATGCGTTATGCATTATGCGTTATGCGTTATGCGTTGTGCGTTATACGTTTGCGTTATGCGTTATGCGTTATGCGTTATGCGTTATGCGTTATGCGTTATGCGTTATGCGTTATGCGTTATGCGTTATGCGTTATGCGTTATGCGTTATGCGTTATGCGTTATGCGTTATGCGTTATACGGTTTGAGTTATGCTTTATGCGTTATGGGTTATGCGTTATGCGTTATGCGTTATACGTTATGCGTTATGCGTTATGCGTTATGCGTTATGCGTTATACGTTATGCGTTACGCTTTATGCGTTATGCGTTATGCGTTATGCGTTATGCGTTATACGTTATGCGTTATGCGTTATGCGTTATGCGTTATGCGTTATGCGTTATGCGTTATGCGTTATGCGTTATGCGTTATGCGTTATGCGTTATGCGTTATGCGTTATGCGTAATGCGTTATGCGTTATGCGTTATGCGTTATGCGTTATGCGTTATGCGTTATGCGTTATGCGTTATGCGTTATGCGTTATGCGTTATGCGTTATGCATTATGCGTTATGCGTTATGCGTTGTGCGTTATACGTTTGCGTTATGCGTTAGGCGTTATGCTTTATGGGTTATGCGTTATGCGTTATGCGTTATGCGTTATACGTTATTCGTTATGCGTTATGCGTGATGCGTTATGCGTTATGAGTTATACGTTATGCGTTAAGCGTTATGCGTTATGCTTTATGCGTTATGCGTGAACCGTTATGCGTTATGCGTTATGCGTTATGCGTTATGCGTTATGCGTTATGCGTTATGCGTTATGCGTTATGCGTTAAGCGTTATGCGTTATGCGTTATGCGTTATGCCTTATGCGTTATGCGTTATGCGTTATGCGTTATGCGTTATGCCTTATGCGTTATGCGTTATGCGTTATGCGTTATGCGTTATGCGTTATGCGTTATGCGTTATGCGTTATGCGTTATGAGTTATGAGTTATAAGTTATGCGTAATGCGTTTTGCGTTATGCGTTATGCGTTATGCGTTATCCGTTATGCGTTATGCTTTATGCGTTATGCGTTATGCGTTATGCGTTATGCGTTATGCGTTATGCGTTGTTCGTTATGCGTTATGCCTTGGGCGTTATACGTTTGCGTTATGCGTTATGCGTTATGCGTTATGCTTTATGCGTTATGCGTTATGCGTTATGCGTTATGCGTTATGCATTTTGCGTTATGCGTTATGCGTTATGCGTTATGCGTTATGCGTTATGCGTTATGCGTTATGCGTTATGCGTTATGCGTTATGCGTTATGCGTTATGCGTTATACGGTTTGAGTTATGCTTTATGCGTTATGGGTTATGCGTTATGCGTTATGCGTTATACGTTATGCGTTATGCGTTATGCGTTATGCGTTGTTCGTTATGCGTTATGCCTTGGGCGTTATACGTTTGCGTTATACGTTATGCGTTACGCTTTATGCGTTATGCGTTATGCGTTATGCGTTATGTGTTATACGTTATGCGTTATGCGTTATGCGTTATGCGTTATGCGTTATGCGTTATGCGTTATGCGTTATGCGTTATGCGTTATGCGTTATGCGTTATGCGTTATGCGTTATGCGTTATGCGTTATGCGTTATGCGTTATGCGTTATGCGTTATGCGTTATGCGTTATGCGTTATGCATTTTGCGTTATGCGCCATGCGTTATGCGTTATGAGTTATAAGTTATGCGTTATGCGTTATGCGTTATGCGTTATGCGTTATGCGTTATGCGTTATGCGTTATGCGTTATGCGTTATGCGTTATGCGTTATGCGTTATGCGTTATGCGTTATGCATTATGCGTTATGCGTTATGCGTTGTGCGTTATACGTTTGCGTTATGCGTTAGGCGTTATGCTTTATGGGTTATGCGTTATGCGTTATGCGTTATGCGTTATACGTTATGCGTTATGCGTTATGCGTGATGCGTTATGCGTTATGAGTTATACGTTATGCGTTAAGCGTTATGCGTTATGCTTTATGCGTTATGCGTGATCCGTTATGCGTTATGCGTAATGCGTTATTCGTTATGCGTTATGCGTTATGCGTTATACGTTATGCGTTATGCGTTAAGCGTTATGCGTTATGCGTTATGCCTTATGCGTTATGCGTTATGCGTTATGCGTTATGCCTTATGCGTTATGCGTTATGCGTTATGCGTTATGCGTTATGCGTTATGCGTTATGCGTTATGCGTTATGCGTTATGCGTTATGCGTTATGCTTTATGCGTTATGCATTTTGCGTTATGCGTTATGCGTTACGCTTTATGCGTTATGCGTTATGCGTTATGCGTTATACGTTATGCGTTATGCGTTATGCGTTATGCGTTATGCGTTATGCGTTATGCGTTATGCGTTATGCGTTATGCGTTATGCGTTATGCGTTATGCGTTATGCGTTATGCGTAATGCGTTATGCGTTATGCGTTATGCTTTATGCGTTATGCCTTATGCGTTATGCGTTATGCGTTATGCGTTATGCGTTATGCGTTATGCGTTATGCGTTATGCGTTATGCGTTATGCGTTATCCGTTATGCGTTATGCTTTATGCGTAATGCGTTATGCGTTATGCGTTATGCGTTATGCGTTATGCGTTAGGCGTTATGCGTTATGCGTTATGAGTTATGAGTTATAAGTTATGCGTAATGCGTTATGCGTTATGCGTTATGCGTTATGCGTTATGCGTTATGCGTGATGCGTTATGCGTTATAAGTTATACGTTATGCGTTAAGCGTTATGCGTTATGCTTTATGCGTTATGCGTTATGCGTTATGCGTTATGCGTTATGCGTTATGCGTTATGCGTTATGCGTTATGCGTTATGCGTTATGCGTTATGCGTTATGCGTTATGCGTTATGCGTTATGCGTTATGCGTTATGCGTTATGCGTTATGCGTTATGCGTTATGCGTTATGCGTTATGCGTTATGCGTTATGCGTTATGCGTTATGCGTTATGCGTTATGCGTTATGCGTTATGCGTTATGCTTTATGCGTTATGCATTTTGCGTTATGCGTCATGCGTTACGCTTTATGCGTTATGCGTTATGCGTTATGCGTTATGCGTTATACGTTACGCGTTATGCGTTATGCGTTATGCGTTATGCGTTATGCGTTATGCGTTATGCGTTGTGCGTTATACGTTTGCGTTATGCGTTATGCGTTATGCGTTATGCGTTATCCGTTATGCGTTATGCTTTATGCGTTATGCGTTATGCGTTATGCGTTATGCGTTATGCGTTATGCGTTATGCGTTATGCGTTATGGGTTATGTTTTATGCGTTATGCGTTATGCGTTTTGGGTTATGCGTTATGCGTTATGCGTTATGGGTTATGCGTTATGCGTTATGCGTTATGCGTTATGCGTTATGCGTTATGCGTTATGCGTTATGCGTTATGCGTTATGCGTTATGCGTTATGCGTTATGCGTTATGCGTTATGCATTATGCGTTATGCGTTATGCGTTGTGCGTTATACGTTTGCGTTATGCGTTATGCGTTATGCGTTATGCGTTATGCGTTATGCGTTATGGATTATGCGTTATGCGTTATGCGTTATGCGTTATGCGTTATGCGTTATGCGTTATGCGTTATGCGTTATGCGTTATGCGTTATGCGTTATGCGTTATGCGTTATGCGTTATGCGTTATGCGTTATGCGTTATGCGTTATGCGTTATGCGTTATGCGTTATGCGTTATGCGTTATGCGTTATGCTTTAGCGTTATGCGTTATGCGTTATGCGTTATGCGTTATGCGTTATGCGTTTTGCGTTATGCGTCATGCGTTATGTGTTATGTGTTATACGTTTGCGTTATGCGTTAGGCGTCATGCGTTATGCTTTATGCGTTATGCGTTATGCGTTATGCGTTATGCGTTATACGTTATGCGTTATGCGTTATGCGTTATACGTTATGCGTTATGCGTTAAGCGTTATGCGTTATGCGTTATGCGTTATGCGTTATGCGTTATGCGTTATGCGTTATGCGTTATGCGTTATGCGTTATGCGTTATGCGTTATGCGTTATGCGTTATGCGTTATGCGTTATGCGTTATGCGTTATGCGTTATGCGTTATGCGTTATGCGTTATGCGTTATGCGTTATGCGTTATGCGTTATGCGTTATGCGTTATGCGTTATGCGTTATGCGTTATGCGTTATGCGTTATGCTTTATGCGTTATGCATTTTGCGTTATGCGTCATGCGTTACGCTTTATGCGTTATGCGTTATGCGTTATGCGTTATGCGTTATACGTTACGCGTTATGCGTTATGCGTTATGCGTTATGCGTTATGCGTTATGCGTTATGCGTTGTGCGTTATACGTTTGCGTTATGCGTTATGCGTTATGCGTTATGCGTTATCCGTTATGCGTTATGCTTTATGCGTTATGCGTTATGCGTTATGCGTTATGCGTTATGCGTTATGCGTTATGCGTTATGCGTTATGCGTTATGGGTTATGTTTTATGCGTTATGCGTTATGCGTTATGCGTTTTGGGTTATGCGTTATGCGTTATGCGTTATGGGTTATGCGTTATGCGTTATGCGTTATGCGTTATGCGTTATGCGTTATGCGTTATGCGTTATGCGTTATGCGTTATGCGTTATGCGTTATGCGTTATGCGTTATGCGTTATGCATTATGCGTTATGCGTTATGCGTTGTGCGTTATACGTTTGCGTTATGCGTTATGCGTTATGCGTTATGCGTTATGCGTTATGCGTTATGCGTTATGGATTATGCGTTATGCGTTATGCGTTATGCGTTATGCGTTATGCGTGATGCGTTATGCGTTATGAGTTATACGTTTTGCGTTAAGCGTTATGCGTTATGCGTTATGCGTTATGCGTTATGCGTTATGCGTTATGCGTTATGCGTTATGCGTTATGCGTTATGCGTTATGCGTTATGCGTTATGCGTTATGCGTTATGCGTTATGCGTTATGCGTTATGCGTTATGCGTTATGCGTTATGCGTTATGCGTTATGCGTTATGCGTTATGCGTTATGCGTTATGCGTTATGCGTTATGCGTTATGCGTTATGCGTTATGCGTTATGCGTTATGCGTTATGCGTTATGCGTTATGCGTTATGCGTTATGCGTTATGCGTTATGCGTTATGCGTTATGCGTTATGCGTTATGCGTTATGCGTTATGCGTTATGCGTTGTGCGTTATACGTTTGCGTTATGCGTTATGCGTTATGCGTTATGCGTTATGCGTTATGCGTTATGGATTATGCGTTATGCGTTATGCGTTATGCGTTATGCGTTATGCGTGATGCGTTATGCGTTATGAGTTATACGTTTTGCGTTAAGCGTTATGCGTTATGCGTTATGCGTTATGCGTTATGCGTTATGCGTTATGCGTTATGCGTTATGCGTTATGCGTTATGCGTTATGCGTTATGCGTTATGCGTTATGCGTTATGCGTTATGCGTTATGCGTTATACGTTATGCGTTATGCGTTATGCGTTATGCGTTATGCGTTATGCGTTATGCGTTATGCGTTATGCGTTATGCGTTGTGCGTTATGCGTTATGCGTTATGCGTTATGCGTTATGCGTTATGCGTTATGCGTTATGCGTTATGCGTTATGCGTTATGCGTTATGCGTTATGCGTTATGCGTTATGCGTTATGCGTTATGCGTTATGCGTTATGCGTTATGCTTTAGCGTTATGCGTTATGCGTTATGCGTTATGCGTTATGCGTTTTGCGTTATGCGTCATGCGTTATGTGTTATGTGTTATACGTTTGCGTTATGCGTTAGGCGTCATGCGTTATGCTTTATGCGTTATGCGTTATGCGTTATGCGTTATGCGTTATGCGTTATGCGTTATGCGTTATGCTTTAGCGTTATGCGTTATGCGTTATGCGTTATGCGTTATGCGTTTTGCGTTATGCGTCATGCGTTATGTGTTATGTGTTATACGTCTGCGTTATGCGTTAGGCGTCATGCGTTATGCTTTATGCGTTATGCGTTATGCGTTATGCGTTATGCGTTATGCGTTATGCGTTATGCGTTATGCGTTATGCGTTATGCGTTATGCGTTATGCGTTATGCGTTATAAGTTATGCGTTATGCGTTATGCGTTATGCGTTATGCTTTAGCGTTATGCGTTATGCGTTATGCGTTATGCGTTATGCGTTTTGCGTTATGCGTCATGCGTTATGTGTTATGTGTTATACGTTTGCGTTATGCGTTAGGCGTCATGCGTTATGCTTTATGCGTTATGCGTTATGCGTTATGCGTTATGCGTTTTGCGTTATGCGTCATGCGTTATGTGTTATGTGTTATACGTTTGCGTTATGCGTTAGGCGTCATGCGTTATGCTTTATGCGTTATGCGTTATGGGTTATGCGTTATGCGTTATGCGTTATGTGTTTTGCGTTATGCGTCATGCGTTATGTGTCATGTGTTATACGTTTGCGTTATGCGTTAGGCGTCATGCGTTATGCTTTTTGCGTTATGCGTTATGCGTTATGCGTTATGCGTTATGCGTTATGGGTTATGCTTATGCGTTATGCGTTATGAGTTATACGTTATGCGTTATGCGTTATGCGTTATGCGTTATATGTTATGCGTTATGCGTTATGCGTTATGCGTTATGCGTTATGCGTTATGCGTTATGCGTTATGCGTTATGCGTTATGCGTTTTGCGTTATGCGTTATGCGTTATGCGTTATGCGTTATGCGTTATGCGTTATGCGTTATGCGTTATGCGTTATGCGTTATGCGTTATGCTTTATGCGTTATGCATTTTGCGTTCTGCATTATGAGTTACGCTTTATGCGTTATGCGTTATGCGTTATACGTTATGCGTTCTGCGTTATGAGTTACGCTTTATGCGTTATGCGTTATGCGTTATACGTTATGCGTTATGCGTTATGCGTTATGCGTTTTGCGTTATGCGTTATGCGTTATGCGTTATGCGTTATGCGTTATGCGTTATGCGTTATGCGTTATGCGTTATGCGTTATGCGTTATGCTTTATGCGTTATGCGTTATGCGTTATGCGTTATGCGTTATGCGTTATGCGTTATGCGTTATGCGTTATGCGTTATGCTTTATGCGTTATGCGTTATGCGTTATGCGTTATGCGTTATGCGTTGTGCGTTATACGTTTGCGTTATGCGTTATGCGTTATCCGTTATGCGTTATGCTTTATGCGTTATGCGTTATGCGTTATGCGTTATGCGTTATGTGTTAGGCGTTATGCGTTATGCGTTATGAGTTATGAGTTATAAGTTATGCGTAATGCGTTATGCGTTATGCGTTATGCGTTATGCGTTATCCGTTATGCGTTATGCTTTATGCGTTATACGTTATGCGTTATGCGTTATGCGTTATGCGTTATGCGTTGTTCGTTATGCGTTATGCCTTGGGCGTTATACGTTTGCGTTATGCGTTATGCGTTATGCGTTATGCTTTATGCGTTATGCGTTATGCGTTATGCGTTATGCGTTATGCATTTTGCGTTATGCGTTATGCGTTATGCGTTATGCGTTATGCGTTATGCGTTATGCGTTATGCGTTATGCGTTATGCGTTATGCGTTATGCGTTATGCGTTATGCGTTATGCGTTATGCTTTAGCGTTATGCGTTATGCGTTATGCGTTATGCGTTATGCGTTTTGCGTTATGCGTCATGCGTTATGTGTTATGTGTTATACGTTTGCGTTATGCGTTAGGCGTCATGCGTTATGCTTTATGCGTTATGCGTTATGCGTTATGCGTTATGCGTTATGCGTTATGCGTTATGCGTTATGCGTTATGCTTTAGCGTTATGCGTTATGCGTTATGCGTTATGCGTTTTGCGTTATGCGTCATGCGTTATGTGTTATACGTTTGCGTTATGCGTTAGGCGTCATGCGTTATGCTTTATGCGTTATGCGTTATGCGTTATGCGTTATGCGTTATGCGTTATGCGTTATGCGTTATGCGTTATGCGTTATGCGTTATGCGTTATAAGTTATGCGTTATGCGTTATGCGTTATGCGTTATGCTTTAGCGTTATGCGTTATGCGTTATGCGTTATGCGTTATGCGTTTTGCGTTATGCGTCATGCGTTATGTGTTATGTGTTATACGTTTGCGTTATGCGTTAGGCGTCATGCGTTATGCTTTATGCGTTATGCGTTATGCGTTATGCGTTATGCGTTTTGCGTTATGCGTCATGCGTTATGTGTTATGTGTTATACGTTTGCGTTATGCGTTAGGCGTCATGCGTTATGCTTTATGCGTTATGCGTTATGGGTTATGCGTTATGCGTTATGCGTTATGTGTTTTGCGTTATGCGTCATGCGTTATGTGTCATGTGTTATACGTTTGCGTTATGCGTTAGGCGTCATGCGTTATGCTTTATGCGTTATGCGTTATGCGTTATGCGTTATGCGTTATGCGTTATGGGTTATGCTTATGCGTTATGCGTTATGAGTTATACGTTATGCGTTATGCGTTATGCGTTATATGTTATGCGTTATGCGTTATGCGTTATGCGTTATGCGTTATGCGTTATGCGTTATGCGTTATGCGTTTTGCGTTATGCGTTATGCGTTATGCGTTATGCGTTATGCGTTATGCGTTATGCGTTATGCGTTATGCGTTATGCGTTATGCGTTATGCTTTATGTGTTATGCGTTATGCGTTATACGTTATGCGTTATGCGTTGTGCGTTATACGTTTGCGTTATGCGTTATGCGTTATCCGTTATGCGTTATGCTTTATGCGTTATGCGTTATGCGTTATGCGTTATGCGTTATGTGTTAGGCGTTATGCGTTATGCGTTATGAGTTATGAGTTATAAGTTATGCGTAATGCGTTATGCGTTATGCGTTATGCGTTATGCGTTATCCGTTATGCGTTACGCTTTATGCGTTATACGTTATGCGTTATGCGTTATGCGTTATGCGTTATGCGTTGTTCGTTATGCGTTATGCCTTGGGCGTTATACGTTTGCGTTATGCGTTATGCGTTATGCGTTATGCTTTATGCGTTATGCGTTATGCGTTATGCGTTATGCGTTATGCATTTTGCGTTATGCGTTATGCGTTATGCGTTATGCGTTATGCGTTATGCGTTATGCGTTATGCGTTATGCGTTATGCGTTATGCGTTATGCGTTATGCGTTATGCGTTATGCGTTATGCTTTAGCGTTATGCGTTATGCGTTATGCGTTATGCGTTATGCGTTTTGCGTTATGCGTCATGCGTTATGTGTTATGTGTTATACGTTTGCGTTATGCGTTAGGCGTCATGCGTTATGCTTTATGCGTTATGCGTTATGCGTTATGCGTTATGCGTTATGCGTTATGCGTTATGCGTTATGCGTTATGCTTTAGCGTTATGCGTTATGCGTTATGCGTTATGCGTTATGCGTTTTGCGTTATGCGTCATGCGTTATGTGTTATGTGTTATACGTTTGCGTTATGCGTTAGGCGTCATGCGTTATGCTTTATGCGTTATGCGTTATGCGTTATGCGTTATGCGTTATGCGTTATGCGTTATGCGTTATGCGTTATGCGTTATGCGTTATGCGTTATGCGTTATAAGTTATGCGTTATGCGTTATGCGTTATGCGTTATGCTTTAGCGTTATGCGTTATGCGTTATGCGTTATGCGTTATGCGTTTTGCGTTATGCGTCATGCGTTATGTGTTATGTGTTATACGTTTGCGTTATGCGTTAGGCGTCATGCGTTATGCTTTATGCGTTATGCGTTATGCGTTATGCGTTATGCGTTTTGCGTTATGCGTCATGCGTTATGTGTTATGTGTTATACGTTTGCGTTATGCGTTAGGCGTCATGCGTTATGCTTTATGCGTTATGCGTTATGGGTTATGCGTTATGCGTTATGCGTTATGTGTTTTGCGTTATGCGTCATGCGTTATGTGTCATGTGTTATACGTTTGCGTTATGCGTTAGGCGTCATGCGTTATGCTTTATGCGTTATGCGTTATGCGTTATGCGTTATGCGTTATGCGTTATGGGTTATGCTTATGCGTTATGCGTTATGAGTTATACGTTATGCGTTATGCGTTATGCGTTATATGTTATGCGTTATGCGTTATGCGTTATGCGTTATGCGTTATGCGTTATGCGTTATGCGTTATGCGTTTTGCGTTATGCGTTATGCGTTATGCGTTATGCGTTATGCGTTATGCGTTATGCGTTATGCGTTATGCGTTATGCGTTATGCTTTATGCGTTATGCATTTTGCGTTCTGCGTTATGAGTTACGCTTTATGCGTTATGCGTTATGCGTTGTTCGTTATGCGTTATGCCTTGGGCGTTATACGTTTGCGTTATGCGTTATGCGTTATGCGTTATGCTTTATGCGTTATGCGTTATGCGTTATGCGTTATGCGTTATGCATTTTGCGTTATGCGTTATG
The DNA here is from genome assembly GCA_916610235.2 of Lasioglossum morio. Lineage (NCBI taxonomy): Eukaryota > Metazoa > Arthropoda > Insecta > Hymenoptera > Halictidae > Lasioglossum > Lasioglossum morio. The sequence continues at coordinate 1,842,317 of CAKAJA020000423.1, forward strand.
CGTTATGCGTTATGCGTTATGCGTTATGCGTTATGCGTTATGCGTTATGCGTTATGCGTTATGCGTTATGCGTTATGCGTTATGCGTTATGCGTTATGCGTTATGCGTTATGCGTTATACGGTTTGAGTTATGCTTTATGCGTTATGGGTTATGCGTTATGCGTTATGCGTTATACGTGATGCGTTATGCGTTATGCGTTATGCGTTATGCGTTATGCGTTATGCGTTATGCGTTATGCGTTATGCGTTATGCGTTATGCGTTATGATTTATGCGTTATGCGTTATGCTTTATGCGTTATGCGTTATGCGTTATGCGTTATGCGTTAGGCGTTATGCGTTATGCGTTATGCGTTATGAGTTATGAGTTATAAGTTATGCGTAATGCGTTATGCGTTATGCGTTATCCGTTATGCGTTATGCTTTATGCGTTATAAGTTATGCGTTATGCGTTATGCGTTATGCGTTGTTCGTTATGCGTTATGCCTTGGGCGTTATACGTTTGCGTTATACGTTATGCGTTACGCTTTATGCGTTATGCGTTATGCGTTATGCGTTATGCGTTATACGTTATGCGTTATGCGTTATGCGTTATGCGTTATGCGGTATGCGTTATGCGTTATGCGTTATGCGTTATGCGTTATGCGTTATGCGTTATGCGTTATGCGTTATGCGTTATGCGTTATGCGTTATGCGTTATGCGTTATGCGTTATGCGTTATGCGTTATGCGTTATGCGTTATGCGTTATGCGTTATGCGTTATGCGTTATGCGTTATGCGTTATGCGTTATGCGTTATGCGTTATGCGTTATGCGTTATGCGTTATGCGTTATGCGTTATGCGTTATGCGTTATGCGTTATGCATTATGCGTTATGCGTTATGCGTTGTGCGTTATACGTTTGCGTTATGCGTTAGGCGTTATGCTTTATGGGTTATGCGTTATGCGTTATGCGTTATGCGTTATACGTTATGCGTTATGCGTTATGCGTGATGCGTTATGCGTTATGAGTTATACGTTATGCGTTAAGCGTTATGCGTTATGCTTTATGCGTTATGCGTGATCCGTTATGCGTTATGCGTTATGCGTTATACGTTATGCGTTATGCGTTATGCGTTATACGTTATGCGTTATGCGTTAAGCGTTATGCGTTATGCGTTATGCGTTATGCCTTATGCGTTATGCGTTATGCGTTATGCGTTATGCCTTATGCGTTATGCGTTATGCGTTATGCGTTATGCGTTATGCGTTATGCGTTATGCGTTATGCGTTATGCGTTATGCGTTATGCGTTGTGCGTTATGCGTTATGCGTTATGCGTTATGCTTTATGCGTTATACGTTATGCGTTATGCGTTAAGCGTTATGCGTTATGCGTTATGCGTTATGCCTTATGCGTTATGCGTTATGCGTTATGCGTTATGCGTTATGCGTTATGCGTTATGCGTTATGCGTTATGCGTTATGCGTTATGCGTTATGTGTTATGCGTTATGCGTTATGCGTTATGCGTTATGCGTTATGCGTTATGCGTTATGCGTTATGCTTTATGCGTTATGCATTTTGCGTTCTGCGTTATGAGTTACGCTTTATGCGTTATGCGTTATGCGTTATACGTTATGCGTTATGCGTTATGCGTTATGCGTTATGCGTTATGCGTTATGCGTTATGCGTTATGCGTTATGCGTTATGCGTTATGCGTTATGCGTTATGCGTTATGCGTTATGCGTTATGCGTTATGCGTTATGCGTTATGCGTTATGCGTTATGCGTTATGCGTTATGCGTTATGCGTTATGCGTTATGCGTTATGCGTTATGCGTTATGCGTTATGCGTTATGCGTTATGCGTTATGCGTTATGCGTTATGCGTTATGCGTTATGCGTTATGCGTTATGCGTTATGCGTTATGCGTTATGCGTTATGCGTTATGCGTTATGCATTTTGCGTTATGCGCCATGCGTTATGCGTTATGAGTTATAAGTTATGCGTTATGCGTTATGCGTTATGCGTTATGCGTTATGCTTTATGCGTTATGCGTTATGCGTTATGCGTTATGCGTTATGCGTTATGTGTTAGGCGTTATGCGTTATGCGTTATGAGTTATGAGTTATAAGTTATGCGTAATAAGTTATGCGTTATGCGTTATGCGTTATGCGTTATGCGTTATGCGTTATGCGTGATGCGTTATGCGTTATAAGTTATACGTTATGCGTTAAGCGTTATGCGTTATGCTTTATGCGTTATGCGTGATCCGTTATGCGTTATGCGTTATGCGTTATACGTTATGCGTTATGCGTTATGCGTTATACGTTATGCGTTATGCGTTAAGCGTTATGCGTTATGCGTTATGCGTTATGCGTTATGCGTTATGCGTTATGCGTTATGCGTTATGCGTTATGCGTTATGCGTTATGCGTTATGCGTTATGCGTTATGCGTTATGCGTTATGCGTTATGCGTTATGCGTTATGCGTTATGCGTTATGCGTTATGCGTTATGCGTTATGCGTTATGCGTTATGCGTTATGCGTTATGCGTTATGCTTTATGCGTTATGCATTTTGCGTTATGCGTCATGCGTTACGCTTTATGCGTTATGCGTTATGCGTTATGCGTTATGCGTTATACGTTACGCGTTATGCGTTATGCGTTATGCGTTATGCGTTATGCGTTATGCGTTATGCGTTGTGTGTTATACGTTTGCGTTATGCGTTATGCGTTATGCGTTATCCGTTATGCGTTATGCGTTATGCTTTATGCGTTATGCGTTATGCGTTATGCGTTATGCGTTATGCGTTATGCGTTATGCGTTATGCGTTATGCGTTATGCGTTATGCGTTATGCGTTATGGGTTATGTTTTATGCGTTATGCGTTATGCGTTTTGGGTTATGCGTTATGCGTTATGCGTTATGGGTTATGCGTTTTGCGTTATGCGTTATGCGTTATGCGTTATGCGTTATGCGTTATGCGTTATGCGTTATGCGTTATGCGTTATGCGTTATGCGTTATGCGTTATGCGTTATGCGTTATGCGTTATGCGTTATGCGTTATGCGTTATGCGTTATGCGTTATGCGTTATGCGTTATGCCTTATGCGTTATGCGTTATGCGTTATGCGTTATGCGTTATGCGTTATGCGTTATGCGTTATGCGTTATGCGTTATGCGTTATGCGTTATGCGTTATGCGTTATGCGTTATGCGTTATGCGTTATGCGTTATGCGTTATGCGTTGTGCGTTATACGTTTGCGTTATGCGTTATGCGTTATGCGTTATGCGTTATGCGTTATGCGTTATGCGTTATGCGTCTTGCGTTATGCGTTATGCGTTATGCGTGATGCGTTATGCGTTATGAGTTATACGTTTTGCGTTAAGCGTTATGCGTTATGCTTTATGCGTTATGCGTGATCCGTTATGCGTTATGCGTTATGCGTTATACGTTATGCGTGATCCGTTATGCGTTATGCGTTATGCGTTATACGTTATGCGTTATGCGTTATGCATTATGCGTTATACGTTATGCGTTATGCGTTAAGCGTTATGCATTATGCGTTATGCGTTATGCCTTATGCGTTATGCGTTATGCGTTATGCGTTATGCGTTATGCGTTATGCGTTATGCGTTATGCCTTATGCGTTATGCGTTATGCGTTATGATTTATGCGTTATGCGTTATGCTTTATGCGTTATGCGTTATGCGTTATGCGTTATGCGTTAGGCGTTATGCGTTATGCGTTATGAGTTATGAGTTATAAGTTATGCGTAATGCGTTATGCGTTATGCGTTATCCGTTATGCGTTATGCTTTATGCGTTATACGTTATGCGTTATGCGTTATGCGTTATGCGTTGTTCGTTATGCGTTATGCCTTGGGCGTTATACGTTTGCGTTATACGTTATGCGTTACGCTTTATGCGTTATGCGTTATGCGTTATGCGTTATGCGTTATACGTTATGCGTTATGCGTTATGCGTTATGCGTTATGCGTTATGCGTTATGCGTTATGCGTTATGCGTTATGCGTTATGCGTTATGCGTTATGCGTTATGCGTTATGCGTTATGCGTTATGCGTTATGCGTTATGCGTTATGCGTTATGCGTTATGCGTTATGCGTTATGCGTTATGCGTTATGCGTTATGCATTTTGCGTTATGCGCCATGCGTTATGCGTTATGAGTTATAAGTTATGCGTTATGCGTTATGCGTTATGCGTTATGCGTTATGCGTTATGCGTTATGCGTTATGCGTTATGCGTTATGCGTTATGCGTTATGCGTTATGCGTTATGCATTATGCGTTATGCGTTATGCGTTGTGCGTTATACGTTTGCGTTATGCGTTAGGCGTTATGCTTTATGGGTTATGCGTTATGCGTTATGCGTTATGCGTTATACGTTATGCGTTATGCGTTATGCGTGATGCGTTATGCGTTATGAGTTATACGTTATGCGTTAAGCGTTATGCGTTATGCTTTATGCGTTATGCGTGATCCGTTATGCGTTATGCGTAATGCGTTATACGTTATTCGTTATGCGTTATGCGTTATACGTTATGCGTTATGCGTTAAGCGTTATGCGTTATGCGTTATGCGTTATGCCTTATGCGTTATGCGTTATGCGTTATGCGTTATGCCTTATGCGTTATGCGTTATGCGTTATGCGTTATGCGTTATGCGTTATGCGTTATGCGTTATGCGTTATGCGTTATGCGTTATGCGTTATGCTTTATGCGTTATGCATTTTGCGTTATGCGTTATGCGTTACGCTTTATGCGTTATGCGTTATGCGTTATGCGTTATACGTTATGCGTTATGCGTTATGCGTTATGCGTTATGCGTTATGCGTTATGCGTTATGCGTTATGCGTTATGCGTTATGCGTTATGCGTTATGCGTTATGCGTTATGCGTTATGCGTTATGCGTTATGCGTTATGCGTTATGCGTTATGCGTTATGCGTTATGCGTTATGCGTTATGCGTTATGCTTTATGCGTTATGCGTTATGCGTTATGCGTTATGCGTTATGCGTTATGCGTTATGCGTTATGCGTTATGCGTTATGCGTTATGCGTTAAGCGTTATGCGTTATCCGTTATGCGTTATGCTTTATGCGTTATGCGTTATGCGTTATGCGTTATGCGTTATGCGTTATGCGTTAGGCGTTATGCGTTATGCGTTATGAGTTATGAGTTATAAGTTATGCGTAATGCGTTATGCGTTATGCGTTATGCGTTATGCGTTATGCGTGATGCGTTATGCGTTATAAGTTATACGTTATGCGTTAAGCGTTATGCGTTATGCTTTATGCGTTATGCGTGATCCGTTATGCGTTATGCGTTATGCGTTATACGTTATGCGTTATGCGTTATGAGTTATGAGTTATGAGTTATGCGTAATGCGTTATGCGTTATGCGTTATCCGTTATGCGTTATGCTTTATGCGTTATACGTTATGCGTTATGCGTTATGCGTTATGCGTTGTTCGTTATGCGTTATGCCTTGGGCGTTATACGTTTGCGTTATACCTTATGCGTTACGCTTTATGCGTTATGCGTTATGCGTTATGCGTTATGCGTTATACGTTATGCGTTATGCGTTATGCGTTATGCGTTATGCGTTATGCGTTATGCGTTATGCGTTATGCGTTATGCGTTATGCGTTATGCGTTATGCGTTGTTCGTTATGCGTTATGCCTTGGGCGTTATACGTTTGCGTTATACGTTATGCGTTACGCTTTATGCGTTATGCGTTATGCGTTATGCGTTATACGTTATGCGTTATGCGTTATGCGTTATGCGTTATGCGTTATGCGTTATGCGTTATGCGTTATGCGTTATGCGTTATGCGTTATGCGTTATGCGTTATGCGTTATGCGTTATGCGTTATGCGTTATGCGTTATGCGTTATGCGTTATGCGTTATGCGTTATGCGTTATGCGTTATGCGTTATGCGTTATGCGTTATGCGTTATGCGTTATGCGTTATGCGTTATGCGTTATGCGTTATGCGTTATGCGTTATGCGTTATGCGTTATGCGTTATGCGTTATGCGTTATGCGTTATGCGTTATGCGTTATGCGTTATGCGTTATGCGTTATGCATTATGCGTTATGCGTTATGCGTTGTGCGTTATACGTTTGCGTTATGCGTTAGGCGTTATGCTTTATGGGTTATGCGTTATGCGTTATGCGTTATGCGTTATACGTTATGCGTTATGCGTTATGCGTGATGCGTTATGCGTTATGAGTTATACGTTATGCGTTAAGCGTTATGCGTTATGCTTTATGCGTTATGCGTGAACCGTTATGCGTTATGCGTTATGCGTTATACGTTATGCGTTATGCGTTATGCGTTATACGTTATGCGTTATGCGTTAAGCGTTATGCGTTATGCGTTATGCGTTATGCCTTATGCGTTATGCGTTATGCGTTATGCGTTATGCCTTATGCGTTATGCGTTATGCGTTATGCGTTATGCGTTATGCGTTATGCGTTATGCGTTATGCGTTATGCGTTATGCGTTATGCGTTATGCGTTATGCGTTATGCGTTATGCGTTATGCGTTATGCTTTATGCGTTATACGTTATGCGTTATGCGTTAAGCGTTATGCGTTATGCGTTATGCGTTATGCCTTATGCGTTATGCGTTATGCGTTATGCGTTATGCGTTATGCGTTATGCGTTATGCGTTATGCGTTATGCGTTATGCGTTATGTGTTATGCGTTATGCGTTATGCGTTATGCGTTATGCGTTATGCGTTATGCGTTATGCTTTATGCGTTATGCATTTTGCGTTCTGCGTTATGAGTTACGCTTTATGCGTTATGCGTTATGCGTTATACGTTATGCGTTATGCGTTATGCATTTTGCGTTCTGCGTTATGAGTTACGCTTTATGCGTTATGCGTTATGCGTTATACGTTATGCGTTATGAGTTATACGTTATGCGTTAAGCGTTATGCGTTATGCTTTATGCGTTATGCGTGATCCGTTATGCGTTATGCGTTATACGTTATGCGTTATGCGTTATGCGTTATACGTTATGCGTTATGCGTTACGCTTTATGCGTTATGCGTTATGCGTTAGGCGATATACGTTATGCGTTATGCGTTATGCGTTATGCGTTATGCGTTATGCGTTATGCGTAATGCGTTATGCGTTATGCGTTATGCGTTAAGCGTTATGCGTTATGCGTTATGCGTTATGCGTTATGCGTTATGCGTTATGCGTTATGCTTTATGCGTTATGCGTTATGCGTTATGCGTTATGCGTTATGCGTTATGCGTTATGCGTTATGCGTTATGCGTTATGCGTTATGCGTTATGCGTTATCCGTTATGCGTTATGCTTTATGCGTTATGCGTTATGCGTTATGCGTTATGCGTTATGCGTTATGCGTTAGGCGTTATGCGTTATGCGTTATGAGTTATGAGTTATAAGTTATGCGTAATAAGTTATGCGTTATGCGTTATGCGTTATGCGTTATGCGTGATGCGTTATGCGTTATAAGTTATACGTTATGCGTTAAGCGTTATGCGTTATGCTTTATGCGTTATGCGTGATCCGTTATGCGTTATGCGTTATGCGTTATACGTTATGCGTTATGCGTTATGCGTTATACGTTATGCGTTATGCGTTAAGCGTTATGCGTTATGCGTTATGCGTTATGCGTTATGCGTTATGCGTTATGCGTTATGCGTTATGCGTTATGCGTTATGCGTTATGCGTTATGCGTTATGCGTTATGCGTTATGCGTTATGCGTTATGCGTTATGCGTTATGCGTTATGCGTTATGCGTTATGCGTTATGCGTTATGCGTTATGCGTTATGCGTTATGCGTTATGCGTTATGCTTTATGCGTTATGCATTTTGCGTTATGCGTCATGCGTTACGCTTTATGCGTTATGCGTTATGCGTTATGCGTTATGCGTTATACGTTACGCGTTATGCGTTATGCGTTATGCGTTATGCGTTATGCGTTATGCGTTGTGCGTTATACGTTTGCGTTATGCGTTATGCGTTATCCGTTATGCGTTATGCTTTATGCGTTATGCGTTATGCGTTATGCGTTATGCGTTATGCGTTATGCGTTATGCGTTATGCGTTATGGGTTATGTTTTATGCGTTATGCGTTATGCGTTATGCGTTTTGGGTTATGCGTTATGCGTTATGCGTTATGGGTTATGCGTTATGCGTTATGCGTTATGCGTTATGCGTTATGCGTTATGCGTTATGCGTTATGCGTTATGCGTTATGCGTTATGCGTTATGCGTTATGCGTTATGCATTATGCGTTATGCGTTATGCGTTGTGCGTTATACGTTTGCGTTATGCGTTATGCGTTATGCGTTATGCGTTATGCGTTATGCGTTATGCGTTATGCGTTATGCGTCTTGCGTTATGCGTTATGCTTTATGCGTTATGCATTTTGCGTTATGCGTCATGCGTTACGCTTTATGCGTTATGCGTTATGCGTTATGCGTTATGCGTTATACGTTACGCGTTATGCGTTATGCGTTATGCGTTATGCGTTATGCGTTATGCGTTGTGCGTTATACGTTTGCGTTATGCGTTATGCGTTATCCGTTATGCGTTATGCTTTATGCGTTATGCGTTATGCGTTATGCGTTATGCGTTATGCGTTATGCGTTATGCGTTATGCGTTATGGGTTATGTTTTATGCGTTATGCGTTATGCGTTATGCGTTTTGGGTTATGCGTTATGCGTTATGCGTTATGGGTTATGCGTTATGCGTTATGCGTTATGCGTTATGCGTTATGCGTTATGCGTTATGCGTTATGCGTTATGCGTTATGCGTTATGCGTTATGCGTTATGCGTTATGCATTATGCGTTATGCGTTATGCGTTGTGCGTTATACGTTTGCGTTATGCGTTATGCGTTATGCGTTATGCGTTATGCGTTATGCGTTATGCGTTATGCGTTATGCGTCTTGCGTTATGCGTTATGCGTTATGCGTGATGCGTTATGCGTTATGAGTTATACGTTTTGCGTTAAGCGTTATGCGTTATGCTTTATGCGTTATGCGTGATCCGTTATGCGTTATGCGTTATGCGTTATACGTTATGCGTGATCCGTTATGCGTTATGCGTTATGCGTTATACGTTATGCGTTATGCGTTATGCATTATGCGTTATACGTTATGCGTTATGCGTTAAGCGTTATGCATTATGCGTTATGCGTTATGCCTTATGCGTTATGCGTTATGCGTTATGCGTTATGCGTTATGCGTTATGCCTTATGCGTTATGCGTTATGCGTTATGATTTATGCGTTATGCGTTATGCTTTATGCGTTATGCGTTATGCGTTATGCGTTATGCGTTAGGCGTTATGCGTTATGCGTTATGAGTTATGAGTTATAAGTTATGCGTAATGCGTTATGCGTTATGCGTTATCCGTTATGCGTTATGCTTTATGCGTTATACGTTATGCGTTATGCGTTATGCGTTATGCGTTGTTCGTTATGCGTTATGCCTTGGGCGTTATACGTTTGCGTTATACGTTATGCGTTACGCTTTATGCGTTATGCGTTATGCGTTATGCGTTATGCGTTATACGTTATGCGTTATGCGTTATGCGTTATGCGTTATGCGTTATGCGTTATGCGTTATGCGTTATGCGTTATGCGTTATGCGTTATGCGTTATGCGTTATGCGTTATGCGTTATGCGTTATGCGTTATGCGTTATGCGTTATGCGTTATGCGTTATGCGTTATGCGTTATGCGTTATGCGTTATGCGTTATGCGTTATGCGTTATGCGTTATGCGTTATGCATTTTGCGTTATGCGCCATGCGTTATGCGTTATGAGTTATAAGTTATGCGTTATGCGTTATGCGTTATGCGTTATGCGTTATGCGTTATGCGTTATGCGTTATGCGTTATGCGTTATGCGTTATGCGTTATGCGTTATGCGTTATGCATTATGCGTTATGCGTTATGCGTTGTGCGTTATGCTTTATGGGTTATGCGTTATGCGTTATGCGTTATGCGTTATACGTTATGCGTTATGCGTTATGCGTGATGCGTTATGCGTTATGAGTTATACGTTATGCGTTAAGCGTTATGCGTTATGCTTTATGCGTTATGCGTGATCCGTTATGCGTTATGCGTAATGCGTTATACGTTATGCGTTATGCGTTATGCGTTATACGTTATGCGTTATGCGTTAAGCGTTATGCGTTATGCGTTATGCGTTATGCCTTATGCGTTATGCGTTATGCCTTATGCGTTATGCGTTATGCGTTATGCGTTATGCGTTATGCGTTATGCGTTATGCGTTATGCGTTATGCGTTATGCGTTATGCGTTATGCTTTATGCGTTATGCATTTTGCGTTATGCGTTATGCGTTAAGCTTTATGCGTTATGCGTTATGCGTTATGCGTTATACGTTATGCGTTATGCGTTATGCGTTATGCGTTATGCGTTATGCGTTATGCGTTATGCGTTATGCGTTATGCGTTATGCGTTATGCGTTATGCGTTATGCGTTATGCGTTATGCGTTATGCGTTATGCGTTATGCGTTATGCGTTATGCGTTATGCGTTATGCGTTATGCTTTATGCGTTATGCGTTATGCGTTATGCGTTATGCGTTATGCGTTATGCGTTATGCGTTATGCGTTATGCGTTATCCGTTATGCGTTATGCTTTATGCGTTATGCGTTATGCGTTATGCGTTATGCGTTATGCGTTATGCGTTAGGCGTTATGTGTTATGCGTTATGAGTTATGAGTTATAAGTTATGCGTAATGCGTTATGCGTTATGCGTTATGCGTTATGCGTTATGCGTTATGCGTTATGCGTTATGCGTTATGCGTTATGCGTGATGCGTTATGCGTTATTAGTTATACGTTATGCGTTAAGCGTTTTGCGTTATGCTTTATGCGTTATGCGTGATCCGTTATGCGTTATGCGTTATGCGTTATACGTTATGCGTTATGCGTTATGCGTTATACGTTATGCGTTATGCGTTAAGCGTTATGCGTTATGCGTTATGCGTTATGCGTTATGCGTTATGCGTTATGCGTTATGCGTTATGCGTTATGCGTTATGCGTTATGCGTTATGCGTTATGCGTTATGCGTTATGCGTTATGCGTTATGCGTTATGCGTTATGCGTTATGCGTTATGCGTTATGCGTTATGCGTTATGCGTTATGCGTTATGCGTTATGCGTTATGCGTTATGCGTTATGCGTTATGCGTTATGCGTTATGCGTTATGCGTAATGCGTTATGCGTTATGCGTTATGCGTTATGCGTTATGCTTTATGCGTTATGCATTTTGCGTTATGCGTCATGCGTTACGCTTTATGCGTTATGCGTTATGCGTTATGCGTTATGCGTTATACGTTACGCGTTATGCGTGATCCGTTATGCGTTATGCGTTATGCGTTATGCGTTATGCGTTATGCGTTATGCGTTATGCGTTATGCGTTATGCGTTATGCGTTATGCGTTATGCGTTATGCTTTATGCGTTATGCGTTATGCGTTATGCGTTATGCGTTATGCGTTATGCGTTATGCGTTATGCGTTATGGGTTATGTTTTATGCGTTATGCGTTATGCGTTATGCGTTTTGGGTTATGCGTTATGCGTTATGCGTTATGGGTTATGCGTTATGCGTTATGCGTTATGCGTTATGCGTTATGCGTTATGCGTTATGCGTTATGCGTTATGCGTTATGCGTTATGCGTTATGCGTTATGCGTTATGCGTTATGCGTTATGCATTATGCGTTATGCGTTATGCGTTGTGCGTTATACGTTTGCGTTATGCGTTATGCGTTATGCGTTATGCGTTATGCGTTATGCGTTATGCGTTATGCGTTATGCGTTATGCGTTATGCGTTATGCGTGATGCGTTATGCGTTATGAGTTATACGTTTTGCGTTAAGCGTTATGCGTTATGCTTTATGCGTTATGCGTGATCCGTTATGCGTTATGCGTTATGCGTTATACGTTATGCGTTATGCGTTATGCGTTATGCGTTATGCGTTATACGTTATGCGTTATGCGTTAAGCGTTATGCATTATGCGTTATGCGTTATGCCTTATGCGTTATGCGTTATGCGTTATGCGTTATGCGTTATGCGTTATGCGTTATGCGTTATGCGTTATGCGTTATGCCTTATGCGTTATGCGTTATGCGTTATGCGTTATGCGTTATGCGTTATGCGTTATGCGTTATGCGTTATGCGTTATGCGTTATGCGTTATGCGTTATGCGTTATGCGTTATGCGTTATGCGTTATGCCTTATGCGTTATGCGTTATGCGTTATGCGTTATGCGTTATGCGTTATGCGTTATGCGTTATGCGTTATGCGTTATGCGTTATGCGTTATGCGTTATGCGTTATGCGTTATGCGTTATGCGTTATGCGTTATGCGTTATGCGTTATGCGTTATGCGTTATGCGTTATGGGTTATGTTTTATGCGTTATGCGTTATGCGTTATGCGTTTTGGGTTATGCGTTATGCGTTATGCGTTATGGGTTATGCGTTATGCGTTATGCGTTATGCGTTATGCGTTATGCGTTATGCGTTATGCGTTATGCGTTATGCGTTATGCGTTATGCGTTATGCGTTATGCATTATGCGTTATGCGTTATGCGTTGTGCGTTATACGTTTGCGTTATGCGTTATGCGTTATGCGTTATGCGTTATGCGTTATGCGTTATGCGTTATGCGTTATGCGTTATGCGTTATGCGTTATGCGTTATGCGTTATGCGTGATGCGTTATGCGTTATGAGTTATACGTTATGCGTTATGCGTTATGCGTTATATGTTATGCGTTATGCGTTATGCGTTATGCGTTATGCGTTATGCGTTATGCGTTATGCGTTATGCGTTATGCGTTTTGCGTTATGCGTTATGCGTTATGCGTTATGCGTTATGCGTTATGCGTTATGCGTTATGCGTTATGCGTTATGCGTTATGCGTTATGCGTTATGCGTTATGCTTTATGCGTTATGCATTTTGCGTTCTGCGTTATGAGTTACGCTTTATGCGTTATGCGTTATGCGTTATACGTTATGCGTTCTGCGTTATGAGTTACGCTTTATGCGTTATGCGTTATGCGTTATACGTTATGCGTTATGCGTTATGCGTTATGCGTTTTGCGTTATGCGTTATGCGTTATGCGTTATGCGTTATGCGTTATGCGTTATGCGTTATGCGTTATGCGTTATGCGTTATGCTTTATGCGTTATGCGTTATGCGTTATGCGTTATGCGTTATGCGTTATGCGTTATGCGTTATGCGTTATGCGTTATGCGTTATGCGTTATGCGTTATGCTTTATGCGTTATGCGTTATGCGTTATGCGTTATGCGTTATGCGTTGTGCGTTATACGTTTGCGTTATGCGTTATGCGTTATCCGTTATGCGTTATGCTTTATGCGTTATGCGTTATGCGTTATGCGTTATGCGTTATGCGTTATGTGTTAGGCGTTATGCGTTATGCGTTATGAGTTATGAGTTATAAGTTATGCGTAATGCGTTATGCGTTATGCGTTATGCGTTATGCGTTATCCGTTATGCGTTATGCTTTATGCGTTATACGTTATGCGTTATGCGTTATGCGTTATGCGTTATGCGTTGTTCGTTATGCGTTATGCCTTGGGCGTTATACGTTTGCGTTATGCGTTATGCGTTATGCGTTATGCTTTATGCGTTATGCGTTATGCGTTATGCGTTATGCGTTATGCATTTTGCGTTATGCGTTATGCGTTATGCGTTATGCGTTATGCGTTATGCGTTAAGCGTTATGCGTTATGCGTTATGCGTTATGCGTTATGCGTTATGCGTTATGCGTTATACGGTTTGAGTTATGCTTTATGCGTTATGGGTTATGCGTTATGCGTTATGCGTTATACGTTATGCGTTATGCGTTATGCGTTATGCGTTATGCGTTATGCGTTATGCGTTATGCGTTATGCGTTATGCGTTATGATTTATGCGTTATGCGTTATGCTTTATGCGTTATGCGTTATGCGTTATGCGTTATGCGTTAGGCGTTATGCGTTATGCGTTATGAGTTATGAGTTATAAGTTATGCGTAATGCGTTATGCGTTATGCGTTATCCGTTATGCGTTATGCTTTATGCGTTATACGTTATGCGTTATGCGTTATGCGTTATGCGTTATGCGTTGTTCGTTATGCGTTATGCCTTGGGCGTTATACGTTTGCGTTATACGTTATGCGTTACGCTTTATGCGTTATGCGTTATGCGTTATGCGTTATGCGTTATACGTTATGCGTTATGCGTTATGCGTTATGCGTTATGCGTTATGCGTTATGCGTTATGCGTTATGCGTTATGCGTTATGCGTTATGCGTTATGCGTTATGCGTTATGCGTTATGCGTTATGCGTTATGCGTTATGCGTTATGCGTTATGCGTTATGCGTTATGCGTTATGCGTTATGCGTTATGCGTTATGCGTTATGCGTTATGCATTATGCGTTATGCGTTATGCGTTGTGCGTTATACGTTTGCGTTATGCGTTAGGCGTTATGCTTTATGGGTTATACGTTATGCGTTATGCGTTATACGTTATGCGTTATGCGTTATGCGTGATGCGTTATGCGTTATGAGTTATACGTTATGCGTTAAGCGTTATGCGTTATGCTTTATGCGTTATGCGTGATCCGTTATGCGTTATGCGTTATGCGTTATACGTTATGCGTTATGCGTTATGCGTTATACGTTATGCGTTATGCGTTAAGCGTTATGCGTTATGCGTTATGCGTTATGCCTTATGCGTTATGCGTTATGCGTTATGCGTTATGCCTTATGCGTTATGCGTTATGCGTTATGCGTTATGCGTTATGCGTTATGCGTTATGCGTTATGCGTTATGCGTTATGCGTTATGTGTTATGCGTTATGCGTTATGCGTTATGCGTTATGCGTTATGCGTTATGCGTTATGCGTTATGCTTTATGCGTTATGCATTTTGCGTTCTGCGTTATGAGTTACGCTTTATGCGTTATGCGTTATGCGTTATACGTTATGCGTTATGCGTTATGCGTTATGCGTTATGCGTTATGCGTTATGCGTTATGCGTTATGCGTTATGCGTTATGCGTTATGCGTTATACGTTATGCGTTATGCGTTATGCGTTATGCATTATGCGTTATGCGTTATGCGTTGTGCGTTATACGTTTGCGTTATGCGTTAGGCGTTATGCTTTATGGGTTATGCGTTATGCGTTATGCGTTATGCGTTATACGTTATGCGTTATGCGTTATGCGTGATGCGTTATGCGTTATGAGTTATACGTTATGCGTTAAGCGTTATGCGTTATGCTTTATGCGTTATGCGTGATCCGTTATGCGTTATGCGTAATGCGTTATACGTTATGCGTTATGCGTTATGCGTTATACGTTATGCGTTATGCGTTAAGCGTTATGCGTTATGCCTTATGCGTTATGCGTTATGCGTTATGCGTTATGCGTTATGCGTTATGCGTTATGCGTTATGCGTTATGCGTTATGCGTTATGCGTTATGCGTTATGCGTTATGCGTTATGCTTTATGCGTTATGCATTTTGCGTTATGCGTTATGCGTTACGCTTTATGCGTTATGCGTTATGCGTTATGCGTTATACGTTATGCGTTATGCGTTATGCGTTATGCGTTATGCGTTATGCGTTATGCGTTATGCGTTATGCGTTATGCGTTATGCGTTATGCGTTATGCGTTATGCGTTATGCGTTATGCGTTATGCGTTATGCGTTATGCGTTATGCTTTATGCGTTATGCGTTATGCGTTATGCGTTATGCGTTATGCGTTATGCGTTATGCGTTATGCGTTATGCGTTATGCGTTATGCGTTATGCGTTATCCGTTATGCGTTATGCTTTATGCGTTATGCGTTATGCGTTATGCGTTATGCGTTATGCGTTATGCGTTAGGCGTTATGCGTTATGCGTTATGAGTTATGAGTTATAAGTTATGCGTAATGCTTTATGCGTTATGCGTTATGCGTTATGCGTTATGCGTTATGCGTGATTCGTTATGCGTTATAAGTTATACGTTATGCGTTAAGCGTTATGCGTTATGCTTTATGCGTTATGCGTGATCCGTTATGCGTTATGCGTTATGCGTTATACGTTATGCGTTATGCGTTATGCGTTATACGTTATGCGTTATGCGTTAAGCGTTATGCGTTATGCGTTATGCGTTATGCGTTATGCGTTATGCGTTATGCGTTATGCGTTATGCGTTATGCGTTATGCGTTATGCGTTATGCGTTATGCGTTATGCGTTATGCGTTATGCGTTATGCGTTATGCGTTATGCGTTATGCGTTATGCGTTATGCGTTATGCGTTATGCGTTATGCGTTATGCGTTATGCGTTATGCGTTATGCGTTATGCGTTATGCGTTATGCGTTATGCGTTATGCGTTATGCGTTATGCGTTATGCGTTGTGCGTTATACGTTTGCGTTATGCGTTATGCGTTATGCGTTATCCGTTATGCGTTATGCTTTATGCGTTATGCGTTATGCGTTATGCGTTATGCGTTATGCGTTATGCGTTATGCGTTATGCGTTATGGGTTATGTTTTATGCGTTATGCGTTATGCGTTATGCGTTTTGGGTTATGCGTTATGCGTTATGCGTTATGGGTTATGCGTTATGCGTTATGCGTTATGCGTTATGCGTTATGCGTTATGCGTTATGCGTTATGCGTTATGCGTTATGCGTTATGCGTTATGCGTTATGCGTTATGCGTTATGCGTTATGCGTTATGCTTTATGCATTATGCGTTATGCGTTATGCGTTGTGCGTTATACGTTTGCGTTATGCGTTATGCGTTATGCGTTATGCGTTATGCGTTATGCGTTATGCGTTATGCGTTATGCGTTATGCGTTATGCGTTATGCGTTATGCGTTATGCGTTATGCGTTATGCGTTATGCCTTATGCGTTATGCGTTATGCGTTATGATTTATGCGTTATGCGTTATGCTTTATGCGTTATGCGTTATGCGTTATGCGTTATGCGTTATGCGTTAGGCGTTATGCGTTATGCGTTATGAGTTATGAGTTATAAGTTATGCGTAATGCGTTATGCGTTATGCGTTATCCGTTATGCGTTATGCTTTATGCGTTATACGTTATGCGTTATGCGTTATGCGTTATGCGTTGTTCGTTATGCGTTATGCCTTGGGCGTTATACGTTTGCGTTATACGTTATGCGTTACGCTTTATGCGTTATGCGTTATGCGTTATGCGTCATGCGTTATACGTTATGCGTTATGCGTTATGCGTTATGCGTTATGCGTTATGCGTTATGCGTTATGCGTTATGCGTCATGCGTTACGCTTTATGCGTTATGCGGTATGCGTTATGCGTTATGCGTTATACGTTACGCGTTATGCGTTATGCGTTATGCGTTATGCGTTATGCGTTATGCGTTATGCGTTATGCGTTGTGCGTTATACGTTTGCGTTATGCGTTATGCGTTATGCGTTATCCGTTATGCGTTATGCTTTATGCGTTATGCGTTATGCGTTATGCGTTATGCGTTATGCGTTATGCGTTATGCGTTATGCGTTATGCGTTATGCGTTATGCGTTATGGGTTATGTTTTATGCGTTATGCGTTATGCGTTATGCGTTATGCGTTTTGGGTTATGCGTTATGCGTTATGCGTTATGGGTTATGCGTTATGCGTTATGCGTTATGCGTTATGCGTTATGCGTTATGCGTTATGCGTTATGCGTTATGCGTTATGCGTTATGCGTTATGCGTTATGCGTTATGCTTTATGCATTATGCGTTATGCGTTATGCGTTGTGCGTTATACGTTTGCGTTATGCGTTATGCGTTATGCGTTATGCGTTATGCGTTATGCGTTATGCGTTATGCGTTATGCGTTATGCGTTATGCGTTATGCGTTATGCGTGATGCGTTATGCGTTATGAGTTATACGTTTTGCGTTAAGCGTTATGCGTTATGCTTTATGCGTTATGCGTGATCCGTTATGCGTTATGCGTTATGCGTTATACGTTATGCGTGATCCGTTATGCGTTATGCGTTATGCGTTATGCGTTATGCGTTATGCGTTATGCCTTATGCGTTATGCGTTATGCGTTATGATTTATGCGTTATGCGTTATGCTTTATGCGTTATGCGTTATGCGTTATGCGTTATGCGTTAGGCGTTATGCGTTATGCGTTATGAGTTATGAGTTATAAGTTATGCGTAATGCGTTATGCGTTATGCGTTATCCGTTATGCGTTATGCTTTATGCGTTATACGTTATGCGTTATGCGTTATGCGTTATGCGTTGTTCGTTATGCGTTATGCCTTGGGCGTTATACGTTTGCGTTATACGTTATGCGTTACGCTTTATGCGTTATGCGTTATGCGTTATGCGTTATGCGTTATGCGTTATACGTTATGCGTTATGCGTTATGCGTTATGCGTTATGCGTTATGCGTTATGCGTTATGCGTTATGCGTTATGCGTTATGCGTTATGCGTTATGCGTTATGCGTTATGCGTTATGCGTTATGCGTTATGCGTTATGCGTTATGCGTTATGCGTTATGCGTTATGCATTTTGCGTTATGCGCCATGCGTTATGCGTTATGAGTTATAAGTTATGCGTTATGCGTTATGCGTTATGCGTTATGCGTTATGCGTTATGCGTTATGCGTTATGCGTTATGCGTTATGCGTTATGCGTTATGCGTTATGCGTTATGCGTTATGCGTTATGCATTATGCGTTATGCGTTATGCGTTGTGCGTTATACGTTTGCGTTATGCGTTAGGCGTTATGCTTTATGGGTTATGCGTTATGCGTTATGCGTTATGCGTTATACGTTATGCGTTATGCGTTATGCGTGATGCGTTATGCGTTATGAGTTATACGTTATGCGTTAAGCGTTATGCGTTATGCTTTATGCGTTATGCGTGATCCGTTATGCGTTATGCGTAATGCGTTATACGTTATGCGTTATGCGTTATGCGTTATACGTTATGCGTTATGCGTTAAGCGTTATGCGTTATGCGTTATGCGTTATGCCTTATGCGTTATGCGTTATGCGTTATGCGTTATGCCTTATGCGTTATGCGTTATGCGTTATGCGTTATGCGTTATGCGTTATGCGTTATGCGTTATGCGTTATGCGTTATGCGTTATGCGTTATGCGTTATGCGTTATGCTTTATGCGTTATGCATTTTGCGTTATGCGTTATGCGTTACGCTTTATGCGTTATGCGTTATGCGTTATGCGTTATACGTTATGCGTTATGCGTTATGCGTTATGCGTTATGCGTTATGCGTTATGCGTTATGCGTTATGCGTTATGCGTTATGCGTTATGCGTTATGCGTTATGCGTTACGCGTTATGCGTTATGCGTTATGCTTTATGCGTTATGCGTTATGCGTTATGCGTTATGCGTTATGCGTTATGCGTTATGCGTTATGCGTTATGCGTTATGCGTTATGCGTTATGCGTTATGCGTTATGCGTTATGCGTTATGCGTTATGCGTTATGCGTTATGCGTTACGCGTTATGCGTTATGCGTTATGCGTTATGCGTTATGCGTTATGCGTTATGCGTTATGCGTTATGCTTTATGCGTTATGCATTTTGCGTTATGCGTCATGCGTTACGCTTTATGCGTTATGCGTTATGCGTTATGCGTTATGCGTTATGCGTTATGCGTTATGCGTTATGCGTTATGCGTTATGCGTTAAGCGTTATGCGTTATGCGTTATGCGTTATGCGTTATGCGTTATGCGTTATGCGTTATGCGTTATGCGTTATGCTTTATGCATTATGCGTTATGCGTTATGCGTTGTGCGTTATACGTTTGCGTTATGCGTTATGCGTTATGCGTTATGCGTTATGCGTTATGCGTTATGCGTTATGCGTTATGCGTTATGCGTTATGCGTTATGCGTTATGCGTGATGCGTTATGCGTTATGAGTTATACGTTTTGCGTTAAGCGTTATGCGTTATGCTTTATGCGTTATGCGTGATCCGTTATGCGTTATGCGTTATGCGTTATACGTTATGCGTGATCCGTTATGCGTTATGCGTTATGCGTTATACGTTATGCGTTATGCGTTATGCATTATGCGTTATACGTTATGCGTTATGCGTTAAGCGTTATGCATTATGCGTTATGCGTTATGCCTTATGCGTTATGCGTTATGCGTTATGCGTTATGCGTTATGCGTTATGCGTTATGCGTTATGCCTTATGCGTTATGCGTTATGCGTTATGATTTATGCGTTATGCGTTATGCTTTATGCGTTATGCGTTATGCGTTATGCGTTATGCGTTAGGCGTTATGCGTTATGCGTTATGAGTTATGAGTTATAAGTTATGCGTAATGCGTTATGCGTTATGCGTTATCCGTTATGCGTTATGCTTTATGCGTTATACGTTATGCGTTATGCGTTATGCGTTGTTCGTTATGCGTTATGCGTTATGCGTTATGCGTTATGCGTTATGCGTTATGCGTGATGCGTTATGCGTTATAAGTTATACGTTATGCGTTAAGCGTTATGCGTTATGCTTTATGCGTTATGCGTGATCCGTTATGCGTTATGCGTTATGCGTTATACGTTATGCGTTATGCGTTATGCGTTATACGTTATGCGTTGTGCGTTATACGTTTGCGTTATGCGTTAGGCGTTATGCTTTATGGGTTATGCGTTATGCGTTATGCGTTATGCGTTATACGTTATGCGTTATGCGTTATGCGTGATGCGTTATGCGTTATGAGTTATACGTTATGCGTTAAGCGTTATGCGTTATGCTTTATGCGTTATGCGTGATCCGTTATGCGTTATGCGTAATGCGTTATACGTTATGCGTTATGCGTTATGCGTTATACGTTATGCGTTATGCGTTATGCGTTATGCGTTATGCGTTATGCGTTATGCCTTATGCGTTATGCGTTATGCGTTATGCGTTATGCCTTATGCGTTATGCGTTATGCGTTATGCGTTATGCGTTATGCGTTATGCGTTATGCGTTATGCGTTATGCGTTATGCGTTATGCATTATGCGTTATGCGTTATGCGTTGTGCGTTATACGTTTGCGTTATGCGTTAGGCGTTATGCTTTATGGGTTATGCGTTATGCGTTATGCGTTATGCGTTATACGTTATGCGTTATGCGTTATGCGTGATGCGTTATGCGTTATGAGTTATACGTTATGCGTTAAGCGTTATGCGTTATGCTTTATGCGTTATGCGTGATCCGTTATGCGTTATGCGTAATGCGTTATACGTTATGCGTTATGCGTTATGCGTTATACGTTATGCGTTATGCGTTAAGCGTTATGCGTTATGCGTTATGCGTTATGCCTTATGCGTTATGCGTTATGCGTTATGCGTTATGCCTTATGCGTTATGCGTTATGCGTTATGCGTTATGCGTTATGCGTTATGCGTTATGCGTTATGCGTTATGCGTTATGCGTTATGCGTTATGCGTTATGCGTTATGCGTTATGCTTTATGCGTTATGCATTTTGCGTTATGCGTTATGCGTTACGCTTTATGCGTTATGCGTTATGCGTTATGCGTTATACGTTATGCGTTATGCGTTATGCGTTATGCGTTATGCGTTATGCGTTATGCGTTATGCGTTATGCGTTATGCGTTATGCGTTATGCGTTATGCGTTATGCGTTATGCGTTATGCGTTATGCTTTATGCGTTATGCGTTATGCGTTATGCGTTATGCGTTATGCGTTATGCGTTATGCGTTATGCGTTATGCGTTATGCGTTATGCGTTATGCGTTATGCGTTATCCGTTATGCGTTATGCTTTATGCGTTATGCGTTATGCGTTATGCGTTATGCGTTATGCATTATGCGTTAGGCGTTATGCGTTATGCGTTATGAGTTATGAGTTATAAGTTATGCGTAATGCGTTATGCGTTATGCGTTATGCGTTATGCGTTATGCGTTATGCGTTATGCGTGATGCGTTATGCGTTATAAGTTATACGTTATGCGTTAAGCGTTATGCGTTATGCTTTATGCGTTATGCGTGATCCGTTATGTGTTATGCGTTATGCGTTATACGTTATGCGTTATGCGTTATACGTTATGCGTTATGCGTTAAGCGTTATGCGTTATGCGTTATGCGTTATGCGTTATGCGTTATGCGTTATGCGTTATGCGTTATGCGTTATGCGTTATGCGTTATGCGTTATGCGTTATGCGTTATGCGTTATGCGTTATGCGTTATGGGTTATGTTTTATGCGTTATGCGTTATGCGTTATGCGTTTTGGGTTATGCGTTATGCGTTATGCGTTATGGGTTATGCGTTATGCGTTATGCGTTATGCGTTATGCGTTATGCGTTATGCGTTATGCGTTATGCGTTATGCGTTATGCGTTATGCGTTATGCGTTATGCGTTATGCATTATGCGTTATGCGTTATGCGTTATGCGTTGTGCGTTATACGTTTGCGTTATGCGTTATGCGTTATGCGTTATGCGTTATGCGTTATGCGTTATGCGTTATGCGTTATGCGTTATGCGTTATGCGTTATGCGTTATGCGTGATGCGTTTTGCGTTAAGCGTTATGCGTTATGCTTTATGCGTTATGCGTGATCCGTTATGCGTTATGCGTTATGCGTTATACGTTATGCGTTATGCGTTATACGTTATGCGTTATGCGTTATGCGTTATGCGTTATACGTTATGCGTTATGCGTTAAGCGTTATGCATTATGCGTTATGCGTTATGCCTTATGCGTTATGCGTTATGCGTTATGCGTTATGCGTTATGCGTTATGCGTTATGCCTTATGCGTTATGCGTTATGCGTTATGCGTTATGCGTTATGCGTTATGCGTTATGCATTATGCGTTATGCGTTATGCGTTATGCGTTATGCGTTATGCGTTATGCGTTATGCGTTATGCGTTATGCGTTATGCGTTATGCGTTATGCGTTATGCGTTATGCGTTATGCGTTATGTGTTATGCGTTATGCGTTATGCGTTATGCGTTATGCGTTATGCGTTATGTGTTATGCGTTATGCGTTTTGCGTTATGCGTCATGCGTTATGTGTTATGTGTTATACGTTTGCGTTATGCGTTAGGCGTTATACGTTTGCGTTATGCGTTATGCGTTATGCGTTATGCTTTATGCTTTATGCGTTATTCGTTATGCGTTATGCATTTTGCGTTATGCGCCATGCGTTATGCGTTATGAGTTATGCGTTATGCGTTATGCGTTATGCGTTATGCGTTATGCGTTATGCGTTATGCGTTATGCGTTTTGCGTTATGCGTCATGCGTTATGCGTTATGCGTTATGCATTTTGCGTTATGCGCCATGCCTTATGCGTTATGAGTTATGCGTTATGCGTTATGCGTTATACGTTATGCGTTATACGGTTTGAGATATGCGTTATGCGTTATACGGTTTGAGTTATGCGTTATGCGTTATACGTTATTGGTTTATGCGTTATGCGTTATGCGTTATGAGTTTTGCGTTATGCGTTATGGGTTATGTTTTATGCGTTGTGCGTTATGCGTTATGCGTTATGCGTTATGCGTTATGCGTTATGCTTTATGCGTTATGCGTTATGCGTTATGCGTTATGCGTTATGCGTTATGCGTTATGCGTTATGCGTTATGCGTTATGGGTTATGTTTTATGCGTTATGCGTTATGCGTTATGCGTTGTTCGTCATGCGTTATGCGTTGGGCGTTATACGTTTGCGTTATGCGTTATGCGTTATGCGTTATGCGTTATGCGTTATACGTTATGCGTTGTTCGTCATGCGTTATGCGTTGGGCGTTATACGTTTGCGTTATGCGTTATGCGTTATGCGTTATGCGTTATGCGTTATGCGTTATGCGTTTTGCGTTATGCGTCATGCGTTATGTGTTATGTGTTATACGTTTGCGTTATGCGTTAGGCGTCATGCGTTATGCTTTATGCGTTATGCGTTATGCGTTATGCGTTATGCGTTTTGCGTTATGCGTCATGCGTTATGTGTTATGTGTTATACGTTTGCGTTATGCGTTAGGCGTCATGCGTTATGCTTTATGCGTTATGCGTTACGCTTTATGCGTTATGCGTTATGCGTTATGCGTTATGCGTTATACGTTATGCGTTATGCTTTATGCGTTGTGCGTTATGCGTTATGCGTTATGCGTTATGCGTTATGCGTTATGCGTTATGCGTTATGCGTTATGCGTTATGCGTTATGCGTTATGCGTTATGCTTTATGCGTTATGCGTTATGCGTTATGCGTTATGCGTTATGCGTTATGCGTTATGCGTTGTGCGTTATACGGTTGCGTTATGCGTTATGCGTTATCCGTTATGCGTTATGCTTTATGCGTTATGCGTTATGCGTTATGCATTATGCGTTATGCGTTATGCGTTATGCGTTAGGCGTTATGCGTTATGCGTTATGAGTTATGAGTTATAAGTTATGCGTAATGCGTTATGCGTGATGCGTTATGCGTTATGCGTTATCCGTTATGCGTTATGCTTTATGCGTTATACGTTATGCGTTATGCGTTATGCGTTATGCGTTATGCGTTATGCGTTATGCGTTGTTCGTTATGCGTTATGCCTTGGGCGTTATACGTTTGCGTTATGCGTTATGCTTTATGCGTTATGCGTTTTGGGTTATGCGTTATGCGTTATGCGTTATGGGTTATGTTTTATGCGTTATGCGTTATGCGTTATGCGTTATGCGTTATGCGTTATGCGTTATGCGTGATGCGTTATGCGTTATGAGTTATACGTTATGCGTTAAGCGTTATGCGTTATGCTTTATGCGTTATGCGTGATCCGTTATGCGTTATGCGTTATGCGTTATACGTTATGCGTTATGCGTTATGCGTTATACGTTATGCGTTATACGTTAAGCGTTATGCGTTATGCGTTATGCGTTATGCGTTATGCGTTATGCGTTATGCGTTATGCGTTATGCGTTATGCGTTATGCGTTATGCGTTATGCGTTATGCGTTATGCGTTATGCGTTATGCGTTATGCGTTATGCGTTATGCGTTATGCGTTATGCGTTATGCGTTATGCGTTATGCGTTATGCGTTATGCGTTATGCGTTATGCGTTATGCGTTATGCGTTATGCGTTATGCGTTATGCGTTATGCGTTATGCGTTATGCGTTATGCGTTATGCGTTATGCTTTATGCGTTATGCATTTTGCGTTATGCGTTATGCGTTACGCTTTATGCGTTATGCGTTATGCGTTATGCGTTATGCGTTATACGTTATGCGTTATGCGTTATGAGTTATTCGTTATGCGTTATGCGTTATGCGTTATGCGTTATGCGTTATGCGTTATGCGTTATGCTTTATGCGTTATGCGTTATGCTTTATGCGTTATGCGTTATGCGTTATGCGTTATGCGTTATGCGTTATGCGTTATGCGTTATGCGTTATGCTTTATGCGTTATGCGTTATGCGTTATGCGTTATGCGTTATGCGTTGTGCGTTATACGGTTGCGTTATGCGTTATGCGTTATGCGTTATCCGTTATGCGTTATGCTTTATGCGTTATGCGTTATGCGTTATGCGTTATGCGTTATGCGTTATGCGTTATGCGTTATGCGTTATGCGTTATGCGTTAGGCGTTATGCGTTATGCGTTATGAGTTATGAGTTATAAGTTATGCGTAATGCGTTATGCGTTATGCGTTATGCGTTATGCGTTATGCGTTATCCGTTATGCGTTATGCTTTATGCGTTATACGTTATGCGTTATGCGTTATGAGTTATGCGTTATGCGTTATGCGTTGTTCGTTATGCGTTATGCCTTTGGCGTTATACGTTTGCGTTATGCGTTATGCTTTATGCGTCATGCGTTTTGGGTTATGCGTTATGCGTTATGCGTT
Organism: Lasioglossum morio; assembly: GCA_916610235.2. Taxonomy (NCBI): domain Eukaryota; kingdom Metazoa; phylum Arthropoda; class Insecta; order Hymenoptera; family Halictidae; genus Lasioglossum; species Lasioglossum morio. Next base: position 1,868,159 of record CAKAJA020000423.1, read on the forward strand.
ATGGGTTATGTTTCATGCGTTATGCGTTATGCGTTATGCGTTATGCGTTGTTCGTTATGCGTTATGCGTTATGCGTTATGCTTTATGCGTTATGCTTTATGCGTTATGCGTTATGCGTTATGCGTTATGCGTTATGCATTTTGCGTTATGCGCCATGCCTTATGCGTTATGAGTTATGCGTTATGCGTTATGCGTTATACGTTATGCGTTATACGGTTTGAGATATGCGTTATGCGTTATACGGTTTGAGTTATGCGTTATGCGTTATACGTTATTGGTTTATGCGTTATGCGTTATGCGTTATGCGTTTTGCGTTATGCGTTATGGGTTATGTTTTATGCGTTGTGCGTTATGCGTTATGCGTTATGCGTTATGCGTTATGCGTTATGCGTTATGGGTTATGTTTTATGCGTTATGCGTTATGCGTTATGCGTTGTTCGTTATGCGTTATGCGTTGGGCGTTATACGTTTGCGTTATGCGTTATGCGTTATGCTTTATGCGTTATGCGTTATGCGTTATGCGTTATGCATTTTGCGTTATGCGCCATGCGTTATGCGTTATGAGTTATGCGTTATGCGTTATGCGTTATGCGTTATACGGTTTGAGTTATCCGTTATGCGATATACGTTATTGGTTTATGCGTTATGCGTTATGCGTTATGCGTTATGCGTTATGCGTTATGCGTTATGCGTTATGAGTTATAAGTTATGCGTTATGCGTTATGCGTTATGCGTTATGCGTTATGCGTTATGCGTTATGCGTTATGCGTTATGCGTTATGCGTTATGCGTTATGCGTTGTGCGTTATGCGTTATGCGTTTTGCGTTATGCGTTATGCGTTATGCGTTATGCGTTATGCGTTATGCGTTATGCGTTATGCGTTATGCGTTATGCGTTATGCGTTATGCGTTATGCGTTATGCGTTATGCGTTATGCGTTTTGCGTTATGCGTCATGCGTTATGTGTTATGTGTTATACGTTATGCGTTATGCGTTATGCGTTATGCGTTATGCGTTATGCGTTATGCGTTATGCGTTATGCGTTATGCGTTATGCGTTATGCGTTATGCGTTTTGCGTTATGCGTCATGCGTTATGTGTTATCTGTTATACGTTTGCGTTATGCGTTAGGCGTCATGCGTTATGCTTTATGCGTTATGCGTTATGCGTTATGCGTTATGCGTTTTGCGTTATGCGTCATGCGTTATGTGTTATGTGTTATACGTTTGCGTTATGCGTTAGGCGTCATGCGTTATGCTTTATGCGTTATGCGTTATGCGTTATGCGTTATGCGTTATGCGTTATGCGTTATGCGTTATGTGTTTTGCGTTATGCGTCATGCGTTATGTGTTATGTGTTATACGTTTGCGTTATGCGTTAGGCGTCATGCGTTATGCTTTATGCGTTATGCGTTATGCGTTATGCGTTATGCGTGATGCGTTATGCTTATGCGTTATGCGTTATGAGTTATACGTTATGCGTTATGCGTTATGCGTTATGCGTTATATGTTATGCGTTATGCGTTATGCGTTATGCGTTATGCGTTATGCGTTATGCGTTATGCGTTATGCGTTATGCGTTATGCGTTATGCGTTATGCGTTATGCGTTATGCATTATGCGTTATGCGTTATGCGTTGTGCGTTATACGTTTGCGTTATGCGTTAGGCGTTATGCTTTATGGGTTATGCGTTATGCGTTATGCGTTATGCGTTATGCATATGCGTTATGCGTTATGCGTTATGCGTTATGCGTTATGCGTTATGCGTTATGCGTTATGCGTTATGCGTTATGCGTTATGCGTTATGCGTTATGCATTATGCGTTATGCGTTATGCGTTGTGCGTTATACGTTTGCGTTATGCGTTAGGCGTTATGCTTTATGGGTTATGCGTTATGCGTTATGCGTTATGCGTTATGCATATGCGTTATGCGTTATGCGTTATGCGTTATGCGTTATGCGTTGTGCGTTATACGGTTGCGTTATGCGTTATGCGTTATGCGTTATGCGTTATGCGTTATGCGTTGTGCGTTATACGGTTGCGTTATGCGTTATGCGTTATGCGTTATCCGTTATGCGTTATGCTTTATGCGTTATGCGTTATGCGTTATGCATTATGCGTTATGCGTTATGCGTTATGCGTTATGCGTTAGGCGTTATGCGTTATGCGTTATGAGTTATGAGTTATAAGTTATGCGTAATGCGTTATGCGTTATGCGTTATGCGTTATGCGTTATCCGTTATGCGTTATGCTTTATGCGTTATACGTTATGCGTTATGCGTTATGCGTTATGCGTTATGCGTTATGCGTTATGCGTTATGCGTTGTTCGTTATGCGTTATGCCTTGGGCGTTATACGTTTGCGTTATGCGTTATGCTTTATGCGTTATGCGTTTTGGGTTATGCGTTATGCGTTATGCGTTATGGGTTATGTTTTATGCGTTATGCGTTATGCGTTATGCGTTATGCGTTATGCGTTATGCGTTATGCGTTATGCGTGATGCGTTATGCGTTATGAGTTATACGTTATGCGTTAAGCGTTATGCGTTATGCTTTATGCGTTATGCGTGATCCGTTATGCGTTATGCGTTATGCGTTATACGTTATGCGTTATGCGTTATGCGTTATACGTTATGCGTTATACGTTAAGCGTTATGCGTTATGCGTTATGCGTTATGCGTTATGCGTTATGCGTTATGCGTTATGCGTTATGCGTTATGCGTTATGCGTTATGCGTTATGCGTTATGCGTTATGCGTTATGCGTTATGCGTTATGCGTTATGCGTTATGCGTTATGCGTTATGCGTTATGCGTTATGCGTTATGCGTTATGCGTTATGCGTTATGCGTTATGCGTTATGCGTTATGCGTTATGCGTTATGCGTTATGCGTTATGCGTTATGCTTTATGCGTTATGCATTTTGCGTTATGCGTTATGCGTTACGCTTTATGCGTTATGCGTTATGCGTTATGCGTTATGCGTTATGCGTTATACGTTATCCGTTATGCGTTATGATTTATGCGTTATGCGTTATGCGTTATGCGTTATGCGTTATGCGTTATGCGTTATGCGTTATGCTTTATGCGTTATGCGTTATGCTTTATGCGTTATGCGTTATGCGTTATGCGTTATGCGTTATGCGTTATGCGTTATGCGTTATGCGTTATGCTTTATGCGTTATGCGTTATGCGTTATGCGTTATGCGTTATGCGTTGTGCGTTATACGGTTGCGTTATGCGTTATGCGTTATGCGTTATCCGTTATGCGTTATGCTTTATGCGTTATGCGTTATGCGTTATGCGTTATGCGTTATGCGTTATGCGTTATGCGTTATGCGTTATGCGTTAGGCGTTATGCGTTATGCGTTATGAGTTATGAGTTATAAGTTATGCGTAATGCGTTATGCGTTATGCGTTATGCGTTATGCGTTATCCGTTATGCGTTATGCTTTATGCGTTATACGTTATGCGTTATGCGTTATGCGTTATGCGTTATGCGTTATGCGTTGTTCGTTATGCGTTATGCCTTTGGCGTTATACGTTTGCGTTATGCGTTATGCTTTATGCGTTATGCGTTTTGGGTTATGCGTTATGCGTTATGCGTTATGGGTTATGTTTTATGCGTTATGCGTTATGCGTTATGCGTTATGCGTTATGCGTTGTTCGTTATGCGTTATGCGTTATGCTTTATGCGTTATGCTTTATGCGATATGCGTTATGCGTTATGCGTTATGCGTTATGCGTTATGCATTTTGCGTTATGCGCCATGCCTTATGCGTTATGAGTTATGCGTTATGCGTTATGCGTTATACGTTATGCGTTATACGGTTTGAGATATGCATTATGCGTTATACGGTTTGAGTTATGCGTTATGCGTTATACGTTATTGGTTTATGCGTTATGCGTTATGCGTTATGCGTTTTGCGTTATGCGTTATGGGTTATGTTTTATGCGTTGTGCGTTATGCGTTATGCGTTATGCGTTATGCGTTATGCGTTATGCGTTATGCGTTATGCGTTTTGCGTTATGCGTTATGCGTTATGGGTTATGTTTTATGCGTTATGCGTTATGCGTTATGCGTTGTTCGTTATGCGTTATGCGTTGGGCGTTATACGTTTGCGTTATGCGTTATGCGTTATGCTTTATGCGTTATGCGTTATGCGTTATGCGTTATGCGTTATGCATTTTGCGTTATGCGCCATGCGTTATGCGTTATGCGTTATGCGTTATGCGTTATGCGTTATGCGTTATGCGTTATGCGTTATGCGTTATGCGTTATGCGTTATGCGTTATGCGTTATGCTTTATGCGTTATGCATTTTGCGTTATGCGTTATGCGTTACGCTTTATGCGTTATGCGTTATGCGTTATGCGTTATGCGTTATGCGTTATGCGTTATGCGTTATGCGTTATGCGTTATGCGTTATGCGTTATGCGTTATGCGTTATGCGTTATGCGTTATGCGTTATGCGTTATGCGTTATGCGTTATGCGTTATGCGTTATGCTTTATGCGTTATGCATTTTGCGTTATGCGTTATGCGTTACGCTTTATGCGTTATGCGTTATGCGTTATGCGTTATGCGTTGTGCGTTATACGTTTGCGTTATGCGTTATGCGTTATCCGTTATGCGTTATGCTTTATGCGTTATGCGTTATGCGTTATGCGTTATGCGTTATGCGTTATGCGTTATGCGTTGTTCGTTATGCGTTATGCCTTGGGCGTTATACGTTTGCGTTATGCGTTATGCGTTATGCGTTATGCTTTATGCGTTATGCGTTATGCGTTATGCGTTATGCGTTATGCGTTATGCATTTTGCGTTATGCGTTATGCGTTATGCGTTATGCGTTATGCGTTATGCATTTTGCGTTATGCGTTATGCGTTACGCTTTATGCGTTATGCGTTATGCGTTATGCGTTATGCGTTATACGTTATGCGTTATGCGTTATGCGTTATGCGTTATGCGTTATGCGTTATGCGTTATGCGTTATGCGTTATGCGTTATGCTTTATGCGTTATGCGTTATGCGTTATGCGTTATGCGTTATGCGTTATGCGTTATGCGTTATGCGTTATGCGTTATGCGTTATGCGTTATGCGTTATGCTTTATGCGTTATGCGTTATGCGTTATGCGTTATGCGTTGTGCGTTATAGGTTTGCGTTATGCGTTATGCGTTATGCGTTATCCGTTATGCGTTATGCCTTATGCGTTATGCGTTATGCTTTATGCGTTATGCGTTATGCGTTATGCGTTATGCGTTAGGCGTTATGCGTTATGCGTTATGAGTTATGAGTTATAAGTTATGCGTAATGCGTTATGCGTTATGCGTTATGCGTTATGCGTTATGCGTTATCCGTTATGCGTTATGCTTTATGCGTTATACGTTATGCGTTATGCGTTATGCGTTATGCGTTATGCGTTATGCGTTATGCGTTATGCGTTGTTCGTTATGCGTTATGCCTTTCGCGTTATACGTTTGCGTTATGCGTTATGCGTTATGCTTTATGCGTTATGCGTTATTCGTTATGCATTTTGCGTTATGCGCCATGCGTTATGCGTTATGAGTTATGCGTTATGCGTTATGCGTTATGCGTTGTTCGTTATGCGTTATGCGTTATGCGTTATGCTTTATGCGTTATGCGTTATGCTTTATGCGTTATGCGTTATGCGTTATGCGTTATGCATTTTGCGTTATGCGCCATGCCTTATGCGTTATGAGTTATGCGTTATGCGTTATGCGTTATGCGTTATGCGTTATGCGTTATGCGTTATGCGTTATGCGTTATGCGTTTTGCGTTATGCTATATGCGTTATGGGTTATGTTTTATGCGTTATGCGTTATGCGTTATGAGTTGTTCGTTATGCGTTATGCGTTGGGCGTTATACGTTTGCGTTATAAGTTATGCGTTATGCGTTATGCTTTATGCGTTATGCGTTATGCGTTATGCGTTATGCATTTTGCGTTATGCGCCATGCGTTATGCGTTATGAGTTATGCGTTATGCGTTATGCGTTATGCGTTATACGGTTTGAGTTATCCGTTATGCGATATACGTTATTGGTTTATGCGTTATGCGTTATGCGTTATGCGTTATGCGTTATGCGTTATGCGTTATGCGTTATGAGTTATAAGTTATGCGTTATGCGTTATGCGTTATGCGTTATGCGTTATGCGTTATGCGTTATGCGTTATGCGTTATGCGTTATGCGTTATGCGTTATGCGTTATGCGTTATGCGTTATGCGTTATGCGTTATGCGTTATGCGTTATGCGTTATGCGTTATGCGTTATGCGTTATGCGTTATGCGTTATGCGTTATACGTTATGCGTTATGCGTTATGCGTTATGCGTTTTGCGTTATGCGTCATGCGTTATGTTTTATGTGTTATACGTTTGCGTTATGCGTTAGGCGTCATGCGTTATGCTTTATGCGTTATGCGTTATGCGTTATGCGTTATGCGTTATGCTTTATGCGTTATGCGTTATGTGTTTTGCGTTATGCGTCATGCGTTATGTGTTATGCGTTATGCGTTATGCGTTATACGTTATGCGTTATACGTTAAGCGTTATGCGTTATGCGTTATGCGTTATGCGTTATGCGTTATGCGTTATGCGTTATGCGTTATGCGTTATGCGTTATGCGTTATGCGTTATGCGTTATGCGTTATGCGTTATGCGTTATGCGTTATGCGTTATGCGTTATGCGTTATGCGTTATGCGTTATGCGTTATGCGTTATGCGTTATGCGTTATGCGTTATGCGTTATGCTTTATGCTTTATGCGTTATGCGTTATGCGTTATGCGTTATGCGTTATGCGTTGTGCGTTATACGGTTGCGTTATGCGTTATGCGTTATGCGTTATCCGTTATGCGTTATGCGTTATGCGTTATGCGTTATGCGTTATGCGTTATGCGTTATGCGTTATCCGTTATGCGTTATGCCTTATGCGTTATGCTTTATGCGTTTGCGTTATGCGTTATGCGTTATGCGTTATCCGTTATGCGTTATGCCTTATGCGTTATGCGTTATGCTTTATGCGTTATGCGTTATGCGTTATGCGTTATGCGTTATGCGTTAGGCGTTATGCGTTATGCGTTATGAGTTATGAGTTATAAGTTATGCGTAATGCGTTATGCGTTATGCGTTATGCGTTATGCGTTATGCGTTATCCGTTATGCGTTATGCTTTATGCGTTATACGTTATGCGTTATGCGTTATGCGTTATGCGTTATGCGTTATGCGTTATGCGTTATGCGTTATGCGTTGTTCGTTATGCGTTATGCCTTTCGCGTTATACGTTTGCGTTATGCGTTATGCGTTATGCTTTATGCGTTATGCGTTATTCGTTATGCATTTTGCGTTATGCGCCATGCGTTATGCGTTATGAGTTATGCGTTATGCGTTATGCGTTATGCGTTGTTCGTTATGCGTTATGCGTTATGCGTTATGCTTTATGCGTTATGCGTTATGCTTTATGCGTTATGCGTTATGCGTTATGCATTTTGCGTTATGCGCCATGCCTTATGCGTTATGAGTTATGCGTTATGCGTTATGCGTTATACGTTATGCGTTATACGGTTTGAGATATGCGTTATGCGTTATACGGTTTGAGTTATGCGTTATGCGTTATACGTTATTGGTTTATGCGTTATGCGTTATGCGTTATGCGTTATGCGTTATGCGTTTTGCGTCATGCGTTATGGGTTATGTTTTATGCGTTGTGCGTTATGCGTTATGCGTTATGCGTTATGCGTTATGCGTTATGCGTTATGCGTTATGCGTTATGCGTTATGCGTTTTGCGTTATGCTATATGCGTTATGGGTTATGTTTTATGCGTTATGCGTTATGCGTTATGAGTTGTTCGTTATGCGTTATGCGTTGGGCGTTATACGTTTGCGTTATAAGTTATGCGTTATGCTTTATGCGTTATGCGTTATGCGTTATGCGTTATGCATTTTGCGTTATGCGCCATGCGTTATGCGTTATGAGTTATGCGTTATGCGTTATGCGTTATGCGTTATACGGTTTGAGTTATCCGTTATGCGATATACGTTATTGGTTTATGCGTTATGCGTTATGCGTTATGCGTTATGCGTTATGCGTTATGCGTTATGCGTTATGAGTTATAAGTTATGCGTTATGCGTTATGCGTTATGCGTTATGCGTTATGCGTTATGCGTTATGCGTTATGCGTTATGCGTTATGCGTTATGCGTTATGCGTTATGCGTTATGCGTTATGCGTTATGAGTTATGCGTTATGCGTTATGCGTTATGCGTTATGCGTTATGCGTTATGCGTTATGCGTTATGCGTTATACGTTATGCGTTATGCGTTATGCGTTATGCGTTTTGCGTTATGCGTCATGCGTTATGTTTTATGTGTTATACGTTTGCGTTATGCGTTAGGCGTCATGCGTTATGCTTTATGCGTTATGCGTTATGCGTTATGCGTTATGCGTTATGCGTTATGCGTTATGCGTTATGCGTTATGTGTTTTGCGTTATGCGTCATGCGTTATGTGTTATGCGTTATGCGTTATACGTTATGCGTTATACGTTAAGCGTTATGCGTTATGCGTTATGCGTTATGCGTTATGCGTTATGCGTTATGCGTTATGCGTTATGCGTTATGCGTTATGCGTTATGCGTTATGCGTTATGCGTTATGCGTTATGCGTTATGCGTTATGCGTTATGCGTTATGCGTTATGCGTTATGCGTTATGCGTTATGCGTTATGCGTTATGCGTTATGCGTTATGCGTTATGCGTTATGCGTTATGCGTTATGCGTTATGCGTTATGCGTTATGCGTTATGCGTTATACGTTATGCGTTATGCGTTATGAGTTATGCGTAATGCGTTATGCGTTATGCGTTATGCGATATGCGTTATCCGTTATGCGTTATGCTTTATGCGTTATACGTTATGCGTTATGCGTTATGCGTTATGCGTTATGCGTTATGCGTTATGCGTTGTTCGTTATGCGTTATGCCTTTGGCGTTATACGTTTGCGTTATGCGTTATGCTTTATGCGTTATGCGTTATGCGTTTTGCGTTATGCGTTATGGGTTATGTTTTATGCGTTGTGCGTTATGCGTTATGCGTTATGCGTTATGCGTTATGCGTTATGCGTTATGCGTTATGCGTTATACGTTTTGCGTTATGCGTTATGCGTTATGGGTTATGTTTTATGCGTTATGCGTTATGCGTTATGCGTTGTTCGTTATGCGTTATGCGTTGGGCGTTATACGTTTGCGTTACGCGTTATGCGTTATGCTTTATGCGTTATGCGTTATGCGTTATGCGTTATGCGTTATGCATTTTGCGTTATGCGCCATGCGTTATGCGTTATGAGTTATGCGTTATGCGTTATGCGTTATGCGTTATACGGTTTGAGTTATCCGTTATGCGATATACGTTATTGGTTTATGCGTTATGCGTTATGCGTTATGCGTTATGCGTTATGCGTTATGCGTTATGCGTTATGCGTTATGCGTTATGCGTTATGCGTTATGAGTTATAAGTTATGCGTTATGCGTTATGCGTTATGCGTTATGCGTTATGCGTTATGCGTTATGCGTTATGCGTTATGCGTTATGCGTTATGCGTTATGCGTTATGCGTTATGCGTTATGCGTTATGCGTTATGCGTTATGCGTTATGCGTTATGCGTTATGCGTTATGCGTTATGCGTTATGCGTTATGCGTTATGCGTTATGCGTTATGCGTTATGCGTTATGCGTTATGCGTTATGCGTTATGCGTTATGCGTTTTGCGTTATGCGTCATGCGTTATGTGTTATGTGTTATACGTTATGCGTTATGCGTTATGCGTTATGCGTTATGCGTTATGCGTTATGCGTTATGCGTTATGCGTTATGCGTTATGCGTTATGCGTTATGCGTTATGCGTTTTGCGTTATGCGTCATGCGTTATGTGTTATGTGTTATACGTTTGCGTTATGCGTTAGGCGTCATGCGTTATGCTTTATGCGTTATGCGTTATGCGTTATGCGTTATGCGTTATGCGTTTTGCGTTATGCGTCATGCGTTATGTGTTATGTGTTATACGTTTTCGTTATGCGTTAGGCGTCATGCGTTATGCTTTATGCGTTATGCGTTATGCGTTATGCGTTATGCGTTATGCGTTATGCGTTATGTGTTATGCGTTATGTGTTTTGCGTTATGCGTCATGCGTTATGTGTTATGTGTTATACGTTTGCGTTATGCGTTAGGCGTCAGGCGTTATGCTTTATGCGTTATGCGTTATGCGTTATGCGTTATGCGTGATGCGTTATGCTTATGCGTTATGCGTTATGAGTTATACGTTATGCGTTATGCGTTATGCGTTATGCGTTATATGTTATGCGTTATGCGTTATGCGTTATGCGTTATGCGTTATGCGTTATGCGTTATGCGTTATGCGTTATGCGTTATGCGTTATGCGTTATGCGTTATGCGTTATGCATTATGCGTTATGCGTTATGCGTTGTGCGTTATACGTTTGCGTTATGCGTTTTGCGTTATGCGTTATGCGTTATGGGTTATGTTTTATGCGTTATGCGTTATGCGTTATGCGTTGTTCGTTATGCGTTATGCGTTGGGCGTTATACGTTTGCGTTATGCGTTATGCGTTATGCTTTATGCGTTATGCGTTATGCGTTATGCGTTATGCATTTTGCGTTATGCGCCATGCGTTATGCGTTACGAGTTATGCGTTATGCGTTATGCGTTATGCGTTATACGGTTTGAGTTATCCGTTATGCGATATACGTTATTGGTTTATGCGTTATGCGTTATGCGTTATGCGTTACGCGTTATGCGTTATGCGTTATGCGTTATGCGTTATGCGTTATGCGTTATGCGTTATGCGTTATGCGTTATGCGTTATGCGTTATGCGTTATGCGTTATGCGTTATGCGTTATGCGTTTTGCGTTATGCGTCATGCGTTATGTGTTATGTGTTATACGTTATGCGTTATGCGTTATGCGTTATGCGTTATGCGTTATGCGTTATGCGTTATGCGTTATGCGTTATGCGTTATGCGTTATGCGTTATGCGTTATGCGTTATGCGTTTTGCGTTATGCGTCATGCGTTATGTGTTATGTGTTATACGTTTGCGTTATGCGTTAGGCGTCATGCGTTATGCTTTATGCGTTATGCGTTATGCGTTATGCGTTATGCGTTATGCGTTTTGCGTTATGCGTCATGCGTTATGTGTTATGTGTTATACGTTTGCGTTATGCGTTAGGCGTCATGCGTTATGCTTTATGCGTTATGCGTTATGCGTTATGCGTTATGCGTTATGCGTTATGTGTTTTGCGTTATGCGTCATGCGTTATGTGTTATGTGTTATACGTTTGCGTTATGCGTTAGGCGTCAGGCGTTATGCTTTATGCGTTATGCGTTATGCGTTATGCGTTATGCGTGATGCGTTATGCTTATGCGTTATGCGTTATGAGTTATACGTTATGCGTTATGCGTTATGCGTTATGCGTTATGCGTTATGCGTTATGCGTAATGCGTTATGGGTTATGCGTTATGCGTTATGCGTTATGCGTTATGCGTTATGCATTATGCGTTATGCGTTATGCGTTGTGCGTTTTGCGTTATGCGTCATGCGTTATGTGTTATGTGTTATACGTTATGCGTTATGCGTTATGCGTTATGCGTTATGAGTTATGCGTTATGCGTTATGCGTTATGCGTTATACGGTTTGAGTTATCCGTTATGCGATATACGTTATTGGTTTATGCGTTATGCGTTATGCGTTATGCGTTATGCGTTATGCGTTATGCGTTATGCGTTATGCGTTATGCGTTATGCGTTATGCGTTATGAGTTATAAGTTATGCGTTATGCGTTATGCGTTATGCGTTATGCGTTATGCGTTATGCGTTATGCGTTATGCGTTATGCGTTATGCGTTATGCGTTATGCGTTATGCGTTATGCGTTATGCGTTATGCGTTATGCGTTATGCGTTATGCGTTATGCGTTATGCGTTATGCGTTATGCGTTATGCGTTATGCGTTATGCGTTATGCGTTATGCGTTATGCGTTATGCGTTATGCGTTATGCGTTATGCGTTATGCGTTTTGCGTTATGCGTCATGCGTTATGTGTTATGTGTTATACGTTATGCGTTATGCGTTATGCGTTATGCGTTATGCGTTATGCGTTATGCGTTATGCGTTATGCGTTATGCGTTATGCGTTATGCGTTATGCGTTATGCGTTTTGCGTTATGCGTCATGCGTTATGTGTTATGTGTTATACGTTTGCGTTATGCGTTAGGCGTCATGCGTTATGCTTTATGCGTTATGCGTTATGCGTTATGCGTTATGCGTTATGCGTTTTGCGTTATGCGTCATGCGTTATGTGTTATGTGTTATACGTTTTCGTTATGCGTTAGGCGTCATGCGTTATGCTTTATGCGTTATGCGTTATGCGTTATGCGTTATGCGTTATGCGTTATGCGTTATGTGTTATGCGTTATGTGTTTTGCGTTATGCGTCATGCGTTATGTGTTATGTGTTATACGTTTGCGTTATGCGTTAGGCGTCAGGCGTTATGCTTTATGCGTTATGCGTTATGCGTTATGCGTTATGCGTGATGCGTTATGCTTATGCGTTATGCGTTATGAGTTATACGTTATGCGTTATGCGTTATGCGTTATGCGTTATATGTTATGCGTTATGCGTTATGCGTTATGCGTTATGCGTTATGCGTTATGCGTTATGCGTTATGCGTTATGCGTTATGCGTTATGCGTTATGCGTTATGCGTTATGCATTATGCGTTATGCGTTATGCGTTGTGCGTTATACGTTTGCGTTATGCGTTTTGCGTTATGCGTTATGCGTTATGGGTTATGTTTTATGCGTTATGCGTTATGCGTTATGCGTTGTTCGTTATGCGTTATGCGTTGGGCGTTATACGTTTGCGTTATGCGTTATGCGTTATGCTTTATGCGTTATGCGTTATGCGTTATGCGTTATGCATTTTGCGTTATGCGCCATGCGTTATGCGTTACGAGTTATGCGTTATGCGTTATGCGTTATGCGTTATACGGTTTGAGTTATCCGTTATGCGTTATACGTTATTGGTTTATGCGTTATGCGTTATGCGTTATGCGTTACGCGTTATGCGTTATGCGTTATGCGTTATGCGTTATGCGTTATGCGTTATGCGTTATGCGTTATGCGTTATGCGTTATGCGTTATGCGTTATGCGTTATGCGTTATGCGTTATGCGTTTTGCGTTATGCGTCATGCGTTATGTGTTATGTGTTATACGTTATGCGTTATGCGTTATGCGTTATGCGTTATGCGTTATGCGTTATGCGTTATGCGTTATGCGTTATGCGTTATGCGTTATGCGTTATGCGTTATGCGTTATGCGTTTTGCGTTATGCGTCATGCGTTATGTGTTATGTGTTATACGTTTGCGTTATGCGTTAGGCGTCATGCGTTATGCTTTATGCGTTATGCGTTATGCGTTATGCGTTATGCGTTATGCGTTTTGCGTTATGCGTCATGCGTTATGTGTTATGTGTTATACGTTTGCGTTATGCGTTAGGCGTCATGCGTTATGCTTTATGCGTTATGCGTTATGCGTTATGCGTTATGCGTTATGCGTTATGTGTTTTGCGTTATGCGTCATGCGTTATGTGTTATGTGTTATACGTTTGCGTTATGCGTTAGGCGTCAGGCGTTATGCTTTATGCGTTATGCGTTATGCGTTATGCGTTATGCGTGATGCGTTATGCTTATGCGTTATGCGTTATGAGTTATACGTTATGCGTTATGCGTTATGCGTTATGCGTTATGCGTTATGCGTTATGCGTAATGCGTTATGGGTTATGCGTTATGCGTTATGCGTTATGCGTTATGCGTTATGCATTATGCGTTATGCGTTATGCGTTGTGCGTTATACGTTTGCGTTATGCGTTAGGCGTTATGCTTTATGGGTTATGCGTTATGCGTTATGCGTTATGCGTTATGCATATGCGTTATGCGTTATGCGTTATGCGTTATGCGTTATGCGTTATGCGTTATGCGTTATGCGTTATGCGTTATGCGTTATGCGTTATGCGTTATGCGTTATGCATTATGCGTTATGCGTTATGCGTTGTGCGTTATACGTTTGCGTTATGCGTTAGGCGTTATGCTTTATGGGTTATGCGTTATGCGTTATGCGTTATGCGTTATGCATATGCGTTATGCGTTATGCATTATGCGTTATGCGTTATGCGTTATGCGTTATGCGTTATGCGTTATGCGTTATACGTTATGCGTTATGCGTTAAGCGTTATGCGTTATGCGTTATGCGTTATGCGTTATGCGTTATGCGTTATGCGTTATGCGTTATGCGTTATGCGTTATGCGTTATGCGTTATGCGTTATGCGTTATGCGTTATGCGTTATGCGTTATGCGTTATGCGTTATGCGTTATGCGTTATGCGTTATGTGTTATGCGTTATGCGTTATGCGTTATGCGTTATGCGTTATGCTTTATGCGTTATGCATTTTGCGTTATGCGTTATGCGTTACGCTTTATGCGTTATGCGTTATGCGTTATGCGTTATACGTTATGCGTTATGCGTTATGCGTTATGCGTTATGCGTTATGCGTTATGCGTTATGCGTTATGCGTTATGCGTTATGCTTTATGCGTTATGCGTTATGCGTTATGCGTTATGCGTTATGCGTTATGCGTTATGCGTTATGCGTTATGCGTTATGCGTTATGCGTTATGCGTTATGCGTTATGCTTTATGCGTTATGCGTTATGCGTTATGCGTTATGCGTTATGCGTTATGCGTTGTGCGTTATACGTTTGCGTTATGCGTTATGCGTTATCCGTTATTCGTTATGCTTTATGCGTTATGCGTTATGCGTTATGCGTTATGCGTTATGCGTTATGCGTTGTTCGTTATGCGTTATGCCTTGGGCGTTATACGTTTGCGTTATGCGTTATGCGTTATGCGTTATGCTTTATGCGTTATGCGTTATGCGTTATGCGTTATGCGTTATGCATTTTGCGTTATGCGTTATGCGTTATGCGTTATGCGTTATGCGTTATGCATTTTGCGTTATGCGTTATGCGTTACGCTTTATGCGTTATGCGTTATGCGTTATGCGTTATGCGTTATACGTTATGCGTTATGCGTTATGCGTTATGCGTTATGCGTTATGCGTTATGCGTTATGCGTTATGCGTTATGCTTTATGCGTTATGCGTTATGCGTTATGCGTTATGCGTTATGCGTTATGCGTTATGCGTTATGCGTTATGCGTTATGCGTTATGCGTTATGCTTTATGCGTTATGCGTTATGCGTTATGCGTTATGCGTTGTGCGTTATACGTTTGCGTTATGCGTTATGCGTTATGCGTTATCCGTTATGCGTTATGCTTTATGCGTTATGCGTTATGCTTTATGCGTTATGCGTTATGCGTTATGCGTTAGGCGTTATGCGTTATGCGTTATGAGTTATGAGTTATAAGTTATGCGTAATGCGTTATGCGTTATGCGTTATGCGTTATGCGTTATCCGTTATGCGTTATGCTTTATGCGTTATACGTTATGCGTTATGCGTTATGCGTTATGCGTTATGCGTTATGCGTTGTTCGTTATGCGTTATGCCTTTCGCGTTATACGTTTGCGTTATGCGTTATGCTTTATGCGTTATGCGTTATTCGTTATGCGTTATGCATTTTGCGTTATGCGCCATGCGTTATGCGTTATGAGTTATGCGTTATGCGTTATGCGTTATGCGTTATGCGTTATGCGTTATGGGTTATGTTTTATGCGTTATGCGTTATGCGTTATGCGTTTTGGGTTATGCGTTATGCGTTATGCGTTATGAGTTATAAGTTATGCGTTATGCGTTATGCGTTATGCGTTATGCGTTATGCGTTATGCGTTATGCGTTATGCGTTATGCGTTATGCGTTATGCGTTATGCGTTATGCGTTATGCGTTATGCGTTATGCGTTATGCGTTATGCGTTATGCGTTATGCGTTATGCGTTATGCGTTATGCGTTATGCGTTATGCGTTATGCGTTATGCGTTATGCGTTATGCGTTATGCGTTATGCGTTATGCGTTATGCGTTATGCGTTATGCGTATTGCGTTATGCGTCATGCGTTATGTTTTATGTGTTATACGTTTGCGTTATGCGTTAGGCGTCATGCGTTATGCTTTATGCGTTATGCGTTATGCGTTATGCGTTATGCGTTTTGCGTTATGCGTCATGCGTTATGTGTTATGTGTTATACGTTTGCGTTATGCGTTAGGCGTCATGCGTTAGGCGTCATGCGTTATGCTTTATGCGTTATGCGTTATGCGTTATGCGTTATGCGTTATGCGTTATGTGTTTTGCGTTATGCGTCATGCGTTATGTGTTATGCGTTATGCGTTATGCGTTATACGTTATGCGTTATACGTTAAGCGTTATGCGTTATGCGTTATGCGTTATGCGTTATGCGTTATGCGTTATGCGTTATGCGTTATGCGTTATGCGTTATGCGTTATGCGTTATGCGTTATGCGTTATGCGTTATGCGTTATGCGTTATGCGTTATGCGTTATGCGTTATGCGTTATGCGTTATGCGTTATGCGTTATGCTTTATGCGTTATGCATTTTGCGTTATGCGTTATGCGTTACGCTTTATGCGTTATGCGTTATGCGTTATGCGTTATGCGGTATGCGTTATGCGTTATGCTTTATGCGTTATGCGTTATGCGTTATGCGTTATGCGTTATGCGTTGTGCGTTATACGGTTGCGTTATGCGTTATGCGTTATGCGTTATCCGTTATGCGTTATGCTTTATGCGTTATGCGTTATGCGTTATGCGTTATGCGTTATGCGTTATGCGTTATGCGTTATGCGTTATGCGTTATGCGTTAGGCGTTATGCGTTATGCGTTATGAGTTATGAGTTATAAGTTATGCGTAATGCGTTATGCGTTATGCGTTATGCGTTATGCGTTATCCGTTATGCGTTATGCTTTATGCGTTATACGTTATGCGTTATGCGTTATGCGTTATGCGTTATGCGTTATGCGTTGTTCGTTATGCGTTATGCCTTTGGCGTTATACGTTTGCGTTATGCGTTATGCTTTATGCGTTATGCGTTTTGGGTTATGCGTTATGCGTTATGCGTTATGGGTTATGTTTTATGCGTTATGCGTTATGCGTTATGCGTTATGCGTTATGCGTTGTTCGTTATGCGTTATGCGTTATGCGTTATGCTTTATGCGTTATGCTTTATGCGTTATGCGTTATGCGTTATGCGTTATGCGTTATGCATTTTGCGTTATGCGCCATGCCTTATGCGTTATGAGTTATGCGTTATGCGTTATGCGTTATACGTTATGCGTTATACGGTTTGAGATATGCGTTATGCGTTATACGGTTTGAGTTATGCGTTATGCGTTATACGTTATTGGTTTATGCGTTATGCGTTATGCGTTTTGCGTTATGCGTTATGGGTTATGTTTTATGCGTTGTGCGTTATGCGTTATGCGTTATGCGTTATGCGTTATGCGTTATGCGTTATGCGTTATGCGTTATGCGTTTTGCGTTATGCGTTATGCGTTATGGGTTATGTTTTATGCGTTATGCGTTATGCGTTATGCGTTGTTCGTTATGCGTTATGCGTTGGGCGTTATACGTTTGCGTTATGCGTTATGCGTTATGCGTTATGCTTTATGCGTTATGCGTTATGCGTTATGCGTTATGCGTTATGCGTTATGCATTTTGCGTTATGCGCCATGCGTTATGCGTTATGAGTTATGCGTTATGCGTTATGCGTTATGCGTTATACGGTTTGAGTTATCCGTTATGCGATATACGTTATTGGTTTATGCGTTATGCGTTATGCGTTATGCGTTATGCGTTATGCGTTATGCGTTATGCGTTATGAGTTATAAGTTATGCGTTATGCGTTATGCGTTATGCGTTATGCGTTATGCGTTATGCGTTATGCGTTATGCGTTATGCGTTATGCGTTATGCGTTATGCGTTATGCGTTATGCGTTATGCGTTATGCGTTATGCGTTATGCGTTATGCGTTATGCGTTATGCGTTATGCGTTATGCGTTTTGCGTTATGCGTCATGCGTTATGTGTTATGTGTTATACGTTATGCGTTATGCGTTATGCGTTATGCGTTATGCGTTATGCGTTATGCGTTATGCGTTATGCGTTATGCGTTTTGCGTTATGCGTCATGCGTTATGTGTTATGTGTTATACGTTTGCGTTATGCGTTAGGCGTCATGCGTTATGCTTTATGCGTTATGCGTTATGCGTTATGCGTTATGCGTTATGCGTTATGCGTTTTGCGTTATGCGTCATGCGTTATGTGTTATGTGTTATACGTTTGCGTTATGCGTTAGGCGTCATGCGTTATGCTTTATGCGTTATGCGTTATGCGTTATGCGTTATGCGTTATGCGTTATGCGTTATGCGTTATGCGTTATGTGTTTTGCGTTATGCGTCATGCGTTATGTGTTATGTGTTATACGTTTGCGTTATGCGTTAGGCGTCATGCGTTATGCTTTATGCGTTATGCGTTATGCGTTATGCGTTATGCGTGATGCGTTATGCTTATGCGTTATGCGTTATGAGTTATACGTTATGCGTTATGCGTTATGCGTTATGCGTTATATGTTATGCGTTATGCGTTATGCGTTATGCGTTATGCGTTATGCGTTATGCGTTATGCGTTATGCGTTATGCGTTATGCGTTATGCGTTATGCGTTATGCATTATGCGTTATGCGTTATGCGTTGTGCGTTATACGTTTGCGTTATGCGTTAGGCGTTATGTTTTATGGGTTATGCGTTATGCGTTATGCGTTATGCGTTATGCATATGCGTTATGCGTTATGCGTTATGCGTTATGCGTTATGCGTTATGCGTTATGCGTTATGCGTTATGCGTTATGCGTTATGCGTTATGCGTTATGCGTTATGCGTTATGCGTTATGCATTATGCGTTATGCGTTATGCGTTGTGCGTTATACGTTTGCGTTATGCGTTAGGCGTTATGCTTTATGGGTTATGCGTTATGCGTTATGCGTTATGCATATGCGTTATGCGTTATGCGTTATGCGTTATGCGTTATGCGTTATGCGTTATGCGTTATGCGTTATACGTTATGCGTTATGCGTTAAGCGTTATGCGTTATGCGTTATGCGTTATGCGTTATGCGTTATGCGTTATGCGTTATGCGTTATGCGTTATGCGTTATGCGTTATGCGTTATGCGTTATGCGCTATGCGTTATGCGTTATGCGTTATGCGTTATGCGTTATGCGTTATGCGTTATGCGTTATGCGTTATGCGTTATGCTTTATGCGTTATGCATTTTGCGTTATGCGTTATGCGTTACGCTTTATGCGTTATGCGTTATGCGTTATGCGTTATACGTTATGCGTTATGCGTTATGCGTTATGCGTTATGCGTTATGCGTTATGCGTTATGCGTTATGCGTTATGCGTTATGCGTTATGCGTTATGCGTTATGCTTTATGCGTTATGCGTTATGCGTTATGCGTTATGCGTTATGCGTTATGCGTTATGCGTTATGCGTTATGCGTTATGCGTTATGCGTTATGCGTTATGCTTTATGCGTTATGCGTTATGCGTTATGCGTTATGCGTTGTGCGTTATACGTTTGCGTTATGCGTTATGCGTTATCCGTTATGCGTTATGCTTTATGCGTTATGCGTTATGCGTTATGCGTTATGCGTTATGCGTTATGCGCTATGCGTTATGCGTTGTTCGTTATGCGTTATGCCTTGGGCGTAATACGTTTGCGTTATGCGTTATGCGTTATGCGTTATGCTTTATGCGTTATGCGTTATGCGTTATGCGTTATGCGTTATGCGTTATGCGTTATGCATTTTGCGTTATGCGTTATGCGTTATGCGTTATGCGTTATGCGTTATGCGTTATGCATTTTGCGTTATGCGTTATGCGTTACGCTTTATGCGTTATGCGTTATGCGTTATGCGTTATGCGTTATACGTTATGCGTTATGCGTTATGCGTTATGCGTTATGCGTTATGCGTTATGCGTTATGCGTTATGCGTTATGCGTTATGCTTTATGCGTTATGCGTTATGCGTTATGCGTTATGCGTTATGCGTTATGCGTTATGCGTTATGCGTTATGCGTTATGCGTTATGCGTTATGCGTTATGCTTTATGCGTTATGCGTTATGCGTTATGCGTTATGCGTTGTGCGTTATACGTTTGCGTTATGCGTTATGCGTTATGCTTTATGCGTTATGCGTTATGCGTTATGCGTTATGCGTTAGGCGTTATGCGTTATGCGTTATGAGTTATGAGTTATAAGTTATGCGTAATGCGTTATGCGTTATGCGTTATGCGTTATGCGTTATGCGTTATCCGTTATGCGTTATGCTTTATGCGTTATACGTTATGCGTTATGCGTTATGCGTTATGCGTTATGCGTTATGCGTTATGCTTTATGCGTTATGCGTTATTCGTTATGCGTTATGCATTTTGCGTTATGCGCCATGCGTTATGCGTTATGAGTTATGCGTTATGCGTTATGCGTTATGCGTTATGCGTTATGCGTTATGCGTTATGGGTTATGTTTTATGCGTTATGCGTTATGCGTTTTGGGTTATGCGTTATGCGTTATGCGTTATGGGTTATGTTTTATGCGTTATGCGTTATGCGTTATGCGTTAGGCGTTATGCGTTATGCGTTATGAGTTATGAGTTATAAGTTATGCGTAATGCGTTATGCGTTATGCGTTATGCGTTATGCGTTATGCGTTATGCTTTATGCGTTATGCGTTATGCGTTATGCGTTATGCGTTGTGCGTTATACGTTTGCGTTATGCGTTATGCGTTATGCGTTATCCGTTATGCGTTATGCTTTATGCGTTATGCGTTATGCTTTATGCGTTATGCGTTATGCGTTATGCGTTATGCGTTAGGCGTTATGCGTTATGCGTTATGAGTTATGAGTTATAAGTTATGCGTAATGCGTTATGCGTTATGCGTTATGCGTTATGCGTTATGCGTTATCCGTTATGCGTTATGCTTTATGCGTTATACGTTATGCGTTATGCGTTATGCGTTATGCGTTATGCGTTATGCGTTATGCGTTGTTCGTTATGCGTTATACCTTTCGCGTTATACGTTTGCGTTATGCGTTATGCGTTATGCTTTATGCGTTATGCGTTATTCGTTATGCGTTATGCATTTTGCGTTATGCGCCATGCGTTATGCGTTATGAGTTATGCGTTATGCGTTATGCGTTATGCGTTATGCGTTATGCGTTATGCGTTATGGGTTATGTTTTATGCGTTATGCGTTATGCGTTTTGGGTTATGCGTTATGCGTTATGCGTTATGGGTTATGTTTTATGCGTTATGCGTTATGCGTTATGCGTTGTTCGTTATGCGTTATGCGTTATGCGTTATGCTTTATGCGTTATGCGTTATGCTTTATGCGTTATGCGTTATGCGTTATGCGTTATGCATTTTGTGTTATGCGCCATGCCTTATGCGTTATGAGTTATGCGTTATGCGTTATGCGTTATACGTTATGCGTTATACGGTTTGAGATATGCGTTATGCGTTATACGGTTTGAGTTATGCGTTATGCGTTATACGTTATTGGTTTATGCGTTATGCGTTATGCGTTATGCGTTATGCGTTATGCGTTTTGCGTCATGCGTTATGGGTTATGTTTTATGCGTTGTGCGTTATGCGTTATGCGTTATGCGTTATGCGTTATGCGTTATGCGTTATGCGTTATGCGTTATGCGTTTTGCGTTATGCTATATGCGTTATGGGTTATGTTTTATGCGTTATGCGTTATGCGTTATGCGTTGTTCGTTATGCGTTATGCGTTGGGCGTTATACGTTTGCGTTATGCGTTATGCGTTATGTGTTATGCTTTATGCGTTATGCGTTATGCGTTATGCGTTATGCGTTATGCGTTTTGCGTTATGCTATATGCGTTATGGGTTATGTTTTATGCGTTATGCGTTATGCGTTATGCGTTGTTCGTTATGCGTTATGCGTTGGGCGTTATACGTTTGCGTTATGCGTTATGCGTTATGCTTTATGCGTTATGCATTTTGCGTTATACGTTATGCGTTACGCTTTATGCGTTATGCGTTATGCGTTATGCGTTTTGCCTTATACGTTATGCGTTATGCGTTATGCGTTATGCGTTATGCATTTTGCGTTATGCGCCATGCCTTATGCGTTATGAGTTATGCGTTATGCGTTATGCGTTATACGTTATGCGTTATACGGTTTGAGATATGCGTTATGCGTTATACGGTTTGAGTTATGCGTTATGCGTTATACGTTATTGGTTTATGCGTTATGCGTTATGCGTTATGCGTTATGCGTTATGCGTTTTGCGTCATGCGTTATGGGTTATGTTTTATGCGTTGTGCGTTATGCGTTATGCGTTATGCGTTATGCGTTATGCGTTATGCGTTATGCGTTATGCGTTTTGCGTTATGCTATATGCGTTATGGGTTATGTTTTATGCGTTATGCGTTATGCGTTATGCGTTATGCGTTGTTCGTTATGCGTTATGCGTTGGGCGTTATACGTTTGCGTTATGCGTTATGCGTTATGCGTTATGCTTTATGCGTTATGCGTTATGCGTTATGCGTTATGCATTTTGCGTTATGCGCCATGCGTTATGCGTTATGAGTTATGCGTTATGCGTTATGCGTTATGCGTTATACGGTTTGAGTTATCCGTTATGCGATATACGTTATTGGTTTATGCGTTATGCGTTATGCGTTATGCGTTATGCGTTATGCGTTATGCGTTATGCGTTATGAGTTATAAGTTATGCGTTATGCGTTATGCGTTATGCGTTATGCGTTATGCGTTATGCGTTATGCGTTATGCGTTATGCGTTATGCGTTATGCGTTATGCGTTATGCGTTATGCGTTATGCGTTATGCGTTATGCGTTATGCGTTATGCGTTATGCGTTATGCGTTATGCGTTATGCGTTATGCGTTATGCGTTATGCGTTATGCGTTATACGTTATGCGTTATGCGTTATGCGTTATGCGTTTTGCGTTATGCGTCATGCGTTATGTGTTATGTGTTATACGTTTACGTTATGCGTTAGGCGTCATGCGTTATGCTTTATGCGTTATGCGTTATGCGTTATGCGTTATGCGTTTTGCGTTATGCGTCATGCGTTATGTGTTATGTGTTATACGTTTGCGTTATGCGTTAGGCGTCATGCGTTATGCTTTATGCGTTATGCGTTATGCGTTATGCGTTATGCGTTATGCGTTATGCGTTATGTGTTTTGCGTTATGCGTCATGCGTTATGTGTTATGTGTTATACGTTTGCGTTATGCGTTAGGCGTCATGCGTTATGCTTTATGCGTTATGCGTTATGCGTTATGCGTTATGCGTTGTGCGTTATACGTTTGCGTTATGCGTTAGGCGTTATGCTTTATGGGTTATGCGTTATGCGTTATGCGTTATGCATATGCGTTATGCGTTATGCGTTATGCGTTATGCGTTATGCGTTATGCGTTATGCGTTATGCGTTATGCGTTATGCGTTATGCGTGATGCGTTATGCGTTAGGAGTTATACGTTATGCGTTAAGCGTTATGCGTTATGCTTTATGCGTTATGCGTTATGCGTTATGCGTTATGCGTGATGCGTTATGCGTTATGCGTTATGCGTTATGCGTTATGCGTTATGCGTTATGCGTTATGCGTTATGCGTTATGCGTTATGCGTTATGCGTTATGCGTTATGCGTTATACGTTATGCGTTATGCGTTATGCGTTATGTGTTTTGCGTTATGCGTCATGCGTTATGTGTTATGTGTTATACGTTTGCGTTATGCGTTAGGCGTCATGCGTTATGCTTTATGCGTTATGCGTTATGCGTTATGCGTTATGCGTTATGCGTTATGCGTTATGTGTTTTGCGTTATGCGTCATGCGTTATGTGTTATGTGTTATACGTTTGCGTTATGCGTTAGGCGTCATGCGTTATGCTTTATGCGTTATGCGTTATGCGTTATGCGTTATGCGTGATGCGTTATGCTTATGCGTTATGCGTTATGAGTTATACGTTATGCGTTATGCGTTATGCGTTATGCGTTATGCGTTATGCGTTATGCGTTATATGTTATGCGTTATGCGTTATGCGTTATGCGTTATGCGTTATGCGTTATGCGTTATGCTTATGCGTTATGCGTTATGAGTTATACGTTATGCGTTATGCGTTAGTAGGAATATAAGGCCGATTCTACGATCAGACTTATCATTGTAGGTAGATTCCTACCTTACCGGCACCGTGTGCCTTATAGCGCGAGCATAGTTTGCGGGGGGTGGGGGAGGGGGGTTTTTCGTGGTATGTAATATGATACATCGAGAAGATAATTGTTTGTCTTATCTTTGCGGGGGGTGGGGGGAGGGGGTTAGCGAATATGATATTTCGAACGTGCTTCACGAATATGATACATCGAGAAGATAATTGTTTGCGGGGAGTGGGGGAGGGGGGGGGGGGGGGTTTAAGAACATAGCGAGACCATATTATCTGTGCTGTATATAGTTTCCTCTTATCTACTCGATGCATTCCTATTGTACCTACGACAGATGTAATATGATACCCCTGGGGAACACATGCTTTTCCAGGAAGACTTGACCTTGAACGTGTTCGAACGTGTTCGAACGTCGTTCCTACCCATCGTTTAAGACGATTGACCTGAACGCGATGTGAGAAAGAAAGAGAGAGACCGTTCACAGTGCGAGCATACTTTGCGGGGGGTGGGGGGGTTTGCGAATATGATATTCCGAACGTGCTTCGCGAATATGATACATCGAGAAGATAATTGTTTGCGGGGGAGGGGAGGGGGAGGGATTTTTTAAGAACATAGCGAGACCATATTATCTGTGCTGTATATAGTTTCCTCTTATCTACTCGATGCATTCCTATTGGACCCCCTACGAATATGATATTTCGTACGTGCTTCGCGAATATGATACATCGAGAAGATAGTTTTTGTAGAGGTTATCTATGACAGAGGTTCTTTCACGGTATGTAATGTGATACCCCTGGGGAACACATGTTTTTTCCAGGAAGACTTGACCTTGAACGTGTTCGAACGTGTTCGAACGTCGTTCCTACCCATCGTTTAAGCAATATTATCTGTGCTGTATATAGTTTCCTCTTATTTACTCGATGCATTCCTATTGGACCCCCTACGAATATGATATTTCGTACGTGCTTCGCGAATATTATGACAGAGGTTCTTTCGCGGTATGTAATGCGATACCCCTGGGGAACACACGTTTTTTCCAGGAAGACTTGACCTTGAACGTGTTTGAACGTCGTTCCTACCCATCGTTTAAGCACACTGTTTATATCATTCTAAGAGAGATAGTTTCTCATTAACAGAGTGGTATAGAGTTCCCCTTATCTTTCCAACGTGACTATCATGAAATAGCGCGAGCTCGTATCTGAGCGGTATAGATTTCCTCCTTATTTTTTAGATGTCTCGTGCGGAGATGTTTGTTACATCTATTTCCGGAGAGGGGTATGTGTTTAAAAGAATGAATGTTGCTGGCACCAAGCTCATTTGCATACAGAGTGTTCAGTTCGGTTAAGATTTTAAAAGATCCATCATTATCCACGTTCAGGGTCTAAGGCATCCGTATTGGCGGAAAAAGCGGCAAGATGATTGAAACGTGTAAAAATATGTTGAAGTGTTTGACACGCATGTCAATGTTGGTGAAATATATGGACGAGTATCGTGAATGGTTTCGTTCATACATCGAGGCTCTGCAGTGTTGTGTAAATTATCTATCCCATGCAAAGGATGAATTGTCGATAGGCGCGAAATTTAGTTTAACATCGACGATGTGTCGTATGAAAACTTTAAACGTTTCATTGAATCATCGTATTTCCTCATCGCGCGTCGGTAGAGGTTTATACGATCGCAGGGGTGTGAGAGCCTCGACGCTTCGTTGGGAAAATGTCGAGTCGGCTTTTAAAAATCGCATATCGACCGGCATCGTTATCAACGTTGAACATATCAATCCAAAACAATTTTTACAACATGCGAAACGAATGGTCACGGGACGCGTGACGGAATATTTAAACGTGCATTCATCGTTGAAAGCTAGCATAACGTTGGAGGCGGAATTCATGCAGCGTGCCAACGAGGTTTCCGTGAAAAGTTTCGGTACGCGGAACGTTGCGTTGTTTCGTACGAGCAATCTACGACAGTGGTACCAGAGAGACGTTGTGCCTACGATTTTGACATCGATGGAGGAGTTTCAAGAGCGAGACAGTGGGTGGGCGCTGTCGAAGATACTACATTTGATTGTGAACTTTAGCAAATACCAACCGTTGCAAGCCGGTTGCACCGCTACAATCGACGTGCCTCGAGCGATACAGGTGAAAAGAGCGGTCGTGAACGTGAACAGCAACGACGATGCATGCTTTTATTGGGCAATCGTGGCGGGTCTCTATCCAGCCGAGGCAAATCTTTCACGTTTATCATCGTATCCACACTACAAAGACGTGCTTCCGAAAACCGAAGGTTTCCAACTGCCTATGTCGTTCAAAGACATCCGAAAATTTGAACGAAAAAACGACGTTTCCGTGAACGTGTTCGCATGGGCACGTAAGAAATGCGTAACGCTTCATTTGACTGGGAAGAAACGGGAGGGAAGACACGTCAACTTGTTGTTTCTACAGAATGCCTCAAAGACGCATGGTCATTTCATGTGTATACGAAATTTGTCGCGATTGGTTTCGTCACAGCTTAGCAAGCGGGAGCATAAGAAGTATATTTGTGATCGGTAAGTTGCATTTTTGTTTTTTTAAAATTCTTTGAAGCAAAAAAGACATGATTTTTCCCTCTTCTCACAGGTGCTTGCAATATTTTCCCACGCAGGAGAGATTAAACGTTCATACAGTTGACTGCGAACGGATGAACGATTGCGCTCTGATGCTTCCAACAGAGGAAGAGGATAAGTGGTTGCAGTTTAAGAACTACACGAACAAAGAAGAGGCACCGTTCGTTATCTATGCTGACTTGGAGTGCCTGCTGCTGCCGGAGGGACAGGAAGGACAAGGCCGTGCGACACGCGTACAGTATCAACATCACCACGCGTTTAGCATAGGATACTACATGCATTGTCGCTACGACGAATCGTTATGCGAGTATCATGTTTATCGCGAGAAAGAGGGATGCGCCGCATGGTTCGCGAACAGGTTGTACGAACTCAGTCGTAAATTACAGCCGATATTTGACAAAACGGTACCGATGAATACGCTAACCGAATTGGAAAAGTTAAATTTTCGTACGGCCACGCATTGTCACGTCTGCGAGAAACCGTTCGACACTTCCGACGCGACGAGGGTGCACGATCATTGTCATTTCACGGGCGCGTATCGCGGTCCGGCTCATAATGGATGCAATTTAAGCTATCAATCTTCGTACGTGATACCGGTGGTTTTCCATAATCTATCAGGCTACGACGCGCATTTCATCATCAAAGAATTAGCAAACTCGTTCGAGGGACGGATAGACGTGTTGCCATTGACGAAAGAGAAGTATATCTCTTTCACGAAAAACATTCCTATCCAGACGGATAAAGAGTGGAAATATGCAAAATTGTTGAAATTCCGCTTCATAGATTCATTCAAGTTCTTGAACTCGAGTCTGGACAAGCTGTCATCATACTTGGACAAAAGTAAATTATGTATCGTACGAGGTGAATTTACACATCTTTCCGATGACGATTTCAACCTATTGACCAGAAAAGGCGTTTTTCCATACGACTATCTGACATCGTATGATAAATTAAACAATACATGTTTACCACCGCGCGAAGCATTTTACAATCAATTGTACGGCAGCGAGATATCCGACGCTGATTACCTTCACGCGAATACGGTTTGGTCGCGTTTTGCTATACAAACGCTTGGACAGTACAGCGACTTATACTTAAAATTGGATGTGCTGTTGTTGGCGAATGTTTTCGAAAATTTTCGCAATCACTCTCTCGAGAATTACAAGCTCGATCCGGCGCATTATTACACGCTCCCCGGTTTCGCGTGGGACGTGATGTTGAAAATGACAAAGATTGAATTGGAGTTGTTGACCGACGTTGACATGCTTTTATTCGTGGAGCGAGGAATACGCGGCGGATTGAGTCAGTGTTCGCACAGATATGCGCGCGCTAACAACAAATATTTGTCCACACACGACTCGAGTAAACCATCCACCTACTTAATGTATTTTGACGTGAATAATTTGTACGGTTGGGCAATGTCGCAACCTCTGCCGCATAGAGACTTTCGATGGGTGGACGTGAACAATTTCGATGTTGAATCCATTCCGATCGATAGCCCCGTAGGATACATTTTGGAGGTGGATTTAGAGTATCCGCACGAAATTCACGATGCTCACGCGAATCTTCCGTTTTGTCCAAGTCATGATGCAGCGACCGACTCGAGTACGCAGAAAAAGTTAATGGCAACACTTCGCGATAAGGAGCGATACGTTGTACATTACCGATACCTCCAACAGAGTTTAAAGCATAATCTGAAATTGCGGAAAATACATCGAATTCTAGAGTTTCGACAATCGCGATGGTTGCAAGGCTACATTGATTTGAACACAAAATTACGTGCCAACGCGACCAATGATTTTTCCAAGAACCTATACAAGTTAATGAACAATGCTGTGTTTGGGAAAACGATGGAGAACGTTCGAAATCACTCGATCGTGAAATTACTTTCTCGATGGAGCGGTAGACACGGTGCCGAACGATTGATATCTAGACCAAATTTTCATAGCTGTACGGTGTTTGCCGAGGACTTTGTCGCGATTCAGCTGAAAAAGATGCTTGTTAAATTTTTCAAACCAATCTACGTAGGCATGTCCATATTGGATATATCAAAATCTCATTTGTACAGCTTTCATTATGAGTACATGTATCCAAACTTCCAGCAAAATTGTAAGATTTTGTACACGGACACGGACAGTCTGATATATGAGATCGCTTGCGATGACGTGTACGAGGCGCTGCTGAAACGCGACATTCATCGATACGACACCAGTAATTATACCGCGAACAATGTTTACGGTGTTCCGATCGCAAACAATAAACAGCTCGGTTTGATGAAGGATGAGAACGGTGGTAAAATTATGACCGAGTTCGTAGGGCTTCGTTCAAAAATGTATGCGATTCGCGTTCACGGTGATCAGGACACTAAAAAGGTCAAAGGAATCAGAACAAACGTTACTGCTCGTGATATAAGTTTCGAAGACTATGTTGAATGCCTTCGTAATCATACGGAAAAGAGCGTTAGCGGTAATCGCATAGTGTCAGTACGACATCAGGTGTATTCGATGTCGGAAAAGAAATTAGCATTGAGTCCGCATGACGATAAGCGGTATATTTGCAGTAATTTGATCAATACTCTTCCTTGGGGGCATTACAGCATCGATTGAGAAAAACTGCATCGTTGTTTTTATCCGTAAAGAAAAAAGGAAGTGGTAGAGCGAGATTATCATAGGTCTTTGAAGTCTGTAACTGTTGGGGGAGGGGATGCTTCCCCATTGCAGATCTTCACAAAAAGGAGTGGTAGGGAGACATCCTATAAAAACATCGTATTCCAAGCGTTACACTTCAGATCGAGACAACCATCGCTAAAAACGTAGACTGCTAAAACATAGACCGCACGATGTATTACAACCGTTATTCGTCTGCTGAATGTAATCGTTCGAACGTTGAGGAGCTGCACAAAAAGAGGAGACTAAATAATATGTAAGTAGAAAGATGAAAATAATTGTGGAAAAGTAATTTATAAAAAACGTCTAATTTTTTAAAAAATCTGTTGCAGGGTTTCTCAACAGCAGCCCATTTCACGATCATCGATGATACAGCCGTCAACATCGTCGTGCGAGGGTTTTTTCAACAACAGCCCCATTTCCCGATCATCGATGATACAGCCGTCAACGTCGTCGTGCGAGGGTGTTTTCAACAACAGCCCCATTTCCCGATCATCGATGATGCAACCGCCATCGTCGAAGAGTTTGCACAGCGCACGGGTCTTGAGTCGAAGATACTCCATAGCTGGCAATTATTTTAAATACTTTGAAATTGGTGCGCGCGTTGGCAACGATATTTGCGTGGAACTAGCTATAGGGGATAACCGTGGTAATGAAATTACGTTTTTCCTGGACGCGTGGACAGAGTTATTGCGCACGAAGGAATGTATTTCCGATTTACTTTTGCCGTCTATGCAGAAACAGAAGCGAAAAATGAGTGATGATTTAACATTTCAAACACTTAATATCGATGGTATGAATCTAGTCAAATTATCAAATCAGTTCACAGCTCTGTATATCACGGAAAAAACTATGCGTAACTTGTACAACCTCGAATTCTGCGTGCACAACATTTATTCATGGTTGATTGATAATGTTCCCACGATTGCTGTTAAATTTACGAATTTCGTTGTTGCTGTGAAGGATAGCGACGCGAAGAATATCATGAAAGCGATCGTCGAGAGCGAATCTTTCGATCAAAATTCGCTGATCGATTGTGAACTGATGGTTTCGTGCGCTGATATCATTGCGGTCGAGGCGTTTGCGCAAAAACAGATAGGTTAAAAAACAAATATAATGTGTGTAAAAATTATTAGAGGTCTTTTTGTAACAATATATTATTTTAAAAATAAAAATTATTTAAGAATATCTCTTTGTATTTTATTTTATTCAGCTTAGCAGAAGATAACTCCCTTCTACAATTGAGTTAGGTGTACACATAAGGCCCCCAACCAGCCAAATTTTTAAAAATTATTTAAGAACATCTCTTTGTATTTTATTTTATTGTAAAAATACATTTTTTTACAATTCCTATAGAAGAAATGAATTATCGCAACTTCTACATATGAAGTATAGTCGTTTAGAGAGAAATTAATTATCTTACGTATAAAATACAATTAAAGTATATTCGTTTTAGATATCCATGAATTATGTGACGCGTCCATTCCCAACCATTTTACGTATACTTTATTTCCTTTTCTACGTAATATTTTTTCAACTAAGTATACGTCAGGATATTTTGCCGCGCGTATCTCATGTTCGTAAAATCCTCCGGCGATAGGTTTGCCCCTCGAGTCGGCCAAGAGATACGTGACGGGATTCGTTCGTTTTACCGCGGCAATCTTGAATATTTCGGTTGACCAGTTCGGTGTGTATCCTTTGTCAAATAGGGTTTTGAACTTGCTGACGCGCACGTGATCATTAACCTTGAATTTGGCAGGACCAGCAATCTTCACGTTGTTGTACACGGTGGACAGAAGGTGCCTGGCATTTTTACGGTTCACGTCGGTGGGTCGCATACGGATGGTACGATGTTTTCGATTATTGTAGTCCTCGGTCAACGTGGGAAGCACATCGATCCAGCGATATTTTCCGCTCAACGAGAAAAATTTCCACATGCTGTTCTTCAGCGTGCGATTGAAACGTTCCACGACGGATGCTTTCATAGGGCTAAACGTAGAATAAAGGTTGATGTTACGTTTCCTCAGATAGTCTTGGAATGTTTCATTGTAGAATTCTGTCCCCATGTCAGTCTGCAAGTTTTTCGGAGCCCTGCCATCCTTCTCCAACGTTGACGCGAAAGCTTTACATACGTCGCTCGCATTTTTACTCTTCAAAGGAACCGTCCATGCATATTTGCTAAATACATCGATTATCGTGAGAATATATCGATGTCCGCGATTGTTTCGCGAGTATTTTTGAACGTCGACTATATCGGCTTGCCAAAGATCATCGAATCCTCGCACGATCACGCGTCTACGCGGGTAAAAACGTCTCGCCGGAGCATGCAGCTCTTCCACCACGTTTTCTTTACTCATCGTCGCTATCTGCGCATATACTTTATCGCGTTTCACATATATACTGTTTTTTCTTTAAAATCTTCAAATTTCTCAGTATATTTCCCCTTCCTTATTTTTTCCATGGCTTTTCTCAAGTTGATAACTTTTTTACTCGATGAATGCTACTTAATATTGATAATACGTGACGGTACAGTACAGGTACATGTGCATGCACAGTATGATGGTTGTTGTACATCTATCTATGGATCTGTCAAGATCGGTCGGTCGGTCGGTCGGTTGGTCGGTTGGTCATGAAAGCTTATTCTGAAGTTCTCCAGCCGATCGTTGTCAACGATGTTGTTAATATCGTCTTTTTACCTTCTCCTTCAAGACCTCGAGCGTTTGCAACTCATCCGAATTATCAATTTTCACATCGATACGTGAATCGATCGATCTCATATTTTCATCTACATCGTATCGAACACCTTGTATCGTAGTCAGTATTTCAAACTTTATCGTTTCTTTAACAGTTTTCAAGTCTTCATTCTGTTTCGCTAATACTTCGGACTTTATCGTCTCTTTAGCGGTTTTCAGTTCATTGATCAGTTTTTTCATGATCTCGAACTCAAGATTCGCGTTAAGCGTGTCCACGTATAGTTTGGTCGCAGCGTGATCGTTTGCCTCAGGATTCGCCACGTGCCCGATCCTCGTACCTTTCGCATCGTACAATGTAGCATCATTGTTCAAACATATAGCGTTATCGCACACATAATTTTTCAAAACGTCGGGATAGAAAATCGAGGAAACATTCGGCTCGCTTTTGCCCGCTTCACGAAGCACTTTACCAAATTTGTCGATAGACATTTCTTTTCGCTCAAGTTAATCTTCTTCTACTTCTTCTACTTCTTCTTCCTCTTCTTCCTCTTCTTCCTCGATTATTGTCAACTCGTATCGCTTGCACAACCGTTTTACCTGCTCTTCGACCCACAGTATTCGTTGAAATATCTCATCCAGTTTTATCCATAGACTTTGAAATCTCAAGTTCCAGCTTTCACCGTCGTCGTCTCCTCCCGAGGATATCGTTTGATTCGTTTCGCAACAATTAAGACGAACGCGCATTCTATCGAGCCGTAACAATTTCATCGATCGACATTTCATTCGTCACTAACTCAACGAACGCACGCGCTTTAATTTATAATTATACCGGCTTCGCGAAGTTCTTCGATTATCGACATTATTTCATTGTCATGGTTAGAATGACCGGCGTTCTTCGAAGCGGTTAACAATTTCAGACGATCGACGAGTTCGTTTGGGTCGTCCCAATGCACGTAATCGATCGGATTGTTGGTCACACGCATAAAAGATGGAAGTTCAATCCCTCTCCCACCTCGCGACGAAAACAACGGTCCTATAATTTTCCTATACTTGTAACCTTTGTTTCCCATTACCTGATTCCCGCGTCGATGCGCATGCGTAAGAGTGAGAATTCTTTTGTACGCGTCTTTATCGTCCTCGGTGTACAGCCGCTCATCAGGTATTCTGCTGAATATCAATTCGTAAAGACCACGAGTCCCCTTGTACCGTATCCCCTTAACGATGATATCATCGTTGCTGTCCACCTCGAACGTTGAATTTCCCAGCATCAGCTTATCGTCTTTCAAAAATACCCCATACACGTTGTCAGAATTTTTCGTCGGTCCGGTAAAAAATTTTTCTAAATATTCGCGCGCCAAAGGTCCAAGACTCTCGGTTAGACGTTGATTTTCCTCGAGATGAGTTTCAGGATTTTCAAAAATATTACGCATTGAAGATTCCAAAGATGGCGTGCGTGGTGATTCGAAGGTATCCTGTTGCGGTACCGTAATCGTTGTTGCCGTCGCCGGCTCGATCTCATCATTGTCATCATCATCATCGTCGTCATCGTCGTCATCATCGATGTTATATACTTGTTTTGAGGTGAACGTTACATTGGTTTCATCGTTCTTTTTCTTATTCTTCTTTATTCTTCTCCTTTTTTTCATAGAGGACGATGGCGTTCCCCTAACATCCGAGAATCTTCTTTTTTTTCGTAGGGAGGATGGTGGTGGTGGTGTTTCCTTAATATCTGAGAACACGTTGTCGCCATCCACGTTCGGTTCAACAGTAGCTGTATTTTGAACTATCTGTTTCAACGGTTCAACGATCGGTTGTAAAGTTGTTCGCAAATTCGTCTCAGCCGTCATTTTCCCAACTTTCAACGCTAAATACTTTTTACGTATGGTATCGCTGGTCTTCGCTATTTCGTTCACGATCGAAGCTCGCAGCTTCTCCTTCTTTTCCTTTTTGACTGACATATTAGTTGCGCAAGAGAGAGATTAAAGCCACGATACAGCACCGACGACTCTTATCAAGCAACTGCATTAGCTACAGTACGACAAACTCGTTAAATCCACGTCTGTAACGACCGCGATTCGCAGGACTGTCTTTATCGATTACGAGAAATCCATACTTCTTTCGCCAACAATTCGCACATAACGTGCTAAACGTCTCGAACGACATATCGGTATTTACATGATCCTGATGAATGTGACGTAAATTCATGGTATCCTGTTTGAACAGAATCAACAGATTGGCATTGTCACGAATTAAATGTTTAGGTATTCTCGCGTACGACTGACCCAGGTAGAAGCAATCGATGTGCGAATGTCTACCCATCGCGAAATACTCTCTCATGATATCCTGCTCGTCGCACGCCACGTCGTCGAAGATAAATATCGAATCGGGCCGTGCCTCTGTGGGGGGGATTACGTCAGCGTTGTCCGCGAACGCGAAGTATCCCACATCCTTCCCCACGGATGAGAACAGTTTGCTCAAGTATCGATATTTTGGCTGATTCAGCGATTTCGAGTACACGTAGACATTGGCGAATCGTAGCCCGTTCGCGCTCTCCAGCAGGCTAACCATAACGTTGGTTTTACCACATCCTGACGGACCGCTTATGACGCATCGTACATTGCCTGGTAACAATGATCCATGTTTCCGCATCGTCTCGTCACAATCGTCGAACGCGCGACACGTTGGAACACGAATATCCAAAGATTGCCTCACAAAACGCATGTTCTGATTGATTCGATGAGTGGGGTGGGTGGGTAGTATTTATACGACAGCTCGAACACCATTAGTATCAGTCACCCTAAAGGGTTCGCTTCTTTTAAAGGGAGAGCGCAGAAAAAATTTTAAAAGAGAGAACAGAAAAATATAGCTCATGCGTGTGAATCATCGTTCAAAACGGTGTCTCGGTTCGCATACGGGTAAGGGATTCTTAAACAGAGCTATAAACGCGTTGCCGTTTGAATTACATATACCCGGTTATCAATTCTGCGGTCCTGGTACGAAACTGACCGCTCGATTAGCTCGTGGGGATCGAGGAATCAATCCGTTGGATGCAGCCTGTCGCGAACACGATATAGCGTATTCACGATACAAGGATCTTGGAAATCGTCACGCAGCCGACAGCGTTTTGGCAGATCGAGCGCTGCATCGAGTAACGTCTGGAGACGCAACGTTGGGAGAGAAGGTGTCTGCGGCCGCAGTGTTGGCAGCCATGAAAGCTAAAACGAAATTGGGCATGGGTCTGACAAAGAAAAAAGGTGAAAAGAGAAAAAAACAACGAATTCTCCCAATCGCCAAACGCGGTGGTTTTCTACCGTTGCTGCTGCCTGCTTTGTCGGCTATAGGAGCATTGACAGGTGGTGCCGCAGGAGTAGTCAAAGCCATAAACGCTGCGAAAACTGCGAAGAAACAATTGCAAGAAGCGGAGCGACACAATCGTGCCATGGAGGGTCGCGGAGTATATCTCACACCATACAAGCATGGAAAAGGTTTAAAGAGGGGGAAAAAAAAAAAAAAACGAAGAAAGACAACACAACGACAGATATCGAATTGATGATCATCTGTAAAGGATTACCGTATTTTCGCGGAGTTTTTATGCGTGACGATTTGCCGCTGCGCGCGTGGGTAAACGAGCGGGGTATAGTCAATCTAGATAATAGTCGTGGACCGGGAACGCACTGGGTCGCCTATATAAAACGCGGCTCGCGCGTAAAATATTTTGATAGTTTTGGAAATCTTCGACCGCCGATTGAGCTGATTCGCTATTTCGGCGCGAACGCGACGATCTTATATAACCACGAACGTTTTCAAAACTACGACGAAAGCTTGTGTGGGCAATTGTGCGTGCAATTTCTCCGAGAAACTACATTCTAAATTCTCTGGAAAGAGTCTCTCTCTGCACGATGCATGCGAAAAAGTCATTTACGCTCACGTTGTCGGGGAGAAGCAGCATACTATCGTCCAAGTACTTTCCGCCCATAGATCTGACCAATGGCGAATACGAGCTGGGATTGCTTGATTTACAAACTTATTACACGATACCAAACATCAGCGCCAACATCGGAAACAATCGATTCTACTTCGGTGAAAAAGACGAGGAGATCGTCATCCCCGACGGTTCGTACGAATTGGAAGCAATCAACGCATACTTGAGACGTGAAATACAAGCGCGATATCCCCCCAAAAATGTTGACAAGTCATCCGCCGCCTCCGATATCGAATATCCGCTGGTCCTACGAGCGAACAACAACACCATGAAAAGCGAAATTATAAGCAAGTATCAAATAAACTTTACAAAGCCTCGCAACGTGGGATCTATTCTGGGATTTTCCTTGAATCGTGTTTTGCCGCCGAACGCGTGGCACACGTCGAACGCACCTGTGAATATCATCAACGTGAATATCGTACGAGTGGAATGCAACGTAACCACCGGATCATACGACAATGGTAAACTCGTTCACACGATACATGAGTTCGCGCCTCAGGTACCACCAGGGTATAAATTATCGGAAACGCCCGCACGAGTCATTTACCTTCCAATCGTTGCACGAGTAATTGATGATTTAACGATTCGCATAGTTGACCAATCCGGACGTTTGATTGATTTTCGAGGTGAAGAAATCACGGTGCGACTACACGTGCGACGAAGCAATGCTAATTCATAACAATACAACATTCCATACGTTGAACAACACCAGCAGCAGCAGCAGCAGCAACACATTGATTCGCAAGAAAGTAACCGTGAAAAAAAACGTAAAGTTGCCGATACGTAAGAAATTAACCGTGGAAAACGCAAAGTATCTACAATCTTTGGGATTTATTGTTAAAAAGTGAGAGGAAAAACACACAATCATGTTCAACGACATTTTGAACATCTCCGAAGCACCGGTTTTCGACAATCGCATAACGAAGATTGAGCTGCACACGTACAATCCGTACGCCAACACGACGTTTGAAAACAGTGATGAAATACGGATACCCATTCAACAACAAGACCTGTACACGCTTCCGTGTAAAAGCTTCCTATACGTTGAGGGAAAACTTAGTTTACCGGGAAAACTCGAATTACCGGTTGGAGCAGGAGAATCCTCCATCGATGCGGCAACTCTCGAGAACAACGCCGTTGCGTTTATGTTCGAAGAAATACGTTATGAATTGAACGGAGTGGAAATCGATCGGTCCAGAAATCCTGGTGCAACGACAACTCTGAAGAATTATGTGAGTCTGTCCAAAACGAGAAGCGACGCGTTGTCCAACGCTGGTTGGTTGTATGACCATGATCGGCGGAAGCAAACGGCAACGACCACGGCTGCGATTAATTTCAACTTTTGCGTGCCTATGAGCGTTTTATTAGGTTTCTGCGAAGATTACAAACGTGTTGTGATAAATGCTCGACACGAATTGATTTTGATCCGCTCGCGTACCGACGCAAACGCGTTATTCAGTCCTTCCGACAACGTGAAACCTATTCTGGATCTGTACAAAATTCAATGGCGAATGCCACACGTCGCATTGGACGAAATACATAAGCTGTCCATGTTACGTATTTTAGACAGTGACAGACCGATTAGCATGAGTTTTCGATCGTGGGATCTGTTCGAATATCCTCTACTACAGACGACTACGAAGCATACATGGGCGATAAAAACGGCTCAACAAATGGAAAAACCGCGATATGTGATATTCGCTTTGCAAACCAATCGAAAGAATAACTTAACGAAAACGACCGCGCAATTCGATCATTGCGCATTGTCAAATATTCGGCTTTACTTGAACTCGGAAACCTATCCGTACGATGATTTAAATATAGATTTCGATAAAGGTAAATACGCATTGCTCTACGACATGTATGCAAAATTCCAAGAATCGTACTATGGAAACGGCGAGGCGCTACTCAACGTCTCAGATTTCCTGCGATACGGCCCGCTCGTCGTTCTCGATTGTTCTCGACAAAACGAAGCGCTAAAAAATGGCACGGTCGACGTGCGAATAGAATTCGAATGCCGAACCGACGTCCCCCCATCGACAGCAGCCTACTGTTTGATGATACATGACCGCATCGTGGAGTACAGTCCACTGACGAACATTGTTAGAAAAATTACTTAAACCGCTCTTATGTTATAAAATATATATACTTTATCAAATAAAAACAAAATTATGTGAATGATCTTTTTATTTAAAAACAATTCTCCTCCTCCTCCTCCTCCTCCTCCTCATACATTTAAATTCGTATTTATTAAAAAGAAAAATTACAGTAATAATATCACTCTTGCACCATAGAGCGAGTTATGGTGGTAGGGGGGAGTATTCATTATAAATATCTCGCCACGTCGTCGTGCGAAGCTGTGTCATACGAAACGTCTGGGTGGTCCAGTGTGTTGTTTTTTATCATCCTGCCAACAATTTTTATATTATCAAGTGATCACTATACAGGATATTGTGTGTTCAAAGATCTTCTTCAATTGTAAGTACAAATAAAAATTAAAAAAATAATTGAAATCTAGTTAAAACTTCTTTATATAGATGAATCAAATCACACAAGTGCTCGACATGGATGGCTTCATGATTGAGAAGCATTTTGTGTGTAAAGAGCTTGCAATTATCAATGTGTGTTGTGATGGTGCAGCAGAATTAGCAGAATTTTTAGTAGAAAAAAATTTTAATGATTTGTCAAACGCTGACAAAAAGTCTGCGTGGTACGTTAGCAATTTTATACACGGGATACCATTTCAAGATTTCGGTAACGAAAAATATCATCAGAAAGATATATTTGACATAATTCAAAATTTTGTTCACGAATATAAAAACCCCACCATAGCATACAAAGGGGGGCATGTTGAAAGAGACATCCTTCAACGTATGCATATAAATTCAGTAAATTTAGAAATTTTTGGATGCCCTAAATACGACATATTAATACAGAACCCCGTTTATAAAATTGTTGACACACCATGTCGACTTCATTGTTGGCGTTCGGCAAACCCTGTGAAGCCGTACCATTGCAGTATGCGCGAAGTGGAAACATTTCGCGCATGGATAAACAATCGCAAAAAATGTAAAGTATTAGTTTATAAACAAATACATTTTTGAATTTTTCCTGCGAGTTAAAAACATGAATGTGACACCTCTTTTTACATTTTTGATTTTTCACAGCGTTTCACAATGATTCAAAAGTCTGAGGCAACCGTCATACCAATCGATCACACACCACCACCACCCGATTATCGTCTCGAACGCGATAGGCTTCAAAGTTTTCACAACTGGCGTTACTCACACATCGTCCAACCGGAGAAACTCGCCGCCGCCGGATTTTTTCATCTGGGTGACGAGGATTTCGTTGAATGTTTCGAATGTGGCATACAGCTGACTCGATGGGAAGTGTATGACGATCCCATGAAAGAACATCGCTTCTGGTCTAAATTCTGTGGATACGTGTGCGGGGTGAACTGCGGCAACGTGCCGATCGGAGTCGATCCGGATACAATCCAGTCAAACCCCCGCGGTATAGACGTTTGTGGAATTATCAAAGAATCGTCGCTTAATGGTAAAATAAATTTTCAAAAAATATAAAGTAAATCTTAAAAGAAAAATATGTTAACTTATATAATGTGTCTGTTTGCAGGAGAACAAAAATGAAGAAACGTTAGTTTAAAATATATACTTTTTATTAAAATGAAGTTATAAAATTTTTTAAAGAATTGACATTATTATTCGGTGACAGTAGTATTCTGATTGACATTATTTTCGGCGGCATTCTGAAAGAAAAATGTTTTAATTATTAATTTTTAATTAATAAAATATATACAATTATTAATATATTACTCACAATATCTACATTCTGATTGGTATTATTTTCGACAGCATTCTGAAAGAAAAATGTTTTAATTATTAATGTATTAATTATTAATTTTTAAATTAATAAAATATATACAATTATTAATATATACTCACAATATTTATGGTTGTCACCTTAACCGCCGTCGCATACTCCTCATCCCATTCTTCCATATTAATTTCATAACGCTTCATTGCGTAGCGCCACCCGCCGATAAACGCTGCTCTCTCCTCTGCAGAGTTGAATGTCTATTGATAAATACTTGTCCAATAAACAATAAATAATATATATTATATCACATGTAATATTTCTTTATACTTACAATCAACTCCATAACCTCGCTAAGTGGTAGATTTTCATCTATGTAATAATTTGCCATGATAACGTCCGCACTAATTCTGTACATGAGCGTCGGCAACACCCATTCTTTTAAACACATATCCCCCTCCAGAAAAGATGCGGCAAAATGTCCGCTCACAAGATTAAAAAAACGTTCGTTGCAGTAATCTCAAACTCGTGAAATGCATGTTTCAATTAACGCTCGTCTCGAGGCTTGGACAACTCGACACCCAAACCGTGAAATGGATACCGCTACACAACTCGCTAGATTAGAAAAGGAAAAGACGTCTCGCTTTGCAACTCGATACCGGCCCGCGAAAGGATGCCGCTACTACAGATTATAAAACGCTCATCTTACATCTTGAACGATATAAACAATGTACTGAGTTTGGACGCGTTCGAGATTCTATGACTCTCTCTTACATCGTGAACGGTCTCTCTCTTTCTTTCTCACATCGCGTTCAGGTCAATCGTCTTAAACGATGGGTAGGAACGACGTTCGAACACGTTCGAACACGTTCAAGGTCAAGTCTTCCTGGAAAAGCATGTGTTCCCCAGGGGTATCATATTACATCTGTCGTAGGTACAATAGGAATGCATCGAGTAGATAAGAGGAAACTATATACAGCACAGATAATATGGTCTCGCTATGTTCTTAAACCCCCCCCCCTCCCCCACTCCCGCAAACAATTATCTTCTCGATGTATCATATTCGTGAAGCACGTTCGAAATATCATATTCGCTAACCCCCTCCCCCCACCCCCCGCAAAGATAAGACAAACAATTATCTTCTCGATGTATCATATTCGTGAAGCACGTTCGAAATATCATATTCGCTAACCCCCTCCCCCCCACCCCCCGCAAAGATAAGACACATGGACAATTATCTTCTCGATGTATCATATTACATACCACGAAAAACCCCCCTCCCCCACCCCCCGCAAACTATGCTCGCGCTATAAGGCACACGGTGCCGGTAAGGTAGGAATCTACCTACAATGATAAGTCTGATCGTAGAATCGGCCTTATATTCCTACTTGCGTTATGCGTTATGCGTTATGCGTTATGCGTTATGCGTTATATGTTATGCGTTATGCGTTATGCTTTATGCGTTATGCGTTATGCTTTATGCGTTATGCGTTATGCGTTATGCGTTATGCATTTTGCGTTATGCGCCATGCCTTATGCGTTATGAGTTATGCGTTATGCGTTATGCGTTATACGTTATGCGTTATACGGTTTGAGATATGCGTTATGCGTTATACGGTTTGAGTTATGCGTTATGCGTTATACGTTATTGGTTTATGCGTTATGCGTTATGCGTTATGCGTTATGCGTTATGCGTGATGCGTTATGCTTATGCGTTATGCGTTATGAGTTATACGTTATGCGTTATGCGTTATGCGTTATGCGTTATGCGTTATGCGTTATGCGTTATGCGTTATGCGTTATGCTTTATGCGTTATGCGTTATGCGTTATGCGTTATGCGTTATGCGTTATGCGTTATGCGTTATGCGTTATGCGTTATGCGTTATGCGTTATGCGTTATGCGTTATGCGTTATGCGTTATGCGTTATGCGTTATGCGTTATGCGTTATGCGTTAGGCGTTATGCGTTATGCGTTATGAGTTATGAGTTATAAGTTATGCTTTATGCGTTATGCGTTATGCGTTATGCGTTATGCGTTAGCCGTTATGCGTTATGCTTTATGCGTTATACGTTATGCGTTATGCGTTATGCGTTATGCGTTATGCGTTATGCGTTGTTCGTTATGCGTTATGCCTTGGGCGTTATACGTTTGCGTTATGCGTTATGCGTTATGCGTTATGCGTTATGCGTTATGCGTTATGCGTTATGCGTTATACGTTATGCGTTATGCGTTATGCGTTATGCGTTATGCTTTATGCGTTATGCATTTTGCGTTATGCGTTATGCGTTATGCGTTATGCTTTATGCGTTATGCATTTTGCGTTATACGTTATGCGTTACGCTTTATGCGTTATGCGTTATGCGTTATGCGTTTTGCGTTATACGTTATGCGTTATGCGTTATGCGTTATGCGTTATGCATTTTGCGTTATGCGCCATGCCTTATGCGTTATGAGTTATGCGTTATGCGTTATGCGTTATACGTTATGCGTTATACGGTTTGAGATATGCGTTATGCGTTATACGGTTTGAGTTATGCGTTATGCGTTATACGTTATTGGTTTATGCGTTATGCGTTATGCGTTATGCGTTATGCGTTATGCGTTTTGCGTCATGCGTTATGGGTTATGTTTTATGCGTTGTGCGTTATGCGTTATGCGTTATGCGTTATGCGTTATGCGTTATGCGTTATGCGTTATGCGTTATGCGTTATGCGTTTTGCGTTATGCTATATGCGTTATGGGTTATGTTTTATGCGTTATGCGTTATGCGTTATGCGTTGTTCGTTATGCGTTATGCGTTGGGCGTTATACGTTTGCGTTATGCGTTATGCGTTATGCGTTATGCTTTATGCGTTATGCGTTATGCGTTATGCGTTATGCATTTTGCGTTATGCGCCATGCGTTATGCGTTATGAGTTATGCGTTATGCGTTATGCGTTATGCGTTATACGGTTTGAGTTATCCGTTATGCGATATACGTTATTGGTTTATGAGTTATGCGTTATGCGTTATGCGTTATACGTTATGCGTTATACGGTTTGAGATATGCGTTATGCGTTATACGGTTTGAGTTATGCGTTATGCGTTATACGTTATTGGTTTATGCGTTATGCGTTATGCGTTATGCGTTATGCGTTATGCGTTTTGCGTCATGCGTTATGGGTTATGCGTTATGCGTTATGCGTTATGCGTTATGCGTTATGCGTTATGCGTTATGCGTTATGCGTTATGCTTTATGCGTTATGCGTCATGCGTTATGCTTTATGCGTTATGCGTTACTCCTTATGAGTTATGGGTTATAAGTTATGCGTAATGCGTTATGCGTTATGCGTTATGCATTATGCTTTATCCGTTATGCGTTATGCGTTAAGCGTTATGCGTTTTGCTGTATTCGTTATGCGTTGTGCATTATGAGTTATGCGTTATGTGTTATGCTTTATGCGTTATGCGTTATGCGTTACGCTTTATGCGTTATGCATTATGCGTTATGCGTTATGCGTTATGCATTATGCGTTATGCGTTATGCGTGATCCGTTATGCGTTAAGCGTTATGCGTTTTGCTGTATTCGTAATGCGTTGTGCATTATGTGTTATGCGTTATGTGTTATGCGTTATGCGTTATGAGTTATACGTTATGCGTTATGCGTTAGGGGTTATGCGTTATGCGTTATGCGTTATGCTTTATGCGTTATGCATTATGCGTTATGCGTTATGCGATATGCGTTATCCGTTATGCGTTATGCGTTATGCGTTATTCGTTATGCGTTTTGCGTTATGCGTTATGCGTTATGCGTTGTGCGTTATACGTTTGCGTTTTG
This sequence comes from Lasioglossum morio, assembly GCA_916610235.2. Classification (NCBI taxonomy): domain Eukaryota; kingdom Metazoa; phylum Arthropoda; class Insecta; order Hymenoptera; family Halictidae; genus Lasioglossum; species Lasioglossum morio. Next base: position 1,912,057 of record CAKAJA020000423.1, read on the forward strand.
CGTTATGCGTTATGCTTTATGCGTTATGCGTTATGCGTTATGCGTTATGCGTTATGCGATATGCGTTATGCGTTATGCGTTATGCGTTATGCGTTATGCGTTATGCGTTATGCGTTATGCGTTATGCGTTATGCGTTATGCGTTATGCGTTATGCATTATGCATTATGCGTTATGCGTTATGCGTTATGCGTTATGCGTTATGCGTTATGCGTTATGCTTTATGCGTTATGCGTTACTCCTTATGAGTTATGAGTTATAAGTTATGCGTAATGCGTTATGCGTTATGCGTTATGCTTTATGCGTTATGCGTTATGCGTTATGCGTTATGCGTTATGCGTTATGCGTGATCCGTTATGCGTTATGCTTTATGCGTTATGCGTTATGCGTTATGCGTTATGCGTTATGCGTTATGCGTTATGCGTTATGCGTTATGCGTTATGCGTTATGCGATATGCGTTATGTGTGATCCGTTATGCGTTATGCGTTATGCGTTATGCGTTATGCTTTATGCGTTATGCGTTATGCGTTATGCATTATACGGTGTGCGTTATGCGTTATGCGTTATGCGTTATGAGTTATGCGTTATGCGTTATGCGTTATGCGTTATGCGTTTTGCGGTATTCGTTATGCGTTGTGCATTATGCGTTATGCGTTGTGCGTTATGGGTTATGATTTATGCGTTATGCGATATGAGTTATGCGTTATGCGTTATGCGTTATGCGTTATGCATTTTGAGTTATGCGCCATGCGTTATGCGTTATGCGTTATGCGTTATGCGATATGCGTTGTGCGTTATGCGTTATGCGTTATGCGATATGCGTTGTGCGTTATGCGTTATGCGTTATGCGTTATGCGTTATGCGTTATGCGTTATGCGGTACGCGTTATGCGTTATGCGTTATGCGTTATGCGTTATGCGTTATGCGTTATGCGTTATACGTTGTACGTTATGCGTTATGCATTATGTTTTATGCGATATGCGTTATGCGTTATTCGTTATGCATTATGCGTTGTGCGTTATGCGTTATGCGTTATACGGTATGCGTTATGCGTTATGCGTTATGCGTTATGCGTTATGCTCTATACGTTATGCGTTATGCGTTACGCGTGATCCGTTATGTGTTAGGCGATATGCGTTATGCGTGATCCGACATGCATTATGCGTTATGCGTTATGCGTTATTCGTTATGAGTAATGAGTTATAAGTTATGCGTTATGCGTTATGCTTTATGCATTATGCGTTATGAGTTATGCGTTATGCGTTATGCGTTATGCGTTATGCGTTATGCGTTATGCGTTATGCGTTATGCGTTAAGCGTTATGCGTTTTGCTGTATTCGTTATGCGTTGAGCATTATGCGTTATGCGTTATGTGTTATGCGTTATGCGTTATGCGTTATACGTTATGCGTTATGCGTTATGCGTTATCCGTTATGTGTTAGGCGATATACGTTTAGCGGTATTCGTTATGCGTTATGATTTATGCGTTATGCGTTAAGCGTTATGCGTTTTGCTGTATTCGTTATGCGTTGAGCATTATGCGTTATGCGTTATGTGTTATGCGTTATGCGTTATGCGTTATACGTTATGCGGTATGCGTTATGCGTTATGCGTTATGCGTTATGCGTTATGCGTTATGCGTTATGCGTTATGCGTTATGCGTTATGCGTTATGCGTTATGCTTTATGCGTTATGCGTCATGCGTTATGCTTTATGCGTTATGCGTTACTCCTTATGAGTTATGGGTTGTAAGTTATGCGTAATGCGTTATGCGTTATGCGTTATGCATTACGCTTTATCCGTTATGCGTTATGCGTTATGCTTTATGCGTTATGCGTTATGAGTTATGCGTTATGAGTTATGAGTTATAAGTTATGCGTAATGCGTTATGCGTTATGCGTTATGCCTTATGCGTTATGCGTTATTCGTTATGCATTATGCTTTATCCGTTATGCGTTATGCGTTATGCTTTATGCGTTATGCGTTATGCGTTATGCGTTATGCGTTATGCGTTATGCGTTATCCGTTATGCGTTATGCGTTATGCGCTATGCGTTATACGGTATGCGTTATGCGTTATGCGTTATGCGTTATGCGTTATGCGTTATGCGTTATGCGTTATGCGTTATGCGTTATGCGTTTTGCGTTATGCGTTATGCTTTATGCGTTATGCGTCATGCGTTATGCTTTATGCGTTATGCGTTACTCCTTATGAGTTATGGGTTATAAGTTATGCGTAATGCGTTATGCGTTATGCGTTATGCATTATGCTTTATCCGTTATGCGTTATGCGTTATGCTTTATGCGTTATGCGTTACGAGTTATGAGTAATGAGTTATAAGTTATGCATTATGCGTTATTCGTTATGCGTTATACGGTATGCGTTATGCGTTATACGTTATGCGTTATGCGTTATGCGTTAGGGGTTATGCGTTATGCGTTTTGCGTTAGGCGTTATGCGTTATGCGTTATGAGTAATGAGTTATAAGTTATGCGTTATGCGTTATGCTTTATGCGTTAGGCGTTATGCGTTATGCGTTATGCGTTATGCGTTATGCGTTTTGCGTTATGCGTTATGCGTTATGCGTTATGCTTTATGCGTTATGAGTTATACGTTATGCGTTATGCGTTAGGGGTTATGCGTTATGCGTTATGCGTTATGCTTTATGCGTTATGCATTATGCGTTATGCGTTATGCGATATGCGTTATCCGTTATGCGTTATGCGTTATGCGTTATTCGTTATGAGTAATGAGTTATAAGTTATGCGTTATGCGTTATGCTTTATGCGTTAGGCGTTATGCGTTATGCGTTATGCGTTATGCGTTATGCGTTTTGCGTTAGGCGTTATGCGTTATGCGTTGTGCGTTATACGTTTGCGTTATGCGTTATGCGTTATGCTTTATGCGTTATGCGTTATGCGTTATGCGTTATGCGTTATGCGTTATGCGATATGCGTTATGCGTTATGCGTTATGCGTTATGCGTTATGCGTTATGCGTTATGCGTTATGCGTTATGCGTTATGCGATATGCGTTATGCGTTATGCGTTATGCGTTATGCGTTATGCGTTATGCGTTATGCGTTATGCGTTATGCGTTATGCGTTATGCGTTATGCGTTATGCATTATGCGCTATGCGTTATGCGTTATGCGTTATGCGTTATTCGTTATGAGTAATGAGTTATAAGTTATGCGTTATGCGTTGTGCGTTATACGTTTGCGTTATGCGTTATGCGTTATGCTTTATGCGTTATGCGTTATGCGTTATGCGCTATGCGTTATGCGTTATGCGATATGCGTTATGCGTTATGCGTTATGCGTTATGCGTTATGCGTTATGCGTTATGCGTTATGCGTTATGCATTATGCGTTGTGCGTTATGCGTTATGCGTTATGCGTTATGCGTTATTCGTTATGAGTAATGAGTTATAAGTTATGCGTTATGCGTTATGCTTTATGCATTATGCGTTATGCGTTATGCGTTATGCGTTATGCGTTATGCGTTATGTTTTATGCGTCATGCGTTACTCCTTATGAGTTATGAGTTATAAGTTATGCGTAATGCGTTATGCGTTATGCGTTATGCTTTATGCGTTATGCGTTATGCGTTATGCGTTATGCGTTATGCGATATGCGTTATGTGTGATCCGTTATGCGTTATGCGTTATGCGTTATGCGTTATGCTTTATGCGTTATGCGTTATGCGTTATGCATTATACGGTGTGCGTTATGCGTTATGCGTTATGCGTTATGCGTTATGAGTTATGCGTTATGCGTTATGCGTTATGCGTTATGCGTTATGCGTTATGCTTTATGCGTTATGCGTTATGCGTTATGCATTATACGGTGTGCGTTATGCGTTATGCGTTATGCGTTATGCGTTATGCGTTATGCGTTATGCTTTATGCGTTATGCGTTATGCGTTATGCGTTATGCGTTATGCGTTATTCGTTATGAGTAATGAGTTATAAGTTATGCGTTATGCGTTGTGCGTTATACGTTTGCGTTATGCGTTATGCGTTATGCTTTATGCGTTATACGTTATGCGTTATGCGTTAGGGGTTATGCGTTATGCGTTATGCGTTATGCTTTATGCGTTATGCATTATGCGTTATGCGTTATGCGATATGCGTTATCCGTTATGCGTTATGCGTTATGCGTTATTCGTTATGAGTAATGAGTTATAAGTTATGCGTTATGCGTTATGCTTTATGCGTTAGGCGTTATGCGTTATGCGTTATGCGTTATGCGTTTTGCGTTAGGCGTTATGCGTTATGCGTTGTGCGTTATACGTTTGCGTTATGCGTTATGCGTTATGCTTTATGCGTTATGCGTTATGCGTTATGCGTTATGCGTTATGCGTTATGCGATATGCGTTATGCGTTATGCGTTATGCGTTATGCGTTATGCGTTATGCGTTATGCGTTATGCGTTATGCGTTATGCGTTATGCGATATGCGTTATGCGTTATGCGTTATGCGTTATGCGTTATGCGTTATGCGTTATGCGTTATGCGTTATGCGTTATGCGTTATGCGTTATGCGTTATGCGATATGCGTTATGCATTATGCGCTATGCGTTATGCGTTATGCGTTATGCGTTATTCGTTATGAGTAATGAGTTATAAGTTATGCGTTATGCGTTGTGCGTTATACGTTTGCGTTATGCGTTATGCGTTATGCTTTATGCGTTATGCGTTATGCGTTATGCGTTATGCGTTATGCGATATGCGTTATGCGTTATGCGTTATGCGTTATGCGTTATGCGTTATGCGTTATGCGTTATGCGTTATGCGTTATGCATTATGCGTTATGCGTTATGCGATATGCGTTATGCGTTATGCGTTATTCGTTATGAGTAATGAGTTATAAGTTATGCGTTATGCGTTATGCTTTATGCATTATGCGTTATGCGTTATGCTTTATGCGTTATGCGTTATGAGTTATGCGTTATGAGTTATGAGTTATAAGTTATGCGTAATGCGTTATGCGTTATGCGTTATGCGATATGCGTTATGCGTTATGCGTTATTCGTTATGAGTAATGAGTTATAAGTTATGCGTTATGCGTTATGCTTTATGCATTATGCGTTATGCGTTATGCGTTATGCGTTATGCGTTATGCGTTATGCGTTATGTTTTATGCGTTATGCGTTACTCCTTATGAGTTATGAGTTATAAGTTATGCGTAATGCGTTATGCGTTATGCGTTATGCTTTATGCGTTATGCGTTATGCGTTATGCGTTATGCGATATGCGTTATGTGTGATCCGTTATGCGTTATGCGTTATGCGTTATGCGTTATGCTTTATGCGTTATGCGTTATGCGTTATGCATTATACGGTGTGCGTTATGCGTTATGCGTTATGCGTTATGCGTTATGAGTTATGCGTTATGCGTTATGCGTTATGCGTTATGCGTTATGCGTTTTGCGGTATTCGTTATGCGTTGTGCATTATGCGTTATGCGTTATGCGTTATGCGTTATGCGATATGCGTTATGCGTTATGCGTTATGCGTTATGCGTTATGCGTTATGCGTTATGCGTTATGCGTTATGCGTTATGCGATATGCGTTATGCGTTATGCGTTATGCGTTATGCGTTATGCGTTATGCGTTATGCGTTATGCGTTATGCGTTATGCGTTATGCGTTATGCGTTATGCGTTATGCGTTATGCGTTATGCGTTATGCATTATGCGCTATGCGTTATGCGTTATGCGTTATGCGTTATTCGTTATGAGTAATGAGTTATAAGTTATGCGTTATGCGTTGTGCGTTATACGTTTGCGTTATGCGTTATGCGTTATGCTTTATGCGTTATGCGTTATGCGTTATGCGTTATGCGTTATGCGTTATGCGTTATGCGTTATGCGTTATGCGTTATGCGTTATGCATTATGCGCTATGCGTTATGCGTTATGCGTTATGCGTTATTCGTTATGAGTAATGAGTTATAAGTTATGCGTTATGCGTTGTGCGTTATACGTTTGCGTTATGCGTTATGCGTTATGCTTTATGCGTTATGCGTTATGCGTGATGCGTTATGCGTTAAGCGTTATGCGTTTTGCTGTATTCGTTATGCGTTGAGCATTATGCGTTATGCGTTATGTGTTATGCGTTATGCGTTATGCGTTATACGTTATGCGGTATGCGTTATGCGTTATGCGTTATGCGTTATGCGTTATGCGTTATGCGTTATGCGTTATGCGTTATGCGTTATGCGTTATGCGTTATGCGTTATGCGTTATGCGTTATGCTTTATGCGTTATGCGTCATGCGTTATGCTTTATGCGTTATGCGTTACTCCTTATGAGTTATGGGTTGTAAGTTATGCGTTATGCGTTATGCATTACGCTTTATCCGTTATGCGTTATGCGTTATGCTTTATGCGTTATGCGTTATGAGTTATGCGTTATGAGTTATGAGTTATAAGTTATGCGTAATGCGTTATGCGTTATGCGTTATGCGATATGCGTTATGCGTTATGCGTTATGCGTTATTCGTTATGAGTAATGAGTTATAAGTTATGCGTTATGCGTTATGCTTTATGCATTATGCGTTATGCGTTATGCGTTATGCGTTATGCGTTATGCGTTATGCGTTATGTTTTATGCGTTATGCGTTACTCCTTATGAGTTATGAGTTATAAGTTATGCGTAATGCGTTATGCGTTATGCGTTATGCTTTATGCGTTATGCGTTATGCGTTATGCGTTATGCGTTATGCGATATGCGTTATATGTGATCCGTTATGCGTTATGCGTTATGCGTTATGCGTTATGCTTTATGCGTTATGCGTTATGCGTTATGCATTATACGGTGTGCGTTATGCGTTATGCGTTATGCGTTATGCGTTATGAGTTATGCGTTATGCGTTATGCGTTATGCGTTATGCGTTTTGCGGTATTCGTTATGCGTTGTGCATTATGCGTTATGCGTTATGCGTTATGCGTTATGCGTTATGCGATATGCGTTATGCGTTATGCGTTATGCGTTATGCGTTATGCGTTATGCGTTATGCGTTATGCGTTATGCGTTATGCGTTATGCGTTATGCGATATGCGTTATGCGTTATGCGTTATGCGTTATGCGTTATGCGTTATGCGTTATGCGTTATGCGTTATGCGTTATGCGTTATGCGTTATGCGTTATGCATTATGCGCTATGCGTTATGCGTTATGCGTTATGCGTTATTCGTTATGAGTAATGAGTTATAAGTTATGCGTTATGCGTTGTGCGTTATACGTTTGCGTTATGCGTTATGCGTTATGCTTTATGCGTTATGCGTTATGCGTTATGCGTTATGCGTTATGCGTTATGCGTTATGCGATATGCGTTATGCGTTATGCGTTATGCGATATGCGTTATGTGTGATCCGTTATGCGTTATGCGTTATGCGTTATGCGTTATGCGTTATGCGATATGCGTTATGCGTTATGCGTTATGCGTTATTCGTTATGAGTAATGAGTTATAAGTTATGCGTTATGCGTTATGCTTTATGCGTTAGGCGTTATGCGTTATGCGTTATGCGTTATGCGTTATGCGTTTTGCGTTAGGCGTTATGCGTTATGCGTTGTGCGTTATACGTTTGCGTTATGCGTTATGCGTTATGCTTTATGCGTTATGCGTTATGCGTTATGCGTTATGCGTTATGCGTTATGCGATATGCGTTATGCGTTATGCGTTATGCGTTATGCGTTATGCGTTATGCGTTATGCGTTATGCGTTATGCGTTATGCGTTATGCGATATGCGTTATGCGTTATGCGTTATGCGTTATGCGTTATGCGTTATGCGTTATGCGTTATGCGTTATGCGTTATGCGTTATGCGTTATGCGTTATGCGTTATGCATTATGCGCTATGCGTTATGCGTTATGCGTTATGCGTTATTCGTTATGAGTAATGAGTTATAAGTTATGCGTTATGCGTTGTGCGTTATACGTTTGCGTTATGCGTTATGCGTTATGCTTTATGCGTTATGCGTTATGCGTTATGCGTTATGCGTTATGCGTTATGCGATATGCGTTATGCGTTATGCGTTATGCGTTATGCGTTATGCGTTATGCGTTATGCGTTATGCGTTATGCGTTATGCATTATGCGTTATACGTTATGCGATATGCGTTATGCGTTATGCGTTATTCGTTATGAGTAATGAGTTATAAGTTATGCGTTATGCGTTATGCTTTATGCATTATGCGTTATGCGTTATGCGTTATGCGTTATGCGTTATGCGTTATGTTTTATGCGTTATGCGTTACTCCTTATGAGTTATGAGTTATAAGTTATGCGTAATGCGTTATGCGTTATGCGTTATGCTTTATGCGTTATGCGTTATGCGTTATGCGTTATGCGTTATGCGATATGCGTTATGTGTGATCCGTTATGCGTTATGCGTTATGCGTTATGCGTTATGCTTTATGCGTTATGCGTTATGCGTTATGCATTATACGGTGTGCGTTATGCGTTATGCGTTATGCGTTATGCGTTATGAGTTATGCGTTATGCGTTATGCGTTATGCGTTATGCGTTTTGCGGTATTCGTTATGCGTTGTGCATTATGCGTTATGCGTTGTGCGTTATGGGTTGTGATTTATGCGTTATGCGATATGAGTTATGCGTTATTCGTTATGAGTAATGAGTTATAAGTTATGCGTTATGCGTTATGCTTTATGCATTATGCGTTATGCGTTATGCGTTATGCGTTATGCGTTATGCGTTATGCGTTATGCGTTATGCGTTATGCGTTATGCGTTATGCGTTATGCGTTATTCGTTATGAGTAATGAGTTATAAGTTATGCGTTATGCGTTATGCTTTATGCATTATGCGTTATGCGTTATGCGTTTTGCGTTATGCGTTATGCGTTATGCGTTATGCGTTATGCGTTATGCTTTATGGGTTATGCTTTATGCGTTATGCGTTATGAGTTATACGTTATGCGTTATGCATTATGCGTTATGCGTTATGCGTTATGCGTTATATGTTATGCGTTATGCGTTATGCGTTATGCGTTATGCGTTATGCGTTATGTGTTATGCGTTATGCGTTATGCGTTATGCATTACGCTTTACCCGTTATGCGTTATGCGTTATGCTTTATGCGTTATGCGTTATGAGTTATGCGTTATGAGTTATGAGTTATAAGTTATGCGTAATGCGTTATGCGTTATGCGTTATGCCTTATGCGTTATGCGTTATTCGTTATGCATTATGCTTTATCCGTTATGCGTTATGCGTTATGCTTTATGCGTTATGCGTTATGCGTTATGCGTTATGCGTTATGCGTTATGCGTTATGCGTTATCCGTTATGCGTTATGCATTATGCGCTATGCGTTATACGGTATGCGTTATGCGTTATGCGTTTTGCGTTATGCGTTATGCTTTATGCGTTATGCGTCATGCGTTATGCTTTATGCGTTATGCGTTACTCCTTATGAGTTATGGGTTATAAGTTATGCGTAATGCGTTATGCGTTATGCGTTATGCATTATGCTTTATCCGTTATGCGTTATGCGTTATGCGTTATGCTTTATGCGTTATGCGTTATGCGTTATGCGTTATGCGTTATGCGTTATCCGTTATGCGTTATGCGTTATGCGCTATGCGTTATACGGTATGCGTTATGCGTTATGCGTTATGCGTTATGCGTTATGCGTTATGCGTTATGCGTTATGCGTTATGCGTTATGCGTTATGCGTTATGCGTTATGCGTTATGCGTTTTGCGTTATGCGTTATGCTTTATGCGTTATGCGTCATGCGTTATGCTTTATGCGTTATGCGTTACTCCTTATGAGTTATGGGTTATAAGTTATGCGTAATGCGTTATGCGTTATGCGTTATGCATTATGCTTTATCCGTTATGCGTTATGCGTTATGCTTTATGCGTTATGCGTTACGAGTTATGAGTAATGAGTTATAAGTTATGCATTATGCGTTATTCGTTATGAGTAATGAGTTATAAGTTATGCGTTATGCGTTATGCTTTATGCGTTATGCGTTATACTTTATGCGTTATGCGTTACTCCTTATGAGTTATGAGTTATAAGTTATGCGTAATGCGGTATGCGTTATACGTTATACGTTATGCGTTATGCGTTATGCGTTATGCGTTATGCGTTATGCGTTATGCGTTATGCATTATGCGTTATGCTTTATGCGTTATGCGTTAAGCGTTATGCGTTTTGCTGTATTCATTATGCGCTGTGCATTATGAGTTATGCGTTATGTGTTATGCTTTATGCGTTATGCGTTATGCGTTACGCTTTATGCGTTATGCATTATGCGTTATGCGTTATGCGTTATGCATTATGCGTTATGCGTTATGCGTGATCCGTTATGCGTTAAGCGTTATGCGTTTTGCTGTATTCGTAATGCGTTGTGCATTATGTGTTTTGCGTTATGTGTTATGCGTTATGCGTTATGCGTTATACGTTATGCGTTATGCGTTATGCGTGATCCGTTATGTGTTAGGCGATATACGTTTTGCGGTATTCGTTATGCGTTATGCGTTATGCGTTATGCGTTATCCGTTGTACGTTATGCGTTATGCGTTGTGCGTTATACGTTTGCGTTATGCGTTATGCGTTATACGGTATGCGTTATGCGTTATACGTTATGCGTTATGCGTTATGCGTTAGGGGTTATGCGTTATGCGTTATGCGTTAGGCGTTATGCGTTATGCGTTATGCTTTATGCGTTATGAGTTATACGTTATGCGTTATGCGTTAGGGGTTATGCGTTATGCGTTATGCGTTATGCTTTATGCGTTATGCATTATGCGTTATGCGTTATGCGATATGCGTTATCCGTTATGCGTTATGCGTTATGCGTTATTCGTTATGAGTAATGAGTTATAAGTTATGCGTTATGCTTTATGCGTTAGGCGTTATGCGTTATGCGTTATGCGTTATGCGTTATGCGTTTTGCGTTATGCGTTATGCGTTATGCGTTATGCGTTATGCGTTATGCGATATGCGTTATGCGTTATGCGTTATGCGTTATGCGTTATGCGTTATGCGTTATGCGTTATGCGTTATGCGTTATGCGATATGCGTTATGCGTTATGCGTTATGCGTTATGCGTTATGCGTTATGCGTTATGCGTTATGCGTTATGCGTTATGCGTTATGCGTTATGCATTATGCGCTATGCGTTATGCGTTATGCGTTATGCGTTATTCGTTATGAGTAATGAGTTATAAGTTATGCGTTATGCGTTGTGCGTTATACGTTTGCGTTATGCGTTATGCGTTATGCTTTATGCGTTATGCATTATACGGTGTGCGTTATGCGTTATGCGTTATGCGTTATGCGTTATGAGTTATGCGTTATGCGTTATGCGTTATGCGTTATGCGTTTTGCGGTATTCGTTATGCGTTGTGCATTATGCGTTATGCGTTGTGCGTTATGGGTTGTGATTTATGCGTTATGCGATATGAGTTATGCGTTATGCGTTATGCGTTATGCGTTATGCGTTATGCATTTTGAGTTATGCGCCATGCGTTATGCGTTATGCGTTATGCGTTATGCGATATGCGTTGTGCGTTATGCGTTATGCGTTATGCGATATGCGTTGTGCGTTATGCGTTATGCGTTATGCGTTATGCGTTATGCGTTATGCGTTATGCGGTACGCGTTATGCGTTATGCGTTATGCGTTATGCGTTATGCGTTATGCGTTATACGTTGTACGTTATGCGTTATGCGTTATGTTTTATGCGATATGCGTTATGCGTTATTCGTTATGCATTATGCGTTGTGCGTTATGCGTTATGCGTTATACGGTATGCGTTATGCGTTATGCGTTATGCGTTATGCGTTATGCTCTATACGTTATGCGTTATGCGTTACGCGTGATCCGTTATGTGTTAGGCGATATGCGTTATGCGTGATCCGACATGCATTATGCGTTATGCGTTATGCGTTATTCGTTATGAGTAATGAGTTATAAGTTATGCGTTATGCGTTATGCTTTATGCATTATGCGTTATGCGTTATGCGTTATGCGTTATGCGTTATGCGTTATGCGTTATGCGTTATGCGTTATGCGTTATGCGTTATGCGTTATTCGTTATGAGTAATGAGTTATAAGTTATGCGTTATGCGTTATGCTTTATGCATTATGCGTTATGCGTTATGCGTTTTGCGTTATGCGTTATGCGTTATGCGTTATGCGTTATGCGTTATGCTTTATGCGTTATGCGTTATGCGTGATCCGTTATGTGTTAGGCGATATACGTTTTGCGGTATTCGTTATGCGTTATGCGTTATGCGTTATGCGTTATCCGTTGTTCGTTATGCGTTATGCGTTGTGCGTTATACGTTTGCGTTATGCGTTATGCGTTATACGGTATGCGTTATGCGTTATACGTTATGCGTTATGCGTTATGCGTTAGGGGTTATGCGTTATGCGTTATGCGTTAGGCGTTATGCGTTATGCGTGATCCGTTATGCGTTATGCTTTATGCGTTATGCGTTATGCGTTATGCTTTATGCGTTATGCGTTATGCGTTATGCGTTATGCGTTATGCGTTATGCGTTATGCGTTATGAGTTATGCGTTATGCGTTATGCGTTATGCGTTATGCATTTTGAGTTATGCGCCATGCGTTATGCGTTATGCGTTATGCGTTATGAGTTATGCGTTATGCGTTATGCGTTATGCGTTATGCGTTTTGCGGTATTCATTATGCGTTGTGCATTATGCGTTATGCGTTGTGCGTTATGGGTTATGATTTATGCGTTATGCGATATGAGTTATGCGTTATGCGTTATGCGTTATGCGTTATGCATTTTGAGTTATGCGCCATGCGTTATGCGTTATGCGTTATGCGTTATGCGATATGCGTTATGCGTTATTCGTTATGCATTATGCGTTGTGCGTTATGCGTTATGCGTTATACGGTATGCGTTATGCGTTATGCGTTACGCGTGATCCGTTATGTGTTAGGCGATATGCGTTATGCGTGATCCGACATGCATTATGCGTTATGCGTTATGCGTTATTCGTTATGAGTAATGAGTTATAAGTTATGCGTTATGCGTTATGCTTTATGCATTATGCGTTATGCGTTATGTGTTATGCGTTATGCGTTATGCGTTATGCGTTATGCGTTATGCGTTATGCGTTATGCGTTATGCGTTATTCGTTATGAGTAATGAGTTATAAGTTATGCGTTATGCGTTATGCTTTATGCATTATGCGTTATGCGTTATGCGTTTTGCGTTATGCGTTATGCGTTATGCGTTATGCGCTATGCGTTATGCTTTATGGGTTATGCTTTATGCGTTATGCGTTATGAGTTATACGTTATGCGTTATGCATTATGCGTTATGCGTTATGCGTTATGCGTTATATGTTATGCGTTATGCGTTATGCGTTATGCGTTATGCGTTATGCGTTATGTGTTATGCGTTATGCGTTATGCGTTATGCATTACGCTTTACCCGTTATGCGTTATGCGTTATGCTTTATGCGTTATGCGTTATGAGTTATGCGTTATGAGTTATGAGTTATAAGTTATGCGTAATGCGTTATGCGTTATGCGTTATGCCTTATGCGTTATGCGTTATTCGTTATGCATTATGCTTTATCCGTTATGCGTTATGCGTTATGCTTTATGCGTTATGCGTTATGCGTTATGCGTTATGCGTTATGCGTTATGCGTTATCCGTTATGCGTTATGCGTTATGCGCTATGCGTTATACGGTATGCGTTATGCGTTATGCGTTTTGCGTTATGCGTTATGCTTTATGCGTTATGCGTCATGCGTTATGCTTTATGCGTTATGCGTTACTCCTTATGAGTTATGGGTTATAAGTTATGCGTAATGCGTTATGCGTTATGCGTTATGCATTATGCTTTATCCGTTATGCGTTATGCGTTATGCGTTATGCTTTATGCGTTATGCGTTATGCGTTATGCGTTATGCGTTATGCGTTATCCGTTATGCGTTATGCGTTATGCGCTATGCGTTATACGGTATGCGTTATGCGTTATGCGTTATGCGTTATGCGTTATGCGTTATGCGTTATGCGTTATGCGTTATGCGTTATGCGTTATGCGTTATGCGTTATGCGTTATGCGTTTTGCGTTATGCGTTATGCTTTATGCGTTATGCGTCATGCGTTATGCTTTATGCGTTATGCGTTACTCCTTATGAGTTATGGGTTATAAGTTATGCGTAATGCGTTATGCGTTATGCGTTATGCATTATGCTTTATCCGTTATGCGTTATGCGTTATGCTTTATGCGTTATGCGTTACGCGTTATGAGTAATGAGTTATAAGTTATGCATTATGCGTTATTCGTTATGAGTAATGAGTTATAAGTTATGCGTTATGCGTTATGCTTTATGCGTTATGCGTTATACTTTATGCGTTATGCGTTACTCCTTATGAGTTATGAGTTATAAGTTATGCGTAATGCGGTATGCGTTATACGTTATACGTTATGCGTTATGCGTTATGCGTTATGCGTTATGCGTTATGCGTTATGCGTTATGCATTATGCGTTATGCTTTATGCGTTATGCGTTAAGCGTTATGCGTTTTGCTGTATTCATTATGCGCTGTGCATTATGAGTTATGCGTTATGTGTTATGCTTTATGCGTTATGCGTTATGCGTTACGCTTTATGCGTTATGCATTATGCGTTATGCGTTATGCGTTATGCATTATGCGTTATGCGTTATGCGTGATCCGTTATGCGTTAAGCGTTATGCGTTTTGCTGTATTCGTAATGCGTTGTGCATTATGTGTTTTGCGTTATGTGTTATGCGTTATGCGTTATGCGTTATACGTTATGCGTTATGCGTTATGCGTGATCCGTTATGTGTTAGGCGATATACGTTTTGCGGTATTCGTTATGCGTTATGCGTTATGCGTTATGCGTTATCCGTTGTACGTTATGCGTTATGCGTTGTGCGTTATACGTTTGCGTTATGCGTTATGCGTTATACGGTATGCGTTATGCGTTATACGTTATGCGTTATGCGTTATGCGTTAGGGGTTATGCGTTATGCGTTATGCGTTAGGCGTTATGCGTTATGCGTTATGCTTTATGCGTTATGAGTTATACGTTATGCGTTATGCGTTAGGGGTTATGCGTTATGCGTTATGCGTTATGCTTTATGCGTTATGCATTATGCGTTATGCGTTATGCGATATGCGTTATCCGTTATGCGTTATGCGTTATGCGTTATTCGTTATGAGTAATGAGTTATAAGTTATGCGTTATGCTTTATGCGTTAGGCGTTATGCGTTATGCGTTATGCGTTATGCGTTATGCGTTTTGCGTTATGCGTTATGCGTTATGCGTTATGCGTTATGCGTTATGCGATATGCGTTATGCGTTATGCGTTATGCGTTATGCGTTATGCGTTATGCGTTATGCGTTATGCGTTATGCGTTATGCGATATGCGTTATGCGTTATGCGTTATGCGTTATGCGTTATGCGTTATGCGTTATGCGTTATGCGTTATGCGTTATGCGTTATGCGTTATGCATTATGCGCTATGCGTTATGCGTTATGCGTTATGCGTTATTCGTTATGAGTAATGAGTTATAAGTTATGCGTTATGCGTTGTGCGTTATACGTTTGCGTTATGCGTTATGCGTTATGCTTTATGCGTTATGCGTTATGCGTTATGCGCTATGCGTTATGCGTTATGCGATATGCGTTATGCGTTATGCGTTATGCGTTATGCGTTATGCGTTATGCGTTATGCGTTATGCGTTATGCATTATGCGTTATGCGTTATGCGTTATGCGTTATGCGTTATGCGTTATGCGTTATTCGTTATGAGTAATGAGTTATAAGTTATGCGTTATGCGTTATGCTTTATGCATTATGCGTTATGCGTTATGCGTTATGCGTTATGCGTTATGCGTTATGTTTTATGCGTCATGCGTTACTCCTTATGAGTTATGAGTTATAAGTTATGCGTAATGCGTTATGCGTTATGCGTTATGCTTTATGCGTTATGCGTTATGCGTTATGCGTTATGCGTTATGCGATATGCGTTATGTGTGATCCGTTATGCGTTTTGCGTTATGCGTTATGCGTTATGCTTTATGCGTTATGCGTTATGCGTTATGCATTATACGGTGTGCGTTATGCGTTATGCGTTATGCGTTATGCGTTATGAGTTATGCGTTATGCGTTATGCGTTATGCGTTATGCGTTTTGCGGTATTCGTTATGCGTTGTGCATTATGCGTTATGCGTTATTCGTTATGAGTAATGAGTTATAAGTTATGCGTTATGCGTTATGCTTTATGCATTATGCGTTATGCGTTATGCGTTTTGCGTTATGCGTTATGCGTTATGCGTTATGCGTTATGCGTTATGCTTTATGCGTTATGCTTTATGCGTTATGCGTTATGAGTTATACGTTATGCGTTATGCATTATGCGTTATGCGTTATGCGTTATGCGTTATATGTTATGCGTTATGCGTTATGCGTTATGCGTTATGCGTTATGCGTTGTGCGTTATACGTTTGCGTTATGCGTTATGCGTTATGCGTTATACGGTATGCGTTATGCGTTATGCGTTTGCGTTATGCGTTATGCGTTATGCGTTATGCGTTATGCGTTATGCGTTATGCGTTATGCGTTACGCTTTATGCGTTATGCATTATGCGTTATGCGTTATGCGTTATGCATTATGCGTTATGCGTTATGCGTGATCCGTTATGCGTTAAGGGTTATGCGTTTTGCTGTATTCGTAATGCGTTGTGCATTATGTGTTTTGCGTTATGTGTTATGCGTTATGCGTTATGCGTTATACGTTATGCGTTATGCGTTATGCGTGATCCGTTATGTGTTAGGCGATATACGTTTTGCGGTATTCGTTATGCGTTATGCGTTATGCGTTATGCGTTATCCGTTGTTCGTTATGCGTTATGCGTTGTGCGTTATACGTTTGCGTTATGCGTTATGCGTTATACGGTATGCGTTATGCGTTATACGTTATGCGTTATGCGTTATGCGTTAGGGGTTATGCGTTATGCGTTATGCGTTAGGCGTTATGCGTTATGCGTTATGCTTTATGCGTTATGAGTTATACGTTATGAGTAATGAGTTATAAGTTATGCGTTATGCGTTATGCTTTATGCGTTAGGCGTTATGCGTTATGCGTTATGCGTTATGCGTTATGCGTTATGCGTTATGCGTTATGCGTTATGCGTTATGCGTTATGCGTTATGCGTTATGCGTTATGCGTTATGCGTTATGCGTTATGCGTTATGCATTATGCGCTATGCGTTATGCGTTATGCGTTATGCGTTATTCGTTATGAGTAATGAGTTATAAGTTATGCGTTATGCGTTGTGCGTTATACGTTTGCGTTATGCGTTATGCGTTATGCTTTATGCGTTATGCGTTATGCGTTATGCGTTATGCGTTATGCGTTATGCGTTATGCGTTATGCGTTATGCGTTATGCGTTATGCGTTATGCGTTATGCGTTATGCATTATGCGCTATGCGTTATGCGTTATGCGTTATGCGTTATTCGTTATGAGTAATGAGTTATAAGTTATGCGTTATGCGTTATGCGTTGTGCGTTATACGTTTGCGTTATGCGTTATGCGTTATGCTTTATGCGTTATACGTTATGCGTTATGCGTTAGGGGTTATGCGTTATGCGTTATGCGTTATGCTTTATGCGTTATGCATTATGCGTTATGCGTTATGCGATATGCGTTATCCGTTATGCGTTATGCGTTATTCGTTATGAGTAATGAGTTATAAGTAATGCGTTATGCGTTATGCTTTATGCGTTAGGCGTTATGCGTTATGCGTTATGCGTTATGCGTTATGCGTTTTGCGTTAGGCGTTATGTGTTATGCGTTGTGCGTTATACGTTTGCGTTATGCGTTATGCGTTATGCTTTATGCGTTATGCGTTATGCGTTATGCGTTATGCGTTATGCGTTATGCGATATGCGTTATGCGTTATGCGTTATGCGTTATGCGTTATGCGTTATGCGTTATGCGTTATGCGTTATGCGTTATGCGTTATGCGTTATGCGATATGCGTTATGCGTTATGCGTTATGCGTTATGCGTTATGCGTTATGCGTTATGCGTTATGCGTTATGCGTTATGCGTTATGCGTTATGCGTTATGCGTTATGCATTATGCGCTATGCGTTATGCGTTATGCGTTATGCGTTATTCGTTATGAGTAATGAGTTATAAGTTATGCGTTATGCGTTGTGCGTTATACGTTTGCGTTATGCGTTATGCGTTATGCTTTATGCGTTATGCGTTATGCGTTATGCGTTATGCGTTATGCGTTATGCGATATGCGTTATGCGTTATGCGTTATGCGTTATGCGTTATGCGTTATGCGTTATGCGTAATGCGTTATGCATTATGCGTTATGCGTTATGCGTTATGCGTTATGCGTTATGCGTTATTCGTTATGAGTAATGAGTTATAAGTTATGCGTTATGCGTTATGCTTTATGCATTATGCGTTATGCGTTATGCGTTATGCGTTATGCGTTATGCGTTATGTTTTATGCGTTATGCGTTACTCCTTATGAGTTATGAGTTATAAGTTATGCGTAATGCGTTATGCGTTATGCGTTATGATTTATTCGTTATGCGTTATGAGTTATACGTTATGCGTTATGCGTTATGCGTTGTGCGTTATGCTTTATGCGTTTCGCGTTATGCGTTATGCGTTATGCTTTATGCGATATGCGTTACTCCTTATGAGTTATGAGTTATAAGTTATGCGTAATGCGTTATGCGTTATGCGTTATGCTTTATGCGTTATGCGTTATGCGTTATGCGTTATGCGTTGTGCGTTATGGGTTATGATTTATGCGTTATGCGATATGAGTTATGCGTTAAGCGTTATGCGTTATGCGTTATGCGTTATGCGTTATGCGTTATGCGTTATGAGTTATGCGTTATGAGTTATGCGTTATGCGTTATGCGTTATGCGTTTTGCGGTATTCGTTATGCGTTGTGCATTATGCGTTATGCGTTGTGCGTTATGGGTTATGATTTATGCGTTATGCGATATGAGTTATGCGTTAAGCGTTATGCATTATGCGTTATGCGTTATGCATTTTGCGTTATGCGTTATGCGTTATGCGTTATGCGTTATGCGTTATGCTTTATGCGTTATGCTTTATGCGTTATGCGTTATGAGTTATACGTTATGCGTTATGCATTATGCGTTATGCGTTATGCGTTATGCGTTATATGTTATGCGTTATGCGTTATGCGTTATGCGTTATGCGTTATGCGTTATGCGTTATGCGTTGTGCGTTATACGTTTGCGTTATGCGTTATGCGTTATGCGTTATACGGTATGCGTTATGCGTTATGCGTTTGCGTTATGCGTTATGCGTTATGCGTTATGCGTTATGCGTTATGCGTTATGCGTTATGCGTTATGCGTTATGCGTTACGCTTTATGCGTTATGCATTATGCGTTATGCGTTATGCGTTATGCATTATGCGTTATGCGTTATGCGTGATGCGTTATGCGTTAAGCGTTATGCGTTTTGCTGTATTCGTTATGCGTTGAGCATTATGCGTTATGCGTTATGTGTTATGCGTTATGCGTTATACGTTATGCGTTATGCGTTATGCGTTATCCGTTATGTGTTAGGCGATATACGTTTTGCGGTATTCGTTATGCGTTATGATTTATGCTTTATGCTTTATGCGTTATGCGTTATGCGTTATGCGTTATGAGTTATGCGTTATGAGTTATGCGTTATGCGTTATGCGTTATGCGTTATGCGTTATGCGTTATGCGTTATGCGTTATGCGTTATGCGCTATGCGTTATACGGTATGCGTTATGCGTTATGCGTTATGCGTTATGCGTTATGCGTTATGCGTTATGCGTTATGCGTTATGCGTTATGCGTTATGCGTTATGCGTTATGCGTTGTGCGTTTTGCGTTATGCTTTATGCGTTATGCGTCATGCGTTATGCTTTATGCGTTATGCGTTACTCCTTATGAGTTATGGGTTATAAGTTATGCGTAATGCGTTATGCGTTATGCGTTATGCATTATGCTTTATCCGTTATGCGTTATGCGTTATGCTTTATGCGTTATGCGTTATGAGTTATGCGTTATGAGTTATGAGTTATAAGTTATGCGTAATGCGTTATGCGTTATGCGTTATGCCTTATGCGTTATGCGTTATTCGTTACGCATTATGCTTTATCCGTTATGCGTTATGCGTTATGCTTTATGCGTTATGCGTTATGCGTTATGCGTTATGCGTTATGCGTTATGCGTTATGCGTTATGCGCTATGCGTTATACGGTATGCGTTATGCGTTATGCGTTATGCGTTATGCGTTATGCGTTATGCGTTATGCGTTATGCGTTATGCGTTATGCGTTATGCGTTATGCTTTATGCGTTATGCGTCATGCGTTATGCTTTATGCGTTATGCGTTACTCCTTATGAGATATGGGTTATAAGTTATGCGTAATGCGTTATGCGTTATGCGTTATGCATTATGCTTTATCCGTTATGCGTTATGCGTTATGCTTTATGCGTTATGCGTTATGAGTTATGAGTAATGAGTTATAAGTTATGCGTTGTGCGTTATACGTTTGCGTTATGCGTTATGCGTTATGCGTTATGCATTATGCTTTATCCGTTATGCGTTATGCGTTATGCTTTATGCGTTAGGCGTTATGAGTTATGCGTTATGAGTGATGAGTTATAAGTTATGCGTAATGCGTTATGCGTTATGCGTTATGCCTTATGCGTTATGCGTTATTCGTTACGCATTATGCTTTATCCGTTATGCGTTATGCGTTATGCTTTATGCGTTATGCGTTATGCGTTATGCGTTATGCGTTATGCGTTATGCGTTATGCGTTATGCGTTATGCGTTATGCGCTATGCGTTATACGGTATGCGTTATGCGTTATGCGTTATGCGTTATGTGTTATGCGTTATGCGTTATGCGTTATGCGTTATGCGTTATGCGTTATGCGTTATGCTTTATGCGTTATGCGTCATGCGTTATGCTTTATGCGTTATGCGTTACTCCTTATGAGATATGGGTTATAAGTTATGCGTAATGCGTTATGCGTTATGCGTTATGCATTATGCTTTATCCGTTATGCGTTATGCGTTATGCTTTATGCGTTATGCGTTATGAGTTATGAGTAATGAGTTATAAGTTATGCGTTGTGCGTTATACGTTTGCGTTATGCGTTATGCGTTATGCTTTATGCGTTATGCGTTATGCGTTATGCGTTATGCGTTATGCGTTATGCGATATGCGTTATGCGTTATGCGTTATGCGTTATGCGTTATGCGTTATGCGTTATGCGTTATGCGTTATGCGTTATGCGTTATGCGATATGCGTTATGCGTTATGCGTTATGCGTTATGCGTTATGCGTTATGCGTTATGCGTTATGCGTTATTCGTTATGAGTAATGAGTTATAAGTTATGCGTTATGCGTTGTGCGTTATACGTTTGCGTTATGCGTTATGCGTTATGCTTTATGCGTTATGCGTTATGCGTTATGCGTTATGCGTTATGCGTTATGCGATATGCGTTATGCGTTATGCGTTATGCGTTATGCGTTATGCGTTATGCGTTATGCGTTATGCGTTATGCATTATGCGTTATGCGTTATGCGTTATGCGTTATGCGTTATGCGTTATGCGTTATTCGTTATGAGTAATGAGTTATAAGTTATGCGTTATGCGTTATGCTTTATGCATTATGCGTTATGCGTTATGCGTTATGCGTTATGCGTTATGTTTTATGCGTTATGCGTTACTCCTTATGAGTTATGAGTTATAAGTTATGCGTAATGCGTTATGCATTATGCGTTATGCTTTATGCGTTATGCGTTATGCGTTATGCGTTATGCATTATGCGTGATCCGTTATGCGTTATGCGTTATGCGTTATGCGTTATGCGTTATGCGTTATGCGTTATGCGTTATGCGTTATGCGTTATGCGTTATGCGTTATGCGTTATGCGTTATGCGTTATGCGTTATGCGTTATGCGTTATGCGTTATGCGTTATGCGTTATGCGTTATTCGTTATGAGTAATGAGTTAGAAGTTATGCGTTATGCGTTATGCTTTATGCATTATGCGTTATGCGTTATGCGTTTTGCGTTATGCGTTATGCGTTATGCGTTATGCGTTATGCGTTATGCGTTATGCGTTATGCGTTATGCTTTATGCGTTATGCGTTATGAGTTATACGTTATGCGTTATGCATTATGCGTTATGCGTTATGCGTTATGCGTTATATGTTATGCGTTATGCGTTATGCGTTATGCGTTGTGCGTTATACGTTTGCGTTATGCGTTATGAATTATGCGTTATACGGTATGCGTTATGCGTTATGCGTTTGCGTTATGCGTTATGCGTTATGCGTTATGCGTTATGCGTTATGCGTTATGCTTTATTCGTTATGCGTTATGAGTTATACGTTATGCGTTATGCGTTATGCGTTGTGCGTTATGCTTTATGCGTTACGCGTTATGCGTTATGCGTTATGCTTTATGCGATATGCGTTACTCCTTATGAGTTATGAGTTATAAGTTATGCGTAATGCGTTATGCGTTATGCGTTATGCTTTATGCGTTATGCGTTATGCGTTATGCGTTGTGCGTTATGGGTTATGATTTATGCGTTATGCGATATGAGTTATGCGTTAAGCGTTATGCGTTATGCGTTATGCGTTATGCGTTATGCGTTATGCGTTATGAGTTATGCGTTATGAGTTATGCGTTATGCGTTATGCGTTATGCGTTTTGCGGTATTCGTTATGCGTTGTGCATTATGCGTTATGCGTTGTGCGTTATGGGTTATGATTTATGCGTTATGCGATATGAGTTATGCGTTAAGGGTTATGCATTATGCGTTATGCGTTATGCGTTTTGCGTTATGCGTTATGCGTTATGCGTTATGCGTTATGCGTTATGCTTTATGCGTTATGCTTTATGCGTTATGCGTTATGAGTTATACGTTATGCGTTATGCATTATGCGTTATGCGTTATGCGTTATGCGTTATATGTTATGCGTTATGCGTTATGCGTTATGCGTTATGCGTTATGCGTTATGCGTTATGCGTTATGCGTTGTGCGTTATACGTTTGCGTTATGCGTTATGCGTTATGCGTTATACGGTATGCGTTATGCGTTATGCGTTTGCGTTATGCGTTATGCGTTATGCGTTATGCGTTATGCGTTATGCGTTATGCGTTATGCGTTACGCTTTATGCGTTATGCATTATGCGTTATGCGTTATGCGTTATGCATTATGCGTTATGCGTTATGCGTGATGCGTTATGCGTTAAGCGTTATGCGTTTTGCTGTATTCGTTATGCGTTGAGCATTATGCGTTATGCGTTATGTGTTATGCGTTATGCGTTATGCGTTATACGTTATGCGTTATGCGTTATGCGTTATCCGTTATGTGTTAGGCGATATACGTTTTGCGGTATTCGTTATGCGTTATGATTTATGCTTTATGCTTTATGCGTTATGCGTTATGCGTTATGCGTTATGAGTTATGCGTTATGAGTTATGCGTTATGCGTTATGCGTTATGCGTTATGCGTTATGCGTTATGCGTTATGCGTTATGCGCTATGCGTTATACGGTATGCGTTATGCGTTATGCGTTATGCGTTATGCGTTATGCGTTATGCGTTATGCGTTATGCGTTATGGGTTATGCGTTATGCGTTATGCGTTATGCGTTATGCGTTATGCTTTATGCGTTATGCGTCATGCGTTATGCTTTATGCGTTATGCGTTACTCCTTATGAGTTATGGGTTATAAGTTATGCGTAATGCGTTATGCGTTATGCGTTATGCATTATGCTTTATCCGTTATGCGTTATGCGTTATGCTTTATGCGTTATGCGTTATGAGTTATGCGTTATGAGTTATGAGTTATAAGTTATGCGTAATGCGTTATGCGTTATGCGTTATGCCTTATGCGTTATGCGTTATTCGTTACGCATTATGCTTTATCCGTTATGCGTTATGCGTTATGCTTTATGCGTTATGCGTTATGCGTTATGCGTTATGCGTTATGCGTTATGCGTTATGCGTTATGCGTTATGCTTTATGCGTTATGCGTCATGCGTTATGCTTTATGCGTTATGCGTTACTCCTTATGAGATATGGGTTATAAGTTATGCGTAATGCGTTATGCGTTATGCGTTATGCATTATGCTTTATCCGTTATGCGTTATGCGTTATGCTTTATGCGTTATGCGTTATGAGTTATGAGTAATGAGTTATAAGTTATGCGTTATGCGTTATTCGTTATGCGTTATCCGTTGTTCGTTATGCGTTATGCGTTGTGCGTTATACGTTTGCGTTATGCGTTATGCGTTATACGGTATGCGTTATGCGTTATACGTTATGCGTTATGCGTTATGCGATATGCGTTATGTGTTATGCGTTATGCTTTATGCGTTGTGCGTTATTAGTTACACGTTATGCGTTATGCGTTATGCGTTGGGGGTTATGCGTTATGCGTTATGCGTTAGGCGTTATGCGTTATGCGTTATGCGTTATGCGTTATGAGTTATACGTTATGCGTTATGCGTTAGGGGTTATGCGTTATGCGTTATGCCTTATGCTTTATGCGTTATGCATTATGCGTTATGCGTTATGCGATATGCGTTATCCGTTATGCGTTATGCGTTATGCGTTATTCGTTATGAGTAATGAGTTATAAGTTATGCGTTATGCGTTATGCTTTATGCGTTAGGCGTTATGCGTTATGCGTTATGCGTTATGCGTTATGCGTTTTGCGTTAGGCGTTATGCGTTATGCGTTGTGCGTTATACGTTTGCGTTATGCGTTATGCGTTATGCTTTATGCGTTATGCGTTATGCGTTATGCGTTATGCGTTATGCGATATGCGTTATGCGTTATGCGTTATGCGTTATGCGTTATGCGTTATGCGTTATGCGTTATGCGTTATGCGTTATGCGTTATGCGATATGCGTTATGCGTTATGCGTTATGCGTTATGCGTTATGCGTTATGCGTTATGCGTTATGCGTTATGCGTTATGCGTTATGCATTATGCGTTATGCGTTATGCGTTATGCGTTATACGTTATTCGTTATGAGTAATGAGTTATAAGTTATGCGTTATGCGTTGTGCGTTATACGTTTGCGTTATGCGTTATGCGTTATGCTTTATGCGTTATGCGTTATTCGTTATGAGTAATGAGTTATAAGTTATGCGTTATGCGTTATGCTTTATGCATTATGCGTTATGCGTTATGCGTTATGCGTTATGCGTTATGCGTTATGCGTTATGCGTTATGTTTTATGCGTTATGCGTTACTCCTTATGAGTTATGAGTTATAAGTTATGCGTAATGCGTTATGCGTTATGCGTTATGCGTTATGCTTTATGCGTTATGCGTTATGCGTTATGCGTTATGCGTGATCCGTTATGCGTTATGCGTTATGCGTTATGCGTTATGCGTTATGCGTTATGCGTTATGCGTTATGCGTTATTCGTTATGAGTAATGAGTTATAAGTTATGCGTTATGCGTTATGCTTTATGCATTATGCGTTATGCGTTATGCGTTTTGCGTTATGCGTTATGCGTTATGCGTTATGCGTTATGCGTTATGCGTTATGCGTTATGCGTTATGCGTTATGCGTTATGCTTTATGCGTTATGCGTTATGAGTTATACGTTATGCGTTATGCATTATGCGTTATGCGTTATGCGTTATGCGTTATGCGTTATGCGTTATGCGTTATGCGTTATGCGTTATGCTTTATGCGTTATGCGTCATGCGTTATGCTTTATGCGTTATGCGTTACTCCTTATGAGTTATGGGTTATAAGTTATGCGTTATGCGTTTTGCGTTATGCGTTATGCGTTATGCGTTTTGCGTTATACGTTTGCGTTATGCGTTATGCTTTATGCGTTATGCGTTATGCGTTATGCGTTATGCGTTATGCGATATGCGTTATGCCTTATGCGTTATGCGTTATGCGTTATGCGTTATGCGTTATGCGTTATGCGTTATGCGTTATGCATTATGCGTTATGCGTTATGCGTTATGCGTTATGCGTTATTCGTTAAGAGTAATGAGTTATAAGTTATGCGTTATGCGTTATGCTTTATGCATTATGCGTTATGCGTTATGCGTTATGCGTTATGCGTTATGCGTTATGCGTTATGCGTTATGCTTTATGCGTTATGCGTTACTCCTTATGAGTTATGAGTTATAAGTTATGCGTAATGCGTTATGCGTTATGCGTTATGCTTTATGCGTTATGCGTTATGCGTTATGCGTTATGCGTTATGCGTTATGCGTTATGCGTGATCCGTTATGCGTTATGCGTTATGCGTTATACGTTATGCGTTATGCATTATGCGTTATGCGTTATATGTTATGCGTTATGCGTTATGCGTTATGCGTTATGCGTTATGCGTTATGCGTTATGCGTTGTGCGTTATACGTTTGCGTTATGCGTTATGCGTTATGCGTTATACGGTATGCGTTATGCGTTTGCGTTATGCGTTATGCGTTATGCGTTATGCGTTATGCGTTATGCGTTATGCGTTATGCGTTATGCGTTATGCGTTATGCTTTATGCGTTATGCGTTATGAGTTATACGTTATGCGTTATGCGTTATGCGTTGTGCGTTATGCGTTATGCGTTACGCGTTATGCGTTATGCGTTATGCTTTATGCGATATGCGTGATCCGTTATGTGTTAGGCGATATACGTTTTGCGGTATTCGTTATGCGTTATGCGTTATGCGTTATGCGTTATCCGTTGTTCGTTATGCGTTATGCGTTGTGCGTTATACGTTTGCGTTACGCGTTATGCGTTATACGGTATGCGTTATGCGTTATACGTTATGCGTTTTGCGATATGCGTTATGCGTTATGCGTTATGCTTTATGCGTTGTGCGTTATTAGTTACACGTTATGCGTTATGCGTTATGCGTTATGCGTTAGGGGTTATGCGTTATGCGTTATGCGTTAGGCGTTATGCGTTATGCGTTATGCGTTATGCGTTATGAGTTATACGTTATGCGTTATGCGTTAGGGGTTATGCGTTATGCGTTATGCGTTATGCTTTATGCGTTATGCATTATGCGTTATGCGTTATGCGTTATGCGTTATGCGTTATGCGTTATGCGTTATTCGTTAAGAGTAATGTGTTATAAGTTATCGTTATGCGTTTTGCGTTATGCGTTATGCGTTATGCGTTTTGCGTTATACGTTTGCGTTATGCGTTATGCTTTATGCGTTATGCGTTATGCGTTATGCGTTATGCGTTATGCGATATGCGTTATGCCTTATGCGTTATGCGTTATGCGTTATGCGTTATGCGTTATGCGTTATGCGTTATGCGTTATGCATTATGCGTTATGCGTTATGCGTTATGCGTTATGCGTTATTCGTTAAGAGTAATGAGTTATAAGTTATGCGTTATGCGTTATGCTTTATGCATTATGCGTTATGCGTTATGCGTTATGCGTTATGCGTTATGCGTTATGCTTTATGCGTTATGCGTTACTCCTTATGAGTTATGAGTTATAAGTTATGCGTAATGCGTTATGCGTTATGCGTTATGCTTTATGCGTTATGCGTTATGCGTTATGCGTTATGCGTTATGCGTTATGCGTGATCCGTTATGCGTTATGCGTTATGCGTTATACGTTATGCGTTATGCATTATGCGTTATGCGTTATATGTTATGCGTTATGCGTTATGCGTTATGCGTTATGCGTTATGCGTTATGCGTTATGCGTTGTGCGTTATACGTTTGCGTTATGCGTTATGCGTTATGCGTTATACGGTATGCGTTATGCGTTTGCGTTATGCGTTATGCGTTATGCGTTATGCGTTATGCGTTATGCGTTATGCGTTATGCGTTATGCGTTATGCGTTATGCTTTATGCGTTATGCGTTATGAGTTATACGTTATGCGTTATGCGTTATGCGTTGTGCGTTATGCGTTATGCGTTACGCGTTATGCGTTATGCGTTATGCTTTATGCGATATGCGTGATCCGTTATGTGTTAGGCGATATACGTTTTGCGGTATTCGTTATGCGTTATGCGTTATGCGTTATGCGTTATCCGTTGTTCGTTATGCGTTATGCGTTGTGCGTTATACGTTTGCGTTACGCGTTATGCGTTATACGGTATGCGTTATGCGTTATACGTTATGCGTTATGCGATATGCGTTATGCGTTATGCGTTATGCTTTATGCGTTGTGCGTTATTAGTTACACGTTATGCGTTATGCGTTATGCGTTATGCGTTAGGGGTTATGCGTTATGCGTTATGCGTTAGGCGTTATGCGTTATGCGTTATGCGTTATGCGTTATGAGTTATACGTTATGCGTTATGCGTTAGGGGTTATGCGTTATGCGTTATGCGTTATGCTTTATGCGTTATGCATTATGCGTTATGCGTTATGCGATATGCGTTATCCGTTATGCGTTATGCGTTATTCGTTATGAGTAATGAGTTATAAGTTATGCGTTATGTGTTATGCTTTATGCGTTATGCGTTATGCGTTATGCGTTATGCGTTATGCGTTATGCGTTACTCCTTATGAGTTATGAGTTATAAGTTATGCGTGATGCGTTATGCGTTATGCGTTATGCTTTATGCGTTATGCGTTACGCGTTATGCGTTATGCGTTATGCGTTATGCGTGATCCGTTATGCGTTATGCGTTATGCGTTATGCGTTATGCGTTATGCGTTATGCGTTATGCGTTATGCGTTATTCGTTATGAGTAATGAGTTGTAAGTTATGCGTTATGCGTTATGCTTTATGCATTATGCGTTATGCGTTATGCGTTTTGCGTTATGCGTTATGCGTTATGCGTTATGCGTTATGCGTTATGCGTTATGCGTTATGCGTTATGAGTTATACGTTATGCGTTATGCATTATGCGTTATGCGTTATGCGTTACGCGTCATATGTTATGCGTTATGCGTTATGCGTTATGCGTTATGCGTTATGCGTTGTGCGTTATACGTTTGCGTTATGCGTTATGCGTTATGCGTTATACTGTATGCGTTATGCGTTATGCGTTTGCGTTATGCGTTATGCGTTATGCGTTATGCGTTATGCGTTATGCGTTATGCGTTATGCGTTATGCTTTATGCGTTATGCGTTATGAGTTATACGTTATGCGTTATGCGTTATGCTTGTGCGTTATGCGTTATGCGTTACGCGTTATGCGTTATGCGTTATGCTTTATGCGATATGCGTTACTCCTTATGAGTTATGAGTTATAAGTTATGCGTAATGCGTTATGCATTATGCGTTATGCGTTATGCGTGATGCGTTATGCGTTAAGCGTTATGCGTTTTGCTGTATTCGTTATGCGTTGAGCATTATGCGTTATGCGTTATGTGTTATGCGTTATGCGTTATGCGTTATACGTTATGCGTTATGCGTTCTGCGTGATCCGTTATGTGTTAGGCGATATACGTTTTGCGGTATTCGTTATGCGTTATGATTTATGCGTTATGCTTTATGCGTTATGCGTTATGCGTTATGCGTTATGAGTTATGCGTTATGCGTTATGCGTTATGCGTTATGCGTTATGCGTTTTGCGGTATTCGTTATGCGTTGTGCATTATGCGTTATGCGTTGTGCGTTATGGGTTATGATTTATGCGTTATGCGATATGAGTTATGCGTTAAGCGTTATGCGTTATGCGTTATGCGTTATGCGTTATGCGTTCTGCGTTATGCGTTATGCGTTATGCGTTCTGCGTTATGCGTTATGCGTTATGCGTTATGCGTTATGCGTTATGCGATATGCGTCATGCATCAAGCCTTATGCGATATGCGATATGCGTCATGCATCAAGCCTTATGCGTTATGGGTTATGCGTTAACGTTATGCGTTATGCGTTATGATTTATGCTTTATGCGTTATGCGTTATGCGTGATCCGACATGCGTTATGCATTTTGCGTTATGCGTTATTCGTTATGAGTTATGAGTTATAAGTTATGCGTAATGCGTTATGCGTTATGCGTTATGCATTATGCTTTATCCGTTATGCGTTATGCGTTATGCTTTATGCGTTATGCGTTATGCGTTATGCGTTATGCGTTATGCGTTATGCGTTGTGCGTTATGCGTTATTCGTTATGAGTAATGAGTTATAAGTTATGCGTTATGCGTAATGCGTTATGCGTTATGCGTTATGCGTTATGCTTTATGCGTTATGCGTTATGCGTTATGCTTTATGCATTATGCGTTATGCGTTATGCGTTTTGCGTTATGCGTTATGCGTTGTGCGTTATACGTTTGCGTTATGCGTTATGCGTTTTGCGTTATACGGTATGCGTTATGCGTTATGCGTTTGCGTTATGCGTTATGCGTTATGCGTTATGCTTTATGCGTTATGCGTTATGAGTTATACGTTATGCGTTATGCATTATGCGTTATGCGTTATGCGTTATGCGTAATATGTTATGCGTTATGCGTTATGCGTTATGCGTTATGCGTTATGCGTTGTGCGTTATACGTTTGCGTTATGCGTTATGCGTTTTGCGTTATACGGTATGCGTTATGCGTTATGCGTTTGCGTTATGCGTTATGCGTTATGCGTTATGCGTTATGCGTTATGCGTTATGCGTTTTGCTTTATGCGTTATGCGTTATGAGTTATACGTTATGCGTTATGCGTTATGCGTTGTGCGTTATGCGTTATGCGTTACGCGTTATGCGTTATGCGTTATGCTTTATGCGATATGCGTTACTCCTTATGAGTTATGAGTTATAAGTTATGCGTTATGCGTTATGCGTTATGCTTTATGCGTTATGCGTTATGCGTTATGCGTTATGCGTTATGCGTTACGCTTTATGCGTTATGCATTATGCGTTATGCGTTATGCGTTATGCATTATGCGTTATGCGTTATGCGTGATGCGTTATGCGTTAAGCGTTATGCGTTTTGCTGAATTCGTTATGCGTTGAGCATTATGCGTTATGCGTTATGTGTTATGCGTTATGCGTTATGCGTTATACGTTATGCGTTATGCGTTATGCGTGATCCGTTATGTGTTAGGCGATATACGTTTTGCGGTATTCGTTATGCGTTATGATTTATGCTTTATGCTTTATGCGTTATGCGTTATGCGTTATGCGTTATGAGTTATGCGTTATGCGTTATGCGTTATGCGTTATGCGTTATGCGTTTTGCGGTATTCGTTATGCGTTGTGCATTATGCGTTATGCGTTGTGCGTTATGGGTTATGATTTATGCGTTATGCGATATGAGTTATGCGTTAAGCGTTATGCGTTATGCGTTATGCGTTATGCGTTATGCGTTATGCGTTATGCGTTATGCGTTATGCGTTATGCGTTATGCGTTATGCGATATGCGTCATGCATCAAGCCTTATGCGATATGCGATATGCGTCATGCATCAAGCCTTATGCGTTATGGGTTATGCGTTAACGTTATGCGTTATGCGTTATGATTTATGCTTTATGCGTTATGCGTTATGCGTGATCCGACATGCGTTATGCATTTTGCGTTATGCGTTATTCGTTATGAGTTATGAGTTATAAGTTATGCGTAATGCGTTATGCGTTATGCGTTATGCATTATGCTTTATCCGTTATGCGTTATGCGTTATGCTTTATGCGTTATGCGTTATGCGTTATGCGTTATGCGTTATGCGTTATGCGCAATGCGTTATGCGTTATGCGTTATGCGTTATGCGTTATTCGTTATGAGTAATGAGTTATAAGTTATGCGTTATGCGTAATGCGTTATGCGTTATGCGTTATGCTTTATGCGTTATGCGTTATGCGTTATGCTTTATGCGTTATTCGTTATGCGTTATGCGTTATGCGTTATGCGTTATGCGATATGCGTGATCCGACATGCATTATGCATTTTGCGTTATGCGTTATTCGTTATGAGTTATGAGTTATAAGTTATGCGTAATGCGTTATGCGTTATGCGTTATGCATTATGCTTTATCCGTTATGCGTTATGCGTTATGCTTTATGCGTTATGCGTTATGCGTTATGCGTTATGCCTTATGCGTTATGCGTTATTCGTTATGAGTAATGAGTTATAAGTTATGCGTTATGCGTTATGCTTCATGCGTTATGCGTTATGCGTTATGCGTTATGCGTTATGCGTTATGCGTTATGCGTTATGCGCTATGCGTTATACGGTATGCGTTATGCGTTATGCGTTATGCGTTATGCGTTATGCGTTATGCGTTATGCGTTATGCGTTATGCGTTATGCGTTATGCGTTATGCGTTATGCGTTATGCGTTATGCTTTATGCGTTATGCGTCATGCGTTATGCTTTATGCGTTATGCGTTACTCCTTATGAGTTATGGGTTATAAGTTATGCGTAATGCGTTATGCGTTATGCGTTATGCATTATTCTTTATCCGTTATGCGTTATGCGTTATGCTTTATGCGTTATGCGTTATGCGTTATGAGTAATGAGTTATAAGTTATGCGTTATGCGTTATTCGTTATGAGTAATGAGTTATGCGTTATGCGTTATGCGTTATGCTTTATGCGTTATGCGTTATGCGTTATGCTTTATGCGTTATGCGTTACTCCTTATGAGTTATGAGTTAAAAGTTATGCGTAATGCGGTATGCGTTATACGTTATACGTTATGCGTTATGCGTTATGCGTTATGCGTTATGCGTTATGCGTTATGCATTATGTGTTATGCGTTATGCGTTATGCGTTAAGCGTTAAGCGTTATGCGTTTTGCTGTATTCGTTATGCGTTGTGCATTATGAGTTATGCGTTATGTGTTATGCTTTATGCGTTATGCGTTATGCGTTACGCTTTATGCGTTATGCATTATGCGTTATGCGTTATGCGTTATGCATTATGCGTTATGCGTTATGCGTGATCCGTTATGCGTTAAGCGTTATGCGTTTTGCTGTATTCGTAATGCGTTGTGCATTATGTGTTATGCGTTATGTGTTATGCGTTATGCGTTATGCGTTATACGTTATGCGTCATGCGTTATGCGTGATCCGTTATGTGTTAGGCGATATACGTTTTGCGGTATTCGTTATGCGTTATGCGTTATGCGTTATGCGTTATCCGTTGTTCGTTATGCGTTATGCGTTGTGCGTTATACGTTTGCGTTATGCGTTATGCGTTATACGGTATGCGTTATGCGTTATACGTTATGCGTTATGCGTTATGCGATATGCGATATGCGTTATGCGTTATGCGTTATGCTTTATGCGTTGTGAGTTATTAGTTACACGTTATGCGTTATGCGTTATGCGTTATGCGTTAGGGGTTATGCGTTATGCGTTATGCGTTAGGCGTTATGCGTTATGCGTTATGCGTTAGGGGTTATGCGTTATGCGTTATGCGTTATGCTTTATGCGTTATGCATTATGCGTTATGCGTTATGCGATATGTGTTATCCGTTATGCGTTATGCGTTATGCGTTATTCGTTATGAGTAATGAGTTATAAGTTATGCGTTATGCGTTATGCGTTATGCTTTATGCGTTATGCGTTATGCGTTATGCGTTATGCGTTATGCGTTATGCGTTATGCGTTATGCGTTATGCGTTTTGCGTTATGCGTTATGCGTTATGAATTGTGCGTTATACGTTTGCGTTATGCGTTATGCGTTATGCTTTATGCGTTATGCGTTATGCGTTATGCGTTATGCGATATGCGTTATGCGTTATGCGTTATGCGTTATGCGTTATGCGTTATGCGTTATGCGTTATGCGTTATGCGTTATGCATTATGCGTTATGCGTTATGCGTTATGCGTTATGCGTTATTCGTTATGAGTAATGAGTTATAAGTTATGCGTTATGCGTTATGCTTTATGCATTATGCGTTATGAGTTATGCGTTATGCGTTATGCGTTATGCGTTATGCGTTATGCGTTATGCCTTATGCGTTATGCGTTATTCGTTATGAGTAATGAGTTATAAGTTATGCGTTATGCGTTATGCTTCATGCGTTATGCGTTATGCGTTATGCGTTATGCGTTATGCGTTATGCGTTATGCGTTATGCGTTATGCGTTATGCGTTATGCGTTATGCGTTATGCGCTATGCGTTATACGGTATGCGTTATGCGTTATGCGTTATGCGTTATGCGTTATGCGTTATGCGTTATGCGTTATGCGTTATGCGTTATGCGTTATGCTTTATGCGTTATGCGTCATGCGTTATGCTTTATGCGTTATGCGTTACTCCTTATGAGTTATGGGTTATAAGTTATGCGTAATGCGTTATGCGTTATGCGTTATGCATTATGCTTTATCCGTTATGCGTTATGCGTTAAGCGTTATGCGTTTTGCTGTATTCGTTATGCGTTGTGCATTATGAGTTATGCGTTATGTGTTATGCTTTATGCGTTATGCGTTATGCGTTACGCTTTATGCGTTATGCATTATGCGTGATCCGTTATGCGTTAAGCGTTATGCGTTTTGCTGTATTCGTAATGCGTTGTGCATTATGTGTTATGCGTTATGTGTTATGCGTTATGCGTTATGAGTTATACGTTATGCGTTATGCGTTAGGGGTTATGCGTTATGCGTTATGCTTTATGCGATATGTGTTATCCGTTATGCGTTATGCGTTATTCGTTATGAGTAATGAGTTATAAGTTATGCGTTATGCGTTATGCGTTATGCGTTATGCTTTATGCGTTATGCGTTATGCGTTATGCGTTATGCGTTATGCGTTATGCGTTATGCGTTATGCGTTATGCGTTATGCGTTTGCGTTATGCGTTATGCGTTATACGGTATGCGTTATGCGTTATACGTTATGCGTTATGCGTTATGCGATATGCGATATGCGTTATGCGTTATGCGTTATGCTTTATGCGTTGTGAGTTATTAGTTACACGTTATGCGTTATGCGTTATGCGTTATGCGTTAGGGGTTATGCGTTATGCGTTATGCGTTAGGCGTTATGCGTTATGCGTTATGCGTTATGCGTTAGGGGTTATGCGTTATGCGTTATGCGTTATGCTTTATGCGTTATGCATTATGCGTTATGCGTTATGCGATATGTGTTATCCGTTATGCGTTATGCGTTATGCGTTATTCGTTATGAGTAATGAGTTATAAGTTATGCGTTATGCGTTATGCGTTATGCTTTATGCGTTATGCGTTATGCGTTATGCGTTATGCGTTATGCGTTATGCGTTATGCGTTATGCGTTTTGCGTAATGCGTTATGCGTTATGAATTGTGCGTTATACGTTTGCGTTATGCGTTATGCGTTATGCTTTATGCGTTATGCGTTATGCGTTATGCGTTATGCGATATGCGTTATGCGTTATGCGTTATGCGTTATGCGTTATGCGTTATGCGTTATGCGTTATGCGTTATGCGTTATGCATTATGCGTTATGCGTTATGCGTTATGCGTTATGCGTTATTCGTTATGAGTAATGAGTTATAAGTTATGCGTTATGCGTTATGCTTTATGCATTATGCGTTATGAGTTATGCGTTATGCGTTATGCGTTATGCGTTATGCGTTATGCGTTATGCCTTATGCGTTATGCGTTATTCGTTATGAGTAATGAGTTATAAGTTATGCGTTATGCGTTATGCTTCATGCGTTATGCGTTATGCGTTATGCGTTATGCGTTATGCGTTATGCGTTATGCGTTATGCGTTATGCGTTATGCGCTATGCGTTATACGGTATGCGTTATGCGTTATGCGTTATGCGTTATGCGTTATGCGTTATGCGTTATGCGTTATGCGTTATGCGTTATGCGTTATGCGTTATGCGTTATGCGTTATGCTTTATGCGTTATGCGTCATGCGTTATGCTTTATGCGTTATGCGTTACGCGTTATGAGTTATGGGTTATAAGTTATGCGTAATGCGTTATGCGTTATGCGTTATGCATTATGCTTTATCCGTTATGCGTTATGCGTTAAGCGTTATGCGTTTTGCTGTATTCGTTATGCGTTGTGCATTATGAGTTATGCGTTATGTGTTATGCTTTATGCGTTATGCGTTATGCGTTACGCTTTATGCGTTATGCATTATGCGTGATCCGTTATGCGTTATGCGTTATGCGTTTTGCTGTATTCGTAATGCGTTGTGCATTATGTGTTATGCGTTATGTGTTATGCGTTATGCGTTATGAGTTATACGTTATGCGTTATGCGTTAGGGGTTATGCGTTATGCGTTATGCTTTATGCGTTATGCATTATGCGTTATGCGTTATGCGATATGCGTTATCCGTTATGCGTTATGCGTTATGCGTTATTCGTTATGAGTAATGAGTTATAAGTTATGCGTTATGCGTTATGCTTTATGCGTTATGCGTTATGCGTTATGCGTTATGCGTTATGCGTTATGCGTTTTGCGTTATGCGTTATGCGTTATGCGTTGTGCGTGATCCGTTATGCGTTAAGCGTTATGCGTTTTGCTGTATTCGTAATGCGTTGTGCATTATGTGTTATGCGTTATGTGTTATGCGTTATGCGTTATGCGTTATACGTTATGCGTTATGCGTTATGCGTGATCCGTTATGTGTTAGGCGATATACGTTTTGCGGTATTCGTTATGCGTTATGCGTTATGCGTTATGCGTTATCCGTTGTTCGTTATGCGTTATGCGTTGTGCGTTATACGTTTGCGTTATGCGTTATGCGTTATACGGTATGCGTTATGCGTTATACGTTATGCGTTATGCGTTATGCGATATGCGATATGCGTTATGCGTTATGCGTTATGCTTTATGCGTTGTGAGTTATTAGTTACACGTTATGCGTTATGCGTTATGCGTTATGCGTTAGGGGTTATGCGTTATGCGTTATGCGTTAGGCGTTATGCGTTATGCGTTATGCGTTATGCGTTATGCGTTATGCGTTAGGGGTTATGCGTTATGCGTTATGCGTTATGCTTTATGCGTTATGCATTATGCGTTATGCGTTATGCGATATGTGTTATCCGTTATGCGTTATGCGTTATTCGTTATGAGTAATGAGTTATAAGTTATGCGTTATGCGTTATGCGTTATGCTTTATGCGTTATGCGTTATGCGTTATGCGTTATGCGTTATGCGTTATGCGTTATGCGTTATGCGTTATGCGTTATGCGTTTTGCGTTATGCGTTATGCGTTATGAATTGTGCGTTATACGTTTGCGTTATGCGTTATGCGTTATGCGTTATGCGTTATGCGTTATGCGTTATGCGATATGCGTTATGCGTTATGCGTTATGCGTTATGCGTTATGCGTTATGCGTTATGCGTTATGCGTTAGGGGTTATGCGTTATGCGTTATGCGTTAGGCGTTATGCGTTATGCGTTATGCGTTATGCGTTATGCGTTAGGGGTTATGCGTTATGCGTTATGCTTTATGCGTTGTGAGTTATTAGTTACACGTTATGCGTTATGCGTTATGCGTTATGCGTTAGGGGTTATGCGTTATGCGTTATGCGTTAGGCGTTATGCGTTATGCGTTATGCGTTATGCGTTAGGGGGTATGCGTTATGCGTTATGCGTTATGCTTTATGCGTTATGCATTATGCGTTATGCGTTATGCGATATGTGTTATCCGTTATGCGTTATGCGTTATGCGTTATTCGTTATGAGTAATGAGTTATAAGTTATGCGTTATGCGTTATGCGTTATGCTTTATGCGTTATGCGTTATGCGTTATGCGTTATGCGTTATGCGTTATGCGTTATGCGTTATGCGTTATGCGTTTTGCGTTATGCGTTATGCGTTATGAATTGTGCGTTATACGTTTGCGTTATGCGTTATGCGTTATGCTTTATGCGTTATGCGTTATGCGTTATGCGTTATGCGTTATGCGTTATGCGTTATGCGTTATGCGTTATGCGTTATGCGTTATGCGTTATGCGTTATGCGTTATGCGTTATGCATTATGCGTTATGCGTTATGCGTTATGCGTTATGCGTTATTCGTTATGAGTAATGAGTTATAAGTTATGCGTTATGCGTTATGCTTTATGCATTATGCGTTATGAGTTATGCGTTATGCGTTATGCGTTATGCGTTATGCGTTATGCGTTATGCCTTATGCGTTATGCGTTATTCGTTATGAGTAATGAGTTATAAGTTATGCGTTATGCGTTATGCTTCATGCGTTATGCGTTATGCGTTATGCGTTATGCGTTATGCGTTATGCGTTATGCGTTATGCGTTATGCGTTATGCGTTATGCGTTATGCGCTATGCGTTATACGGTATGCGTTATGCGTTATGCGTTATGCGTTATGCGTTATGCGTTATGCGTTATGCGTTATGCGTTATGCGTTATGCGTTATGCGTTATGCTTTATGCGTTATGCGTCATGCGTTATGCTTTATGCGTTATGCGTTACTCCTTATGAGTTATGGGTTATAAGTTATGCGTAATGCGTTATGCGTTATGCGTTATGCATTATGCTTTATCCGTTATGCGTTATGCGTTAAGCGTTATGCGTTTTGCTGTATTCGTTATGCGTTGTGCATTATGAGTTATGCGTTATGTGTTATGCTTTATGCGTTATGCGTTATGCGTTACGCTTTATGCGTTATGCATTATGCGTGATCCGTTATGCGTTAAGCGTTATGCGTTTTGCTGTATTCGTAATGCGTTGTGCATTATGTGTTATGCGTTATGTGTTATGCGTTATGCGTTATGAGTTATACGTTATGCGTTATGCGTTAGGGGTTATGCGTTATGCGTTATGCTTTATGCGTTATGCATTATGCGTTATGCGTTATGCGATATGCGTTATCCGTTATGCGTTATGCGTTATGCGTTATTCGTTATGAGTAATGAGTTATAAGTTATGCGTTATGCGTTATGCGTTATGCGTTATGCGTTATGCGTTATGCGTTATGCGTTATGCGTTATGCGTTATGCGTTATGCGTTATGCGTTATGCGTTGTGCGTGATCCGTTATGCGTTAAGCGTTATGCGTTTTGCTGTATTCGTAATGCGTTGTGCATTATGTGTTATGCGTTATGTGTTATGCGTTATGCGTTATGCGTTATACGTTATGCGTCATGCGTTATGCGTGATCCGTTATGTGTTAGGCGATATTCGTTTTGCGGTATTCGTTATGCGTTATGCGTTATGCGTTATGCGTTATCCGTTGTTCGTTATGCGTTATGCGTTGTGCGTTATACGTTTGCGTTATGCGTTATGCGTTATACGGTATGCGTTATGCGTTATACGTTATGCGTTATGCGTTATGCGTTATGCGATATGCGTTATGCGTTATGCGTTATGCTTTATGCGTTGTGAGTTATTAGTTACACGTTATGCGTTATGCGTTATGCGTTATGCGTTAGGGGTTATGCGTTATGCGTTATGCGTTAGGCGTTATGCGTTATGCGTTATGCGTTATGCGTTATGCGTTATGCGTTAGGGGTTATGCGTTATGCGTTATGCGTTATGCTTTATGCGTTATGCATTATGCGTTATGCGTTATGCGATATGTGTTATCCGTTATGCGTTATGCGTTATTCGTTATGAGTAATGAGTTATAAGTTATGCGTTATGCGTTATGCGTTATGCTTTATGCGTTATGCGTTATGCGTTATGCGTTATGCGTTATGCGTTATGCGTTATGCGTTATGCGTTATGCGTTTTGCGTTATGCGTTATGCGTTATGAATTGTGCGTTATACGTTTGCGTTATGCGTTATGCGTTATGCGTTATGCGTTATGCGTTATGCGTTATGCGATATGCGTTATGCGTTATGCGTTAAGCGTTATGCGTTTTGCTGTATTCGTTATGCGTTGTGCATTATGAGTTATGCGTTATGTGTTATGCTTTATGCGTTATGCGTTATGCGTTACGCTTTATGCGTTATGCATTATGCGTGATCCGTTATGCGTTAAGCGTTATGCGTTTTGCTGTATTCGTAATGCGTTGTGCATTATGTGTTATGCGTTATGTGTTATGCGTTATGCGTTATGAGTTATACGTTATGCGTTATGCGTTAGGGGTTATGCGTTATGCGTTATGCTTTATGCGTTATGCATTATGCGTTATGCGTTATGCGATATGCGTTATCCGTTATGCGTTATGCGTTATGCGTTATTCGTTATGAGTAATGAGTTATAAGTTATGCGTTATGCGTTATGCTTTATGCGTTATGCGTTATGCGTTATGCGTTATGCGTTATGCGTTATGCGTTTTGCGTTATGCGTTATGCGTTATGCGTTGTGCGTGATCCGTTATGCGTTAAGCGTTATGCGTTTTGCTGTATTCGTAATGCGTTGTGCATTATGTGTTATGCGTTATGTGTTATGCGTTATGCGTTATGCGTTATACGTTATGCGTCATGCGTTATGCGTGATCCGTTATGTGTTAGGCGATATACGTTTTGCGGTATTCGTTATGCGTTATGCGTTATGCGTTATGCGTTATCCGTTGTTCGTTATGCGTTATGCGTTGTGCGTTATACGTTTGCGTTATGCGTTATGCGTTATACGGTATGCGTTATGCGTTATACGTTATGCGTTATGCGTTATGCGATATGCGATATGCGTTATGCGTTATGCTTTATGCGTTGTGAGTTATTAGTTACACGTTATGCGTTATGCGTTATGCGTTATGCGTTAGGGGTTATGCGTTATGCGTTATGCGTTAGGCGTTATGCGTTATGCGTTATGCGTTATGCGTTATGCGTTATGCGTTATGCGTTAGGGGTTATGCGTTATGCGTTATGCGTTATGCTTTATGCGTTATGCATTATGCGTTATGCGTTATGCGATATGTGTTATCCGTTATGCGTTATGCGTTATTCGTTATGAGTAATGAGTTATAAGTTATGCGTTATGCGTTATGCGTTATGCTTTATGCGTTATGCGTTATGCGTTATGCGTTATGCGTTATGCGTTATGCGTTATGCGTTATGCGTTATGCGTTATGCGTTTTGCGTTATGCGTTATGCGTTATGAATTGTGCGTTATACGTTTGCGTTATGCGTTATGCGTTATGCGTTATGCGTTATGCGTTATGCGTTATGCGATATGCGTTATGCGTTATGCGTTATGCGTTATGCGTTATGCGTTATGCGTTATGCGTTATGCGTTAGGGGTTATGCGTTATGCGTTATGCGTTAGGCGTTATGCGTTATGCGTTATGCGTTATGCGTTAGGGGTTATGCGTTATGCGTTATGCTTTATGCGTTGTGAGTTATTAGTTACACGTTATGCGTTATGCGTTATGCGTTATGCGTTATGCGTTAGGGGTTATGCGTTATGCGTTATGCGTTAGGCGTTATGCGTTATGCGTTATGCGTTATGCGTTAGGGGTTATGCGTTATGCGTTATGCGTTATGCTTTATGCGTTATGCATTATGCGTTATGCGTTATGCGATATGTGTTATCCGTTATGCGTTATGCGTTATGCGTTATTCGTTATGAGTAATGAGTTATAAGTTATGCGTTATGCGTTATGCGTTATGCTTTATGCGTTATGCGTTATGCGTTATGCGTTATGCGTTATGCGTTATGCGTTATGCGTTATGCGTTATGCGTTATGCGTTTTGCGTTATGCGTTATGCGTTATGAATTGTGCGTTATACGTTTGCGTTATGCGTTATGCGTTATGCTTTATGCGTTATGCGTTATGCGTTATGCGTTATGCGATATGCGTTATGCGTTATGCGTTATGCGTTATGCGTTATGCGTTATGCGTTATGCGTTATGCGTTATGCGTTATGCATTATGCGTTATGCGTTATGCGTTATGCGTTATGCGTTATTCGTTATGAGTAATGAGTTATAAGTTATGCGTTATGCGTTATGCTTTATGCATTATGCGTTATGAGTTATGCGTTATGCGTTATGCGTTATGCGTTATGCGTTATGCCTTATGCGTTATGCGTTATTCGTTATGAGTAATGAGTTATAAGTTATGCGTTATGCGTTATGCTTCATGCGTTATGCGTTATGCGTTATGCGTTATGCGTTATGCGTTATGCGTTATGCGTTATGCGTTATGCGTTATGCGTTATGCGCTATGCGTTATACGGTATGCGTTATGCGTTATGCGTTATGCGTTATGCGTTATGCGTTATGCGTTATGCGTTATGCGTTATGCGTTATGCGTTATGCGTTATGCTTTATGCGTTATGCGTCATGCGTTATGCTTTATGCGTTATGCGTTACTCCTTATGAGTTATGGGTTATAAGTTATGCGTAATGCGTTATGCGTTATGCGTTATGCATTATGCTTTATCCGTTATGCGTTATGCGTTAAGCGTTATGCGTTTTGCTGTATTCGTTATGCGTTGTGCATTATGAGTTATGCGTTATGTGTTATGCTTTATGCGTTATGCGTTATGCGTTACGCTTTATGCGTTATGCATTATGCGTGATCCGTTATGCGTTAAGCGTTATGCGTTTTGCTGTATTCGTAATGCGTTGTGCATTATGTGTTATGCGTTATGTGTTATGCGTTATGCGTTATGAGTTATACGTTATGCGTTATGCGTTAGGGGTTATGCGTTATGCGTTATGCTTTATGCGTTATGCATTATGCGTTATGCGTTATGCGATATGCGTTATCCGTTATGCGTTATGCGTTATGCGTTATTCGTTATGAGTAATGAGTTATAAGTTATGCGTTTTGCGTTATGCGTTATGCGTTATGCGTTGTGCGTGATCCGTTATGCGTTAAGCGTTATGCGTTTTGCTGTATTCGTAATGCGTTGTGCATTATGTGTTATGCGTTATGTGTTATGCGTTATGCGTTATGCGCTATACGTTATGCGTCATGCGTTATGCGTGATCCGTTATGTGTTAGGCGATATACGTTTTGCGGTATTCGTTATGCGTTATGCGTTATGCGTTATGCGTTATCCGTTGTTCGTTATGCGTTATG
The DNA here is from genome assembly GCA_916610235.2 of Lasioglossum morio. Lineage (NCBI taxonomy): Eukaryota > Metazoa > Arthropoda > Insecta > Hymenoptera > Halictidae > Lasioglossum > Lasioglossum morio. The sequence continues at coordinate 1,954,896 of CAKAJA020000423.1, forward strand.
CGTTGTGCGTTATACGTTTGCGTTATGCGTTATGCGTTATACGGTATGCGTTATGCGTTATACGTTATGCGTTATGCGTTATGCGATATGCGATATGCGTTATGCGTTATGCGTTATGCTTTATGCGTTGTGAGTTATTAGTTACACGTTATGCGTTATGCGTTATGCGTTATGCGTTAGGGGTTATGCGTTATGCGTTATGCGTTAGGCGTTATGCGTTATGCGTTATGCGTTATGCGTTATGCGTTAGGGGTTATGCGTTATGCGTTATGCGTTATGCGTTATGCTTTATGCGTTATGCGTTATGCGTTATGCGTTATGCGTTATGCGTTATGCGTTATGCGTTATGCGTTATGCGTTATGCGTTTTGCGTTTTGCGTTATGCGTTATGCGTTATGAATTGTGCGTTATACGTTTGCGTTATGCGTTATGCGTTATGCGTTATGCGTTATGCGTTATGCGTTATGCGATATGCGTTATGCGTTATGCGTTATGCGTTATGCGTTATGCGTTATACGTTATGCGTTATGCGTTAGGGGTTATGCGTTATGCGTTATGCGTTAGGCGTTATGCGTTATGCGTTATGCGTTATGCGTTATGCGTTAGGGGTTATGCGTTATGCGTTATGCGTTATGCATTATGCTTTATCCGTTATGCGTTATGCGTTTTGCTGTATTCGTTATGCGTTGTGCATTATGAGTTATGCGTTATGTGTTATGCTTTATGCGTTATGCGTTATGCGTTACGCTTTATGCGTTATGCATTATGCGTGATCCGTTATGCGTTATGCGTTATGCGATATGCGATATGCGTTATGCGTTATGCGTTATGCTTTATGCGTTGTGAGTTATTAGTTACACGTTATGCGTTATGCGTTATGCGTTATGCGTTAGGGGTTATGCGTTATGCTTTATGCGTTATGCGTTATGCGTTATGCGTTATGCGTTATGCGTTATGCGTTATGCGTTATGCGTTATGCGTTTTGCGTTATGCGTTATGCGTTATGAATTGTGCGTTATACGTTTGCGTTATGCGTTATGCGTTATGCTTTATGCGTTATGCGTTATGCGTTATGCGTTATGCGATATGCGTTATGCGTTATGCGTTATGCGTTATGCGTTATGCGTTATGCGTTATGCGTTATGCGTTATGCGTTATGCGTTATGCGTTATGCGTTATGCGTTATGCATTATGCGTTATGCGTTATGCGTTATGCGTTATGCGTTATTCGTTATGAGTAATGAGTTATAAGTTATGCGTTATGCGTTATGCTTTATGCATTATGCGTTATGAGTTATGCGTTATGCGTTATGCGTTATGCGTTATGCGTTATGCCTTATGCGTTATGCGTTATTCGTTATGAGTAATGAGTTATAAGTTATGCGTTATGCGGTATGCTTCATGCGTTATGCGTTATGCGTTATGCGTTATGCGTTATGCGTTATGCGTTATGCGTTATGCGTTATGCGTTATGCGTTATGCGCTATGCGTTATACGGTATGCGTTATGCGTTATGCGTTATGCGTTATGCGTTATGTGTTATGCGTTATGCGTTATGCGTTATGCGTTATGCGTTATGCGTTATGCGTTATGCGTTATGCTTTATGCGTTATGCGTCATGCGTTATGCTTTATGCGTTATGCGTTACTCCTTATGAGTTATGGGTTATAAGATATGCGTAATGCGTTATGCGTTATGCGTTATGCATTATGCTTTATCCGTTATGCGTTATGCGTTAAGCGTTATGCGTTTTGCTGTATTCGTTATGCGTTGTGCATTATGAGTTATGCGTTATGTGTTATGCTTTATGCGTTATGCGTTATGCGTTACGCTTTATGCGTTATGCATTATGCGTGATCCGTTATGCGTTAAGCGTTATGCGTTTTGCTGTATTCGTAATGCGTTGTGCATTATGTGTTATGCGTTATGTGTTATGCGTTATGCGTTATGAGTTATACGTTATGCGTTATGCGTTAGGGGTTATGCGTTATGCGTTATGCTTTATGCGTTATGCATTATGCGTTATGCGTTATGCGATATGCGTTATCCGTTATGCGTTATGCGTTATGCGTTATTCGTTATGAGTAATGAGTTATAAGTTATGCGTTATGCGTTATGCTTTATGCGTTATGCGTTATGCGTTATGCGTTATGCGTTATGCGTTTTGCGTTATGCGTTATGCGTTATGCGTTGTGCGTGATCCGTTATGCGTTAAGCGTTATGCGTTTTGCTGTATTCGTAATGCGTTGTGCATTATGTGTTATGCGTTATGTGTTATGCGTTATGCGTTATGCGTTATACGTTATGCGTCATGCGTTATGCGTGATCCGTTATGTGTTAGGCGATATACGTTTTGCGTTATTCGTTATGCGTTATGCGTTATGCGTTATGCGTTATCCGTTGTTCGTTATGCGTTATGCGTTGTGCGTTATACGTTTGCGTTATGCGTTATGCGTTATACGGTATGCGTTATGCGTTGTACGTTATGCGTTATGCGTTATGCGATATGCGATATGCGTTATGCGTTATGCGTTATGCTTTATGCGTTGTGAGTTATTAGTTACACGTTATGCGTTATGCGTTATGCGTTATGCGTTAGGGGTTATGCGTTATGCGTTATGCGTTAGGCGTTATGCGTTATGCGTTATGCGTTATGCGTTATGCGTTAGGGGTTATGCGTTATGCGTTATGCGTTATGCTTTATGCGTTATGCATTATGCGTTATGCGTTATGCGATATGTGTTATCCGTTATGCGTTATGCGTTATTCGTTATGAGTAATGAGTTATAAGTTATGCGTTATGCGTTATGCGTTATGCTTTATGCGTTATGCGTTATGCGTTATGCGTTATGCGTTATGCGTTATGCGTTATGCGTTATGCGTTATGCGTTTTGCGTTATGCGTTATGCGTTATGAATTGTGCGTTATACGTTTGCGTTATGCGTTATGCGTTATGCTTTATGCGTTATGCGTTATGCGTTATGCGTTATGCGATATGCGTTGTGCGTTATGCGTTATGCGTTATGCGTTATGCGTTATGCGTTATGCGTTATGCGTTATGCGTTATGCATTATGCGTTATGCGTTATGCGTTATGCGTTATGCGTTATGCTTTATGCATTATGCGTTATGAGTTATGCGTTATGCGTTATGCGTTATGCGTTATGCGTTATGAGTTATGCGTTATGCGTTATGCGTTATGCGTTATGCGTTATGCGTTATGCGTTATGCGTTATGCGTTATGCGTTTTGCGTTATGCTTTATGCGTTATGAATTGTGCGTTATACGTTTGCGTTATGCGTTATGCGTTATGCTTTATGCGTTATGCGTTATGCGTTATGCGTTATGCGATATGCGTTATGCGTTATGCGTTATGCGTTATGCGTTATGCGTTATGCGTTATGCGTTATGCGTTATGCGTTATGCGTGATGCATTATGCGTTATGCGTTATGCGTTATGCGTTATGCGTTATGCGTTATTCGTTATGAGTAATGAGTTATAAGTTATGCGTTATGCGTTATGCTTTATGCATTATGCGTTATGAGTTATGCGTTATGCGTTATGCGTTATGCGTTATGCGTTATGCGTTATGCCTTATGCGTTATGCGTTATTCGTTATGAGTAATGAGTTATAAGTTATGCGTTATGCGTTATGCTTCATGCGTTATGCGTTATGCGTCATGCGTTATGCGTTATGCGTTATGCGTTATGCGTTATGCGTTATGCGTTATGCGCTATGCGTTATACGGTATGCGTTATGCGTTATGCGTTATGCGTTATGCGTTATGCGTTATGCGTTATGCGTTATGCGTTATGCGTTATGCGTTATGCGTTATGCGTTATGCGTTATGCGTCATGCGTTATGCGTGATCCGTTATGTGTTAGGCGATATACGTTTTGCGGTATTCGTTATGCGTTATGCGTTATGCGTTATGCGTTATCCGTTGTTCGTTATGCGTTATGCGTTGTGCGTTATACGTTTGCGTTATGCGTTATGCGTTATACGGTATGCGTTATGCGTTATACGTTATGCGTTATGCGTTATGCGATATGCGATATGCGTTATGCGTTATGCGTTATGCTTTATGCGTTGTGAGTTATTAGTTACACGTTATGCGTTATGCGTTATGCGTTATGCGTTAGGGGTTATGCGTTATGCGTTATGCGTTAGGCGTTATGCGTTATGCGTTATGCGTTATGCGTTATGCGTTAGGGGTTATGCGTTATGCGTTATGCGTTATGCTTTATGCGTTATGCATTATGCGTTATGCGTTATGCGATATGTGTTATCCGTTATGCGTTATGCGTTATTCGTTATGAGTAATGAGTTATAAGTTATGCGTTATGCGTTATGCGTTATGCTTTATGCGTTATGCGTTATGCGTTATGCGTTATGCGTTATGCGTTATGCGTTATGCGTTATGCGTTATGCGTTATGCGTTATGCGTTTTGCGTTTTGCGTTATGCGTTATGCGTTATGAATTGTGCGTTATACGTTTGCGTTATGCGTTATGCGTTATGCGTTATGCGTTATGCGTTATGCGTTATGCGATATGCGTTATGCGTTATGCGTTATGCGTTATGCGTTATGCGTTATACGTTATGCGTTATGCGTTAGGGGTTATGCGTTATGCGTTATGCGTTAGGCGTTATGCGTTATGCGTTATGCGTTATGCGTTATGCGTTAGGGGTTATGCGTTATGCGTTATGCGTTATGCATTATGCTTTATCCGTTATGCGTTATGCGTTAAGCGTTATGCGTTTTGCTGTATTCGTTATGCGTTGTGCATTATGAGTTATGCGTTATGTGTTATGCTTTATGCGTTATGCGTTATGCGTTACGCTTTATGCGTTATGCATTATGCGTGATCCGTTATGCGTTATGCGTTATGCGATATGCGATATGCGTTATGCGTTATGCGTTATGCTTTATGCGTTGTGAGTTATTAGTTACACGTTATGCGTTATGCGTTATGCGTTATGCGTTAGGGGTTATGCGTTATGCTTTATGCGTTATGCGTTATGCGTTATGCGTTATGCGTTATGCGTTATGCGTTATGCGTTATGCGTTATGCGTTATGCGTTTTGCGTTATGCGTTATGCGTTATGAATTGTGCGTTATACGTTTGCGTTATGCGTTATGCGTTATGCTTTATGCGTTATGCGTTATGCGTTATGCGTTATGCGATATGCGTTATGCGTTATGCGTTATGCGTTATGCGTTATGCGTTATGCGTTATGCGTTATGCGTTATGCGTTATGCGTTATGCGTTATGCGTTATGCGTTATGCATTATGCGTTATGCGTTATGCGTTATGCGTTATGCGTTATTCGTTATGAGTAATGAGTTATAAGTTATGCGTTATGCGTTATGCTTTATGCATTATGCGTTATGAGTTATGCGTTATGCGTTATGCGTTATGCGTTATGCGTTATGCCTTATGCGTTATGCGTTATTCGTTATGAGTAATGAGTTATAAGTTATGCGTTATGCGGTATGCTTCATGCGTTATGCGTTATGCGTTATGCGTTATGCGTTATGCGTTATGCGTTATGCGTTATGCGTTATGCGTTATGCGTTATGCGCTATGCGTTATACGGTATGCGTTATGCGTTATGCGTTATGCGTTATGCGTTATGTGTTATGCGTTATGCGTTATGCGTTATGCGTTATGCGTTATGCGTTATGCGTTATGCGTTATGCGTTATGCTTTATGCGTTATGCGTCATGCGTTATGCTTTATGCGTTATGCGTTACTCCTTATGAGTTATGGGTTATAAGATATGCGTAATGCGTTATGCGTTATGCGTTATGCATTATGCTTTATCCGTTATGCGTTATGCGTTAAGCGTTATGCGTTTTGCTGTATTCGTTATGCGTTGTGCATTATGAGTTATGCGTTATGTGTTATGCTTTATGCGTTATGCGTTATGCGTTACGCTTTATGCGTTATGCATTATGCGTGATCCGTTATGCGTTAAGCGTTATGCGTTTTGCTGTATTCGTAATGCGTTGTGCATTATGTGTTATGCGTTATGTGTTATGCGTTATGCGTTATGAGTTATACGTTATGCGTTATGCGTTAGGGGTTATGCGTTATGCGTTATGCTTTATGCGTTATGCATTATGCGTTATGCGTTATGCGATATGCGTTATCCGTTATGCGTTATGCGTTATGCGTTATTCGTTATGAGTAATGAGTTATAAGTTATGCGTTATGCGTTATGCTTTATGCGTTATGCGTTATGCGTTATGCGTTATGCGTTATGCGTTTTGCGTTATGCGTTATGCGTTATGCGTTGTGCGTGATCCGTTATGCGTTAAGCGTTATGCGTTTTGCTGTATTCGTAATGCGTTGTGCATTATGTGTTATGCGTTATGTGTTATGCGTTATGCGTTATGCGTTATACGTTATGCGTCATGCGTTATGCGTGATCCGTTATGTGTTAGGCGATATTCGTTTTGCGGTATTCGTTATGCGTTATGCGTTATGCGTTATGCGTTATCCGTTGTTCGTTATGCGTTATGCGTTGTGCGTTATACGTTTGCGTTATGCGTTATGCGTTATACGGTATGCGTTATGCGTTATACGTTATGCGTTATGCGTTATGCGATATGCGATATGCGTTATGCGTTATGCGTTATGCTTTATGCGTTGTGAGTTATTAGTTACACGTTATGCGTTATGCGTTATGCGTTATGCGTTAGGGGTTATGCGTTATGCGTTATGCGTTATGCGTTATGCGTTATGCGTTATGCGTTATGCGTTATGCGTTAGGGGTTATGCGTTATGCGTTATGCGTTATGCTTTATGCGTTATGCATTATGCGTTATGCGTTATGCGATATGTGTTATCCGTTATGCGTTATGCGTTATTCGTTATGAGTAATGAGTTATAAGTTATGCGTTATGCGTTATGCGTTATGCTTTATGCGTTATGCGTTATGCGTTATGCGTTATGCGTTATGCGTTATGCGTTATGCGTTATGCGTTATGCGTTATGCGTTTTGCGTTATGCGTTATGCGTTATGAATTGTGCGTTATACGTTTGCGTTATGCGTTATGCGTTATGCTTTATGCGTTATGCGTTATGCGTTATGCGATATGCGTTGTGCGTTATGCGTTATGCGTTATGCGTTATGCGTTATGCGTTATGCGTTATGCGTTATGCGTTATGCATTATGCGTTATGCGTTATGCGTTATGCGTTATGCGTTATGCTTTATGCATTATGCGTTATGAGTTATGCGTTATGCGTTATGCGTTATGCGTTATGCGTTATGAGTTATGCGTTATGCGTTATGCGTTATGCGTTATGCGTTATGCGTTATGCGTTATGCGTTATGCGTTATGCGTTTTGCGTTATGCTTTATGCGTTATGAATTGTGCGTTATACGTTTGCGTTATGCGTTATGCGTTATGCTTTATGCGTTATGCGTTATGCGTTATGCGTTATGCGATATGCGTTATGCGTTATGCGTTATGCGTTATGCGTTATGCGTTATGCGTTATGCGTTATGCGTTATGCGTTATGCGTGATGCATTATGCGTTATGCGTTATGCGTTATGCGTTATGCGTTATGCGTTATTCGTTATGAGTAATGAGTTATAAGTTATGCGTTATGCGTTATGCTTTATGCATTATGCGTTATGAGTTATGCGTTATGCGTTATGCGTTATGCGTTATGCGTTATGCGTTATGCCTTATGCGTTATGCGTTATTCGTTATGAGTAATGAGTTATAAGTTATGCGTTATGCGTTATGCTTCATGCGTTATGCGTTATGCGTCATGCGTTATGCGTTATGCGTTATGCGTTATGCGTTATGCGTTATGCGTTATGCGCTATGCGTTATACGGTATGCGTTATGCGTTATGCGTTATGCGTTATGCGTTATGCGTTATGCGTTATGCGTTATGCGTTATGCGTTATGCGTTATGCGTTATGCGTTATGCGTTATGCGTTATGCGTTATGCTTTATGCGTTATGCGTCATGCGTTATGCTTTATGCGTTATGCGTTACTCCTTATGAGTTATGGGTTATAAGTTATGCGTAATGCGTTATGCGTTATGCGTTATGCATTATGCTTTATCCGTTATGCGTTATGCGTTAAGCGTTATGCGTTTTGCTGTATTCGTTATGCGTTGTGCATTATGAGTTATGCGTTATGTGTTATGCTTTATGCGTTATGCGTTATGCGTTACGCTTTATGCGTTATGCATTATGCGTGATCCGTTATGCGTTAAGCGTTATGCGTTTTGCTGTATTCGTAATGCGTTGTGCATTATGTGTTATGCGTTATGTGTTATGCGTTATGCGTTATGAGTTATACGTTATGCGTTATGCGTTAGGGGTTATGCGTTATACGTTATGCGTTATGCTTTATGCGTTATGCATTATGCGTTATGCGTTATGCGATATGCGTTATCCGTTATGCGTTATGCGTTATGCGTTATTCGTTATGAGTAATGAGTTATAAGTTATGCGTTATGCGTTATGCTTTATGCGTTATGCGTTATGCATTATGCGTTATGCGTTATGCGTTATGCGTTTTGCGTTATGCGTTATGCGTTATGCGTTGTGCGTTATACGTTTGCGTTATGCGTTATGCTTTATGCGTTATGCGATATGCGCTATGCGTTATGCGTTATGCGTTATGCGTTATGCGTTATGCGATATGCGTTATGCGTTATGCGTTATGCGTTATGCGTTATGCGTTATGCGTTATGCGTTATGCGTTATGCATTATGCGTTATGCGTTATGCGTTATGCGTTATGCGTTATTCGTTATGAGTAATGAGTTATAAGTTATGCGTTATGCGTTATGCTTTATGCATTATGCGTTATGCGTTATGCGTTATGCGTTATGCGTTATGCGTTATGCGTTATGCTTTATGCGTTATGCGTTACTCCTTATGAGGTATGAGTTATAAGTTATGCGTAATGCGTTATGCGTTATGCGTTATGCTTTATGCGTTATGCGTTATGCGTTATGCGTTATGCGTTATGCGTTATGCGTGATCCGTTATGCGTTATGCGTTATGCGTTATGCGTTATGCGTTATGCGTTATGCGTTATGCGTTATGCGTTATGCTTTATGCGTTATGCGTTACTCCTTATGAGTTGTGAGTTATAAGTTATGCGTAATGCGTTATGCTTTATGCGTTATGCGTTATGCGTTATGCGTTATGCGTTATGCGTTATGCGTTATGCGTTATGCGTTATGCGTTATGCGATATGCGTTATGTGTGATCCGTTATGCGTTATGCGTTATGCGTTATGCGTTATGCTTTATGCGTTATGCGTTATGCGTTATGCGTTATACGGTGTGCGTTATGCGTTATGCGTTATGCGTTATGAGTTATGCGTTATGCGTTATGCGTTATGCGTTATGCGTTATGCGTTATGCGTTTTGCGGTATTCGTTATGCGTTGTGCATTATGCGTTATGCGTTGTGCGTTATGGGTTATGATTTATGCGTTATGCGATATGAGTTACGCGTTATGCGTTATGCGTTATGCGTTATGCGTTATGCATTTTGAGTTATGCGCCATGCGTTATGCGTTATGCGTTATGCGTTATGCGATATGCGTTGTGCGTTATGCGTTATGCGTTATGCGATATGCGTTGTGCGTTATGCGTTATGCGTTATGCGTTATGCGTTATGCGTTATGCGTTATGCGGTACGCGTTATGCGTTATGCGTTATGCGTTATGCGTTATGCGTTATGCGTTATGCGTTATACGTTGTACGTTATGCGTTATGCGTTATGTTTTATGCGATATGCGTTATGCGTTATTCGTTATGCATTATGCGTTGTGCGTTATGCGTTATGCGTTATACGGTATGCGTTATGCGTTATGCGTTATGCGTTATGCGTTATGCTCTATACGTTATGCGTTATGCGTTACGCGTGATCCGTTATGTGTTAGGCGATATGCGTTATGCGTTATGCGTTATGCGTTATGCGTTATGCGTTATGCGTTATGCGTTATACGTTGTACGTTATGCGTTATGCGTTATGTTTTATGCGATATGCGTTATGCGTTATTCGTTATGCATTATGCGTTGTGCGTTATGCGTTATGCGTTATACGGTATGCGTTATCCGACATGCATTATGCGTTATGCGTTATGCGTTATTCGTTATGAGTAATGAGTTATAAGTCATGCGTTATGCGTTATGCTTTATGCATTATGCGTTATGCGTTATGCGTTATGCGTTATGCGTTATGCGTTATGCGTTATGCGTTATGCTTTATGCGTTATGCGTTACTCCTTATGAGTTATGAGTTATGCGTTATGCGTTATGCGTTATGCGTTATGCGTTATGCGTTTTGCGGTATTCGTTATGCGTTGTGCATTATGCGTTATGCGTTGTGCGTTATGGGTTATGATTTATGCGTTATGCGATATGAGTTATGCGTTAAGCGTTATGCGTTATGCGTTATGCGTTATGCGTTATGCGTTATGCGTTATGCGTTATGCGTTATGCGTTATGCGTTATGCGTTATGCGTTATGCGTTATGCGTTATGCGTTATGCGTTATGCGATATGCGTCATGCATCAAGCCTTATGCGATATGCGATATGCGTCATGCATCAAGCCTTATGCGTTATGGGTTATGCGTTAACGTTATGCGTTATGCGTTATGATTTATGCTTTATGCGTTATGCGTTATGCGTGATCCGACATGCGTTATGCATTTTGCGTTATGCGATATTCGTTATGAGTTATGAGTTATAAGTTATGCGTAATGCGTTATGCGTTATGCGTTATGCATTATGCTTTATCCGTTATGCGTTATGCGTTATGCTTTATGCGTTATGCGTTATGCGTTATGCGTTATGCGTTATGCGTTATGCGTTATGCGTTATGCGTTATTCGTTATGAGTAATGAGTTATAAGTTATGCGTTATGCGTAATGCGTTATGCGTTATGCGTTATGCGTTATGCTTTATGCGTTATGCGTTATGCGTTATGCTTTATGCGTTATTCGTTATGCGTTATGCGTTATGCGTTATGCGTTATGCGTTATGCGTTATGCGTGATCCGACATGCATTATGCATTTTGCGTTATGCGTTATTCGTTATGAGTTATGAGTTATAAGTTATGCGTAATGCGTTATGCGTTATGCGTTATGCATTATGCTTTATCCGTTATGCGTTATGCGTTATGCTTTATGCGTTATGCGTTATGCGTTATGCGTTATGCCTTATGCGTTATGCGTTATTCGTTATGAGTAATGAGTTATAAGTTATGCGTTATGCGTTATGCTTCATGCGTTATGCGTTATGCGTTATGCGTTATGCGTTATGCGTTATGCGTTATGCGTTATGCGCTATGCGTTATACGGTATGCGTTATGCGTTATGCGTTATGCGTTATGCGTTATGCGTTATGCGTTATGCGTTATGCGTTATGCGTTATGCGTTATGCGTTATGCGTTATGCGTTATGCTTTATGCGTTATGCGTCATGCGTTATGCTTTATGCGTTATGCGTTACTCCTTATGAGTTATGGGTTATAAGTTATGCGTAATGCGTTATGCGTTATGCGTTATGCATTATGCTTTATCCGTTATGCGTTATGCGTTATGCTTTATGCGTTATGCGTTATGCGTTATGAGTAATGAGTTATAAGTTATGCGTTATGCGTTATTCGTTATGAGTAATGAGTTATAAGTTATGCGTTATGCGTTATGCTTTATGCGTTATGCGTTATGCGTTATGCTTTATGCGTTATGCGTTACTCCTTATGAGTTATGAGTTATAAGTTATGCGTAATGCGTTATACGTTATACGTTATGAGTAATGAGTTATAAGTTATGCGTTATGCGTTATTCGTTATGAGTAATGAGTTATAAGTTATGCGTTATGCGTTATGCTTTATGCGTTATGCGTTATGCTTTATGCGTTATGCGTTACTCCTTATGAGTTATGGGTTATAAGTTATGCGTAATGCGTTATGCGTTATGCGTTATGCGTTATGCGTTATGCGTTATGCGTTATGCGTTATGCGTTATGCGTTATGCGTTAAGCGTTATGCGTTTTGCTGTATTCGTTATGCGTTGTGCATTATGAGTTATGCGTTATGTGTTATGCTTTATGCGTTATGCGTTATGCGTTACGCTTTATGCGTTATGCATTATGCGTTATGCGTTATGCGTTATGCATTATGCGTTATGCGTTATGCGTGATCCGTTATGCGTTAAGCGTTATGCGTTTTGCTGTATTCGTAATGCGTTGTGCATTATGTGTTATGCGTTATGTGTTATGCGTTATGCGTTATGCGTTATACGTTATGCGTTATGCGTTATGCGTGATCCGTTATGTGTTAGGCGATATACGTTTTGCGGTATTCGTTATGCGTTATGCGTTATGCGTTATGCGTTATCCGTTGTTCGTTATGCGTTATGCGTTGTGCGTTATACGTTTGCGTTATGCGTTATGCGTTATACGGTATGCGTTATGCGTTATACGTTATGCGTTATGCGTTATGCGATATGCGATATGCGTTATGCGTTATGCGTTATGCTTTATGCGTTGTGAGTTATTAGTTACACGTTATGCGTTATGCGTTATGCGTTATGCGTTAGGGGTTATGCGTTATGCGTTATGCGTTAGGCGTTATGCGTTATGCGTTATGCGTTATGCGTTATGCGTTAGGGGTTATGCGTTATGCGTTATGCGTTATGCTTTATGCGTTATGCATTATGCGTTATGCGTTATGCGATATGCGTTATCCGTTATGCGTTATGCGTTATGCGTTATTCGTTATGAGTAATGAGTTATAAGTTATGCGTTATGCGTTATGCGTTATGCTTTATGCGTTATGCGTTATGCGTTATGCGTTATGCGTTATGCGTTATGCGTTATGCGTTATGCGTTATGCGTTATGCGTTATGCGTTATGCGTTTTGCGTTATGCGTTATGCGTTATGAATTGTGCGTTATACGTTTGCGTTATGCGTTATGCGTTATGCTTTATGCGTTATGCGTTATGCGTTATGCGTTATGCGATATGCTTTATGCGTTATGCGTTATGCGTTATGCGTTATGCGTTATGCGTTATGCGTTATGCGTTATGCGTTATGCGTTATGCATTATGCGTTATGCGTTATGCGTTATGCGCTATGCGTTATACGGTATGCGTTATGCGTTATGCGTTATGCGTTATGCGTTAAGCGTTATGCGTTATGCGTTATGCGTTATGCGTTATGCGTTATGCGTTATGCGTTATGCTTTATGCGTTATGCGTCATGCGTTATGCTTTATGCGTTATGCGTTACTCCTTATGAGTTATGGGTTATAAGTTATGCGTAATGCGTTATGCGTTATGCGTTATGCATTATGCTTTATCCGTTATGCGTTATGCGTTATGCTTTATGCGTTATGCGTTATGAGTTATGAGTAATGAGTTATAAGATATGCGTTATGCGTTATTCGTTATGAGTAATGAGTTATAAGTTATGCGTTATGCGTTATGCTTTATGCGTTATGCGTTATGCTTTATGCGTTATGCGTTACTCCTTATGAGTTATGAGTTATAAGTTATGCGTAATGCGGTATGCGTTATACGTTATACGTTATGCGTTATGCGTTATGCGTTATGCGTTATGCGTTATGCGTTATGCATTATGCGTTATGCGTTATGCGTTAAGCGTTATGCGTTTTGCTGTATTCGTTATGCGTTGTGCATTATGAGTTATGCGTTATGTGTTATGCTTTATGCGTTATGCGTTATGCGTTACGCTTTATGCGTTATGCGTTATGCGTTATGCGTTATGCGTTATGCTTTATGAGTTATGCGTTACTCCTTATGAGGTATGAGTTATAAGTTATGCGTAATGCGTTATGCGTTATGCGTTATGCTTTATGCGTTATGCGTTATGCGTTATGCGTTATGCGTTATGCGTTATGCGTGATCCGTTATGCGTTATGCGTTATGCGTTATGCGTTATGCGTTATGCGTTATGCGTTATGCGTTATGCGTTATGCGTTATGCGTTATGCGTTATGCGTTATGCTTTATGCGTTATGCGTTACTCCTTATGAGTTGTGAGTTATAAGTTATGCGTAATGCGTTATGCTTTATGCGTTATGCGTTATGCGTTATGCGTTATGCGTTATGCGTTATGCGTTATGCGATATGCGTTATGTGTGATCCGTTATGCGTTATGCGTTATGCGTTATGCTTTATGCGTTATGCGTTATGCGTTATGCGTTATACGGTGTGCGTTATGCGTTATGCGTTATGCGTTATGAGTTATGCGTTATGCGTTATGCGTTATGCGTTATGCGTTTTGCGGTATTCGTTATGCGTTGTGCATTATGCGTTATGCGTTGTGCGTTATGGGTTATGATTTATGCGTTATGCGATATGAGTTATGCGTTATGCGTTATGCGTTATGCGTTATGCATTTTGAGTTATGCGCCATGCGTTATGCGTTATGCGTAATGCGGTATGCGTTATACGTTATACGTTATGAGTAATGAGTTATAAGTTATGCGTTATGCGTTATTCGTTATGAGTAATGAGTTATAAGTTATGCGTTATGCGTTATGCTTTATGCGTTATGCGTTATGCTTTATGCGTTATGCGTTACTCCTTATGAGTTATGGGTTATAAGTTATGCGTAATGCGTTATGCGTTATGCGTTATGCGTTATGCGTTATGCGTTATGCGTTATGCGTTATGCGTTAAGCGTTATGCGTTTTGCTGTATTCGTTATGCGTTGTGCATTATGAGTTATGCGTTATGTGTTATGCTTTATGCGTTATGCGTTATGCGTTACGCTTTATGCGTTATGCATTATGCGTTATGCGTTATGCGTTATGCATTATGCGTTATGCGTTATGCGTGATCCGTTATGCGTTAAGCGTTATGCGTTTTGCTGTATTCGTAATGCGTTGTGCATTATGTGTTATGCGTTATGTGTTATGCGTTATGCGTTATGCGTTATACGTTATGCGTTATGCGTTATGCGTGATCCGTTATGTGTTAGGCGATATACGTTTTGCGGTATTCGTTATGCGTTATGCGTTATGCGTTATCCGTTGTTCGTTATGCGTTATGCGTTGTGCGTTATACGTTTGCGTTATGCGTTATGCGTTATACGGTATGCGTTATGCGTTATACGTTATGCGTTATGCGTTATGCGATATGCGATATGCGTTATGCGTTATGCGTTATGCTTTATGCGTTGTGAGTTATTAGTTACACGTTATGCGTTATGCGTTATGCGTTATGCGTTAGGGGTTATGCGTTATGCGTTATGCGTTAGGCGTTATGCGTTATGCGTTATGCGTTATGCGTTATGCGTTATGCGTTATGCGTTAGGGGTTATGCGTTATGCTTTATGCGTTATGCGTTATGCTTTATGCGTTATGCGTTACTCCTTATGAGTTATGGGTTATAAGTTATGCGTAATGCGTTATGCGTTATGCGTTATGCGTTATGCGTTATGCGTTATGCGTTATGCGTTATGCGTTATGCGTTAAGCGTTATGCGTTTTGCTGTATTCGTTATGCGTTGTGCATTATGAGTTATGCGTTATGTGTTATGCTTTATGCGTTATGCGTTATGCGTTACGCTTTATGCGTTATGCATTATGCGTTATGCGTTATGCGTTATGCGTTATGAGTTATGCGTTATGCGTTATGCGTTATGCGTTATGCGTTTTGCGGTATTCGTTATGCGTTGTGCATTATGCGTTATGCGTTGTGCGTTATGGGTTATGATTTATGCGTTATGCGATATGAGTTATGCGTTATGCGTTATGCGTTATGCGTTATGCATTTTGAGTTATGCGCCATGCGTTATGCGTTATGCGTAATGCGGTATGCGTTATACGTTATACGTTATGAGTAATGAGTTATAAGTTATGCGTTATGCGTTATTCGTTATGAGTAATGAGTTATAAGTTATGCGTTATGCGTTATGCTTTATGCGTTATGCGTTATGCTTTATGCGTTATGCGTTACTCCTTATGAGTTATGGGTTATAAGTTATGCGTAATGCGTTATGCGTTATGCGTTATGCGTTATGCGTTATGCGTTATGCGTTATGCGTTATGCGTTATGCGTTAAGCGTTATGCGTTTTGCTGTATTCGTTATGCGTTGTGCATTATGAGTTATGCGTTATGTGTTATGCTTTATGCGTTATGCGTTATGCGTTACGCTTTATGCGTTATGCATTATGCGTTATGCGTTATGCGTTATGCGTTATGCGTTAAGCGTTATGCGTTTTGCTGTATTCGTTATGCGTTGTGCATTATGAGTTATGCGTTATGTGTTATGCTTTATGCGTTATGCGTTATGCTTTATGCGTTATGCGTTACTCCTTATGAGTTATGGGTTATAAGTTATGCGTAATGCGTTATGCGTTATGCGTTATGCGTTATGCGTTATGCGTTATGCGTTATGCTTTATGCGTTATGCGTCATGCGTTATGCTTTATGCGTTATGCGTTACTCCTTATGAGTTATGGGTTATAAGTTATGCGTAATGCGTTATGCGTTATGCGTTATGCATTATGCTTTATCCGTTATGCGTTATGCGTTATGCTTTATGCGTTATGCGTTATGAGTTATGAGTAATGAGTTATAAGATATGCGTTATGCGTTATTCGTTATGAGTAATGAGTTATAAGTTATGCGTTATGCGTTATGCTTTATGCGTTATGCGTTATGCTTTATGCGTTATGCGTTACTCCTTATGAGTTATGAGTTATAAGTTATGCGTAATGCGGTATGCGTTATACGTTATACGTTATGCGTTATGCGTTATGCGTTATGCGTTATGCGTTATGCGTTATGCATTATGCGTTATGCGTTATGCGTTAAGCGTTATGCGTTTTGCTGTATTCGTTATGCGTTGTGCATTATGAGTTATGCGTTATGTGTTATGCTTTATGCGTTATGCGTTATGCGTTACGCTTTATGCGTTATGCGTTATGCGTTATGCGTTATGCGTTATGCTTTATGAGTTATGCGTTACTCCTTATGAGGTATGAGTTATAAGTTATGCGTAATGCGTTATGCGTTATGCGTTATGCTTTATGCGTTATGCGTTATGCGTTATGCGTTATGCGTTATGCGTTATGCGTGATCCGTTATGCGTTATGCGTTATGCGTTATGCGTTATGCGTTATGCGTTATGCGTTATGCGTTATGCGTTATGCGTTATGCGTTATGCGTTATGCGTTATGCTTTATGCGTTATGCGTTACTCCTTATGAGTTATGAGTTATAAGTTATGCGTAATGCGTTATGCTTTATGCGTTATGCGTTATGCGTTATGCGTTATGCGTTATGCGTTATGCGTTATGCGATATGCGTTATGTGTGATCCGTTATGCGTTATGCGTTATGCGTTATGCTTTATGCGTTATGCGTTATGCGTTATGCGTTATACGGTGTGCGTTATGCGTTATGCGTTATGCGTTATGAGTTATGCGTTATGCGTTATGCGTTATGCGTTATGCGTTTTGCGGTATTCGTTATGCGTTGTGCATTATGCGTTATGCGTTGTGCGTTATGGGTTATGATTTATGCGTTATGCGATATGAGTTATGCGTTATGCGTTATGCGTTATGCGTTATGCATTTTGAGTTATGCGCCATGCGTTATGCGTTATGCGTAATGCGGTATGCGTTATACGTTATACGTTATGAGTAATGAGTTATAAGTTATGCGTTATGCGTTATTCGTTATGAGTAATGAGTTATAAGTTATGCGTAATGCGTTATGCTTTATGCGTTATGCGTTATGCTTTATGCGTTATGCGTTACTCCTTATGAGTTATGGGTTATAAGTTATGCGTAATGCGTTATGCGTTATGCGTTATGCGTTATGCGTTATGCGTTATGCGTTATGCGTTATGCGTTATGCGTTAAGCGTTATGCGTTTTGCTGTATTCGTTATGCGTTGTGCATTATGAGTTATGCGTTATGTGTTATGCTTTATGCGTTATGCGTTATGCGTTACGCTTTATGCGTTATGCATTATGCGTTATGCGTTATGCGTTATGCATTATGCGTTATGCGTTATGCGTGATCCGTTATGCGTTAAGCGTTATGCGTTTTGCTGTATTCGTAATGCGTTGTGCATTATGTGTTATGCGTTATGTGTTATGCGTTATGCGTTATGCGTTATACGTTATGCGTTATGCGTTATGCGTGATCCGTTATGTGTTAAGCGATATACGTTTTGCGGTATTCGTTATGCGTTATGCGTTATGCGTTATCCGTTGTTCGTTATGCGTTATGCGTTGTGCGTTATACGTTTGCGTTATGCGTTATGCGTTATACGGTATGCGTTATGCGTTATACGTTATGCGTTATGCGTTATGCGATATGCGATATGCGTTATGCGTTATGCGTTATGCTTTATGCGTTGTGAGTTATTAGTTACACGTTATGCGTTATGCGTTATGCGTTATGCGTTAGGGGTTATGCGTTATGCGTTATGCGTTAGGCGTTATGCGTTATGCGTTATGCGTTATGCGTTATGCGTTATGCGTTATGCGTTAGGGGTTATGCGTAATGCGTTATGCGTTATGCTTTATGCGTTATGCATTATGCGTTATGCGTTATGCGATATGCGTTATCCGTTATGCGTTATGCGTTATGCGTTATTCGTTATGAGTAATGAGTTATAAGTTATGCGTTATGCGTTATGCGTTATGCTTTATGCGTTATGCGTTATGCGTTATGCGTTATGCGTTATGCGTTATGCGTTATGCGTTATGCGTTATGCGTTATGCGTTTTGCGTTATGCGTTATGCGTTATGAATTGTGCGTTATACGTTTGCGTTATGCGTTATGCGTTATGCTTTATGCGTTATGCGTTATGCGTTATGCGTTATGCGTTATGCGATATGCTTTATGCGTTATGCGTTATGCGTTATGCGTTATGCGTTATGCGTTATGCGTTATGCGTTATGCGTTATGCGTTATGCATTATGCGTTATGCGTTATGCGTTATGCGCTATGCGTTATACGGTATGCGTTATGCGTTATGCGTTATGCGTTATGCGTTATGCGTTATGCGTTATGCGTTATGCGTTATGCGTTATGCGTTATGCGTTATGCGTTATGCGTTATGCGTTATGCGTTATGCTTTATGCGTTATGCGTCATGCGTTATGCTTTATGCGTTATGCGTTACTCCTTATGAGTTATGGGTTATAAGTTATGCGTAATGCGTTATGCGTTATGCGTTATGCATTATGCTTTATCTGTTATGCGTTATGCGTTATGCTTTATGCGTTATGCGTTATGAGTTATGAGTAATGAGTTATAAGATATGCGTTATGCGTTATTCGTTATGAGTAATGAGTTATAAGTTATGCGTTATGCGTTATGCTTTATGCGTTATGCGTTATGCTTTATGCGTTATGCGTTACTCCTTATGAGTTATGAGTTATAAGTTATGCGTAATGCGGTATGCGTTATACGTTATACGTTATGCGTTATGCGTTATGCGTTATGCGTTATGCGTTATGCGTTATGCATTATGCGTTATGCGTTATGCGTTATGCGTTAAGCGTTATGCGTTTTGCTGTATTCGTTATGCGTTGTGCATTATGAGTTATGCGTTATGTGTTATGCTTTATGCGTTATGCGTTATGCGTTACGCTTTATGCGTTATGCGTTATGCGTTATGCGTTATGCGTTAAGCTTTATGAGTTATGCGTTACTCCTTATGAGGTATGAGTTATAAGTTATGCGTAATGCGTTATGCGTTATGCGTTATGCTTTATGCGTTATGCGTTATGCGTTATGCGTTATGCGTTATGCGTTATGCGTGATCCGTTATGCGTTATGCGTTATGCGTTATGCGTTATGCGTAATGCGTTATGCTTTATGCGTTATGCGTTATGCGTTATGTGTTATGCGTTATGCGTTATGCGTTATGCGTTATGCGTTATGCGTTATGCGATATGCGTTATGTGTGATCCGTTATGCGTTATGCGTTATGCGTTATGCGTTATGCTTTATGCGTTATGCGTTATGCGTTATGCGTTATACGGTGTGCGTTATGCGTTATGCGTTATGCGTTATGAGTTATGCGTTATGCGTTATGCGTTATGCGTTATGCGTTTTGCGGTATTCGTTATGCGTTGTGCATTATGCGTTATGCGTTGTGCGTTATGGGTTATGATTTATGCGTTATGCGATATGAGTTATGCGTTATGCGTTATGCGTTATGCGTTATGCGTTATGCATTTTGAGTTATGCGCCATGCGTTATGCGTTATGCGTTATGCGTTATGCGATATGCGTTGTGCGTTATGCGTTATGCGTTATGCGATATGCGTTGTGCGTTATGCGTTATGCGTTATGCGTTATGCGTTATGCGTTATGCGTTATGCGGTACGCGTTATGCGTTATGCGTTATGCGTTATGCGTTATGCGTTATGCGTTATCCGTTATGCGTTATGCGTTATACGTTGTACGTTATGCGTTATGCGTTATGTTTTATGCGATATGCGTTATGCGTTATTCGTTATGCATTATGCGTTGTGCGTTATGCGTTATGCGTTATACGGTATGCGTTATGCGTTATGCGTTATGCGTTATACTCTATACGTTATGCGTTATGCGTTACGCGTGATCCGTTATGTGTTAGGCGATATGCGTTATGCGTGATCCGACATGCATTATGCGTTATGCGTTATGCGTTATTCGTTATGAGTAATGAGTTATAAGTTATGCGTTATGCGTTATGCTTTATGCATTATGCGTTATGCGTTATGCGTTATGCGTTATGCGTTATGCGTTATGCGTTATGCTTTATGCGTTATGCGTTACTCCTTATGAGTTATGAGTTATGCGTTATGCGTTATGCGTTATGCGTTATGCGTTATGCGTTTTGCGGTATTCGTTATGCGTTGTGCATTATGCGTTATGCGTTGTGCGTTATGGGTTATGATTTATGCGTTATGCGATATGAGTTATGCGTTAAGCGTTATGCGTTATGCGTTATGCGTTATGCGTTATGCGTTATGCGTTATGCGTTATGCGTTATGCGTTATGCGTTATGCGTTATGCGTTATGCGTTATGCGATATGCGTCATGCATCAAGCCTTATGCGATATGCGATATGCGTCATGCATCAAGCCTTATGCGTTATGGGTTATGCGTTAACGTTATGCGTTATGCGTTATGATTTATGCTTTATGCGTTATGCGTTATGCGTGATCCGACATGCGTTATGCATTTTGCGTTATGCGATATTCGTTATGAGTTATGAGTTATAAGTTATGCGTAATGCGTTATGCGTTATGCGTTATGCATTATGCTTTATCCGTTATGCTTTATGCGTTATGCTTTATGCGTTATGCGTTATGCGTTATGCGTTATGCGTTATGCGTTATGCGTTATGCGTTATGCGTTATTCGTTATGAGTAATGAGTTATAAGTTATGCGTTATGCGTAATGCGTTATGCGTTATGCGTTATGCGTTATGCTTTATGCGTTATGCGTTATGCGTTATGCTTTATGCGTTATTCGTTATGCGTTATGCGTTATGCGTTATGCGTTATGCGTTATGCGTTATGCGTTATGCGTGATCCGACATGCATTATGCATTTTGCGTTATGCGTTATTCGTTATGAGTTATGAGTTATAAGTTATGCGTAATGCGTTATGCGTTATGCGTTATGCATTATGCTTTATCCGTTATGCGTTATGCGTTATGCTTTATGCGTTATGCGTTATGCGTTATGCGTTATGCCTTATGCGTTATGCGTTATTCGTTATGAGTAATGAGTTATAAGTTATGCGTTATGCGTTATGCTTCATGCGTTATGCGTTATGCGTTATGCGTTATGCGTTATGCGTTATGCGTTATGCGTTATGCGCTATGCGTTATACGGTATGCGTTATGCGTTATGCGTTATGCGTTATGCGTTATGCGTTATGCGGTACGCGTTATGCGTTATGCGTTATGCGTTATGCGTTATGCGTTATGCGTTATCCGTTATGCGTTATGCGTTATACGTTGTACGTTATGCGTTATGCGTTATGTTTTATGCGATATGCGTTATGCGTTATTCGTTATGCATTATGCGTTGTGCGTTATGCGTTATGCGTTATACGGTATGCGTTATGCGTTATGCGTTATGCGTTATGCTTTATGCGTTATGCGTCATGCGTTATGCTTTATGCGTTATGCGTTACTCCTTATGAGTTATGGGTTATAAGTTATGCGTAATGCGTTATGCGTTATGCGTTATGCATTATGCTTTATCCGTTATGCGTTATGCGTTATGCTTTATGCGTTATGCGTTATGAGTTATGAGTAATGAGTTATAAGATATGCGTTATGCGTTATTCGTTATGAGTAATGAGTTATAAAGTTATGCGTTATGCGTTATGCTTTATGCGTTATGCGTTATGCTTTATGCGTTATGCGTTACTCCTTATGAGTTATGAGTTATAAGTTATGCGTAATGCGGTATGCGTTATACGTTATACGTTATGCGTTATGCGTTATGCGTTATGCGTTATGCGTTATGCGTTATGCATTATGCGTTATGCGTTATGCGTTATGCGTTAAGCGTTATGCGTTTTGCTGTATTCGTTATGCGTTGTGCATTATGAGTTATGCGTTATGTGTTATGCTTTATGCGTTATGCGTTATGCGTTACGCTTTATGCGTTATGCGTTATGCGTTATGCGTTATGCGTTAAGCTTTATGAGTTATGCGTTACTCCTTATGAGGTATGAGTTATAAGTTATGCGTAATGCGTTATGCGTTATGCGTTATGCTTTATGCGTTATGCGTTATGCGTTATGCGTTATGCGTTATGCGTTATGCGTGATCCGTTATGCGTTATGCGTTATGCGTTATGCGTTATGCGTAATGCGTTATGCTTTATGCGTTATGCGTTATGCGTTATGTGTTATGCGTTATGCGTTATGCGTTATGCGTTATGCGTTATGCGTTATGCGATATGCGTTATGTGTGATCCGTTATGCGTTATGCGTTATGCGTTATGCGTTATGCTTTATGCGTTATGCGTTATGCGTTATGCGTTATACGGTGTGCGTTATGCGTTATGCGTTATGCGTTATGAGTTATGCGTTATGCGTTATGCGTTATGCGTTATGCGTTTTGCGGTATTCGTTATGCGTTGTGCATTATGCGTTATGCGTTGTGCGTTATGGGTTATGATTTATGCGTTATGCGATATGAGTTATGCGTTATGCGTTATGCGTTATGCGTTATGCGTTATGCATTTTGAGTTATGCGCCATGCGTTATGCGTTATGCGTTATGCGTTATGCGATATGCGTTGTGCGTTATGCGTTATGCGTTATGCGATATGCGTTGTGCGTTATGCGTTATGCGTTATGCGTTATGCGTTATGCGTTATGCGTTATGCGGTACGCGTTATGCGTTATGCGTTATGCGTTATGCGTTATGCGTTATGCGTTATCCGTTATGCGTTATGCGTTATACGTTGTACGTTATGCGTTATGCGTTATGTTTTATGCGATATGCGTTATGCGTTATTCGTTATGCATTATGCGTTGTGCGTTATGCGTTATGCGTTATACGGTATGCGTTATGCGTTATGCGTTATGCGTTATACTCTATACGTTATGCGTTATGCGTTACGCGTGATCCGTTATGTGTTAGGCGATATGCGTTATGCGTGATCCGACATACATTATGCGTTATGCGTTATGCGTTATTCGTTATGAGTAATGAGTTATAAGTTATGCGTTATGCGTTATGCTTTATGCATTATGCGTTATGCGTTATGCGTTATGCGTTATGCGTTATGCGTTATGCGTTATGCTTTATGCGTTATGCGTTACTCCTTATGAGTTATGAGTTATGCGTTATGCGTTATGCGTTATGCGTTATGCGTTATGCGTTTTGCGGTATTCGTTATGCGTTGTGCATTATGCGTTATGCGTTGTGCGTTATGGGTTATGATTTATGCGTTATGCGATATGAGTTATGCGTTAAGCGTTATGCGTTATGCGTTATGCGTTATGCGTTATGCGTTATGCGTTATGCGTTATGCGTTATGCGTTATGCGTTATGCGTTATGCGCTATGCGTTATACGGTATGCGTTATGCGTTATGCGTTATGCGTTATGCGTTATGCGTTATGCGTTATGCGTTATGCGTTATGCGTTATACGTTATGCGTTATGCGTTATGCTTTATGCGTTATGCGTCATGCGTTATGCTTTATGCGTTATGCGTTACTCCTTATGAGTTATGGGTTATAAGTTATGCGTAATGCGTTATGCGTTATGCGTTATGCATTATGCTTTATCCGTTATGCGTTATGCGTTATGCTTTATGCGTTATGCGTTATGCGTTATGAGTAATGAGTTATAAGTTATGCGTTATGCGTTATTCGTTATGAGTAATGAGTTATAAGTTATGCGTTATGCGTTATGCTTTATGCGTTATGCGTTATGCGTTATGCTTTATGCGTTATGCGTTACTCCTTATGAGTTATGAGTTATAAGTTATGCGTAATGCGGTATGCGTTATACGTTATACGTTATGAGTAATGAGTTATAAGTTATGCGTTATGCGTTATTCGTTATGAGTAATGAGTTATAAGTTATGCGTTATGCGTTATGCTTCATGCGTTATGCGTTATGCTTTATGCGTTATGCGTTACTCCTTATGAGTTATGGGTTATAAGTTATGCGTAATGCGTTATGAGTTATGCGTTATGCGTTATGCGTTATGCGTTATGCGTTATGCGTTATGCGTTAAGCGTTATGCGTTTTGCTGTATTCGTTATGCGTTGTGCATTATGAGTTATGCGTTATGTGTTATGCTTTATGCGTTATGCGTTATGCGTTACGCTTTATGCGTTATGCATTATGCGTTATGCGTTATGCGTTATGCATTATGCGTTATGCGTTATGCGTGATCCGTTATGCGTTAAGCGTTATGCGTTTTGCTGTATTCGTAATGCGTTGTGCATTATGTGTTATGCGTTATGTGTTATGCGTTATGCGTTATGCGTTATACGTTATGCGTTATGCGTTATGCGTGATCCGTTATGTGTTAGGCGATATACGTTTTGCGGTATTCGTTATGCGTTATGCGTTATGCGTTATGCGTTATCCGTTGTTCGTTATGCGTTATGCGTTGTGCGTTATACGTTTGCGTTATGCGTTATGCGTTATACGGTATGCGTTATGCGTTATACGTTATGCGTTATGCGTTATGCGATATGCGATATGCGTTATGCGTTATGCGTTATGCTTTATGCGTTGTGAGTTATTAGTTACACGTTATGCGTTATGCGTTATGCGTTATGCGTTAGGGGTTATGCGTTATGCGTTATGCGTTATGCGTTATGCGCTATGCGTTATACGGTATGCGTTATGCGTTAGGGGTTATGCGTTATGCGTTATGCGTTGTGCGTTATGCGTTATGCGTTATGCGTTATGCGTTATGCGTTATGCGTTATGCGGTACGCGTTATGCGTTATGCGTTATGCGTTATGCGTTATGCGTTATGCGTTATCCGTTATGCGTTATGCGTTATACGTTGTACGTTATGCGTTATGCGTTATGTTTTATGCGATATGCGTTATGCGTTATTCGTTATGCATTATGCGTTGTGCGTTATGCGTTATGCGTTATACGGTATGCGTTATGCGTTATGCGTTATGCGTTATACTCTATACGTTATGCGTTATGCGTTACGCGTGATCCGTTATGTGTTAGGCGATATGCGTTATGCGTGATCCGACATACATTATGCGTTATGCGTTATGCGTTATTCGTTATGAGTAATGAGTTATAAGTTATGCGTTATGCGTTATGCTTTATGCATTATGCGTTATGCGTTATGCGTTATGCGTTATGCGTTATGCGTTATGCGTTATGCTTTATGCGTTATGCGTTACTCCTTATGAGTTATGAGTTATGCGTTATGCGTTATGCGTTATGCGTTATGCGTTATGCGTTTTGCGGTATTCGTTATGCGTTGTGCATTATGCGTTATGCGTTGTGCGTTATGGGTTATGATTTATGCGTTATGCGATATGAGTTATGCGTTAAGCGTTATGCGTTATGCGTTATGCGTTATGCGTTATGCGTTATGCGTTATGCGTTATGCGTTATGCGTTATGCGTTATGCGTTATGCGCTATGCGTTATACGGTATGCGTTATGCGTTATGCGTTATGCGTTATGCGTTATGCGTTATGCGTTATGCGTTATGCGTTATGCGTTATGCGTTATGCGTTATGCTTTATGCGTTATGCGTCATGCGTTATGCTTTATGCGTTATGCGTTACTCCTTATGAGTTATGGGTTATAAGTTATGCGTAATGCGTTATGCGTTATGCGTTATGCATTATGCTTTATCCGTTATGCGTTATGCGTTATGCTTTATGCGTTATGCGTTATGCGTTATGAGTAATGAGTTATAAGTTATGCGTTATGCGTTATTCGTTATGAGTAATGAGTTATAAGTTATGCGTTATGCGTTATGCTTTATGCGTTATGCGTTATGCGTTATGCTTTATGCGTTATGCGTTACTCCTTATGAGTTATGAGTTATAAGTTATGCGTAATGCGGTATGCGTTATGCGTTATGCGTTATGAGTAATGAGTTATAAGTTATGCGTTATGCGTTATTCGTTATGAGTAATGAGTTATAAGTTATGCGTTATGCGTTATGCTTCATGCGTTATGCGTTATGCTTTATGCGTTATGCGTTACTCCTTATGAGTTATGGGTTATAAGTTATGCGTAATGCGTTATGAGTTATGCGTTATGCGTTATGCGTTATGCGTTATGCGTTATGCGTTATGCGTTAAGCGTTATGCGTTTTGCTGTATTCGTTATGCGTTGTGCATTATGAGTTATGCGTTATGTGTTATGCGTTATGCGTTATGCGTTATGCGTTACGCTTTATGCGTTATGCATTATGCGTTATGCGTTATGCGTTATGCATTATGCGTTATGCGTTATGCGTGATCCGTTATGCGTTAAGCGTTATGCGTTTTGCTGTATTCGTTATGCGTTGTGCATTATGTGTTATGCGTTATGTGTTATGCGTTATGCGTTATGCGTTATACGTTATGCGTTATGCGTTATGCGTGATCCGTTATGTGTTAGGCGATATACGTTTTGCGGTATTCGTTATGCGTTATGCGTTATGCGTTATGCGTTATCCGTTGTTCGTTATGCGTTATGCGTTGTGCGTTATACGTTTGCGTTATGCGTTATGCGTTATACGGTATGCGTTATGCGTTATACGTTATGCGTTATGCGTTATGCGATATGCGATATGCGTTATGCGTTATGCGTTATGCTTTATGCGTTGTGAGTTATTAGTTACACGTTATGCGTTATGCGTTATGCGTTATGCGTTAGGGGTTATGCGTTATGCGTTATGCGTTAGGCGTTATGCGTTATGCGTTATGCGTTATGCGTTAGGGGTTATGCGTTATGCGTTATGATTTATGCTTTATGCGTTATGCATTATGCGTTATGCGTTATGCGATATGCGTTATCCGTTATGCGTTATGCGTTATGCGTTATTCGTTATGAGTAATGAGTTATAAGTTATGCGTTATGCGTTATGCGTTATGCTTTATGCGTTATGCGTTATGCGTTATGCGTTATGCGTTATGCGTTATGCGTTATGCGTTATGCGTTATGCGTTATGCGTTATGCGTTTTGCGTTATGCGTTATGCGTTATGAATTGTGCGTTATACGTTTGCGTTATGCGTTATGCGTTATGCTTTATGCGTTATGCGTTATGCGTTATGCGTTATGCGTTATGCGATATGCTTTATGCGTTATGCGTTATGCGTTATGCGTTATGCGTTATGCGTTATGCGTTATGCGTTATGCGTTATGCGTTATGCGTTATGCGTTATGCATTATGCGTTATGCGTTATGCGTTATGCGCTATGCGTTATACGGTATGCGTTATGCGTTATGCGTTATGCGTTATGCGTTATGCGTTATGCGTTATGCGTTATGCGTTATGCGTTATGCGTTATGCGTTATGCGTTATGCGTTATGCGTTATGCTTTATGCGTTATGCGTCATGCGTTATGCTTTATGCGTTATGCGTTACTCCTTATGAGTTATGGGTTATAAGTTATGCGTAATGCGTTATGCGTTATGCGTTATGCATTATGCTTTATCCGTTATGCGTTATGCGTTATGCTTTATGCGTTATGCGTTATGAGTTATGAGTAATGAGTTATAAGATATGCGTTATGCGTTATTCGTTATGAGTAATGAGTTATAAGTTATGCGTTATGCGTTATGCTTTATGCGTTATGCGTTATGCTTTATGCGTTATGCGTTACTCCTTATGAGTTATGAGTTATAAGTTATGCGTAATGCGGTATGCGTTATACGTTATACGTTATGCGTTATGCGTTATGCGTTATGCGTTATGCGTTATGCGTTATGCATTATGCGTTATGCGTTATGCGTTATGCGTTAAGCGTTATGCGTTTTGCTGTATTCGTTATGCGTTGTGCATTATGAGTTATGCGTTATGTGTTATGCTTTATGCGTTATGCGTTATGCGTTACGCTTTATGCGTTATGCGTTATGCGTTATGCGTTATGCGTTATGCGTTATGCGTTATGCGTTATGCATTATGCGTTATGCGTTATGCGTTATGCGTTATGCGTTATGCGTTATGCGTTATGCGTTATGCGTTATGCGTTATGCGTTATGCTTTATGCGTTATGCGTTACTCCTTATGAGTTGTGAGTTATAAGTTATGCGTAATGCGTTATGCTTTATGCGTTATGCGTTATGCGTTATGCGTTATGCGTTATGCTTTATGCGTTATGCGTTACTCCTTATGAGTTGTGAGTTATAAGTTATACGTTATACGTTATGCGTTATGCGTTATGCGTTATGCGTTATGCGTTATGCGTTATGCATTATGCGTTATGCGTTATGCGTTATGCGTTAAGCGTTATGCGTTTTGCTGTATTCGTTATGCGTTGTGCATTATGAGTTATGCGTTATGTGTTATGCTTTATGCGTTATGCGTTATGCGTTACGCTTTATGCGTTATGCGTTATGCGTTATGCGTTATGCGTTATGCGTTATGCGTTATGCGTTATGCATTATGCGTTATGCGTTATGCGTTATGCGTTATGCGTTATGCGTTATGCGTTATGCGTTATGCGTTATGCGTTATGCGTTTTGCGTTATGCGTTATGCGTTATGCGTTGTGCGTTATACGTTTGCGTTATGCGTTATGCGTTATGCTTTATGCGTTATGCGTTATGCGTTATGCGTTATGCGTTATGCGTTATGCGTTATGCGATATGCGTTATGCGTTATGCGTTATGCGTTATGCGTTATGCGTTATGCGTTATGCATTATGCGTTATGCGTTATGCGTTATGCGTTATGCGTTATTCGTTATGAGTAATGAGTTATACGTTATGCGTTATGCGTTATGCTTTATGCATTATGCGTTATGCGTTATGCGTTATGCGTTATGCGTTATGCGTTATGCGTTATGCTTTATGCGTTATGCGTTACTCCTTATGAGTTATGAGTTTTAAGTTATGCGTAATGCGTTATGCGTTATGCGTTATGCTTTATGCGTTATGCGTTATGCGTTATGCGTTATGCGTGATCCGTTATGCGTTATGCGTTATGCGTTATGCGTTATGCGTTATGCGTTATGCGTTATGCGTTATGCGTTATGCGTTATGCGTTATGCGTTATGCGTTATGCGTTATGCTTTATGCGTTATGCGTTACTCCTTATGAGTTGTGAGTTATAAGTTATGCGTAATGCGTTATGCTTTATGCGTTATGCGTTATGCGTTATGCGTTATGCGTTATGCGTTATGCGTTATGCGTTATGCTTTATGCGTTATGCGTTATGCGTTATGCGTTATACGGTGTGCGTTATGCGTTATGCGTTATGCGTTATGTGTGATCCGTTATGCGTTATGCGTTATGCGTTTTGCGGTATTCGTTATGCGTTGTGCATTATGCGTTATGCGTTGTGCGTTATGGGTTATGATTTATGCGTTTTGCGATATGAGTTATACGTTATGCGTTATGCGTTATGCGTCATGCGTTATGCATTATGAGTTATGCGCCATGCGTTATGCGTTATGCGTTATGCGTTATGCGATATGCGTTGTGCGTTATGCGTTATGCGTTATGCGATATGCGTTGTGCGTTATGCGTTATGCGTTATGCGTTATGCGTTATGCGTTATGCGTTATGCGTTATGCGTTATGCGATATGCGTTGTGCGTTATGCGTTATGCGTTATGCGTTATGCGTTATGCGTTATGCGTTATGCGTTATGCGATATGCGTTGTGCGTTATGCGTTATGCGTTATGCGATATGCGTTATGCGGTACGCGTTATGCGTTATGCGTTATGCGTTATGCGTTATGCGTTATGCGTTACGCGTTATGCGTTATACGTTGTACGTTATGCGTTATGCGTTATGTTTTATGCGATATGCGTTATGCGTTATTCGTTATGCATTATGCGTTATGCGTTATGCGTTATGCGTTATACGGTATGCGTTATGCTCTATACGTTATGCGTTATGCGTTATGCGTGATCCGTTATGTGTTAGGCGATATACGTTTTGCGGTATTCGTTATGCGTTATGCGTTATGCGTTATCCGTTGTTCGTTATGCGTTATGCGTTGTGCGTTATACGTTTGCGTTATGCATTATGCGTTATGCGTTATACGGTATGCGTTATGCGTTATACGTTATGCGTTATGCGTTATGCGATAAGCGTTATGCGTTATGCGTTAAGCATTATGCTTTATGCGATATGCGTTATGAGTTACACGTTATGCGTTATTCGATATGCGTTATGCGTTATGCGTTATGCGTTATGCGTTATGCGTTATGCGTTATGCGATATGCGTTGTGCGTTATGCGTTATGCGTTATGCGTTATGCGTTATGCATTTTGAGTTATGCGCCATGCGTTATGCGTTATGCGTTATGCGTTATGCGATATGCGTTGTGCGTTATGCGTTATGCGTGATCCGTTATGCGTTAAGCATTATGCGTTTTGCTGTATTCGTTATGCGTTGTGCGTTATACGTTTGCGTTATGCGTTATGCGTTATGCGTTATGCACTTTGAGTTATGCGCCATGCGTTATGCGTTATGCGTTATGCGTTATGCGATATGCGTTGTGCGTTATGCGTTATGCGTGATCCGTTATGCGTTAAGCATTATGCGTTTTGCTGTATTCGTTATGCGTTGTGCGTTATACGTTTGCGTTATGCGTTATGCGTTATGCATTTTCAGTTATGCGCCATGCGTTATGCGTTATGCGTTATGCGTTATGCGTTATGTTTTATGCGATATGCGTTATGCGTTATTCGTTATGCATTATGCGTTGTGCGTTATGCGT
The DNA here is from genome assembly GCA_916610235.2 of Lasioglossum morio. NCBI lineage: Eukaryota > Metazoa > Arthropoda > Insecta > Hymenoptera > Halictidae > Lasioglossum > Lasioglossum morio. The sequence goes on from CAKAJA020000423.1 coordinate 1,986,289, forward strand.
TATGCGTTATACGGTATGCGTTATGCGTTATGCGTTATGCGTTATGCGTTATGCGTTATCCGTTATGCGTTATGCGTTATACGTTGTACGTTATGCGTTATGCGTTATGTTTTATGCGATATGCGTTATGCGTTATTCGTTATGCATTATGCGTTGTGCGTTATGCGTTATGCGTTATACGGTATGCGTTATGCGTTATGCGTTATGCGTTATACTCTATACGTTATGCGTTATGCGTTACGCGTGATCCGTTATGTGTTAGGCGATATGCGTTATGCGTGATCCGACATGCATTATGCGTTATGCGTTATGCGTTATTCGTTATGAGTAATGAGTTATAAGTTATGCGTTATGCGTTATGCTTTATGCATTATGCGTTATGCGTTATGCGTTATGCGTTATGCGTTATGCGTTATGCGTTATGCTTTATGCGTTATGCGTTACTCCTTATGAGTTATGAGTTATGCGTTATGCGTTATGCGTTATGCGTTATGCGTTATGCGTTTTGCGGTATTCGTTATGCGTTGTGCATTATGCGTTATGCGTTGTGCGTTATGGGTTATGATTTATGCGTTATGCGATATGAGTTATGCGTTAAGCGTTATGCGTTATGCGTTATGCGTTATGCGTTATGCGTTATGCGTTATGCGTTATGCGTTATGCGTTATGCGTTATGCGTTATGCGTTATGCGTTATGCGTTATGCGATATGCGTCATGCATCAAGCCTTATGCGATATGCGATATGCGTCATGCATCAAGCCTTATGCGTTATGGGTTATGCGTTAACGTTATGCGTTATGCGTTATGATTTATGCTTTATGCGTTATGCGTTATGCGTGATCCGACATGCGTTATGCATTTTGCGTTATGCGATATTCGTTATGAGTTATGAGTTATAAGTTATGCGTAATGCGTTATGCGTTATGCGTTATGCATTATGCTTTATCCGTTATGCTTTATGCGTTATGCTTTATGCGGTATGCGTTATGCGTTATGCGTTATGCGTTATGCGTTATGCGTTATGCGTTATGCGTTATTCGTTATGAGTAATGAGTTATAAGTTATGCGTTATGCGTAATGCGTTATGCGTTATGCGTTATGCGTTATGCTTTATGCGTTATGCGTTATGCGTTATGCTTTATGCGTTATTCGTTATGCGTTATGCGTTATGCGTTATGCGTTATGCGTTATGCGTTATGCGTTATGCGTGATCCGACATGCATTATGCATTTTGCGTTATGCGTTATTCGTTATGAGTTATGAGTTATAAGTTATGCGTAATGCGTTATGCGTTATGCGTTATGCATTATGCTTTATCCGTTATGCGTTATGCGTTATGCTTTATGCGTTATGCGTTATGCGTTATGCGTTATGCCTTATGCGTTATGCGTTATTCGTTATGAGTAATGAGTTATAAGTTATGCGTTATGCGTTATGCTTCATGCGTTATGCGTTATGCGTTATGCGTTATGCGTTATGCGTTATGCGTTATGCGTTATGCGCTATGCGTTATACGGTATGCGTTATGCGTTATGCGTTATGCGTTATGCGTTATGCGTTATGCGTTATGCGTTATGCGTTATGCGTTATGCGTTATGCGTTATGCGTTATGCGTTATGCTTTATGCGTTATGCGTCATGCGTTATGCTTTATGCGTTATGCGTTACTCCTTATGAGTTATGGATTATAAGTTATGCGTAATGCGTTATGCGTTATGCGTTATGCATTATGCTTTATCCGTTATGCGTTATGCGTTATGCTTTATGCGTTATGCGTTATGCGTTATGAGTAATGAGTTATAAGTTATGCGTTATGCGTTATTCGTTATGAGTAATGAGTTATAAGTTATGCGTTATGCGTTATGCTTTATGCGTTATGCGTTATGCGTTATGCTTTATGCGTTATGCGTTACTCCTTATGAGTTATGAGTTATAAGTTATGCGTAATGCGGTATGCGTTATACGTTATTCGTTATGAGTAATGAGTTATAAGTTATGCGTTATGCGTTATTCGTTATGAGTAATGAGTTATAAGTTATGCGTTATGCGTTATGCTTCATGCGTTATGCGTTATGCTTTATGCGTTATGCGTTACTCCTTATGAGTTATGGGTTATAAGTTATGCGTAATGCGTTATGAGTTATGCGTTATGCGTTATGCGTTATGCGTTATGCGTTATGCGTTATGCGTTAAGCGTTATGCGTTTTGCTGTATTCGTTATGCGTTGTGCATTATGAGTTATGCGTTATGTGTTATGCTTTATGCGTTATGCGTTATGCGTTACGCTTTATGCGTTATGCATTATGCGTTATGCGTTATGCGTTATGCATTATGCGTTATGCGTTATGCGTGATCCGTTATGCGTTAAGCGTTATGCGTTTTGCTGTATTCGTAATGCGTTGTGCATTATGTGTTATGCGTTATGTGTTATGCGTTATGCGTTATGCGTTATACGTTATGCGTTATGCGTTATGCGTGATCCGTTATGTGTTAGGCGATATACGTTTTGCGGTATTCGTTATGCGTTATGCGTTATGCGTTATGCGTTATCCGTTGTTCGTTATGCGTTATGCGTTGTGCGTTATACGTTTGCGTTATGCGTTATGCGTTATACGGTATGCGTTATGCGTTATACGTTATGCGTTATGCGTTATGCGATATGCGATATGCGTTATGCGTTATGCGTTATGCTTTATGCGTTGTGAGTTATTAGTTACACGTTATGCGTTATGCGTTATGCGTTATGCGTTAGGGGTTATGCGTTATGCGTTATGCGTTAGGCGTTATGCGTTATGCGTTATGCGTTATGCGTTAGGGGTTATGCGTTATGCGTTATGATTTATGCTTTATGCGTTATGCATTATGCGTTATGCGTTATGCGATATGCGTTATCCGTTATGCGTTATGCGTTATGCGTTATTCGTTATGAGTAATGAGTTATAAGTTATGCGTTATGCGTTATGCGTTATGCTTTATGCGTTATGCGTTATGCGTTATGCGTTATGCGTTATGCGTTATGCGTTATGCGTTATGCGATATGCGTTATGCGTTTTGCGTTATGCGTTATGCGTTATGAATTGTGCGTTATACGTTTGCGTTATGCGTTATGCGTTATGCTTTATGCGTTATGCGTTATGCGTTATGCGTTATGCGTTATGCGATAGGCTTTATGCGTTATGCGTTATGCGTTATGCGTTATGCGTTATGCGTTATGCGTTATGCGTTATGCGTTATGCGTTATGCGTTATGCGTTATGCGTTATGCATTATGCGTTATGCGTTATGCGTTATGCGCTATGCGTTATACGGTATGCGTTATGCGTTATGCGTTATGCGTTATGCGTTATGCGTTATGCGTTATGCGTTATGCGTTATGCGTTATGCGTTATGCGTTATGCGTTATGCGTTATGCTTTATGCGTTATGCGTCATGCGTTATGCTTTATGCGTTATGCGTTACTCCTTATGAGTTATGGGTTATAAGTTATGCGTAATGCGTTATGCGTTATGCGTTATGCATTATGCTTTATCCGTTATGCGTTATGCGTTATGCTTTATGCGTTATCCGTTATGAGTTATGAGTAATGAGTTATAAGATATGCGTTATGCGTTATTCGTTATGAGTAATGAGTTATAAGTTATGCGTTATGCGTTATGCTTTATGCGTTATGCGTTATGCTTTATGCGTTATGCGTTACTCCTTATGAGTTATGAGTTATAAGTTATGCGTAATGCGGTATGCGTTATACGTTATACGTTATGCGTTATGCGTTATGCGTTATGCGTTATGCGTTATGCATTATGCGTTATGCGTTATGCGTTATGCGTTAAGCGTTATGCGTTTTGCTGTATTCGTTATGCGTTGTGCATTATGAGTTATGCGTTATGTGTTATGCTTTATGCGTTATGCGTTATGCGTTACGCTTTATGCGTTATGCGTTATGCGTTATGCGTTATGCGTTATGCGTTATGCGTTATGCGTTATGCATTATGCGTTATGCGTTATGCGTTATGCGTTATGCGTTATGCGTTATGCGTTATGCGTTATGCGTTATGCGTTATGCGTTTTGCGTTATGCGTTATGCGTTATGCGTTGTGCGTTATACGTTTGCGTTATGCGTTATGCGTTATGCTTTATGCGTTATGCGTTATGCGTTATGCGTTATGCGTTATGCGTTATGCGTTATGCGATATGCGTTATGCGTTATGCGTTATGCGTTATGCGTTATGCGTTATGCGTTATGCATTATGCGTTATGCGTTATGCGTTATGCGTTATGCGTTATTCGTTATGAGTAATGAGTTATACGTTATGCGTTATGCGTTATGCTTTATGCGTTATGCGTTATGCGTTATGCGTTATGCGTTATGCGTTATGCGTTATGCGTTATGCTTTATGCGTTATGCGTTACTCCTTATGAGTTATGAGTTTTAAGTTATGCGTAATGCGTTATGCGTTATGCGTTATGCTTTATGCGTTATGCGTTATGCGTTATGCGTTATGCGTGATCCGTTATGCGTTATGCGTTATGCGTTATGCGTTATGCGTTATGCGTTATGCGTTATGCGTTATGCGTTATGCGTTATGCGTTATGCGTTATGCTTTATGCGTTATGCGTTACTCCTTATGAGTTGTGAGTTATAAGTTATGCGTAATGCGTTATGCTTTATGCGTTATGCGTTATGCGTTATGCGTTATGCGTTATGCGTTATGCGTTATGCGTTATGCTTTATGCGTTATGCGTTATGCGTTATGCGTTATAGGGTGTGCGTTATGCGTTATGCGTTATGCGTTATGTGTGATCCGTTATGCGTTATGCGTTATGCGTTTTGCGGTATTCGTTATGCGTTGTGCATTATGCGTTATGCGTTGTGCGTTATGGGTTATGATTTATGCGTTTTGCGATATGAGTTATACGTTATGCGTTATGCGTTATGCGTCATGCGTTATGCATTATGAGTTATGCGCCATGCGTTATGCGTTATGCGTTATGCGTTATGCGATATGCGTTGTGCGTTATGCGTTATGCGTTATGCGATATGCGTTGTGCGTTATGCGTTATGCGTTATGCGTTATGCGTTATGCGTTATGCGTTATGCGTTATGCGTTATGCGATATGCGTTGTGCGTTATGCGTTATGCGTTATGCGTTATGCGTTATGCGTTATGCGTTATGCGTTATGCGATATGCGTTGTGCGTTATGCGTTATGCGTTATGCGATATGCGTTATGCGGTACGCGTTATGCGTTATGCGTTATGCGTTATGCGTTATGCGTTATGCGTTACGCGTTATGCGTTATACGTTGTACGTTATGCGTTATGCGTTATGTTTTATGCGATATGCGTTATGCGTTATTCGTTATGCATTATGCGTTATGCGTTATGCGTTATGCGTTATACGGTATGCGTTATGCTCTATACGTTATGCGTTATGCGTTATGCGTGATCCGTTATGTGTTAGGCGATATACGTTTTGCGGTATTCGTTATGCGTTATGCGTTATGCGTTATCCGTTGTTCGTTATGCGTTATGCGTTGTGCGTTATACGTTTGCGTTATGCATTATGCGTTATGCGTTATACGGTATGCGTTATGCGTTATACGTTATGCGTTATGCGTTATGCGATAAGCGTTATGCGTTATGCGTTAAGCATTATGCTTTATGCGATATGCGTTATGAGTTACACGTTATGCGTTATTCGATATGCGTTATGCGTTATGCGTTATGCGTTATGCGTTATGCGTTATGCGTTATGCGATATGCGTTGTGCGTTATGCGTTATGCGTTATGCGTTATGCGTTATGCATTTTGAGTTATGCGCCATGCGTTATGCGTTATGCGTTATGCGTTATGCGATATGCGTTGTGCGTTATGCGTTATGCGTGATCCGTTATGCGTTAAGCATTATGCGTTTTGCTGTATTCGTTATGCGTTGTGCGTTATACGTTTGCGTTATGCGTTATGCGTTATGCGTTATGCACTTTGAGTTATGCGCCATGCGTTATGCGTTATGCGTTATGCGTTATGCGATATGCGTTGTGCGTTATGCATTATGCGTTATGCGTTATGCGATATGCGTTGTGCGTTATGCGTTATGCGTTATGCGTTATGCGTTATGCGTTATGCGATATGCGTTGTGCGTTATGCGTTATGCGTTATGCGTTATGCGTTATGCGTTATGCGTTATGCGATATGCGTTGTGCGTTATGCGTTTTGCGTTATGCGTTATGCGTTATGCGTTATGCGTTATGCGTTATGCGTTATGGGTTATGCGTTATGTGTTATGCGATATGCGTTATGCGTTATGCGTCATGCGTTATGCGTTATGCGTTATGCGTTATGCGTTATGCGTTATGCGTTATGCGTTATGCGATATGCGTTGTGCGTTATGCGTTTTGCGTTATGCGTTATGCGTTATGCGTTATGCGTTATGCGTTATGGGTTATGCGTTATGTGTTATGCGATATGCGTTATGCGTTATGCGTCATGCGTTATGCGTTATGCGTTATGCGTTATGCGTTATGCGTTATGCGTTATGCGTTATGCGTTATACGTTGTACGTTATGCGTTATGCGTTATGTTTTATGCGATATGCGTTATGCGTTATTCGTTATGCATTATGCGTTATGCGTTATGCGTTATGCGTTATACGGTATGCGTTATGCGTTATGCGTTATGCGTTATGCTCTATACGTTATGCGTTATGCGTTATGCGTGATCCGTTATGTGTTAGGCGATATACGTTTTGCGGTATTCGTTATGCGTTATGCGTTATGCGTTATCCGTTGTTCGTTATGCGTTATGCGTTGTGCGTTATACGTTTGCGTTATGCATTATGCGTTATGCGTTATACGGTATGCGTTATGCGTTATACGTTATGCGTTATGCGTTATGCGATAAGCATTATGCGTTATGCGTTAAGCATTATGCTTTATGCGTTATGCGTTATGAGTTACACGTTATGCGTTATTCGATATGCGTTATGCGTTATGCGTTATGCGTTATGCGTTATGCGTGACCCGTTATGCGTTAAGCATTATGCGTTTTGCTGTATTCGTTATGCGTTGTGCGTTATACGTTTGCGTTATGCGTTATGCGTTATGCGTTATGCGTTATGCATTTTGAGTTATGCGTTATGCGTTATGCGATATGCGTTGTGCGTTATGCGTTATGCGTTATGCGTTATGCGTTATGCGTTATAGTATATGCGTTATGCGTTATGCATTTTTAGTTATGCGCCATGCGTTATGCGTTATGCGTTATGCGTTATGCGTTATGCGATATGCGTTGTGCGTTATGCGTTATGCGTGATCCGTTATGCGTTAAGCATTATGCGTTTTGCGTTATGCGATATGCGTTGTGCGTTATGCGTTATGCGTTATGAGTTACACGTTATGCGTTATTCGATATGCGTTATGCGTTATGCGTTATGCGTTATGCGTGACCCGTTATGCGTTAAGCATTATGCGTTTTGCTGTATTCGTTATGCGTTGTGCGTTATACGTTTGCGTTATGCGTTATGCGTTATGCGTTATGCGTTATGCATTTTGAGTTATGCGTTATGCGTTATGCGATATGCGTTGTGCGTTATGCGTTATGCGTTATGCGTTATGCGTTATGCGTTATGCGTTATGCGTTATGCGTTATGCGTTATGCGTTATGCATTTTGAGTTATGCGCCATGCGTTATGCGTTATGCGTTATGCGTTATGCGATATGCGTTGTGCGTTATGCGTTATGCGTGATCCGTTATGCGTTAAGCATTATGCGTTTTGCTGTATTCGTTATGCGTTGTGCGTTATACGTTTGCGTTTTGCGTTATGCGTTATGCGTTATGCATTTTGAGTTATGCGCCATGCGTTATGCGTTATGCGTTATGCGTTATGCGATATGCGTTGTGCGTTATGCGTTATGCGTGATCCGTTATGCGTTATGCATTATGCGTTTTGCTGTATTCGTTATGCGTTGTGCGTTATACGTTTGCGTTATGCGTTATGCGTTATGCGTTATGCGATATGCGTTGTGCGTTATGCGTTATGCGTGATCCGTTATGCGTTAAGCATTATGCGTTTTGCGTTATGCGATATGCGTTGTGCGTTATGCGTTATGCGTTATGCGTTATGCGTTATGCGTTATGCGTTATGCGTTATGCGTTATGCGTTATGCGATATGCGTTGTGCGTTATGCGTTATGCGTTATGCGTTATGCGTTATGCGTTATGCGTTAGGCGTTATGCGTTATGCGTTATGCGATATGCGTTGTGCGTTATGCGTTTTGCGTTATGCGTTATGCGTTATGCGTTATGCGTTATGCGTTATGCGTTATGGGTTATGCGTTATGTGTTATGCGATATGCGTTATGCGTTATGCGTCATGCGTTATGCGTTATGCGTTATGCGTTATGCGTTATGCGTTATGCGTTATGCGTTATACGTTGTACGTTATGCGTTATGCGTTATGTTTTATGCGATATGCGTTATGCGTTATTCGTTATGCATTATGCGTTATGCGTTATGCGTTATGCGTTATACGGTATGCGTTATGCGTTATGCGTTATGCGTTATGCTCTATACGTTATGCGTTATGCGTTATGCGTGATCCGTTATGTGTTAGGCGATATACGTTTTGCGGTATTCGTTATGCGTTATGCGTTATGCGTTATCCGTTGTTCGTTATGCGTTATGCGTTGTGCGTTATACGTTTGCGTTATGCATTATGCGTTATGCGTTATACGGTATGCGTTATGCGTTATACGTGATGCGTTATGCGTTATGCGATAAGCATTATGCGTTATGCGTTAAGCATTATGCTTTATGCGTTATGCGTTATGAGTTACACGTTATGCGTTATTCGATATGCGTTATGCGTTATGCGTTATGCGTTATGCGTTATGCGTGACCCGATATGCGTTAAGCATTATGCGTTTTGCTGTATTCGTTATGCGTTGTGCGTTATACGTTTGCGTTATGCGTTATGCGTTATGTGTTATGCATTTTGAGTTATGCGTTATGCGTTATGCGATATGCGTTGTGCGTTATGCGTTATGCGTTATGCGTTATGCGTTATGCGTTATGCGTTATGCGTTATGCGTTATGCGTTATGCGTTATGCGTTATGCGTTATGCGTTATGCGTTATGCATTTTGAGTTATGCGCCATGCGTTATGCGTTATGCGTTATGCGTTATGCGATATGCGTTGTGCGTTATGCGTTATGCGTGATCCGTTATGCGTTAAGCATTATGCGTTTTGCTGTATTCGTTATGCGTTGTGCGTTATACGTTTGCGTTATGCGTTATGCGTTATGCGTTATGCATTTTCAGTTATGCGCCATGCGTTATGCGTTATGCGTTATGCGTTATGCGATATGCGTTGTGCGTTATGCGTTATGCGTTATGCGTTATGCGTTATGCGTTATGCATTTTGAGTTATGCGCCATGCGTTATGCGTTATGCGTTATGCGATATGCGTTGTGCGTTATGCGTTATGCGTTATGCGATATGCGTTGTGCGTTATGCGTTATGCGTTATGCGTTATGCGTTATGCGTTATGCGATATGCGTTATGCGTTATGCGTTATGAATTTTGAGTTATGCGCCATGCGTTATGCGTTATGCGTTATGCGTTATGCGATATGCGTTGTGCGTTATGCGTTATGCGTGATCCGTTATGCGTTAAGCATTATGCGTTTTGCTGTATTCGTTATGCGTTGTGCGTTATACGTTTGCGTTATGCGTTATGCGTTATGCGTTATGCATTTTCAGTTATGCGCCATGCGTTATGCGTTATGCGTTATGCGTTATGCGATATGCGTTGTGCGTTATGCGTTATGCGTTATGCGTTATGCGTTATGCGTTATGCGTTATGCATTTTGAGTTATGCGCCATGCGTTATGCGTTATGCGTTATGCGATATGCGTTGTGCGTTATGCGTTATGCGATATGCGTTGTGCGTTATGCGTTATGCGTTATGCGTTATGCGTTATGCGTTATGCGATATGCGTTATGCGTTATGCGTTATGCATTTAGAGTTATGCGCCATGCGTTATGCGTTATGCGTTATGCGTTATGCGATATGCGTTGTGCGTTATGCGTTATGCGTTATGCCTTATGCGTTATGCGTTATGCGTTATGCGTTATGCATTATGCTTTATGCGTTATGCGTTATGAGTCACACGTTATGCGTTATTCGATATGCGTTATGCGTTATGCGTTATGCGTTATGCGTTATGCGTTATGCGTTATGCGATATGCGTTGTGCGTTATGCGTTATGCGTTATGCGTTATGCGTTATGCGATATGCGTTGTGCGTTATGCGTTATGCGTTATGCGTTATGCGTTATGCGTTATGCGTTATGCGATATGCGTTGTGCGTTATGCGTTTTGCGTTATGCGTTATGCGTTATGCGTTATGCGTTATGCGTTATGGGTTATGCGTTATGCGTTATGCGTTATGCGATATGCGTTGTGCGTTATGCGTTATGCGTTTTGCGTTATGCGTTATGCGTTATGCGTTATGCGTTATGCGTTATGCATTTTGAGTTATGCGCCATGCGTTATGCGTTATGCGTTATGCGTTATGCGTTATGCGATATGCGTTGTGCGTTATGCGTTATGCGTTTGCGTTATGCGTTATGCGTTATGCGTTATGCATTATGCTTTATGCGTTATGCGTTATGAGTCACACGTTATGCGTTATTCGATATGCGTTATGCGTTATGCGTTATGCGTTATGCGTTATGCGTTATGCGATATGCGTTGTGCGTTATGCGATATGCGTTATGCGTTATGCGTTATGCGTTATGCGATATGCGTTGTGCGTTATGCGTTATGCGTTATGCGTTATGCGTTATGCGTTATGCGGTACGCGTTATGCGTTGTGCGTTATGCGTTATGCGTTATGCGTTATGCGTTATGCGTTATGCGTTATGCGTTATGCGATATGCGTTGTGCGTTATGCGTTATGCGTTATGCGTTATGCGTTATGCGTTATGCGGTACGCGTTATGCGTTATGCGTTATGCGTTATGCGTTATGCGTTATGCGTTATGCGTTATACGTTGTACGTTATGCGTTATGCGTTATGTTTTATGCGATATGCGTTATGCGTTATTCGTTATGCATTATGCGTTATGCGTTATGCGTTATGCGTTATACGGTATGCGTTATGCGTTATGCGTTATGCGTTATGCGTTATGCGATAAGCGTTATGCGTTATGCGTTAAGCATTATGCTTTATGCGTTATGCGTTATGAGTTACACGTTATGCGTTATTCGATATGCGTTATGCGTTGTTCGTTATGCGTTATGCGTTGTGCGTTATACGTTTGCGTTATGCATTATGCGTTATGCGTTATACGGTATGCGTTATGCGTTATACGTTATGCGTTATGCGTTATGCGATAAGCGTTATGCGTTATGCGTTAAGCATTATGCTTTATGCGTTATGCGTTATGAGTTACACGTTATGCGTTATTCGATATGCGTTATGCGTTATGCGTTATGCGTTATGCGTTATGCGTTATGCGTTATGCGATATGCGTTGTGCGTTATGCGTTATGCGTTATGCGTTATGCGTTATGCGTTATGCGGTACGCGTTATGCGTTATGCGTTATGCGTTATGCGTTATGCGTTATGCGTTATGCGTTATACGTTGTACGTTATGCGTTATGCGTTATGTTTTATGCGATATGCGTTATGCGTTATTCGTTATGCATTATGCGTTATGCGTTATGCGTTATGCGTTATACGGTATGCGTTATGCGTTATACGTTATGCGTTATGCGTTATGCGATAAGCGTTATGCGTTATGCGTTAAGCATTATGCTTTATGCGTTATGCGTTATGAGTTACACGTTATGCGTTATTCGATATGCGTTATGCGTTATGCGTTATGCGTTATGCGTTATGCGTTATGCGTTATGCGTTATGCGTTATGCATTTTGAGTTATGCGCCATGCGTTATGCGTTATGCGTTATGCGATATGCGTTGGGCATTATGCGTTATGCGTGATCCGTTATGCGTTAAGCATTATGCGTTTTGCTGTATTCGTTATGCGTTGTGCGTTATACGTTTGCGTTATGCGTTATGCGTTATGCGTTATGCATTTTGAGTTATGCGCCATGCGTTATGCGTTATGCGTTATGCGTTATGCGATATGCGTTGTGCGTTATGCGTTATGCGTGATCCGTTATGCGTTAAGCATTATGCGTTTTGCTGTATTCGTTATGCGTTGTGCGTTATACGTTTGCGTTATGCGTTATGCGTTATGCAGTTTCAGTTATGCGCCATGCGTTATGCGTTATGCGTTATGCGTTATGCGTTATGCGTTATGCGATATGCGTTATGCGTTATGCGTTATGCATTTTGAGTTATGCGCCATGCGTTATGCGTTATGCGTTATGCGTTATGCGATATGCGTTGTGCGTTATGCGTTATGCGTTATGCGTTATGCGTTATGCGATATGCGTTGTGCGTTATGCGTTATGCGTTATGCGTTATGCGTTATGCGTTATGCGTTATGCATTATGCGTTATGCGTTATGCGTTATGCGTTGTGCGTTATGCGTTATGCGTTATGCGTTATGCGTTATACGTTATGCGTTATGCGTTATGCGTTATGCGTTATGCGTTATGCGTTATGCGTTATGCGATATGCGTTGTGCGTTATGCGTTTTGCGTTATGCGTTATGCGTTATGCGTTATGCGTTATGCGTTATGCATTATGGGTTATGCGTTATGTGTTATGCGATATGCGTTATGCGTTATGCGTCATGCGTTATGCGTTATGCGTTATGCGTTATGCGTTATGCGTTATGCGTTATACGTTGTGCGTTATGCGTTATGCGTTATGCGTTATGCGTTATGCGTTATGCGTTATGCGTTATGCGTTATGCGTTATGCGTTATGCGTTATGCGATATGCGTTGTGCGTTATGCGTTTTGCGTTATGCGTTATGCGTTATGCGTTATGCGTTTTGCGTTATGCGTTATGCGTTATGCGTTATGGGTTATGCGTTATGTGTTATGCGATATGCGTTATGCGTTATGAGTCATGCGTTATGCGTTATGCGTTATGCGTTATGCGTTATGCGTTATGCGTTATACGTTGTACGTTATGCGTTATGCGTTATGTTTTATGCGATATGCGTTATGCGTTATTCGTTATGCATTATGCGTTATGCGTTATGCGTTATGCGTTATACGGTATGCGTTATGCGTTATGCGTTACGCGTTATGCGTTATGCTCTATACGTTATGCGTTATGCGTTATACGTGATCCGTTATATGTTAGGCGATATACGTTTTGCGGTATTCGTTATGCGTTATGCGTTATGCGTTATCCGTTGTTCGTTATGCGTTATGCGTTGTGCGTTATACGTTTGCGTTATGCATTATGCCTTATGCGTTATGCGTTAAGCATTATGCTTTATGCGTTATGTGTTATGCGTTATGCGTTATGCGTTATGCGTTATGCGTGACCCGTTATGCGTTAAGCATAAATGCGTTTTGCTGTATTCGTTATGCGTTGTGCGTTATACGTTTGCGTTATGCATTATGCGTTATGCGTTATACGGTATGCGTTATGCGTTATACGTTATGCGTTATGCGTTATGCGATAAGCGTTATGCGTTATGCGTTAAGCATTATGCTTTATGCGTTATGCGTTATGAGTTACACGTTATGCGTTATTCGATATGCGTTATGCGTTATGCGTTATGCGTTATGCGTTATGCGTTATGCGTGACCCGTTATGCGTTTTGCTGTATTCGTTATGCGTTGTGCGTTATACGTTTGCGTTATGCGTTATGCGTTATGCGTTATGCGTTATGCATTTTGAGTTATGCGTTATGCGTTATGCGATATGCGTTGTGCGTTATGCGTTATGCGTTATGCGTTATGCGTTATGCGTTATGCGTTATGCGTTATGCGTTATGCGTTATGCGTTATGCGTTATGCATTTTGAGTTATGCGCCATGCGTTATGCGTTATGCGTTATGCGTTATGCGATATGCGTTGTGCGTTATGCGTTATGCGTGATCCGTTATGCGTTATGCATTATGCGTTTTGCTGTATTCGTTATGCGTTGTGCGTTATACGTTTGCGTTATGCGATATGCGTTGTGCGTTATGCGTTATGCGTTATGCGTTATGCGTTATGCGTTATGCGTTATGCGTTATGCGTTATGCGTTATGCGATATGCGTTGTGCGTTATGCGTTATGCGTTATGCGATATGCGTTGTGCGTTATGCGTTATGCGTTATGCGTTATGCGTTATGCGATATGCGTTATGCGTTATGCGTTATGCATTTTGAGTTATGCGCCATGCGTTATGCGTTATGCGTTATGCGTTATGCGTTATGCGTTATGCGTTATGCGTTATGCGTTATGCATTATGCTTTAAGCGTTATGCGTTATGAGTCACACGTTATGCGTTATAAGATATGCGTTATGCGTTATGCGTTATGCGTTATGCGTTATGCGTTATGCGTTATGCGTTATGCGTTATGCATTATGCTTTATGCGTTATGCGTTATTCGATATGCGTTATGCGTTATGCGTTATGCGTTATGCGTTATGCGATATGCGTTGTGCGTTATGCGTTATGCGTTATGCGTTATGCGTTAAGCATTATGCGTTTTGCTGTATTCGTTATGCGTTGTGCGTTATACGTTTGCGTTATGCGTTATGCGTTATGCGTTATGCATTTTCAGTTATGCGCCATGCGTTATGCGTTATGCGTTATGCGTTATGCGTTATGCGTTATGCGTTATGCGTTATGCGTTATGCGTTATGCGTTATGCGTTATGCGATATGCGTTGTGCGTTATGCGTTTTGCGTTATGCGTTATGCGTTATGCGTTATGCGTTATGCGTTATGGGTTATGCGTTATGTGTTATGCGATATGCGTTATGCGTTATGCGTCATGCGTTATGCGTTATGCGTTATGCGTTATGCGTTATGCGTTATGCGTTATACGTTGTGCGTTATGCGTTATGCGTTATGCGTTATGCGTTATGCGTTATGCGTTATGCGTTATGCGTTATGCGTTATGCGTTATGCGTTATGCGATATGCGTTGTGCGTTATGCGTTTTGCGTTATGCGTTATGCGTTATGCGTTATGCGTTTTGCGTTATGCGTTATGCGTTATGCGTTATGGGTTATGCGTTATGTGTTATGCGATATGCGTTATGCGTTATGAGTCATGCGTTATGCGTTATGCGTTATGCGTTATGCGTTATGCGTTATGCGTTATACGTTGTACGTTATGCGTTATGCGTTATGTTTTATGCGATATGCGTTATGCGTTATTCGTTATGCTTTATGCGTTATGCGTTATGCGTTATGCGTTATACGGTATGCGTTATGCGTTATGCGTTACGCGTTATGCGTTATGCTCTATACGTTATGCGTTATGCGTTATACGTGATCCGTTATATGTTAGGCGATATACGTTTTGCGGTATTCGTTATGCGTTATGCGTTATGCGTTATCCGTTGTTCGTTATGCGTTATGCGTTGTGCGTTATACGTTTGCGTTATGCATTATGCCTTATGCGTTATACGGTATGCGTTATGCGTTATACGTTATGCGTTATGCGATAAGCATTATGCGTTATGCGTTAAGCATTATGCTTTATGCGTTATGCGTTATGCGTTATGCGTTATGCGTTATGCGTTATGCGTTATGCGTGACCCGTTATGCGTTAAGCATAAATGCGTTTTGCTGTATTCGTTATGCGTTGTGCGTTATACGTTTGCGTTATGCATTATGCGTTATGCGTTATACGGTATGCGTTATGCGTTATACGTTATGCGTTATGCGTTATGCGATAAGCGTTATGCGTTATGCGTTAAGCATTATGCTTTATGCGTTATGCGTTATGAGTTACACGTTATGCGTTATTCGATATGCGTTATGCGTTATGCGTTATGCGTTATGCGTTATGCGTTATGCGTGACCCGTTATGCGTTTTGCTGTATTCGTTATGCGTTGTGCGTTATACGTTTGCGTTATGCGTTATGCGTTATGCGTTATGCATTTTGAGTTATGCGTTATGCGTTATGCGATATGCGTTGTGCGTTATGCGTTATGCGTTATGCGTTATGCGTTATGCGTTATGCGTAATGCGTTATGCGTTATGCGTTATGCGTTATGCGTTATGCGTTATGCGTTATGCATTTTGAGTTATGCGCCATGCGTTATGCGTTATGCGTTATGCGTTATGCGATATGCGTTGTGCGTTATGCGTTATGCGTGATCCGTTATGCGTTAAGCATTATGCGTTTTGCTGTATTCGTTATGCGTTGTGCGTTATACGTTTGCGTTATGCGATATGCGTTGTGCGTTATGCGTTATGCGTTATGCGTTATGCGTTATGCGTTATGCGTTATGCGTTATGCGTTATGCGTTATGCGTTATGCGTTATGCGTTATGCGTTATGCGTGACCCGTTATGCGTTAAGCATAAATGCGTTTTGCTGTATTCGTTATGCGTTGTGCGTTATACGTTTGCGTTATGCATTATGCGTTATGCGTTATGCGTTATGCGTAACCCGTTATGCGTTAAGCATTATGCGTTTTGCTGTATTCGTTATGCGTTGTGCGTTATACGTTTGCGTTATGCGTTATGCGTTATGCGTTATGCGTTATGCATTTTGAGTTATGCGTTATGCGTTATGCGATATGCGTTGTGCGTTATGCGTTATGCGTTATGCGTTATGCGTTATGCGTTATGCGTTATGCGTTATGCGTTATGCGTTATGCGTTATGCGTTATGCGTTATGCGTTATGCGTTATGCGATATGCGTTGTGCGTTATGCGTTATGCGTTATGCGATATGCGCTGTGCGTTATGCGTTATGCGTTATGCGTTATGCGATATGCGTTATGCGTTATGCGTTATGCATTTTGAGTTATGCGCCATGCGTTATGCGTTATGCGTTATGCGTTATGCGATATGCGTTGTGCGTTATGCGTAATGCGTTATGCGTTATGCGTTATGCGTTATGCGTTATGCGTTATGCATTATGCTTTAAGCGTTATGCGTTATGAGTCACACGTTATGCGTTATAAGATATGCGTTATGCGTTATGCGTTATGCGTTATGCGTTATGCGTTATGCGTTATGCGTTATGCGTTATGCGTTATGCGTTATGCGTTATGCATTATGCTTTATGCGTTATGCGTTATGAGTCACACGTTATGCGTTATTCGATATGCGTTATGCGTTATGCGTTATGCGTTATGCGTTATGCGATATGCGTTGTGCGTTATGCGTTATGCTTTATGCGTTATGCGTTATGCGATATGCGTTGTGCGTTATGCGTTATGCGTTATGCGATATGCGTTATGCGTTATGCGTCATGCGTTATGCGTTATGCGTTATGCGTTATGCGTTATGCGTTATGCGTTATGCGTTATACGTTGTACGTTATGCGTTATGCGTTATGTTTTATGCGATATGCGTTATGCGTTATTCGTTATGCATTATGCGTTATGCGTTATGCGTTATGCGTTATACGGTATGCGTTATGCGTTATGCGTTACGCGTTATGCGTTATGCTCTATACGTTATGCGTTATGCGTTATGCGTGATCCGTTATGTGTTAGGCGATATACGTTTTGCGGTATTCGTTATGCGTTATGCGTTATGCGTTATCCGTTGTTCGTTATGCGTTATGCGTTGTGCGTTATACGTTTGCGTTATGCATTATGCGTTATGCGTTATACGGTATGCGTTATGCGGTATACGTTATGCGTTATGCGTTATGCGATAAGCGTTATGCGTTATGCGTTAAGCATTATGCTTTATGCGTTATGCGTTATGAGTTACACGTTATGCGTTATTCGATATGCGTTATGCGTTATGCGTTATGCGTTATGCGTTATGCGTTATGCGTGACCCGTTATGCGTTAAGCATTATGCGTTTTGCTGTATTCGTTATGCGTTGTGCGTTATACGTTTGCGTTATGCGTTATGCGTTATGCGTTATGCGTTATACGTTGTACGTTATGCGTTATGCGTTATGTTTTATGCGATATGCGTTATGCGTTATTCGTTATGCATTATGCGTTATGCGTTATGCGTTATGCGTTATATGGTATGCGTTATGCGTTATGCGTTACGCGTTATGCGTTATGCTCTATACGTTATGCGTTATGCGTTATGCGTGATCCGTTATGTGTTAGGCGATATACGTTTTGCGGTATTCGTTATGCGTTATGCGTTATGCGTTATCCGTTGTTCGTTATGCGTTATGCGTTGTGCGTTATACGTTTGCGTTATGCATTATGCGTTATGCGTTATACGGTATGCGTTATGCGGTATACGTTATGCGTTATGCGTTATGCGATAAGCGTTATGCGATATGCGTTGTGCGTTATGCGTTATGCGTGATCCGTTATGCGTTAAGCATTATGCGTTTTGCTGTATTCGTTATGCGTTGTGCGTTATACGTTTGCGTTATGCGTTATGCGTTATGCGTTATGCATTTTGAGTTATGCGCCATGCGTTATGCGTTATGCGTTATGCGATATGCGTTGTGCGTTATGCGTTATGCGTGATCCGTTATGCGTTAAGCATTATGCGTTTTGCTGTATTCGTTATGCGTTATGCGTTATGCATTATGCTTTAAGCGTTATGCGTTATGAGTCACACGTTATGCGTTATAAGATATGCGTTATGCGTTATGCGTTATGCGTTATGCGTTATGCGATATGCGTTGTGCGTTATGCGTTATGCGTTATGCGTTATGCGTTATGCGTTATGCGATATGCGTTGTGCGTTATGCGTTATGCGTTATGCGTTATGCGTTATGCGTTATGCGTTATGCGTTATGCGTTATGCGATATGCGTTGTGCGTTATGCGTTTTGCGTTATGCGTTATGCGTTATGCGTTATGCGTTATGCGTTATGCGTTATGCGTTATGGGTTATGCGTTATGTGTTATGCGATATGCGTTATGCGTTATGCGTCATGCGTTATGCGTTATGCGTTATGCGTTATGCGTTATGCGTTATGCGTTATGCGTTATACGTTGTACGTTATGCGTTATGCGTTATGTTTTATGCGATATGCGTTATGCGTTATTCGTTATGCATTATGCGTTATGCGTTATGCGTTATGCGTTATACGGTATGCGTTATGCGTTATGCGTTATGCGTTATGCGTTATGCTCTATACGTTATGCGTTATGCGTCATGCGTGATCCGTTATGTGTTAGGCGATATATGTTTTGCGGTATTCGTTATGCGTTATGCGTTATGCGTTATCCGTTGTTCGTTATGCGATATGCGTTGTGCGTTATACGTTTGCGTTATGCATTATGCGTTATGCGTTATACGGTATGCGTTATGCGTTATACGTTATGCGTTATGCGTTATGCGATAAGCATTATGCGTTATGCGTTATGCATTATGCTTTATGCGTTATGCGTTATGCGTTATGCGTTATGCGTTATGCGTGACCCGTTATGCGTTAAGCATAAATGCGTTTTGCTGTATTCGTTATGCGTTGTGCGTTATACGTTTGCGTTATGCGTTATGGATTTTCAGTTATGCGCCATGCGTTATGCGTTATGCGTTATGCGTTATGCGATATGCGTTGTGCGTTATGCGTTATGCGTTATGCGTTATGCGTTATGCGTTATGCGTTATGCGTTATGCATTTTGAGTAATGCGCCATGCGTTATGCGTTATGCGTTATGCGATATGCGTTGTGCGTTATGCGTTATGCGTTATGCGATATGCGTTGTGCGTTATGCGTTATGCGTTATGAGTTATGCGTTATGCGTTATGCGTTATGCGATATGCGTTATGCGTTATGCGTTATGCATTTTGAGTTATGCGCCATGCGTTATGCGTTATGCGTTATGCGTTATGCGATATGCGTTGTGCGTTATGCGTTATGCGTTATGCGTTATGCGTTATGCGTTATGCGTTATGCGTTATGCGTTATGCATTATGCTTTATGCGTTATGCGTTATGAGTCACACGTTATGCGTTATTCGATATGCGTTATGCGTTATGCGTTATGCGATATGCGTTGTGCGTTATGCGTTATGCGTTATGCGTTATGCGTTATGCGATATGCGTTGTGCGTTATGCGTTATGCGTTATGCGTTATGCGTTATGCGTTATGCGTTATGCGTTATGCGTTATGCGTTATGCGTTATGCGATATGCGTTGTGCGTTATGCGTTATGCGTTATGCGATATGCGTTGTGCGTTATGCGTTATGCGTTATGCGTTATGCGATATGCGTTATGCGTTATGCGTTATGCATTTTGAGTTATGCGCCATGCGTTATGCGTTATGCGTTATGCGTTATGCGATATGCGTTGTGCGTTATGCGTAATGCGTTATGCGTTATGCGTTATGCGTTATGCGTTATGCGTTATGCGTTATGCATTATGCTTTAAGCGTTATGCGTTATGAGTCACACGTTATGCGTTATGAGTCACACGTTATGCGTTATAAGATATGCGTTATGCGTTATGCGTTATGCGTTATGCGATATGCGTTGTGCGTTATGCGTTATGCGTTATGCGTTATGCGTTATGCGATATGCGTTGTGCGTTATGCGTTATGCGTTATGCGTTATGCGTTATGCGTTATGCGTTATGCGTTATGCGATATGCGTTGTGCGTTATGCGTTTTGCGTTATGCGTTATGCGTTATGCGTTATGCGTTATGGGTTATGCGTTATGTGTTATGCGATATGCGTTATGCGTTATGCGTCATGCGTTATGCGTTATGCGTTATGCGTTATGCGTTATGCGTTATGCGTTATGCGTTATGCGTTATGCGTTATGCGTTATACGTTGTACGTTATGCGTTATGCGTTATGTTTTATGCGATATGCGTTATGCGTTATGCGTTATGCTCTATACGTTATGCGTTATGCGTTATGCGTGATCCGTTATGTGTTAGGCGATATACGTTTTGCGGTATTCGTTATGCGTTATGCGTTATGCGTTATCCGTTGTTCGTTATGCGTTATGCGTTGTGCGTTATACGTTTGCGTTATGCATTATGCGTTATGCGTTATGCGGTATGCGTTATGCGTTATACGTCATGCGTTATGCGTTATGCGATAAGCGTTATGCGTTATGCGTTAAGCATTATGCTTTATGCGTTATGCGTTATGAGTTACACGTTATGCGTTATTCGATATGCGTTATGCGTTATGCGTTATGCGTTATGCGTTATGCGTTATGCGTTATGCGTTATGCGTGATCCGTTATGCGTTAAGCATTATGCGTTTTGCTGTATTCGTTATGCGTTGTGCGTTATACGTTTGCGTTATGCATTATGCGTTATGCGTTATGCGGTATGCGTTATGCGTTATGCGTTATGCGTTATGCGTTATGCATTTTGAGTTATGCGCCATGCGTTATGCGTTATGCGATATGCGTTGTGCGTTATGCGTTATGCGTTATGCGTTATGCGTTATGCGTTATGCGTTATGCGTTATGCGTTATGCATTTTGAGTTATGCGCCATGCGTTATGCGTTATGCGTTATGCGTTATGCGATATGCGTTGTGCGTTATGCGTTATGCGTGATCCGTTATGCGTTAAGCATTATGCGTTTTGCTGTATTCGTTATGCGTTGTGCGTTATACGTTTGCGTTATGCGTTATGCGTTATGCATTTTGAGTTATGCGCCATGCGTTATGCGTTATGCGTTATGCGTTATGCGATATGCGTTGTGCGTTATGCGTTATGCGTTATGCGTTATGCGTTATGCGTTATGCATTTTGAGTTATGCGCCATGCGTTTTGCGTTATGCGTTATGCGTTATGCGTTATGCGATATGCGTTGTGCGTTATGCGTTATGCGTTATGCGTTATGCGTTATGCGTTATGCGTTATGCGTTATGCGTTATGCGTTATGCGTTATGCGTTATGCGTTATGGGTTATGCGTTATGCGTTATGCGATATGCGTTATGCGTTATACGTTATGCTTTATGCTTTATGCGTTATGCGTTATGCGTTATGAGTGATCCGACATGCGTCATGCGTTATGCGTTATGCGTTATGCGTTATGCGTTATGCGTTATGCGTTATGCGTTATGCGTTATGTGTTATGCGTTATGCGTTATGCGTTATGCGTTATGCGTTATGCGGTATGCGTTATGTGTTATGCATTATGCGTTATGCGTTATGCCTGATCCGTAATGCGTTATGCATTATGCGTTATGCGTTATGCGATATGCGTTATCCGTTATGCGTTATGCGTTATGCGTTATTCGTTATGAGTAATGAGTTATGCGTTATGCGTTATGCGTTATGCGTTATGCTTTATGCGTTATGCGTTATGCGTTATGCGTTATGCGTTATGCCTTATGCGTTATGCGTTATTCGTTACGAGTAATGAGTTATAAGTTATGCGTTATGCGTTATGCTTCATGCGTTATGCTTTATGCGTTATGCGTTACTCCTTATGAGTTATGGGTTATAAGTTATGCGTAATGCGTTATGCGTTATGCGTTATGCATTATGCTTTATCCTTTATGCGTTATGCGTTATGCTTTATGCGTTATGCGTTATGAGTTATGAGTAATGAGTTATAAGTTATGCGTTATGCGTTATTCGTTATGAGTAATGAGTTATAAGTTATGCGTTATGCGTTATGCTTTATGCGTTATGCGTTATGCTTTATGCGTTATGCGTTACTCCTTATGAGTTATGAGTTATAAGTTATGCGTAATGCGGTATGCGTTATACGTTATACGTTATGCGTTATGCGTTATGCGTTATGCGTTATGCGTTATGAGTTACACGTTATGCGTTATTCGATATGCGTTATGCGTTATGCGTTATGCGTTATGCGTTATGCGTTATGCGTTATGCGTTATGCATTTTGAGTTATGCGCCATGCGTTATGCGTTATGCGTTATGCGATATGCGTTGTGCGTTATGCGTTATGCGTGATCCGTTATGCGTTAAGCATTATGCGTTTTGCTGTATTCGTTATGCGTTGTGCGTTATACGTTTGCGTTATGCGTTATGCGTTATGCGTTATGCATTTTGAGTTATGCGCCATGCGTTATGCGTTATGCGTTATGCGTTATGCGATATGCGTTGTGCGTTATGCGTTATGCGTGATCCGTTATGCGTTAAGCATTATGCGTTTTGCTGTATTCGTTATGCGTTGTGCGTTATACGTTTGCGTTATGCGTTATGCGTTATGCAGTTTCAGTTATGCGCCATGCGTTATGCGTTATGCGTTATGCGTTATGCGTTATGCGTTATGCGATATGCGTTATGCGTTATGCGTTATGCATTTTGAGTTATGCGCCATGCGTTATGCGTTATGCGTTATGCGTTATGCGATATGCGTTGTGCGTTATGCGTTATGCGTTATGCGTTATGCGATATGCGTTGTGCGTTATGCTTTATGCGTTATGCGTTATGCGTTATGCGTTATGCGTTATGCATTATGCGTTATGCGTTATGCGTTATGCGTTGTGCGTTATGCGTTATGCGTTATGCGTTATGCGTTATACGTTATGCGTTATGCGTTATGCGTTATGCGTTATGCGTTATGCGTTATGCGTTATGCGATATGCGTTGTGCGTTATGCGTTTTGCGTTATGCGTTATGCGTTATGCGTTATGCGTTATGCGTTATGCGTTATGCGTTATGCGTTATGGGTTATGCGTTATGTGTTATGCGATATGCGTTATGCGTTATGCGTCATGCGTTATGCGTTATGCGTTATGCGTTATGCGTTATGCGTTATGCGTTATACGTTGTGCGTTATGCGTTATGCGTTATGCGTTATGCGTTATGCGTTATGCGTTATGCGTTATGCGTTATGCGTTATGCGTTATGCGATATGCGTTGTGCGTTATGCGTTTTGCGTTATGCGTTATGCGTTATGCGTTATGCGTTTTGCGTTATGCGTTATGCGTTATGCGTTATGGGTTATGCGTTATGTGTTATGCGATATGCGTTATGCGTTATGAGTCATGCGTTATGCGTTATGCGTTATGCGTTATGCGTTATGCGTTATGCGTTATACGTTGTACGTTATGCGTTATGCGTTATGTTTTATGCGATATGCGTTATGCGTTATTCGTTATGCATTATGCGTTATGCGTTATGCGTTATGCGTTATACGGTATGCGTTATGCGTTATGCGTTACGCGTTATGCGTTATGCTCTATACGTTATGCGTTATGCGTTATACGTGATCCGTTATATGTTAGGCGATATACGTTTTGCGGTATTCGTTATGCGTTATGCGTTATGCGTTATCCGTTGTTCGTTATGCGTTATGCGTTGTGCGTTATACGTTTGCGTTATGCATTATGCCTTATGCGTTATACGGTATGCGTTATGCGTTATACGTTATGCGTTATGCGATAAGCATTATGCGTTATGCGTTAAGCATTATGCTTTATGCGTTATGCGTTATGCGTTATGCGTTATGCGTTATGCGTTATGCGTTATGCGTTATGCGTGACCCGTTATGCGTTAAGCATAAATGCGTTTTGCTGTATTCGTTATGCGTTGTGCGTTATACGTTTGCGTTATGCATTATGCGTTATGCGTTATACGGTATGCGTTATGCGTTATACGTTATGCGTTATGCGTTATGCGATAAGCGTTATGCGTTATGCGTTAAGCATTATGCTTTATGCGTTATGCGTTATGAGTTACACGTTATGCGTTATTCGATATGCGTTATGCGTTATGCGTTATGCGTTATGCGTTATGCGTTATGCGTGACCCGTTATGCGTTTTGCTGTATTCGTTATGCGTTGTGCGTTATACGTTTGCGTTATGCGTTATGCGTTATGCGTTATGCGTTATGCATTTTGAGTTATGCGTTATGCGTTATGCGATATGCGTTGTGCGTTATGCGTTATGCGTTATGCGTTATGCGTTATGCGTTATGCGTTATGCGTTATGCGTTATGCGTTATGCGTTATGCATTTTGAGTTATGCGCCATGCGTTATGCGTTATGCGTTATGCGTTATGCGATATGCGTTGTGCGTTATGCGTTATGCGTGATCCGTTATGCGTTAAGCATTATGCGTTTTGCTGTATTCGTTATGCGTTGTGCGTTATACGTTTGCGTTATGCGATATGCGTTGTGCGTTATGCGTTATGCGTTATGCGTTATGCGTTATGCGTTATGCGTTATGCGTTATGCGTTATGCGTTATGCGTTATGCGATATGCGTTGTGCGTTATGCGTTATGCGTTATGCGATATGCGTTGTGCGTTATGCGTTATGCGTTATGCGTTATGCGATATGCGTTATGCGTTATGCGTTATGCATTTTGAGTTATGCGCCATGCGTTATGCGTTATGCGTTATGCGTTATGCGATATGCGTTGTGCGTTATGCGTAATGCGTTATGCGTTATGCGTTATGCGTTATGCGTTATGCGTTATGCATTATGCTTTAAGCGTTATGCGTTATGAGTCACACGTTATGCGTTATAAGATATGCGTTATGCGTTATGCGTTATGCGTTATGCGTTATGCGTTATGCGTTATGCGTTATGCGTTATGCGTTATGCGTTATGCATTATGCTTTATGCGTTATGCGTTATGAGTCACACGTTATGCGTTATTCGATATGCGTTATGCGTTATGCGTTATGCGTTATGCGTTATGCGTTATGCGATATGCGTTGTGCGTTATGCGTTATGCGTTATGCGTTATGCGTTATGCGTTATGCGATATGCGTTGTGCGTTATGCGTTATGCGTTATGCGATATGCGTTATGCGTTATGCGTCATGCGTTATGCGTTATGCGTTATGCGTTATGCGTTATGCGTTATGCGTTATACGTTGTACGTTATGCGTTATGCGTTATGTTTTATGCGATATGCGTTATGCGTTATTCGATATGCATTATGCGTTATGCGTTATGCGTTATGCGTTATACGGTATGCGTTATGCGTTATGCGTTACGCGTTATGCGTTATGCTCTATACGTTATGCGTTATGCGTTATGCGTGATCCGTTATGTGTTAGGCGATATACGTTTTGCGGTATTCGTTATGCGTTATGCGTTATGCGTTATCCGTTGTTCGTTATGCGTTATGCGTTGTGCGTTATACGTTTGCGTTATGCATTATGCCTTATGCGTTATACGGTATGCGTTATGCGTTATACGTTATGCGTTATGCGTTATGCGATAAGC
The DNA here is from genome assembly GCA_916610235.2 of Lasioglossum morio. NCBI lineage: Eukaryota > Metazoa > Arthropoda > Insecta > Hymenoptera > Halictidae > Lasioglossum > Lasioglossum morio. The sequence continues at coordinate 2,012,447 of CAKAJA020000423.1, forward strand.
TTTATGCGTTATGCGTTAAGCATTATGCTTTATGCGTTATGCGTTATGCGTTATGCGTTATGCGTTATGCGTTATGCGTGACCCGTTATGCGTTAAGCATAAATGCGTTTTGCTGTATTCGTTATGCGTTGTGCGTTATACGTTTGCGTTATGCATTATGCGTTATGCGTTATGCGTTATGCGTGACCCGTTATGCGTTAAGCATTATGCGTTTTGCTGTATTCGTTATGCGTTGTGCGTTATACGTTTGCGTTATGCGTTATGCGTTATGCGTTATGCGTTATGCATTTTGGGTTATGCGTTATGCGTTATGCGATATGCGTTGTGCGTTATGCGTTATGCGTTATGCGTTATGCGTTATGCGTTATGCGTTATGCGTTATGCGTTATGCGTTATGCGTTATGCGTTATGCGTTATGCGTTATGCGTTATGCGTTATGCGTTATGCGATATGCGTTGTGCGTTATGCGTTATGCGTTATGCGATATGCGCTGTGCGTTATGCGTTATGCGTTATGCGTTATGCGATATGCGTTATGCGTTATGCGTTATGCATTTTGAGTTATGCGCCATGCGTTATGCGTTATGCGTTATGCGTTATGCGATATGCGTTGTGCGTTATGCGTAATGCGTTATGCGTTATGCGTTATGCGTTATGCGTTATGCGTTATGCATTATGCTTTAAGCGTTATGCGTTATGAGTCACACGTTATGCGTTATAAGATATGCGTTATGCGTTATGCGTTATGCGTTATGCGTTATGCGTTATGCGTTATGCGTTATGCGTTATGCGTTATGCGTTATGCGTTATGCATTATGCTTTATGCGTTATGCGTTATGAGTCACACGTTATGCGTTATTCGATATGCGTTATGCGTTATGCGTTATGCGTTATGCGTTATGCGATATGCGTTGTGCGTTATGCGTTATGCGTTATGCGTTATGCGTTATGCGTTATGCGATATGCGTTGTGCGTTATGCGTTATGCGTTATGCGATATGCGTTATGCGTTATGCGTCATGCGTTATGCGTTATGCGTTATGCGTTTTGCGTTATGCGTTATGCGTTATGAATTGTGCGTTATACGTTTGCGTTATGCGTTATGCGTTATGCGTTATGCGTTATGCGTTATACGGTATGCGTTATGCGTTATGCGTTATGCGTTACGCGTTATGCGTTATGCTCTATACGTTATGCGTTATGCGTTATGCGTGATCCGTTATGTGTTAGGCGATATACGTTTTGCGGTATTCGTTATGCGTTATGCGTTATGCGTTATCCGTTGTTCGTTATGCGTTATGCGTTGTGCGTTATACGTTTGCGTTATGCATTATGCGTTATGCGTTATACGGTATGCGTTATGCGGTATACGTTATGCGTTATGCGATATGCGATAAGCGTTATGCGTTATGCGTTAAGCATTATGCTTTATGCGTTATGCGTTATGAGTTACACGTTATGCGTTATTCGATATGCGTTATGCGTTATGCGTTATGCGTTATGCGTGACCCGTTATGCGTTAAGCATTATGCGTTTTGCTGTATTCGTTATGCGTTGTGCGTTATACGTTTGCGTTATGCGTTATGCGTTATGCGTTATGCGTTATACGTTGTACGTTATGCGTTATGCGTTATGTTTTATGCGATATGCGTTATGCGTTATTCGTTATGCATTATGCGTTATGCGTTATGCGTTATGCGTTATACGGTATGCGTTATGCGTTATGCGTTACGCGTTATGCGTTATGCTCTATACGTTATGCGTTATGCGTTATGCGTGATCCGTTATGTGTTAGGCGATATACGTTTTGCGGTATTCGTTATGCGTTATGCGTTATGCGTTATCCGTTGTTCGTTATGCGTTATGCGTTGTGCGTTATACGTTTGCGTTATGCATTATGCGTTATGCGTTATACGGTATGCGTTATGCGGTATACGTTATGCGTTATGCGTTATGCGATAAGCGTTATGCGTTATGCGTTAAGCATTATGCGTTATGCGTTATGCGTTATGCGTTATGCGTTATGCGTTATGCGTTATGCGTTATGCGTTATGCGTTATGCGTTATGCGTTATGCATTTTGAGTTATGCGCCATGCGTTATGCGTTATGCGTTATGCGTTATGCGATATGCGTTGTGCGTTATGCGTTATGCGTGATCCGTTATGCGTTAAGCATTATGCGTTTTGCTGTATTCGTTATGCGTTGTGCGTTATACGTTTGCGTTATGCGTTATGCGTTATGCGTTATGCATTTTGAGTTATGCGCCATGCGTTATGCGTTATGCGTTATGCGATATGCGTTGTGCGTTATGCGTTATGCGTGATCCGTTATGCGTTAAGCATTATGCGTTTTGCTGTATTCGTTATGCGTTATGCGTTATGCATTATGCTTTAAGCGTTATGCGTTATGAGTCACACGTTATGCGTTATAAGATATGCGTTATGCGTTATGCGTTATGCGTTATGCGTTATGCGATATGCGTTGTGCGTTATGCGTTATGCGTTATGCGTTATGCGTTATGCGTTATGCGATATGCGTTGTGCGTTATGCGTTATGCGTTATGCGTTATGCGTTATGCGTTATGCGTTATGCGTTATGCGTTATGCGATATGCGTTGTGCGTTATGCGTTTTGCGTTATGCGTTATGCGTTATGCGTTATGCGTTATGCGTTATGCGTTATGGGTTATGCGTTATGTGTTATGCGATATGCGTTATGCGTTATGCGTCATGCGTTATGCGTTATGCGTTATGCGTTATGCGTTATGCGTTATGCGTTATGCGTTATGCGTTATACGTTGTACGTTATGCGTTATGCGTTATGTTTTATGCGATATGCGTTATGCGTTATTCGTTATGCATTATGCGTTATGCGTTATGCGTTATTCGATATGCGTTATGCGTTATGCGTTATGCGTTATGCGTTATGCGTGATCCGTTATGCGTTAAGCATTATGCGTTTTGCTGTATTCGTTATGCGTTGTGCGTTATACGTTTGCGTTATGCATTATGCGTTATGCGTTATGCGGTATGCGTTATGCGTTATGCGTTATGCGTTATGCATTTTGAGTTATGCGCCATGCGTTATGCGTTATGCGATATGCGTTGTGCGTTATGCGTTATGCGTTATGCGTTATGCGTTATGCGTTATGCGTTATTCGTTATGCGTTATGCGTTATGCATTTTGAGTTATGCGCCATGCGTTATGCGTTATGCGTTATGCGTTATGCGATATGCGTTGTGCGTTATGCGTTATGCGTGATCCGTTATGCGTTAAGCATTATGCGTTTTGCTGTATTCGTTATGCGTTGTGCGTTATACGTTTGCGTTATGCGTTATGCGTTATGCATTTTGAGTTATGCGCCATGCGTTATGCGTTATGCGTTATGCGTTATGCGATATGCGTTGTGCGTTATGCGTTATGCGTTATGCGTTATGCGTTATGCGTTATGCGTTATGCGTTATGCGTTATGCATTTTGAGGTATGCGCCATGCGTTATGCGTTATGCGTTATGCGTTATGCGATATGCGTTGTGCGTTATGCGTTATGCGATATGCGTTGTGCGTTATGCGTTATGCGTTATGCGTTATACGTTATGCGTTATGCGTTATGCGTTATGCGTTATGCGTTATGCGTTATGCGTTATGCGTTATGCGTTATGCGTTATGCGTTATGCGTTATGCGTTATGCGTTATGCGTTATGCGTTATGCATTTTGAGTTATGCGCCATGCGTTTTGCGTTATGCGTTATGCGTTATGCGTTATGCGATATGCGTTGTGCGTTATGCGTTATGCGTTATGCGTTATGCGTTATGCGTTATGCGTTATGCGTTATGCGTTATGCGTTATGCGTTATGCGTTATGCGTTATGGGTTATGCGTTATGCGTTATGCGATATGCGTTATGCGTTATACGTTATGCTTTATGCTTTATGCGTTATGCGTTATGCGTTATGAGTGATCCGACATGCGTTATGCGTTATGCGTTATGCGTTATGCGTTATGCGTTATGCGTTATGCGTTATGCGTTATGTGTTATGCGTTATGCGTTATGCGTTATGCGTTATGCGTTATGCGGTATGCGTTATGTGTTATGCATTATGCGTTATGCGTTATGCCTGATCCGTAATGCGTTATGCATTATGCGTTATGCGTTATGCGATATGCGTTATCCGTTATGCGTTATGCGTTATGCGTTATTCGTTATGAGTAATGAGTTATAAGTTATGCGTTATGCGTTATGCGTTATGCTTTATGCGTTATGCGTTATGCGTTATGCGTTATGCGTTATGCGTTATGCGTTATGCGTTATGCGTTATGCGTTATGCGTTATGCGTTATGCGTTATGCGTTTTGCGTTATGCGTTATGCGTTATGAATTGTGCGTTATACGTTTGCGTTATGCGTTATGCGTTATGCGTTATGCGTTATGCGTTATGCGTTATGCGTTATGCGTTATGCGTTATGCATTATGCGTTATGCGTTATGCGTTATGCGTTATGCATTATTCGTTATGAGTAATGAGTTATAAGTTATGCGTTATGCGTTATGCTTTATGCATTATGCGTTATGCGTTATGCGTTATGCGTTATGCGTTATGCGTTATGCGTTATGCGTTATGCGTTATGCGTTATGCGTTATGCGTTATGCGTTATGCCTTATGCGTTATGCGTTATTCGTTATGAGTAATGAGTTATAAGTTATGCGTTATGCGTTATGCTTCATGCGTTATGCTTTATGCGTTATGCGTTACTCCTTATGAGTTATGGGTTATAAGTTATGCGTAATGCGTTATGCGTTATGCGTTATGCATTATGCTTTATCCGTTATGCGTTATGCGTTATGCTTTATGCGTTATGCGTTATGAGTTATGAGTAATGAGTTATAAGTTATGCGTTATGCGTTATTCGTTATGAGTAATGAGTTATAAGTTATGCGTTATGCGTTATGCTTTATGCGTTATGCGTTATGCTTTATGCGTTATGCGTTACTCCTTATGAGTTATGAGTTATAAGTTATGCGTAATGCGGTATGCGTTATACGTTATACGTTATGCGTTATGCGTTATGCGTTATGCGTTATGCGTTATGCGTTATGCATTATGCGTTATGCGTTATGCGTTATGCGTTAAGCGTTATGCGTTTTGCTGTATTCGTAATGCGTTGTGCATTGTGTGTTATGCGTTATGTGTTATGCGTTATGCGTTATGAGTTATACGTTATGCGTTATGCGTTAGGGGTTATGCGTTATGCGTTATGCGTTATGTTTATGCGTTATGCATTATGCGTTATGCGTTATGCGATATGCGTTATCCGTTATGCGTTATGCGTTATGCGTTATTCGTTATGAGTAATGAGTTATAAGTTATGCGTTATGCGTTATGCTTTATGCGTTATGCGTTATGCGTTATGCGTTATGGGTTATGCGTTATGCGTTATGCGTTTTGCGTTATGCGTTTTGCGTTATGCGTTGTGCGTTATACGTTTGCGTTATGCGTTATGCGTTATGCTTTATGCGTTATACGTTATGCGTTATGCGTTATGCGTTATGCGTTATGCGATATGCGTTATGCGTTATGCGTTATGCGTTATGCGTTATGCGTTATGCGTTATGCGTTATGCGTTATGCGTTATGCATTATGCGTTATGCGTTATGCGTTATGCGTTATGCGTTATGCGTTATTCGTTATGAGTAATGAGTTATAAGTTATGCGTTATGCGTTATGCTTTATGCATTATGCGTTATGCGTTATGCGTTATGCGTTATGCGTTATGCGATATGCGTTGTGCGTTATGCGTTATGCGTTATGCGTTATGCGTTATGCGTTATGCGTTATGTGTTATGCGTTATGCGTTATGCGATATGCGTTGTGCGTTATGCGATATGCGTTGTGCATTATGCGTTATGCGTTATGCGATATGCGTTGTGCGTTATGCGTTATGCGTTATGCGTTATGCGATATGCGTTATGCGTTATGCGTTATGCATTTTGAGTTATGCGCCATGCGTTATGCGTTATGCGTTATGCGTTATGCGATATGCGTTGTGCGTTATGCGTAATGCGTTATGCGTTATGCGTTATGCGTTATGCGTTATGCGTTATGCGTTATGCATTATGCTTTAAGCGTTATGCGTTATGAGTCACACGTTATGCGTTATAAGATATGCGTTATGCGTTATGCGTTATGCGTTATGCGATATGCGTTGTGCGTTATGCGTTATGCGTTATGCGTTATGCGTTGTGCGTTATGCGTTATGCGTTATGCGTTATGCGTTATGCGTTATGCATTTTGAGTTATGCGCCATGCGTTATGCGTTATGCGTTATGCGATATGCGTTATGCTCTATACGTTATGCGTTATGCGTTATGTGTGATCCGTTATGTGTTAGGCGATATACGTTTTGCGGTATTCGTTATGCGTTATGCGTTATGCGTTATCCGTTGTTCGTTATGCGTTATGCGTTGTGCGTTATACGTTTGCGTTATGCATTATGCGTTATGCGTTATGCGGTATGCGTTATGCGTTATACGTCATGCGTTATGCGTTATGCGATAAGCGTTATGCGTTATGCGTTAAGCATTATGCTTTATGCGTTATGCGTTATGAGTTACACGTTATGCGTTATTCGATATGCGTTATGCGTTATGCGTTATGCGTTATGCGTTATGCGTTATGCGTTATGCGTTATGCGTTATGCGTGATCCGTTATGCGTTAAGCATTATGCGTTTTGCTGTATTCGTTATGCGTTGTGCGTTATACGTTTGCGTTATGCGTTATGCGTTATGCGTTATGCGTTATGCATTTTGAGTTATGCGCCATGCGTTATGCGTTATGCGATATGCGTTGTGCGTTATGCGTTATGCGTTATGCGTTATGCGTTATGCGTTATGCGTTATGCATTTTGAGTTATGCGCCATGCGTTATGCGTTATGCGTTATGCGTTATGCGATATGCGTTGTGCGTTATGCGTTATGCGTGATCCGTTATGCGTTAAGCATTATGCGTTTTGCTGTATTCGTTATGCGTTGTGCGTTATACGTTTGCGTTATGCGTTATGCGTTATGCATTTTGAGTTATGCGACATGCGTTATGCGTTATGCGTTATGCGTTATGCGATATGCGTTGTGCGTTATGCGTTGTGCGTTATGCGTTATGCGATATGCGTTGTGCGTTATGCGTTATGCGTTATGCGTTATGCGTTATGCGTTATGCGTTATGCGTTATGCGTTATGCGTTATGAGTGATCCGACATGCGTTATGCGTTATGCGTTATGCGTTATGCGTTATGCGTTATGCGTTATGCGTTATGCGTTATGTGTTATGCGTTATGCGTTATGCGTTATGCGTTATGCGTTATGCGGTATGCGTTATGTGTTATGCATTATGCGTTATGCGTTATGCCTGATCCGTAAGGCGTTATGCGTTATGCGGTATGCGTTATGTGTTATGCATTATGCGTTATGCGTTATGCCTGATCCGTAAGGCGTTATGCGTTATGCGTTAAGCGTTATGCGTTATGCGTTATGCGTTATGCGTTATGCGTTATGCGTTATGCGTTATGCGTTATGCGTTATGCGTTATGCGTTATGCGTTATGCGTTATGCGTTATGCGTTATGCGTTATGCGTTATGCGTTATGCGATATGCGTTATGCGTTATGCGTTATGCATTTTGAGTTATGCGCCATGCGTTATGCGTTATGCGTTATGCGTTATGCGATATGCGTTGTGCGTTATGCGTAATGCGTTATGCGTTATGCGTTATGCGTTATGCGTTATGCGTTATGCGTTATGCATTATGCTTTAAGCGTTATGCGTTATGAGTCACACGTTATGCGTTATAAGATATGCGTTATGCGTTATGCGTTATGCGTTATGCGATATGCGTTGTGCGTTATGCGTTATGCGTTATGCGTTATGCGTTGTGCGTTATGCGTTATGCGTTATGCGTTATGCGTTATGCGTTATGCATTTTGAGTTATGCGCCATGCGTTATGCGTTATGCGTTATGCGATATGCGTTGTGCGTTATGCGTTATGCGTGATCCGTTATGCGTTAAGCATTATGCGTTTTGCTGTATTCGTTATGCGTTGTGCGTTATACGTTTGCGTTATGCGTTATGCGTTATGCATTTTGAGTTATGCGCCATGCGTTATGCGTTATGCGTTATGCGTTATGCGATATGCGTTGTGCGTTATGCGTTATGCGTTATGCGTTATGCGTTATGCGTTATGCGATATGCGTTATGCGTTATGCGTCATGCGTTATGCGTTATGCGTTATGCGTTATGCGTTATGCGTTATGCGTTATGCGTTATGCGTTATGCGTTATGCGTTATGCGTTATGCGTTATGCGTTATGCGTTATGCGTTATGCGTTATACGGTATGCGTTATGCGTTATGCGTTATGCGTTATGCTCTATACGTTATGCGTTGTGCGTTATGTGTGATCCGTTATGTGTTAGGCGATATACGTTTTGCGGTATTCGTTATGCGTTATGCGTTATGCGTTATCCGTTGTTCGTTATGCGTTATGCGTTGTGCGTTATACGTTTGCGTTATGCATTATGCGTTATGCGTTATGCGGTATGCATTATGCGTTATGCGTTATGCGTTATGCATTATGCGTTATGCGTTATGCGTGATCCGTTATGCGTTAAGCGTTATGCGCTTTGCTGTATTCGTAATGCGTTGTGCATTATGTGTTATGCGTTATGTGTTATGCGTTATGCGTTATGAGTTATACGTTATGCGTTATGCGTTAGGGGTTATGCGTTATGCGTTATGCGTTATGCTTTATGCGTTAAGCATTATGCGTTATGCGTTATGCGATATGCGTTATCCGTTATGCGTTATGCGTTATGCGTTATTCGTTATGAGTAATGAGTTATAAGTTATGCGTTATGCGTTATGCTTTATGCGTTATGCGTTATGCGTTATGCGTTATGCGTTATGCGTTATGCGTTATGCGTTATGCGTTATGCGTTATGCGTTATGCGTTTTGCGTTATGCGTTATGCGTTATGCGTTGTGCGTTATACGTTTGCGTTATGCGTTATGCGTTATGCTTTATGCGTTATGCGTTATGCGTTATGCGTTATGCGTTATGCGTTATGCGTTATGCGACATGCGTTGTGCGTTATGCGTTATGCGTTATGCGTTATGCATTATGCTTTATGCGTTATGCGTTATGAGTCACACGTTATGCGTTATTCGATATGCGTTATGCGATATGCGTTATGCGTTATGCGATATGCGTTGTGCGTTATACGTTATGCGATATGCGTTGTGCGTTATGCGTTATGCGTTATGCGTTATGCGTTATGCGTTATGCGTTATGCGTTATGCGATATGCGTTGTGCGTTATGCGTTATGCGTTATGCGTTATGCGTTATGCGTTATGCGTTATGCGATATGCGTTGTGCGTTATGCGTTATGCGTTTGCGTTATGCGTTATGCGTTATGCGTTATGCGTTATGCGTTATGCGATATGCGTTGTGCGTTATGCGTTATGCGTTATGCGTTATGCGTTATGCGTTATGCGTTATGCGTTATGCGTTATGCGATATGCGTTGTGCGTTATGCGTTATGCGTTATGCGTTATGCGTTATGCGTTATGCGTTATGCGTTATGCGTTATGCGATATGCGTTGTGCGTTATGCGTTATGCGTTTGCGTTATGCGTTATGCGTTATGCGTTATGCGTTATGCGTTATGCGTTATGCGTTATGCGATATGCGTTGTGCGTTATGCGTTATGCGTTATGCGTTATGCGTTATGCGTTATGCGTTATGCGTTATGCGTTATGCGATATGCGTTGTGCGTTATGCGTTATGCGTTATGCGTTATGCGTTATGCGTTATGCGGTACGCGTTATGCATTTTGAGTTATGCGTTATGCGTTATGCGATATGCGTTGTGCGTTATGCGTTATGCGTTATGCGTTATGCGTTATGCGTTATGCGTTATGCATTTTGAGTTATGCGCCATGCGTTATGCGTTATGCGTTATGCGTTATGCGTTATGCGATATGCGTTGTGCGTTATGCGTTATGCGTGATCCGTTATGCGTTAAGCATTATGCGTTTTGCTGTATTCGTTATGCGTTGTGCGTTATACGTTTGCGTTATGCGTTATGCGTTATGCGTTATGCATTTTGAGTTATGCGCCATGCGTTATGCGTTATGCGTTATGCGTTATGCGATATGCGTTGTGCGTTATGCGTTATGCGTGATCCGTTATGCGTTAAGCATTATGCGTTTTGCTGTATTCGTTATGCGTTGTGCGTTATACGTTTGCGTTATGCGTTATGCGTTATGCGTTATGCATTTTCAGTTATGCGCCATGCGTTATGCGTTATGCGTTATGCATTATGCGATATGCGTTGTGCGTTATGCGTTATGCGTTATGCGTTATGCGTTATGCGTTATGCGTTATGCGTTATGCGTTATGCATTTTGAGTAATGCGCCATGCGTTATGCGTTATGCGTTATGCGATATGCGTTGTGCGTTATGCGTTATGCGTTATGCGTTATGCGTTATGCGTTATGCGATATGCGTTATGCGTTATGCGTTATGCATTTTGAGTTATGCGCCATGCGTTATGCGTTATGCGTTATGCGTTATGCGATATGCGTTGTGCGTTATGCGTTATGCGTGATCCGTTATGCGTTAAGCATTATGCGTTTTGCTGTATTCGTTATGCGTTGTGCGTTATACGTTTGCGTTATGCGTTATGCGTTATGCGTTATGCATTTTCAGTTATGCGCCATGCGTTATGCGTTATGCGTTATGCGTTATGCGATATGCGTTGTGCGTTATGCGTTATGCGTTATGCGTTATGCGTTATGCGTTATGCATTTTGAGTTATGCGCCATGCGTTATGCGTTATGCGTTATGCGATATGCGTTGTGCGTTATGCGTTATGCGTTATGCGATATGCCTTGTGCGTTATGCGTTATGCCTTATGCGTTATGCGTTATGCGTTATGCGTTATGCGTTATGCTTTATGCGTTATGCGTTATGCGTTATGCGTTATGCGTTATGCGTTATGCGTTATGCGATATGCGTTATGCGTTATGCGTTATGCGTTATGCGTTATGCGTTATGCGTTATGCGTTATGCGTTATGCGTTATGCGTTATGCATTATGCGTTATGCGTTATGCGTTATGCGTTATGCGTTATTCGTTATGAGTAATGAGTTATAAGTTATGCGTTATGCGTTATGCTTTATGCATTATGCGTTATGCGTTATGCGTTATGCGTTATGCGTTATGCGTTATGCGTTATGCGTTATGCGTTATGCTTTATGCGTTATGCGTTACTCCTTTTGAGTTATGAGTTATAAGTTATGCGTAATGCGTTATGCGTTATGCGTTATGCTTTATGCGTTATGCGTTATGCGTTATGCGTTATGCGTTATGCGTTATGCGTTTTGCGTGATCCGTTATGCGTTATGCGTTATGCGTTATGCGTTATGCGTTATGCGTTATGCGTTATGCGTTATGCGTTATGCGTTATGCGTTATGCGTTATGCGTTATGCTTTATGCGTTATGCGTTATGCGTTATGCCTTATACGGTGTGCGTTATGCGTTATGCGTTATGCGTTATGAGTTATGCGTTATGCGTTATGCGTTATGCGTTTTGCGGTATTCGTTATGCGTTATGCATTATGCGTTATGCGTTATGCGTTATGCGTTATGCGTTATTCGTTATGAGTAATGAGTTATAAGTTATGCGTTATGCGTTATGCTTTATGCATTATGCGTTATGCGTTATGCGTTATGCGTTATGCGTTATGCGTTATGCGTTATGCGTTATGCTTTATGCGTTATGCGTTACTCCTTTTGAGTTATGAGTTATAAGTTATGCGTAATGCGTTATGCGTTATGCGTTATGCTTTATGCGTTATGCGTTATGCGTTATGCGTTATGCGTTATGCGTTATGCGTTATGCGTTTTGCGTGATCCGTTATGCGTTATACGTTATGCGTTATGCGTTATGCGTTATGCGTTATGCGTTATGCGTTATGCGTTATGCATTTTGAGTTATGCGCCATGCGTTATGCGTTATGCGTTATGCGTTATGCGTTATGCGTTATGCGATATGCGTTGTGCGTTATGCGTTATGCGTTATGCGTTATGCGTTATGCGTTATGCGATATGCGTTGTGCGTTATGCGTTATGCGTTATGCGTTATGCGTTATGCGTTATGCGATATGCGTTGTGCGTTATGCGTTATGCGTTATGCGTTATGCGTTATGCGTTATGCGGTACGCGTTATGCGTTATGCGTTATGCGTTATGCGTTATGCGTTATGCGTTATACGTTGTACGTTATGCGTTATGCGTTATGTTTTATGCGATATGCGTTATGCGTTATTCGTTATGCATTATGCGTTATGCGTTATGCGTTATGCGTTATACGGTATGCGTTATGCGTTATGCGTTATGCGTTTTGCGTTATGCGTTATGCGTTATGCGTTATGCGTTATGCATTTTGAGTTATGCGCCATGCGTTATGCGTTATGCGTTATGCGTGATGCGTTATGCGATATGCGTTGTGCGTTATGCGTTATGCGTTTGCGTTATGCGTTATGCGTTATGCGTTATGCATTATGCTTTATGCGTTATGCGTCATGAGTCACACGTTATGCGTTATTCGATATGCGTTATGCGTTATGCGTTATGCGTTATGCGTTATGCGTTATGCGTTATGCGTTATGCGATATGCGTTATGCGTTATGCGTTATGCATTTTGAGTTATGCGCCATGCGTTATGCGTTATGCGTTATGCGTTATGCGATATGCGTTGTGCGTTATGCGTTATGCGTGATCCGTTATGCGTTAAGCATTATGCGTTTTGCTGTATTCGTTATGCGTTGTGCGTTATACGTTTGCGTTATGCGTTATGCGTTATGCGTTATGCATTTTCAGTTATGCGCCATGCGTTATGCGTTATGCGTTATGCGTTATGCGATATGCGTTGTGCGTTATGCGTTATGCGTTATGCGTTATGCGTTATGCGTTATGCATTTTGAGTTATGCGCCATGCGTTATGCGTTATGCGTTATGCGATATGCGTTGTGCGTTATGCGTTATGCGTTATGCGATATGCCTTGTGCGTTATGCGTTATGCCTTATGCGTTATGCGTTATGCGTTATGCGTTATGCGTTATGCTTTATGCGTTATGCGTTATGCGTTATGCGTTATGCGTTATGCGTTATGCGATATGCGTTATGCGTTATGCGTTATGCGTTATGCGTTATGCGTTATGCGTTATGCGTTATGCGTTATGCGTTATGCGTTATGCATTATGCGTTATGCGTTATGCGTTATGCGTTATGCGTTATTCGTTATGAGTAATGAGTTATAAGTTATGCGTTATGCGTTATGCTTTATGCATTATGCGTTATGCGTTATGCGTTATGCGTTATGCGTTATGCGTTATGCGTTATGCGTTATGCTTTATGCGTTATGCGTTACTCCTTTTGAGTTATGAGTTATAAGTTATGCGTAATGCGTTATGCGTTATGCGTTATGCTTTATGCGTTATGCGTTATGCGTTATGCGTTATGCGTTATGCGTTATGCGTTTTGCGTGATCCGTTATGCGTTATGTGTTATGCGTTATGCGTTATGCGTTATGCGTTATGCGTTATGCGTTATGCGTTATGCGTTATGCGTTATGCGTTATGCGTTATGCTTTATGCGTTATGCGTTATGCGTTATGCCTTATACGGTGTGCGTTATGCGTTATGCGTTATGCGTTATGAGTTATGCGTTATGCGTTATGCGTTATGCGTTTTGCGGTATTCGTTATGCGTTATGCATTATGCGTTATGCGTTATGCGTTATGCGTTATGCGTTATTCGTTATGAGTAATGAGTTATAAGTTATGCGTTATGCGTTATGCTTTATGCATTATGCGTTATGCGTTATGCGTTATGCGTTATGCGTTATGCGTTATGCGTTATGCTTTATGCGTTATGCGTTACTCCTTTTGAGTTATGAGTTATAAGTTATGCGTAATGCGTTATGCGTTATGCGTTATGCTTTATGCGTTATGCGTTATGCGTTATGCGTTATGCGTTATGCGTTATGCGTTATGCGTTTTGCGTGATCCGTTATGCGTTATGCGTTATGCGTTATGCGTTATGCGTTATGCGTTATGCGTTATGCGTTATGCGTTATGCATTTTGAGTTATGCGCCATGCGTTATGCGTTATGCGTTATGCGTTATGCGTTATGCGTTATGCGATATGCGTTGTGCGTTATGCGTTATGCGTTATGCGTTATGCGTTATGCGTTATGCGATATGCGTTGTGCGTTATGCGTTATGCGTTATGCGTTATGCGTTATGCGTTATGCGATATGCGTTGTGCGTTATGCGTTATGCGTTATGCGTTATGCGTTATGCGTTATGCGGTACGCGTTATGCGTTATGCGTTATGCGTTATGCGTTATGCGTTATGCGTTATACGTTGTACGTTATGCGTTATGCGTTATGTTTTATGCGATATGCGTTATGCGTTATTCGTTATGCATTATGCGTTATGCGTTATGCGTTATGCGTTATACGGTATGCGTTATGCGTTATGCGTTATGCGTTTTGCGTTATGCGTTATGCGTTATGCGTTATGCGTTATGCATTTTGAGTTATGCGCCATGCGTTATGCGTTATGCGTTATGCGTGATGCGTTATGCGATATGCGTTGTGCGTTATGCGTTATGCGTTTGCGTTATGCGTTATGCGTTATGCGTTATGCATTATGCTTTATGCGTTATGCGTCATGAGTCACACGTTATGCGTTATTCGATATGCGTTATGCGTTATGCGTTATGCGTTATGCGTTATGCGTTATGCGTTATGCGATATGCGTTGTGCGTTATGCGATATGCGTTGTGCGTTATGCGTTATGCGTTTGCGTTATGCGTTATGCGTTATGCGTTATGCGTTATGCGTTATGCGATATGCGTTGTGCGTTATGCGTTATGCGTTATGCGTTATGCATTATGCTTTATGCGTTATGCGTTATGAGTCACACGTTATGCGTTATTCGATATGCGTTATGCGTTATGCGTTATGCGTTATGCGTTATGCGTTATGCGTTATGCGATATGCGTTGTGCGTTATGCGTTATGCGATATGCGTTGTGCGTTATGCGTTATGCGTTATGCGTTATGCGTTATGCGTTATGCGTTATGCGATATGCGTTGTGCGTTATCCGTTATGCGTTATGCGTTATTCGTTATGAGTAATGAGTTATAAGTTATGCGTTATGCGTTATGCGATATGCGTTGTGCGTTATGCGTTATGCGATATGCGTTGTGCGTTATGCGTTATGCGTTATGCGTTATGCGTTATGCGTTATGCGTTATGCGTTATGCGTTATGCGTTATGCGTTATGCATTTTGAGTTATGCGCCATGCGTTTTGCGTTATGCGTTATGCGTTATGCGTTATGCGTTATGCGTTATGCGTTATGCGTTATGCGTTATGCGTTATGCGTTATGCGTTATGCGTTATGGGTTATGCGTTATGGGTTATGCGATATGCGTTATGCGTTATACGTTATGCTTTATGCTTTATGCGTTATGCGTTATGCGTTATGAGTGATCCGAGATGCGTTATGCGTTATGCGTTATGCGTTATGCGTTATGCGTTATGCGTTATGCGTTATGCGTTATGCGTTGTGCGTTATGCTTTATGCGTTATGCATTATGCGTTATGCGTTATGCGATATGCGTTATCCGTTATGCGTTATGCGTTATTCGTTATGAATAATGAGTTATAAGTTATGCGTTATGCGTTATGCGTTATGCGTTATGCGTTATGCGTTATGCATTATGCGTTATGCGTTATGCGTTATGCGTTAAGCGTTATGCGTTTTGCTGTATTCGTTATGCGTTGTGCATTATGAGTTATGCGTTATGTGTTATGCTTTATGCGTTATGCGTTATGCGTTACGCTTTATGCGTTATGCATTATGCGTTATGCGTTATGCGTTATGCATTATGCGTTATGCGTTATGCGTGATCCGTTATGCGTTAAGCGTTATGCGCTTTGCTGTATTCGTAATGCGTTGTGCATTATGTGTTATGCGTTATGTGTTATGCGTTATGCGTTATGAGTTATACGTTATGCGTTATGCGTTAGGGGTTATGCGTTATGCGTTATGCGTTATGCTTTATGCGTTATGCATTATGCGTTATGCGTTATGCGATATGCGTTATCCGTTATGCGTTATGCGTTATGCGTTATTCGTTATGAGTAATGAGTTATAAGTTATGCGTTATGCGTTATGCTTTATGCGTTATGCGTTATGCGTTATGCGTTATGCGTTATGCGTTATGCGTTATGCGTTATGCGTTATGCGTTATGCGTTATGCGTTTTGCGTTATGCGTTATGCGTTATGCGTTGTGCGTTATACGTTTGCGTTATGCGTTATGCGTTATGCTTTATGCGTTATGCGTTATGCGTTATGCGTTATGCGTTATGCGTTATGCGATATGCGTTATGCGTTATGCGTTATGCGTTATGCGTTAAGCGTTATGCGTTATGCGTTATGCGTTATGCGTTATGCGTTATGCATTATGCGTTATGCGTTATGCGTTATGCGTTATGCGTTATTCGTTTTGAGTAATGAGTTATAAGTTATGCGTTATGCGTTATGCTTTATGCATTATGCGTTATGCGTTATGCGTTATGCGTTATGCGTTATGCGTTATGCGTTATGCGTTATGCGTTATGCGTTATGCTTTATGCGTTATGCGTTACTCCTTATGAGTTATGAGTTATAAGTTATGCGTAATGCGTTATGCGTTATGCGTTATGCTTTATGCGTTATGCGTTATGCGTTATGCGTTATGCGTTATGCGTTATGCGTTTTGCGTGATCCGTTATGCGTTATGCGTTATGCGTTATGCGTTATGCGTTATGCGTTATGCGTTATGCGTTATGCGTTATGCGTTATGCGTTATGCGTTATGCGTTATGCGTTATGCTTTATGCGTTATGCGTTACTCCTTATGAGTTGTGAGTTACAAGTTATGCGTAATGCGTTATGCTTTATGCATTATGCGTTATGCGTTATGCGTTATGCGTTATGCGTTATGCGTTATGCGTTATGCGTTATGCGTTATGCGTTTTGCGTTATGTGTGATCCGTTATGCGTTATGCGTTATGCGTTATGCTTTATGCGTTATGCGTTATGCGTTATGCCTTATACGGTGTGCGTTATGCGTTATTCGTTATGCGTTATGAGTTATGCGTTATGCGTTATGCGTTTTGCGGTATTCGTTATGCGTTGTGCATTATGCGTTATGCGTTGTGCGTTATGGGTTATGATTTATGCGTTATGCGATATGAGTTATGCGTTATGCGTTATGCGTTAAGCGTTATGCGTTATGCATTTTGAGTTATGCGCCATGCGTTATGCGTTATGCGTTATGCGTTATGCGTTATGCGTTATGCGATATGCGTTGTGCGTTATGCGTTATGCGTTATGCGTTATGCGTTATACGTTATGCGATATGCGTTGTGCGTTATGCGTTATGCGTTATGCGTTATGCGTTATGCGTTATGCGTTATGCGATATGCGTTGTGCGTTATGCGTTATGCGTTATGCGTTATGCGTTATGCGTTATGCGTTATGCGATATGCGTTGTGCGTTATGCGTTATGCGTTTGCGTTATGCGTTATGCGTTATGCGTTATGCGTTATGCGTTATGCGTTATGCGTTATGCGATATGCGTTGTGCGTTATGCGTTATGCGTTATGCGTTATGCGTTATGCGTTATGCGTTATGCGTTATGCGTTATGCGTTATGCGATATGCGTTGTGCGTTATGCGTTATGCGTTATGCGTTATGCGTTATGCGTTATGCGGTACGCGTTATGCGTTATGCGTTATGCGTTATGCGTTATGCGTTATGCGTTATGCGTTATGCGTTATGCGTTACACGTTGTACGTTATGCGTTATGCGTTATGTTTTATGCGATATGCGTTATGCGTTATTCGTTATGCATTATGCGTTATGCGTTATGCGTTATGCGTTATACGGTATGCGTTATGCGTTATGCGTTATGCGTTATGCGTTATGCTCTATACGTTATGCGTTATGCGTTATGCGTGATCCGTTATGTGTTAGGCGATATACGTTTTGCGGTATTCGTTATGCGTTTGCGTTATGCGTTATCCGTTGTTCGTTATGCGTTATGCGTTGTGCGTTATACGTTTGCGTTATGCATTATGCGTTATGCGTTATACGGTATGCGTTATGCGTTATACGTTATGCGTTATGCGTTATGCGATAAGCGTTATGCGTTATGCGTTAAGCATTATGCTTTATGCGTTATGCGTTATGAGTTACACGTTATGCGTTATTCGATATGCGTTATGCGTTATGCGTTATGCGTTATGCGTTATGCGTTATGCGTGACCCGTTATGCGTTAAGCATTATGCGTTTTGCTGTATTCGTTATGCGTTGTGCGTTATACGTTTGCGTTATGCGTTATGCGTTATGCGTTATGCGTTATGCGTTATGCGTTATGCGTTATGCGTTATGCGTTATGCGTTATGCGTTATGCATTTTGAGTTATGCGCCATGCGTATGCGTTATGCGTTATGCGTTATGCGATATGCGTTGTGCGTTATGCGTTATGCGTGATCCGTTATGCGTTAAGCATTATGCGTTTTATTGTATTCGTTATGCGTTGTGCGTTATACGTTTGCGTTATGCGTTATGCGTTATGCGTTATGCATTTTGAGTTATGCGCCATGCGTTATGCGTTATGCGTTATGCGTTATGCGATATGCGTTGTGCGTTATGCGTTATGCGTGATCCGTTATGCGTTAAGCATTATGCGTTTTGCTGTATTCGTTATGCGTTGTGCGTTATACGTTTGCGTTATGCGTTATGCGTTATGCGTTATGCATTTTCAGTTATGCGCCATGCGTTATGCGTTATGCGTTATGCGTTATGCGATATGCGTTGTGCGTTATGCGTTATGCGTTATGCGTTATGCGTTATGCGTTATGCATTTTGAGTTATGCGCCATGCGTTATGCGTTATGCGTTATGCGATATGCGTTGTGCGTTATGCGTTATGCGTTATGCGATATGCCTTGTGCGTTATGCGTTATGCGTTATGCGTTATGCGTTATGCGTTATGCGTTATGCGATATGCGTTATGCGTTATGCGTTATGCATTTTGAGTTATGCGCCATGCGTTATGCGTTATGCGTTATGCGTTATGCGATATGCGTTGTGCGTTATGCGTTATGCGTTATGCGTTATGCGTTATGCGTTATGCGTTATGCGTTATGCGTTATGCATTATGCTTTAAGCGTTATGCGTTATGAGTCACACGTTATGCGTTATAAGATATGCGTTATGCGTTATGCGTTATGCGTTATGCGTTATGCGATATGCGTTGTGCGTTATGCGTTATGCGTTATGCGTAATGCGTTATGCGTTATGCGATATGCGTTGTGCGTTATGCGTTATGCGTTATGCGTTATGCGTTATGCGTTATGCGTTATGCGATATGCGTTGTGCGTTATGCGTTTTGCGTTATGCGTTATGCGTTATGCGTTATGCGTTATGCGTTATGCGTTATGCGTTATGCGTTATGCGTTATGGGTTATGCGTTATGTGTTATGCGATATGCGTTATGCGTTATGCGTCATGCGTTATGCGTTATGCGTTATGCGTTATGCGTTATGCGTTATGCGTTATGCGTTATGCGTTATACGTTGTACGTTATGCGTTATGCGTTATGCTTTATGCGATATGCGTTATGCGTTATTCGTTATTCGTTATGCATTATGCGTTATGCTTTATGCGTTATGCGTTATACGGTATGCGTTATGCGTTATGCGTTATGCGTTATGCTCTATACGTTATGCGTTATGCGTTATGCGTGATCCGTTATGTGTTAGGCGATATACGTTTTCCGGTATTCGTTATGCGTTATGCGTTATGCGTTATCCGTTGTTCGTTATGCGTTATGCGTTGTGCGTTATACGTTTGCGTTATGCATTATGCGTTATGCGTTATACGGTATGCGTTATGCGTTATACGTTATGCGTTATGCGTTATGCGATAAGCATTATGCGTTATGCGTTAAGCATTATGCTTTATGCGTTATGCGTTATGCGTTATGCGTTATGCGTTATGCGTTATGCGTTATGCGTTATGCGTGACCCGTTATGCGTTAAGCATAAATGCGTTTTGCTGTATTCGTTATGCGTTGTGCGTTATACGTTTGCGTTATGCGTTATGCGTTATGCGTTATGCGTTATGCGTTATGAATTTGAGTTATGCGTTATGCGTTATGCGATATGCGTTGTGCGTTATGCGTTATGCGTTATGCGTTATGCGTTATGCGTTATGCATTTTGAGTTATGCGCCATGCGTTATGCGTTATGCGTTATGCGTTATGCGTTATGCGTTATGCGATATGCGTTGTGCGTTATGCGTTATGCGTGATCCGTTATGCGTTAAGCATTATGCGTTTTGCTGTATTCGTTATGCGTTGTGCGTTATACGTTTGCGTTATGCGTTATGCGTTATGCGTTATGCATTTTGAGTTATGCGCCATGCGTTATGCGTTATGCGTTATGCGTTATGCGATATGCGTTGTGCGTTATGCGTTATGCGTGATCCGTTATGCGTTAAGCATTATGCGTTTTGCTGTATTCGTTATGCGTTGTGCGTTATACGTTTGCGTTATGCGTTATGCGTTATGCGTTATGCATTTTCAGTTATGCGCCATGCGTTATGCGTTATGCGTTATGCATTATGCGATATGCGTTGTGCGTTATGCGTTATGCGTTATGCGTTATGCGTTATGCGTTATGCGTTATGCGTTATGCGTTATGCGTTATGCGTTATGCATTTTGAGTAATGCGCCATGCGTTATGCGTTATGCGTTATGCGATATGCGATATGCGTTGTGCGTTATGCGTTATGCGTTATGCGATATGCGTTGTGCGTTATGCGTTATGCGTTATGCGTTATGCGTTATGCGATATGCGTTATGCGTTATGCGTTATGCATTTTGAGTTATGCGCCATGCGTTATGCGTTATGCGTTATGCGTTATGCGATATGCGTTGTGCGTTATGCGGTATGCGTTATGCGTTATGCGTTATGCGTTATGCGTTATGCGTTATGCATTATGCTTTATGCGTTATGCGTTATGAGTCACACGTTATGCGTTATTCGATATGCGTTATGCGTTATGCGTTATGCGTTATGCGTTATGCGATATGCGTTGTGCGTTATGCGTTATGCGTTATGCGTTATGCGATATGCGTTGTGCGTTATGCGTTATGCGTTATTCGTTATGCGTTATGCGTTATGCGTTATGCGTTATGCGATATGCGTTGTGCGTTATGCGTTATGCGATATGCGTTGTGCGTTATGCGTTATGCGTTATGCGTTATGCGATATGCGTTATGCGTTATGCGTTATGCATTTTGAGTTATGCGCCATGCGTTATGCGTTATGCGTTATGCGTTATGCGATATGCGTTGTGCGTTATGCGTAATGCGTTATGCGTTATGCGTTATGCGTTATGCGTTATGCGTTATGCATTATGCGATATGCGTTGTGCGTTATGCGTTATGCGTGATCCGTTATGCGTTAAGCATTATGCGTTTTGCTGTATTCGTTATGCGTTGTGCGTTATACGTTTGCGTTATGCGTTATGCGTTATGCGTTATGCCTTATGCGTTATGCATTTTGAGTTATGCGTTATGCGTTATGCGATATGCGTTGTGCGTTATGCGTTATGCGTTATGCGTTATGCGTTATGCGTTATGCGTTATGCGTTATGCATTTTGAGTTATGCGCCATGCGTTATGCGTTATGCGTTATGCGTTATGCGATATGCGTTGTGCGTTATGCGTTATGCGTGATCCGTTATGCGTTAAGCATTATGCGTTGTGCGTTATGCATTTTGAGTTATGCGCCATGCGTTATGCGTTATGCGTTATGCGTTATGCGATATGCGTTGTGCCTTATGCGTTATGCGTTATGCGTTATGCGTTATGCGTTATGCATTATGCTTTATGCGTTATGCGTTATGAGTCACACGTTATGCGTTATTCGATATGCGTTATGCGTTATGCGTTATGCGTTATGCGATATGCGTTGTGCGTTATGCGTTATGCATTATGCGTTATGCGTTATGCGTTATGCGATATGCGTTGTGCGTTATGCTTTATGCGTTATGCGTTATGCGTTATGCGTTATGCGTTATGCGTTATGCGTTATGCGTTATGCGATATGCGTTGTGCGTTATGCGTTTTGCGTTATGCGTTATGCGTTATGCGTTATGCGTTATGCGTTATGCGTTATGCGTTATGCGTTATGCGTTATGGGTTATGCGTTATGTGTTATGCGATATGCGTTATGCGTTATGCGTTATGTTTTATGCGATATGCGTTATGCGTTATTCGTTATGCATTATGCGTTATGCGTTATGCGTTATGCGTTATACGGTATGCGTTATGCGTTATGCGTTATGCGTTATGCGATATGCGTTGTGCGTTATGCGTTATGCGTGATCCGTTATGCGTTAAGCATTATGCGTTTTGCTGTATTCGTTATGCGTTGTGCGTTATACGTTTGCGTTATGCGTTATGCGTTATGCATTTTGAGTTATGCGCCATGCGTTATGCGTTATGTGTTATGCGTTATACGATATGCGTTGTGCGTTATGCGTTATGCGTTATGCGTTATGCGTTATGCGTTATGCGTTATGCGTCATGCGTTATGCGTTATGCGTTATGCGTTATGCGTTATGCGTTATGCGTTATGCGTTATGCGTTATGCGTTATGCGTTATGCGTTATACGGTATGCGTTATGCGTTATGCGTTATGCGTTATGCTCTATACGTTATGCGTTATGCGTTATGCGTGATCCGTTATGTGTTAGGCGATATACGTTTAGCGGTATTCGTTATGCGTTATGCGTTATGCGTTATCCGTTGTTCGTTATGCGTTATGCGTTGTGCGTTATACTTTTGCGTTATGCATAATGCGTTATGCGTTATGCGGTATGCGTTATGCGTTATACGTCATGCGTTATGCGTTATGCGATAAGCGTTATGCGTTATGCGTTAAGCATTATGCTTTATGCGTTATGCGTTATGAGTTACACGTTATGCGTTATTCGATATGCGTTATGCGTTATGCGTTATGCGTTATGTGTTATGCGTTATGCGTGATCCGTTATGCGTTAAGCATTATGCGTTTTGCTGTATTCGTTATGCGTTGTGCGTTATACGTTTGCGTTATGCGTTATGCGTTATGCGTTATGCATTTTGAGTTATGCGCCATGCGTTATGCGTTATGCGATATGCGTTGTGCGTTATGCGTTATGCGTTATGCGTTATGCGTTATGCGTTATGCGTTATGCGTTATGCGTTATGCGTTATGCGTTATGCATTTTGAGTTATGCGCCATGCGTTATGCGTTATGCGTTATGCGTTATGCGATATGCGTTGTGCGTTATGCGTTATGCGTGATCCGTTATGCGTTAAGCATTATGCGTTTTGCTGTATTCGTTATGCGTTGTGCGTTATACGTTTGCGTTATGCGTTATGCGTTATGCATTTTGAGTTATGCGCCATGCGTTATGCGTTATGCGTTATGCGTTATGCGATATGCGTTGTGCGTTATGCGTTATGCGATATGCGTTGTGCGTTATGCGTTATGCGTTATGCGTTATGCGTTATGCGTTATGCGTTATACGGTATGCGTTATGCGTTATGCGTTATGCGTTATGCTCTATACGTTATGCGTTATGCGTTATGCGTTATGCGATATGCGTTGTGCGTTATGCGTTATGCGTTATGCGTTATGCGTTATGCGTTATGCGTTATGCGTTATGCGTTATACGGTATGCGTTATGCGTTATGCGTTATGCGTTATGCTCTATACGTTATGCGTTATGCGTTATGCGTGATCCGTTATGTGTTAGGCGATATACGTTTCGCGGTATTCGTTATGCGTTATGCGTTATACGGTATGCGTTATGCGTTATACGTTATGCGTTATGCGTTATGCGATAAGCGTTATGCGTTATGCGTTAAGCATTATGCTTTATGCGTTATGCGTTATGAGTTACACGTTATGCGTTATTCGATATGCGTTATGCGTTATGCGTTATGCGTTATGCGTGATCCGTTATGCGTTAAGCATTATGCGTTTTGCTGTATTCGTTATGCGTTGTGCGTTATACGTTTGCGTTATGCGTTATGCGTTATGCGTTATGCGTTATGCATTTTGAGTTATGCGCCATGCGTTATGCGTTATGCGATATGCGTTGTGCGTTATGGGTTATGCGTTATGCGTTATGCGTTATGCGTTATGCGTTATGCGTTATGCGTTATGCGTTATGCGTTATGCGTTATGCGTTATGCGTTATGCATTTTGAGTTATGCGCCATGCGTTATGCGTTATGCGTTATGCGTTATGCGATATGCGTTGTGCGTTATGCGTTATGCGTGATCCGTTATGCGTTAAGCATTATGCGTTTTGCTGTATTCGTTATGCGTTGTGCGTTATACGTTTGCGTTATGCGTTATGCGTTATTCGTTA
Organism: Lasioglossum morio; assembly: GCA_916610235.2. Classification (NCBI taxonomy): domain Eukaryota; kingdom Metazoa; phylum Arthropoda; class Insecta; order Hymenoptera; family Halictidae; genus Lasioglossum; species Lasioglossum morio. Next base: position 2,037,053 of record CAKAJA020000423.1, read on the forward strand.
TGCATTTTGAGTTATGCGCCATGCGTTATGCGTTATGCGTTATGCGTTATACGATATGCGTTGTGCGTTATGCGTTATGCGTTATGCGTTATGCGTTATGCGTTATGCGTTATGCGTCATGCGTTATGCGTTATGCGTTATGCGTTATGCGTTATGCGTTATGCGTTATGCGTTATGCGTTATGCGTTATGCGTTATGCGTTATGCGTTATACGGTATGCGTTATGCGTTATGCTCTATACGTTATGCGTTATGCTCTATACGTTATGCGTTATGCGTTATGCGTGATCCGTTATGTGTTAGGCGATATACGTTTTGCGGTATTCGTTATGCGTTATGCGTTATGCGTTATCCGTTGTTCGTTATGCGTTATGCGTTGTGCGTTATACGTTTGCGTTATGCATTATGCGTTATGCGTTATGCGGTATGCGTTATGCGTTATACGTCATGCGTTATGCGTTATGCGATAAGCGTTATGCGTTATGCGTTAAGCATTATGCTTTATGCGTTATGCGTTATGAGTTACACGTTATGCGTTATTCGATATGCGTTATGCGTTATGCGTTATGCGTTATGCGTTATGCGTTATGCGTTATGCGTTATGCGTTATGCATTTTGAGTTATGCGCCATGCGTTTTGCGTTATGCGTTATGCGTTATGCGTTATGCGTTATGCGTTATGCGATATGCGTTGTGCGTTATGCGTTATGCGTTATGCGTTATGCGTTATGCGTTATGCGTTATGCGTTATGCGTTATGCGTTATGCGTTATGCGTTATGGGTTATGCGTTATGCGTTATGCGATATGCGTTATGCGTTATACGTTATGCTTTATGCTTTATGCGTTATGCGTTATGCGTTATGAGTGATCCGACATGCGTTATGCGTTATGCGTTATGCGTTATGCGTTATGCGTTATGCGTTATGCGTTATGTGTTATGCGTTATGCGTTATGCGTTATGCGTTATGCGTTATGCGTTATGCGGTATGCGTTATGTGTTATGCATTATGCGTTATGCGTTATGCCTGATCCGTAAGGCGTTATGCGTTATGCGTTATGCGTTATGCGTTATGCGTTATGCGTTATACGTTATGCGTTATGCGTTATGCGTTATGCGTTATGTGTTATGCATTATGCGTTATGCGTTATGCCTGATCCGTTAGGCGTTATGCGTTATACGGTATGCGTTATGCGTTATGCATTTTGAGTTATGCGCCATGCGTTTTGCGTTATGCGTTATGCGTTATGCGTTATGCGTTATGCGTTATGCGATATGCGTTGTGCGTTATGCGTTATGCGTTATGCGTTATGCGTTATGCGTTATGCGTTATGCGTTATGCGTTATGCGTTATGCGTTATGCGTTATGGGTTATGCGTTATGCGTTATGCGATATGCGTTATGCGTTATACGTTATGCTTTATGCTTTATGCGTTATGCGTTATGCGTTATGAGTGATCCGACATGCGTTATGCGTTATGCGTTATGCGTTATGCGTTATGCGTTATGCGTTATGCGTTATGTGTTATGCGTTATGCGTTATGCGTTATGCGTTATGCGTTATGCGTTATGCGGTATGCGTTATGTGTTATGCATTATGCGTTATGCGTTATGCCTGATCCGTAAGGCGTTATGCGTTATGCGTTATGCGTTATGCGTTATGCGTTATGCGTTATACGTTATGCGTTATGCGTTATGCGTTATGCGTTATGTGTTATGCATTATGCGTTATGCGTTATGCCTGATCCGTTAGGCGTTATGCGTTATACGGTATGCGTTATGCGTTATGCGTTATGCGTTATGCGTTATGCTTTATGCGTTATGCATTATGCGTTATGCGTTATGCGATATGCGTTATCCGTTATGCGTTATGCGTTATGCGTTATTCGTTATGAGTAATGAGTTATAAGTTATGCGTTATGCGTTATGCTTTATGCGTTATGCGTTATGCGTTATGCGTTATGCGTTATGCGTTATGCGTTATGCGTTATGCGTTATGCGTTATGCGTTATGCGTTATGCGTTATGCGTTATGCGTTTTGCGTTATGCGATATGCGTTATGCGTTATACGTTATGCGTTATGCATTATGCGTTATGCGTTATGCGTTATGCGTTATTCGTTATGAGTAATGAGTTGTAAGTTATGCGTTATGCGTTATGCTTTATGCATTATGCGTTATGCGATATGCGTTATGCGTTATGCGTTATGCGTTATGCGTTATGCGTTATGCGTTATGCGTTATGCGTTATGCGTTATGCCTTATGCGTTATGCGTTATTCGTTATGAGTAATGAGTTATAAGTTATGCGTTATGCGTTATGCTTTATGCATTATGCGTTATGCGTTATGCGTTATGCGTTATGCGTTATGCGTTATGCGTTATGCGTTATGCGTTATGCGTTATGCGTTATGCGTTATGCCTTATGCGTTATGCGTTATTCGTTATGAGTAATGAGTTATAAGTTATGCGTTATGCGTTATGCTTCATGCGTTATGCTTTATGCGTTATGCGTTACTCCTTATGAGTTATGGGTTATAAGTTATGCGTAATGCGTTATGCGTTATGCGTTATGCATTATGCTTTATCCGTTATGCGTTATGCGTTATGCTTTATGCGTTATGCGTTATGAGTTATGAGTAATGAGTTATAAGTTATGCGTTATGCGTTATGCTTTATGCGTTATGCGTTACTCCTTATGAGTTATGAGTTATAAGTTATGCGTAATGCGGTATGCGTTATACGTTATACGTTATGCGTTATGCGTTATGCGTTATGCGTTATGCGTTATGCGTTATGCGTTATGCATTATGCGTTATGCGTGATCCGTTATGCGTTAAGCGTTATGCGTTTTGCTGTATTCGTAATGCGTTGTGCATTATGTGTTATGCGTTATGTGTTATGCGTTATGCGTTATGAGTTATACGTTATGCGTTATGCGTTAGGGGTTATGCGTTATGCGTTATGCGTTATGCTTTATGCGTTATGCATTATGCGTTATGCGTTATGCGATATGCGTTATCCGTTATGCGTTATGCGTTATGCGTTATTCGTTATGAGTAATGAGTTATAAGTTATGCGTTATGCGTTATGCTTTATGCATTATGCGTTATGCGTTATGCGTTATGCGTTATGCGTTATGCGTTATGCGTTATGCGTTATGCTTTATGCGTTATGCGTTACTCCTTATGAGTTATGAGTTATAAGTTATGCGTAATGCGTTATGCGTTATGCGTTATGCTTTATGCGTTATGCGTTATGCGTTATGCGTTATGCGTTATGCGTTATGCGTTATGCGTGATCCGTTATGCGTTATGCGTTATGCGTTATGCGTTATGCGTTATGCGTTATGCGTTATGCGTTATGCGTTATGCGTTATGCGCTATGCTTTATGCGTTATGCGTTACTCCGTATGAGTTGTGAGTTATAAGTTATGCGTAATGCGTTATGCTTTATGCATTATGCGTTATGCGTTATGCGTTATGCGTTATGCGTTATGCGTTACGCGTTATGCGTTATGCGTTATGCGTTATGTGTGATCCGTTATCCGTTATGCGTTATGCGTTATGCGTTATGCTTTATGCGTTATGCGTTATGCGTTATGCCTTATACGGTGTGCGTTATGCGTTATGCGTTATGCGTTATGAGTTATGCGTTATGCGTTATGCGTTATGCGTTATGCGTTTTGCGGTATTCGTTATGCGTTGTGCATTATGCGTTATGCGTTATGCGTTATGCATTTTGAGTTATGCGCCATGCGTTATGCGTTATGCGTTATGCGTTATGCGATATGCGTTGTGCGTTATGCGTTATGCGTGATCCGTTATGCGTTAAGCATTATGCGTTTTGCTGTATTCGTTATGCGTTGTGCGTTATACGTTTGCGTTATGCGTTATGCGTTATGCGTTATGCATTTTGAGTTATGCGCCATGCGTTATGCGTTATGCGTTATGCGTTATGCGATATGCGTTGTGCGTTATGCGTTATGCGTGATCCGTTATGCGTTAAGCATTATGCGTCTTGCTGTATTCGTTATGCGTTGTGCGTTATACGTTTGCGTTATGCGTTATGCGTTATGCGTTATGCGTTATGCGTTATGCGTTAAGCATTTTGAGTTATGCGCCATGCGTTATGCGTTATGCGTTATGCGATATGCGTTGTGCGTTATGCGTTATGCGTTATGCGATATGTGTTGTGCGTTATGCGTTATGCGTTATGCGTTATGCGTTATGCGTTATGCGTTATGCGTTATGCGTTATGCGTTATGCATTTTGAGTTATGCGCCATGCGTTATGCGTTATGCGTTATGCGTTATGCGATATGCTTTGTGCGTTATGCGTTATGCGTTATGCGTTATGCGTTATGCGCTATGCGTTATGCGTTATGCGTTATGCATTATGCTTTATGCGTTATGCGTTATGAGTCACACGTTATGCGTTATTCGATATGCGTTATGCGTTATGCGTTATGCGTTATGCGTTATGCGATATGCGTTGTGCGTTATGCGTTATGCATTATGCGTTATGCGTTATGCGTTATGCGTTATGCGTTATGCGTTATGCTTTATGCGTTATGCGTTACTCCTTATGAGTTATGAGTTATAAGTTATGCGTAATGCGTTATGCGTTATGCGTTATGCTTTATGCGTTATGCGTTATGCGTTATGCGTTATGCGTTATGCGTTATGCGTTATGCGTTATGCGTGATGCGTTATGCGTTATGCGTTATGCGTTATGCGTTATGCGTTATGCGTTATGCGTTATGCGTTATGCGTTATGCGTTATGCGTTATGCGTTATGCTTTATGCGTTATGCGTTACTCCTTATGAGTTATAAGTCATGCGTAATGCGTTATGCTTTATGCATTATGCGTTATGCGTTATGCGTTATGCGTTATGCGTTATGCGTTATGCGTTATGCGTTATGCGTTATGCGTTATGCGTTATGTGTGATCCGTTATGCGTTATGCGTTATGCGTTATGCGTTATGCTTTATGCGTTATGCGTTATGCGTTATGCCTTATACGGTGTGCGTTATGCGTTATGCGTTATGCGTTATGAGTTATGCGTTATGCGTTATGCGTTATGCGTTTTGCGGTATTCGTTATGCGTTGTGCATTATGCGTTATGCGTTATGCGTTATGCATTTTGAGTTATGCGCCATGCGTTATGCGTTATGCGTTATGCGTTATGCGATATGCGTTGTGCGTTATGCGTTATGCGTTATGCGTTATGCGTTATGCGTTATGCGTTATGCGTTATGCGTTATGCATTTTGAGTAATGCGCCATGCGTTATGCGTTATGCGTTATGCGATATGCGTTGTGCGTTATGCGTTATGCGATATGCGTTGTGCGTTATGCGTTATGCGTTATGCGTTATGCGTTATGCGTTATGCGATATGCGTTATGCGTTATGCGTTATGCATTTTGAGTTATGCGCCATGCGTTATGCTTTATGCGTTATTCGTTATGCGATATGCGTTATGCGTTATGCGTTATGCGTTATGCGTTATGCGTTATGCGTTATGCGTTATGCGTTATGCATTATGCTTTATGCGTTATGCGTTATGAGTCACACGTTATGCGTTATTCGATATGCGTTATGCGTTATGCGTTATGCGTTATGCGTTATGCGATATGCGTTGTGCGTTATGCGTTATGCGTTATGCGTTATGCGTTATGCGTTATGCGTTATGCGTTATGCGTTATGCGTGACCCGTTATGCGTTAAGCATTATGCGTTTTGCTGTATTCGTTATGCGTTGTGCGTTATACGTTTGCGTTATGCGTTATGCGTTATGCATTTTGAGTTATGCGTTATGCGTTATGCGATATGCGTTGTGCGTTATGCGTTATGCGTTATGCGTTATGCGTTATGCGTTATGCGTTATGCGTTATGCATTTTGAATTATGCGCCATGCGTTATGCGTTATGCGTTATGCGTTATGCGTTATGCGATATGCGTTGTGCGTTATGCGTTATGCGTGATCCGTTATGCGTTAAGCATTATGCGTTTTGCTGTATTCGTTATGCGTTGTGCGTTATGCATTTTGAGTTATGCGCCATGCGTTATGCGTTATGCGTTATGCGATATGCGTTGTGCGTTATGCGTTATGCGTTATGCGTTATGCGTTATGCGTTATGCGTTATGCATTATGCTTTATGCGTTATGCGTTATGAGTCACACGTTATGCGTTATTCGATATGCGTTATGCGTTATGCGTTATGCGTTATGCGATATGCGTTGTGCGTTATGCGTTATGCGTTATGCGTTATGCGTTATGCGTTATGCGATATGCGTTGTGCGTTATGCGTTATGCGTTATGCGTTATGCGTTATGCGTTATGCGTTATGCGTTATGCGATATGCGTTGTGCGTTTTGCGTTATGCGTAATGCGTTATGCGTTATGCGTTATGCGTTATGCGTTATGGGTTATGCGTTATGCGTTATGCGATATGCGTTATGCGTTATGCGTCATGCGTTATGCGTTATGCGTTATGCGTTATGCGTTAAGCGTTATGCGTTATGCGTTATGCGTTATGCGTTATGCGTTATGCGTTATACGTTGTACGTTATGCGTTATGCGTTATGTTTTATGCGATATGCGTTATGCGTTATTCGTTATGCATTATGCGTTATGCGTTATGCGTTATGCGTTATACGGTATGCGTTATGCGTTATGCGTTATGCGTTATGCGTTATGCGATATGCGTTGTGCGTTATGCGTTATGCGTGATCCGTTATGCGTTAAGCATTATGCGTTTTGCTGTATTCGTTATGCGTTGTGCGTTATACGTTTGCGTTATGCGTTATGCGTTATGCATTTTGAGTTATGCGCCATGCGTTATGCGTTATGCGTTATGCGTTATACGATATGCGTTGTGCGTTATGCGTTATGCGTTATGCGTTATGCGTTATGCGTTATGCGTTATGCGTCATGCGTTATGCGTTATGCGTTATGCGTTATGCGTTATGCGTTATGCGTTATGCGTTATGCGTTATGCGTTATGCGTTATACGGTATGCGTTATGTGTTATGCGTTATGCGTTATGCTCTATACGTTATGCGTTATGCGTTATGCGTGATCCGTTATGTGTTAGGCGATATACGTTTAGCGGTATTCGTTATGCGTTATGCGTTATGCGTTATCCGTTGTTCGTTATGCGTTATGCGTTGTGCGTTATACGTTTGCGTTATGCATTATGCGTTATGCGTTATGCGGTATGCGTTATGCGTTATACGTCATGCGTTATGCGTTATGCGATAAGCGTTATGCGTTATGCGTTAAGCATTATGCTTTATGCGTTATGCGTTATGAGTTACACGTTATGCGTTATTCGATATGCGTTATGCGTTATGCGTTATGCGTTATGCGTTATGTGTTATGCGTTATGCGTGATCCGTTATGCGTTTTGCTGTATTCGTTATGCGTTGTGCGTTATACGTTTGCGTTATGCGTTATGCGTTATGCGTTATGCGTTATGCATTTTGAGTTATGCGCCATGCGTTATGCGTTATGCGATATGCGTTGTGCGTTATGCGTTATGCGTTATGCGTTATGCGTTATGCGTTATGCGTTATGCGTTATGCGTTATGCGTTATGCATTTTGAGTTATGCGCCATGCGTTATGCGTTATGCGTTATGCGTTATGCGATATGCGTTGTGCGTTATGCGTTATGCGTGATCCGTAATGCGTTAAGCATTATGCGTTTTGCTGTATTCGTTATGCGTTGTGCGTTATACGTTTGCGTTATGCGTTATGCGTTATGCATTTTGAGTTATGCGCCATGCGTTATGCGTTATGCGTTATGCGTTATGCGATATGCGTTGTGCGTTATGCGTTATGCGATATGCGTTGTGCGTTATGCGTTATGCGTTATGCGTTATGCGTTATGCGTTATGCGTTATGCGTTATACGGTATGCGTTATGCGTTATGCGTTATGCGTTATGCTCTATACGTTATGCGTAATGCGTTATGCGTTATGCGATATGCGTTGTGCGTTATGCGTTATGCGTTATGCGTTATGCGTTATGCGTTATGCGTTATGCGTTATGCGTTATGCGTTATACGGCATGCGTTATGCGTTATGCGTTATGCGTTATGCTCTATACGTTATGCGTTATGCGTTATGCGTGATCCGTTATGTGTTAGGCGATATACGTTTTGCGGTATTCGTTATGCGTTATGCGTTATACGGTATGCGTTATGCGTTATACGTTATGCGTTATGCGTTATGCGATAAGCGTTATGCGTTATGCGTTAAGCATTATGCTTTATGCGTTATGCGTTATGAGTTACACGTTATGCGTTATTCGATATGCGTTATGCGTTATGCGTTATGCGTTAGGCGTTATGCGTTATGCGATATGCGTTGTGCGTTATGCGTTTTGCGTTATGCGTTATGCGTTATGCTTTATGCATTATGCGTTATGCGTTATGCGTTATGCGTTATGCGTTATGCGTTATGCGTTATGCGTTATGCGTTATGCGTTATGCTTTATGCGTTATGCGTTACTCCTTATGAGTTATGAGTTATAAGTTATGCGTAATGCGTAATGCGTTATGCGTTATGCTTTATGCGTTATGCGTTATGCGTTATGCGTTATGCGTTATGCGTTATGCGTTATGCGTGATCCGTTATGCGTTATGCGTTATGCGTTATGCGTTATGCGTTATGCGTTATGCGTTATGCGTTATGCGTTATGCGTTATGCGTTATGCGTTATGCTTTATGCGTTATGCGTTACTCCTTATGAGTTGTGAGTTATAAGTTATGCGTAATGCGTTATGCTTTATGCATTATGCGTTATGCGTTATGCGTTATGCGTTATGCGTTATGCGTTATGCGTTATGCGTTATGCGTTATGCGTTATGCGTTATGCGTTATGTGTGATCCGTTATGCGTTATGCGTTATGCGTTATGCGTTATGCTTTATGCGTTATGCGTTATGCGTTATGCCTTATACGGTGTGCGTTATGCGTTATGCGTTATGCGTTATGAGTTATGCGTTATGCGTTATGCGTTATGCGTTTTGCGGTATTCGTTATGCGTTGTGCATTATGCGTTATGCGTTATGCGTTATGCATTTTGAGTTATGCGCCATGCGTTATGCGTTATGCGTTATGCGTTATGCGATATGCGTTGTGCGTTATGCGTTATGCGTTATGCGTTATGCGTTATGCGTTATGCGTTATGCGTTATGCGTTATGCGTTATGCGTTATGCATTTTGAGTAATGCGCCATGCGTTATGCGTTATGCGTTATGCGATATGCGTTGTGCGTTATGCGTTATGCGTTATGCGATATGCGTTGTGCGTTATGCGTTATGCGTTATGCGTTATGCGTTATGCGTTATGCGTTATGCATTTTGAGTTATGCGCCATGCGTTATGCGTTATGCGTTATGCGTTATGCGATATGCGTTGTGCGTTATGCGTTATGCGTGATCCGTTATGCGTTAAGCATTATGCGTTTTGCTGTATTCGTTATGCGTTGTGCGTTATACGTTTGCGTTATGCGTTATGCGTTATGCATTTTGAGTTATGCGCCATGCGTTATGCGTTATGCGTTATGCGTTATGCGATATGCGTTGTGCGTTATGCGTTATGCGATATGCGTTGTGCGTTATGCGTTATGCGTTATGCGTTATGCGTTATGCGTTATGCGTTATGCGTTATGCGTTATACGGTATGCGTTATGCGTTATGCGTTATGCGTTATGCTCTATACGTTATGCGTTATGCGTTATGCGTTATGCGATATGCGTTGTGCGTTATGCGTTATGCGTTATACGTTATGCGTTATGCGTTATGCGTTATGCGTTATGCGTTATACGGTATGCGTTATGCGTTATGCGTTATGCGTTATGCTCTATACGTTATGCGTTATGCGTTATGCGTGATCCGTTATGTGTTAGGCGATATACGTTTTGCGGTATTCGTTATGCGTTATGCGTTATACGGTATGCGTTATGCGTTATACGTTATGCGTTATGCGTTATGCGATAAGCGTTATGCGTTATGCGTTAAGCATTATGCTTTATGCGTTATGCGTTATGAGTTACACGTTATGCGTTATTCGATATGCGTTATGCGTTATGCGTTATGCGTTAGGCGTTATGCGTTATGCGATATGCGTTGTGCGTTATGCGTTTTGCGTTATGCGTTATGCGTTATGCTTTATGCATTATGCGTTATGCGTTATGCGTTATGCGTTATGCGTTATGCGTTATGCGTTATGCGTTATGCGTTATGCTTTATGCGTTATGCGTTACTCCTTATGAGTTATGAGTTATAAGTTATGCGTAATGCGTAATGCGTTATGCGTTATGCTTTATGCGTTATGCGTTATGCGTTATGCGTTATGCGTTATTCGTTATGCGTTATGCGTGATCCGTTATGCGTTATGCGTTATGCGTTATGCGTTATGCGTTATGCGTTATGCGTTATGCGTTATGCGTTATGCGTTATGCGTTATGCGTTATGCGTTATGCTTTATGCGTTATGCGTTACTCCTTATGAGTTGTGAGTTATAAGTTATGCGTAATGCGTTATGCTTTATGCATTATGCGTTATGCGATATGCGTTATGCGTTATGTGTTATGCGTTATGCGTGATCCGTTATGCGTTTTGCTGTATTCGTTATGCGTTGTGCGTTATACGTTTGCGTTATGCGTTATGCGTTATGCGTTATGCGTTATGCATTTTGAGTTATGCGCCATGCGTTATGCGTTATGCGATATGCGTTGTGCGTTATGCGTTATGCGTTATGCGTTATGCATTTTGAGTTATGCGCCATGCGTTATGCGTTATGCGATATGCGTTGTGCGTTATGCGTTATGCGTTATGCGTTATGCGTTATGCGTTATGCGTTATGCGTTATGCGTTATGCGTTATGCGTTATGCATTTTGAGTTATGCGCCATGCGTTATGCGTTATGCGTTATGCGTTATGCGATATGCGTTGTGCGTTATGCGTTATGCGTGATCCGTTATGCGTTAAGCATTATGCGTTTTGCTGTATTCGTTATGCGTTGTGCGTTATACGTTTGCGTTATGCGTTATGCGTTATGCATTTTGAGTTATGCGCCATGCGTTATGCGTTATGCGTTATGCGTTATGCGATATGCGTTGTGCGTTATGCGTTATGCGATATGCGTTGTGCGTTATGCGTTATGCGTTATGCGTTATGCGTTATGCGTTATGCGTTATGCGTTATACGGTATGCGTTATGCGTTATGCGTTATGCGTTATGCTCTATACGTTATGCGTAATGCGTTATGCGTTATGCGGTATGCGTTATGTGTTATGCGTTATGCGTTATGCGTTATGCGTTATGCGTTATGCGTTATGCGGTATGCGTTATGTGTTATGCATTATGCGTTATGCGTTATGCCTGATCCGTAAGGCGTTATGCGTTATGCGTTATGCGTTATGCGTTATGCGTTATGCGTTATACGTTATGCGTTATGCGTTATGCGGTATGCGTTATGTGTTATGCATTATGCGTTATGCGTTATGCCTGATCCGTAAGGCGTTATGCGTTATGCGTTATGCGTTATGCGTTATGCGTTATGCGTTATACGTTATGCGTTATGCGTTATGCGTTATGCGTTATGCTCTATACGTTATGCGTAATGCGTTATGCGTTATGCGGTATGCGTTATGTGTTATGCGTTATGCGTTATGCGTTATGCGTTATGCGTTATGCGTTATGCTCTATACGTTATGCGTAATGCGTTATGCGTTATGCGGTATGCGTTATGTGTTATGCGTTATGCGTTATGCGTTATGCGTAATGCGTTATGCGTTATGCGGTATGCGTTATGTGTTATGCGTTATGCGTTATGCGTTATGCGTTATGCGTTATGCGTTATGCGGTATGCGTTATGTGTTATGCATTATGCGTTATGCGTTATGCCTGATCCGTAAGGCGTTATGCGTTATGCGTTATGCGTTATGCGTTATGCGTTATGCGTTATACGTTATGCGTTATGCGTTATGCGTTATGCGTTATGTGTTATGCATTATGCGTTATGCGTTATGCCTGATCCGTTAGGCGTTATGCGTTATACGGTATGCGTTATGCGTTATGCGTTATGCGTTATGCGTTATGCTTTATGCGTTATGCATTATGCGTTATGCGTTATGCGATATGCGTTATCCGTTATGCGTTATGCGTTATGCGTTATTCGTTATGAGTAATGAGTTATAAGTTATGCGTTATGCGTTATGCTTTATGCGTTATGCGTTATGCGTTATGCGTTATGCGTTATGCGTTATGCGTTATGCGTTATGCGTTATGCGTTATGCGTTATGCGTTATGCGTTATGCGTTTTGCGTTATGCGATATGCGTTATGAATTGTGCGTTATACGTTTGCGTTATGCGTTATGCGTTATGCGTTATGCGTTATGCGTTATACGTTATGCGTTATGCATTATGCGTTATGCGTTATGCGTTATGCGTTATTCGTTATGAGTAATGAGTTGTAAGTTATGCGTTATGCGTTATGCTTTATGCATTATGCGTTATGCGTTATGCGTTATGCGTTATGCTTTATGCGTTATGCGTTATGCGTTATGCGTTATGCGTTATGCGTTATGCGTTATGCGTGATCCGTTATGCGTTATGCGTTATGCGTTATGCGTTATGCGTTATGCGTTATGCGTTATGCGTTATGCGTTATGCGTTATGCGCTATGCTTTATGCGTTATGCGTTACTCCGTATGAGTTGTGAGTTATAAGTTATGCGTAATGCGTTATGCTTTATGCATTATGCGTTATGCGTTATGCGTTATGCGTTATGCGTTATGCGTTACGCGTTATGCGTTATGCGTTATGCGTTATGTGTGATCCGTTATGCGTTATGCGTTATGCGTTATGCGTTATGCTTTATGCGTTATGCGTTATGCGTTATGCCTTATACGGTGTGCGTTATGCGTTATGCGTTATGCGTTATGAGTTATGCGTTATGCGTTATGCGTTATGCGTTATGCGTTTTGCGGTATTCGTTATGCGTTGTGCATTATGCGTTATGCGTTATGCGTTATGCATTTTGAGTTATGCGCCATGCGTTATGCGTTATGCGTTATGCGTTATGCGATATGCGTTGTGCGTTATGCGTTATGCGTGATCCGTTATGCGTTAAGCATTATGCGTTTTGCTGTATTCGTTATGCGTTGTGCGTTATACGTTTGCGTTATGCGTTATGCGTTATGCGTTATGCATTTTGAGTTATGCGCCATGCGTTATGCGTTATGCGTTATGCGTTATGCGATATGCGTTGTGCGTTATGCGTTATGCGTGATCCGTTATGCGTTAAGCATTATGCGTCTTGCTGTATTCGTTATGCGTTGTGCGTTATACGTTTGCGTTATGCGTTATGCGTTATGCGTTATGCGTTATGCGTTATGCGTTAAGCATTTTGAGTTATGCGCCATGCGTTATGCGTTATGCGTTATGCGATATGCGTTGTGCGTTATGCGTTATGCGTTATGCGATATGTGTTGTGCGTTATGCGTTATGCGTTATGCGTTATGCGTTATGCGTTATGCGATATGCGTTATGCGTTATGCGTTATGCATTTTGAGTTATGCGCCATGCGTTATGCGTTATGCGTTATGCGTTATGCGATATGCTTTGTGCGTTATGCGTTATGCGTTATGCGTTATGCGTTATGCGCTATGCGTTATGCGTTATGCGTTATGCATTATGCTTTATGCGTTATGCGTTATGAGTCACACGTTATGCGTTATTCGATATGCGTTATGCGTTATGCGTTATGCGTTATGCGTTATGCGATATGCGTTGTGCGTTATGCGTTATGCATTATGCGTTATGCGTTATGCGTTATGCGTTATGCGTTATGCGTTATGCTTTATGCGTTATGCGTTACTCCTTATGAGTTATGAGTTATAAGTTATGCGTAATGCGTTATGCGTTATGCGTTATGCTTTATGCGTTATGCGTTATGCGTTATGCGTTATGCGTTATGCGTTATGCGTTATGCGTTATGCGTGATCCGTTATGCGTTATGCGTTATGCGTTATGCGTTATGCGTTATGCGTTATGCGTTATGCGTTATGCGTTATGCGTTATGCGTTATGCGTTATGCTTTATGCGTTATGCGTTACTCCTTATGAGTTATAAGTTATGCGTAATGCGTTATGCTTTATGCATTATGCGTTATGCGTTATGCGTTATGCGTTATGCGTTATGCGTTATGCGTTATGCGTTATGCGTTATGCGTTATGTGTGATCCGTTATGCGTTATGCGTTATGCGTTATGCGTTATGCTTTATGCGTTATGCGTTATGCGTTATGCCTTATACGGTGTGCGTTATGCGTTATGCGTTATGCGTTATGAGTTATGCGTTATGCGTTATGCGTTATGCGTTTTGCGGTATTCGTTATGCGTTGTGCATTATGCGTTATGCGTTATGCGTTATGCATTTTGAGTTATGCGCCATGCGTTATGCGTTATGCGTTATGCGTTATGCGATATGCGTTGTGCGTTATGCGTTATGCGTTATGCGTTATGCGTTATGCGTTATGCGTTATGCGTTATGCATTTTGAGTAATGCGCCATGCGTTATGCGTTATGCGTTATGCGATATGCGTTGTGCGTTATGCGTTATGCGATATGCGTTGTGCGTTATGCGTTATGCGTTATGCGTTATGCGTTATGCGTTATGCGATATGCGTTATGCGTTATGCGTTATGCATTTTGAGTTATGCGCCATGCGTTATGCTTTATGCGTTATTCGTTATGCGATATGCGTTGTGCGTTATGCGTTATGCGTTATGCGTTATGCGTTATGCGTTATGCGTTATGCGTTATGCATTATGCTTTATGCGTTATGCGTTATGAGTCACACGTTATGCGTTATTCGATATGCGTTATGCGTTATGCGTTATGCGTTATGCGTTATGCGATATGCGTTGTGCGTTATGCGTTATGCGTTATGCGTTATGCGTTATGCGTTATGCGTTATGCGTTATGCGTTATGCGTGACCCGTTATGCGTTAAGCATTATGCGTTTTGCTGTATTCGTTATGCGTTGTGCGTTATACGTTTGCGTTATGCGTTATGCGTTATGCGTTATGCATTTTGAGTTATGCGTTATGCGTTATGCGATATGCGTTGTGCGTTATGCGTTATGCGTTATGCGTTATGCGTTATGCGTTATGCATTTTGAATTATGCGCCATGCGTTATGCGTTATGCGTTATGCGTTATGCGTTATGCGATATGCGTTGTGCGTTATGCGTTATGCGTGATCCGTTATGCGTTAAGCATTATGCGTTTTGCTGTATTCGTTATGCGTTGTGCGTTATGCATTTTGAGTTATGCGCCATGCGTTATGCGTTATGCGTTATGCGATATGCGTTGTGCGTTATGCGTTATGCGTTATGCGTTATGCGTTATGCGTTATGCGTTATGCATTATGCTTTATGCGTTATGCGTTATGAGTCACACGTTATGCGTTATTCGATATGCGTTATGCGTTATGCGTTATGCGTTATGCGATATGCGTTGTGCGTTATGCGTTATGCGTTATGCGTTATGCGTTATGCGTTATGCGATATGCGTTGTGCGTTATGCGTTATGCGTTATGCGTTATGCGTTATGCGTTATGCGTTATGCGATATGCGTTGTGCGTTATGCGTTTTGCGTTATGCGTAATGCGTTATGCGTTATGCGTTATGCGTTATGCGTTATGGGTTATGCGTTATGCGTTATGCGATATGCGTTATGCGTTATGCGTCATGCGTTATGCGTTATGCGTTATGCGTTATGCGTTAAGCGTTATGCGTTATGCGTTATGCGTTATGCGTTATGCGTTATGCGTTATACGTTGTACGTTATGCGTTATGCGTTATGTTTTATGCGATATGCGTTATGCGTTATTCGTTATGCATTATGCGTTATGCGTTATGCGTTATGCGTTATACGGTATGCGTTATGCGTTATGCGTTATGCGTTATGCGTTATGCGATATGCGTTGTGCGTTATGCGTTATGCGTGATCCGTTATGCGTTAAGCATTATGCGTTTTGCTGTATTCGTTATGCGTTGTGCGTTATACGTTTGCGTTATGCGTTATGCGTTATGCATTTTGAGTTATGCGCCATGCGTTATGCGTTATGCGTTATGCGTTATACGATATGCGTTGTGCGTTATGCGTTATGCGTTATGCGTTATGCGTTATGCGTTATGCGTTATGCGTCATGCGTTATGCGTTATGCGTTATGCGTTATGCGTTATGCGTTATGCGTTATGCGTTATGCGTTATGCGTTATGCGTTATACGGTATGCGTTATGTGTTATGCGTTATGCGTTATGCTCTATACGTTATGCGTTATGCGTTATGCGTGATCCGTTATGTGTTAGGCGATATACGTTTAGCGGTATTCGTTATGCGTTATGCGTTATGCGTTATCCGTTGTTCGTTATGCGTTATGCGTTGTGCGTTATACGTTTGCGTTATGCATTATGCGTTATGCGTTATGCGGTATGCGTTATGCGTTATACGTCATGCGTTATGCGTTATGCGATAAGCGTTATGCGTTATGCGTTAAGCATTATGCTTTATGCGTTATGCGTTATGAGTTACACGTTATGCGTTATTCGATATGCGTTATGCGTTATGCGTTATGCGTTATGCGTTATGTGTTATGCGTTATGCGTGATCCGTTATGCGTTTTGCTGTATTCGTTATGCGTTGTGCGTTATACGTTTGCGTTATGCGTTATGCGTTATGCGTTATGCGTTATGCATTTTGAGTTATGCGCCATGCGTTATGCGTTATGCGATATGCGTTGTGCGTTATGCGTTATGCGTTATGCGTTATGCGTTATGCGTTATGCGTTATGCGTTATGCGTTATGCATTTTGAGTTATGCGCCATGCGTTATGCGTTATGCGTTATGCGTTATGCGATATGCGTTGTGCGTTATGCGTTATGCGTGATCCGTAATGCGTTAAGCATTATGCGTTTTGCTGTATTCGTTATGCGTTGTGCGTTATACGTTTGCGTTATGCGTTATGCGTTATGCATTTTGAGTTATGCGCCATGCGTTATGCGTTATGCGTTATGCGTTATGCGATATGCGTTGTGCGTTATGCGTTATGCGATATGCGTTATGCGTTATGCGTTATGCGTTATGCGTTATGCGTTATGCGTTATGCGTTATGCGTTATACGGTATGCGTTATGCGTTATGCGTTATGCGTTATGCTCTATACGTTATGCGTAATGCGTTATGCGTTATGCGATATGCGTTGTGCGTTATGCGTTATGCGTTATGCGTTATGCGTTATGCGTTATGCGTTATGCGTTATGCGTTATGCGTTATACGGTATGCGTTATGCGTTATGCGTTATGCGTTATGCTCTATACGTTATGCGTTATGCGTTATGCGTGATCCGTTATGTGTTAGGCGATATACGTTTTGCGGTATTCGTTATGCGTTATGCGTTATACGGTATGCGTTATGCGTTATACGTTATGCGTTATGCGTTATGCGATAAGCGTTATGCGTTATGCGTTAAGCATTATGCTCTATGCGTTATGCGTTATGAGTTACACGTTATGCGTTATTCGATATGCGTTATGCGTTATGCGTTATGCGTTAGGCGTTATGCGTTATGCGATATGCGTTGTGCGTTATGCGTTTTGCGTTATGCGTTATGCGTTATGCTTTATGCATTATGCGTTATGCGTTATGCGTTATGCGTTATGCGTTATGCGTTATGCGTTATGCGTTATGCGTTATGCGTTATGCTTTATGCGTTATGCGTTACTCCTTATGAGTTATGAGTTATAAGTTATGCGTAATGCGTAATGCGTTATGCGTTATGCTTTATGCGTTATGCGTTATGCGTTATGCGTTATGCGTTATGCGTTATGCGTTATGCGTGATCCGTTATGCGTTATGCGTTATGCGTTATGCGTTATGCGTTATGCGTTATGCGTTATGCGTTATGCGTTATGCGTTATGCGTTATGCTTTATGCGTTATGCGTTACTCCTTATGAGTTGTGAGTTATAAGTTATGCGTAATGCGTTATGCTTTATGCGTTATGCGTTATGCGTTATGCGTTATGCGTTATGCGTTATGCGTTATGCGTTATGCGTTATGCGTTATGCGTTATGCGTTATGCGTTATGCGTTATGTGTGATCCGTTATGCGTTATGCGTTATGCGTTATGCGTTATGCTTTATGCGTTATGCGTTATGCGTTATGCCTTATACGTTGTGCGTTATGCGTTATGCGTTATGCGTTATGAGTTATGCGTTATGCGTTATGCGTTATGCGTTTTGCGGTATTCGTTATGCGTTGTGCATTATGCGTTATGCGTTATGCGTTATGCATTTTGAGTTATGCGCCATGCGTTATGCGTTATGCGTTATGCGTTATGCGATATGCGTTGTGCGTTATGCGTTATGCGTTATGCGTTATGCGTTATGCGTTATGCGTTATGCGTTATGCGTTATGCGTTATGCGTTATGCATTTTGAGTAATGCGCCATGCGTTATGCGTTATGCGTTATGCGATATGCGTTGTGCGTTATGCGTTATGCGTTATGCGATATGCGTTGTGCGTTATGCGTTATGCGTTATGCGTTATGCGTTATGCGTTATGCGTTATGCATTTTGAGTTATGCGCCATGCGTTATGCGTTATGCGTTATGCGTTATGCGATATGCGTTGTGCGTTATGCGTTATGCGTGATCCGTTATGCGTTAAGCATTATGCGTTTTGCTGTATTCGTTATGCGTTGTGCGTTATACGTTTGCGTTATGCGTTATGCGTTATGCATTTTGAGTTATGCGCCATGCGTTATGCGTTATGCGTTATGCGTTATGCGTTATGCGTTATGCGTTATGCGTTATGCGTTATGCGTTATACGGTATGCGTTATGTGTTATGCGTTATGCGTTATGCTCTATACGTTATGCGTTATGCGTTATGAGTTACACGTTATGCGTTATTCGATATGCGTTATGCGTTATGCGTTATGCGTTAGGCGTTATGCGTTATGCGATATGCGTTGTGCGTTATGCGTTTTGCGTTATGCGTTATGCGTTATGCTTTATGCATTATGCGTTATGCGTTATGCGTTATGCGTTATGCGTTATGCGTTATGCGTTATGCGTTATGCGTTATGCGTTATGCTTTATGCGTTATGCGTTACTCCTTATGAGTTATGAGTTATAAGTTATGCGTAATGCGTAATGCGTTATGCGTTATGCTTTATGCGTTATGCGTTATGCGTTATGCGTTATGCGTTATGCGTTATGCGTTATGCGTGATCCGTTATGCGTTATGCGTTATTCGTTATGCGTTATGCGTTATGCGTTATGCGTTATGCGTTATGCGTTATGCGTTATGCGTTATGCTTTATGCGTTATGCGTTACTCCTTATGAGTTGTGAGTTATAAGTTATGCGTAATGCGTTATGCTTTATGCATTATGCGTTATGCGTTATGCGTTATGCGTTATGCGTTATGCGTTATGCGTTATGCGTTATGCGTTATGCGTTATGCGTTATGCGTTATGCGTTATGTGTGATCCGTTATGCGTTATGCGTTATGCGTTATGCGTTATGCTTTATGCGTTATGCGTTATGCGTTATGCGTTATACGTTGTGCGTTATGCGTTATGCGTTATGCGTTATGAGTTATGCGTTATGCGTTATGCGTTATGCGTTTTGCGGTATTCGTTATGCGTTGTGCATTATGCGTTATGCGTTATGCGTTATGCATTTTGAGTTATGCGCCATGCGTTATGCGTTATGCGTTATGCGTTATGCGATATGCGTTGTGCGTTATGCGTTATGCGTTATGCGTTATGCGTTATGCGTTATGCGTTATGCGTTATGCGTTATGCGTTATGCGTTATGCATTTTGAGTAATGCGCCATGCGTTATGCGTTATGCGTTATGCGATATGCGTTGTGCGTTATGCGTTATGCGTTATGCGATATGCGTTGTGCGTTATGCGTTATGCGTTATGCGTTATGCGTTATGCGTTATGCGTTATGCATTTTGAGTTATGCGCCATGCGTTATGCGTTATGCGTTATGCGTTATGCGATATGCGTTGTGCGTTATGCGTTATGCGTGATCCGTTATGCGTTAAGCATTATGCGTTTTGCTGTATTCGTTATGCGTTGTGCGTTATACGTTTGCGTTATGCGTTATGCGTTATGCATTTTGAGTTATGCGCCATGCGTTATGCGTTATGCGTTATGCGTTATGCGATATGCGTTGTGCGTTATGCGTTATGCGATATGCGTTGTGCGTTATGCGTTATGCGTTATGCGTTATGCGTTATGCGTTATGCGTTATGCGTTATGCGTTATGCGTTATACGGTATGCGTTACGCGTTATGCGTTATGCGTTATGCTCTATACGTTATGCGTTATGCGTTATGCGTTATGCGATATGCGTTGTGCGTTATGCGTTATGCGTTATGCGTTATGCGTTATGCGTTATGCGTTATGCGTTATGCGTTATGCGTTATACGGTATGCGTTATGCGTTATGCGTTATGCGTTATGCTCTATACGTTATGCGTTATGCGTTATGCGTGATCCGTTATGTGTTAGGCGATATACGTTTTGCGGTATTCGTTATGCGTTATGCGTTATACGGTATGCGTTATGCGTTATACGTTATGCGTTATGCGTTATGCGATAAGCGTTATGCGTTATGCGTTAAGCATTATGCTTTATGCGTTATGCGTTATGAGTTACACGTTATGCGTTATTCGATATGCGTTATGCGTTATGCGTTATGCGTTAGGCGTTATGCGTTATGCGATATGCGTTGTGCGTTATGCGTTTTGCGTTATGCGTTATGCGTTATGCTTTATGCATTATGCGTTATGCGTTATGCGTTATGCGTTATGCGTTATGCGTTATGCGTTATGCGTTATGCGTTATGCGTTATGCGTTATGCGTTACTCCTTATGAGTTATGAGTTATAAGTTATGCGTAATGCGTAATGCGTTATGCGTTATGCTTTATGCGTTATGCGTTATGCGTTATGCGTTATGCGTTATGCGTTATGCGTTATGCGTGATCCGTTATGCGTTATGCGTTATGCGTTATGCGTTATGCGTTATGCGTTATGCGTTATGCGTTATGCGTTATGCGTTATGCGTTATGCGTTATGCGTTATGCGTTATGCGTTATGCGTTATGCGTTACTCCTTATGAGTTATGAGTTATAAGTTATGCGTAATGCGTTATGCTTTATGCATTATGCGTTATGCGTTATGCGTTATGCGTTATGTGTTATGCGTTATGCGTGATCCGTTATGCGTTTTGCTGTATTCGTTATGCGTTGTGCGTTATACGTTTGCGTTATGCGTTATGCGTTATGCGTTATGCGTTATGCATTTTGAGTTATGCGCCATGCGTTATGCGTTATGCGATATGCGTTGTGCGTTATGCGTTATGCGTTATGCGTTATGCATTTTGAGTTATGCGCCATGCGTTATGCGTTATGCGATATGCGTTGTGCGTTATGCGTTATGCGTTATGCGTTATGCGTTATGCGTTATGCGTTATGCGTTATGCGTTATGCGTTATGCGTTATGCATTTTGAGTTATGCGCCATGCGTTATGCGTTATGCGTTATGCGTTATGCGATATGCGTTGTGCGTTATGCGTTATGCGTGATCCGTTATGCGTTAAGCATTATGCGTTTTGCTGTATTCGTTATGCGTTGTGCGTTATACGTTTGCGTTATGCGTTATGCGTTATGCATTTTGAGTTATGCGCCATGCGTTATGCGTTATGCGTTATGCGTTATGCGATATGCGTTGTGCGTTATGCGTTATGCGTTATGCGTTTTGCGTTATGCGTTATGCGTTATGCGTTGTGCGTTATACGTTTGCGTTATGCGTTATGCGTTATGCTTTATGCGTTATGCGTTATGCGTTATGCGTTATGCGTTATGCGTTATGCGTTATGCGATATGCGTTATGCGTTATGCGTTATGCGTTATGCGTTATGCGTTATGCGTTATGCGTTATGCGTTATGCGTTATGCGTTATGCGTTATGCGTTATGCATTATGCGTTATGCGTTATGCGTTATGCGTTATGCGTTATGCGTTATTCGTTATGAGTAATGAGTTATAAGTTATGCGTTATGCGTTATGCTTTATGCATTATGCGTTATGCGTTATGCGTTATGCGTTATGCGTTATGCGTTATGCGTTATGCGTTATGCTTTATGCGTTATGCGTTACTCCTTATGAGTTATGAGTTATAAGTTATGCGTAATGCGTTATGCGTTATGCGTTATGCTTTATGCGTTACGCGTTATGCGTTATGCGTTATGCGTTATGCGTTATGCGTTATGCGTGATCCGTTATGCGTTATGCGTTATGCGTTATGCGTTATGCGTTATGCGTTATGCGTTATGCGTTATGCGTTATGCGTTATGCGCTATGCTTTATGCGTTATGCGTTACTCCGTATGAGTTGTGAGTTATAAGTTATGCGTAATGCGTTATGCTTTATGCATTATGCGTTATGCGTTATGCGTTATGCGTTATGCGTTATGCGTTACGCGTTATGCGTTATGCGTTATGCGTTATGTGTGATCCGTTATGCGTTATGCGTTATGCGTTATGCGTTATGCTTTATGCGTTATGCGTTATGCGTTATGCCTTATACGGTGTGCGTTATGCGTTATGCGTTATGCGTTATGAGTTATGCGTTATGCGTTATGCGTTATGCGTTATGCGTTTTGCGGTATTCGTTATGCGTTGTGCATTATGCGTTATGCGTTATGCGTTATGCATTTTGAGTTATGCGCCATGCGTTATGCGTTATGCGTTATGCGTTATGCGATATGCGTTGTGCGTTATGCGTTATGCGTGATCCGTTATGCGTTAAGCATTATGCGTTTTGCTGTATTCGTTATGCGTTGTGCGTTATACGTTTGCGTTATGCGTTATGCGTTATGCGTTATGCATTTTGAGTTATGCGCCATGCGTTATGCGTTATGCGTTATGCGTTATGCGATATGCGTTGTGCGTTATGCGTTATGCGTGATCCGTTATGCGTTAAGCATTATGCGTCTTGCTGTATTCGTTATGCGTTGTGCGTTATACGTTTGCGTTATGCGTTATGCGTTATGCGTTATGCGTTATGCGTTATGCGTTAAGCATTTTGAGTTATGCGCCATGCGTTATGCGTTATGCGTTATGCGTTATGCGTTGTGCGTTATGCGTTATGCGTTATGCGATATGTGTTGTGCGTTATGCGTTATGCGTTATGCGTTATGCGTTATGCGTTATGCGATATGCGTTATGCGTTATGCGTTATGCATTTTGAGTTATGCGCCATGCGTTATGCGTTATGCGTTATGCGTTATGCGATATGCTTTGTGCGTTATGCGTTATGCGTTATGCGTTATGCGTTATGCGCTATGCGTTATGCGTTATGCGTTATGCATTATGCTTTATGCGTTATGCGTTATGAGTCACACGTTATGCGTTATTCGTTATGCGTTATGCGTTATGCGTTATGCGTTATGCGTTATGCGATATGCGTTGTGCGTTATGCGTTATGCATTATGCGTTATGCGTTATGCGTTATGCGTTATGCGTTATGCGTTATGCTTTATGCGTTATGCGTTACTCCTTATGAGTTATGAGTTATAAGTTATGCGTAATGCGTTATGCGTTATGCGTTATGCTTTATGCGTTATGCGTTATGCGTTATGCGTTATGCGTTATGCGTTATGCGTTATGCGTTATGCGTGATCCGTTATGCGTTATGCGTTATGCGTTATGCGTTATGCGTTATGCGTTATGCGTTATGCGTTATGCGTTATGCGTTATGCGTTATGCGTTATGCGTTATGCTTTATGCGTTATGCGTTACTCCTTATGAGTTATAAGTTATGCGTAATGCGTTATGCTTTATGCATTATGCGTTATGCGTTATGCATTATGCGTTATGCGTTATGCGTTATGCGTTATGCGTTATGCGTTATGCGTTATGCGTTATGCGTTATGTGTGATCCGTTATGCGTTATGCGTTATGCGTTATGCGTTATGCTTTATGCGTTATGCGTTATGCGTTATGCCTTATACGGTGTGCGTTATGCGTTATGCGTTATGCGTTATGAGTTATGCGTTATGCGTTATGCGTTATGCGTTTTGCGGTATTCGTTATGCGTTGTGCATTATGCGTTATGCGTTATGCGTTATGCATTTTGAGTTATGCGCCATGCGTTATGCGTTATGCGTTATGCGTTATGCGATATGCGTTGTGCGTTATGCGTTATGCGTTATGCGTTATGCGTTATGCGTTATGCGTTATGCGTTATGCGTTATGCATTTTGAGTAATGCGCCATGCGTTATGCGTTATGCGTTATGCGATATGCGTTGTGCGTTATGCGTTATGCGATATGCGTTGTGCGTTATGCGTTATGCGTTATGCGTTATGCGTTATGCGTTATGCGATATGCGTTATGCGTTATGCGTTATGCATTTTGAGTTATGCGCCATGCGTTATGCTTTATGCGTTATTCGTTATGCGATATGCGTTGTGCGTTATGCGTTATGCGTTATGCGTTATGCGTTATGCGTTATGCGTTATGCGTTATGCATTATGCTTTATGCGTTATGCGTTATGAGTCACACGTTATGCGTTATTCGATATGCGTTATGCGTTATGCGTTATGCGTTATGCGTTATGCGATATGCGTTGTGCGTTATGCGTTATGCGTTATGCGTTATGCGTTATGCGTTATGCGTTATGCGTTATGCGTTATGCGTTATGCGTGACCCGTTATGCGTTAAGCATTATGCGTTTTGCTGTATTCGTTATGCGTTGTGCGTTATACGTTTGCGTTATGCGTTATGCGTTATGCGTTATGCATTTTGAGTTATGCGTTATGCGTTATGCGATATGCGTTGTGCGTTATGCGTTATGCGTTATGCGTTATGCGTTATGCGTTATGCGTTATGCGTTATGCATTTTGAATTATGCGCCATGCGTTATGCGTTATGCGTTATGCGTTATGCGTTATGCGTTATGCGATATGCGTTGTGCGTTATGCGTTATGCGTGATCCGTTATGCGTTAAGCATTATGCGTTTTGCTGTATTCGTTATGCGTTGTGCGTTATGCATTTTGAGTTATGCGCCATGCGTTATGCGTTATGCGATATGCGTTGTGCGTTATGCGTTATGCGTTATGCGTTATGCGTTATGCGTTATGCGTTATGCATTATGCTTTATGCGTTATGCGTTATGAGTCACACGTTATGCGTTATTCGATATGCGTTATGCGTTATGCGTTATGCGTTATGCGATATGCGTTGTGCGTTATGCGTTATGCGTTATGCGTTATGCGTTATGCGTTATGCGATATGCGTTGTGCGTTATGCGTTATGCGTTATGCGTTATGCGTTATGCGTTATGCGTTATGCGTTATGCGATATGCGTTGTGCGTTATGCGTTTTGCGTTATGCGTAATGCGTTATGCGTTATGCGTTATGCGTTATGCGTTATGGGTTATGCGTTATGCGTTATGCGATATGCGTTATGCGTTATGCGTCATGCGTTATGCGTTATGCGTTATGCGTTATGCGTTAAGCGTTATGCGTTATGCGTTATGCGTTATGCGTTATGCGTTATGCGTTATACGTTGTACGTTATGCGTTATGCGTTATGTTTTATGCGATATGCGTTATGCGTTATTCGTTATGCATTATGCGTTATGCGTTATGCGTTATGCGTTATACGGTATGCGTTATGCGTTATGCGTTATGCGTTATGCGTTATGCGATATGCGTTGTGCGTTATGCGTTATGCGTGATCCGTTATGCGTTAAGCATTATGCGTTTTGCTGTATTCGTTATGCGTTGTGCGTTATACGTTTGCGTTATGCGTTATGCGTTATGCATTTTGAGTTATGCGCCATGCGTTATGCGTTATGCGTTATGCGTTATACGATATGCGTTGTGCGTTATGCGTTATGCGTTATGCGTTATGCGTTATGCGTTATGCGTTATGCGTTATGCGTTATGCGTTATGCGTTATGCGTTATGCGTTATGCGTTATGCGTTATGCGTTATGCGTTATGCGTTATGCGTTATACGGTATGCGTTATGTGTTATGCGTTATGCGTTATGCTCTATACGTTATGCGTTATGCGTTATGCGTGATCCGTTATGTGTTAGGCGATATACGTTTAGCGGTATTCGTTATGCGTTATGCGTTATGCGTTATCCGTTGTTCGTTATGCGTTATGCGTTGTGCGTTATACGTTTGCGTTATGCATTATGCGTTATGCGTTATGCGGTATGCGTTATGCGTTATACGTCATGCGTTATGCGTTATGCGATAAGCGTTATGCGTTATGCGTTAAGCATTATGCTTTATGCGTTATGCGTTATGAGTTACACGTTATGCGTTATTCGATATGCGTTATGCGTTATGCGTTATGCGTTATGTGTTATGCGTTATGCGTGATCCGTTATGCGTTTTGCTGTATTCGTTATGCGTTGTGCGTTATACGTTTGCGTTATGCGTTATGCGTTATGCGTTATGCGTTATGCATTTTGAGTTATGCGCCATGCGTTATGCGTTATGCGATATGCGTTGTGCGTTATGCGTTATGCGTTATGCGTTATGCGTTATGCGTTATGCGTTATGCGTTATGCGTTATGCGTTATGCGATATGCGTTGTGCGTTATGCGTTATGCGTGATCCGTTATGCGTTAAGCATTATGCGTTTTGCTGTATTCGTTATGCGTTGTGCGTTATGCATTTTGAGTTATGCGCCATGCGTTATGCGTTATGCGTTATGCGATATGCGTTGTGCGTTATGCGTTATGCGTTATGCGTTATGCGTTATGCGTTATGCGTTATGCA
The DNA here is from genome assembly GCA_916610235.2 of Lasioglossum morio. Lineage (NCBI taxonomy): Eukaryota > Metazoa > Arthropoda > Insecta > Hymenoptera > Halictidae > Lasioglossum > Lasioglossum morio. The sequence goes on from CAKAJA020000423.1 coordinate 2,063,949, forward strand.
TTATGCTTTATGCGTTATGCGTTATGAGTCACACGTTATGCGTTATTCGATATGCGTTATGCGTTATGCGTTATGCGTTATGCGATATGCGTTGTGCGTTATGCGTTATGCGTTATGCGTTATGCGTTATGCGTTATGCGTTATGCGTTGTGCGTTATGCGTTATGCGTTATGCGTTATGCGTTATGCGTTATGCGTTATGCGTTATGCGTTATGCGTTGTGCGTTATGCGTTTTGCGTTATGCGTAATGCGTTATGCGTTATGCGTTATGCGTTATGCGTTATGGGTTATGCGTTATGCGTTATGCGATATGCGTTATGCGTTATGCGTCATGCGTTATGCGTTATGCGTTATGCGTTATGCGTTAAGCGTTATGCGTTATGCGTTATGCGTTATGCGTTATGCGTTATGCGTTATACGTTGTACGTTATGCGTTATGCGTTATGTTTTATGCGATATGCGTTATGCGTTATTCGTTATGCATTATGCGTTATGCGTTATGCGTTATGCGTTATACGGTATGCGTTATGCGTTATGCGTTATGCGTTATGCGTTATGCGATATGCGTTGTGCGTTATGCGTTATGCGTGATCCGTTATGCGTTAAGCATTATGCGTTTTGCTGTATTCGTTATGCGTTGTGCGTTATACGTTTGCGTTATGCGTTATGCGTTATGCATTTTGAGTTATGCGCCATGCGTTATGCGTTATGCGTTATGCGTTATACGATATGCGTTGTGCGTTATGCGTTATGCGTTATGCGTTATGCGTTATGCGTTATGCGTTATGCGTCATGCGTTATGCGTTATGCGTTATGCGTTATGCGTTATGCGTTATGCGTTATGCGTTATGCGTTATGCGTTATGCGTTATACGGTATGCGTTATGTGTTATGCGTTATGCGTTATGCTCTATACGTTATGCGTTATGCGTTATGCGTGATCCGTTATGTGTTAGGCGATATACGTTTAGCGGTATTCGTTATGCGTTATGCGTTATGCGTTATCCGTTGTTCGTTATGCGTTATGCGTTGTGCGTTATACGTTTGCGTTATGCATTATGCGTTATGCGTTATGCGGTATGCGTTATGCGTTATACGTCATGCGTTATGCGTTATGCGATAAGCGTTATGCGTTATGCGTTAAGCATTATGCTTTATGCGTTATGCGTTATGAGTTACACGTTATGCGTTATTCGATATGCGTTATGCGTTATGCGTTATGCGTTATGTGTTATGCGTTATGCGTGATCCGTTATGCGTTTTGCTGTATTCGTTATGCGTTGTGCGTTATACGTTTGCGTTATGCGTTATGCGTTATGCGTTATGCGTTATGCATTTTGAGTTATGCGCCATGCGTTATGCGTTATGCGATATGCGTTATGCGTTATGCGTTATGCGTTATGCGTTATGCGTTATGCGTTATGCGTTATGCGTTATGCGTTATGCGTTATGCATTTTGAGTTATGCGCCATGCGTTATGCGTTATGCGTTATGCGTTATGCGATATGCGTTGTGCGTTATGCGTTATGCGTGATCCGTAATGCGTTAAGCATTATGCGTTTTGCTGTATTCGTTATGCGTTGTGCGTTATACGTTTGCGTTATGCGTTATGCGTTATGCATTTTGAGTTATGCGCCATGCGTTATGCGTTATGCGTTATGCGTTATGCGATATGCGTTGTGCGTTATGCGTTATGCGATATGCGTTGTGCGTTATGCGTTATGCGTTATGCGTTATGCGTTATGCGTTATGCGTTATGCGTTATACGGTATGCGTTATGCGTTATGCGTTATGCGTTATGCTCTATACGTTATGCGTAATGCGTTATGCGTTATGCGATATGCGTTGTGCGTTATGCGTTATGCGTTATGCGTTATGCGTTATGCGTTATGCGTTATGCGTTATGCGTTATGCGTTTTACGGTATGCGTTATGCGTTATGCGTTATGCGTTATGCTCTATACGTTATGCGTTATGCGTTATGCGTGATCCGTTATGTGTTAGGCGATATACGTTTTGCGGTATTCGTTATGCGTTATGCGTTATACGGTATGCGTTATGCGTTATACGTTATGCGTTATGCGTTATGCGATAAGCGTTATGCGTTATGCGTTAAGCATTATGCTTTATGCGTTATGCGTTATGAGTTACACGTTATGCGTTATTCGATATGCGTTATGCGTTATGCGTTATGCGTTAGGCGTTATGCGTTATGCGATATGCGTTGTGCGTTATGCGTTTTGCGTTATGCGTTATGCGTTATGCTTTATGCATTATGCGTTATGCGTTATGCGTTATGCGTTATGCGTTATGCGTTATGCGTTATGCGTTATGCGTTATGCGTTATGCTTTATGCGTTATGCGTTACTCCTTATGAGTTATGAGTTATAAGTTATGCGTAATGCGTAATGCGTTATGCGTTATGCTTTATGCGTTATGCGTTATGCGTTATGCGTTATGCGTTATGCGTTATGCGTTATGCGTGATCCGTTATGCGTTATGCGTTATGCGTTATGCGTTATGCGTTATGCGTTATGCGTTATGCGTTATGCGTTATGCGTTATGCGTTATGCGTTATGCTTTATGCGTTATGCGTTACTCCTTATGAGTTGTGAGTTATAAGTTATGCGTAATGCGTTATGCTTTATGCATTATGCGTTATGCGTTATGCGTTATGCGTTATGCGTTATGCGTTATGCGTTATGCGTTATGCGTTATGCGTTATGCGTTATGCGTTATGCGTTATGTGTGATCCGTTATGCGTTATGCGTTATGCGTTATGCGTTATGCTTTATGCGTTATGCGTTATGCGTTATGCCTTATACGGTGTGCGTTATGCGTTATGCGTTATGCGTTATGAGTTATGCGTTATGCGTTATGCGTTATGCGTTTTGCGGTATTCGTTATGCGTTGTGCATTATGCGTTATGCGTTATGCGTTATGCATTTTGAGTTATGCGCCATGCGTTATGCGTTATGCGTTATGCGTTATGCGTTATGCGTTGTGCGTTATGCGTTATGCGTTATGCGTTATGCGTTATGCGTTATGCGTTATGCGTTATGCGTTATGCGTTATGCATTTTGAGTAATGCGCCATGCGTTATGCGTTATGCGTTATGCGATATGCGTTGTGCGTTATGCGTTATGCGTTATGCGATATGCGTTGTGCGTTATGCGTTATGCGTTATGCGTTATGCGTTATGCGTTATGCGTTATGCATTTTGAGTTATGCGCCATGCGTTATGCGTTATGCGTTATGCGTTATGCGATATGCGTTGTGCGTTATGCGTTATGCGTGATCCGTTATGCGTTAAGCATTATGCGTTTTGCTGTATTCGTTATGCGTTGTGCGTTATACGTTTGCGTTATGCGTTATGCGTTATGCATTTTGAGTTATGCGCCATGCGTTATGCGTTATGCGTTATGCGTTATGCGATATGCGTTGTGCGTTATGCGTTATGCGATATGCGTTGTGCGTTATGCGTTATGCGTTATGCGTTATGCGTTATGCGTTATACGGTATGCGTTATGCGTTATGCGTTATGCGTTATGCTCTATACGTTATGCGTTATGCGTTATGCGTTATGCGATATGCGTTGTGCGTTATGCGTTATGCGTTATGCGTTATGCGTTATGCGTTATGCGTTATGCGTTATGCGTTATACGGTATGCGTTATGCGTTATGCGTTATGCGTTATGCTCTATACGTTATGCGTTATGCGTTATGCGTGATCCGTTATGTGTTAGGCGATATACGTTTTGCGGTATTCGTTATGCGTTATGCGTTATACGGTATGCGTTATGCGTTATACGTTATGCGTTATGCGTTATGCGATAAGCGTTATGCGTTATGCGTTAAGCATTATGCTTTATGCGTTATGCGTTATGAGTTACACGTTATGCGTTATTCGATATGCGTTATGCGTTATGCGTTATGCGTTAGGCGTTATGCGTTATGCGATATGCGTTGTGCGTTATGCGTTTTGCGTTATGCGTTATGCGTTATGCTTTATGCATTATGCGTTATGCGTTATGCGTTATGCGTTATGCGTTATGCGTTATGCGTTATGCGTTATGCGTTATGCTTTATGCGTTATGCGTTACTCCTTATGAGTTATGAGTTATAAGTTATGCGTAATGCGTAATGCGTTATGCGTTATGCTTTATGCGTTATGCGTTATGCGTTATGCGTTATGCGTTATGCGTTATGCGTTATGCGTGATCCGTTATGCGTTATGCGTTATGCGTTATGCGTTATGCGTTATGCGTTATGCGTTATGCGTTATGCGTTATGCGTTATGCGTTATGCGTTATGCGTTATGCTTTATGCGTTATGCGTTACTCCTTATGAGTTGTGAGTTATAAGTTATGCGTAATGCGTTATGCTTTATGCATTATGCGTTATGCGTTATGCGTTATGCGTTATGTGTTATGCGTTATGCGTGATCCGTTATGCGTTTTGCTGTATTCGTTATGCGTTGTGCGTTATACGTTTGCGTTATGCGTTATGCGTTATGCGTTATGCGTTATGCATTTTGAGTTATGCGCCATGCGTTATGCGTTATGCGATATGCGTTGTGCGTTATGCGTTATGCGTTATGCGTTATGCATTTTGAGTTATGCGCCATGCGTTATGCGTTATGCGATATGCGTTGTGCGTTATGCGTTATGCGTTATGCTTTATGCGTTATGCGTTATGCGTTATGCGTTATGCGTTATGCGTTATGCGTTATGCATTTTGAGTTATGCGCCATGCGTTATGCGTTATGCGTTATGCGTTATGCGATATGCGTTGTGCGTTATGCGTTATGCGTGATCCGTTATGCGTTAAGCATTATGCGTTTTGCTGTATTCGTTATGCGTTGTGCGTTATACGTTTGCGTTATGCGTTATGCGTTATGCATTTTGAGTTATGCGCCATGCGTTATGCGTTATGCGTTATGCGTTATGCGATATGCGTTGTGCGTTATGCGTTATGCGATATGCGTTGTGCGTTATGCGTTATGCGTTATGCGTTATGCGTTATGCGTTATGCGTTATGCGTTATACGGTATGCGTTATGCGTTATGCGTTATGCGTTATGCTCTATACGTTATGCGTAATGCGTTATGCGTTATGCGATATGCGTTGTGCGTTATGCGTTATGCGTTATGCGTTATGCGTTATGCGTTATGCGTTATGCGTTATGCGTTATGCGTTATGCGTTATGCGTTATGCGTTATGCATTTTGAGTTATGCGTTATGCGTTATGCGATATGCGTTGTGCGTTATGCGTTATGCGTGATCCGTTATGCGTTAAGCATTATGCGTTTTGCTGTATTCGTTATGCGTTGTGCGTTATGCATTTTGAGTTATGCGCCATGCGTTATGCGTTATGCGTTATGCGTTATGCGATATGCGTTGTGCGTTATGCGTTATGCGTTATGCGTTATGCGTTATGCGTTATGCGTTATGCATTATGCTTTATGCGTTATGCGTTATGAGTCACACGTTATGCGTTATTCGATATGCGTTATGCGTTATGCGTTATGCGTTATGCGTTATGCGATATGCGTTGTGCGTTATGCGTTATGCGTTATGCGTTATGCGTTATGCGTTATGCGATATGCGTTGTGCGTTATGCGTTATGCGTTATGCGTTATGCGTTATGCGTTATGCCTTATGCGTTATGCGTTATGCGATATGCGTTGTGCGTTATGCGTTTTGCGTTATGCCTTATGCGTTATGCGTTATGCGTTATGCGTTATTCGTTATGGGTTATGCGTTATGTGTTATGCGATATGCGTTATGCGTTATGCGTCATGCGTTATGCGTTATGCGTTATGCGTTATGCGTTATGCGTTATGCGTTATGCGTTATGCGTTATGCGTTATGCGTTATGCGTTATGCGTTATGCGTTATGCGTTATGCGTTATACGTTGTACGTTATGCGTTATGCGTTATGTTTTATGCGATATGCGTTATGCGTTATTCGTTATGCATTATGCGTTATGCGTTATGCGTTATGCGTTATACGGTATGCGTTATGCGTTATGCGTTATGCGTTATGCGATATGCGTTGTGCGTTATGCGTTATGCGTGATCCGTTATGCGTTAAGCATTATGCGTTTTGCTGTATTCGTTATGCGTTGTGCGTTATACGTTTGCGTTATGCGTTATGCGTTATGCATTTTGAGTTATGCGCCATGCGTTATGCGTTATGCGTTATGCGTTATACGATATGCGTTGTGCGTTATGCGTTATGCGTTATGCGTTATGCGTTATGCGTTATGCGTTATGCGTCATGCGTTATGCGTTATGCGTTATGCGTTATGCGTTATGCGTTATGCGTTATGCGTTATGCGTTATGCGTTATACGTTATGCGTTATGTGTTATGCGTTATGCGTTATGCTCTATACGTTATGCGTTATGCGTTATGCGTGATCCGTTATGTGTTAGGCGATATACGTTTAGCGGTATTCGTTATGCGTTATGCGTTATGCGTTATCCGTTGTTCGTTATGCGTTATGCGTTGTGCGTTATACGTTTGCGTTATGCGTTATGCGTTATGCGTTATGCGGTATGCGTTATGCGTTACACGTCATGCGTTATGCGTTATGCGATAAGCGTTATGCGTTATGCGTTAAGCATTATGCTTTATGCGTTATGCGTTATGAGTTACACGTTATGCGTTATTCGATATGCGTTATGCGTTATGCGTTATGCGTTATGCGTTATGTGTTATGCGTTATGCGTGATCCGTTATGCGTTAAGCATTATGCGTTTTGCTGTATTCGTTATGCGTTGTGCGTTATACGTTTGCGTTATGCGTTATGCGTTATGCGTTATGCGTTATGCATTTTGAGTTATGCGCCATGCGTTATGCGTTATGCGATATGCGTTGTGCGTTATGCGTTATGCGTTATGCGTTATGCGTTATGCGTTATGCGTTATGCGTTATGCGTTATGCGTTATGCATTTTGAGTTATGCGCCATGCGTTATGCGTTATGCGTTATGCGTTATGCGATATGCGTTGTGCGTTATGCGTTATGCGTGATCCGTTATGCGTTAAGCATTATGCGTTTTGCTGTATTCGTTATGCGTTGTGCGTTATACGTTTGCGTTATGCGTTATGCGTTATGCATTTTGAGTTATGCGCCATGCGTTATGCGTTATGCGTTATGCGTTATGCGATATGCGTTGTGCGTTATGCGTTATGCGATATGCGTTGTGCGTTATGCGTTATGCGTTATGCGTTATGCGTTATGCGTTATGCGTTATGCGTTATACGGTATGCGTTATGCGTTATGCGTTATGCGTTATGCTCTATACGTTATGCGTTATGCGTTATGCGTTATGCGATATGCGTTGTGCGTTATGCGTTATGCGTTATGCGTTATGCGTTATGCGTTATGCGTTATGCGTTATGCGTTATGCGTTATGCGTTATACGGTATGCGTTATGCGTTATGCGTTATGCGTTATGCTCTATACGTTATGCGTTATGCGTTATGCGTGATCCGTTATGTGTTAGGCGATATACGTTTTGCGGTATTCGTTATGCGTTATGCGTTATACGGTATGCGTTATGCGTTATACGTTATGCGTTATGCGTTATGCGATAACCGGTATGCGTTATGCGTTAAGCATTATGCTTTATGCGTTATGCGTTATGAGTTACACGTTATTTGTTATTCGATATGCGTTATGCGTTATGCGTTATACGTTATGCGTTATGCGTTATGCGTGATCCGTTATGCGTTAAGCATTATGCGTTTTGCTGTATTCGTTATGCGTTGTGCGTTATACGTTTGCGTTATGCGTTATGCGTTATGCGTTATGCGTTATGCATTTTGAGTTATGCGCCATGCGTTATGCGTTATGCGATATGCGTTGTGCGTTATGCGTTATGCGTTATGCGTTATGCGTTATGCGTTATGCGTTATGCGTTATGCGTTATGCGTTATGCGTTATGCGTTATGCGTTATGCATTTTGAGTTATGCGCCATGCGTTATGCGTTATGCGTTATGCGTTATGCGATATGCGTTGTGCGTTATGCGTTATGCGTGATCCGTTATGCGTTAAGCATTATGCGTTTTGCTGTATTCGTTATGCGTTGTGCGTTATACGTTTGCGTTATGCGTTATGCGTTATGCGTTATGCATTTTGAGTTATGCGCCATGCGTTATGCGTTATGCGTTATGCGTTATACGATATGCGTTGTGCGTTATGCGTTATGCGTTATGCGTTATGCGTTATGCGTTATGCGTTATGCGTTATGCGTTATGCGTTATGCGTTATGCGTTATGCGTTATGCGTTATGCGTTATGCGTTATGCGTTATGCATTATACGGTATGCGTTATGCGTTATGCGTTATGCGTTATGTGTGATCCGTTATGCGTTATGCGTTATGCGTTATGCGTTATGCTTTATGCGTTATGCGTTATGCGTTATGCGTTATACGGTGTGCGTTATGCGTTATGCGTTATGCGTTATGCGTTATGCGTTATGCGTTATGCGTTATGCGTTTTGCGGTATTCGTTATGCGTTGTGCATTATGCGTTATGCGTTATGCGTTATGCATTTTGAGTTATGCGCCATGCGTTATGCGTTATGCGTTATGCGTTATGCGATATGCGTTGTGCGTTATGCGTTATGCGTTATGCGTTATGCGTTATGCGTTATGCGTTATGCGTTATGCGTTATGCGTTATGCGTTATGCATTTTGAGTAATGCGCCATGCGTTATGCGTTATGCGTTATGCGATATGCGTTGTGCGTTATGCGTTATGCGTTATGCGATATGCGTTGTGCGTTATGCGTTATGCGTTATGCGTTATGCGTTATGCGTTATGCGTTATGCATTTTGAGTTATGCGCCATGCGTTATGCGTTATGCGTTATGCGTTATGCGATATGCGTTGTGCGTTATGCGTTATGCGTGATCCGTTATGCGTTAAGCATTATGCGTTTTGCTGTATTCGTTATGCGGTGTGCGTTATACGTTTGCGTTATGCGTTATGCGTTATGCATTTTGAGTTATGCGCCATGCGTTATGCGTTATGCGTTATGCGTTATGCGATATGCGTTGTGCGTTATGCGTTATGCGATATGCGTTGTGCGTTATGCGTTATGCGTTATGCGTTATGCGTTATGCGTTATGCGTTATGCGTTATACGGTATGCGTTATGCGTTATGCGTTATGCGTTATGCTCTATACGTTATGCGTTATGCGTTATGCGTTATGCGATATGCGTTGTGCGTTATGCGTTATGCGTTATGCGTTATGCGTTATGCGTTATGCGTTATGCGTTATACGGTATGCGTTATGCGTTATGCGTTATGCGTTATGCTCTATACGTTATGCGTTATGCGTTATGCGTGATCCGTTATGTGTTAGGCGATATACGTTTTGCGGTATTCGTTATGCGTTATGCGTTATACGGTATGCGTTATGCGTTATACGTTATGCGTTATGCGTTATGCGATAAGCGTTATGCGTTATGCGTTAAGCATTATGCTTTATGCGTTATGCGTTATGAGTTACACGTTATGCGTTATTCGATATGCGTTATGCGTTATGCGTTATGCGTTAGGCGTTATGCGTTATGCGATATGCGTTGTGCGTTATGCGTTTTGCGTTATGCGTTATGCGTTATGCTTTATGCATTATGCGTTATGCGTTATGCGTTATGCGTTATGCGTTATGCGTTATGCGTTATGCGTTATGCGTTATGCTTTATGCGTTATGCGTTACTCCTTATGAGTTATGAGTTATAAGTTATGCGTAATGCGTAATGCGTTATGCGTTATGCTTTATGCGTTATGCGTTATGCGTTATGCGTTATGCGTTATGCGTTATGCGTTATGCGTTATGCGTGATCCGTTATGCGTTATGCGTTATGCGTTATGCGTTATGCGTTATGCGTTATGCGTTATGCGTTATGCGTTATGCGTTATGCGTTATGCGTTATGCGTTATGCTTTATGCGTTATGCGTTACTCCTTATGAGTTGTGAGTTATAAGTTATGCGTAATGCGTTATGCTTTATGCATTATGCGTTATGCGTTATGCGTTATGCGTTATGTGTTATGCGTTATGCGTGATCCGTTATGCGTTTTGCTGTATTCGTTATGCGTTGTGCGTTATACGTTTGCGTTATGCGTTATGCGTTATGCGTTATGCGTTATGCATTTTGATTTATGCGCCATGCGTTATGCGTTATGCGATATGCGTTGTGCGTTATGCGTTATGCGTTATGCGTTATGCATTTTGAGTTATGCGCCATGCGTTATGCGTTATGCGATATGCGTTGTGCGTTATGCGTTATGCGTTATGCGTTATGCGTTATGCGTTATGCGTTATGCGTTATGCGTTATGCGTTATGCATTTTGAGTTATGCGCCATGCGTTATGCGTTATGCGTTATGCGTTATGCGATATGCGTTGTGCGTTATGCGTTATGCGTGATCCGTTATGCGTTAAGCATTATGCGTTTTGCTGTATTCGTTATGCGTTGTGCGTTATACGTTTGCGTTATGCGTTATGCGTTATGCATTTTGAGTTATGCGCCATGCGTTATGCGTTATGCGTTATGCGTTATGCGTTATGCGTTATGCGTTATGCGTTATGCGATATGCGTTGTGCGTTATGCGTTATGCGTTATGCGTTATGCGTTATGCGTTATGCGTTATGCGTTATACGGTATGCGTTATGCGTTATGCGTTATGCGTTATGCTCTATACGTTATGCGTAATGCGTTATGCGTTATGCGATATGCGTTGTGCGTTATGCGTTATGCGTTATGCGTTATGCGTTATGCGTTATGCGTTATGCGTTATGCGTTATACGGTATGCGTTATGCGTTATGCGTTATGCGTTATGCTCTATACGTTATGCGTTATGCGTTATGCGTGATCCGTTATGTGTTAGGCGATATACGTTTTGCGGTATTCGTTATGCGTTATGCGTTATACGGTATGCGTTATGCGTTATACGTTATGCGTTATGCGTTATGCGATAAGCGTTATGCGTTATGCGTTAAGCATTATGCTTTATGCGTTATGCGTTATGAGTTACACGTTATGCGTTATTCGATATGCGTTATGCGTTATGCGTTATGCGTTATGCGTTATGCGTTATGCGATATGCGTTGTGCGTTATGCGTTTTGCGTTATGCGTTATGCGTTATGCTTTATGCTTTATGCGTTATGCGTTATGCGTTATGCGTTATGCGTTATGCGTTATGCGTTATGCGTTATGCGTTATGCGTTATGCTTTATGCGTTATGCGTTACTCCTTATGAGTTATGAGTTATAAGTTATGCGTAATGCGTAATGCGTTATGCGTTATGCTTTATGCGTTATGCGTTATGCGTTATGCGTTATGCGTTATGCGTTATGCGTTATGCGTGATCCGTTATGCGTTATGCGTTATGCGTTATGCGTTATGCGTTATGCGTTATGCGTTATGCGTTATGCGTTATGCGTTATGCGTTATGCTTTATGCGTTATGCGTTACTCCTTATGAGTTGTGAGTTATAAGTTATGCGTAATGCGTTATGCTTTATGCATTATGCGTTATGCGTTATGCGTTATGCGTTATGCGTTATGCGTTATGCGTTATGCGTTATGCGTTATGCGTTATGCGTTATGCGTTATGCGTTATGCGTTATGCGTTATGCGTTATGCGTTATGTGTGATCCGTTATGCGTTATGCGTTATGCGTTATGCGTTATGCTTTATGCGTTATGCGTTATGCGTTATGCCTTATACGGTGTGCGTTATGCGTTATGCGTTATGCGTTATGAGTTATGCGATATGCGTTATGCGTTATGCGTTTTGCGGTATTCGTTATGCGTTGTGCATTATGCGTTATGCGTTATGCGTTATGCATTTTGAGTTATGCGCCATGCGTTATGCGTTATGCGTTATGCGTTATGCGATATGCGTTATGCGTTATGCGTTATGCGTTATGCGTTATGCGTTATGCGTTATGCGTTATGCGTTATGCGTTATGCGTTATGCATTTTGAGTAATGCGCCATGCGTTATGCGTTATGCGTTATGCGATATGCGTTGTGCGTTATGCGTTATGCGTTATGCGATATGCGTTGTGCGTTATGCGTTATGCGTTATGCGTTATGCGTTATGCGTTATGCGTTATGCGTTATGCATTTTGAGTTATGCGCCATGCGTTATGCGTTATGCGTTATGCGTTATGCGATATGCGTTGTGCGTTATGCGTTATGCGTGATCCGTTATGCGTTAAGCATTATGCGTTTTGCTGTATTCGTTATGCGTTGTGCGTTATACGTTTGCGTTATGCGTTATGCGTTATGCATTTTGAGTTATGCGCCATGCGTTATGCGTTATGCGTTATGCGTTATGCGATATGCGTTGTGCGTTATGCGTTATGCGATATGCGTTGTGCGTTATGCGTTATGCGTTATGCGTTATGCGTTATGCGTTATGCGTTATGCGTTATACGGTATGCGTTATGCGTTATGCGTTATGCGTTATGCTCTATACGTTATGCGTTATGCGTTATGCGTTATGCGATATGCGTTGTGCGTTATGCGTTATGCGTTATGCGTTATGCGTTATGCGTTATGCGTTATGCGTTATGCGTTATACGGTATGCGTTATGCGTTATGCGTTATGCGTTATGCTCTATACGTTATGCGTTATGCGTTATGCGTGATCCGTTATGTGTTAGGCGATATACGTTTTGCGGTATTCGTTATGCGTTATGCGTTATACGGTATGCGTTATGCGTTATACGTTATGCGTTATGCGTTATGCGATAAGCGTTATGCGTTATGCGTTAAGCATTATGCTTTATGCGTTATGCGTTATGAGTTACACGTTATGCGTTATTCGATATGCGTTATGCGTTATGCGTTATGCGTTAGGCGTTATGCGTTATGCGATATGCGTTGTGCGTTATGCGTTTTGCGTTATGCGTTATGCGTTATGCTTTATGCATTATGCGTTATGCGTTATGCGTTATGCGTTATGCGTTATGCGTTATGCGTTATGCGTTATGCGTTATGCTTTATGCGTTATGCGTTACTCCTTATGAGTTATGAGTTATAAGTTATGCGTAATGCGTAATGCGTTATGCGTTATGCTTTATGCGTTATGCGTTATGCGTTATGCGTTATGCGTTATGCGTTATGCGTTATGCGTGATCCGTTATGCGTTATGCGATATGCGTTATGCGTTATGCGTTATGCGTTATGCGTTATGCGTTATGCGTTATGCGTTATGCGTTATGCGTTATGCGTTATGCGTTATGCTTTATGCGTTATGCGTTACTCCTTATGAGTTGTGAGTTATAAGTTATGCGTAATGCGTTATGCTTTATGCATTATGCGTTATGCGTTATGCGTTATGCGTTATGCGTTATGCGTTATGCGTTATGCGTTATGCGTTATGCGTTATGCGTTATGCGTTATGCGTTATGCGTTATGCGTTATGTGTGATCCGTTATGCGTTATGCGTTATGCGTTATGCGTTATGCTTTATGCGTTATGCGTTATGCGTTATGCCTTATACGGTGTGCGTTATGCGTTATGCGTTATGCGTTATGCGTTATGAGTTATGCGTTATGCGTTATGCGTTATGCGTTTTGCGGTATTCGTTATGCGTTGTGCATTATGCGTTATGCGTTATGCGTTATGCATTTTGAGTTATGCGCCATGCGTTATGCGTTATGCGTTATGCGTTATGCGATATGCGTTGTGCGTTATGCGTTATGCGTTATGCGTTATGCGTTATGCGTTATGCGTTATGCGTTATGCGTTATGCGTTATGCGTTATGCATTTTGAGTAATGCGCCATGCGTTATGCGTTATGCGTTATGCGATATGCGTTGTGCGTTATGCGTTATGCGTTATGCGATATGCGTTGTGCGTTATGCGTTATGCGTTATGCGTTATGCGTTATGCGTTATGCGTTATGCGATATGCGTTATGCGTTATGCGTTATGCATTTTGAGTTATGCGCCATGCGTTATGCGTTATGCGTTATGCGTTATGCGATATGCGTTGTGCGTTATGCGTTATGCGTTATGCGTTATGCGTTATGCGTTATGCGTTATGCGTTATGCGTTATGCATTTTGAGTTATGCGCCATGCGTTATGCGTTATGCGTTATGAGTCACACGTTATGCGTTATTCGATATGCGTTATGCGTTATGCGTTATGCGTTATGCGTTATGCGATATGCGTTGTGCGTTATGCGTTATGCGTTATGCGTTATGCGTTATGCGTTATGCGTTATGCGTTATGCGTTATGCGTTATGCGTTATGCGTGACGCATTATGCGTTAAGCATTATGCGTTTTGCTGTATTCGTTATGCGTTGTGCGTTATACGTTTGCGTTATGCGTTATGCGTTATGCGTTATGCATTTTGAGTTATGCGTTATGCGTTATGCGATATGCGTTGTGCGTTATGCGTTATGCGTGATCCGTTATGCGTTAAGCATTATGCGTTTTGCTGTATTCGTTATGCGTTGTGCGTTATGCATTTTGAGTTATGCGCCATGCGTTATGCGTTATGCGTTATGCGTTATGCGATATGCGTTGTGCGTTATGCGTTATGCGTTATGCGTTATGCGTTATGCGTTATGCGTTATGCATTATGCTTTATGCGTTATGCGTTATGAGTCACACGTTATGCTTTATGCATTATGCGTTATGCGTTATGCGTTATGCGTTATGCGTTATGCGTTATGCGTTATGCGTTATGCGTTATGCGTTATGCGTTATGCGTTATGCTTTATGCGTTATGCGTTACTCCTTATGAGTTATGAGTTATAAGTTATGCGTAATGCGTAATGCGTTATGCGTTATGCTTTATGCGTTATGCGTTATGCGTTATGCGTTATGCGTTATGCGTTATGCGTTATGCGTGATCCGTTATGCGTTATGCGTTATGCGTTATGCGTTATGCGTTATGCGTTATGCGTTATGCGTTATGCGTTATGCGTTATGCGTTATGCGTTATGCTTTATGCGTTATGCGTTACTCCTTATGAGTTGTGAGTTATAAGTTATGCGTAATGCGTTATGCTTTATGCATTATGCGTTATGCGTTATGCGTTATGCGTTATGCGTTATGCGTTATGCGTTATGCGTTATGCGTTATGCGTTATGCGTTATGCGTTATGCGTTATGCGTTATGCGTTATGCGTTATGTGTGATCCGTTATGCGTTATGCGTTATGCGTTATGCGTTATGCTTTATGCGTTATGCGTTATGCGTCATGCCTTATACGGTGTGCGTTATGCGTTATGCGTTATGCGTTATGAGTTATGCGTTATGCGTTATGCGTTATGCGTTTTGCGGTATTCGTTATGCGTTGTGCATTATGCGTTATGCGTTATGCGTTATGCATTTTGAGTTATGCGCCATGCGTTATGCGTTATGCGTTATGCGTTATGCGATATGCGTTGTGCGTTATGCGTTATGCGTTATGCGTTATGCGTTATGCGTTATGCGTTATGCGTTATGCGTTATGCGTTATGCATTTTGAGTAATGCGCCATGCGTTATGCGTTATGCGTTATGCGATATGCGTTATGCGTTATGCGTTATGCGTTATGCGATATGCGTTGTGCGTTATGCGTTATGCGTTATGCGTTATGCGTTATGCGTTATGCGTTATGCATTTTGAGTTATGCGCCATGCGTTATGCGTTATGCGTTATGCGTTATGCGATATGCGTTGTGCGTTATGCGTTATGCGTGATCCGTTATGCGTTAAGCATTATGCGTTTTGCTGTATTCGTTATGCGTTGTGCGTTATACGTTTGCGTTATGCGTTATGCGTTATGCATTTTGAGTTATGCGCCATGCGTTATGCGTTATGCGTTATGCGTTATGCGATATGCGTTGTGCGTTATGCGTTATGCGATATGCGTTGTGCGTTATGCGTTATGCGTTATGCGTTATGCGTTATGCGTTATGCGTTATGCGTTATACGGTATGCGTTATGCGTTATGCGTTATGCGTTATGCTCTATACGTTATGCGTTATGCGTTATGCGTTATGCGATATGCGTTGTGCGTTATGCGTTATGCGTTATGCGTTATGCGTTATGCGTTATGCGTTATGCGTTATGCGTTATACGGTATGCGTTATGCGTTATGCGTTATGCGTTATGCTTTATCCGTTATGCGTTATGCGTTATGCGTGATCCGTTATGTGTTAGGCGATATACGTTTTGCGGTATTCGTTATGCGTTATGCGTTATACGGTATGCGTTATGCGTTATACGTTATGCGTTATGAGTTATGCGATAAGCGTTATGCGTTATGCGTTATGCGTTATGCTTTATGCGTTATGCGTTATGAGTTACACGTTATGCGTTATTCGATATGCGTTATGCGTTATGCGTTATGCGTTATGCGTTATGCGTTATGCGATATGCGTTGTGCGTTATGCGTTTTGCGTTATGCGTTATGCGTTATGCTTTATGCATTATGCGTTATGCGTTATGCGTTATGCGTTATGCGTTATGCGTTATGCGTTATGCGTTATGCGTTATGCTTTATGCGTTATGCGTTACTCCTTATGAGTTATGAGTTATAAGTTATGCGTAATGCGTAATGCGTTATGCGTTATGCTTTATGCGTTATGCGTTATGCGTTATGCGTTATGCGTTATGCGTTATGCGTTATGCGTGATCCGTTATGCGTTATGCGTTATGCGTTATGCGTTATGCGTTATGCGTTATGCGTTATGCGTTATGCGTTATGCGTTATGCGTTATGCGTTATGCTTTATGCGTTATGCGTTACTC
Source organism: Lasioglossum morio (assembly GCA_916610235.2). Classification (NCBI taxonomy): domain Eukaryota; kingdom Metazoa; phylum Arthropoda; class Insecta; order Hymenoptera; family Halictidae; genus Lasioglossum; species Lasioglossum morio. The sequence goes on from CAKAJA020000423.1 coordinate 2,080,729, forward strand.
CTTATGAGTTGTGAGTTATAAGTTATGCGTAATGCGTTATGCTTTATGCATTATGCGTTATGCGTTATGCGTTATGCGTTATGCGTTATGCGTTATGCGTTATGCGTTATGCGTTATGCGTTATGCGTTATGCGTTATGCGTTATGCGTTATGCGTTATGCGTTATGTGTGATCCGTTATGCGTTATGCGTTATGCGTTATGCGTTATGCTTTATGCGTTATGCGTTATGCGTTATGCCTTATACGGTGTGCGTTATGCGTTATGCGTTATGCGTTATGAGTTATGCGTTATGCGTTATGCGTTATGCGTTATGCGTTTTGCGGTATTCGTTATGCGTTGTGCATTATGCGTTATGCGTTATGCGTTATGCATTTTGAGTTATGCGCCATGCGTTATGCGTTATGCGTTATGCGTTATGCGATATGCGTTGTGCGTTATGCGTTATGCGTTATGCGTTATGCGTTATGCGTTATGCGTTATGCGTTATGCGTTATGCGTTATGCGTTATGCGTTATGCGTTATGCATTTTGAGTAATGCGCCATGCGTTATGCGTTATGCGTTATGCGATATGCGTTGTGCGTTATGCGTTATGCGTTATGCGATATGCGTTGTGCGTTATGCGTTATGCGTTATGCGTTATGCGTTATGCGTTATGCGTTATGCGATATGCGTTATGCGTTATGCGTTATGCATTTTGAGTTATGCGCCATGCGTTATGCGTTATGCGTTATGCGTTATGCGATATGCGTTGTGCGTTATGCGTTATGCGTTATGCGTTATGCGTTATGCGTTATGCGTTATGCGTTATGCGTTATGCGTTATGCATTATGCTTTATGCGTTATGCGTTATGAGTCACACGTTATGCGTTATTCGATATGCGTTATGCGTTATGCGTTATGCGTTATGCGTTATGCGATATGCGTTGTGCGTTATGCGTTATGCGTTATGCGTTATGCGTTATGCGTTATGCGTTATGCGTTATGCGTTATGCGTTATGCGTTATGCGTGACGCATTATGCGTTAAGCATTATGCGTTTTGCTGTATTCGTTATGCGTTGTGCGTTATACGTTTGCGTTATGCGTTATGCGTTATGCGTTATGCATTTTGCGTTATGCGTTATGCGTTATGCGATATGCGTTGTGCGTTATGCGTTATGCGTGATCCGTTATGCGTTAAGCATTATGCGTTTTGCTGTATTCGTTATGCGTTGTGCGTTATGCATTTTGAGTTATGCGCCATGCGTTATGCGTTATGCGTTATGCGTTATGCGATATGCGTTGTGCGTTATGCGTTATGCGTTATGCGTTATGCGTTATGCGTTATGCGTTATGCATTATGCTTTATGCGTTATGCGTTATGAGTCACACGTTATGCGTTATTCGATATGCGTTATGCGTTATGCGTTATGCGTTATGCGTTATGCGATATGCGTTGTGCGTTATGCGTTATGCGTTATGCGTTATGCGTTATGCGTTATGCGATATGCGTTGTGCGTTATGCGTTATGCGTTATGCGTTATGCGTTATGCGTTATGCCTTATGCGTTATGCGTTATGCGATATGCGTTGTGCGTTATGCGTTTTGCGTTATGCCTTATGCGTTATGCGTTATGCGTTATGCGTTATTCGTTATGGGTTATGCGTTATGTGTTATGCGATATGCGTTATGCGTTATGCGTCATGCGTTATGCGTTATGCGTTATGCGTTATGCGTTATGCGTTATGCGTTATGCGTTATGCGTTATGCGTTATGCGTTATGCGTTATGCGTTATGCGTTATGCGTTATGCGTTATACGTTGTACGTTATGCGTTATGCGTTATGTTTTATGCGATATGCGTTATGCGTTATTCGTTATGCATTATGCGTTATGCGTTATGCGTTATGCGTTATACGGTATGCGTTATGCGTTATGCGTTATGCGTTATGCGATATGCGTTGTGCGTTATGCGTTATGCGTGATCCGTTATGCGTTAAGCATTATGCGTTTTGCTGTATTCGTTATGCGTTGTGCGTTATACGTTTGCGTTATGCGTTATGCGTTATGCATTTTGAGTTATGCGCCATGCGTTATGCGTTATGCGTTATGCGTTATACGATATGCGTTGTGCGTTATGCGTTATGCGTTATGCGTTATGCGTTATGCGTTATGCGTTATGCGTTATGCGTTATGCGTTATGCGTTATGCGTTATGCGTTATGCGTTATGCGTTATGCGTTATGCGTTATGCGTTATGCGTTATGCGTTATGTGTTATGCGTTATGCGTTATGCTCTATACGTTATGCGTTATGCGTTATGCGTGATCCGTTATGTGTTAGGCGATATACGTTTAGCGGTATTCGTTATGCGTTATGCGTTATGCGTTATCCGTTGTTCGTTATGCGTTATGCGTTGTGCGTTATACGTTTGCGTTATGCATTATGCGTTATGCGTTATGCGGTATGCGTTATGCGTTACACGTCATGCGTTATGCGTTATGCGATAAGCGTTATGCGTTATGCGTTAAGCATTATGCTTTATGCGTTATGCGTTATGAGTTACACGTTATGCGTTATGCGTTATGCGTTATGCGTTATGCGTTATGCGTTATGCGTTATGTGTTATGCGTTATGCGTGATCCGTTATGCGTTAAGCATTATGCGTTTTGCTGTATTCGTTATGCGTTGTGCGTTATACGTTTGCGTTATGCGTTATGCGTTATGCGTTATGCGTTATGCATTTTGAGTTATGCGCCATGCGTTATGCGTTATGCGATATGCGTTGTGCGTTATGCGTTATGCGTTATGCGTTATGCGTTATGCGTTATGCGTTATGCGTTATGCGTTATGCGTTATGCGTTATGCATTTTGAGTTATGCGCCATGCGTTATGCGTTATGCGTTATGCGTTATGCGATATGCGTTGTGCGTTATGCGTTATGCGTGATCCGTTATGCGTTAAGCATTATGCGTTTTGCTGTATTCGTTATGCGTTGTGCGTTATACGTTTGCGTTATGCGTTATGCGTTATGCATTTTGAGTTATGCGCCATGCGTTATGCGTTATGCGTTATGCGTTATGCGATATGCGTTGTGCGTTATGCGTTATGCGATATGCGTTGTGCGTTATGCGTTATGCGTTATGCGTTATGCGTTATGCGTTATGCGTTATGCGTTATACGGTATGCGTTATGCGTTATGCGTTATGCGTTATGCTCTATACGTTATGCGTTATGCGTTATGCGTTATGCGATATGCGTTGTGCGTTATGCGTTATGCGTTATGCGTTATGCGTTATGCGTTATGCGTTATGCGTTATGCGTTATGCGTTATGCGTTATACGGTATGCGTTATGCGTTATGCGTTATGCGTTATGCTCTATACGTTATGCGTTATGCGTTATGCGTGATCCGTTATGTGTTAGGCGATATACGTTTTGCGGTATTCGTTATGCGTTATGCGTTATACGGTATGCGTTATGCGTTATGCGTTATGCGTTATGCGTTATGCGATAACCGGTATGCGTTATGCGTTAAGCATTATGCTTTATGCGTTATGCGTTATGAGTTACACGTTATGCGTTATTCGATATGCGTTATGCGTTATGCGTTATGCGTTATGCGTTATGCGTTATGCGTGATCCGTTATGCGTTAAGCATTATGCGTTTTGCTGTATTCGTTATGCGTTGTGCGTTATACGTTTGCGTTATGCGTTATGCGTTATGCGTTATGCGTTATGCATTTTGAGTTATGCGCCATGCGTTATGCGTTATGCGATATGCGTTGTGCGTTATGCGTTATGCGTTATGCGTTATGCGTTATGCGTTATGCGTTATGCGTTATGCGTTATGCGTTATGCGTTATGCGTTATGCATTTTGAGTTATGCGCCATGCGTTATGCGTTATGCGTTATGCGTTATGCGATATGCGTTGTGCGTTATGCGTTATGCGTGATCCGTTATGCGTTAAGCATTATGCGTTTTGCTGTATTCGTTATGCGTTGTGCGTTATACGTTTGCGTTATGCGTTATGCGTTATGCGTTATGCATTTTGAGTTATGCGCCATGCGTTATGCGTTATGCGTTATGCGTTATACGATATGCGTTGTGCGTTATGCGTTATGCGTTATGCGTTATGCGTTATGCGTTATGCGTTATGCGTCATGCGTTATGCGTTATGCGTTATGCGTTATGCGTTATGCGTTATGCGTTATGCGTTATGCGTTATGCATTATACGGTATGCGTTATGCGTTATGCGTTATGCGTTATGTGTGATCCGTTATGCGTTATGCGTTATGCGTTATGCGTTATGCTTTATGCGTTATGCGTTATGCGTTATGCCTTATACGGTGTGCGTTATGCGTTATGCGTTATGCGTTATGAGTTATGCGTTATGCGTTATGCGTTATGCGTTTTGCGGTATTCGTTATGCGTTGTGCATTATGCGTTATGCGTTATGCATTTTGAGTTATGCGCCATGCGTTATGCGTTATGCGTTATGCGTTATGCGATATGCGTTGTGCGTTATGCGTTATGCGTTATGCGTTATGCGTTATGCGTTATGCGTTATGCGTTATGCGTTATGCGTTATGCATTTTGAGTAATGCGCCATGCGTTATGCGTTATGCGTTATGCGATATGCGTTGTGCGTTATGCGTTATGCGTTATGCGATATGCGTTGTGCGTTATGCGTTATGCGTTATGCGTTATGCGTTATGCGTTATGCGTTATGCATTTTGAGTTATGCGCCATGCGTTATGCGTTATGCGTTATGCGTTATGCGATATGCGTTGTGCGTTATGCGTTATGCGTGATCCGTTATGCGTTAAGCATTATGCGTTTTGCTGTATTCGTTATGCGTTGTGCGTTATACGTTTGCGTTATGCGTTATGCGTTATGCATTTTGAGTTATGCGCCATGCGTTATGCGTTATGCGTTATGCGTTATGCGATATGCGTTGTGCGTTATGCGTTATGCGATATGCGTTGTGCGTTATGCGTTATGCGTTATGCGTTATGCGTTATGCGTTATGCGTTATGCGTTATACGGTATGCGTTATGCGTTATGCGTTATGCGTTATGCTCTATACGTTATGCGTTATGCGTTATGCGTTATGCGATATGCGTTGTGCGTTATGCGTTATGCGTTATGCGTTATGCGTTATGCGTTATGCGTTATGCGTTATACGGTATGCGTTATGCGTTATGCGTTATGCGTTATGCTCTATACGTTATGCGTTATGCGTTATGCGTGATCCGTTATGTGTTAGGCGATATACGTTTTGCGGTATTCGTTATGCGTTATGCGTTATACGGTATGCGTTATGCGTTATACGTTATGCGTTATGCGTTATGCGATAAGCGTTATGCGTTATGCGTTAAGCATTATGCTTTATGCGTTATGCGTTATGAGTTACACGTTATGCGTTATTCGATATGCGTTATGCGTTATGCGTTATGCGTTAGGCGTTATGCGTTATGCGATATGCGTTGTGCGTTATGCGTTTTGCGTTATGCGTTATGCGTTATGCTTTATGCATTATGCGTTATGCGTTATGCGTTATGCGTTATGCGTTATGCGTTATGCGTTATGCGTTATGCGTTATGCTTTATGCGTTATGCGTTACTCCTTATGAGTTATGAGTTATAAGTTATGCGTAATGCGTAATGCGTTATGCGCCATGCGTTATGCGTTATGCGTTATGCGTTATACGATATGCGTTGTGCGTTATGCGTTATGCGTTATGCGTTATGCGTTATGCGTTATGCGTTATGCGTCATGCGTTATGCGTTATGCGTTATGCGTTATGCGTTATGCGTTATGCGTTATGCGTTATGCGTTATGCGTTATACGGTATGCGTTATGTGTTATGCGTTATGCGTTATGCTCTATACGTTATGCGTTATGCGTTATGCGTGATCCGTTATGTGTTAGGCGATATACGTTTAGCGGTATTCGTTATGCGTTATGCGTTATGCGTTATCCGTTGTTCGTTATGCGTTATGCGTTGTGCGTTATACGTTTGCGTTATGCATTATGCGTTATGCGTTATGCGGTATGCGTTATGCGTTACACGTCATGCGTTATGCGTTATGCGATAAGCGTTATGCGTTATGCGTTAAGCATTATGCTTTATGCGTTATGCGTTATGAGTTACACGTTATGCGTTATTCGATATGCGTTATGCGTTATGCGTTATGCGTTATGCGTTATGTGTTATGCGTTATGCGTGATCCGTTATGCGTTAAGCATTATGCGTTTTGCTGTATTCGTTATGCGTTGTGCGTTATACGTTTGCGTTATGCGTTATGCGTTATGCGTTATGCGTTATGCATTTTGAGTTATGCGCCATGCGTTATGCGTTATGCGATATGCGTTGTGCGTTATGCGTTATGCGTTATGCGTTATGCGTTATGCGTTATGCGTTATGCGTTATGCGTTATGCGTTATGCGTTATGCATTTTGAGTTATGCGCCATGCGTTATGCGTTATGCGTTATGCGTTATGCGATATGCGTTGTGCGTTATGCGTTATGCGTGATCCGTTATGCGTTAAGCATTATGCGTTTTGCTGTATTCGTTATGCGTTGTGCGTTATACGTTTGCGTTATGCGTTATGCGTTATGCATTTTGAGTTATGCGCCATGCGTTATGCGTTATGCGTTATGCGTTATGCGATATGCGTTGTGCGTTATGCGTTATGCGATATGCGTTGTGCGTTATGCGTTATGCGTTATGCGTTATGCGTTATGCGTTATGCGTTATGCGTTATACGGTATGCGTTATGCGTTATGCGTTATGCGTTATGCTCTATACGTTATGCGTTATGCGTTATGCGTTATGCGATATGCGTTGTGCGTTATGCGTTATGCGTTATGCGTTATGCGTTATGCGTTATGCGTTATGCGTTATGCGTTATGCGTTATGCGTTATACGGTATGCGTTATGCGTTATGCGTTATGCGTTATGCTCTATACGTTATGCGTTATGCGTTATGCGTGATCCGTTATGTGTTAGGCGATATACGTTTTGCGGTATTCGTTATGCGTTATGCGTTATACGGTATGCGTTATGCGTTATACGTTATGCGTTATGCGTTATGCGATAACCGGTATGCGTTATGCGTTAAGCATTATGCTTTATGCGTTATGCGTTATGAGTTACACGTTATGCGTTATTCGATATGCGTTATGCGTTATGCGTTATGCGTTATGCGTTATGCGTTATGCGTGATCCGTTATGCGTTAAGCATTATGCGTTTTGCTGTATTCGTTATGCGTTGTGCGTTATACGTTTGCGTTATGCGTTATGCGTTATGCGTTATGCGTTATGCATTTTGAGTTATGCGCCATGCGTTATGCGTTATGCGATATGCGTTGTGCGTTATGCGTTATGCGTTATGCGTTATGCGTTATGCGTTATGCGTTATGCGTTATGCGTTATGCGTTATGCGTTATGCGTTATGCATTTTGAGTTATGCGCCATGCGTTATGCGTTATGCGTTATGCGTTATGCGATATGCGTTGTGCGTTATGCGTTATGCGTGATCCGTTATGCGTTAAGCATTATGCGTTTTGCTGTATTCGTTATGCGTTGTGCGTTATACGTTTGCGTTATGCGTTATGCGTTATGCGTTATGCATTTTGAGTTATGCGCCATGCGTTATGCGTTATGCGTTATGCGTTATACGATATGCGTTGTGCGTTATGCGTTATGCGTTATGCGTTATGCGTTATGCGTTATGCGTTATGCGTTATGCGTTATGCGTTATGCGTTATGCGTTATGCGTTATGCGTTATGCGTTATGCGTTATGCGTTATGCATTATACGGTATGCGTTATGCGTTATGCGTTATGCGTTATGTGTGATCCGTTATGCGTTATGCGTTATGCGTTATGCGTTATGCTTTATGCGTTATGCGTTATGCGTTATGCCTTATACGGTGTGCGTTATGCGTTATGCGTTATGCGTTATGAGTTATGCGTTATGCGTTATGCGTTATGCGTTTTGCGGTATTCGTTATGCGTTGTGCATTATGCGTTATGCGTTATGCGTTATGCATTTTGAGTTATGCGCCATGCGTTATGCGTTATGCGTTATGCGTTATGCGATATGCGTTGTGCGTTATGCGTTATGCGTTATGCGTTATGCGTTATGCGTTATGCGTTATGCGTTATGCGTTATGCGTTATGCATTTTGAGTAATGCGCCATGCGTTATGCGTTATGCGTTATGCGATATGCGTTGTGCGTTATGCGTTATGCGTTATGCGATATGCGTTGTGCGTTATGCGTTATGCGTTATGCGTTATGCGTTATGCGTTATGCGTTATGCATTTTGAGTTATGCGCCATGCGTTATGCGTTATGCGTTATGCGTTATGCGATATGCGTTGTGCGTTATGCGTTATGCGTGATCCGTTATGCGTTAAGCATTATGCGTTTTGCTGTATTCGTTATGCGTTGTGCGTTATACGTTTGCGTTATGCGTTATGCGTTATGCATTTTGAGTTATGCGCCATGCGTTATGCGTTATGCGTTATGCGTTATGCGATATGCGTTGTGCGTTATGCGTTATGCGATATGCGTTGTGCGTTATGCGTTATGCGTTATGCGTTATGCGTTATGCGTTATGCGTTATGCGTTATACGGTATGCGTTATGCGTTATGCGTTATGCGTTATGCTCTATACGTTATGCGTTATGCGTTATGCGTTATGCGATATGCGTTGTGCGTTATGCGTTATGCGTTATGCGTTATGCGTTATGCGTTATGCGTTATGCGTTATACGGTATGCGTTATGCGTTATGCGTTATGCGTTATGCTCTATACGTTATGCGTTATGCGTTATGCGTGATCCGTTATGTGTTAGGCGATATACGTTTTGCGGTATTCGTTATGCGTTATGCGTTATACGGTATGCGTTATGCGTTATACGTTATGCGTTATGCGTTATGCGATAAGCGTTATGCGTTATGCGTTAAGCATTATGCTTTATGCGTTATGCGTTATGAGTTACACGTTATGCGTTATTCGATATGCGTTATGCGTTATGCGTTATGCGTTAGGCGTTATGCGTTATGCGATATGCGTTGTGCGTTATGCGTTTTGCGTTATGCGTTATGCGTTATGCTTTATGCATTATGCGTTATGCGTTATGCGTTATGCGTTATGCGTTATGCGTTATGCGTTATGCGTTATGCGTTATGCTTTATGCGTTATGCGTTACTCCTTATGAGTTATGAGTTATAAGTTATGCGTAATGCGTAATGCGTTATGCGTTATGCTTTATGCGTTATGCGTTATGCGTTATGCGTTATGCGTTATGCGTTATGCGTTATGCGTTATGCGTGATCCGTTATGCGTTATGCGTTATGCGTTATGCGTTATGCTTTATGCGTTATGCGTTACTCCTTATGAGTTGTGAGTTATAAGTTATGCGTAATGCGTTATGCTTTATGCATTATGCGTTATGCGTTATGCGTTATGCGTTATGTGTTATGCGTTATGCGTGATCCGTTATGCGTTTTGCTGTATTCGTTATGCGTTGTGCGTTATACGTTTGCGTTATGCGTTATGCGTTATGCGTTATGCGTTATGCATTTTGATTTATGCGCCATGCGTTATGCGTTATGCGATATGCGTTGTGCGTTATGCGTTATGCGTTATGCGTTATGCATTTTGAGTTATGCGCCATGCGTTATGCGTTATGCGATATGCGTTATGCGTTATGCGTTATGCGTTATGCGTTATGCGTTATGCGTTATGCGTTATGCGTTATGCGTTATGCGTTATGCATTTTGAGTTATGCGCCATGCGTTATGCGTTATGCGTTATGCGTTATGCGATATGCGTTGTGCGTTATGCGTTATGCGTGATCCGTTATGCGTTAAGCATTATGCGTTTTGCTGTATTCGTTATGCGTTGTGCGTTATACGTTTGCGTTATGCGTTATGCGTTATGCATTTTGAGTTATGCGCCATGCGTTATGCGTTATGCGTTATGCGTTATGCGATATGCGTTGTGCGTTATGCGTTATGCGATATGCGTTGTGCGTTATGCGTTATGCGTTATGCGTTATTCGTTATGCGTTATGCGTTATGCGTTATACGGTATGCGTTATGCGTTATGCGTTATGCGTTATGCTCTATACGTTATGCGTAATGCGTTATGCGTTATGCGATATGCGTTGTGCGTTATGCGTTATGCGTTATGCGTTATGCGTTATGCGTTATGCGTTATGCGTTATGCGTTATACGGTATGCGTTATGCGTTATGCGTTATGCGTTATGCTCTATACGTTATGCGTTATGCGTTATGCGTGATCCGTTATGTGTTAGGCGATATACGTTTTGCGGTATTCGTTATGCGTTATGCGTTATACGGTATGCGTTATGCGTTATACGTTATGCGTTATGCGTTATGCGATAAGCGTTATACGTTATGCGTTAAGCGTTATGCTTTATGCGTTATGCGTTATGAGTTACACGTTATGCGTTATTCGATATGCGTTATGCGTTATGCGTTATGCGTTAGGCGTTATGCGTTATGCGATATGCGTTGTGCGTTATGCGTTTTGCGTTATGCGTTATGCGTTATGCTTTATGCATTATGCGTTATGCGTTATGCGTTATGCGTTATGCGTTATGCGTTATGCGTTATGCGTTATGCGTTATGCGTTATGCTTTATGCGTTATGCGTTACTCCTTATGAGTTATGAGTTATAAGTTATGCGTAATGCGTAATGCGTTATGCGTTATGCTTTATGCGTTATGCGTTATGCGTTATGCGTTATGCGTTATGCGTTATGCGTTATGCGTGATCCGTTATGCGTTATGCGTTATGCGTTATGCGTTATGCGTTATGCGTTATGCGTTATGCGTTATGCGTTATGCGTTATGCGTTATGCGTTATGCGTTATGCTTTATGCGTTATGCGTTACTCCTTATGAGTTGTGAGTTATAAGTTATGCGTAATGCGTTATGCTTTATGCATTATGCGTTATGCGTTATGCGTTATGCGTTATGCGTTATGCGTTATGCGTTATGCGTTATGCGTTATGCGTTATGCGTTATGCGTTATGCGTTATGCGTTATGCGTTATGCGTTATGCGTTATGCGTTATGCGTTATGTGTGATCCGTTATGCGTTATGCGTTATGCGTTATGCGTTATGCTTTATGCGTTATGCGTTATGCGTTATGCCTTATACGGTGTGCGTTATGCGTTATGCGTTATGCGTTATGAGTTATGCGATATGCGTTATGCGTTATGCGTTTTGCGGTATTCGTTATGCGTTGTGCATTATGCGTTATGCGTTATGCGTTATGCATTTTGAGTTATGCGCCATGCGTTATGCGTTATGCGTTATGCGTTATGCGATATGCGTTGTGCGTTATGCGTTATGCGTTATGCGTTATGCGTTATGCGTTATGCGTTATGCGTTATGCGTTATGCGTTATGCATTTTGAGTAATGCGCCATGCGTTATGCGTTATGCGTTATGCGATATGCGTTGTGCGTTATGCGTTATGCGTTATGCGATATGCGTTGTGCGTTATGCGTTATGCGTTATGCGTTATGCGTTATGCGTTATGCGTTATGCGTTATGCATTTTGAGTTATGCGCCATGCGTTATGCGTTATGCGTTATGCGTTATGCGATATGCGTTGTGCGTTATGCGTTATGCGTGATCCGTTATGCGTTAAGCATTATGCGTTTTGCTGTATTCGTTATGCGTTGTGCGTTATACGTTTGCGTTATGCGTTATGCGTTATGCATTTTGAGTTATGCGCCATGCGTTATGCGTTATGCGTTATGCGTTATGCGATATGCGTTGTGCGTTATGCGTTATGCGATATGCGTTGTGCGTTATGCGTTATGCGTTATGCGTTATGCGTTATGCGTTATGCGTTATGCGTTATACGGTATGCGTTATGCGTTATGCGTTATGCGTTATGCTCTATACGTTATGCGTTATGCGTTATGCGTTATGCGATATGCGTTGTGCGTTATGCGTTATGCGTTATGCGTTATGCGTTATGCGTTATGCGTTATGCGTTATGCGTTATACGGTATGCGTTATGCGTTATGCGTTATGCGTTATGCTCTATACGTTATGCGTTATGCGTTATGCGTGATCCGTTATGTGTTAGGCGATATACGTTTTGCGGTATTCGTTATGCGTTATGCGTTATACGGTATGCGTTATGCGTTATACGTTATGCGTTATGCGTTATGCGATAAGCGTTATGCGTTATGCGTTAAGCATTATGCTTTATGCGTTATGCGTTATGAGTTACACGTTATGCGTTATTCGATATGCGTTATGCGTTATGCGTTATGCGTTAGGCGTTATGCGTTATGCGATATGCGTTGTGCGTTATGCGTTTTGCGTTATGCGTTATGCGTTATGCTTTATGCATTATGCGTTATGCGTTATGCGTTATGCGTTATGCGTTATGCGTTATGCGTTATGCGTTATGCGTTATGCGTTATGCGTTATGCGTTACTCCTTATGAGTTATGAGTTATAAGTTATGCGTAATGCGTAATGCGTTATGCGTTATGCTTTATGCGTTATGCGTTATGCGTTATGCGTTATGCGTTATGCGTTATGCGTTATGCGTGATCCGTTATGCGTTATGCGTTATGCGTTATGCGTTATGCGTTATGCGTTATGCGTTATGCGTTATGCGTTATGCGTTATGCGTTATGCGTTATGCGTTATGCGTTATGCTTTATGCGTTATGCGTTACTCCTTATGAGTTGTGAGTTATAAGTTATGCGTAATGCGTTATGCTTTATGCATTATGCGTTATGCGTTATGCGTTATGCGTTATGCGTTATGCGTTATGCGTTATGCGTTATGCGTTATGCGTTATGCGTTATGCGTTATGCGTTATGCGTTATGCGTTATGCGTTATGTGTGATCCGTTATGCGTTATGCGTTATGCGTTATGCGTTATGCTTTATGCGTTATGCGTTATGCGTTATGCCTTATACGGTGTGCGTTATGCGTTATGCGTTATGCGTTATGCGTTATGAGTTATGCGTTATGCGTTATGCGTTATGCGTTTTGCGGTATTCGTTATGCGTTGTGCATTATGCGTTATGCGTTATGCGTTATGCATTTTGAGTTATGCGCCATGCGTTATGCGTTATGCGTTATGCGTTATGCGATATGCGTTGTGCGTTATGCGTTATGCGTTATGCGTTATGCGTTATGCGTTATGCGTTATGCGTTATGCGTTATGCGTTATGCGTTATGCGTTATGCATTTTGAGTAATGCGCCATGCGTTATGCGTTATGCGTTATGCGATATGCGTTGTGCGTTATGCGTTATGCGTTATGCGATATGCGTTGTGCGTTATGCGTTATGCGTTATGCGTTATGCGTTATGCGTTATGCGTTATGCGATATGCGTTATGCGTTATGCGTTATGCATTTTGAGTTATGCGCCATGCGTTATGCGTTATGCGTTATGCGTTATGCGATATGCGTTGTGCGTTATGCGTTATGCGTTATGCGTTATGCGTTATGCGTTATGCGTTATGCGTTATGCGTTATGCGTTATGCGTTATGCATTATGCTTTATGCGTTATGCGTTATGAGTCACACGTTATGCGTTATTCGATATGCGTTATGCGTTATGCGTTATGCGTTATGCGTTATGCGATATGCGTTGTGCGTTATGCGTTATGCGTTATGCGTTATGCGTTATGCGTTATGCGTTATGCGTTATGCGTTATGCGTTATGCGTTATGCGTGACGCATTATGCGTTAAGCATTATGCGTTTTGCTGTATTCGTTATGCGTTGTGCGTTATACGTTTGCGTTATGCGTTATGCGTTATGCGTTATGCATTTTGAGTTATGCGTTATGCGTTATGCGATATGCGTTGTGCGTTATGCGTTATGCGTGATCCGTTATGCGTTAAGCATTATGCGTTTTGCTGTATTCGTTATGCGTTGTGCGTTATGCATTTTGAGTTATGCGCCATGCGTTATGCGTTATGCGTTATGCGTTATGCGATATGCGTTGTGCGTTATGCGTTATGCGTTATGCGTTATGCGTTATGCGTTATGCGTTATGCATTATGCTTTATGCGTTATGCGTTATGAGTCACACGTTATGCGTTATTCGATATGCGTTATGCGTTATGCGTTATGCGTTATGCGTTATGCGTCATGCGTTATGCGTTATGCGTTATGCGTTATGCGTTATGCGTTATGCGTTATGCGTTATGCGTTATGCGTTATGCGATATGCGTTGTGCGTTATGCGTTATGCGTGATCCGTTATGCGTTAAGCATTATGCGTTTTGCTGTATTCGTTATGCGTTGTGCGTTATGCATTTTGAGTTATGCGCCATGCGTTATGCGTTATGCGTTATGCGTTATGCGATATGCGTTGTGCGTTATGCGTTATGCGTTATGCGTTATGCGTTATGCGTTATGCGTTATGCATTATGCTTTATGCGTTATGCGTTATGAGTCACACGTTATGCGTTATTCGATATGCGTTATGCGTTATGCGTTATGCGTTATGCGTTATGCGTCATGCGTTATGCGTTATGCGTTATGCGTTATGCGTTATGCGTTATGCGTTATGCGTTATGCGTTATGCGTTATGCGTTATGCGTTATACGTTGTACGTTATGCGTTATGCGTTATGTTTTATGCGATATGCGTTATGCGTTATTCGTTATGCATTATGCGTTATGCGTTATGCGTTATGCGTTATGCGTTATACGGTATGCGTTATGCGTTATGCGTTATGCGTTATGCGATATGCGTTGTGCGTTATGCGTTATGCGTGATCCGTTATGCGTTAAGCATTATGCGTTTTGCTGTATTCGTTATGCGTTGTGCGTTATACGTTTGCGTTATGCGTTATGCGTTATGCATTTTGAGTTATGCGCCATGCGTTATGCGTTATGCGTTATGCGTTATACGATATGCGTTGTGCGTTATGCGTTATGCGTTATGCGTTATGCGTTATGCGTTATGCGTTATGCGTCATGCGTTATGCGTTATGCGTTATGCGTTATGCGTTATGCGTTATGCGTTATGCGTTATGCGTTATGCGTTATACGGTATGCGTTATGTGTTATGCGTTATGCGTTATGCTCTATACGTTATGCGTTACGCGTTATGCGTGATCCGTTATGTGTTAGGCGATATACGTTTAGCGGTATTCGTTATGCGTTATGCGTTATGCGTTATCCGTTGTTCGTTATGCGTTATGCGTTGTGCGTTATACGTTTGCGTTATGCATTATGCGTTATGCGTTATGCGGTATGCGTTATGCGTTATACGTCATGCGTTATGCGTTATGCGATAAGCGTTATGCGTTATGCGTTAAGCATTATGCTTTATGCGTTATGCGTTATGAGTTACACGTTATGCGTTATTCGATATGCGTTATGCGTTATGCGTTATGCGTTATGCGTTATGTGTTATGCGTTATGCGTGATCCGTTATGCGTTAAGCATTATGCGTTTTGCTGTATTCGTTATGCGTTGTGCGTTATACGTTTGCGTTATGCGTTATGCGTTATGCGTAATGCGTTATGCATTTTGAGTTATGCGCCATGCGTTATGCGTTATGCGATATGCGTTGTGCGTTATGCGTTATGCGTTATGCGTTATGCGTTATGCGTTATGCGTTATGCGTTATGCGTTATGCGTTATGCATTTTGAGTTATGCGCCATGCGTTATGCGTTATGCGTTATGCGTTATGCGATATGCGTTGTGCGTTATGCGTTATGCGTGATCCGTTATGCGTTAAGCATTATGCGTTTTGCTGTATTCGTTATGCGTTGTGCGTTATACGTTTGCGTTATGCGTTATGCGTTATGCATTTTGAGTTATGCGCCATGCGTTATGCGTTATGCGTTATGCGTTATGCGATATGCGTTGTGCGTTATGCGTTATGCGATATGCGTTGTGCGTTATGCGTTATGCGTTATGCGTTATGCGTTATGCGTTATGCGTTATGCGTTATACGGTATGCGTTATGCGTTATGCGTTATGCGTTATGCTCTATACGTTATGCGTTATGCGTTATGCGTTATGCGATATGCGTTGTGCGTTATGCGTTATGCGTTATGCGTTATGCGTTATGCGTTATGCGTTATGCGTTATGCGTTATGCGTTATACGGTATGCGTTATGCGTTATGCGTTATGCGTTATGCTCTATACGTTATGCGTTATGCGTTATGCGTGATCCGTTATGTGTTAGGCGATATACGTTTTGCGGTATTCGTTATGCGTTATGCGTTATACGGTATGCGTTATGCGTTATACGTTATGCGTTATGCGTTATGCGTTATGCGTTATGCGTTATGCGTTATGCATTATACGGTATGCGTTATGCGTTATGCGTTATGCGTTATGCTCTATACGTTATGCGTTATGCGTTATGCGTGATCCGTTATGTGTTAGGCGATATACGTTTTGCGGTATTCGTTATGCGTTATGCGTTATGCGTTATCCGTTGTTCGTTATGCGTTATGCGTTGTGCGTTATACGTTTGCGTTATGCATTATGCGTTATGCGTTATGCGGTATGCGTTATGCGTTATGCGTTATGCGTTATGAGTTATGCGTTATGCGTTATGCGTTATGCGTTTTGCGGTATTCGTTATGCGTTGTGCATTATGCGTTATGCGTTATGCGTTATGCATTTTGAGTTATGCGCCATGCGTTATGCGTTATGCGTTATGCGTTATGCGATATGCGTTGTGCGTTATGCGTTATGCGTTATGCGTTATGCGTTATGCGTTATGCGTTATGCGTTATGCGTTATGCGTTATGCGTTATGCGTTATGCATTTTGAGTAATGCGCCATGCGTTATGCGTTATGCGTTATGCGATATGCGTTGTGCGTTATGCGTTATGCGTTATGCGATATGCGTTGTGCGTTATGCGTTATGCGTTATGCGTTATGCGTTATGCGTTATGCGTTATGCGATATGCGTTATGCGTTATGCGTTATGCATTTTGAGTTATGCGCCATGCGTTATGCGTTATGCGTTATGCGTTATGCGATATGCGTTGTGCGTTATGCGTTATGCGTTATGCGTTATGCGTTATGCGTTATGCGTTATGCGTTATGCGTTATGCGTTATGCGTTATGCGTTATGCATTATGCTTTATGCGTTATGCGTTATGAGTCACACGTTATGCGTTATTCGATATGCGTTGTGCGTTATGCGTTATGCGTTATGCGTTATGCGATATGCGTTGTGCGTTATGCGTTATGCGTTATGCGTTATGCGTTATGCGTTATGCGTTATGCGTTATGCGTTATGCGTTATGCGTTATGCGTTATGCGTTATGCGTTATGCGTTATGTGTGATCCGTTATGCGTTATGCGTTATGCGTTATGCGTTATGCTTTATGCGTTATGCGTTATGCGTTATGCCTTATACGGTGTGCGTTATGCGTTATGCGTTATGCGTTATGAGTTATGCGTTATGCGTTATGCGTTATGCGTTTTGCGGTATTCGTTATGCGTTGTGCATTATGCGTTATGCGTTATGCGTTATGCATTTTGAGTTATGCGCCATGCGTTATGCGTTATGCGTTATGCGTTATGCGATATGCGTTGTGCGTTATGCGTTATGCGTTATGCGTTATGCGTTATGCGTTATGCGTTATGCGTTATGCGTTATGCGTTATGCGTTATGCGTTATGCATTTTGAGTAATGCGCCATGCGTTATGCGTTATGCGTTATGCGATATGCGTTGTGCGTTATGCGTTATGCGTTATGCGATATGCGTTGTGCGTTATGCGTTATGCGTTATGCGTTATGCGTTATGCGTTATGCGTTATGCGATATGCGTTATGCGTTATGCGTTATGCATTTTGAGTTATGCGCCATGCGTTATGCGTTATGCGTTATGCGTTATGCGATATGCGTTGTGCGTTATGCGTTATGCGTTATGCGTTATGCGTTATGCGTTATGCGATATGCGTTGTGCGTTATGCGTTATGCGTTATGCGTTATGCGTTATGCGTTATGCGTTATGCGTTATGCGTTATGCGTTATGCATTATGCTTTATGCGTTATGCGTTATGAGTCACACGTTATGCGTTATTCGATATGCGTTATGCGTTATGCGTTATGCGTGACGCATTATGCGTTAAGCATTATGCGTTTTGCTGTATTCGTTATGCGTTGTGCGTTATACGTTTGCGTTATGCGTTATGCGTTATGCGTTATGCATTTTGAGTTATGCGTTATGCGTTATGCGATATGCGTTGTGCGTTATGCGTTATGCGTGATCCGTTATGCGTTAAGCATTATGCGTTTTGCTGTATTCGTTATGCGTTGTGCGTTATGCATTTTGAGTTATGCGCCATGCGTTATGCGTTATGCGTTATGCGTTATGCGATATGCGTTGTGCGTTATGCGTTATGCGTTATGCGTTATGCGTTATGCGTTATGCATTATGCTTTATGCGTTATGCGTTATGAGTCACACGTTATGCGTTATTCGATATGCGTTATG
Organism: Lasioglossum morio; assembly: GCA_916610235.2. Taxonomy (NCBI): domain Eukaryota; kingdom Metazoa; phylum Arthropoda; class Insecta; order Hymenoptera; family Halictidae; genus Lasioglossum; species Lasioglossum morio. The sequence goes on from CAKAJA020000423.1 coordinate 2,099,219, forward strand.
CGTTATGCGTTATGCGTTATGCGTTATGCGTTATGCGATATGCGTTGTGCGTTATGCGTTATGCGTTATGCGTTATGCGTTATGCGTTATGCGATATGCGTTGTGCGTTATGCGTTATGCGTTATGCGTTATGCGTTATGCGTTATGCCTTATGCGTTATGCGTTATGCGATATGCGTTGTGCGTTATGCGTTTTGCGTTATGCCTTATGCGTTATGCGTTATGCGTTATGCGTTATTCGTTATGGGTTATGCGTTATGTGTTATGCGATATGCGTTATGCGTTATGCGTCATGCGTTATGCGTTATGCGTTATGCGTTATGCGTTATGCGTTATGCGTTATGCGTTATGCGTTATGCGTTATGCGTTATGCGTTATGCGTTATACGTTGTACGTTATGCGTTATGCGTTATGTTTTATGCGATATGCGTTATGCGTTATTCGTTATGCATTATGCGTTATGCGTTATGCGTTATGCGTTATACGGTATGCGTTATGCGTTATGCGTTATGCGTTATGCGATATGCGTTGTGCGTTATGCGTTATGCGTGATCCGTTATGCGTTAAGCATTATGCGTTTTGCTGTATTCGTTATGCGTTGTGCGTTATACGTTTGCGTTATGCGTTATGCGTTATGCATTTTGAGTTATGCGCCATGCGTTATGCGTTATGCGTTATGCGTTATACGATATGCGTTGTGCGTTATGCGTTATGCGTTATGCGTTATGCGTTATGCGTTATGCGTTATGCGTCATGCGTTATGCGTTATGCGTTATGCGTTATGCGTTATGCGTTATGCGTTATGCGTTATGCGTTATGCGTTATGCGTTATGCGTTATGTGTTATGCGTTATGCGTTATGCTCTATACGTTATGCGTTATGCGTTATGCGTGATCCGTTATGTGTTAGGCGATATACGTTTAGCGGTATTCGTTATGCGTTATGCGTTATGCGTTATCCGTTGTTCGTTATGCGTTATGCGTTGTGCGTTATACGTTTGCGTTATGCATTATGCGTTATGCGTTATGCGGTATGCGTTATGCGTTATACGTCATGCGTTATGCGTTATGCGATAAGCGTTATGCGTTATGCGTTAAGCATTATGCTTTATGCGTTATGCGTTATGAGTTACACGTTATGCGTTATTCGATATGCGTTATGCGTTATGCGTTATGCGTTATGTGTTATGCGTTATGCGTGATCCGTTATGCGTTAAGCATTATGCGTTTTGCTGTATTCGTTATGCGTTGTGCGTTATACGTTTGCGTTATGCGTTATGCGTTATGCGTTATGCGTTATGCATTTTGAGTTATGCGCCATGCGTTATGCGTTATGCGATATGCGTTGTGCGTTATGCGTTATGCGTTATGCGTTATGCGTTATGCGTTATGCGTTATGCGTTATGCGTTATGCGTTATGCGTTATGCGTTATGCATTTTGAGTTATGCGCCATGCGTTATGCGTTATGCGTTATGCGTTATGCGATATGCGTTGTGCGTTATGCGTTATGCGTGATCCGTTATGCGTTAAGCATTATGCGTTTTGCTGTATTCGTTATGCGTTGTGCGTTATACGTTTGCGTTATGCGTTATGCGTTATGCATTTTGAGTTATGCGCCATGCGTTATGCGTTATGCGTTATGCGTTATGCGATATGCGTTGTGCGTTATGCGTTATGCGATATTTGTTGTGCGTTATGCGTTATGCGTTATGCGTTATGCGTTATGCGTTATGCGTTATGCGTTATGCGTTATACGGTATGCGTTATGCGTTATGCGTTATGCGTTATGCTCTATACGTTATGCGTTATGCGTTATGCGTTATGCGATATGCGTTGTGCGTTATGCGTTATGCGTTATGCGTTATGCGTTATGCGTTATGCGTTATGCGTTATGCGTTATGCGTTATGCGTTATGCGTTATACGGTATGCGTTATGCGTTATGCGTTATGCGTTATGCTCTATACGTTATGCGTTATGCGTTATGCGTGATCCGTTATGTGTTAGGCGATATACGTTTTGCGGTATTCGTTATGCGTTATGCGTTATACGGTATGCGTTATGCGTTATACGTTATGCGTTATGCGTTATGCGATAACCGGTATGCGTTATGCGTTAAGCATTATGCTTTATGCGTTATGCGTTATGAGTTACACGTTATGCGTTATTCGATATGCGTTATGCGTTATGCGTTATGCGTTATGCGTTATGCGTTATGCGTGATCCGTTATGCGTTAAGCATTATGCGTTTTGCTGTATTCGTTATGCGTTGTGCGTTATACGTTTGCGTTATGCGTTATGCGTTATGCGTTATGCGTTATGCATTTTGAGTTATGCGCCATGCGTTATGCGTTATGCGATATGCGTTGTGCGTTATGCGTTATGCGTTATGCGTTATGCGTTATGCGTTATGCGTTATGCGTTATGCGTTATGCGTTATGCGTTATGCATTTTGAGTTATGCGCCATGCGTTATGCGTTATGCGTTATGCGTTATGCGATATGCGTTGTGCGTTATGCGTTATGCGTGATCCGTTATGCGTTAAGCATTATGCGTTTTGCTGTATTCGTTATGCGTTGTGCGTTATACGTTTGCGTTATGCGTTATGCGTTATGCGTTATGCATTTTGAGTTATGCGCCATGCGTTATGCGTTATGCGTTATGCGTTATACGATATGCGTTGTGCGTTATGCGTTATGCGTTATGCGTTATGCGTTATGCGTTATGCGTTATGCGTCATGCGTTATGCGTTATGCGTTATGCGTTATGCGTTATGCGTTATGCGTTATGCGTTATGCGTTATGCGTTATGCGTTATGCATTATACGGTATGCGTTATGCGTTATGCGTTATGCGTTATGCTCTATACGTTATGCGTTATGCGTTATGCGTGATCCGTTATGTGTTAGGCGATATACGTTTTGCGGTATTCGTTATGCGTTATGCGTTATGCGTTATCCGTTGTTCGTTATGCGTTATGCGTTGTGCGTTATACGTTTGCGTTATGCATTATGCGTTATGCGTTATGCGGTATGCGTTATGCGTTATACGTCATGCGTTATGCGTTATGCGATAAGCGTTATGCGTTATGCGTTAAGCATTATGCTTTATGCGTTATGCGTTATGAGTTACACGTTATGCGTTATTCGATATGCGTTATGCGTTATGCGTTATGCGTTATGCGTTATGTGTTATGCGTTATGCGTGATCCGTTATGCGTTAAGCATTATGCGTTTTGCTGTATTCGTTATGCGTTGTGCGTTATACGTTTGCGTTATGCGTTATGCGTTATGCGTTATGCGTTATGCATTTTGAGTTATGCGCCATGCGTTATGCGTTATGCGATATGCGTTGTGCGTTATGCGTTATGCGTTATGCGTTATGCTCTATACGTTATGCGTTATGCGTTATGCGTTATGCGATATGCGTTGTGCGTTATGCGTTATGCGTTATGCGTTATGCGTTATGCGTTATGCGTTATGCGTTATACGGTATGCGTTATGCGTTATGCGTTATGCGTTATGCTCTATACGTTATGCGTTATGCGTTATGCGTTATGCGATATGCGTTGTGCGTTATGCGTTATGCGTTATGCGTTATGCGTTATGCGTTATGCGTTATGCGTTATGCGTTATACGGTATGCGTTATGCGTTATGCGTTATGCGTTATGCTCTATACGTTATGCGTTATGCGTTATGCGTGATCCGTTATGTGTTAGGCGATATACGTTTTGCGGTATTCGTTATGCGTTATGCGTTATACGGTATGCGTTATGCGTTATACGTTATGCGTTATGCGTTATGCGATAAGCGTTATGCGTTATGCGTTAAGCATTATGCTTTATGCGTTGTGCGTTATGCGTTATGCGTTATGCGTTATGCGTTATGCGTTATGCGTTATGCGTTATGCGTTATGCGTTATGCGTTATGCGTTATGCGTGACGCATTATGCGTTAAGCATTATGCGTTTTGCTGTATTCGTTATGCGTTGTGCGTTATACGTTTGCGTTATGCGTTATGCGTTATGCGTTATGCATTTTGACTTATGCGTTATGCGTTATGCGATATGCGTTGTGCGTTATGCGTTATGCGTGATCCGTTATGCGTTAAGCATTATGCGTTTTGCTGTATTCGTTATGCGTTGTGCGTTATGCATTTTGAGTTATGCGCCATGCGTTATGCGTTATGCGTTATGCGTTATGCGATATGCGTTGTGCGTTATGCGTTATGCGTTATGCGTTATGCGTTATGCGTTATGCGTTATGCATTATGCTTTATGCGTTATGCGTTATGAGTCACACGTTATGCGTTATTCGATATGCGTTATGCGTTATGCGTTATGCGTTATGCGTTATGCGTTATGCGTTATGCGATATGCGTTGTGCGTTATGCGTTATGCGTTATGCGTTATGCGTTATGCGTTATGCGATATGCGTTGTGCGTTATGCGTTATGCGTTATGCGTTATGCGTTATGCCTTATGCGTTATGCGTTATGCGATATGCGTTGTGCGTTATGCGTTTTGCGTTATGCCTTATGCGTTATGCGTTATGCGTTATGCGTTATTCGTTATGGGTTATGCGTTATGTGTTATGCGATATGCGTTATGCGTTATGCGTCATGCGTTATGCGTTATGCGTTATGCGTTATGCGTTATGCGTTATGCGTTATGCGTTATGCGTTATGCGTTATGCGTTATACGTTGTACGTTATGCGTTATGCGTTATGTTTTATGCGATATGCGTTATGCGTTATTCGTTATGCATTATGCGTTATGCGTTATGCGTTATGCGTTATACGGTATGCGTTATGCGTTATGCGTTATGCGTTATGCGTTATGCGATATGCGTTGTGCGTTATGCGTTATGCGTGATCCGTTATGCGTTAAGCATTATGCGTTTTGCTGTATTCGTTATGCGTTTTGCGTTATACGTTTGCGTTATGCGTTATGCGTTATGCATTTTGAGTTATGCGCCATGCGTTATGCGTTATGCGTTATGCGTTATACGATATGCGTTGTGCGTTATGCGTTATGCGTTATGCGTTATGCTTTATGCGTTATGCGTTATGCGTCATGCGTTATGCGTTATGCGTTATGCGTTATGCGTTATGCGTTATGCGTTATGCGTTATGCGTTATGCGTTATACGGTATGCGTTATGTGTTATGCGTTATGCGTTATGCTCTATACGTTATGCGTTATGCGTTATGCGTGATCCGTTATGTGTTAGGCGATATACGTTTAGCGGTATTCGTTATGCGTTATGCGTTATGCGTTATCCGTTGTTCGTTATGCGTTATGCGTTGTGCGTTATACGTTTGCGTTATGCATTATGCGTTATGCGTTATGCGGTATGCGTTATGCGTTATACGTCATGCGTTATGCGTTATGCGATAAGCGTTATGCGTTATGCGTTAAGCATTATGCTTTATGCGTTATGCGTTATGAGTTACACGTTATGCGTTATTCGATATGCGTTATGCGTTATGCGTTATGCGTTATGCGTTATGTGTTATGCGTTATGCGTGATCCGTTATGCGTTAAGCATTATGCGTTTTGCTGTATTCGTTATGCGTTGTGCGTTATACGTTTGCGTTATGCGTTATGCGTTATGCGTTATGCGTTATGCATTTTGAGTTATGCGCCATGCGTTATGCGTTATGCGATATGCGTTGTGCGTTATGCGTTATGCGTTATGCGTTATGCGTTATGCGTTATGCGTTATGCGTTATGCGTTATGCGTTATGCATTTTGAGTTATGCGCCATGCGTTATGCGTTATGCGTTATGCGTTATGCGATATGCGTTGTGCGTTATGCGTTATGCGTGATCCGTTATGCGTTAAGCATTATGCGTTTTGCTGTATTCGTTATGCGTTGTGCGTTATACGTTTGCGTTATGCGTTATGCGTTATGCATTTTGAGTTATGCGCCATGCGTTATGCGTTATGCGTTATGCGTTATGCGATATGCGTTGTGCGTTATGCGTTATGCGATATGCGTTGTGCGTTATGCGTTATGCGTTATGCGTTATGCGTTATGCGTTATGCGTTATGCGTTATACGGTATGCGTTATGCGTTATGCGTTATGCGTTATGCTCTATACGTTATGCGTTATGCGTTATGCGTTATGCGATATGCGTTGTGCGTTATGCGTTATGCGTTATGCGTTATGCGTTATGCGTTATGCGTTATGCGTTATGCGTTATGCGTTATGCGTTATACGGTATGCGTTATGCGTTATGCGTTATGCGTTATGCTCTATACGTTATGCGTTATGCGTTATGCGTGATCTGTTATGTGTTAGGCGATATACGTTTTGCGGTATTCGTTATGCGTTATGCGTTATACGGTATGCGTTATGCGTTATACGTTATGCGTTATGCGTTATGCGATAACCGGTATGCGTTATGCGTTAAGCATTATGCTTTATGCGTTATGCGTTATGAGTTACACGTTATGCGTTATTCGATATGCGTTATGCGTTATGCGTTATGCGTTATGCGTTATGCGTTATGCGTGATCCGTTATGCGTTAAGCATTATGCGTTTTGCTGTATTCGTTATGCGTTGTGCGTTATACGTTTGCGTTATGCGTTATGCGTTATGCGTTATGCGTTATGCATTTTGAGTTATGCGCCATGCGTTATGCGTTATGCGATATGCGTTGTGCGTTATGCGTTATGCGTTATGCGTTATGCGTTATGCGTTATGCGTTATGCGTTATGCGTTATGCGTTATGCGTTATGCGTTATGCGTTATGCGTTATGCGTTATGCATTTTGAGTTATGCGCCATGCGTTATGCGTTATGCGTTATGCGTTATGCGATATGCGTTGTGCGTTATGCGTTATGCGTGATCCGTTATGCGTTAAGCATTATGCGTTTTGCTGTATTCGTTATGCGTTGTGCGTTATACGTTTGCGTTATGCGTTATGCGTTATGCGTTATGCATTTTGAGTTATGCGCCATGCGTTATGCGTTATGCGTTATGCGTTATACGATATGCGTTGTGCGTTATGCGTTATGCGTTATGCGTTATGCGTTATGCGTTATGCGTTATGCGTCATGCGTTATGCGTTATGCGTTATGCGTTATGCGTTATGCGTTATGCGTTATGCGTTATGCGTTATGCATTATACGGTATGCGTTATGCGTTATGCGTTATGCGTTATGCTCTATACGTTATGCGTTATGCGTTATGCGTGATCCGTTATGTGTTAGGCGATATACGTTTTGCGGTATTCGTTATGCGTTATGCGTTATGCGTTATCCGTTGTTCGTTATGCGTTATGCGTTGTGCGTTATACGTTTGCGTTATGCATTATGCGTTATGCGTTATGCGGTATGCGTTATGCGTTATACGTCATGCGTTATGCGTTATGCGATAAGCGTTATGCGTTATGCGTTAAGCATTATGCTTTATGCGTTATGCGTTATGAGTTACACGTTATGCGTTATTCGATATGCGTTATGCGTTATGCGTTATGCGTTATGCGTTATGTGTTATGCGTTATGCGTGATCCGTTATGCGTTAAGCATTATTCGTTTTGCTGTATTCGTTATGCGTTGTGCGTTATACGTTTGCGTTATGCGTTATGCGTTCTGCGTAATGCGTTATGCATTTTGAGTTATGCGCCATGCGTTATGCGTTATGCGATATGCGTTGTGCGTTATGCGTTATGCGTTATGCGTTATGCGTTATGCGTTATGCGTTATGCATTTTGAGTTATGCGCCATGCGTTATGCGTTATGCGTTATGCGTTATGCGATATGCGTTGTGCGTTATGCGTTATGCGTGATCCGTTATGCGTTAAGCATTATGCGTTTTGCTGTATTCGTTATGCGTTGTGCGTTATACGTTTGCGTTATGCGTTATGCGTTATGCATTTTGAGTTATGCGCCATGCGTTATGCGTTATGCGTTATGCGTTATGCGATATGCGTTGTGCGTTATGCGTTATGCGTTATGCGTTATGCGTTATGCGTTATGCGTTATGCGTTATGCGTTAAGCATTATGCTTTATGCGTTATGCGTTATGAGTTACACGTTATGCGTTATTCGATATGCGTTATGCGTTATGCGTTATGCGTTATGCGTTATGTGTTATGCGTTATGCGTGATCCGTTATGCGTTAAGCATTATGCGTTTTGCTGTATTCGTTATGCGTTGTGCGTTATACGTTTGCGTTATGCGTTATGCGTTATGCGTTATGCGTTATGCATTTTGAGTTATGCGCCATGCGTTATGCGTTATGCGATATGCGTTGTGCGTTATGCGTTATGCGTTATGCGTTATGCGTTATGCGTTATGCGTTATGCGTTATGCGTTATGCGTTATGCGTTATGCATTTTGAGTTATGCGCCATGCGTTATGCGTTATGCGTTATGCGTTATGCGATATGCGTTGTGCGTTATGCGTTATGCGTGATCCGTTATGCGTTAAGCATTATGCGTTTTGCTGTATTCGTTATGCGTTGTGCGTTATACGTTTGCGTTATGCGTTATGCGTTATGCATTTTGAGTTATGCGCCATGCGTTATGCGTTATGCGTTATGCGTTATGCGATATGCGTTGTGCGTTATGCGTTATGCGATATGCGTTGTGCGTTATGCGTTATGCGTTATGCGTTATGCGTTATGCGTTATGCGTTATGCGTTATACGGTATGCGTTATGCGTTATGCGTTATGCGTTATGCTCTATACGTTATGCGTTATGCGTTATGCGTTATGCGATATGCGTTGTGCGTTATGCGTTATGCGTTATGCGTTATGCGTTATGCGTTATGCGTTATGCGTTATGCGTTATACGGTATGCGTTATGCGTTATGCGTTATGCGTTATGCTCTATACGTTATGCGTTATGCGTTATGCGTGATCCGTTATGTGTTAGGCGATATACGTTTTGCGGTATTCGTTATGCGTTATGCGTTATACGGTATGCGTTATGCGTTATACGTTATGCGTTATGCGTTATGCGATAAGCGTTATGCGTTATGCGTTAAGCATTATGCTTTATGCGTTATGCGTTATGAGTTACACGTTATGCGTTATTCGATATGCGTTATGCGTTATGCGTTATGCGTTATGCGTTATGCGTTATGCGTGATCCGTTATGCGTTAAGCATTATGCGTTTTGCTGTATTCGTTATGCGTTGTGCGTTATACGTTTGCGTTATGCGTTATGCGTTATGCGTTATGCGTTATGCATTTTGAGTTATGCGCCATGCGTTATGCGTTATGCGATATGCGTTGTGCGTTATGCGTTATGCGTTATGCGTTATGCGTTATGCGTTATGCGTTATGCGTTATGCGTTATGCGTTATGCGTTATGCGTTATGCGTTATGCGTTATGCATTTTGAGTTATGCGCCATGCGTTTTGCGTTATGCGTTATGCGTTATGCGATATGCGTTGTGCGTTATGCGTTATGCGTGATCCGTTATGCGTTAAGCATTATGCGTTTTGCTGTATTCGTTATGCGTTGTGCGTTATACGTTTGCGTTATGCGTTATGCGTTATGCGTTATGCATTTTGAGTTATGCGCCATGCGTTATGCGTTATGCGTTATGCGTTATACGTTATGCGTTGTGCGTTATGCGTTATGCGTTATGCGTTATGCGTTATGCGTTATGCGTTATGCGTCATGCGTTATGCGTTATGCGTTATGCGTTATGCGTTATGCGTTATGCGTTATGCGTTATGCGTTATGCGTTATGCGTTATGCGTTATACGGTATGCGTTATGCGTTATGCGTTATGCGTTATGCTCTATACGTTATGCGTTATGCGTTATGCGTGATCCGTTATGTGTTAGGCGATATACGTTTTGCGGTATTCGTTATGCGTTATGCGTTATGCGTTATCCGTTGTTCGTTATGCGTTATGCGTTGTGCGTTATACGTTTGCGTTATGCATTATGCGTTATGCGTTATGCGGTATGCGTTATGCGTTATACGTCATGCGTTATGCGTTATGCGATAAGCGTTATGCGTTATGCGTTAAGCATTATGCTTTATGCGTTATGCGTTATGAGTTACACGTTATGCGTTATTCGATATGCGTTATGCGTTATGCGTTATGCGTTATGCGTTATGCGTTATGTGTTATGCGTTATGCGTGATCCGTTATGCGTTAAGCATTATGCGTTTTGCTGTATTCGTTATGCGTTGGGCGTTATACGTTTGCGTTATGCGTTATGCGTTATGCGTAATGCGTTATGCATTTTGAGTTATGCGCCATGCGTTATGCGTTATGCGATATGCGTTGTGCGTTATGCGTTATGCGTTATGCGTTATGCGTTATGCGTTATGCGTTATGCATTTTGAGTTATGCGCCATGCGTTATGCGTTATGCGTTATGCGTTATGCGTTATGCGATATGCGTTGTGCGTTATGCGTTATGCGTGATCCGTTATGCGTTAAGCATTATGCGTTTTGCTGTATTCGTTATGCGTTGTGCGTTATACGTTTGCGTTATGCGTTATGCGTTATGCATTTTGAGTTATGCGCCATGCGTTATGCGTTATGCGTTATGCGTTGTGCGATATGCGTTGTGCGTTATGCGTTATGCGTTATGCGTTATGCGTTATGCGTTATGCGTTATGCGTTATGCGTTATGCGTTATGCGTTATGCATTTTGAGGTATGCGCCATGCGTTATGCGTTATGCGTTATGCGTTATGCGATATGCGTTGTGCGTTATGCGTTGTGCGATATGCGTTGTGCGTTATGCGTTATGCGTTATGCGTTATGCGTTATGCGTTATGCGTTATGCGTTATACGGTATGCGTTATGCGTTATGCGTTATGCGTTATGCGTTATGCTCTATACGTTATGCGTTATGCGTTATGCGTTATGCGATATGCGTTGTGCGTTATGCGTTATGCGTGATCCGTTATGCGTTAAGCATTATGCGTTTTGCTGTATTCGTTATGCGTTATACGTTTGCGTTATGCGTTATGCGTTATGCATTTTGAGTTATGCGCCATGCGTTATGCGTTATGCGTTATGCGTTATGCGATATGCGTTGTGCGTTATGCGTTATGCGTTATGCGTTATGCGTTATGCGTTATGCGTTATGCGTCATGCGTTATGCGTTATGCGTTATGCGTTATGCGTTAAGCATTATGCTTATGCGTTATGCGTTATGAGTTACACGTTATGCGTTATTCGATATGCGTTATGCGTTATGCGTTATGCGTTATGCGTTATGCGTTATGCGTGATCCGTTATGCGTTAAGCATTATGCGTTTTGCTGTATTCGTTATGCGTTGTGCGTTATACGTTTGCGTTATGCGTTATGCGTTATGCGTTATGCGTTATGCATTTTGAGTTATGCGCCATGCGTTATGCGTTATGCGATATGCGTTGTGCGTTATGCGTTATGCGTTATGCGTTATGCGTTATGCGTTATGCGTTATGCGTTATGCGTTATGCGTTATGCGTTATGCGTTATGCGTTATGCATTTTGAGTTATGCGCCATGCGTTTTGCGTTATGCGTTATGCGTTATGCGATATGCGTTGTGCGTTATGCGTTATGCGTGATCCGTTATGCGTTAAGCATTATGCGTTTTGCTGTATTCGTTATGCGTTGTGCGTTATACGTTTGCGTTATGCGTTATGCGTTATGCGTTATGCATTTTGAGTTATGCGCCATGCGTTATGCGTTATGCGTTATGCGTTATGCGATATGCGTTGTGCGTTATGCGTTATGCGTTATGCGTTATGCGTTATGCGTTATGCGTTATGCGTCATGCGTTATGCGTTATGCGTTATGCGTTATGCGTTATGCGTTATGCGTTATGCGTTATGCGTTATGCGTTATGCGTTATGCGTTATACGGTATGCGTTATGCGTTATGCGTTATGCGTTATGCTCTATACGTTATGCGTTATGCGTTATGCGTGATCCGTTATGTGTTAGGCGATATACGTTTTGCGGTATTCGTTATGCGTTATGCGTTATGCGTTATCCGTTGTTCGTTATGCGTTATGCGTTGTGCGTTATACGTTTGCGTTATGCATTATGCGTTATGCGTTATGCGGTATGCGTTATGCGTTATACGTCATGCGTTATGCGTTATGCGATAAGCGTTATGCGTTATGCGTTAAGCATTATGCTTTATGCGTTATGCGTTATGAGTTACACGTTATGCGTTATTCGATATGCGTTATGCGTTATGCGTTATGCGTTATGCGTTATGTGTTATGCGTTATGCGTGATCCGTTATGCGTTAAGCATTATGCGTTTTGCTGTATTCGTTATGCGTTGGGCGTTATACGTTTGCGTTATGCGTTATGCGTTATGCGTAATGCGTTATGCATTTTGAGTTATGCGCCATGCGTTATGCGTTATGCGATATGCGTTGTGCGTTATGCGTTATGCGTTATGCGTTATGCGTTATGCGTTATGCGTTATGCATTTTGAGTTATGCGCCATGCGTTATGCGTTATGCGTTATGCGTTATGCGTTATGCGATATGCGTTGTGCGTTATGCGTTATGCGTGATCCGTTATGCGTTAAGCATTATGCGTTTTGCTGTATTCGTTATGCGTTGTGCGTTATACGTTTGCGTTATGCGTTATGCGTTATGCATTTTGAGTTATGCGCCATGCGTTATGCGTTATGCGTTATGCGTTGTGCGATATGCGTTGTGCGTTATGCGTTATGCGTTATGCGTTATGCGTTATGCGTTATGCGTTATGCGTTATGCGTTATGCGTTATGCGTTATGCGTTATGCATTTTGAGGTATGCGCCATGCGTTATGCGTTATGCGTTATGCGTTATGCGATATGCGTTGTGCGTTATGCGTTGTGCGATATGCGTTGTGCGTTATGCGTTATGCGTTATGCGTTATGCGTTATGCGTTATGCGTTATGCGTTATGCGTTATACGGTATGCGTTATGCGTTATGCGTTATGCGTTATGCGTTATGCTCTATACGTTATGCGTTATGCGTTATGCGTTATGCGATATGCGTTGTGCGTTATGCGTTATGCGTGATCCGTTATGCGTTAAGCATTATGCGTTTTGCTGTATTCGTTATGCGTTATACGTTTGCGTTATGCGTTATGCGTTATGCATTTTGAGTTATGCGCCATGCGTTATGCGTTATGCGTTATGCGTTATGCGATATGCGTTGTGCGTTATGCGTTATGCGTTATGCGTTATGCGTTATGCGTTATGCGTTATGCGTCATGCGTTATGCGTTATGCGTTATGCGTTATGCGTTATGCGTTATGCGTTATGCGTTATGCGTTATGCGTTATGCGTTATGCGTTATGTGTTATACGGTATGCGTTATGCGTTATGCGTTATGCGTTATGCTCTATACGTTATGCGTTATGGGTTATGCGTTATGCGATATGCGTTGTGCGTTATGCGTTATGTGTGATCCGTTATGCGTTAAGCATTATGCGTTTTGCTGTATTCGTTATGCGTTATACGTTTGCGTTATGCGTTATGCGTTATGCATTTTGAGTTATGCGCCATGCGTTATGCGTTATGCGTTATGCGTTATGCGATATGCGTTGTGCGTTATGCGTTATGCGTTATGCGTTATGCGTTATGCGTTATGCGTTATGCGTCATGCGTTATGCGTTATGCGTTATGCGTTATGCGATATGCGTTGTGCGTTATGCGTTATGCGTTATGCGTTATGCGTTATGCGTTATGCGTTATGCGTCATGCGTTATGCGTTATGCGTTATGCGTTATGCGTTATGCGATATGCGTTGTGCGTTATACGTTATGCGTTATGCGTTATGCGTTATGCGTTATGCGTTATGCGTCATGCGTTATGCGTTATGCGTTATGCGTTATGCGTTATGCGTTATGCGTTATGCGTAATGCGTTATGCGTTATGCGTTATGCGTTATGTGTTATACGGTATGCGTTATGCGTTATGCGTTATGCGTTATGCTCTATACGTTATGCGTTATGCGTTATGCGTGATCCGTTATGTGTTAGGCGATATACGTTTTGCGGTATTCGTTATGCGTTATGCGTTATGCGTTATGCGTTATGCATTTTGAGTTATGCGCCATGCGTTATGCGTTATGCGTTATGCGTTATGCGATATGCGTTGTGCGTTATGCGTTATGCGTGATCCGTTATGCGTTAAGCATTATGCGTTTTGCTGTATTCGTTATGCGTTGTGCGTTATACGTTTGCGTTATGCGTTATGCGTTATGCATTTTGAGTTATGCGCCATGCGTTATGCGTTATGCGTTATGCGTTATGCGTTATGCATTTTGAGGTATGCGCCATGCGTTATGCGTTATGCGTTATGCGTTATGCGATATGCGTTGTGCGTTATGCGTTATGCGATATGCGTTGTGCGTTATGCGTTATGCGTTATGCGTTATGCGTTATGCGTTATGCGTTATGCGTTATGCGTTATGCGTTATGCGTTATGCGTTATGCGTTATGCGTTATGCGTTATGCGTTATGCGTTATGCGTTATGCATTTTAAGTTATGCGCCATGCGTTTTGCGTTATGCGTTATGCGTTATGCGTTATGCGTTATGCGATATGCGTTGTGCGTTATGCGTTATGCGTTATGCGTTATGCGTTATGCGTTATGCGTTATGCGTTATGCGTTATGCGTTATGCGTTATGCGTTATGCGTTATGCGTTATGCGTTATGGGTTATGCGTTATGCGTTATGCGATATGCGTTATGCGTTATACGTTATGCTTTATGCTTTGTGCGTTATGCGTTATGCGTTATGAGTGATCCGACATGCGTTATGCGTTATGCGTTATGCGTTATGCGTTATGCGTTATGCGTTATGCGTTATGTGTTATGCGTTATGCGTTATGCGTTATGCGTTATGCGTTATGCGTTATGCGGTATGCGTTATGTGTTATGCATTATGCGTTATTCGTTATGCCTGATCCGTAATGCGTTATGCGTTATGCGTTATGCGTTATGCGTTATGCGTTATGCGTTATACGTTATGCGTTATGCGTTATGCGTTATGCGTTATGTGTTATGCATTATGCGTTATGCGTTATGCCTGATCCGTTAGGCTTTATGCGTTATACGGTATGCGTTATGCGTTATGCGTTATGCGTTATGCGTTATGCTTTATGCGTTATGCGATATGCGTTATGCGTTATGCGTTATGCGTTATGCGTTATGCGTTATGCGTTATGCGTTATGCGTTATGCGTTATGCGTTATGCGTTATGCGTTATGCGTTATGCATTATGCGTTATGCGTTATGCGTTATGCGTTATTCGTTATGAGTAATGAGTTGTAAGTTATGCGTTATGCGTTATGCTTTATGCATTATGCGTTATGCGTTATGCGTTATGCGTTATGCGTTATGTGTTATGCATTATGCGTTATGCGTTATGCCTGATCCGTTAGGCGTTATGCGTTATACGGTATGCGTTATGCGTTATGCGTTATGCGTTATGCTTCATGCGTTATGCTTTATGCGTTATGCGTTACTCCTTATGAGTTATGAGTTATAAGTTATGCGTAATGCGGTATGCGTTATACGTTATACGTTATGCGTTATGCGTTATGCATTATGCTTTATCCGTTATGCGTTATGCGTTATGCATTATGCTTTATCCGTTATGCGTTATGCGTTATGCTTTATGCGTTATGCGTTATGAGTTATGAGTAATGAGTTATAAGTTATGCGTTATGCGTTATTCGTTATGAGTAATGAGTTATAAGTTATGCGTTATGCGTTATGCTTTATGCGTTATGCGTTACACCTTATGAGTTATGAGTTATAAGTTATGCGTAATGCGGTATGCGTTATACGTTATACGTTATGCGATATGCGTTATGCGTTATGCGTTATGCGTTATGCGTTATGCGTTATGCATTATGCGTTATGTGTTATGCGTTATGCGTTATGAGTTATACGTTATGCGTTATGCGTTAGGGGTTATGCGTTATGCGTTATGCGTTATGCTTTATGCGTTATGCATTATGCGTTATGCGTTATGCGATATGCGTTATCCGTTATGCGTTATGCGTTATGCGTTATTCGTTATGAGTAATGAGTTATAAGTTATGCGTTATGCGTTATGCGTTATGCGTTATGCGTTATGCGTTATGCGTTATGCGTGATCCGTTATGCGTTAAGCATTATGCGTTTTGCTGTATTCGTTATGCGATATACGTTTGCGTTATGCGTTATGCGTTATGCATTTTGAGTTATGCGCCATGCGTTATGCGTTATGCATTATGCGTTATGCGTTATGCGATATGCGTTATCCGTTATGCGTTATGCGTTATGCGTTATTCGTTATGAGTAATGAGTTATAAGTTATGCGTTATGCGTTATGCTTTATGCGTTATGCGTTATGCGTTATGCGTTATGCGTTATGCGTTATGCGTTATGCGTTATGCGTTATGCGTTATGCGTGATCCGTTATGCGTTAAGCATTATGCGTTTTGCTGTATTCGTTATGCGTTATACGTTTGCGTTATGCGTTATGCGTTATGCATTTTGAGTTATGCGCCATGCGTTATGCGTTATGCGTTATGCGTTATGCGATATGCGTTGTGCGTTATGCGTTATGCGTTATGCGTTATGCGTTATGCGTTATGCGTTATGCGTCATGCGTTATGCGTTATGCGTTATGCGTTATGCGTTATGCGTTATGCGTTATGCGTAATGCGTTATGCGTTATGCGTTATGCGTTATGTGTTATACGGTATGCGTTATGCGTTATGCGTTATGCTCTATACGTTATGCGTTATGCGTTATGCGTGATCCGTTATGTGTTAGGCGATATACGTTTTGCGGTATTCGTTATGCGTTATGCGTTATGCGTTATGCGTTATGCATTTTGAGTTATGCGCCATGCGTTATGCGTTATGCGTTATGCGTTATGCGATATGCGTTGTGCGTTATGCGTTATGCGTGATCCGTTATGCGTTAAGCATTATGCGTTTTGCTGTATTCGTTATGCGTTGTGCGTTATACGTTTGCGTTATGCGTTATGCGTTATGCATTTTGAGTTATGCGCCATGCGTTATGCGTTATGCGTTATGCGTTATGCGTTATGCATTTTGAGGTATGCGCCATGCGTTATGCGTTATGCGTTATGCGTTATGCGATATGCGTTGTGCGTTATGCGTTATGCGATATGCGTTGTGCGTTATGCGTTATGCGTTATGCGTTATGCGTTATGCGTTATGCGTTATGCGTTATGCGTTATGCGTTATGCGTTATGCGTTGTGCGTTATGCGTTATGCGTTATGCGTTATGCGTTATGCGTTATGCGTTATGCATTTTAAGTTATGCGCCATGCGTTTTGCGTTATGCGTTATGCGTTATGCGTTATGCGTTATGCGATATGCGTTGTGCGTTATGCGTTATGCGTTATGCGTTATGCGTTATGCGTTATGCGTTATGCGTTATGCGTTATGCGTTATGCGTTATGCGTTATGCGTTATGCGTTATGCGTTATGCGTTATGGGTTATGCGTTATGCGTTATGCGATATGCGTTATGCGTTATACGTTATGCTTTATGCTTTATGCGTTATGCGTTATGCGTTATGAGTGATCCGACATGCGTTATGCGTTATGCGTTATGCGTTATGCGTTATGCGTTATGCGTTATGTGTTATGCGTTATGCGTTATGCGTTATGCGTTATGCGTTATGCGTTATGCGGTATGCGTTATGTGTTATGCATTATGCGTTATGCGTTATGCCTGATCCGTAAGGCGTTATGCGTTATGCGTTATGCGTTATGCGTTATGCGTTATACGTTATGCGTTATGCGTTGTGCGTTATGCGTTATGCGTTATGCGTTATGCGTTATGCGTTATGTGTTATGCGTTATGCGTTATGCGTTATGCGTTATGCGTTATGCGTTATGCGTTATGCGTTATGCGTTATGCGTTATGCGTTATGCGTTATGTGTTATACGGTATGCGTTATGCGTTATGCGCCATGCGTTATGCGTTATGCGTTATGCGTTATGCGATATGCGTTGTGCGTTATGCGTTATGCGTTATGCGTTATGCGTTATGCGTCATGCGTTATGCGTTATGCGTTATGCGTTATGCGTTATGCGTTATGCGTTATGCGTTATGGGTTATGCGTTATGCGTTATGCGTTATGCGTTATGTGTTATACGGTATGCGTTATGCGTTATGCGTTATGCTCTATACGTTATGCGTTATGCGTTATGCGTGATCCGTTATGTGTTAGGCGATATACGTTTTGCGGTATTCGTTATGCGTTATGCGTTATGCGTTATGCGTTATGCATTTTGAGTTATGCGCCATGCGTTATGCGTTATGCGTTATGCGTTATGCGATATGCGTTGTGCGTTATGCGTTATGCGTGATCCGTTATGCGTTAAGCATTATGCGTTTTGCTGTATTCGTTATGCGTTGTGCGTTATACGTTTGCGTTATGCGTTATGCGTTATGCATTTTGAGTTATGCGCCATGCGTTATGCGTTATACGTTATGCGTTATGCGTTATGCATTGTGAGGTATGCGCCATGCGTTATGCGTTATGCGTTATGCGTTTTGCGATATGCGTTGTGCGTTATGCGTTATGCGATATGCGTTGTGCGTTATGCGTTATGCGTTATGCGTTATGCGTTATGCGTTATGCGTTATGCGTTATGCGTTATGCGTTATGCGTTATGCGTTATGCGTTGTGCGTTATGCGTTATGCGTTATGCGTTATGCGTTATGCATTTTAAGTTATGCGCCATGCGTTTTGCGTTATGCGTTATGCGTTATGCGTTATGCGTTATGCGATATGCGTTGTGCGTTATGCGTTATGCGTTATGCGTTATGCGTTATGCGTTATGCGTTATGCGTTATGCGTTATGCGTTATGCGTTATGCGTTATGCGTTATGCGTTATGCGTTATGCGTTATGCGTTATGCGTTATGCGTTATGCGTTATGGGTTATGCGTTATGCGTTATGCGATATGCGTTATGCGTTATGCGTTATACGTTATGCTTTATGCTTTATGCGTTATGCGTTATGCGTTATGAGTGATCCGACATGCGTTATGCGTTATGCGTTATGCGTTATGCGTTATGCGTTATGCGTTATGCGTTATGCGTTATGCGTTATGCGTTATGCGTTATGCGTTATGCGTTATGCGTTATGCGTTATGCGGTATGCGTTATGTGTTATGCATTATGCATTATGCGTTATGCGTTATGCGTGATCCGTAAGGCGTTATGCGTTATGCGTTATGCGTTATGCGTTATGCGTTATGCGTTATACGTTATGCGTTATGCGTTATGCGGTATGCGTTATGTGTTATGCATTATGCGTTATGCGTTATGCCTGATCCGTAAGGCGTTATGCGTTATGCGTTATGCGTTATGCGTTATGCGTTATGCGTTATACGTTATGCGTTATGCGTTATGCGTTATGCGTTATGCGTTATGCGTTATGTGTTATGCATTATGCGTTATGCGTTATGCCTGATCCATTAGGCGTTATGCGTTATACGGTATGCGTTATGCGTTATGCGTTATGCGTTATGCTTTATGCGTTATGCATTATGCGTTATGCGTTATGCGATATGCGTTATCCGTTATGCGTTATGCGTTATGCGTTATTCGTTATGAGTAATGAGTTATAAGTTATGCGTTATGCGTTATGCGTTATGCTTTATGCGTTATGCGTTATGCGTTATGCGTTATGCGTTATGCGTTATGCGTTATGCGTTATGCGTTATGCGTTTTGCGTTATGCGTTATGCGTTATGAATTGTGCGTTATACGTTTGCGTTATGCGTTATGCGTTATGCGTTATGCGTTATGCGTTATGCGTTATGCGTTATGCGTTATGCGTTATGCATTATGCGTTATGCGTTATGCGTTATGCGTTATTCGTTATGAGTAATGAGTTGTAAGTTATGCGTTATGCGTTATGCTTTATGCATTATGCGTTATGCGTTATGCGTTATGCGTTATGCGTTATGCGTTATGCGTTATGCGTTATGCGTTATGCGTTATGCGTTATGCGTTATGCCTTATGCGTTATGCGTTATTCGTTATGAGTAATGAGTTATAAGTTATGCGTTATGCGTTATGCTTCATGCGTTATGCTTTATGCGTTATGCGTTACTCCTTATGAGTTATGAGTTATAAGTTATGCGTAATGCGGTATGCGTTATACGTTATACGTTATGCGTTATGCGTTATGCATTATGCTTTATCCGTTATGCGTTATGCGTTATGCATTATGCTTTATCCGTTATGCGTTATGCGTTATGCTTTATGCGTTATGCGTTATGAGTTATGAGTAATGAGTTATAAGTTATGCGTTATGCGTTATTCGTTATGAGTAATGAGTTATAAGTTATGCGTTATGCGTTATGCGTTATGCGTTATGCGTTATGCATTATGCGTTATGCGTTATGCGTTAAGCGTTATGCGTTTTGCTGTATTCGTTATGCGTTGTGCACTATGAGTTATGCGTTATGTGTTATGCTTTATGCGTTATGCGTTATGCGTTACGCTTTATGCGTTATGCATTATGCGTTATGCGTTATGCGTTATGCATTATGCGTTATGCGTTATGCGTGATCCGTTATGCGTTATTCGTTATGAGTAATGAGTTATAAGTTATGCGTTATGCGTTATGCTTTATGCGTTATGCGTTATGCGTTATGCGTTATGCGTTATGCGTTATGCGTTATGCGTTATGCGTTATGCGTTGTGCGTTATACGTTTGCGTTATGCGTTATGCGTTATGCTTTATGTGTTATGCGTTATGCGTTATGCGTTATGCGTTATGCGTTATGCGATATGCGTTATGCGTTATGCGTTATGCGTTATGCGTTATGCGTTATGCGTTATGCGTTATGCGTTATGCGTTATGCGTTATGCGTTATGCGTTATGCATTATGCGTTATGCGTTATGCGTTATGCGTTATGCGTTATTCGTTATGAGTAATGAGTTATAAGTTATGCGTTATGCGTTATGCTTTATGCATTATGCGTTATGCGTTATGCGTTATGCGTTATGCGTTATGCGTTATGCGTTATGCGTTATGCTTTATGCGTTATGCGTTACTCCTTATGAGTTATGAGTTATAAGTTATGCGTAATGCGTTATGCGTTATGCGTTATGCTTTATGCGTTATGCGTTATGCGTTATGCGTTATGCGTTATGCGTTATGCGTTATGCGTGATCCGTTATGCGTTATGCGTTATGCGTTATGCGTTATGTGTTATGCGTTATGCGTTATGCGTTATGCGTTATGCTTTATGCGTTATGCGTTATGCGTTATGTGTTATGCCTGATCCGTAATGCGTTATGCGTTATGCGTTATGCGTTATGCGTTATGCGTTATGCGTTATACGTTATGCGTTATGCGTTATGCGTTATGCGTTATGTGTTATGCATTATGCGTTATGCGTTATGCCTGATCCGTTAGGCTTTATGCGTTATACGGTATGCGTTATGCGTTATGCGTTATGCGTTATGCGTTATGCTTTATGCGTTATGCGATATGCGTTATGCGTTATGCGTTATGCGTTATGCGTTATGCGTTATGCGTTATGCGTTATGCGTTATGCGTTATGCGTTATGCGTTATGCGTTATGCGTTATGCGTTATGCATTATGCGTTATGCGTTATGCGTTATGCGTTATTCGTTATGAGTAATGAGTTGTAAGTTATGCGTTATGCGTTATGCTTTATGCATTATGCGTTATGCGTTATGCGTTATGCGTTATGCGTTATGTGTTATGCATTATGCGTTATGCGTTATGCCTGATCCGTTAGGCGTTATGCGTTATACGGTATGCGTTATGCGTTATGCGTTATGCGTTATGCTTCATGCGTTATGCTTTATGCGTTATGCGTTACTCCTTATGAGTTATGAGTTATAAGTTATGCGTAATGCGGTATGCGTTATACGTTATACGTTATGCGTTATGCGTTATGCATTATGCTTTATCCGTTATGCGTTATGCGTTATGCATTATGCTTTATCCGTTATGCGTTATGCGTTATGCTTTATGCGTTATGCGTTATGAGTTATGAGTAATGAGTTATAAGTTATGCGTTATGCGTTATTCGTTATGAGTAATGAGTTATAAGTTATGCGTTATGCGTTATGCTTTATGCGTTATGCGTTACACCTTATGAGTTATGAGTTATAAGTTATGCGTAATGCGGTATGCGTTATACGTTATACGTTATGCGATATGCGTTATGCGTTATGCGTTATGCGTTATGCGTTATGCGTTATGCATTATGCGTTATGTGTTATGCGTTATGCGTTATGAGTTATACGTTATGCGTTATGCGTTAGGGGTTATGCGTTATGCGTTATGCGTTATGCTTTATGCGTTATGCATTATGCGTTATGCGTTATGCGATATGCGTTATCCGTTATGCGTTATGCGTTATGCGTTATTCGTTATGAGTAATGAGTTATAAGTTATGCGTTATGCGTTATGCGTTATGCGTTATGCGTTATGCGTTATGCGTTATGCGTGATCCGTTATGCGTTAAGCATTATGCGTTTTGCTGTATTCGTTATGCGATATACGTTTGCGTTATGCGTTATGCGTTATGCATTTTGAGTTATGCGCCATGCGTTATGCGTTATGCATTATGCGTTATGCGTTATGCGATATGCGTTATCCGTTATGCGTTATGCGTTATGCGTTATTCGTTATGAGTAATGAGTTATAAGTTATGCGTTATGCGTTATGCTTTATGCGTTATGCGTTATGCGTTATGCGTTATGCGTTATGCGTTATGCGTTATGCGTTATGCGTTATGCGTTATGCGTGATCCGTTATGCGTTAAGCATTATGCGTTTTGCTGTATTCGTTATGCGTTATACGTTTGCGTTATGCGTTATGCGTTATGCATTTTGAGTTATGCGCCATGCGTTATGCGTTATGCGTTATGCGTTATGCGATATGCGTTGTGCGTTATGCGTTATGCGTTATGCGTTATGCGTTATGCGTTATGCGTTATGCGTCATGCGTTATGCGTTATGCGTTATGCGTTATGCGTTATGCGTTATGCGTTATGCGTAATGCGTTATGCGTTATGCGTTATGCGTTATGTGTTATACGGTATGCGTTATGCGTTATGCGTTATGCTCTATACGTTATGCGTTATGCGTTATGCGTGATCCGTTATGTGTTAGGCGATATACGTTTTGCGGTATTCGTTATGCGTTATGCGTTATGCGTTATGCGTTATGCATTTTGAGTTATGCGCCATGCGTTATGCGTTATGCGTTATGCGTTATGCGATATGCGTTGTGCGTTATGCGTTATGCGTGATCCGTTATGCGTTAAGCATTATGCGTTTTGCTGTATTCGTTATGCGTTGTGCGTTATACGTTTGCGTTATGCGTTATGCGTTATGCATTTTGAGTTACGCGCCATGCGTTATGCGTTATGCGTTATGCGTTATGCGTTATGCATTTTGAGGTATGCGCCATGCGTTATGCGTTATGCGTTATGCGTTATGCGATATGCGTTGTGCGTTATGCGTTATGCGATATGCGTTGTGCGTTATGCGTTATGCGTTATGCGTTATGCGTTATGCGTTATGCGTTATGCGTTATGCGTTATGCGTTATGCGTTATGCGTTGTGCGTTATGCGTTATGCGTTATGCGTTATGCGTTATGCGTTATGCGTTATGCATTTTAAGTTATGCGCCATGCGTTTTGCGTTATGCGTTATGCGTTATGCGTTATGCGTTATGCGATATGCGTTGTGCGTTATGCGTTATGCGTTATGCGTTATGCGTTATGCGTTATGCGTTATGCGTTATGCGTTATGCGTTATGCGTTATGCGTTATGCGTTATGCGTTATGCGTTATGGGTTATGCGTTATGCGTTATGCGATATGCGTTATGCGTTATACGTTATGCTTTATGCTTTATGCGTTATGCGTTATGCGTTATGAGTGATCCGACATGCGTTATGCGTTATGCGTTATGCGTTATGCGTTATGCGTTATGCGTTATGTGTTATGCGTTATGCGTTATGCGTTATGCGTTATGCGTTATGCGTTATGCGGTATGCGTTATGTGTTATGCATTATGCGTTATGCGTTATGCCTGATCCGTAAGGCGTTATGCGTTATGCGTTATGCGTTATGCGTTATGCGTTATACGTTATGCGTTATGCGTTGTGCGTTATGCGTTATGCGTTATGCGTTATGCGTTATGCGTTATGTGTTATGCGTTATGCGTTATGCGTTATGCGTTATGCGTTATGCGTTATGCGTTATGCGTTATGCGTTATGCGTTATGCGTTATGCGTTATGTGTTATACGATATGCGTTATGCGTTATGCGCCATGCGTTATGCGTTATGCGTTATGCGTTATGCGATATGCGTTGTGCGTTATGCGTTATGCGTTATGCGTTATGCGTTATGCGTCATGCGTTATGCGTTATGCGTTATGCGTTATGCGTTATGCGTTATGCGTTATGCGTTATGGGTTATGCGTTATGCGTTATGCGTTATGCGTTATGTGTTATACGGTATGCGTTATGCGTTATGCGTTATGCTCTATACGTTATGCGTTATGCGTTATGCGTGATCCGTTATGTGTTAGGCGATATACGTTTTGCGGTATTCGTTATGCGTTATGCGTTATGCGTTATGCGTTATGCATTTTGAGTTATGCGCCATGCGTTATGCGTTATGCGTTATGCGTTATGCGATATGCGTTGTGCGTTATGCGTTATGCGTGATCCGTTATGCGTTAAGCATTATGCGTTTTGCTGTATTCGTTATGCGTTGTGCGTTATACGTTTGCGTTATGCGTTATGCGTTATGCATTTTGAGTTATGCGCCATGCGTTATGCGTTATACGTTATGCGTTATGCGTTATGCATTGTGAGGTATGCGCCATGCGTTATGCGTTATGCGTTATGCGTTTTGCGATATGCGTTGTGCGTTATGCGTTATGCGATATGCGTTGTGCGTTATGCGTTATGCGTTATGCGTTATGCGTTATGCGTTATGCGTTATGCGTTATGCGTTATGCGTTATGCGTTATGCGTTATGCGTTATGCGTTGTGCGTTATGCGTTATGCGTTATGCGTTATACGTTATGCATTTTAAGTTATGCGCCATGCGTTTTGCGTTATGCGTTATGCGTTATGCGTTATGCGTTATGCGATATGCGTTGTGCGTTATGCGTTATGCGTTATGCGTTATGCGTTATGCGTTATGCGTTATGCGTTATGCGTTATGCGTTATGCGTTATGCGTTATGCGTTATGCGTTATGCGTTATGCGTTATGCGTTATGCGTTATGCGTTATGCGTTATGCGTTATGGGTTATGCGTTATGCGTTATGCGATATGCGTTATGCGTTATGCGTTATACGTTATGCTTTATGCTTTATGCGTTATGCGTTATGCGTTATGAGTGATCCGACATGCGTTATGCGTTATGCGTTATGCGTTATGCGTTATGCGTTATGCGTTATGCGTTATGCGTTATGCGTTATGCGTTATGCGTTATGCGTTATGCGTTATGCGTTATGCGTTATGCGGTATGCGTTATGTGTTATGCATTATGCATTATGCGTTATGCGTTATGCGTGATCCGTAAGGCGTTATGCGTTATGCGTTATGCGTTATGCGTTATGCGTTATGCGTTATACGTTATGCGTTATGCGTTATGCGGTATGCGTTATGTGTTATGCATTATGCGTTATGCGTTATCCCTGATCCGTAAGGCGTTATGCGTTATGCGTTATGCGTTATGCGTTATGCGTTATGCGTTATACGTTATGCGTTATGCGTTATGCGTTATGCGTTATGCGTTATGCGTTATGTGTTATGCATTATGCGTTATGCGTTATGCCTGATCCATTAGGCGTTATGCGTTATACGGTATGCGTTATGCGTTATGCGTTATGCGTTATGCTTTATGCGTTATGCATTATGCGTTATGCGTTATGCGATATGCGTTATCCGTTATGCGTTATGCGTTATGCGTTATTCGTTATGAGTAATGAGTTATAAGTTATGCGTTATGCGTTATGCGTTATGCTTTATGCGTTATGCGTTATGCGTTATGCGTTATGCGTTATGCGTTATGCGTTATGCGTTATGCGTTTTGCGTTATGCGTTATGCGTTATGAATTGTGCGTTATACGTTTGCGTTATGCGTTATGCGTTATGCGTTATGCGTTATGCGTTATGCGTTATGCGTTATGCGTTATGCGTTATGCATTATGCGTTATGCGTTATGCGTTATGCGTTATTCGTTATGAGTAATGAGTTGTAAGTTATGCGTTATGCGTTATGCTTTATGCATTATGCGGTATGCGTTATGCGTTATGCGTTATGCGTTATGCGTTATGCGTTATGCGTTATGCGTTATGCGTTATGCGTTATGCGTTATGCCTTATGCGTTATGCGTTATTCGTTATGAGTAATGAGTTATAAGTTATGCGTTATGCGTTATGCTTCATGCGTTATGCTTTATGCGTTATGCGTTACTCCTTATGAGTTATGAGTTATAAGTTATGCGTAATGCGGTATGCGTTATACGTTATACGTTATGCGTTATGCGTTATGCATTATGGTTTATCCGTTATGCGTTATGCGTTATGCATTATGCTTTATCCGTTATGCGTTATGCGTTATGCTTTATGCGTTATGCGTTATGAGTTATGAGTAATGAGTTATAAGTTATGCGTTATGCGTTATTCGTTATGAGTAATGAGTTATAAGTTATGCGTTATGCGTTATGCGTTATGCGTTATGCGTTATGCATTATGCGTTATGCGTTATGCGTTAAGCGTTATGCGTTTTGCTGTATTCGTTATGCGTTGTGCACTATGAGTTATGCGTTATGTGTTATGCTTTATGCGTTATGCGTTATGCGTTACGCTTTATGCGTTATGCATTATGCGTTATGCGTTATGCGTTATGCATTATGCGTTATGCGTTATGCGTGATCCGTTATGCGTTATTCGTTATGAGTAATGAGTTATAAGTTATGCGTTATGCGTTATGCTTTATGCGTTATGCGTTATGCGTTATGCGTTATGCGTTATGCGTTATGCGTTATGCGTTATGCGTTATGCGTTGTGCGTTATACGTTTGCGTTATGCGTTATGCGTTATGCTTTATGTGTTATGCGTTATGCGTTATGCGTTATGCGTTATGCGTTATGCGATATGCGTTATGCGTTATGCGTTATGCGTTATGCGTTATGCGTTATGCGTTATGCGTTATGCGTTATGCGTTATGCGTTATGAGTTATGCGTTATGCATTATGCGTTATGCGTTATGCGTTATGCGTTATGCGTTATTCGTTATGAGTAATGAGTTATAAGTTATGCGTTATGCGTTATGCTTTATGCATTATGCGTTATGCGTTATGCGTTATGCGTTATGCGTTATGCGTTATGCGTTATGCGTTATGCTTTATGCGTTATGCGTTACTCCTTATGAGTTATGAGTTATAAGTTATGCGTAATGCGTTATGCGTTATGCGTTATGCTTTATGCGTTATGCGTTATGCGTTATGCGTTATGCGTTATGCGTTATGCGTTATGCGTGATCCGTTATGCGTTATGCGTTATGCGTTATGCGTTATGCGTTATGCGTTATGCGTTATGCGTTATGCTTTATGCGTTATGCGTTACTCCTTATGAGTTGTGAGTTATAAGTTATGCGTAATGCGTTATGCTTTATTCATTATGCGTTATGCGTTATGCGTTATGCGTTATGCGTTATGCGTTATGCGTTATGCGTTATGCGTTATGTGTGATCCGTTATGCGTTATGCGTTATGCGTTATGGGTTATGCTTTATGCGTTATGCGTTATGCGTTATGCCTTATACGGTGTGCGTTATGCGTTATGCGTTATGCGTTATGAGTTATGCGTTATGCGTTATGCGTTATGCGTTTTGCGGTATTCGTTATGCGTTGTGCATTATGCGTTATGCGTTATGCGTTATGCATTTTGAGTTATGCGCCATGCGTTATGCGTTATGCGTTATGCGTTATGCGATATGCGTTGTGCGTTATGCGTTATGCGTGATCCGTTATGCGTTAAGCATTATGCGTTTTGCTGTATTCGTTATGCGTTGTGCGTTATACGTTTGCGTTATGCGTTATGCGTTATGCGTTATGCATTTTGAGTTATGCGCCATGCGTTATGCGTTATGCGTTATGCGTTATGCGATATGCGTTGTGCGTTATGCGTTATGCGTGATCCGTTATGCGTTAAGCATTATGCGTCTTGCTGTATTCGTTATGCGTTGTGCGTTATACGTTTGCGTTATGCGTTATGCGTTATGCATTTTCAGTTATGCGCCATGCGTTATGCGTTATGCGTTATGCGTTATGCGATATGCGTTATGCGTTATGCGTTATGCGTTATGCGTTATGCGTTATGCGTTATGCGTTATGCGTTATGCATTTTGAGTTATGCGCCATGCGTTATGCGTTATGCGTTATGCGATATGCGTTGTGCGTTATGCGTTATGCGTTATGCGTTATGCGTTATGCCTTATGCGTTATGCGTTATTCGTTATGAGTAATGAGTTATAAGTTATGCGTTATGCGTTATGCTTCATGCGTTATGCTTTATGCGTTATGCGTTACTCCTTATGAGTTATGAGTTATAAGTTATGCGTAATGCGGTATGCGTTATACGTTATACGTTATGCGTTATGCGTTATGCATTATGCTTTATCCGTTATGCGTTATGCGTTATGCATTATGCTTTATCCGTTATGCGTTATGCGTTATGCTTTATGCGTTATGCGTTATGAGTTATGAGTAATGAGTTATAAGTTATGCGTTATGCGTTATTCGTTATGAGTAATGAGTTATAAGTTATGCGTTATGCGTTATGCTTTATGCGTTATGCGTTACTCCTTATGAGTTATGAGTTATAAGTTATGCGTAATGCGGTATGCGTTATACGTTATACGTTATGCGTTATGCGTTATGCGTTATGCGTTATGCGTTATGCGTTATGCATTATGCGTTATGCGTTATGCGTTATGCGTTAAGCGTTATGCGTTTTGCTGTATTCGTTATGCGTTGTGCATTATGAGTTATGCGTTATGTGTCATGCTTTATGCGTTATGCGTTATGCGTTACGCTTTATGCGTTATGCATTATGCGTTATGCGTTATGCGTTATGCATTATGCGTTATGCGTTATGCGTGATCCGTTATGCGTTAAGCGTTATGCGTTTTGCTGTATTCGTAATGCGTTGTGCATTATGTGTTATGCGTTATGTGTTATGCGTTATGCGTTATGAGTTATACGTTATGCGTTATGCGTTAGGGGTTATGCGTTATGCGTTATGCGTTATGCTTTATGCGTTATGCATTATGCGTTATGCGTTATGCGATATGCGTTATCCGTTATGCGTTATGCGTTATGCGTTATTCGTTATGAGTAATGAGTTATAAGTTATGCGTTATGCGTTATGCTTTATGCGTTATGCGTTATGCGTTATGCGTTATGCGTTATGCGTTATGCGTTATGCGTTTTGCGTTATGCGTTATGCGTTATGCGTTGTGCGTTATACGTTTGCGTTATGCGTTATGCGTTATGCTTTATGCGTTATGCGTTATGCGTTATGCGTTATGCGTTATGCGATATGCGTTATGCGTTATGCGTTATGCGTTATGCGTTATGCGTTATGCGTTATGCGTTATGCGTTATGCGTTATGAGTTATGCGTTATGCATTATGCGTTATGCGTTATGCGTTATGCGTTATGCGTTATTCGTTATGAGTAATGAGTTATAAGTTATGCGTTATGCGTTATGCTTTATGCATTATGCGTTATGCGTTATGCGTTATGCGTTATGCGTTATGCGTTATGCGTTATGCGTTATGCTTTATGCGTTATGCGTTACTCCTTATGAGTTATGAGTTATAAGTTATGCGTAATGCGTTATGCGTTATGCGTTATGCTTTATGCGTTATGCGTTATGCGTTATGCGTTATGCGTTATGCGTTATGCGTTATGCGTGATCCGTTATGCGTTATGCGTTATGCGTTATGCGTTATGCGTTATGCGTTATGCGTTATGCGTTATGCGTTATGCTTTATGCGTTATGCGTTACTCCTTATGAGTTGTGAGTTATAAGTTATGCGTTATGCGTTATGCGTTATGCATTTTGAGTTATGCGCCATGCGTTATGCGTTATGCGTTATGCGTTATGCGATATGCGTTGTGCGTTATGCGTTATGCGTGATCCGTTATGCGTTAAGCATTATGCGTTTTGCGGTATTCGTTATGCGTTGTGCGTTATGCGTTATGCGTGATCCGTTATGCGTTAAGCATTATGCGTTTTGCTGTATTCGTTATGCGTTGTGCGTTATACGTTTGCGTTATGCGTTATGCGTTATGCGTTATGCATTTTGAGTTATGCGCCATGCGTTATGCGTTATGCGTTATGCGTTATGCGATATGCGTTGTGCGTTATGCGTTATGCGTGATCCGTTATGCGTTAAGCATTATGCGTCTTGCTGTATTCGTTATGCGTTGTGCGTTATACGTTTGCGTTATGCGTTATGCGTTATGCGTTATGCGTTATGCATTTTCAGTTATGCGCCATGCGTTATGCGTTATGCGTTATGCGTTATGCGATATGCGTTGTGCGTTATGCGTTATGCGTTATGCGTTATGCGTTATGCGTTATGCATTTTGAGTTATGCGCCATGCGTTATGCGTTATGCGTTATGCGATATGCGTTGTGCGTTATGCGTTATGCGTTATGCGATATGTGTTGTGCGTTATGCGTTATGCGTTATGCGTTATGCGTTATGCGTTATGCATTATGCGTTATGCGTTATGCGTTATGCATTATGCGTTATGCGTTATGCGTGATCCGTTATGCGTTAAGCGTTATGCGTTTTGCTGTATTCGTAATGCGTTGTGCATTATGTGTTATGCGTTATGTGTTATGCGTTATGCGTTATGAGTTATACGTTATGCGTTATGCGTTAGGGGTTATGCGTTATGCTTTATGCGATATGCGTTATGCGTTATGCGTTATGCGTTATGCGTTATGCGTTATGCGTTTTGCGTTATGCGTTATGCGTTATGCGTTGTGCGTTATACGTTTGCGTTATGCGTTATGCGTTATGCTTTATGCGTTATGCGTTATGCGTTATGCGTTATGCGTTATGCGATATGCGTTATGCGTTATGCGTTATGCGTTATGCGTTATGCGTTATGCGTTATGCGTTATGAGTTATGCGTTATGCATTATGCGTTATGCGTTATGCGTTATGCGTTATGCGTTATTCGTTATGAGTAATGAGTTATAAGTTATGCGTTATGCGTTATGCTTTATGCATTATGCGTTATGCGTTATGCGTTATGCGTTATGCGTTATGCGTTATGCGTTATGCGTTATGCGTTATGCTTTATGCGTTATGCGTTACTCCTTATGAGTTATGAGTTATAAGTTATGCGTAATGCGTTATGCGTTATGCGTTATGCTTTATGCGTTATGCGTTATGCGTTATGCGTTATGCGTTATGCGTTATGCGTTATGCGTGATCCGTTATGCGTTATGCGTTATGCGTTATGCGTTATGCGTTATGCGTTATGCGTTATGCGTTATGCGTTATGCTTTATGCGTTATGCGTTACTCCTTATGAGTTGTGAGTTATAAGTTATGCGTTATGCGTTATGCGTTATGCATTTTGAGTTATGCGCCATGCGTTATGCGTTATGCGTTATGCGTTATGCGATATGCGTTGTGCGTTATGCGTTATGCGTGATCCGTTATGCGTTAAGCATTATGCGTTTTGCTGTATTCGTTATGCGTTGTGCGTTATACGTTTGCGTTATGCGTTATGCGTTATGCGTTATGCATTTTGAGTTATGCGCCATGCGTTATGCGTTATGCGTTATGCGTTATGCGATATGCGTTGTGCGTTATGCGTTATGCGTGATCCGTTATGCGTTAAGCATTATGCGTCTTGCTGTATTCGTTATGCGTTGTGCGTTATACGTTTGCGTTATGCGTTATGCGTTATGCGTTATGCGTTATGCATTTTCAGTTATGCGCCATGCGTTATGCGTTATGCGTTATGCGTTATGCGATATGCGTTGTGCGTTATGCGTTATGCGTTATGCGTTATGCGTTATGCGTTATGCGTTATGCGTTATGCATTTTGAGTTATGCGCCATGCGTTATGCGTTATGCGTTATGCGATATGCGTTGTGCGTTATGCGTTATGCGTTATGCGTTATGCGTTATGCCTTATGCGTTATGCGTTATTCGTTATGAGTAATGAGTTATAAGTTATGCGTTATGCGTTATGCTTCATGCGTTATGCTTTATGCGTTATGCGTTACTCCTTATGAGTTATGAGTTATAAGTTATGCGTAATGCGGTATGCGTTATACGTTATACGTTATGCGTTATGCGTTATGCATTATGCTTTATCCGTTATGCGTTATGCGTTATGCATTATGCTTTATCCGTTATGCGTTATGCGTTATGCTTTATGCGTTATGCGTTATGAGTTATGAGTAATGAGTTATAAGTTATGCGTTATGCGTTATTCGTTATGAGTAATGAGTTATAAGTTATGCGTTATGCGTTATGCTTTATGCGTTATGCGTTACTCCTTATGAGTTATGAGTTATAAGTTATGCGTAATGCGGTATGCGTTATACGTTATACGTTATGCGTTATGCGTTATGCGTTATGCGTTATGCGTTATGCGTTATGCATTATGCGTTATGCGTTATGCGTTATGCGTTAAGCGTTATGCGTTTTGCTGTATTCGTTATGCGTTGTGCATTATGAGTTATGCGTTATGTGTCATGCTTTATGCGTTATGCGTTATGCGTTACGCTTTATGCGTTATGCATTATGCGTTATGCGTTATGCGTTATGCATTATGCGTTATGCGTTATGCGTGATCCGTTATGCGTTAAGCGTTATGCGTTTTGCTGTATTCGTAATGCGTTGTGCATTATGTGTTATGCGTTATGTGTTATGCGTTATGCGTTATGAGTTATACGTTATGCGTTATGCGTTAGGGGTTATGCGTTATGCGTTATGCGTTATGCTTTATGCGTTATGCATTATGCGTTATGCGTTATGCGATATGCGTTATCCGTTATGCGTTATGCGTTATGCGTTATTCGTTATGAGTAATGAGTTATAAGTTATGCGTTATGCGTTATGCTTTATGCGTTATGCGTTATGCGTTATGCGTTATGCGTTATGCGTTATGCGTTATGCGTTTTGCGTTATGCGTTATGCGTTATGCGTTGTGCGTTATACGTTTGCGTTATGCGTTATGCGTTATGCTTTATGCGTTATGCGTTATGCGTTATGCGTTATGCGTTATGCGATATGCGTTATGCGTTATGCGTTATGCGTTATGCGTTATGCGTTATGAGTTATGCGATATGCATTATGCGTTATGCGTTATGCGTTATGCGTTATGCGTTATTCGTTATGAGTAATGAGTTATAAGTTATGCGTTATGCGTTATGCTTTATGCATTATGCGTTATGCGTTATGCGTTATGCGTTATGCGTTATGCGTTATGCGTTATGCGTTATGCTTTATGCGTTATGCGTTACTCCTTATGAGTTATGAGTTATAAGTTATGCGTAATGCGTTATGCGTTATGCGTTATGCTTTATGCGTTATGCGTTATGCGTTATGCGTTATGCGTTATGCGTTATTCGTTATGAGTAATGAGTTATAAGTTATGCGTTATGCGTTATGCTTTATGCATTATGCGTTATGCGTTATGCGTTATGCGTTATGCGTTATGCGTTATGCGTTATGCGTTATGCTTTATGCGTTATGCGTTACTCCTTATGAGTTATGAGTTATAAGTTATGCGTAATGCGTTATGCGTTATGCGTTATGCTTTATGCGTTATGCGTTATGCGTTATGCGTTATGCGTTATGCGTTATGCGTTATGCGTGATCCGTTATGCGTTATGCGATATGCGTTATGCGTTATGCGTTATGCGTTATGCGTTATGCGTTATGCGTTATGCTTTATGCGTTATGCGTTACTCCTTATGAGTTGTGAGTTACAAGTTATGCGTTATGCGTTATGCGTTATGCATTTTGAGTTATGCGCCATGCGTTATGCGTTATGCGTTATGCGTTATGCGATATGCGTTGTGCGTTATGCGTGATCCGTTATGCGTTAAGCATTATGCGTTTTGCTGTATTCGTTATGCGTTGTGCGTTATACGTTTGCGTTATGCGTTATGCGTTATGCGTTATGCATTTTGAGTTATGCGCCATGCGTTATGCGTTATGCGTTATGCGTTATGCGTTATGCGATATGCGTTGTGCGTTATGCGTTATGCGTGATCCGTTATGCGTTAAGCATTATGCGTCTTGCTGTATTCGTTATGCGTTGTGCGTTATACGTTTGCGTTATGCGTTATGCGTTATGCGTTATGCGTTATGCATTTTCAGTTATGCGCCATGCGTTATGCGTTATGCGTTATGCGTTATGCGATATGCGTTGTGCGTTATGCGTTATGCGTTATGCGTTATGCGTTATGCGTTATGCGTTATGCGTTATGCGTTATGCGTTATGCATTTTGAGTTATGCGCCATGCGTTATGCGTTATGCGTTATGCGATATGCGTTGTGCGTTATGCGTTATGCGTTATGCGTTATGCGTTATGCGTTATGCATTATGCTTTATCCGTTATGCGTTATGCGTTATGCTTTATGCGTTATGCGTTATGAGTTATGAGTAATGAGTTATAAGTTATGCGTTATGCGTTATTCGTTATGAGTAATGAGTTATAAGTTATGCGTTATGCGTTATGCTTTATGCGTTATGCGTTACTCCTTATGAGTTATGAGTTATAAGTTATGCGTAATGCGGTATGCGTTATACGTTATACGTTATGCGTTATGCGTTATGCGTTATGCGTTATGCGTTATGCGTTATGCATTATGCGTTATGCGTTATGCGTTATGCGTTAAGCGTTATGCGTTTTGCTGTATTCGTTATGCGTTGTGCATTATGAGTTATGCGTTATGTGTCATGCTTTATGCGTTATGCGTTATGCGTTACGCTTTATGCGTTATGCATTATGCGTTATGCGTTATGCGTTATGCATTATGCGTTATGCGTTATGCGTGATCCGTTATGCGTTAAGCGTTATGCGTTTTGCTGTATTCGTAATGCGTTGTGCATTATGTGTTATGCGTTATGTGTTATGCGTTATGCGTTATGAGTTATACGTTATGCGTTATGCGTTAGGGGTTATGCGTTATGCGTTATGCGTTATGCTTTATGCGTTATGCATTATGCGTTATGCGTTATGCGATATGCGTTATCCGTTATGCGTTATGCGTTATGCGTTATTCGTTATGAGTAATGAGTTATAAGTTATGCGTTATGCGTTATGCTTTATGCATTATGCGTTATGCGTTATGCGTTATGCGTTACTCCTTATGAGTTATGAGTTATAAGTTATGCGTAATGCGTTATGCGTTATGCGTTATGCTTTATGCGTTATGCGTTATGCGTTATGCGTTATGCGTTATGCGTTATGCGATATGCGTTATGCGTTATGCGTTATGCGTTATGCGTTATGCGTTATGCGTTATGCGTTATGCGTTATGAGTTATGCGTTATGCATTATGCGTTATGCGTTATGCGTTATGCGTTATGCGTTATTCGTTATGAGTAATGAGTTATAAGTTATGCGTTATGCGTTATGCTTTATGCATTATGCGTTATGCGTTATGCGTTATGCGTTATGCGTTATGCGTTATGCGTTATGCGTTATGAGTTATGCGTTATGCATTATG
Source organism: Lasioglossum morio (assembly GCA_916610235.2). NCBI lineage: Eukaryota > Metazoa > Arthropoda > Insecta > Hymenoptera > Halictidae > Lasioglossum > Lasioglossum morio. The sequence goes on from CAKAJA020000423.1 coordinate 2,134,987, forward strand.
CGTTATGCGTTATGCGTTATGCGTTATGCGTTATGCGTTATGCGTTATTCGTTATGAGTAATGAGTTATAAGTTATGCGTTATGCGTTATGCGTTATGCGTTATGCTTTATGCGTTATGCGTTACTCCTTATGAGTTATGAGTTATAAGTTATGCGTAATGCGTTATGCGTTATGCGTTATGCTTTATGCGTTATGCGTTATGCGTTATGCGTTATGCGTTATGCGTTATGCGTTATGCGTGATCCGTTATGCGTTATGCGTTATGCGTTATGCGTTATGCGTTATGCGTTATGCTTTATGCGTTATGCGTTACTCCTTATGAGTTGTGAGTTATAAGTTATGCGTAATGCGTTATGCTTTATGCATTATGCGTTATGCGTTATGCGTTATGCGTTATGCGTTATGCGTTATGTGTGATCCGTTATGCGTTATGCGTTATGCGTTATGGGTTATGCTTTATGCGTTATGCGTTATGCGTTATGCCTTATACGGTGTGCGTTATGCGTTATGCGTTATGCGTTATGAGTTATGCGTTATGCGTTATGCGTTATGCGTTTTGCGGTATTCGTTATGCGTTGTGCATTATGCGTTATGCGTTATGCGTTATGCATTTTGAGTTATGCGCCATGCGTTATGCGTTATGCGTTATGCGATATGCGTTGTGCGTTATGCGTTATGCGTGATCCGTTATGCGTTAAGCATTATGCGTTTTGCTGTATTCGTTATGCGTTGTGCGTTATACGTTTGCGTTATGCGTTATGCGTTATGCGTTATGCATTTTGAGTTATGCGCCATGCGTTATGCGTTATGCGTTATGCGTTATGCGTGATCCGTTATGCGTTAAGCATTATGCGTCTTGCTGTATTCGTTATGCGTTGTGCGTTATACGTTTGCGTTATGCGTTATGCGTTATGCGTTATGCGTTATGCATTTTCAGTTATGCGCCATGCGTTATGCGTTATGCGTTATGCGTTATGCGATATGCGTTGTGCGTTATGCGTTATGCGTTATGCGTTATGCGTTATGCGTTATGCGTTATGCATTTTGAGTTATGCGCCATGCGTTATGCGTTATGCGTTATGCGATATGCGTTGTGCGTTATGCGTTATGCGTTATGCGATATGTGTTGTGCGTTATGCGTTATGCGTTATGCGTTATGCGTTATGCGTTATGCGATATGCGTTATGCGTTATGCGTTATGCGTTATGCGATATGCGTTGTGCGTTATGCGTTATGCGTGATCCGTTATGCGTTAAGCATTATGCGTTTTGCTGTATTCGTTATGCGTTGTGCGTTATACGTTTGCGTTATGCGTTATGCGTTATGCGTTATGCATTTTGAGTTATGCGCCATGCGTTATGCGTTATGCGTTATGCGTTATGCGTTATGCGATATGCGTTGTGCGTTATGCGTTATGCGTTTTGCGATATGTGTTGTGCGTTATGCGTTATGCGTTATGCGTTATGCGTTATGCGTTATGCGATATGCGTTATGCGTTATGCGTTATGCATTTTGAGTTATGCGCCATGCGTTATGCGTTATGCGTTATGCGTTATGCGATATGCTTTGTGCGTTATGCGTTATGCGTCATCCGTTATGCGTTATGCGTTATGCGTTATGCGTTATGCGTTATGCGTTATGCATTATGCTTTATGCGTTATGCGTTATGAGTCACACGTTATGCGTTATTCGATATGCGTTATGCGTTATGCGTTATGCGTTATGCGATATGCGTTGTGCGTTATGCGTTATGCGTTATGCGTTATGCGTTATGCGTTATGCGTTATGCGATATGCGTTGTGCGTTATGCGTTATGCGTTATGCGTTATGCGTTATGCGTTTTGCGTTATGCGTTATGCGTTATGCGTTATGCGTTATGCGTTATGCGTTATGCTTCATGCGTTATGCTTTATGCGTTATGCGTTACTCCTTATGAGTTATGAGTTATAAGTTATGCGTAATGCGGTATGCGTTATACGTTATACGTTATGCGTTATGCGTTATGCATTATGCTTTATCCGTTATGCGTTATGCGTTATGCATTATGCTTTATCCGTTATGCGTTATGCGTTATGCTTTATGCGTTATGCGTTATGAGTTATGAGTAATGAGTTATAAGTTATGCGTTATGCGTTATTCGTTATGAGTAATGAGTTATAAGTTATGCGTTATGCGTTATGCTTTATGCGTTATGCGTTACTCCTTATGAGTTATGAGTTATAAGTTATGCGTAATGCGGTATGCGTTATACGTTATACGTTATGCGTTATGCATTATGCGTTATGCGTTATGCGTTATGCGTTATGCATTATGCGTTATGCGTTATGCGTTATGCGTTATGCGTTAAGCGTTATGCGTTTTGCTGTATTCGTTATGCGTTGTGCATTATGAGTTATGCGTTATGTGTTATGCTTTATGCGTTATGCGTTATGCGTTACGCTTTATGCGTTATGCATTATGCGTTATGCGTTATGCGTTATGCATTATGCGTTATGCGTTATGCGTGATCCGTTATGCGTTAAGCGTTATGCGTTTTGCTGTATTCGTAATGCGTTGTGCATTATGTGTTATGCGTTATGTGTTATGCGTTATGCGTTATGAGTTATACGTTATGCGTTATGCGTTAGGGGTTATGCGTTATGCGTTATGCGTTATGCTTTATGCGTTATGCATTATGCGTTATGCGTTATGCGATATGCGTTATCCGTTATGCGTTATGCGTTATGCGTTATTCGTTATGAGTAATGAGTTATAAGTTATGCGTTATGCGTTATGCTTTATGCGTTATGCGTTATGCGTTATGCGTTATGCGTTATGCGTTATGCGTTATGCGTTTTGCGTTATGCGTTATGCGTTATGCGTTGTGCGTTATACGTTTGCGTTATGCGTTATGCGTTATGCTTTATGCGTTATGCGTTATGCGTTATGCGCTATGCGTTATGCGTTATGCGATATGCGTTATGCGTTATGCGTTATGCGTTATGCGTTATGCGTTATGCGTTATGAGTTATGCGTTATGCATTATGCGTTATGCGTTATGCGTTATGCGTTATGCGTTATTCGTTATGAGTAATGAGTTATAAGTTATGCGTTATGCGTTATGCTTTATGCATTATGCGTTATGCGTTATGCGTTATGCGTTATGCGTTATGCGTTATGCGTTATGCGTTATGCGTTATGCTTTATGCGTTATGCGTTACTCCTTATGAGTTATGAGTTATAAGTTATGCGTAATGCGTTATGCGTTATGCGTTATGCTTTATGCGTTATGCGTTATGCGTTATGCGTTATGCGTTATGCGTTATGCGTTATGCGTGATCCGTTATGCGTTATGCGTTATGCGTTATGCGTTATGCGTTATGCGTTATGCGTTATGCGTTATGCGTTATGCGTTATGCGTTATGCGTTATGCGTTATGCGTTATGCGTTATGCTTTATGCGTTATGCGTTACTCCTTATGAGTTGTGAGTTATAAGTTATGCGTAATGCGTTATGCTTTATGCATTATGCGTTATGCGTTATGCGTTATGCGTTATGCGTTATGCGTTATGCGTTATGCGTTATGCGTTATGCGTTATGTGTGATCCGTTATGCGTTATGCGTTATGCGTTATGGGTTATGCTTTATGCGTTATGCGTTATGCGTTATGCCTTATACGGTGTGCGTTATGCGTTATGCGTTATGCGTTATGAGTTATGCGTTATGCGTTATGCGTTATGCGTTTTGCGGTATTCGTTATGCGTTGTGCGTTATGCGTTATGCGTGATCCGTTATGCGTTAAGCATTATGCGTTTTGCTGTATTCGTTATGCGTTGTGCGTTATACGTTTGCGTTATGCGTTATGCGTTATGCGTTATGCATTTTGAGTTATGCGCCATGCGTTATGCGTTATGCGTTATGCGTTATGCGATATGCGTTGTGCGTTATGCGTTATGCGTGATCCGTTATGCGTTAAGCATTATGCGTCTTGCTGTATTCGTTATGCGTTGTGCGTTATACGTTTGCGTTATGCGTTATGCGTTATGCGTTATGCGTTATGCATTTTCAGTTATGCGCCATGCGTTATGCGTTATGCGTTATGCGTTATGCGATATGAGTAATGAGTTATAAGTTATGCGTTATGCGTTATGCTTTATGCATTATGCGTTATGCGTTATGCTTTATGCGTTATGCGTTATGCGTTATGCGTTATGCGTTATGCGTTATGCTTTATGCGTTATGCGTTACTCCTTATGAGTTATGAGTTATAAGTTATGCGTAATGCGTTATGCGTTATGCTTTATGCGTTATGCGTTATGCGTTATGCGTTATGCGTTATGCGTTATGCGTTATGCGTGATCCGTTATGCGTTATGCGTTATGCTTTATGCGTTATGCGTTATGCGTTATGCGCTATGCGTTATGCGTTATGCGATATGCGTTATGCGTTATGCGTTATGCGTTATGCGTTATGCGTTATGCGTTATGAGTTATGCGTTATGCATTATGCGTTATGCGTTATGCGTTATGCGTTATGCGTTATTCGTTATGAGTAATGAGTTATAAGTTATGCGTTATGCGTTATGCTTTATGCGTTATGCGTTATGCGTTATGCGTTATGCGTTATGCGTTATGCGTTATGCGTTATGCGTTATGCGTTATGCTTTATGCGTTATGCGTTACTCCTTATGAGTTATGAGTTATAAGTTATGCGTAATGCGTTATGCGTTATGCGTTATGCTTTATGCGTTATGCGTTATGCGTTATGCGTTATGCGTTATGCGTTATGCGTTATGCGTGATCCGTTATGCGTTATGCGTTATGCGTTATGCGTTATGCGTTATGCGTTATGCGTTATGCGTTATGCGTTATGCGTTATGCGTTATGCGTTATGCGTTATGCGTTATGCGTTATGCTTTATGCGTTATGCGTTACTCCTTATGAGTTGTGAGTTATAAGTTATGCGTAATGCGTTATGCTTTATGCATTATGCGTTATGCGTTATGCGTTATGCGTTATGCGTTATGCGTTATGCGTTATGCGTTATGCGTTATGCGTTATGTGTGATCCGTTATGCGTTATGCGTTATGCGTTATGGGTTATGCTTTATGCGTTATGCGTTATGCGTTATGCCTTATACGGTGTGCGTTATGCGTTATGCGTTATGCGTTATGAGTTATGCGTTATGCGTTATGCGTTATGCGTTTTGCGGTATTCGTTATGCGTTGTGCGTTATGCGTTATGCGTGATCCGTTATGCGTTAAGCATTATGCGTTTTGCTGTATTCGTTATGCGTTGTGCGTTATACGTTTGCGTTATGCGTTATGCGTTATGCGTTATGCATTTTGAGTTATGCGCCATGCGTTATGCGTTATGCGTTATGCGTTATGCGATATGCGTTGTGCGTTATGCGTTATGCGTGATCCGTTATGCGTTAAGCATTATGCGTCTTGCTGTATTCGTTATGCGTTGTGCGTTATACGTTTGCGTTATGCGTTATGCGTTATGCGTTATGAGTTATGCATTTTCAGTTATGCGCCATGCGTTATGCGTTATGCGTTATGCGTTATGCGATATGCGTTGTGCGTTATGCGTTATGCGTTATGCGTTATGCGTTATGCGTTATGCGTTATGCATTTTGAGTTATGCGCCATGCGTTATGCGTTATGCGTTATGCGATATGCGTTGTGCGTTATGCGTTATGCGTTATGCGATATGTGTTGTGCGTTATGCGTTATGCGTTATGCGTTATGCGTTATGCGTTATGCGATATGCGTTATGCGTTATGCGATATGCTTTGTGCGTTATGCGTTATGCGTTATGCGTTATGCGTTATGCGTTATGCGTTATGCGTTATGCGTTATGCGTTATGCGTTATGCGTTAAGCATTATGCGTTATGCGATATGCTTTGTGCGTTATGCGTTATGCGTTATGCGTTATGCGTTATGCGTTATGCGTTATGCGTTATGCGTTATGCGTTATGCGTTATGCGTTATGCATTATGCTTTATGCGTTATGCGTTATGAGTCACACGTTATGCGTTATTCGATATGCGTTATGCGTTATGCCTTATACGGTGTGCGTTATGCGTTATGCGTTATGCGTTATGAGTTATGCGTTATGCGTTATGCGTTATGCGTTTTGCGGTATTCGTTATGCGTTGTGCATTATGCGTTATGCGTTATGCGTTATGCATTTTGAGTTATGCGCCATGCGTTATGCGTTATGCGTTATGCGTTATGCGATATGCGTTGTGCGTTATGCGTTATGCGTTATGCGTTATGCGTTATGCGTTATGCGTTATGCATTTTGAGTTATGCGCCATGCGTTATGCGTTATGCGTTATGCGATATGCGTTGTGCGTTATGCGTTATGCGTTATGCGATATGTGTTGTGCGTTATGCGTTATGCGTTATGCGTTATGCGTTATGCGTTATGCGATATGCGTTATGCGTTATGCGTTATGCATTTTGAGTTATGCGCCATGCGTTATGCGTTATGCGTTATGCGTTATGCGATATGCTTTGTGCGTTATGCGTTATGCGTTATGCGTTATGCGTTATGCGTTATGCGTTATGCGTTATGCGTTATGCGTTATGCGTTATGCGTTATGCATTATGCTTTATGCGTTATGCGTTATGAGTCACACGTTATGCGTTATTCGATATGCGTTATGCGTTATGCCTTATACGGTGTGCGTTATGCGTTATGCGTTATGCGTTATGAGTTATGCGTTATGCGTTATGCGTTATGCGTTTTGCGGTATTCGTTATGCGTTGTGCATTATGCGTTATGCGTTATGCGTTATGCATTTTGAGTTATGCGCCATGCGTTATGCGTTATGCGTTATGCGTTATGCGTTATGCGATATGCGTTGTGCGTTATGCGTTATGCGTGATCCGTTATGCGTTAAGCATTATGCGTTTTGCTGTATTCGTTATGCGTTGTGCGTTATACGTTTGCGTTATGCGTTATGCGTTATGCGTTATGCATTTTGAGTTATGCGCCATGCGTTATGCGTTATGCGTTATGCGTTATGCGATATGCGTTGTGCGTTATGCGTTATGCGTTATGCATTATGCTTTATGCGTTATGCGTTATGAGTCACACGTTATGCGTTATTCGATATGCGTTATGCGTTATGCCTTATACGGTGTGCGTTATGCGTTATGCGTTATGCGTTATGAGTTATGCGTTATGCGTTATGCGTTATGCGTTTTGCGGTATTCGTTATGCGTTGTGCATTATGCGTTATGCGTTATGCGTTATGCATTTTGAGTTATGCGCCATGCGTTATGCGTTATGCGTTATGCGTTATGCGTTATGCGATATGCGTTGTGCGTTATGCGTTATGCGTGATCCGTTATGCGTTAAGCATTATGCGTTTTGCTGTATTCGTTATGCGTTGTGCGTTATACGTTTGCGTTATGCGTTATGCGTTATGCGTTATGCATTTTGAGTTATGCGCCATGCGTTATGCGTTATGCGTTATGCGTTATGCGATATGCGTTGTGCGTTATGCGTTATGCGTGATCCGTTATGCGTTAAGCATTATGCGTCTTGCTGTATTCGTTATGCGTTGTGCGTTATACGTTTGCGTTATGCGTTATGCGTTATGCGTTATGCGTTATGCATTTTCAGTTATGCGCCATGCGTTATGCGTTATGCGTTATGCGTTATGCGATATGCGTTGTGCGTTATGCGTTATGCGTTATGCGTTATGCGTTATGCGTTATGCGTTATGCATTTTGAGTTATGCGCCATGCGTTATGCGTTATGCGTTATGCGATATGCGTTGTGCGTTATGCGTTATGCGTTATGCGATATGTGTTGTGCGTTATGCGTTATGCGTTATGCGTTATGCGTTATGCGATATGCGTTATGCGTTATGCGTTATGCATTTTGAGTTATGCGCCATGCGTTATGCGTTATGCGTTATGCGTTATGCGATATGCTTTGTGCGTTATGCGTTATGCGTCATCCGTTATGCGTTATGCGTTATGCGTTATGCGTTATGCGTTATGCGTTATGCATTATGCTTTATGCGTTATGCGTTATGAGTCACACGTTATGCGTTATTCGATATGCGTTATGCGTTATGCGTTATGCGTTATGCGTTATGCGATATGCGTTGTGCGTTATGCGTTATGCGTTATGCGTTATGCGTTATGCGTTATGCGTTATGCGATATGCGTTGTGCGTTATGCGTTATGCGTTATGCGTTATGCGTTATGCGTTATGCGTTAGGCGTTATGCGTTATGCGATATGCGTTGTGCGTTATGCGTTTTGCGTTATGCGTTATGCGTTATGCGTTATGCGTTATGCGTTATGCGTTATGGGTTATGCGTTATGTGTTATGCGATATGCGTTATGCGTTATGCGTCATGCGTTATGCGTTATGCGTTATGCGTTATGCGTTATGCGTTATGCATTATGCGTTATACGTTGTACGTTATGCGTTATGCGTTATGTTTTATGCGATATGCGTTATGCGTTATTCGTTATGCATTATGCGTTATGCGTTATGCGTTATGCGTTATACGGTATGCGTTATGCGTTATGCGTTATGCGTTATGCTCTATACGTTATGCGTTATGCGTTATGCGTGATCCGTTATGTGTTAGGCGATATACGTTTTGCGGTATTCGTTATGCGTTATGCGTTATGCGTTATCCGTTGTTCGTTATGCGTTGTGCGTTATACGTTTGCGTTATGCATTATGCGTTATGCGTTATACGGTATGCGTTATGCGTTATACGTTATGCGTTATGCGTTAAGCGATATGCGTTATGCGTTATGCGTTAAGCATTATGCTTTATGCGTTATGCGTTATGAGTTACACGTTATGCGTTATTCGATATGCGTTATGCGTTATGCGTTATGCGTTATGCGTTATGTGTGATCCGTTATGCGTTATGCGTTATGCGTTATGCGTTATGCGTTATGCTTTATGCGTTATGCGTTATGCGTTATACGGTGTGCGTTATGCGTTATGCGTTATGCGTTATGAGTTATGCGTTATGCGTTATGCGTTATGCGTTATGCGTTTTGCGGAATTCGTTATGCGTTGAGCATTATGCGTTATGCGTTGTGCGTTATGGGTTATGATTTATGCGTTATGCGATATGAGTTATGCGTTATGGGTCATGCGTTATGCGTTATGCGTTATGCATTTTGAGTTATGCGCCATGCGTTATGCGTTATGCGTTATGCGTTATGCGATATGCGTTGTGCGTTATGCGTTATGCGTTATGCGATATGCGTTGTGCGTTATGCTTTATGCGTTATGCGTTATGCGTTATGCGTTATGCGTTATGCGTTATGCGTTATGCGTTATGCGTTATGCGTTATGCATTTTGAGTTATGCGCCATGCGTTATGCGTTATGCGTTATGCGTTATGCGTTATGCGATATGCGTTGTGCGTTATGCGTTATGCGTTTGCGTTATGCGTTATGCGTTATGCGTTATGCGTTATGCATTATGCTTTATGCGTTATGCGTTATGAGTCACACGTTATGCGTTATTCGATATGCGTTATGCGTTATGCGTTATGCGTTATGCGTTATGCGATATGCGTTGTGCGTTATGCGTTATGCGTTATGCGTTATGCATTATGCGTTATGCGATATGCGTTGTGCGTTATGCGTTATGCGTTATGCGTTATGCGTTATGCGTTATGCGATATGCGTTGTGCGTTATGCGTTATGCGTTATGCGTTATGCGTTATGCGTTATGCGGTACGCGTTATGCGTTATGCGTTATGCGTTATGCGTTATGCGTTATGCGTTATGCGTTATGCGTTATACGTTGTACGTTATGCGTTATACGTTTGCGTAATGCATTATGCGTTATGCGTTATGCGTTATGCATTTTGAGTTATGCGCCATGCGTTATGCGTTATGCGTTATGCGTTATGCGATATGCGTTGTGCGTTATGCGTTATGCGTGATCCGTTATGCGTTAAGCATTATGCGTTTTGCTGTATTCGTTATGCGTTGTGCGTTATACGTTTGCGTTATGCGTTATGCGTTATGCGTTATGCATTTTGAGTTATGCGCCATGCGTTATGCGTTATGCGTTATGCGTTATGCGATATGCGTTGTGCGTTATGCGTTATGCGTGATCCGTTATGCGTTAAGCATTATGCGTCTTGCTGTATTCGTTATGCGTTGTGCGTTATACGTTTGCGTTATGCGTTATGCGTTATGCGTTATGCATTTTCAGTTATGCGCCATGCGTTATGCGTTATGCGTTATGCGTTATGCGATATGCGTTGTGCGTTATGCGTTATGCGTTATGCGTTATGCGTTATGCGTTATGCGTTATGCATTTTGAGTTATGCGCCATGCGTTATGCGTTATGCGTTATGCGATATGCGTTGTGCGTTATGCGTTATGCGTTATGCGATATGTGTTGTGCGTTATGCGTTATGCGTTATGCGTTATGCGATATGCTTTGTGCGTTATGCGTTATGCGTTATCCGTTATGCGTTATGCGTTATGCGTTATGCGTTATGCGTTATGCGTTATGCGTTATGCGTTATGCTTTATGCGTTATGCGTTATGAGTCACACGTTATGCGTTATTCGATATGCGTTATGCGTTATGCGTTATGCGTTATGCGTTATGCGATATGCGTTGTGCGTTATGCGTTATGCGTTATGCGTTATGCGTTATGCGTTATGCGATATGCGTTGTGCGTTATGCGTTATGCGTTATGCGTTATGCGTTATGCGTTATGCGTTATGCGTTAGGCGTTATGCGTTATGCGATATGCGTTGTGCGTTATGCGTTTTGCGTTATGCGTTATGCGTTATGCGTTATGCGTTATGCGTTATGCGTTATGCGTTATGCGTTATGGGTTATGCGTTATGTGTTATGCGATATGCGTTATGCGTTATGCGTCATGCGTTATGCGTTATGCGTTATGCGTTATGCGTTATGCGTTATGCGTTATGCGTTATACGTTGTACGTTATGCGTTATGCGTTATGTTTTATGCGATATGCGTTATGCGTTATTCGTTATGCATTATGCGTTATGCGTTATGCGTTATGCGTTATACGGTATGCGTTATGCGTTATGCGTTATGCGTTATGCTCTATACGTTATGCGTTATGCGTTATGCGTGATCCGTTATGTGTTAGGCGATATACGTTTTGCGGTATTCGTTATGCGTTATGCGTTATGCGTTATCCGTTGTTCGTTATGCGTTGTGCGTTATACGTTTGCGTTATGCATTATGCGTTATGCGTTATACGGTATGCGTTATGCGTTATACGTTATGCGTTATGCGTTATGCGATATGCGTTATGCGTTATGCGTTAAGCATTATGCTTTATGCGTTATGCGTTATGAGTTACACGTTATGCGTTATTCGATATGCGTTATGCGTTATGCGTTATGCGTTATGCGTTATGTGTGATCCGTTATGCGTTATGCGTTATGCGTTATGCGTTATGCGTTATGCGTTATGCGTTATGCGTTATGCGTTATGCGTTATACGGTGTGCGTTATGCGTTATGCGTTATGAGTTATGCGTTATGCGTTATGCGTTATGCGTTATGCGTTTTGCGTTATGCGATATGCGTTGTGCGTTATGCGTTATGCGATATGCGTTATGCGTTATGCGTTATGCGTTATGCGTTATGCGTTATGCGTTATGCGTTATGCGTTATGCGTTATGCGATATGCGTTGTGCGTTATGCGTTATGCGTTATGCGTTATGCGTTATGCGTTATGCGGTACGCGTTATGCGTTATGCGTTATGCGTTATGCGTTATGCGTTATGCGTTATACGTTGTACGTTATGCGTTATGCGTTATGTTTTATGCGATATGCGTTATGCGTTATTCGTTATGCATTATGCGTTATGCGTTATGCGTTATGCGTTATACGGTATGCGTTATGCGTTATGCGTTATGCGATATGTGTTGTGCGTTATGCGTTATGCGTTATGCGTTATGCGATATGCTTTGTGCGTTATGCGTTATGCGTTATCCGTTATGCGTTATGCGTTATGCGTTATGCGTTATGCGTTATGCGTTATGCGTTATGCATTATGCTTTATGCGTTATGCGTTATGAGTCACACGTTATGCGTTATTCGATATGCGTTATGCGTTATGCGTTATACGTTGTACGTTATGCGTTATGCGTTATGTTTTATGCGATATGCGTTATGCGTTATGAGTTATGCGCCATGCGTTATGCGTTATGCGTTATGCGATATGCGTTGTGCGTTATGCGTTATGCGTTATGCGATATGTGTTGTGCGTTATGCGTTATGCGTTATGCGTTATGCGATATGCTTTGTGCGTTATGCGTTATGCGTTATCCGTTATGCGTTATGCGTTATGCGTTATGCGTTATGCGTTATGCGTTATGCGTTATGCATTATGCTTTATGCGTTATGCGTTATGAGTCACACGTTATGCGTTATTCGATATGCGTTATGCGTTATGCGTTATGCGTTATGCGTTATGCGATATGCGTTGTGCGTTATGCGTTATGCGTTATGCGTTATGCGTTATGCGTTATGCGATATGCGTTGTGCGTTATGCGTTATGCGTTATGCGTTATGCGTTATGCGTTATGCGTTATGCGTTAGGCGTTATGCGTTATGCGATATGCGTTGTGCGTTATGCGTTTTGCGTTATGCGTTATGCGTTATGCGTTATGCGTTATGCGTTATGCGTTATGCGTTATGCGTTATGGGTTATGCGTTATGTGTTATGCGATATGCGTTATGCGTTATGCGTCATGCGTTATGCGTTATGCGTTATGCGTTATGCGTTATGCGTTATGCGTTATGCGTTATACGTTGTACGTTATGCGTTATGCGTTATGTTTTATGCGATATGCGTTATGCGTTATTCGTTATGCATTATGCGTTATGCGTTATGCGTTATGCGTTATACGGTATGCGTTATGCGTTATGCGTTATGCGTTATGCTCTATACGTTATGCGTTATGCGTTATGCGTGATCCGTTATGTGTTAGGCGATATACGTTTTGCGGTATTCGTTATGCGTTATGCGTTATGCGTTATCCGTTGTTCGTTATGCGTTGTGCGTTATACGTTTGCGTTATGCATTATGCGTTATGCGTTATACGGTATGCGTTATGCGTTATACGTTATGCGTTATGCGTTATGCGATATGCGTTATGCGTTATGCGTTAAGCATTATGCTTTATGCGTTATGCGTTATGAGTTACACGTTATGCGTTATTCGATATGCGTTATGCGTTATGCGTTATGCGTTATGCGTTATGTGTGATCCGTTATGCGTTATGCGTTATGCGTTATGCGTTATGCGTTATGCTTTATGCGTTATGCGTTATGCGTTATGCGTTATACGGTGTGCGTTATGCGTTATGCGTTATGAGTTATGCGTTATGCGTTATGCGTTATGCGTTATGCGTTTTGCGTTATGCGATATGCGTTGTGCGTTATGCGTTATGCGATATGCGTTATGCGTTATGCGTTATGCGTTATGCGTTATGCGTTATGCGTTATGCGTTATGCGTTATGCGTTATGCGATATGCGTTGTGCGTTATGCGTTATGCGTTATGCGTTATGCGTTATGCGTTATGCGGTACGCGTTATGCGTTATGCGTTATGCGTTATGCGTTATGCGTTATGCGTTATACGTTGTACGTTATGCGTTATGCGTTATGTTTTATGCGATATGCGTTATGCGTTATTCGTTATGCATTATGCGTTATGCGTTATGCGTTATGCGTTATACGGTATGCGTTATGCGTTATGCGTTATGCGTTATGCGTTATGCTCTATACGTTATGCGTTATGCGTGATCCGTTATGTGTTAGGCGATATACGTTTTGCGGTATTCGTTATGCGTTATGCGTTATGCGTTATCCGTTGTTCGTTATGCGTTATGCGTTGTGCGTTATACGTTTGCGTTATGCATTATGCGTTATGCGTTATACGGTATGCGTTATGCGTTATACGTTATGCGTTATGCGTTATGCGATAAGCGTTATGCGTTATGCGTTAAGCATTATGCTTTATGCGTTATGCGTTATGAGTTACACGTTATGCGTTATTCGATATGCGTTAAGCGTTATGCGTTATGCGTTATGCGTTATGCGTTATGCGTGACCCGTTATGCGTTAAGCATTATGCGTTTTGCTGTATTCGTTATGCGTTGTGCGTTATACGTTTGCGTTATGCGTTATGCGTTATGCGTTATGCATTTTGAGTTATGCGTTATGCGTTATGCGATATGCGTTGTGCGTTATGCGTTATGCGTTATGCGTTATGCGTTATGCGTTATGCATTTTGAGTTATGCGCCATGCGTTATGCGTTATGCGTTATGCGTTATGCGATATGCGTTGTGCGTTATGCGTTATGCGTGATCCGTTATGCGTTAAGCATTATGCGTTTTGCTGTATTCGTTATGCGTTGTGCGTTATACGTTTGCGTTATGCGTTATGCGTTATGCGTTATGCATTTTGAGTTATGCGCCATGCGTTATGCGTTATGCGTTATGCGTTATGCGATATGCGTTGTGCGTTATGCGTTATGCGTGATCCGTTATGCGTTAAGCATTGTGCGTTTTGCTGTATTCGTTATGCGTTGTGCGTTATACGTTTGCGTTATGCGTTATGCGTTATGCGTTATGCATTTTCAGTTATGCGCCATGCGTTATGCGTTATGCGTTATGCGTTATGCGTTATGCATTTTGAGTTATGCGCCATGCGTTATGCGTTATGCGTTATGCGATATGCGTTGTGCGTTATGCGTTATGCGTTATGCGATATGCGTTGTGCGTTATGCGTTATGCGTTATGCGTTATGCGTTATGCGTTATGCGATATGCGTTATGCGATATGCGTTATGCATTTTGAGTTATGCGCCATGCGTTATGCGTTATGCGTTATGCGTTATGCGATATTCGTTGTGCGTTATGCGTTATGCGTTATGCGTTATGCGTTATGCGTTATGCGTTATGCATTATGCTTTAAGCGTTATGCGTTATGAGTCACACGTTATGCGTTATTCGATATGCGTTATGCGTTATGCGTTATGCGTTATGCGTTATGCGATATGCGTTGTGCGTTATGCGTTATGCGTTATGCGTTATGCGTTATGCGTTATGCGATATGCGTTGTGCGTTATGCGTTATGCGTTATGCGTTATGCGTTATGCGTTATGCGTTATGCGTTATGCGTTATGCGATATGCGTTGTGCGTTATGCGTTTTGCGTTATGCGTTATGCGTTATGCGTTATGCGTTATGCGTTATGGGTTATGCGTTATGTGTTATGCGATATGCGTTATGCGTTATGCGTCATGCGTTATGCGTTATGCGTTATGCGTTATGCGTTATGCGTTATGCGTTATGCGTTATGCGTTATACGTTGTACGTTATGCGTTATGCGTTATGTTTTATGCGATATGCGTTATGCGTTATTCGTTATGCATTATGCGTTATGCGTTATGCGTTACGCGTTATACGGTATGCGTTATGCGTTATGCGCTATGCGTTATGCGTTATGCTCTATACGTTATGCGTTATGCGTTATGCGTGATCCGTTATGTGTTAGGCGATATACGTTTTGCGGTATTCGTTATGCGTTATGCGTTATGCGTTATGCGTTATGCGTTATGCGTTATGCGTTATACGTTGTACGTTATGCGTTATGCGTTATGTTTTATGCGATATGCGTTATGCGTTATTCGTTATGCATTAAGCGTTATGCGTTATGCGTTATGCGTTATACGGCATGCGTTATGCGTTATGCGTTATGCGTTATGCTCTATACGTTATGCGTTATGCGTTACGCGTTATACGGTATGCGTTATGCGTTATACGTTATGCGTTATGCGTTATGCGATAAGCATTATGCGTTATGCGTTAAGCATTATGCTTTATGCGTTATGCGTTTTGAGTTACACGTTATGCGTTATTCGATATGCGTTATGCGTTATGCGTTATGCGTTATGCGTTATGCGTTATGCGTGACCCGTTATGCGTTAAGCATTATGCGTTTTGCTGTATTCGTTATGCGTTGTGCGTTATACGTTTGCGTTATGCGTTATGCGTTATGCGTTATGCGTTATGCGTTATGCATTTTGAGTTATGCGTTATGCGTTATGCGTTATGCGATATGCGTTGTGCGTTATGCGTTATGCATTTTGAGTTATGCGCCATGCGTTATGCGTTATGCGTTATGCGTTATGCGATATGCGTTGTGCGTTATGCGTTATGCGTGATCCGTTATGCGTTAAGCATTATGCGTTTTGCTGTATTCGTTATGCGGTGTGCGTTATACGTTTGCGTTATGCGTTATGCGTTATGCGTTATGCATTTTCAGTTATGCGCCATGCGTTATGCGTTATGCGTTATGCGTTATGCGATATGCGTTGTGCGTTATGCGTTATGCGTTATGCGTTATGCGTTATGCGTTATGCGTTATGCGTTATGCATTTTGAGTTATGCGCCATGCGTTATGCGTTATGCGTTATGCGATATGCGTTGTGCGTTATGCGTTATGCGTTATGCGATATGCGTTGTGCGTTATGCGTTATGCGTTATGCGTTATGCGTTATGCGTTATGCGATATGCGTTATGCGTTATGCGTTATGCGTTATGCGTTATGCGTTATGCGTTATGCGTTATGCATTATGCTTTATGCGTTATGCGTTATGAGTCACACGTTATGCGTTATTCGATATGCGTTATGCGTTATGCGTTATGCGTTATGCGTTATGCGATGTGCGTTGTGCGTTATGCGTTATGCGTTATGCGTTATGCGTTATGCGATATGCGTTGTGCGTTATGCGTTATGCGTTATGCGTTATGCGTTATGCGTTATGCGTTATGCGTTATGCGTTATGCGTTATGCGTTATGCGATATGCGTTTGCGTTATGCGTTTTGCGTTATGCGTTATGCGTTATGCGTTATGCGTTATGCGTTATGCGTTATGGGTTATGCGTTATGTGTTATGCGATATGCGTTATGCGTTATGCGTCATGCGTTATGCGTTATGCGTTATGCGTTATGCGTTATGCGTTATGCGTTATGCGTTATGCGTTATGCGTTATGCGTTATGCGTTATGCGTTATACGTTGTACGTTATGCGTTATGCGTTATGTTTTATGCGATATGCGTTATGCGTTATTCGTTATGCATTAAGCGTTATGCGTTATGCGTTATGCGTTATACGGTATGCGTTATGCGTTATGCGTTATGCGTTATGCTCTATACGTTATGCGTTATGCGTTATGCGTGATCCGTTATGTGTTAGGCGATATACGTTTTGCGGTATTCGTTATGCGTTATGCGTTATGCGTTATCCGTTGTTCGTTATGCGTTGTGCGTTATACGTTTGCGTTATGCATTATGCGTTATGCATTATACGGTATGCGTTATGCGTTATACGTTATGCGTTATGCGTTATGCGATAAGCGTTATGCGTTATGCGTTAAGCATTATGCTTTATGCGTTATGCGTTATGAGTTACACGTTATGCGTTATTCGATATGCGTTATGCGTTATGCGTTATGCGTTATGCGTTATGCGTGATCCGTTATGCGTTAAGCATTATGCGTTTTGCTGTATTCGTTATGCGTTGTGCGTTATACGTTTGCGTTATGCGTTATGCGTTATGCGTTATGCGTTATGCGTTATGCATTTTGAGTTATGCGCCATGCGTTATGCGTTATGCGATATGCGTTGTGCGTTATGCGTTATGCGTTATGCGTTATGCGTTATGCGTTATGCGTTATGCGTTATGCGTTATGCGTTATGCGTTATGCATTTTGAGTTATGCGCCATGCGTTATGCGTTATGCGTTATGCGTTATGCGTTATGCGATATGCGTTGTGCGTTATGCGTTATGCGTGATCCGTTATGCGTTAAGCATTATGCGTTTTGCTGTATTCGTTATGCGTTGTGCGTTATACGTTTGCGTTATGCGTTATGCGTTATGCATTTTGAGTTATGCGCCATGCGTTATGCGTTATGCGTTATGCGTTATGGGTTATGCGTTATGCGTTATGCGATATGCGTTATGCGTTATACGTTATGCTTTATGCTTTATGCGTTATGCGTTATGCGTTATGAGTGATCCGACATGCGTTATGCGTTATGCGTTATGCGTTATGCGTTATGCGTTATGCGTTATGCGTTATGCGTTATGCGTTATGCGTTATGCGTTATGCGGTATGCGTTATGTGTTATGCATTATGCGTTATGCGTTATGCCTGATCCGTAAGGCGTTATGCGTTATGCGTTATGCGTTATGCGTTATGCGTTATGCGTTATGCGTTATGCGTTATGCGTTATGCGTTATGCGTTATGCGTTATGCGTTATGCGTTATGTGTTATGCATTATGCGTTATGCGTTATGCCTGATCCGTTAGGCGTTATGCGTTATACGGTATGCGTTATGCGTTATGCGTTATGCGTTATGCTCTATACGTTATGCGTTATGCGTTATGCGTGATCCGTTATGTGTTAGGCGATATACGTTTTGCGGTATTCGTTATGCGTTATGCGTTATGCGTTATCCGTTGTTCGTTATGCGTTGTGCGTTATTTGTTTGCGTTATGCATTATGCGTTATGCGTTATACGGTATGCGTTATGCGTTATACGTTATGCGTTATGCGTTATGCGTTATGCGTTATGCGTTATGCATTTTGAGTTATGCGCCATGCGTTATGCGTTATGCGTTATGCGTTATCCGATATGCGTTATGCGTTATGCGTTATGCGTTATACGTTTGCGTTATGCGTTATGCGTTATGCATTTTGAGTTACGCGCCATGCGTTATGCGTTATGCGTTATGCGTTATGCGATATGCGTTGTGCGTTATGCGTTATGCGTTATGCGTTATGCGTTATGCGTTATGCGTTATGCGTTATGCGTTATGCATTTTGAGGTATGCGCCATGCGTTATGCGTTATGCGTTATGCGTTATGCGATATGCGTTGTTCGTTATGCGTTATGCGATATGCGTTGTGCGTTATGCGTTATGCGTTATGCGTTATGCGTTATGCGTTATGCGTTATGCGTTATGCGTTATGCGTTATGCGTTATGCCTTATGCATTTTGAGTTATGCGCCATGCGTTTTGCGTTATGCGTTATGCGTTATGCGATATGCGTTGTGCGTTGTGCGTTATGCGTTATGCGTTATGCGTTATGCGTTATGCGTTATGCGTTATGCGTTATGCGTTATGCGTTATGCGTTATGCGTTATGCGTTATGCGTTATGCGTTAGGCGTTATGCGTTATGCGATATGAGTTGTGCGTTATGCGTTTTGCGTTATGCGTTATGCGTTATGCGTTATGCGTTATGCGTTATGGGTTATGCGTTATGTGTTATGCGTTTTGCGTTATGCGTTATGCGTTATGCGTTATGCGTTATGCGTTATGCATTTTGAGTTATGCGCCATGCGTTATGCGTTATGCGTTATGCGTTATGCGATATGCGTTGTGCGTTATGCGTTATGCGTGATCCGTTATGCGTTAAGCATTATGCGTTTTGCTGTATTCGTTATGCGTTGTGCGTTATACGTTTGCGTTATGCGTTATGCGTTATGCATTTTGAGTTATGCGCCATGCGTTATGCGTTATGCGTTATGCGTTATGCGATATGCGTTGTGCGTTATGCGTTATGCGTTATGCGTTATGCGTTATGCGTTATGCGTTATGCGTTATGCGTTATGCGTTATGCGTTATGCGTTATGCGTTAGGCGTTATGCGTTATGCGATATGAGTTGTGCGTTATGCGTTTTGCGTTATGCGTTATGCGTTATGCGTTATGCGTTATGCGTTATGGGTTATGCGTTATGTGTTATGCGTTTTGCGTTATGCGTTATGCGTTATGCGTTATGCGTTATGCGTTATGCGTTATGCGTTATGCGTTATGCGTTATGCATTTTGAGTTATGCGCCATGCGTTATGCGTTATGCGTTATGCGTTATGCGATATGCGTTGTGCGTTATGCGTTATGCGTGATCCGTTATGCGTTAAGCATTATGCGTTTTGCTGTATTCGTTATGCGTTGTGCGTTATACGTTTGCGTTATGCGTTATGCGTTATGCATTTTGAGTTATGCGCCATGCGTTATGCGTTATGCGTTATGCGTTATGCGATATGCGTTGTGCGTTATGCGTTTTGCGTTATGCGTTATGCGTTATGCGTTATGCGTTATGCGTTATGCGTTATGGGTTATGCGTTATGTGTTATGCGATATGCGTTATGCGTTATGCGTCATGCGTTATGCGTTATGCGTTATGCGTTATGCGTTATGCGTTATGCGTTATGCGTTATGCGTTATGCGTTATGCGTTATGCGTTATGCGTTATACGTTGTACGTTATGCGTTATGCGTTATGTTTTATGCGATATGCGTTATGCGTTATTCGTTATGCATTAAGCGTTATGCGTTATGCGTTATGCGTTATACGGTATGCGTTATGCGTTATGCGTTATGCGTTATGCTCTATACGTTATGCGTTATGCGTTATGCGTGATCCGTTATGTGTTAGGCGATATACGTTTTGCGGTATTCGTTATGCGTTATGCGTTATGCGTTATCCGTTGTTCGTTATGCGTTGTGCGTTATACGTTTGCGTTATGCATTATGCGTTATGCATTATACGGTATGCGTTATGCGTTATACGTTATGCGTTATGCGTTATGCGATAAGCGTTATGCGTTATGCGTTAAGCATTATGCTTTATGCGTTATGCGTTATGAGTTACACGTTATGCGTTATTCGATATGCGTTATGCGTTATGCGTTATGCGTTATGCGTTATGCGTGATCCGTTATGCGTTAAGCATTATGCGTTTTGCTGTATTCGTTATGCGTTGTGCGTTATACGTTTGCGTTATGCGTTATGCGTTATGCGTTATGCGTTATGCGTTATGCATTTTGAGTTATGCGCCATGCGTTATGCGTTATGCGATATGCGTTGTGCGTTATGCGTTATGCGTTATGCGTTATGCGTTATGCGTTATGCGTTATGCGTTATGCGTTATGCGTTATGCGTTATGCATTTTGAGTTATGCGCCATGCGTTATGCGTTATGCGTTATGCGTTATGCGTTATGCGATATGCGTTGTGCGTTATGCGTTATGCGTGATCCGTTATGCGTTAAGCATTATGCGTTTTGCTGTATTCGTTATGCGTTGTGCGTTATACGTTTGCGTTATGCGTTATGCGTTATGCATTTTGAGTTATGCGCCATGCGTTATGCGTTATGCGTTATGCGTTATGGGTTATGCGTTATGCGTTATGCGATATGCGTTATGCGTTATACGTTATGCTTTATGCTTTATGCGTTATGCGTTATGCGTTATGAGTGATCCGACATGCGTTATGCGTTATGCGTTATGCGTTATGCGTTATGCGTTATGCGTTATGCGTTATGCGTTATGCGTTATGCGTTATGCGTTATGCGTTATGCGGTATGCGTTATGTGTTATGCATTATGCGTTATGCGTTATGCCTGATCCGTAAGGCGTTATGCGTTATGCGTTATGCGTTATGCGTTATGCGTTATGCGTTATGCGTTATGCGTTATGCGTTATGCGTTATGCGTTATGCGTTATGCGTTATGCGTTATGTGTTATGCATTATGCGTTATGCGTTATGCCTGATCCGTTAGGCGTTATGCGTTATACGGTATGCGTTATGCGTTATGCGTTATGCGTTATGCTCTATACGTTATGCGTTATGCGTTATGCGTGATCCGTTATGTGTTAGGCGATATACGTTTTGCGGTATTCGTTATGCGTTATGCGTTATGCGTTATCCGTTGTTCGTTATGCGTTGTGCGTTATGCGTTATGCATTATGCGTTATGCGTTATACGGTATGCGTTATGCGTTATACGTTATGCGTTATGCGTTATGCGTTATGCGTTATGCGTTATGCATTTTGAGTTATGCGCCATGCGTTATGCGTTATGCGTTATGCGTTATCCGATATGCGTTATGCGTTATGCGTTATGCGTTATACGTTTGCGTTATGCGTTATGCGTTATGCATTTTGAGTTACGCGCCATGCGTTATGCGTTATGCGTTATGCGTTATGCGATATGCGTTGTGCGTTATGCGTTATGCGTTATGCGTTATGCGTTATGCGTTATGCGTTATGCGTTATGCGTTATGCATTTTGAGGTATGCGCCATGCGTTATGCGTTATGCGTTATGCGTTATGCGATATGCGTTGTTCGTTATGCGTTATGCGATATGCGTTGTGCGTTATGCGTTATGCGTTATGCGTTATGCGTTATGCGTTATGCGTTATGCGTTATGCGTTATGCGTTATGCCTTATGCATTTTGAGTTATGCGCCATGCGTTTTGCGTTATGCGTTATGCGTTATGCGATATGCGTTGTGCGTTGTGCGTTATGCGTTATGCGTTATGCGTTATGCGTTATGCGTTATGCGTTATGCGTTATGCGTTATGCGTTATGCGTTATGCGTTATGCGTTATGCGTTAGGCGTTATGCGTTATGCGATATGAGTTGTGCGTTATGCGTTTTGCGTTATGCGTTATGCGTTATGCGTTATGCGTTATGCGTTATGGGTTATGCGTTATGTGTTATGCGTTTTGCGTTATGCGTTATGCGTTATGCGTTATGCGTTATGCGTTATGCATTTTGAGTTATGCGCCATGCGTTATGCGTTATGCGTTATGCGTTATGCGATATGCGTTGTGCGTTATGCGTTATGCGTGATCCGTTATGCGTTAAGCATTATGCGTTTTGCTGTATTCGTTATGCGTTGTGCGTTATACGTTTGCGTTATGCGTTATGCGTTATGCATTTTGAGTTATGCGCCATGCGTTATGCGTTATGCGTTATGCGTTATGCGATATGCGTTGTGCGTTATGCGTTATGCGTTATGCGTTATGCGTTATGCGTTATGCGTTATGCGTTATGCGTTATGCGTTATGCGTTATGCGTTATGCGTTAGGCGTTATGCGTTATGCGATATGAGTTGTGCGTTATGCGTTTTGCGTTATGCGTTATGCGTTATGCGTTATGCGTTATGCGTTATGGGTTATGCGTTATGTGTTATGCGTTTTGCGTTATGCGTTATGCGTTATGCGTTATGCGTTATGCGTTATGCGTTATGCGTTATGCGTTATGCATTTTGAGTTATGCGCCATGCGTTATGCGTTATGCGTTATGCGTTATGCGATATGCGTTGTGCGTTATGCGTTATGCGTGATCCGTTATGCGTTAAGCATTATGCGTTTTGCTGTATTCGTTATGCGTTGTGCGTTATACGTTTGCGTTATGCGTTATGCGTTATGCATTTTGAGTTATGCGCCATGCGTTATGCGTTATGCGTTATGCGTTATGCGATATGCGTTGTGCGTTATGCGTTATGCGTTATGCGTTATGCGTTATGCGTTATGCGTTATGCGTTATGCGTTATGCGTTATGCGTTATGCGTTATGCGTTAGGCGTTATGCGTTATGCGATATGAGTTGTGCGTTATGCGTTTTGCGTTATGCGTTATGCGTTATGCGTTATGCGTTATGCGTTATGGGTTATGCGTTATGTGTTATGCGTTTTGCGTTATGCGTTATGCGTTATGCGTTATGCGTTATGCGTTATGCGTTATGGGTTATGCGTTATGTGTTATGCGATATGCGTTATGCGTTATGCGTCATGCGTTATGCGTTATGCGTTATGCGTTATGCGTTATGCGTTATGCGTTATACGTTGTACGTTATGCGTTATGCGTTATGTTTTATGCGATATGCGTTATGCGTTATTCGTTATGCATTATGCGTTATGCGTTATGCGTTATGCGCTATACGGTATGCGTTATGCGTTATGCGTTATGCGTTATGCTCTATACGTTATGCGTTATGCGTTATGCGTGATCCGTTATGTGTTAGGCGATATACGTTTTGCGGTATTCGTTATGCGTTATGCGTTATGCGTTATCCGTTGTTCGTTATGCGTTGTGCGTTATACGTTTGCGTTATGCATTATGCGTTATGCGTTATACGGTATGCGTTATGCGTTATACGTTATGCGTTATGCGTTATGCGATATGCGTTATGCGTTATGCGTTAAGCATTATGCTTTATGCGTTATGCGTTATGAGTTACACGTTATGCGTTATTCGATATGCGTTATGCGTTATGCGTTATGCGTTAAGCGTTATGTGTGATCCGTTATGCGTTATGCGTTATGCGTTATGCGTTATGCTTTATGCGTTATGCGTTATGCGTTATGCGTTATACGGTGTGCGTTATGCGTTATGCGTTATGAGTTATGCGTTATGCGTTATGCGTTATGCGTTATGCGTTTTGCGGTATTCGTTATGCGTTGTGCATTATGCGTTATGCGTTGTGCGTTATGGGTTATGATTTATGCGTTATGCGATATGAGTTATGCGTTATGGGTCATGCGTTATGCGTTATGCGTTATGCATTTTGAGTTATGCGCCATGCGTTATGCGTTATGCGTTATGCGATATGCGTTGTGCGTTATGCGTTATGCGTTATGCGTTATGCGTTATGCGGTACGCGTTATGCGTTATGCGTTATGCGTTATGCGTTATGCGTTATGCGTTATGCGTTATACGTTATGCGTTATGCGTTATGCGTTATGCGGTACGCGTTATGCGTTATGCGTTATGCGTTATGCGTTATGCGTTATGCGTTATGCGTTATACGTTGTACGTTATGCGTTATACGTTTGCGTTATGCATTATGCGTTATGCGTTATGCGTTATGCATTTTGAGTTATGCGCCATGCGTTATGCGTTATGCGTTATGCGTTATGCGATATGCGTTGTGCGTTATGCGTTATGCGTGATCCGTTATGTGTTAGGCGATATACGTTTTGCGGTATTCGTTATGCGTTATGCGTTATGCGTTATCCGTTGTTCGTTATGCGT
Organism: Lasioglossum morio; assembly: GCA_916610235.2. Taxonomy (NCBI): domain Eukaryota; kingdom Metazoa; phylum Arthropoda; class Insecta; order Hymenoptera; family Halictidae; genus Lasioglossum; species Lasioglossum morio. Next base: position 2,159,877 of record CAKAJA020000423.1, read on the forward strand.
TGTGCGTTATACGTTTGCGTTATGCATTATGCGTTATGCGTTATACGGTATGCGTTATGCGTTATACGTTATGCGTTATGCGTTATGTTTTATGCGATATGCGTTATGCGTTATTCGTTATGCATTATGCGTTATGCGTTATGCGTTATGCGTTATACGGTATGCGTTATGCGTTATGCGTTATGCGTTATGCTCTATACGTTATGCGTTATGCGTTATGCGTGATCCGTTATGTGTTAGGCGATATACGTTTTGCGGTATTCGTTATGCGTTATGCGTTATGCGTTATCCGTTGTTCGTTATGCGTTGTGCGTTATACGTTTGCGTTATGCATTATGCGTTATGCGTTATACGGTATGCGTTATGCGTTATACGTTATGCGTTATGCGTTATGCGATATGCGTTATGCGTTATGCGTTAAGCATTATGCTTTATGCGTTATGCGTTATGAGTTACACGTTATGCGTTATTCGATATGCGTTATGCGTTATGCGTTATGCGTTAAGCGTTATGTGTGATCCGTTATGCGTTATGCGTTATGCGTTATGCGTTATGCTTTATGCGTTATGCGTTATGCGTTATGCGTTATACGGTGTGCGTTATGCGTTATGCGTTATGCGTTATGCGTTATGAGTTATGCGTTATGCGTTATGCGTTATGCGTTATGCGTTTTGCGGTATTCGTTATGCGTTGTGCATTATGCGTTATGCGTTGTGCGTTATGGGTTATGATTTATGCGTTATGCGATATGAGTTATGCGTTATGGGTCATGCGTTATGCGTTATGCGTTATGCATTTTGAGTTATGCGCCATGCGTTATGCGTTATGCGTTATGCGTTATGCGATATGCGTTGTGCGTTATGCGTTATGCGTTATGCGATATGCGTTGTGCGTTATGCGTTATGCGTTATGCGTTATGCGTTATGCGTTATGCGTTATGCGTTATGCGTTATGCGTTATGCATTTTGAGTTATGCGCCATGCGTTATGCGTTATGCGTTATGCGTTATGCGTTATGCGATATGCGTTGTGCGTTATGCGTTTGCGTTATGCGTTATGCGTTATGCGTTATGCATTATGCTTTATGCGTTATGCGTTATGAGTCACACGTTATGCGTTATTCGATATGCGTTATGCGTTATGCGTTATGCGTTATGCGTTATGCGTTATGCTATATGCGTTGTGCGTTATGCGTTATGCGTTATGCGTTATGCATTATGCGTTATGCGATATGCGTTGTGCGTTATGCGTTATGCGTTATGCGTTATGCGTTATGCGATATGCGTTGTGCGTTATGCGTTATGCGTTATGCGTTATGCGTTATGCGTTATGCGGTACGCGTTATGCGTTATGCGTTATGCGTTATGCGTTATGCGTTATGCGTTATGCGTTATGCGTTATACGTTGTACGTTATGCGTTATACGTTTGCGTTATGCATTATGCGTTATGCGTTATGCGTTATGCATTTTGAGTTATGCGCCATGCGTTATGCGTTATGCGTTATGCGTTTTGCGTTATCCGTTGTTCGTTATGCGTTGTGCGTTATACGTTTGCGTTATGCGGTACGCGTTATGCGTTATGCGTTATGCGTTATGCGTTATGCGTTATGCGTTATGCGTTATGCGTTATGCGTTATACGTTGTACGTTATGCGTTATGCGTTATGCGTTATGCGTTATGCGTTATGCATTTTCAGTTATGCGCCATGCGTTATGCGTTATGCGTTATGCGTTATGCGATATGCGTTGTGCGTTATGCGTTATGCGTTATGCGTTATGCGTTATGCGTTATGCGTTATGCGTTATGCATTTTGAGTTATGCGCCATGCGTTATGCGTTATGCGTCATGCGATATGCGTTGTGCGTTATGCGTTATGCGTTATGCGATATGTGTTGTGCGTTATGCGTTATGCGTTATGCGTTATGCGATATGCTTTGTGCGTTATGCGTTATGCGTTATACGGTGTGCGTTATGCGTTATGCGTTATGAGTTATGCGTTATGCGTTATGCGTTATGCGTTATGCGTTTTGCGTTATCCGTTGTTCGTTATGCGTTGTGCGTTATACGTTTGCGTTATGCATTATGCGTTATGCGTTATACGGTATGCGTTATGCGTTATACGTTATGCGTTATGCGTTATGTTTTATGCGATATGCGTTATGCGTTATTCGTTATGCATTATGCGTTATGCGTTATGCGTTATGCGTTATACGGTATGCGTTATGCGTTATGCGTTATGCGTTATGCTCTATACGTTATGCGATATGCGTTATGCGTGATCCGTAATGTGTTAGGCGATATACGTTTTGCGGTATTCGTTATGCGTTATGCGTTATGCGTTATCCGTTGTTCGTTATGCGTTGTGCGTTATACGTTTGCGTTATGCATTATGCGTTATGCGTTATGCGTTATGCGTTATGCGTTATGCGTTATGCGTTATGCGTTATGCGTTATGCGTTAGGCGTTATGCGTTATGCGATATGAGTTGTGCGTTATGCGTTTTGCGTTATGCGTTATGCGTTATGCGTTATGCGTTATGCGTTATGCGTTATGGGTTATGCGTTATGTGTTATGCGTTTTGCGTTATGCGTTATGCGTTATGCGTTATGCGTTATGCGTTATGCGTTATGGGTTATGCGTTATGTGTTATGCGATATGCGTTATGCGTTATGCGTCATGCGTTATGCGTTATGCGTTATGCGTTATGCGTTATGCGTTATGCGTTATGCGTTATGCGTTATACGTTGTACGTTATGCGTTATGCGTTATGTTTTATGCGATATGCGTTATGCGTTATTCGTTATGCATTATGCGTTATGCGTTATGCGTTATGCGTTATACGGTATGCGTTATGCGTTATGCGTTATGCTCTATACGTTATGCGTTATGCGTTATGCGTGATCCGTTATGTGTTAGGCGATATACGTTTTGCGGTATTCGTTATGCGTTATGCGTTATGCGTTATCCGTTGTTCGTTATGCGTTGTGCGTTATACGTTTGCGTTATGCATTATGCGTTATGCGTTATTCGATATGCGTTATGCGTTATGCGTTATGCGTTAAGCGTTATGTGTGATCCGTTATGCGTTATGCGTTATGCGTTATGCGTTATGCTTTATGCGTTATGCGTTATGCGTTATGCGTTATACGGTGTGCGTTATGCGTTATGCGTTATGCGTTATGAGTTATGCGTTATGCGTTATGCGTTATGCGTTATGCGTTATGCGTTATGCGTTATGCATTTTGAGTTATGCGCCATGCGTTATGCGTTATGCGTTATGCGTTATGCGTTATGCGATATGCGTTGTGCGTTATGCGTTATGCGTTTGCGTTATGCGTTATGCGTTATGCGTTATGCATTATGCTTTATGCGTTATGCGTTATGAGTCACACGTTATGCGTTATTCGATATGCGTTATGCGTTATGCGTTATGCGTTATGCGTTATGCGTTATGCGATATGCGTTGTGCGTTATGCGTTATGCGTTATGCGTTATGCATTATGCGTTATGCGATATGCGTTGTGCGTTATGCGTTATGCGTTATGCGTTATGCGTTATGCGATATGCGTTGTGCGTTATGCGTTATGCGTTATGCGTTATGCGTTATGCGTTATGCGTTATGCGTTATGCGTTATGCGTTATGCGTTATGCGTTATGCGTTATGCGTTATGCGTTATGCGTTATACGTTGTACGTTATGCGTTATACGTTTGCGTTATGCATTATGCGTTATGCGTTATGCGTTATGCATTTTGAGTTATGCGCCATGCGTTATGCGTTATGCGTTATGCGTTATGCGATATGCGTTGTGCGTTATGCGTTATGCGTGATCCGTTATGCGTTAAGCATTATGCGTTTTGCTGTATTCGTTATGCGTTGTGCGTTATACGTTTGCGTTATGCGTTATGCGTTATGCGTTATGCGTTATGCATTTTGAGTTATGCGCCATGCGTTATGCGTTATGCGTTATGCGTTATGCGTTATGCGATATGCGTTGTGCGTTATGCGTTATGCGTGATCCGTTATGCGTTAAGCATTATGCGTCTTGCTGTATTCGTTATGCGTTGTGCGTTATACGTTTGCGTTATGCGTTATGCGTTATGCGTTATGCGTTATGCGTTATGCGTTATGCATTTTCAGTTATGCGCCATGCGTTATGCGTTATGCGTTATGCGTTATGCGATATGCGTTGTGCGTTATGCGTTATGCGTTATGCGTTATGCGTTATGCGTTATGCATTTTGAGTTATGCGCCATGCGTTATGCGTTATGCGTCATGCGATATGCGTTGTGCGTTATGCGTTATGCGTTATGCGATATGTGTTGTGCGTTATGCGTTATGCGTTATGCGTTATGCGATATGCTTTGTGCGTTATGCGTTATGCGTTATCCGTTATGCGTTATGCGTTATGCGTTATGCGTTATGCGTTATGCGTTATGCGTTATGCATTATGCTTTATGCGTTATGCGTTATGAGTCACACGTTATGCGTTATTCGATATGCGTTATGCGTTATGCGTTATGCGTTATGCGTTATGCGATATGCGTTGTACGTTATGCGTTATGCGTTATGCGTTATGCGTTATGCGTTATGCGTTATGCGATATGCGTTGTGCGTTATGCGTTATGCGTTATGCGTTATGCGTTATGCGTTATGCGTTATGCGTTATGCGTTAGGCGTTATGCGTTATGCGATATGCGTTGTGCGTTATGCGTTTTGCGTTATGCGTTATGCGTTATGCGTTATGCGTTATGCGTTATGCGTTATGGGTTATGCGTTATGTGTTATGCGATATGCGTTATGCGTTATGCGTCATGCGTTATGCGTTATGCGTTATGCGTTATGCGTTATGCGTTATGCGTTATGCGTTATGCGTTATACGTTGTACGTTATGCGTTATGCGTTATGTTTTATGCGATATGCGTTATGCGTTATTCGTTATGCATTATGCGTTATGCGTTATGCGTTATGCGTTATACGGTATGCGTTATGCGTTATGCGTTATGCGTTATGCTCTATACGTTATGCGTTATGCGTTATGCGTGATCCGTTATGTGTTAGGCGATATACGTTTTGCGGTATTCGTTATGCGTTATGCGTTATGCGTTATCCGTTGTTCGTTAGGCGTTGTGCGTTATACGTTTGCGTTATGCATTATGCGTTATGCGTTATACGGTATGCGTTATGCGTTATACGTTATGCGTTATGCGTTATGCGATATGCGTTATGCGTTATGCGTTAAGCATTATGCTTTATGCGTTATGCGTTATGAGTTACACGTTATGCGTTATTCGATATGCGTTATGCGTTATGCGTTATGCGTTATGTGTGATCCGTTATGCGTTATGCGTTATGCGTTATGCGTTATGCGTTATGCTTTATGCGTTATGCGTTATGCGTTATGCGTTATACGGTGTGCGTTATGCGTTATGCGTTATGCGTTATGAGTTATGCGTTATGCGTTATGCGTTATGCGTTTTGCGGTATTCGTTATGCGTTGTGCATTATGCGTTATGCGTTGTGCGTTATGGGTTATGATTTATGCGTTATGCGATATGAGTTATGCGTTATGGGTTATGCGTTATGCGTTATGCGTTATGCATTTTGAGTTATGCGCCATGCGTTATGCGTTATGCGTTATGCGTTATGCGATATGCGTTGTGCGTTATGCGTTATGCGTTATGCGATATGCGTTGTGCGTTATGCGTTATGCGTTATGCGTTATGCGTTATGCGTTATGCGTTATGCGTTACGCATTTTGAGTTATGCGCCATGCGTTATGCGTTATGCGTTATGCGTTATGCGTTATGCGTTATGCGATATGCGTTGTGCGTTATGCGTTATGCGTTTGCGTTATGCGTTATGCGATATGCGTTGTGCGTTATGCGTTATGCGTTATGCGTTATGCGTTATGCGTTATGCGTTGTGCGTTATGCGTTATGCGTTATGCGTTATGCGTTATGCGTTATGCGTTATGCGTTATGCGTTATGCGTTATGCGTTATGCGTTATGCGATATGCGTTGTGCGTTATGCGTTATGCGTTATGCGTTATGCGTTATGCGGTACGCGTTATGCGTTATGCGTTATGCGTTATGCGTTATGCGTTATGCGTTATACGTTGTACGTTATGCGTTATGCGTTATGTTTTATGCGATATGCGTTATGCGTTATTCGTTATGCATTATGCGTTATGCGTTATGCGTTATGCGTTATACGGTATGCGTTATGCGTTATGCGTTATGCGTTATGCGTTGTGCGTTATGCTCTATACGTTATGCGTTATGCGTGATCCGTTATGTGTTAGGCGATATACGTTTTGCGGTATTCGTTATGCGTTATGCGTTATGCGTTATCCGTTGTTCATTATGCGTTATGCGTTGTGCGTTATACGTTTGCGTTATGCATTATGCGTTATGCGTTATACGGTATGTGTTATGCGTTATACGTTATGCGTTATGCGTTATGCGATAAGCGTTATGCGTTATGCGTTAAGCATTATGCTTTATGCGTTATGCGTTATGAGTTACACGTTATGCGTTATTCGATATGCGTTATGCGTTATGCGTTATGCGTTATGCGTTATGCGTTATGCGTGACCCGTTATGCGTTAAGCATTATGCGTTTTGCTGTATTCGTTATGCGTTGTGCGTTATACGTTTGCGTTATGCGTTATGCGTTATGCGTTATGCGTTATGCATTTTGAGTTATGCGTTATGCGTTATGCGATATGCGTTGTGCGTTATGCGTTATGCGTTATGCGTTATGCGTTATGCGTTATGGGTTATGCGTTATGTGTTATGCGTTTTGCGTTATGCGTTATGCGTTATGCGTTATGCGTTATGCGTTATGCGTTATGGGTTATGCGTTATGTGTTATGCGATATGCGTTATGCGTTATGCGTCATGCGTTATGCGTTATGCGTTATGCGTTATGCGTTATGCGTTATGCGTTATGCGTTATACGTTGTACGTTATGCGTTATGCGTTATGTTTTATGCGATATGCGTTATGCGTTATTCGTTATGCATTATGCGTTATGCGTTATGCGTTATGCGTTATGCGTTATACGGTATGCGTTATGCGTTATGCGTTATGCGTTATGCTCTATACGTTATGCGTTATGCGTTATGCGTGATCCGTTATGTGTTAGGCGATATACGTTTTGCGGTATTCGTTATGCGTTATGCGTTATGCGTTATCCGTTGTTCGTTATGCGTTGTGCGTTATACGTTTGCGTTATGCATTATGCGTTATGCGTTATTCGATATGCGTTATGCGTTATGCGTTATGCGTTAAGCGTTATGTGTGATCCGTTATGCGTTATGCGTTATGCGTTATGCGTTATGCTTTATGCGTTATGCGTTATGCGTTATGCGTTATACGGTGTGCGTTATGCGTTATGCGTTATGCGTTATGAGTTATGCGTTATGCGTTATGCGTTATGCGATATGCGTTGTGCGTTATGCGTTATGCGTTATGCGTTATGCGTTATGCGTTATGCGGTACGCGTTATGCGTTATGCGTTATGCGTTATGCGTTATGCGTTATGCGTTATGCGTTATGCGTTATACGTTGTACGTTATGCGTTATACGTTTGCGTTATGCATTATGCGTTATGCGTTATGCGTTATGCATTTTGAGTTATGCGCCATGCGTTATGCGTTATGCGTTATGCGTTATGCGATATGCGTTGTGCGTTATGCGTTATGCGTGATCCGTTATGCGTTAAGCATTATGCGTTTTGCTGTATTCGTTATGCGTTGTGCGTTATACGTTTGCGTTATGCGTTATGCGTTATGCGTTATGCGTTATGCATTTTGAGTTATGCGCCATGCGTTATGCGTTATGCGTTATGCGTTATGCGTTATGCGATATGCGTTGTGCGTTATGCGTTATGCGTGATCCGTTATGCGTTAAGCATTATGCGTCTTGCTGTATTCGTTATGCGTTGTGCGTTATACGTTTGCGTTATGCGTTATGCGTTATGCGTTATGCGTTATGCGTTATGCGTTATGCATTTTCAGTTATGCGCCATGCGTTATGCGTTATGCGTTATGCGTTATGCGATATGCGTTGTGCGTTATGCGTTATGCGTTATGCGTTATGCGTTATGCGTTATGCATTTTGAGTTATGCGCCATGCGTTATGCGTTATGCGTCATGCGATATGCGTTGTGCGTTATGCGTTATGCGTTATGCGATATGTGTTGTGCGTTATGCGTTATGCGTTATGCGTTATGCGATATGCTTTGTGCGTTATGCGTTATGCGTTATCCGTTATGCGTTATGCGTTATGCGTTATGCGTTATGCGTTATGCGTTATGCGTTATGCGTTATGCATTATGCTTTATGCGTTATGCGTTATGAGTCACACGTTATGCGTTATTCGATATGCGTTATGCGTTATGCGTTATGCGTTATGCGTTATGCGATATGCGTTGTACGTTATGCGTTATGCGTTATGCGTTATGCGTTATGCGTTATGCGTTATGCGATATGCGTTGTGCGTTATGCGTTATGCGTTATGCGTTATGCGTTATGCGTTATGCGTTAGGCGTTATGCGTTATGCGATATGCGTTGTGCGTTATGCGTTTTGCGTTATGCGTTATGCGTTATGCGTTATGCGTTATGCGTTATGCGTTATGGGTTATGCGTTATGTGTTATGCGATATGCGATATGCGTTATGCGTCATGCGTTATGCGTTATGCGTTATGCGTTATGCGTTATGCGTTATGCGTTATGCGTTATGCGTTATACGTTGTACGTTATGCGTTATGCGTTATGTTTTATGCGATATGCGTTATGCGTTATTCGTTATGCATTATGCGTTATGCGTTATGCGTTATGCGTTATACGGTATGCGTTATGCGTTATGCGTTATGCGTTATGCTCTATACGTTATGCGTTATGCGTTATGCGTGATCCGTTATGTGTTAGGCGATATACGTTTTGCGGTATTCGTTATGCGTTATGCGTTATGCGTTATCCGTTGTTCGTTATGCGTTGTGCGTTATACGTTTGCGTTATGCATTATGCGTTATGCGTTATACGGTATGCGTTATGCGTTATACGTTATGCGTTATGCGTTATGCGATATGCGTTATGCGTTATGCGTTAAGCATTATGCTTTATGCGTTATGCGTTATGAGTTACACGTTATGCGTTATTCGATATGCGTTATGCGTTATGCGTTATGCGTTATGTGTGATCCGTTATGCGTTATGCGTTATGCGTTATGCGTTATGCGTTATGCTTTATGCGTTATGCGTTATGCGTTATGCGTTATACGGTGTGCGTTATGCGTTATGCGTTATGCGTTATGAGTTATGCGTTATGCGTTATGCGTTATGCGTTATGCGTTTTGCGGTATTCGTTATGCGTTGTGCATTATGCGTTATGCGTTGTGCGTTATGGGTTATGATTTATGCGTTATGCGATATGAGTTATGCGTTATGGGTTATGCGTTATGCGTTATGCGTTATGCATTTTGAGTTATGCGCCATGCGTTATGCGTTATGCGTTATGCGTTATGCGATATGCGTTGTGCGTTATGCGTTATGCGTTATGCGATATGTGTTGTGCGTTATGCGTTATGCGTTATGCGTTATGCGTTATGCGTTATGCGTTATGCGTTACGCATTTTGAGTTATGCGCCATGCGTTATGCGTTATGCGTTATGCGTTATGCGTTATGCGTTATGCGATATGCGTTGTGCGTTATGCGTTATGCGTTTGCGTTATGCGTTATGCGATATGCGTTGTGCGTTATGCGTTATGCGTTATGCGTTATGCGTTATGCGTTATGCGTTGTGCGTTATGCGTTATGCGTTATGCGTTATGCGTTATGCGTTATGCGTTATGCGTTATGCGTTATGCGTTATGCGTTATGCGTTATGCGATATGCGTTGTGCGTTATGCGTTATGCGTTATGCGTTATGCGTTATGCGGTACGCGTTATGCGTTATGCGTTATGCGTTATGCGTTATGCGTTATGCGTTATACGTTGTACGTTATGCGTTATGCGTTATGTTTTATGCGATATGCGTTATGCGTTATTCGTTATGCATTATGCGTTATGCGTTATGCGTTATGCGTTATACGGTATGCGTTATGCGTTATGCGTTATGCGTTATGCGTTATGCGTTATGCTCTATACGTTATGCGTTATGCGTGATCCGTTATGTGTTAGGCGATATACGTTTTGCGGTATTCGTTATGCGTTATGCGTTATGCGTTATCCGTTGTTCATTATGCGTTATGCGTTGTGCGTTATACGTTTGCGTTATGCATTATGCGTTATGCGTTATACGGTATGCGTTATGCGTTATACGTTATGCGTTATGCGTTATGCGATAAGCGTTATGCGTTATGCGTTAAGCATTATGCTTTATGCGTTATGCGTTATGAGTTACACGTTATGCGTTATTCGATATGCGTTATGCGTTATGCGTTATGCGTTATGCGTTATGCGTTATGCGTGACCCGTTATGCGTTAAGCATTATGCGTTTTGCTGTATTCGTTATGCGTTGTGCGTTATACGTTTGCGTTATGCGTTATGCGTTATGCGTTATGCGTTATGCATTTTGAGTTATGCGTTATGCGTTATGCGATATGCGTTGTGCGTTATGCGTTATGCGTTATGCGTTATGCGTTATGCGTTATGCGTTATGCGTTATGCATTTTGAGTTATGCGCCATGCGTTATGCGTTATGCGTTATGCGTTATGCGATATGCGTTGTGCGTTATGCGTTATGCGTGATCCGTTATGCGTTAAGCATTATGCGTTTTGCTGTATTCGTTATGCGTTGTGCGTTATACGTTTGCGTTATGCGTTATGCGTTATGCGTTATGCATTTTGAGTTATGCGCCATGCGTTATGCGTTATGCGTTATGCGTTATGCGTTATGCGATATGCGTTGTGCGTTATGCGTTATGCGTGATCCGTTATGCGTTAAGCATTGTGCGTTTTGCTGTATTCGTTATGCGTTGTGCGTTATACGTTTGCGTTATGCGTTATGCGTTATGCGTTATGCATTTTCAGTTATGCGCCATGCGTTATGCGTTATGCGTTATGCGTTATGCATTTTGAGTTATGCGCCATGCGTTATGCGTTATGCGTTATGCGATATGCGTTGTGCGTTATGCGTTATGCGTTATGCGATATGCGTTGTGCGTTATGCGTTATGCGTTATGCGTTATGCGTTATGCGTTATGCGTTATGCGATATGCGTTATGCGATATGCGTTATGCATTTTGAGTTATGCGCCATGCGTTATGCGTTATGCGTTATGCGTTATGCGATATTCGTTGTGCGTTATGCGTTATGCGTTATGCGTTATGCGTTATGCATTATGCTTTAAGCGTTATGCGTTATGAGTCACACGTTATGCGTTATTCGATATGCGTTATGCGTTATGCGTTATGCGTTATGCGTTATGCGTTATGCGATATGCGTTGTGCGTTATGCGTTATGCGTTATGCGTTATGCGTTATGCGTTATGCGATATGCGTTATGCGTTATGCGTTATGCGTTATGCGTTATGCGTTATGCGTTATGCGTTATGCGTTATGCGTTATGCGTTATGCGTTATACGTTGTACGTTATGCGTTATGCGTTATGTTTTATGCGATATGCGTTATGCGTTATTCGTTATGCTTTATGCGTTATGCGTTATGCGTTACGCGTTATACGGTATGCGTTATGCGTTATGCGTTATGCGTTATGCGTTATGCTCTATACGTTATGCGTTATGCGTTATGCGTGATCCGTTATGTGTTAGGCGATATACGTTTTGCGGTATTCGTTATGCGTTATGCGTTATCCGTTGTTCGTTATGCGTTATGCGTTGTGCGTTATACGTTTGCGTTATGCATTATGCGTTATGCGTTATACGGTATGCGTTATGCGTTATACGTTATGCGTTATGCGTTATGCGATAAGCATTATGCGTTATGCGTTAAGCATTATGCTTTATGCGTTATGCGTTATGAGTTACACGTTATGCGTTATTCGATATGCGTTATGCGTTATGCGTTATGCGTTATGCGTTATGCGTTATGCGTGACCCGTTATGCGTTAAGCATTATGCGTTTTGCTGTATTCGTTATGCGTTGTGCGTTATACGTTTGCGTTATGCGTTATGCGTTATGCGTTATGCATTTTGAGTTATGCGTTATGCGTTATGCGATATGCGTTGTGCGTTATGCGTTATGCGTTATGCGTTATGCGTTATGCGTTATGCGTTATGCGTTATGCGTTATGCGTTATGCGTTATGCGTTATGCGTTATGCATTTTGAGTTATGCGCCATGCGTTATGCGTTATGCGTTATGCGTTATGCGATATGCGTTGTGCGTTATGCGTTATGCGTGATCCGTTATGCGTTAAGCATTATGCGTTTTGCTGTATTCGTTATGCGTTGTGCGTTATACGTTTGCGTTATGCGTTATGCGTTATGCGTTATGCGTTATGCGTTATGCGATATGCGTTGTGCGTTATGCGTTATGCGTTATGCGTTATGCGTTATGCGTTATGCGATATGCGTTGTGCGTTATGCGTTATGCGTTATGCGTTATGCGTTATGCGTTATGCGTTATGCGTTATGCGTTATGCATTTTGAGTTATGCGCCATGCGTTATGCGTTATGCGTTATGCGTTATGCGATATGCGTTGTGCGTTATGCGTTATGCGTGATCCGTTATGCGTTAAGCATTATGCGTTTTGCTGTATTCGTTATGCGTTGTGCGTTATACGTTTGCGTTATGCGTTATGCGTTATGCATTTTGAGTTATGCGCCATGCGTTATGCGTTATGCGTTATGCGTTATGCGATATGCGTTGTGCGTTATGCGTTATGCGTTATGCGTTATGCGTTATGCGTTATGCGTTATGCGTTATGCGTTATGCGTTATGCGTTATGCGTTATGCGTTAGGCGTTATGCGTTATGCGATATGAGTTGTGCGTTATGCGTTTTGCGTTATGCGTTATGCGTTATGCGTTATGCGTTATGCGTTATGGGTTATGCGTTATGTGTTATGCGTTTTGCGTTATGCGTTATGCGTTATGCGTTATGCGTTATGCGTTATGCGTTATGCGTTATGCATTTTGAGTTATGCGCCATGCGTTATGCGTTATGCGTTATGCGTTATGCGATATGCGTTGTGCGTTATGCGTTATGCGTGATCCGTTATGCGTTAAGCATTATGCGTTTTGCTGTATTCGTTATGCGTTGTGCGTTATACGTTTGCGTTATGCGTTATGCGTTATGCATTTTGAGTTATGCGCCATGCGTTATGCGTTATGCGTTATGCGTTATGCGATATGCGTTGTGCGTTATGCGTTATGCGTTATGCGTTATGCGTTATGCGTTATGCGTTATGCGTTATGCGTTATGCGTTATGCGTTATGCGTTATGCGTTAGGCGTTATGCGTTATGCGATATGAGTTGTGCGTTATGCGTTTTGCGTTATGCGTTATGCGTTATGCGTTATGCGTTATGCGTTATGCGTTATGGGTTATGCGTTATGTGTTATGCGTTTTGCGTTATGCGTTATGCGTTATGCGTTATGCGTTATGCGTTATGCGTTATGGGTTATGCGTTATGTGTTATGCGATATGCGTTATGCGTTATGCGTCATGCGTTATGCGTTATGCGTTATGCGTTATGCGTTATGCGTTATGCGTTATACGTTGTACGTTATGCGTTATGCGTTATGTTTTATGCGATATGCGTTATGCGTTATTCGTTATGCATTATGCGTTATGCGTTATGCGTTATGCGCTATACGGTATGCGTTATGCGTTATGCGTTATGCGTTATGCTCTATACGTTATGCGTTATGCGTTATGCGTGATCCGTTATGTGTTAGGCGATATACGTTTTGCGGTATTCGTTATGCGTTATGCGTTATGCGTTATCCGTTGTTCGTTATGCGTTGTGCGTTATACGTTTGCGTTATGCATTATGCGTTATGCGTTATACGGTATGCGTTATGCGTTATACGTTATGCGTTATGCGTTATGCGATATGCGTTATGCGTTATGCGTTAAGCATTATGCTTTATGCGTTATGCGTTATGAGTTACACGTTATGCGTTATTCGATATGCGTTATGCGTTATGCGTTATGCGTTAAGCGTTATGTGTGATCCGTTATGCGTTATGCGTTATGCGTTATGCGTTATGCTTTATGCGTTATGCGTTATGCGTTATGCGTTATACGGTGTGCGTTATGCGTTATGCGTTATGAGTTATGCGTTATGCGTTATGCGTTATGCGTTATGCGTTTTGCGGTATTCGTTATGCGTTGTGCATTATGCGTTATGCGTTGTGCGTTATGGGTTATGATTTATGCGTTATGCGATATGAGTTATGCGTTATGGGTCATGCGTTATGCGTTATGCGTTATGCATTTTGAGTTATGCGCCATGCGTTATGCGTTATGCGTTATGCGATATGCGTTGTGCGTTATGCGTTATGCGTTATGCGTTATGCGTTATGCGGTACGCGTTATGCGTTATGCGTTATGCGTTATGCGTTATGCGTTATGCGTTATGCGTTATACGTTATGCGTTATGCGTTATGCGTTATGCGGTACGCGTTATGCGTTATGCGTTATGCGTTATGCGTTATGCGTTATGCGTTATGCGTTATACGTTGTACGTTATGCGTTATACGTTTGCGTTATGCATTATGCGTTATGCGTTATGCGTTATGCATTTTGAGTTATGCGCCATGCGTTATGCGTTATGCGTTATGCGTTATGCGATATGCGTTGTGCGTTATGCGTTATGCGTGATCCGTTATGTGTTAGGCGATATACGTTTTGCGGTATTCGTTATGCGTTATGCGTTATGCGTTATCCGTTGTTCGTTATGCGTTGTGCGTTATACGTTTGCGTTATGCATTATGCGTTATGCGTTATACGGTATGCGTTATGCGTTATACGTTATGCGTTATGCGTTATGTTTTATGCGATATGCGTTATGCGTTATTCGTTATGCATTATGCGTTATGCGTTATGCGTTATGCGTTATACGGTATGCGTTATGCGTTATGCGTTATGCGTTATGCTCTATACGTTATGCGTTATGCGTTATGCGTGATCCGTTATGCGTTAAGCATTGTGCGTTTTGCTGTATTCGTTATGCGTTGTGCGTTATACGTTTGCGTTATGCGTTATGCGTTATGCGTTATGCATTTTCAGTTATGCGCCATGCGTTATGCGTTATGCGTTATGCGTTATGCATTTTGAGTTATGCGCCATGCGTTATGCGTTATGCGTTATGCGATATGCGTTGTGCGTTATGCGTTATGCGTTATGCGATATGCGTTGTGCGTTATGCGTTATGCGTTATGCGTTATGCGTTATGCGTTATGCGTTATGCGATATGCGTTATGCGATATGCGTTATGCATTTTGAGTTATGCGCCATGCGTTATGCGTTATGCGTTATGCGTTATGCGATATTCGTTGTGCGTTATGCGTTATGCGTTATGCGTTATGCGTTATGCATTATGCTTTAAGCGTTATGCGTTATGAGTCACACGTTATGCGTTATTCGATATGCGTTATGCGTTATGCGTTATGCGTTGTGCGTTATGCGTTATGCGTTATGCGTTATGCGTTATGCGTTATGCGTTATGCGATATGCGTTATGCGATATGCGTTATGCATTTTGAGTTATGCGCCATGCGTTATGCGTTATGCGTTATGCGTTATGCGATATTCGTTGTGCGTTATGCGTTATGCGTTATGCGTTATGCGTTATGCATTATGCTTTAAGCGTTATGCGTTATGAGTCACACGTTATGCGTTATTCGATATGCGTTATGCGTTATGCGTTATGCGTTATGCGTTATGCGTTATGCGATATGCGTTGTGCGTTATGCGTTATGCGTTATGCGTTATGCGTTATGCGTTATGCGATATGCGTTATGCGTTATGCGTTATGCGTTATGCGTTATGCGTTATGCGTTATGCGTTATGCGTTATGCGTTATGCGTTATGCGTTATACGTTGTACGTTATGCGTTATGCGTTATGTTTTATGCGATATGCGTTATGCGTTATTCGTTATGCATTATGCGTTATGCGTTATGCGTTACGCGTTATGCGTTATGCGTTATGCGTTATGCGTTATGCTCTATACGTTATGCGTTATGCGTTATGCGTGATCCGTTATGTGTTAGGCGATATACGTTTTGCGGTATTCGTTATGCGTTATGCGTTATCCGTTGTTCGTTATGCGTTATGCGTTGTGCGTTATACGTTTGCGTTATGCATTATGCGTTATGCGTTATACGGTATGCGTTATGCGTTATACGTTATGCGTTATGCGTTATGCGATAAGCATTATGCGTTATGCGTTAAGCATTATGCTTTATGCGTTATGCGTTATGAGTTACACGTTATGCGTTATTCGATATGCGTTATGCGTTATGCGTTATGCGTTATGCGTTATGCGTTATGCGTGACCCGTTATGCGTTAAGCATTATGCGTTTTGCTGTATTCGTTATGCGTTGTGCGTTATACGTTTGCGTTATGCGTTATGCGTTATGCGTTATGCATTTTGAGTTATGCGTTATGCGTTATGCGATATGCGTTGTGCGTTATGCGTTATGCGTTATGCGTTATGCGTTATGCGTTATGCGTTATGCGTTATGCGTTATGCGTTATGCGTTATGCGTTATGCATTTTGAGTTATGCGCCATGCGTTATGCGTTATGCGTTATGCGTTATGCGATATGCGTTGTGCGTTATGCGTTATGCGTGATCCGTTATGCGTTAAGCATTATGCGTTTTGCTGTATTCGTTATGCGTTGTGCGTTATACGTTTGCGTTATGCGTTATGCGTTATGCGTTATGCGTTATGCGTTATGCGATATGCGTTGTGCGTTATGCGTTATGCGTTATGCGTTATGCGTTATGCGTTATGCGATATGCGTTGTGCGTTATGCGTTATGCGTTATGCGTTATGCGTTATGCGTTATGCGTTATGCGTTATGCGTTATGCATTTTGAGTTATGCGCCATGCGTTATGCGTTATGCGTTATGCGTTATGCGATATGCGTTGTGCGTTATGCGTTATGCGTGATCCGTTATGCGTTAAGCATTATGCGTTTTGCTGTATTCGTTATGCGTTGTGCGTTATACGTTTGCGTTATGCGTTATGCGTTATGCATTTTGAGTTATGCGCCATGCGTTATGCGTTATGCGTTATGCGTTATGCGATATGCGTTGTGCGTTATGCGTTATGCGTTATGCGTTATGCGTTATGCGTTATGCGTTATGCGTTATGCGTTATGCGTTATGCGTTATGCGTTATGCGTTATGCGTTATGCGTTATGCGATATGAGTTATGCGTTATGCGTTTTGCGTTATGCGTTATGCGTTATGCGTTATGCGTTATGCGTTATGGGTTATGCGTTATGTGTTATGCGTTTTGCGTTATGCGTTATGCGTTATGCGTTATGCGTTATGCGTTATGCGTTATGCGTTATGCATTTTGAGTTATGCGCCATGCGTTATGCGTTATGCGTTATGCGTTATGCGATATGCGTTGTGCGTTATGCGTTATGCGTGATCCGTTATGCGTTAAGCATTATGCGTTTTGCTGTATTCGTTATGCGTTGTGCGTTATACGTTTGCGTTATGCGTTATGCGTTATGCATTTTGAGTTATGCGCCATGCGTTATGCGTTATGCGTTATGCGTTATGCGATATGCGTTGTGCGTTATGCGTTATGCGTTATGCGTTATGCGTTATGCGTTATGCGTTATGCGTTATGCGTTATGCGTTATGCGTTATGCGTTATGCGTTAGGCGTTATGCGTTATGCGATATGAGTTGTGCGTTATGCGTTTTGCGTTATGCGTTATGCGTTATGCGTTATGCGTTATGCGTTATGCGTTATGGGTTATGCGTTATGTGTTATGCGTTTTGCGTTATGCGTTATGCGTTATGCGTTATGCGTTATGCGTTATGCGTTATGGGTTATGCGTTATGTGTTATGCGATATGCGTTATGCGTTATGCGTCATGCGTTATGCGTTATGCGTTATGCGTTATGCGTTATGCGTTATGCGTTATACGTTGTACGTTATGCGTTATGCGTTATGTTTTATGCGATATGCGTTATGCGTTATTCGTTATGCATTATGCGTTATGCGTTATGCGTTATGCGCTATACGGTATGCGTTATGCGTTATGCGTTATG
The DNA here is from genome assembly GCA_916610235.2 of Lasioglossum morio. NCBI lineage: Eukaryota > Metazoa > Arthropoda > Insecta > Hymenoptera > Halictidae > Lasioglossum > Lasioglossum morio. Next base: position 2,178,090 of record CAKAJA020000423.1, read on the forward strand.
CGTTATGCTCTATACGTTATGCGTTATGCGTTATGCGTGATCCGTTATGTGTTAGGCGATATACGTTTTGCGGTATTCGTTATGCGTTATGCGTTATGCGTTATCCGTTGTTCGTTATGCGTTGTGCGTTATACGTTTGCGTTATGCATTATGCGTTATGCGTTATTCGGTATGCGTTATGCGTTATGCGTTATGCGTTATGCGTTATGCGATATGCGTTATGCGTTATGCGTTAAGCATTATGCTTTATGCGTTATGCGTTATGAGTTACACGTTATGCGTTATTCGATATGCGTTATGCGTTATGCGTTATGCGTTAAGCGTTATGTGTGATCCGTTATGCGTTATTCGTTATGCGTTATGCGTTATGCGTTATGCGTTATGCGTTATGCGTTATGCGTTATTCGGTGTGCGTTATGCGTTATGCGTTATGAGTTATGCGTTATGCGTTATGCGTTATGCGTTATGCGTTTTGCGGTATTCGTTATGCGTTGTGCATTATGCGTTATGCGTTGTGCGTTATGGGTTATGATTTATGCGTTATGCGATATGAGTTATGCGTTATGGGTCATGCGTTATGCGTTATGCGTTATGCATTTTGAGTTATGCGCCATGCGTTATGCGTTATGCGTTATGCGATATGCGTTGTGCGTTATGCGTTATGCGTTATGCGTTATGCGTTATGCGGTACGCGTTATGCGTTATGCGTTATGCGTTATGCGTTATGCGTTATGCGTTATGCGTTATACGTTATGCGTTATGCGTTATGCGTTATGCGGTACGCGTTATGCGTTATGCGTTATGCGTTATGCGTTATGCGTTATGCGTTATGCGTTATACGTTGTACGTTATGCGTTATACGTTTGCGTTATGCATTATGCGTTATGCGTTATGCGTTATGCATTTTGAGTTATGCGCCATGCGTTATGCGTTATGCGTTATGCGTTATGCGATATGCGTTGTGCGTTATGCGTTATGCGTGATCCGTTATGTGTTAGGCGATATACGTTTTGCGGTATTCGTTATGCGTTATGCGTTATGCGTTATCCGTTGTTCGTTATGCGTTGTGCGTTATACGTTTGCGTTATGCATTATGCGTTATGCGTTATACGGTATGCGTTATGCGTTATACGTTATGCGTTATGCGTTATGTTTTATGCGATATGCGTTATGCGTTATTCGTTATGCATTATGCGTTATGCGTTATGCGTTATGCGTTATACGGTATGCGTTATGCGTTATGCGTTATGCGTTATGCTCTATACGTTATGCGTTATGCGTTATGCGTGATCCGTTATGTGTTAGGCGATATACGTTTTGCGGTATTCGTTATGCGTTATGCGTTATGCGTTATCCGTTGTTCGTTATGCGTTGTGCGTTATACGTTTGCGTTATGCATTATGCGTTATGCGTTATACGGTATGCGTTATGCGTTATACGTTATGCGTTATGCGTTATGCGATATGCGTTATGCGTTATGCGTTAAGCATTATGCTTTATGCGTTATGCGTTATGAGTTACACGTTATGCGTTATTCGATATGCGTTATGCGTTATGCGTTATGCGTTAAGCGTTATGTGTGATCCGTTATGCGTTATGCGTTATGCGTTATGCGTTATGCTTTATGCGTTATGCGTTATGCGTTATGCGTTATACGGTGTGCGTTATGCGTTATGCGTTATGCGTTATGCGTTATGAGTTATGCGTTATGCGTTATGCGTTATGCGTTATGCGTTTTGCGGTATTCGTTATGCGTTGTGCATTATGCGTTATGCGTTGTGCGTTATGGGTTATGATTTATGCGTTATGCGATATGAGTTATGCGTTATGGGTCATGCGTTATGCGTTATGCGTTATGCATTTTGAGTTATGCGCCATGCGTTATGCGTTATGCGTTATGCGTTATGCGATATGCGTTGTGCGTTATGCGTTATGCGTTATGCGATATGCGTTGTGCGTTATGCGTTATGCGTTATGCGTTATGCGTTATGCGTTATGCGTTATGCGTTATGCGTTATGCGTTATGCATTTTGAGTTATGCGCCATGCGTTATGCGTTATGCGTTATGCGTTATGCGTTATGCGATATGCGTTGTGCGTTATGCGTTTGCGTTATGCGTTATGCGTTATGCGTTATGCATTATGCTTTATGCGTTATGCGTTATGAGTCACACGTTATGCGTTATTCGATATGCGTTATGCGTTATGCGTTATGCGTTATGCGTTATGCGTTATGCTATATGCGTTGTGCGTTATGCGTTATGCGTTATGCGTTATGCATTATGCGTTATGCGATATGCGTTGTGCGTTATGCGTTATGCGTTATGCGTTATGCGTTATGCGATATGCGTTGTGCGTTATGCGTTATGCGTTATGCGTTATGCGTTATGCGTTATGCGGTACGCGTTATGCGTTATGCGTTATGCGTTATGCGTTATGCGTTATGCGTTATGCGTTATGCGTTATACGTTGTACGTTATGCGTTATACGTTTGCGTTATGCATTATGCGTTATGCGTTATGCGTTATGCATTTTGAGTTATGCGCCATGCGTTATGCGTTATGCGTTATGCGTTTTGCGTTATCCGTTGTTCGTTATGCGTTGTGCGTTATACGTTTGCGTTATGCGGTACGCGTTATGCGTTATGCGTTATGCGTTATGCGTTATGCGTTATGCGTTATGCGTTATGCGTTATGCGTTATACGTTGTACGTTATGCGTTATGCGTTATGCGTTATGCGTTATGCGTTATGCGTTATGCATTTTCAGTTATGCGCCATGCGTTATGCGTTATGCGTTATGCGTTATGCGTTATGCGATATGCGTTGTGCGTTATGCGTTATGCGTTATGCGTTATGCGTTATGCGTTATGCGTTATGCGTTATGCATTTTGAGTTATGCGCCATGCGTTATGCGTTATGCGTCATGCGATATGCGTTGTGCGTTATGCGTTATGCGTTATGCGATATGTGTTGTGCGTTATGCGTTATGCGTTATGCGTTATGCGATATGCTTTGTGCGTTATGCGTTATGCGTTATACGGTGTGCGTTATGCGTTATGCGTTATGAGTTATGCGTTATGCGTTATGCGTTATGCGTTATGCGTTTTGCGTTATCCGTTGTTCGTTATGCGTTGTGCGTTATACGTTTGCGTTATGCATTATGCGTTATGCGTTATACGGTATGCGTTATGCGTTATACGTTATGCGTTATGCGTTATGTTTTATGCGATATGCGTTATGCGTTATTCGTTATGCATTATGCGTTATGCGTTATGCGTTATGCGTTATACGGTATGCGTTATGCGTTATGCGTTATGCGTTATGCTCTATACGTTATGCGATATGCGTTATGCGTGATCCGTAATGTGTTAGGCGATATACGTTTTGCGGTATTCGTTATGCGTTATGCGTTATGCGTTATCCGTTGTTCGTTATGCGTTGTGCGTTATACGTTTGCGTTATGCATTATGCGTTATGCGTTATGCGTTATGCGTTATGCGTTATGCGTTATGCGTTATGCGTTATGCGTTATGCGTTATGCGTTAGGCGTTATGCGTTATGCGATATGAGTTGTGCGTTATGCGTTTTGCGTTATGCGTTATGCGTTATGCGTTATGCGTTATGCGTTATGCGTTATGGGTTATGCGTTATGTGTTATGCGTTTTGCGTTATGCGTTATGCGTTATGCGTTATGCGTTATGCGTTATGCGTTATGGGTTATGCGTTATGTGTTATGCGATATGCGTTATGCGTTATGCGTCATGCGTTATGCGTTATGCGTTATGCGTTATGCGTTATGCGTTATGCGTTATGCGTTATACGTTGTACGTTATGCGTTATGCGTTATGTTTTATGCGATATGCGTTATGCGTTATTCGTTATGCATTATGCGTTATGCGTTATGCGTTATGCGTTATACGGTATGCGTTATGCGTTATGCGTTATGCGTTATGCTCTATACGTTATGCGTTATGCGTTATGCGTGATCCGTTATGTGTTAGGCGATATACGTTTTGCGGTATTCGTTATGCGTTATGCGTTATGCGTTATCCGTTGTTCGTTATGCGTTGTGCGTTATACGTTTGCGTTATGCATTATGCGTTATGCGTTATTCGATATGCGTTATGCGTTATGCGTTATGCGTTAAGCGTTATGTGTGATCCGTTATGCGTTATGCGTTATGCGTTATGCGTTATGCTTTATGCGTTATGCGTTATGCGTTATGCGTTATACGGTGTGCGTTATGCGTTATGCGTTATGCGTTATGAGTTATGCGTTATGCGTTATGCGTTATGCGTTATGCGTTTTGCGGTATTCGTTATGCGTTATGCGTTATGCGTTATGCGATATGCGTTGTGCGTTATGCGTTATGCGTTATGCGATATGCGTTGTGCGTTATGCGTTATGCGTTATGCGTTATGCGTTATGCGTTATGCGTTATGCGTTATGCGTTATGCGTTATGCGTTATGCATTTTGAGTTATGCGCCATGCGTTATGCGTTATGCGTTATGCGTTATGCGTTATGCGATATGCGTTGTGCGTTATGCGTTATGCGTTTGCGTTATGCGTTATGCGTTATGCGTTATGCATTATGCTTTATGCGTTATGCGTTATGAGTCACACGTTATGCGTTATTCGATATGCGTTATGCGTTATGCGTTATGCGTTATGCGTTATGCGTTATGCGATATGCGTTGTGCGTTATGCGTTATGCGTTATGCGTTATGCATTATGCGTTATGCGATATGCGTTGTGCGTTATGCGTTATGCGTTATGCGTTATGCGTTATGCGATATGCGTTGTGCGTTATGCGTTATGCGTTATGCGTTATGCGTTATGCGTTATGCGGTACGCGTTATGCGTTATGCGTTATGCGTTATGCGTTATGCGTTATGCGTTATGCGTTATGCGTTATACGTTGTACGTTATGCGTTATACGTTTGCGTTATGCATTATGCGTTATGCGTTATGCGTTATGCATTTTCAGTTATGCGCCATGCGTTATGCGTTATGCGTTATGCGTTATGCGATATGCGTTGTGCGTTATGCGTTATGCGTGATCCGTTATGCGTTAAGCATTATGCGTTTTGCTGTATTCGTTATGCGTTGTGCGTTATACGTTTGCGTTATGCGTTATGCGTTATGCGTTATGCGTTATGCATTTTGAGTTATGCGCCATGCGTTATGCGTTATGCGTTATGCGTTATGCGTTATGCGATATGCGTTGTGCGTTATGCGTTATGCGTGATCCGTTATGCGTTAAGCATTATGCGTCTTGCTGTATTCGTTATGCGTTGTGCGTTATACGTTTGCGTTATGCGTTATGCGTTATGCGTTATGCGTTATGCGTTATGCGTTATGCATTTTCAGTTATGCGCCATGCGTTATGCGTTATGCGTTATGCGTTATGCGATATGCGTTGTGCGTTATGCGTTATGCGTTATGCGTTATGCGTTATGCGTTATGCGTTATGCATTTTGAGTTATGCGCCATGCGTTATGCGTTATGCGTCATGCGATATGCGTTGTGCGTTATGCGTTATGCGTTATGCGATATGTGTTGTGCGTTATGCGTTATGCGTTATGCGTTATGCGATATGCTTTGTGCGTTATGCGTTATGCGTTATCCGTTATGCGTTATGCGTTATGCGTTATGCGTTATGCGTTATGCGTTATGCGTTATGCATTATGCTTTATGCGTTATGCGTTATGAGTCACACGTTATGCGTTATTCGATATGCGTTATGCGTTATGCGTTATGCGTTATGCGTTATGCGATATGCGTTGTACGTTATGCGTTATGCGTTATGCGTTATGCGTTATGCGTTATGCGTTATGCGATATGCGTTGTGCGTTATGCGTTATGCGTTATGCGTTATGCGTTATGCGTTATGCGTTAGGCGTTATGCGTTATGCGATATGCGTTGTGCGTTATGCGTTTTGCGTTATGCGTTATGCGTTATGCGTTATGCGTTATGCGTTATGCGTTATGGGTTATGCGTTATGTGTTATGCGATATGCGTTATGCGTTATGCGTCATGCGTTATGCGTTATGCGTTATGCGTTATGCGTTATGCGTTATGCGTTATGCGTTATGCGTTATACGTTGTACGTTATGCGTTATGCGTTATGTTTTATGCGATATGCGTTATGCGTTATTCGTTATGCATTATGCGTTATGCGTTATGCGTTATGCGTTATACGGTATGCGTTATGCGTTATGCGTTATGCGTTATGCTCTATACGTTATGCGTTATGCGTTATGCGTGATCCGTTATGTGTTAGGCGATATACGTTTTGCGGTATTCGTTATGCGTTATGCGTTATGCGTTATCCGTTGTTCGTTATGCGTTGTGCGTTATACGTTTGCGTTATGCTTTATGCGTTATGCGTTATACGGTATGCGTTATGCGTTATGCGTTATGCGTTATGCGTTATGCGATATGCGTTATGCGTTATGCGTTAAGCATTATGCTTTATGCGTTATGCGTTATGAGTTACACGTTATGCGTTATTCGATATGCGTTATGCGTTATGCGTTATGCGTTATGTGTGATCCGTTATGCGTTATGCGTTATGCGTTATGCGTTATGCGTTATGCTTTATGCGTTATGCGTTATGCGTTATGCGTTATACGGTGTGCGTTATGCGTTATGCGTTATGCGTTATGAGTTATGCGTTATGCGTTATGCGTTATGCGTTATGCGTTTTGCGGTATTCGTTATGCGTTGTGCATTATGCGTTATGCGTTGTGCGTTATGGGTTATGATTTATGCGTTATGCGATATGAGTTATGCGTTATGGGTTATGCGTTATGCGTTATGCGTTATGCATTTTGAGTTATGCGCCATGCGTTATGCGTTATGCGTTATGCGTTATGCGATATGCGTTGTGCGTTATGCGTTATGCGTTATGCGATATGCGTTGTGCGTTATGCGTTATGCGTTATGCGTTATGCGTTATGCGTTATGCGTTATGCGTTACGCATTTTGAGTTATGCGCCATGCGTTATGCGTTATGCGTTATGCGTTATGCGTTATGCGTTATGCGATATGCGTTGTGCGTTATGCGTTATGCGTTTGCGTTATGCGTTATGCGATATGCGTTGTGCGTTATGCGTTATGCGTTATGCGTTATGCGTTATGCGTTATGCGTTGTGCGTTATGCGTTATGCGTTATGCGTTATGCGTTATGCGTTATGCGTTATGCGTTATGCGTTATGCGTTATGCGTTATGCGTTATGCGATATGCGTTGTGCGTTATGCGTTATGCGTTATGTGTTATGCGATATGCGTTATGCGTTATGCGTCATGCGTTATGCGTTATGCGTTATGCGTTATGCGTTATGCGTTATGCGTTATGCGTTATGCGTTATGCGTTATACGTTGTACGTTATGCGTTATGCGTTATGTTTTATGCGATATGCGTTATGCGTTATTCGTTATGCATTATGCGTTATGCGTTATGCGTTACGCGTTATACGGTATGCGTTATGCGTTATGCGTTATGCGTTATGCGTTATGCTCTATACGTTATGCGTTATGCGTTATGCGTGATCCGTTATGTGTTAGGCGATATACGTTTTGCGGTATTCGTTATGCGTTATGCGTTATGCGTTATCCGTTGTTCGTTATGCGTTATGCGTTGTGCGTTATACGTTTGCGTTATGCATTATGCGTTATGCGTTATACGGTATGCGTTATGCGTTATACGTTATGCGTTATGCGTTATGCGATAAGCATTATGCGTTATGCGTTAAGCATTATGCTTTATGCGTTATGCGTTATGAGTTACACGTTATGCGTTATTCGATATGCGTTATGCGTTATGCGTTATGCGTTATGCGTTATGCGTGACCCGTTATGCGTTAAGCATTATGCGTTTTGCTGTATTCGTTATGCGTTGTGCGTTATACGTTTGCGTTATGCGTTATGCGTTATGCGTTATGCGTTATGCATTTTGAGTTATGCGTTATGCGTTATGCGATATGCGTTGTGCGTTATGCGTTATGCGTTATGCGTTATGCGTTATGCGTTATGCGTTATGCGTTATGCGTTATGCGTTATGCGTTATGCATTTTGAGTTATGCGCCATGCGTTATGCGTTATGCGTTATGCGTTATGCGATATGCGTTGTGCGTTATGCGTTATGCGTGATCCGTTATGCGTTAAGCATTATGCGTTTTGCTGTATTCGTTATGCGTTGTGCGTTATACGTTTGCGTTATGCGTTATGCGTTATGCGTTATGCATTTAGAGTTATGCGCCATGCGTTATGCGTTATGCGTTATGCGTTATGCGATATGCGTTGTGCGTTATGCGTTATGCGTGATCCGTTATGCGTTAAGCATTATGCGTTTTGCTGTATTCGTTATGCGGTGTGCGTTATACGTTTGCGTTATGCGTTATGCGTTATGCGTTATGCATTTTCAGTTATGCGCCATGCGTTATGCGTTATGCGTTATGCGTTATGCGATATGCGTTGTGCGTTATGCGTTATGCGTTATGCGTTATGCGTTATGCGTTATGCGTTATGCGTTATGCATTTTGAGTTATGCGCCATGCGTTATGCGTTATGCGTTACGCGATATGCGTTGTGCGTTATGCGTTATGCGTTATGCGATATGCGTTGTGCGTTATGCGTTATGCGTTATGCGTTATGCGTTATGCGTTATGCGATATGCGTTATGCGTTATGCGTTATGCATTTTGAGTTATGCGCCATGCGTTATGCGTTACGCGTTATGCGTTATGCGATATGCGTTGTGCGTTATGCGTTATGCGTTATGCGTTATGCGTTATGCGTTATGCGTTATGCGTTATGCGTTATGCGTTATGCGTTATGCGTTATGCGTTATGCATTATGCTTTATGCGTTATGCGTTATGAGTCACACGTTATGCGTTATTCGATATGCGTTATGCGTTATGCGTTATGCGTTATGCGTTATGCGATATGCGTTGTGCGTTATGCGTTATGCGTTATGCGTTATGCGTTATGCGATATGCGTTGTGCGTTATGCGTTATGCGTTATGGGTTATGCGTTATGTGTTATGCGATATGCGTTATGCGTTATGCGTCATGCGTTATGCGTTATGCGTTATGCGTTATGCGTTATGCGATATGCGTTGTGCGTTATGCGTTATGCGTGATCCGTTATGCGTTAAGCATTATGCGTTTTGCTGTATTCGTTATGCGTTGTGCGTTATACGTTTGCGTTATGCGTTATGCGTTATGCGTTATGCATTTTGAGTTATGCGCCATGCGTTATGCGTTATGCGTTATGCGTTATGCGATATGCGTTGTGCGTTATGCGTTATGCGTGATCCGTTATGCGTTAAGCATTATGCGTTTTGCTGTATTCGTTATGCGGTGTGCGTTATACGTTTGCGTTATGCGTTATGCGTTATGCGTTATGCATTTTCAGTTATGCGCCATGCGTTATGCGTTATACGTTATGCGTTATGCGATATGCGTTGTGCGTTATGCGTTATGCGTTATGCGTTATGCGTTATGCATTTTGAGTTATGCGCCATGCGTTATGCGTTATGCGTTATGCGATATGCGTTGTGCGTTATGCGTTATGCGTTATGCGATATGCGTTGTGCGTTATGCGTTATGCGTTATGCGTCATGCGTTATGCGTTATGCGTTATGCGATATGCGTTATGCGTTATGCGTTATGCATTTTGAGTTATGCGCCATGCGTTATGCGTTACGCGTTATGCGTTATGCGATATGCGTTGTGCGTTATGCGTTATGCGTTATGCGTTATGCGTTATGCGTTATGCGTTATGCGTTATGCGTTATGCATTATGCTTTATGCGTTATGCGTTATGAGTCACACGTTATGCGTTATTCGATATGCGTTATGCGTTATGCGTTATGCGTTATGCGTTATGCGTTATGCGATATGCGTTGTGCGTTATGCGTTATGCGTTATGCGTTATGCGTTATGCGATATGCGTTGTGCGTTATGCGTTATGCGTTATGCGTTATGCGTTATGCGTTATGCGTTATGCGTTATGCGTTATGCGTTATGCGTTATGCGATATGCGTTGTGCGTTATGCGTTTTGCGTTATGCGTTATGCGTTATGCGTTATGCGTTATGCGTTATGGGTTATGCGTTATGTGTTATGCGATATGCGTTATGCGTTATGCGTCATGCGTTATGCGTTATGCGTTATGCGTTATGCCTTATGCGTTATGCGTTATGCGTTATGCGTTATGCGTTATGCGTTATGCGTTATGCGTTATGCGTTATACGTTGTACGTTATGCGTTATGCGTTATGCGTTATACGGTATGCGTTATGCGTTATACGTTATGCGTTATGCGTTATGCGATAAGCGTTATGCGTTATGCGTTAAGCATTATGCTTTATGCGTTATGCGTTATGAGTTACACGTTATGCGTTATTCGATATGCGTTATGCGTTATGCGTTATGCGTTATGCGTGATCCGTTATGCGTTAAGCATTATGCGTTTTGCTGTATTCGTTATGCGTTGTGCGTTATACGTTTGCGTTATGCGTTATGCGTTATGCGTTATGCGTTATGCATTTTGAGTTATGCGCCATGCGTTATGCGTTATGCGATATGCGTTGTGCGTTATGCTTTATGCGTTATGCGTTATGCGTTATACGTTATGCGTTATGCGTTATGCGTTATGCGTTATGCGTTATGCGTTATGCGTTATGCATTTTGAGTTATGCGCCATGCGTTATGCGTTATGCGTTATGCGTTATGCGTTATGCGATATGCGTTGTGCGTTATGCGTTATGCGTGATCCGTTATGCGTTAAGCATAATGCGTTTTGCTGTATTCGTTATGCGTTGTGCGTTATACGTTTGCGTTATGCGTTATGCGTTATGCGTTATGCGTTATGCATTTTGAGTTATGCGCCATGCGTTATGCGTTATGCGATATGCGTTGTGCGTTATGCGTTATGCGTTATGCGTGATCCGTTATGCGTTAAGCATTATGCGTTTTGCTGTATTCGTTATGCGTTGTGCGTTATACGTTTGCGTTATGCGTTATGCGTTATGCGTTATGCATTTTGAGTTATGCGCCATGCGTTATGCGTTATGCGTTATGCGTTATGCGATATGCGTTGTGCGTTATGCGTTATGCGTGATCCGTTATGCGTTAAGCATTATGCGTCTTGCTGTATTCGTTATGCGTTGTGCGTTATACGTTTGCGTTATGCGTTATGCGTTATGCGTTATGCGTTATGCATTTTCAGTTATGCGCCATGCGTTATGCGTTATGCGTTATGCGTTATGCGATATGCGTTGTGCGTTATGCGTTATGCGTTATGCGTTATGCGTTATGCGTTATGCGTTATGCGTGACCCGTTATGCGTTAAGCATTATGCGTTTTGCTGTATTCGTTATGCGTTGTGCGTTATACGTTTGCGTTATGCGTTATGCGTTATGCGTTATGCGTTATGCATTTTGAGTTATGCGTTATGCGTTATGCGATATGCGTTGTGCGTTATGCGTTATGCGTTATGCGTTATGCGTTATGCGTTATGCGTTATGCGTTATGCGTTATGCGTTATGCGTTATGCGTTATGCGTTATACGTTGTACGTTATGCGTTATGCGTTATGTTTTATGCGATATGCGTTATGCGTTATTCGTTATGCATTATGCGTTATGCGTTATGCGTTACGCGTTATACGGTATGCGTTATGCGTTATGCGTTATGCGTTATGCGTTATGCTCTATACGTTATGCGTTATGCGTTATGCGTGATCCGTTATGTGTTAGGCGATATACGTTTTGCGGTATTCGTTATGCGTTATGCGTTATGCGTTATCCGTTGTTCGTTATGCGTTATGCGTTGTGCGTTATACGTTTGCGTTATGCATTATGCGTTATGCGTTATACGGTATGCGTTATGCGTTATGCGTTATGCGTCATGCGTTATGCGTTATGCGTTATGCGTTATGCGTTATGCGTTATGCGTTATGCGTTATGCGTTATACGTTGTACGTTATGCGTTATGCGTTATGTTTTATGCGATATGCGTTATGCGTTATTCGTTATGCATTATGCGTTATGCGTTATGCGTTACGCGTTATACGGTATGCGTTATGCGTTATGCGTTATGCGTTATGCGTTATGCTCTATACGTTATGCGTTATGCGTTATGCGTGATCCGTTATGTGTTAGGCGATATACGTTTTGCGGTATTCGTTATGCGTTATGCGTTATGCGTTATCCGTTGTTCGTTATGCGTTATGCGTTGTGCGTTATACGTATGCGTTATGCATTATGCGTTATGCGTTATACGGTATGCGTTATGCGTTATACGTTATGCGTTATGCGTTATGCGATAAGCATTATGCGTTATGCGTTAAGCATTATGCTTTATGCGTTATGCGTTATGAGTTACACGTTATGCGTTATTCGATATGCGTTATGCGTTATGCGTTATGCGTTATGCGTTATGCGTTATGCGTGACCCGTTATGCGTTAAGCATTATGCGTTTTGCTGTATTCGTTATGCGTTGTGCGTTATACGTTTGCGTTATGCGTTATGCGTTATGCGTTATGCATTTTGAGTTATGCGTTATGCGTTATGCGATATGCGTTGTGCGTTATGCGTTATGCGTTATGCGTTATGCGTTATGCGTTATGCGTTATGCGTTATGCGTTATGCGTTATGCGTTATGCGTTATGCGTTATGCGTTATGCGTTATGCGTTATACGTTGTACGTTATGCGTTATGCGTTATGTTTTATGCGATATGCGTTATGCGTTATTCGTTATGCATTATGCGTTATGCGTTGTGCGTTACGCGTTATACGGTATGCGTTATGCGTTATGCGTTATGCGTTATGCGTTATGCTCTATACGTTATGCGTTATGCGTTATGCGTGATCCGTTATGTGTTAGGCGATATACGTTTTGCGGTATTCGTTATGCGTTATGCGTTATGCGTTATCCGTTGTTCGTTATGCGTTATGCGTTGTGCGTTATACGTTTGCGTTATGCATTATGCGTTATGCGTTATACGGTATGCGTTATGCGTTATACGTTATGCGTTATGCGTTATGCGATAAGCATTATGCGTTATGCGTTAAGCATTATGCTTTATGCGTTATGCGTTATGAGTTACACGTTATGCGTTATTCGATATGCGTTATGCGTTATGCGTTATGCGTTATGCGTTATGCGTTATGCGTGACCCGTTATGCGTTTTGCTGTATTCGTTATGCGTTGTGCGTTATACGTTTGCGTTATGCGTTATGCGTTATGCGTTATGCGTTATGCGTTATGCGTTATGGGTTATGCGTTATGTGTTATGCGATATGCGTTATGCGTTATGCGTCATGCGTTATGCGTTATGCGTTATGCGTTATGCGTTATGCGTTATGCGATATGCGTTGTGCGTTATGCGTTATGCGTGATCCGTTATGCGTTGAGCATTATGCGTTTTGCTGTATTCGTTATGCGTTGTGCGTTATACGTTTGCGTTATGCGCTATGCGTTATGCGTTATGCATTTTGAGTTATGCGCCATGCGTTATGCGTTATGCGTTATGCGTTATGCGATATGCGTTGTGCGTTATGCGTTATGCGTGATCCGTTATGCGTTAAGCATTATGCGTTTTGCTGTATTCGTTATGCGGTGTGCGTTATACGTTTGCGTTATGCGTTATGCGTTATGCGTTATGCATTTTCAGTTATGCGCCATGCGTTATGCGTTATGCGTTATGCGTTATGCGATATGCGTTGTGCGTTATGCGTTATGCGTTATGCGTTATGCGTTATGCGTTATGCATTTTGAGTTATGCGCCATGCGTTATGCGTTATGCGTTATGCGATATGCGTTGTGCGTTATGCGTTATGCGTTATGCGATATGCGTTGTGCGTTATGCGTTATGCGTTATGCGTTATGCGTTATGCGTTATGCGTTATGCGATATGCGTTATGCGTTATGCGTTATGCATTTTGAGTTATGCGCCATGCGTTATGCGTTACGCGTTATGCGTTATGCGATATGCGTTGTGCGTTATGCGTTATGCGTTATGCGTTATGCGTTATGCGTTATGCGTTATGCGTTATGCGTTATGCGTTATGCATTATGCTTTATGCGTTATGCGTTATGAGTCACACGTTATGCGTTATTCGATATGCGTTATGCGTTATGCGTTATGCGTTATGCGTTATGCGTTATGCGATATGCGTTGTGCGTTATGCGTTATGCGTTATGCGTTATGCGTTATGCGATATGCGTTGTGCGTTATGCGTTATGCGTTATGCGTTATGCGTTATGCGTTATGCGTTATGCGTTATGCGTTATGCGTTATGCGTTATGCGATATGCGTTGTGCGTTATGCGTTTTGCGTTATGCGTTATGCGTTATGCGTTATGCGTTATGCGTTATGCGTTATGGGTTATGCGTTATGTGTTATGCGATATGCGTTATGCGTTATGCGTCATGCGTTATGCGTTATGCGTTATGCGTTATGCGTTATGCGTTATGTGTTATGCGTTATGCGTTATGCGTTATGCGTTATGCGTTATGCGTTATGCGTTATGCGTTATACGTTGTACGTTATGCGTTATGCGTTATGTTTTATGCGATATGCGTTATGCGTTATTCGTTATGCATTATGCGTTATGCGTTATGCGTTATGCGTTATACGGTATGCGTTATGCGTTATGCGTTATGCGTTATGCTCTATACGTTATGCGTTATGCGTTATGCGTGATCCGTTATGTGTTAGGCGATATACGTTTTGCGGTATTCGTTATGCGTTATGCGTTATGCGTTATCCGTTGTTCGTTATGCGTTGTGCGTTATACGTTTGCGTTATGCATTATGCGATATGCGTTGTGCGTTATGCGTTATGCGTTATGCGTTATGCGTTATGCGTTATGCGTTATGCGTTATGCGTTATGCGTTATGCGTTATGCGTTATGCATTTTGAGTTATGCGCCATGCGTTATGCGTTATGCGTTATGCGTTATGCGTTATGCGATATGCGTTGTGCGTTATGCGTTATGCGTGATCCGTTATGCGTTAAGCATAATGCGTTTTGCTGTATTCGTTATGCGTTGTGCGTTATACGTTTGCGTTATGCGTTATGCGTTATGCGTTATGCGTTATGCATTTTGAGTTATGCGCCATGCGTTATGCGTTATGCGATATGCGTTGTGCGTTATGCGTTATGCGTTATGCGTGATCCGTTATGCGTTAAGCATTATGCGTTTTGCTGTATTCGTTATGCGTTGTGCGTTATACGTTTGCGTTATGCGTTATGCGTTATGCGTTATGCATTTTGAGTTATGCGCCATGCGTTATGCGTTATGCGTTATGCGTTATGCGATATGCGTTGTGCGTTATGCGTTATGCGTGATCCGTTATGCGTTAAGCATTATGCGTTTTGCTGTATTCGTTATGCGTTGTGCGTTATACGTTTGCGTTATGCGTTATGCGTTATGCGTTATGCATTTTGAGTTATGCGCCATGCGTTATGCGTTATGCGTTATGCGTTATGCGATATGCGTTGTGCGTTATGCGTTATGCGTGATCCGTTATGCGTTAAGCATTGTGCGTTTTGCTGTATTCGTTATGCGTTGTGCGTTATACGTTTGCGTTATGCGTTATGCGTTATGCGTTATGCATTTTCAGTTATGCGCCATGCGTTATGCGTTATGCGTTATGTGTTACGCGTTATGCATTTTGAGTTATGCGCCATGCGTTATGCGTTATGCGTTATGCGATATGCGTTGTGCGTTATGCGTTATGCGTTATGCGATATGCGTTGTGCGTTATGCGTTATGCGTTATGCGTTATGCGTTATGCGTTATGCGATATGCGTTATGCGATATGCGTTATGCATTTTGAGTTATGCGCCATGCGTTATGCGTTATGCGTTATGCGATATGCGTTGTGCGTTATGCGTTTTGCGTTATGCGTTATGCGTTATGCGTTATGCGTTATGGGTTATGCGTTATGTGTTATGCGATATGCGTTATGCGTTATGCGTCATGCGTTATGCGTTATGCGTTATGCGTTATGCGTTATGCGTTATGCGTTATGCGTTATGCGTTATGCGTTATACGTTGTACGTTATGCGTTATGCGTTATGTTTTATGCGATATGCGTTATGCGTTATTCGTTATGCATTATGCGTTATGCGTTATGCGTTACGCGTTATACGGTATGCGTTATGCGTTATGCGTTATGCGTTATGCGTTATGCTCTATACGTTATGCGTTATGCGTTATGCGTGATCCGTTATGTGTTAGGCGATATACGTTTTGCGGTATTCGTTATGCGTTATGCGTTATGCGTTATCCGTTGTTCGTTATGCGTTATGCGTTGTGCGTTATACGTTTGCGTTATGCATTATGCGTTATGCGTTATACGGTATGCGTTATGCGTTATACGTTATGCGTTATGCGTTATGCGATAAGCATTATGCGTTATGCGTTAAGCATTATGCTTTATGCGTTATGCGTTATGCGTTATGAGTTACACGTTATGCGTTATTCGATATGCGTTATGCGTTATGCGTTATGCGTTATGCGTTATGCGTTATGCGTGACCCGTTATGCGTTAAGCATTATGCGTTTTGCTGTATTCGTTATGCGTTGTGCGTTATACGTTTGCGTTATGCGTTATGCGTTATGCGTTATGCATTTTGAGTTATGCGTTATGCGTTATGCGATATGCGTTGTGCGTTATGCGTTATGCGTTATGCGTTATGCGTTATGCGTTATGCGTTATGCGTTATGCGTTATGCGTTATGCGTTATGCGTTATGCATTTTGAGTTATGCGCCATGCGTTATGCGTTATGCGTTATGCGTTATGCGATATGCGTTGTGCGTTATGCGTTATGCGTGATCCGTTATGCGTTAAGCATTATGCGTTTTGCTGTATTCGTTATGCGTTGTGCGTTATACGTTTGCGTTATGCGTTATGCGTTATGCGTTATGCATTTAGAGTTATGCGCCATGCGTTATGCGTTATGCGTTATGCGTTATGCATTTAGAGTTATGCGCCATGCGTTATGCGTTATGCGTTATGCGTTATGCGATATGCGTTGTGCGTTATGCGTTATGCGTGATCCGTTATGCGTTAAGCATTATGCGTTTTGCTGTATTCGTTATGCGGTGTGCGTTATACGTTTGCGTTATGCGTTATGCGTTATGCGTTATGCATTTTCAGTTATGCGCCATGCGTTATGCGTTATGCGTTATGCGTTATGCGATATGCGTTGTGCGTTATGAGTTATGCGTTATGCGTTATGCGTTATGCGTTATGCATTTTGAGTTATGCGCCATGCGTTATGCGTTATGCGTTACGCGATATGCGTTGTGCGTTATGCGTTATGCGTTATGCGATATGCGTTGTGCGTTATGCGTTATGCGTTATGCGTTATGCGTTATGCGTTATGCGATATGCGTTATGCGTTATGCGTTATGCATTTTGAGTTATGCGCCATGCGTTATGCGTTACGCGTTATGCGTTATGCGATATGCGTTGTGCGTTATGCGTTATGCGTTATGCGTTATGCGTTATGCGTTATGCGTTATGCGTTATGCGTTATGCGTTATGCGTTATGCATTATGCTTTATGCGTTATGCGTTATGAGTCACACGTTATGCGTTATTCGATATGCGTTATGCGTTATGCGTTATGCGTTATGCGTTATGCGATATGCGTTGTGCGTTATGCGTTATGCGTTATGCGTTATGCGTTATGCGATATGCGTTGTGCGTTATGCGTTATGCGTTATGGGTTATGCGTTATGTGTTATGCGATATGCGTTATGCGTTATGCGTCATTCGTTATGCGTTATGCGTTATGCGTTATGCTTTATGCGTTATGCGTTATGAGTCACACGTTATGCGTTATTCGATATGCGTTATGCGTTATGCGTTATGCGTTATGCGTTATGCGATATGCGTTGTGCGTTATGCGTTATGCGTTATGCGTTATGCGTTATGCGATATGCGTTGTGCGTTATGCGTTATGCATTTTGAGTTATGCGCCATGCGTTATGCGTTACGCGTTATGCGTTATGCGATATGCGTTGTGCGTTATGCGTTATGCGTTATGCGTTATGCGTTATGCGTTATGCGTTATGCGTTATGCGTTATGCGTTATGCGTTATGCATTATGCTTTATGCGTTATGCGTTATGAGTCACACGTTATGCGTTATTCGATATGCGTTATGCGTTATGCGTTATGCGTTATGCGTTATGCGTTATGCGATATGCGTTGTGCGTTATGCGTTATGCGTTATGCGTTATGCGTTATGCGATATGCGTTGTGCGTTATGCGTTATGCGTTATGCGTTATGCGTTATGCGTTATGCGTTATGCGTTATGCGTTATGCGTTATGCGTTATGCGTTATGCGATATGCGTTGTGCGTTATGCGTTTTGCGTTATGCGTTATGCGTTATGCGTTATGCGTTATGCGTTATGCGTTATGGGTTATGCGTTATGTGTTATGCGATATGCGTTATGCGTTATGCGTCATGCGTTATGCGTTATGCGTTATGCGTTATGCGTTATGCGTTATGCGTTATGCGTTATGCGTTATGCGTTATGCGTTATGCGTTATGCGTTATGCGTTATACGTTGTACGTTATGCGTTATGCGTTATGTTTTATGCGATATGCGTTATGCGTTATTCGTTATGCATTATGCGTTATGCGTTATGCGTTATGCGTTATACGGTATGCGTTATGCGTTATGCGTTATGCGTTATGCTCTATACGTTATGCGTTATGCGTTATGCGTGATCCGTTATGTGTTAGGCGATATACGTTTTGCGGTATTCGTTATGCGTTATGCGTTATGCGTTATCCGTTGTTCGTTATGCGTTGTGCGTTATACGTTTGCGTTATGCATTATGCGTTATGCGTTATACGGTATGCGTTATGCGTTATACGTTATGCGTTATGCGTTATGCGATAAGCGTTATGCGTTATGCGTTAAGCATTATGCTTTATGCGTTATGCGTTATGAGTTACACGTTATGCGTTATTCGATATGCGTTATGCGTTATGCGTTATGCATTATGCGTGATCCGTTATGCGTTAAGCATTATGCGTTTTGCTGTATTCGTTATGCGTTGTGCGTTATACGTTTGCGTTATGCGTTATGCGTTATGCGTTATACGTTATGCATTTTGAGTTATGCGCCATGCGTTATGCGTTATGCGATATGCGTTGTGCGTTATGCGTTATGCGTTATGCGTTATGCGTTATGCGTTATGCGTTATGCGTTATGCGTTATGCATTTTGAGTTATGCGCCATGCGTTATGCGTTATGCGTTATGCGTTATGCGTTATGCGATATGCGTTGTGCGTTATGCGTTATGCGTGATCCGTTATGCGTTAAGCATAATGCGTTTTGCTGTATTCGTTATGCGTTGTGCGTTATACGTTTGCGTTATGCGTTATGCGTTATGCGTTATGCGTTATGCATTTTGAGTTATGCGCCATGCGTTATGCGTAATGCGATATGCGTTGTGCGTTATGCGTTATGCGTTATGCGTGATCCGTTATGCGTTAAGCATTATGCGTTTTGCTGTATTCGTTATGCGTTGTGCGTTATACGTTTGCGTTATGCGTTATGCGTTATGCGTTATGCATTTTGAGTTATGCGCCATGCGTTATGCGTTATGCGTTATGCGTTATGCGATATGCGTTGTGCGTTATGCGTTATGCGTGATCCGTTATGCGTTAAGCATTATGCGTCTTGCTGTATTCGTTATGCGTTGTGCGTTATACGTTTGCGTTATGCGTTATGCGTTATGCGTTATGCGTTATGCATTTTCAGTTATGCGCCATGCGTTATGCGTTATGCGTTATGCGTTATGCGATATGCGTTGTGCGTTATGCGTTATGCGTTATGCGTTATGCGTTATGCGTTATGCGTTATGCATTTTGAGTTATGCGCCATGCGTTATGCGTTATGCGTTATGCGATATGCGTTGTGCGTTATGCGTTATGCGTTATGCGATATGTGTTGTGCGTTATGCGTTATGCGTTATGCGTTATGCGATATGCTTTGTGCGTTATGCGTTATGCGTTATCCGTTATGCGTTATGCGTTATGCGTTATGCGTTATGCGTTATGCGTTATGCGTTATGCGTTATGGGTTATGCGTTAGGCGTTATGCGTTATGCGATATGCGTTGTGCGTTATGCGTTTTGCGTTATGCGTTATGCGTTATGCGTTATGCGTTATGCGTTATGCGTTATGCGTTATGCGTTATGCGTTATGCGTTATGCGTTATGCGATATGCGTTGTGCGCTATGCGTTATGCGTTATGCGTTATGCGTTATGCGTTATGCGTTATGCGTTAGGCGTTATGCGTTATGCGATATGCGTTGTGCGTTATGCGTTTTGCGTTATGCGTTATGCGTTATGCGTTATGCGTTATGCGTTATGCGATATGAGTTGTGCGTTATGCGTTATGCGTTATGCGATATGCGTTGTGCGTTATGCGTTATGCGTTATGCGTTATGCGTTATGCGTTATGCGATATGCGTTATGCGATATGCGTTATGCGTTATGCGTTATGCGTTATGCGTTATGCGTTATGCGATATGCGTTGTGCGTTATGCGTTATGCGTTATGCGTTATGCGTTATGCGTTATGCGTTATGCGTTATGCGTTATGCGTTATGCGTTATGCGTTATGCGTTATGCGATATGCGTTGTGCGTTATGCGTTTTGCGTTATGCGTTATGCGTTATGCGTTATGCGTTATGCGTTATGCGTTATGGGTTATGCGTTATGTGTTATGCGATATGCGTTATGCGTTATGCGTCATGCGTTATGCGTTATGCGTTATGCGTTATGCGTTATGCGTTATGCGTTATGCGTTATGCGTTATGCGTTATGCGTTATGCGTTATACGTTGTACGTTATGCGTTATGCGTTATGTTTTATGCGATATGCGTTATGCGTTATTCGTTATGCATTATGCGTTATGCGTTATGCGTTACGCGTTATACGGTATGCGTTATGCGTTATGCGTTATGCGTTATGCGTTATGCTCTATACGTTATGCGTTATGCGTTATGCGTGATCCGTTATGTGTTAGGCGATATACGTTTTGCGGTATTCGTTATGCGTTATGCGTTATGCGTTATCCGTTGTTCGTTATGCGTTATGCGTTGTGCGTTATACGTTTGCGTTATGCATTATGCGTTATGCGTTATACGGTATGCGTTATGCGTTATACGTTATGCGTTATGCGTTATGCGATAAGCATTATGCGTTATGCGTTAAGCATTATGCTTTATGCGTTATGCGTTATGAGTTACACGTTATGCGTTATTCGATATGCGTTATGCGTTATGCGTTATGCGTTATGCGTGACCCGTTATGCGTTAAGCATTATGCGTTTTGCTGTATTCGTTATGCGTTGTGCGTTATACGTTTGCGTTATGCGTTATGCGTTATGCGTTATGCGTTATGCATTTTGAGTTATGCGTTATGCGTTATGCGATATGCGTTGTGCGTTATGCGTTATGCGTTATGCGTTATGCGTTATGCGTTATGCGTTATGCGTTATGCGTTATGCGTTATGCGTTATGCGTTATGCGTTATGCGTTATGCATTTTGAGTTATGCGCCATGCGTTATGCGTTATGCGTTATGCGTTATGCGATATGCGTTGTGCGTTATGCGTTATGCGTGATCCGTTATGCGTTAAGCATTATGCGTTTTGCTGTATTCGTTATGCGTTGTGCGTTATACGTTTGCGTTATGCGTTATGCGTTATGCGTTATGCTTTTTGAGTTATGCGCCATGCGTTATGCGTTATGCGTTATGCGTTATGCGATATGCGTTGTGCGTTATGCGTTATGCGTGATCCGTTATGCGTTAAGCATTATGCGTTTTGCTGTATTCGTTATGCGGTGTGCGTTATACGTTTGCGTTATGCGTTATGCGTTATGCGTTATGCATTTTCAGTTATGCGCCATGCGTTATGCGTTATGCGTTATGCGTTATGCGATATGCGTTGTGCGTTATGCGTTATGCGTTATGCGTTATGCGTTATGCGTTATGCATTTTGAGTTATGCGCCATGCGTTATGCGTTATGCGTTATGCGATATGCGTTGTGCGTTATGCGTTATGCGTTATGCGATATGCGTTGTGCGTTATGCGTTATGCGTTATGCGTTATGCGTTATGCGTTATGCGTTATGCGATATGCGTTATGCGTTATGCGTTATGCATTTTGAGTTATGCGCCATGCGTTATGCGTTACGCGTTATGCGTTATGCGATATGCGTTGTGCGTTATGCGTTATGCGTTATGCGTTATGCGTTATGCGTTATGCGTTATGCGTTATGCGTTATGCATTATGCTTTATGCGTTATGCGTTATGAGTCACACGTTATGCGTTATTCGATATGCGTTATGCGTTATGCGTTATGCGATATGCGTTGTGCGTTATGCGTTATGCGTTATGCGTTATGCGTTATGCGTTTTGCGTTATGCGTTATGCGTTGTGCGTTATGCATTTGCGTTATGCGTTATGCGTTATGCGTTATGCGTTATGCGTTATGCCTTATGGGTTATGCGTTATGTGTTATGCGATATGCGTTATGCGTTATGCGTCATGCGTTATGCGTTATGCGTTATGCGTTATGCGTTATGCGTTATGCGTTATGCGTTATGCGATATGCGTTGTGCGTTATGCGTTATGCGTGATCCGTTATGCGTTAAGCATTATGCGTTTTGCTGTATCCGTTATGCGTTGTGCGTTATACGTTTGCGTTATGCGTTATGCGTTATGCGTTATGCATTTTGAGTTATGCGCCATGCGTTATGCGTTATGCGTTATGCGTTATGCGTTGTGCGTTATGCGTTATGCGTTATGCGATATGTGTTGTGCGTTATGCGTTATGCGTTATGCGTTATGCGATATGCTTTGTGCGTTATGCGTTATGCGTTACCCGTTATGCGTTATGCGTTATGCGTTATGCGTTATGCGTTATGCATTTTGAGTTATGCGCCATGCGTTATGCGTTATGCGTTATGCGATATGCGTTGTGCGTTATGCGTTATGCGTTATGCGATATGTGTTGTGCGTTATGCGTTATGCGTTATGCGTTATGCGATATGCTTTGTGCGTTATGCGTTATGCGTTATCCGTTATGCGTTATGCGTTATGCGTTATGCGTTATGCGTTATGCGTTATGCATTATGCTTTATGCGTTATGCGTTATGAGTCACACGTTATGCGTTATTCGATATGCGTTATGCGTTATGCGTTATGCGTTATGCGTTATGCGTTATGCGTGACCCGTTATGCGTTAAGCATTATGCGTTTTGCTGTATTCGTTATGCGTTGTGCGTTATACGTTTGCGTTATGCGTTATGCGTTATGCGTTATGCATTTTGAGTTATGCGCCATGCGTTATGCGTTATGCGTTATGCGTTATGCGATATGCGTTGTGCGTTATGCGTTATGCGTGATCCGTTATGCGTTAAGCATTATGCGTTTTGCTGTATTCGTTATGCGGTGTGCGTTATACGTTTGCGTTATGCGTTATGCGTTATGCGTTATGCATTTTCAGTTATGCGCCATGCGTTATGCGTTATGCGTTATGCGTTATGCGATATGCGTTGTGCGTTATGCGTTATGCGTTATGCGTTATGCGTTATGCGTTATGCATTTTGAGTTATGCGCCATGCGTTATGCGTTATGCGTTATGCGATATGCGTTGTGCGTTATGCGTTATGCGTTATGCGATATGCGTTGTGCGTTATGCGTTATGCGTTATGCGTTATGCGTTATGCGTTATGCGTTATGCGTTATGCGTTATGCGTTATGCGTTATGCATTTTGAGTTATGCGCCATGCGTTATGCGTTACGCGTTATGCGTTATGCGATATGCGTTGTGCGTTATGCGTTATGCGTTATGCGTTATGCGTTATGCGTTATGCGTTATGCGTTATGCGTTATGCATTATGCTTTATGCGTTATGCGTTATGAGTCACACGTTATGCGTTATTCGATATGCGTTATGCGTTATGCGTTATGCGATATGCGTTGTGCGTTATGCGTTATGCGTTATGCGTTATGCGTTATGCGTTTTGCGTTATGCGTTATGCGTTGTGCGTTATGCATTTGCGTTATGCGTTATGCGTTATGCGTTATGCGTTATGCGTTATGCCTTATGGGTTATGCGTTATGTGTTATGCGATATGCGTTATGCGTTATGCGTCATGCGTTATGCGTTATGCGTTATGCGTTATGCGTTATGCGTTATGCGTTATGCGTTATGCGATATGCGTTGTGCGTTATGCGTTATGCGTGATCCGTTATGCGTTAAGCATTATGCGTTTTGCTGTATCCGTTATGCGTTGTGCGTTATACGTTTGCGTTATGCGTTATGCGTTATGCGTTATGCATTTTGAGTTATGCGCCATGCGTTATGCGTTATGCGTTATGCGTTATGCGTTATGCGTTGTGCGTTATGCGTTATGCGTTATGCGATATGTGTTGTGCGTTATGCGTTATGCGTTATGCGTTATGCGATATGCTTTGTGCGTTATGCGTTATGCGTTATCCGTTATGCGTTATGCGTTATGCGTTATGCGTTATGCGTTATGCATTTTGAGTTATGCGCCATGCGTTATGCGTTATGCGTTATGCGATATGCGTTGTGCGTTATGCGTTATGCGTTATGCGATATGTGTTGTGCGTTATGCGTTATGCGTTATGCGTTATGCGATATGCTTTGTGCGTTATGCGTTATGCGTTATCCGTTATGCGTTATGCGTTATGCGTTATGCGTTATGCGTTATGCGTTATGCATTATGCTTTATGCGTTATGCGTTATGAGTCACACGTTATGCGTTATTCGATATGCGTTATGCGTTATGCGTTATGCGTTATGCGTTATGCGATATGCGTTGTGCGTTATGCGTTATGCGTTATGCGTTATGCGTTATGCGTTATGCGTTATGCGATATGCGTTGTGCGCTATGCGTTATGCGTTATGCGTTATGCGTTATGCGTTATGCGTTATGCGTTAGGCGTTATGCGTTATGCGATATGCGTTGTGCGTTATGCGTTTTGCGTTATGCGTTATGCGTTATGCGTTATGCGTTATGCGTTATGCGTTATGGGTTATGCGTTATGTGTTATGCGATATGCGTTATGCGTTATGCGTCATGCGTTATGCGTTATGCGTTATGCGTTATGCGTTATGCGTTATGCGTTATACGTTGTACGTTATGCGTTATGCGTTATGTTTTATGCGATATGCGTTATGCGTTATTCGTTATGCATTATGCGTTATGCGTTATGCGTTATACGGTATTCGTTATGCGTTATGCGTTATGCGTTATGCTCTATACGTTATGCGTTATGCGTTATGCGTGATCCGTTATGTGTTAGGCGATATACGTTTTGCGGTATTCGTTATGCGTTATGCGTTATGCGTTATCCGTTGTTCGTTATGCGTTGTGCGTTATGCGTTATGCGTTATGCATTTTGAGTTATGCGCCATGCGTTATGCGTTATGCGTTATGCGATATGAGTTGTGCGTTTAGCGTTATGCGTTATGCGATATGCGTTGTGCGTTATGCGTTATGCGTTATGCGTTATGCGTTATGCGTTATGCGATATGCGTTATGCGATATGCGTTATGCGTTATGCGTTATGCGTTATGCGTTATGCGTTATGCGATATGCGTTGTGCGTTATGCGTTATGCGTTATGCGTTATGCGTTATGCGTTATGCGTTATGCGTTATGCGTTATGCGTTATGCGTTATGCGTTATGCGTTATGTTTTATGCGATATGCGTTATGCGTTATTCGTTATGCATTATGCGTTATGCGTTATGCGTTACGCGTTATACGGTATGCGTTATGCGTTATGCGTTATGCGTTATGCGTTATGCTCTATACGTTATGCGTTATGCGTTATGCGTGATCCGTTATGTGTTAGGCGATATACGTTTTGCGGTATTCGTTATGCGTTATGCGTTATGCGTTATCCGTTGTTCGTTATGCGTTATGCGTTGTGCGTTATACGTTTGCGTTATGCATTATGCGTTATGCGTTATACGGTATGCGTTATGCGTTATACGTTATGCGTTATGCGTTATGCGATAAGCATTATGCGTTATGCGTTAAGCATTATGCTTTATGCGTTATGCGTTATGAGTTACACGTTATGCGTTATTCGATATGCGTTATGCGTTATGCGTTATGCGTTATGCGTTATGCGTTATGCGTGACCCGTTATGCGTTAAGCATTATGCGTTTTGCTGTATTCGTTATGCGTTGTGCGTTATACGTTTGCGTTATGCGTTATGCGTTATGCGTTATGCGTTATGCATTTTGAGTTATGCGTTATGCGTTATGCGATATGCGTTGTGCGTTATGCGTTATGCGTTATGCGTTATGCGTTATGCGTTATGCGTTATGCGTTATGCGTTATGCGTTATGCGTTATGCGTTATGTGTTATGCGTTATGCATTTTGAGTTATGCGCCATGCGTTATGCGTTATGCGTTATGCGTTATGCGATATGCGTTGTGCGTTATGCGTTATGCGTGATCCGTTATGCGTTAAGCATTATGCGTTTTGCTGTATTCGTTATGCGTTGTGCGTTATACGTTTGCGTTATGCGTTATGCGTTATGCGTTATGCATTTTGAGTTATGCGCCATGCGTTATGCGTTATGCGTTATGCGTTATGCGATATGCGTTGTGCGTTATGCGTTATGCGTGATCCGTTATGCGTTAAGCATTATGCGTTTTGCTGTATTCGTTATGCGGTGTGCGTTATACGTTTGCGTTATGCGTTATGCGTTATGCGTTATGCATTTTCAGTTATGCGCCATGCGTTATGCGTTATGCGTTATGCGTTATGCGATATGCGTTGTGCGTTATGCGTTATGCGTTATGCGTTATGCGTTATGCGTTATGCATTTTGAGTTATGCGCCATGCGTTATGCGTTATGCGTTATGCGATATGCGTTGTGCGTTATGCGTTATGCGTTATGCGATATGCGTTGTGCGTTATGCGTTATGCGTTATGCGTTATGCGTTATGCGTTATGCGTTATGCGATATGCGTTATGCGTTATGCGTTATGCATTTTGAGTTATGCGCCATGCGTTATGCGTTACGCGTTATGCGTTATGCGATATGCGTTGTGCGTTATGCGTTATGCGTTATGCGTTATGCGTTATACGTTATGCGTTATGCGTTATGCGTTATGCGTTATGCGTTATGCATTATGCTTTATGCGTTATGCGTTATGAGTCACACGTTATGCGTTATTCGATATGCGTTATGCGTTATGCGTTATGCGATATGCGTTGTGCGTTATGCGTTATGCGTTATGCGTTATGCGTTATGCGTTATGCGTTTTGCGTTATGCGTTATGCGTTGTGCGTTATGCATTTGCGTTATGCGTTATGCGTTATGCGTTATGCGTTATGCGTTATGGGTTATGCGTTATGTGTTATGCGATATGCGTTATGCGTTATGCGTCATGCGTTATGCGTTATGCGATATGCGTTGTGCGTTATGCGTTATGCGTGATCCGTTATGCGTTAAGCATTATGCGTTTTGCTGTATCCGTTATGCGTTGTGCGTTATACGTTTGCGTTATGCGTTATGCGTTATGCGTTATGCATTTTGAGTTATGCGCCATGCGTTATGCGTTATGCGTTATGCGTTATGCGATATGCGTTGTGCGTTATGCGTTATGCGTGATCCGTTATGCGTTAAGCATTATGCGTTTTGCTGTATCCGTTATGCGTTGTGCGTTATACGTTTGCGTTATGCGTTATGCGTTATGCGTTATGCATTTTGAGTTATGCGCCATGCGTTATGCGTTATGCGTTATGCGTTATGCGATATGCGTTGTGCGTTATGCGTTATGCGTGATCCGTTATGCGTTAAGCATTATGCGTTTTGCTGTATTCGTTATGCGGTGTGCGTTATACGTTTGCGTTATGCGTTATGCGTTATGCGTTATGCATTTTCAGTTATGCGCCATGCGTTATGCGTTATGCGTTATGCGTTATGCGATATGCGTTGTGCGTTATGCGTTATGCGTTATGCGTTATGCGTTATGCGTTATGCATTTTGAGTTATGCGCCATGCGTTATGCTTTATGCGTTATGCGATATGCGTTGTGCGTTATGCGTTATGCGTTATGCGATATGCGTTGTGCGTTATGCGTTATGCGTTATGCGTTATGCGTTATGTGTTATGCGATATGCGTTATGCGTTATGCGTTATGCATTTTGAGTTATGCGCCATGCGTTATGCGTTACGCGTTATGCGTTATGCGATATGCGTTGTGCGTTATGCGTTATGCGTTATGCGTTATGCGTTATGCGTTATGCGTTATGCGTTATGCGTTATGCGTTATGCATTATGCTTTATGCGTTATGCGTTATGAGTCACACGTTATGCGTTATTCGATATGCGTTATGCGTTATGCGTTATGCGTTATGCGTTATGCGATATGCGTTGTGCGTTATGCGTTATGCGATATGCGTTATGCGTTATGCGATATGCGTTGTGCGTTATGCGTTATGCGTTATGCGTTATGCGTTATGCGTTATGCGTTATGCGTTATGCGATATGCGTTGTGCGTTATGCGTTTTGCGTTATGCGTTATGCGTTATGCGTTATGCGTTATGCGTTATGCGTTATGGGTTATGCGTTATGTGTTATGCGATATGCGTTATGCGTTATGCGTTATGCTCTATACGTTATGCGTTATGCGTTATGCGTGATCCGTTATGTGTTAGGCGATATACGTTTTGCGGTATTCGTTATGCGTTATGCGTTATGCGTTATCCGTTGTTCGTTATGCGTTGTGCGTTATACGTTTGCGTTATGCATTATGCGTTATGCGTTATACGGTATGCGTTATGCGTTATACGTTATGCGTTATGCGTTATGCGATAAGCGTTATGCGTTATGCGTTAAGCATTATGCTTTATGCGTTATGCGTTATGAGTTACACGTTATGCGTTATTCGATATGCGTTATGCGTTATGCGTTATGCGTTATGCGTTATGCGTTATGCGATATTCGTTGTGCGTTATGCGTTATGCGTGATCCGTTATGCGTTAAGCATAATGCGTTTTGCTGTATTCGTTATGCGTTGTGCGTTATACGTTTGCGTTATGCGTTATGCGTTATGCATTTTGAGTTATGCGCCATGCGTTATGCGTTATGCGATATGCGTTGTGCGTTATGCGTTATGCGTTATGCGTTATGCGTTATGCGTTATGCGTTATGCGCTATGCGTTATGCGTTATGCGTTATGCGTTATGCATTTTGAGGTATGCGCCATGCGTTATGCGTTATGCGTTATGCGTTATGCGTTATGCGTTATGCGTTATGCGTTATGCGTTATGCGTTATGCGATATGCGTTGTGCGTTATGCGTTATGCGTGATCCGTTATGCGTTAAGCATTATGCGTTTTGCTGTATCCGTTATGCGTTGTGCGTTATACGTTTGCGTTATGCGTTATGCGTTATGCGTTATGCATTTTGAGTTATGCGCCATGCGTTATGCGTTATGCGTTATGCGTTATGCGATATGCGTTGTGCGTTATGCGTTATGCGGGATCCGTTATGCGTTAAGCATTATGCGTTTTGCTGTATTCGTTATGCGGTGTGCGTTATACGTTTGCGTTATGCGTTATGCGTTATGCGTTATGCATTTTCAGTTATGCGCCATGCGTTATGCGTTATGCGTTATGCGTTATGCGATATGCGTTGTGCGTTATGCGTTATGCGTTATGCGTTATGCGTTATGCGTTATGCGTTATGCATTTTGAGTTATGCGCCATGCGTTATGCTTTATGCGTTATGCGATATGCGTTGTGCGTTATGCGTTATGCGTTATGCGATATGCGTTGTGCGTTATGCGTTATGCGTTATGCGTTATGCGTTATGTGTTATGCGATATGCGTTATGCGTTATGCGTTATGCATTTTGAGTTATGCGCCATGCGTTATGCGTTACGCGTTATGCGTTATGCGATATGCGTTGTGCGTTATGCGTTATGCGTTATGCGTTATGCGTTATGCGTTATGCGTTATGCGTTATGCGTTATGCGTTATGCATTATGCTTTATGCGTTATGCGTTATGAGTCACACGTTATGCGTTATTCGATATGCGTTATGCGTTATGCGTTATGCGTTATGCGTTATGCGATATGCGTTGTGCGTTATGCGTTATGCGATATGCGTTATGCGTTATGCGATATGCGTTGTGCGTTATGCGTTATGCGTTATGCGTTATGCGTTATGCGTTATGCGTTATGCGTTATGCGATATGCGTTGTGCGTTATGCGTTTTGCGTTATGCGTTATGCGTTATGCGTTATGCGTTATGCGTTATGCGTTATGGGTTATGCGTTATGTGTTATGCGATATGCGTTATGCGTTATGCGTTATGCTCTATACGTTATGCGTTATGCGTTATGCGTGATCCGTTATGTGTTAGGCGATATACGTTTTGCGGTATTCGTTATGCGTTATGCGTTATGCGTTATCCGTTGTTCGTTATGCGTTGTGCGTTATACGTTTGCGTTATGCATTATGCGTTATGCGTTATACGGTATGCGTTATGCGTTATACGTTATGCGTTATGCGTTATGCGATAAGCGTTATGCGTTATGCGTTAAGCATTATGCTTTATGCGTTATGCGTTATGAGTTACACGTTATGCGTTATTCGATATGCGTTATGCGTTATGCGTTATGCGTTATGCGTTATGCGTTATGCGATATGCGTTGTGCGTTATGCGTTATGCGTGATCCGTTATGCGTTAAGCATAATGCGTTTTGCTGTATTCGTTATGCGTTGTGCGTTATACGTTTGCGTTATGCGTTATGCGTTATGCATTTTGAGTTATGCGCCATGCGTTATGCGTTATGCGTTATGCGATATGCGTTATGCGTTATGCGTTATGCGTTATGCGTTATGCGTTATGCGTTATGCGTTATGCGCTATGCGTTATGCGTTATGCGTTATGCGTTATGCATTTTGAGGTATGCGCCATGCGTTATGCGTTATGCGTTATGCGTTATGCATTTTGAGGTATGCGCCATGCGTTATGCGTTATGCGTTATGCGTTATGCGATATGCGTTGTGCGTTATGCGTTATGCGATATGCGTTGTGCGTTATGCGTTATGCGTTATGCGTTATGCGTTATGCGTTATGCGTTATGCGTTATGCGTTATGCGTTATGCGTTATGCGTTATGCGTTATGCGTTATGCGTTATGCGTTATGCGTTATGAGTTATGCGCCATGCGTTTTGCGTTATGCGTTATGCGTTATGCGATATGCGTTGTGCGTTATGCGTTATGCGTTATGCGTTATGCGTTATGCGTTATGCGTTATGCGTTATGCGTTATGCGTTATGCGTTATGCGTTATGCGTTATGCGTTATGGGTTATGCGTTATGCGTTATGCGATATGCGTTATGCGTTATACGTTATGCTTTATGCTTTATGCGTTATGCGTTATGCGTTATGAGTGATCCGACATGCGTTATGCGTTATGCGTTATGCGTTATGCGTTATGCGTTATGTGTTATGCGTTATGCGTTATGCGTTATGCGTTATGCGTTATGCGGTATGCGTTATGTGTTATGCATTATGCGTTATGCGTTATGCCTGATCCGTAAGGCGTTATGCGTTATGCGTTATGCGTTATGCGTTATGCGTTATGCGTTATGCGTTATGCGTTATGTGTTATGCATTATGCGTTATGCGTTATGCCTGATCCGTTAGGCGTTATGCGTTATACGGTATGCGTTATGCGTTATGCGTTATGCGTTATGCTCTATACGTTATGCGTTATGCGTTATGCGTGATCCGATATGTGTTAGGCGATATACGTTTTGCGGTATTCGTTATGCGTTATGCGTTATGCGTTATCCGTTGTTCGTTATGCGTTGTGCGTTATACGTTTGCGTTATGCATTATGCGTTATGCGTTATACGGTATGCGTTATGCGTTATACGTTATGCGTTATGCGTTATGCGATAAGCGTTATGCGTTATGCGTTAAGCATTATGCTTTATGCGTTATGCGTTATGAGTTACACGTTATGCGTTATTCGATATGCGTTACGCGTTATGCGTTATGCGTTATGCGTTATGCGTGATTAGTTATGCGTTAAGCATTATGCGTTTTGCTGTATTCGTTATGCGTTATACGTTTGCGTTATGCGTTATGCGTTATGCGTTATGCATTTTCAGTTATGCGCCATGCGTTATGCGTTATGCGTTATGCGTTATGCGTTATGCATTTTGAGTTATGCGCCATGCGTTATGCGTTATGCGTTATGCGATATGCGTTGTGCGTTATGCGTTATGCGTTATGCGATATTCGTTATGCATTATGCGTTATGCGTTATGCGTTATGCGTTATACGGTATGCGTTATACGTTATGCGTTATGCGTTATGCGTTATGCGTTATGCGATATTCGTTGTGCGTTATGCGTTATGCGTGATCCGTTATGCGTTAAGCATAATGCGTTTTGCTGTATTCGTTATGCGTTGTGCGTTATACGTTTGCGTTATGCGTTATGCGTTATGCGTTATGAGTTACACGTTATGCGTTATTCGATATGCGTTATGCGTTATGCGTTATGCGTTATGCGTTATGCGTTATGCGATATTCGTTGTGCGTTATGCGTTATGCCTGATCCGTTATGCGTTAAGCATAATGCGTTTTGCTGTATTCGTTATGCGTTGTGCGTTATACGTTTGCGTTATGCGTTATGCGTTATGCGTTATGCGTTATGCATTATGCTTTATGCGTTATGCGTTATGAGTCACACGTTATGCGTTATTCGATATGCGTTATGCGTTATGCGTTATGCGTTATGCGTTCTGCGATATGCGTTGTGCGTTATGCGTTATGCGTTATGCGTTATGCGTTATGCGATATGCGGTGTGCGTTATGCGTTATGCGTTATGCGTTATGCGTTATGCGTTTTGCGTTATGCGTTATGCGTTGTGCGTTATGCATTTGCGTTATGCGTTATGCGTTATGCGTTATGCGTTATGCGTTATGCGTTATGGGTTATGCGTTATGTGTTATGCGATATGCGTTATGCGTTATGCGTCATGCGTTATGCGTTATGCGTTATGCGTTATGCGTTATGCGTTATGCGTTATGCGTTATGCGATATGCGTTGTGCGTTATGCGTTATGCGTGATCCGTTATGCGTTAAGCATTATGCGTTTTGCTGTATCCGTTATGCGTTGTGCGTTATACGTTTGCGTTATGCGTTATGCGTTATGCGTTATGCATTTTGAGTTATGCGCCATGCGTTATGCGTTATGCGTTATGCGTTATGCGATATGCGTTGTGCGTTATGCGTTATGCGTGATCCGTTATGCGTTAAGCATTATGCGTTTTGCTGTATTCGTTATGCGGTGTGCGTTATACGATTGCGTTATGCGTTATGCGTTATGCGTTATGCATTTTCAGTTATGCGCCATGCGTTATGCGTTATGCGTTATGCGTTATGCGATATGCGTTGTGCGTTATGCGTTATGCGTTATGCGTTATGCGTTATGCGTTATGCGTTATGCATTTTGAGTTATGCGCCATGCGTTATGCTTTATGCGTTATGCGATATGCGTTGTGCGTTATGCGTTATGCGTTATGCGATATGCGTTGTGCGTTATGCGTTATGCGTTATGCGTTATGCGTTATGTGTTATGCGATATGCGTTATGCGTTATGCGTTATGCATTTTGAGTTATGCGCCATGCGTTATGCGTTACGCGTTATGCGTTATGCGATATGCGTTGTGCGTTATGCGTTATGCGTTATGCGTTATGCGTTATGCGTTATGCGTTATGCGTTATGCGTTATGCATTATGCTTTATGCGTTATGCGTTATGAGTCACACGTTATGCGTTATTCGATATGCGTTATGCGTTATGCGTTATGCGTTATGCGTTATGCGTTATGCGTTATGCGATATGCGTTGTGCGTTATGCGTTATGCGATATGCGTTATGCGTTATGCGATATGCGTTGTGCGTTATGCGTTATGCGTTATGCGTTATGCGTTATGCGTTATGCGTTATGCGTTATGCGTTATGCGTTGTGCGTTATGCGTTTTGCGTTATGCGTTATGCGTTATGCGTTATGCGTTATGCGTTATGCGTTATGGGTTATGCGTTATGTGTTATGCGATATGCGTTATGCGTTATGCGTTATGCTCTATACGTTATGCGTTATGCGTTATGCGTGATCCGTTATGTGTTAGGCGATATACGTTTTGCGGTATTCGTTATGCGTTATGCGTTATGCGTTATCAGTTGTTCGTTATGCGTTGGGCGTTATACGTTTGCGTTATGCATTATGCGTTATGCGTTATACGGTATGCGTTATGCGTTATACGTTATGCGTTATGCGTTATGCGATAAGCGTTATGCGTTATGCGTTAAGCATTATGCTTTATGCGTTATGCGTTATGAGTTACACGTTATGCGTTATTCGATATGCGTTATGCGTTATGCGTTATGCGTTATGCGTTATGCGTTATGCGATATTCGTTATGCGTTATGCGTTATGCGTGATCCGTTATGCGTTAAGCATAATGCGTTTTGCTGTATTCGTTATGCGTTGTGCGTTATACGTTTGCGTTATGCGTTATGCGTTATGCATTTTGAGTTATGCGCCATGCGTTATGCGTTATGCGTTATGCGATATGCGTTATGCGTTATGCGTTATGCGTTATGCGTTATGCGTTATGCGTTATGCGTTATGCGTTATGCGTTATGCGTTATGCGTTATGCGTTATGCATTTTGAGGTATGCGCCATGCGTTATGCGTTATGCGTTATGCGTTATGCATTTTGAGGTATGCGCCATGCGTTATGCGTTATGCGTTATGCGTTATGCGATATGCGTTGTGCGTTATGCGTTATGCGATATGCGTTGTGCGTTATGCGTTATGCGTTATGCGTTATGCGTTATGCGTTATGCGTTATGCGTTATGCGTTATGCGTTATGCGTTATGCGTTATGCGTTATGCGTTATGAGTTATGCGCCATGCGTTTTGCGTTATGCGTTATGCGTTATGCGATATGCGTTGTGCGTTATGCGTTATGCGTTATGCGTTATGCGTTATGCGTTATGCGTTATGCGTTATGCGTTATGCGTTATGCGTTATGCGTTATGCGTTATGCGTTATGCGTTATGGGTTATGCGTTATGCGTTATGCGATATGCGTTATGCGTTATACGTTATGCTTTATGCTTTATGCGTTATGCGTTATGCGTTATGAGTGATCCGACATGCGTTATGCGTTATGCGTTATGCGTTATGCGTTATGCGTTATGCGTTATGCGTTATGCGATATGCGTTGTGCGTTATGCGTTATGCGTTATGCGTTATGCGTTATGTGTTATGCGATATGCGTTATGCGTTATGCGTTATGCATTTTGAGTTATGCGCCATGCGTTATGCGTTACGCGTTATGCGTTATGCGATATGCGTTGTGCGTTATGCGTTATGCGTTATGCGTTATGCGTTATGCGTTATGCGTTATGCGTTATGCGTTATGCATTATGCTTTATGCGTTATGCGTTATGAGTCACACGTTATGCGTTATTCGATATGCGTTATGCGTTATGCGTTATGCGTTATGCGTTATGCGTTATGCGTTATGCGATATGCGTTGTGCGTTATGCGTTATGCGATATGCGTTATGCGTTATGCGATATGCGTTGTGCGTTATGCGTTATGCGTTATGCGTTATGCGTTATGCGTTATGCGTTATGCGTTATGCGATATGCGTTATGCGTTATGCGTTTTGCGTTATGCGTTATGCGTTATGCGTTATGCGTTATGCGTTATGCGTTATGGGTTATGCGTTATGTGTTATGCGATATGCGTTATGCGTTATGCGTTATGCTCTATACGTTATGCGTTATGCGTTATGCGTGATCCGTTATGTGTTAGGCGATATACGTTTTGCGGTATTCGTTATGCGTTATGCGTTATGCGTTATCAGTTGTTCGTTATGCGTTGGGCGTTATACGTTTGCGTTATGCATTATGCGTTATGCGTTATACGGTATGCGTTATGCGTTATACGTTATGCGTTATGCGTTATGCGATAAGCGTTATGCGTTATGCGTTAAGCATTATGCTTTATGCGTTATGCGTTATGAGTTACACGTTATGCGTTATTCGATATGCGTTATGCGTTATGCGTTATGCGTTATGCGTTATGCGTTATGCGATATGCGTTGTGCGTTATGCGTTATGCGTGATCCGTTATGCGTTAAGCATAATGCGTTTTGCTGTATTCGTTATGCGTTGTGCGTTATACGTTTGCGTTATGCGTTATGCGTTATGCAT
The DNA here is from genome assembly GCA_916610235.2 of Lasioglossum morio. NCBI lineage: Eukaryota > Metazoa > Arthropoda > Insecta > Hymenoptera > Halictidae > Lasioglossum > Lasioglossum morio. Next base: position 2,214,473 of record CAKAJA020000423.1, read on the forward strand.
TTTGAGTTATGCGCCATGCGTTATGCGTTATGCGTTATGCGATATGCGTTGTGCGTTATGCGTTATGCGTTATGCGTTATGCGTTATGCGTTATGCGTTATGCGCTATGCGTTATGCGTTATGCGTTATGCGTTATGCATTTTGAGGTATGCGCCATGCGTTATGCGTTATGCGTTATGCGTTATGCATTTTGAGTTATGCGCCATGCGTTATGCGTTATGCGTTATGCGTTATGCGATATGCGTTGTGCGTTATGCGTTATGCGATATGCGTTGTGCGTTATGCGTTATGCGTTATGCGTTATGCGTTATGCGTTATGCGTTATGCGTTATGCGTTATGCGTTATGCGTTATGCGTTATGCGTTATGCGTTATGAGTTATGCGCCATGCGTTTTGCGTTATGCGTTATGCGTTATGCGATATGCGTTGTGCGTTATGCGTTATGCGTTATGCGTTATGCGTTATGCGTTATGCGTTATGCGTTATGCGTTATGCGTTATGCGTTATGCGTTATGCGTTATGCGTTATGCGTTATGCGTTATGCGTTATGCGTTATGCGTTATGCGATATGCGTTATGCGTTATTCGTTATGCTTTATGCTTTATGCGTTATGCGTTATGCGTTATGAGTGATCCGACATGCGTTATGCGTTATGCGTTATGCGTTATGCGTTATGCGTTATGTGTTATGCGTTATGCGTTATGCGTTTTGCTTTATGCGTTATGCGTTATGCGTTATGTGTTATGCATTATGCGTTATGCGTTATGCCTGATCCGTAAGGCGTTATGCGTTATGCGTTATGCGTTATGCGTTATGCGTTATGCGTTATGCGTTATGCGTTATGCGTTATGTGTTATGCATTATGCGTTATGCGTTATGCCTGATCCGTTAGGCGTTATGCGTTATACGGTATGCGTTATGCGTTATGCGTTATGCGTTATGCTCTATACGTTATGCGTTATGCGTTATGCGTGATCCGTTATGTGTTAGGCGATATACGTTTTGCGGTATTCGTTATGCGTTATGCGTTATGCGTTATCCGTTGTTCGTTATGCGTTGTGCGTTATACGTTTGCGTTATGCACTATGCGTTATGCGTTATACGGTATGCGTTATGCGTTATACGTTATGCGTTATGCGTTATGCGATAAGCGTTATGCGTTATGCGTTAAGCATTATGCTTTATGCGTTATGCGTTATGAGTTACACGTTATGCGTTATTCGATATGCGTTATGCGTTATGCGTTATGCGTTATGCGTTATGCGTTATGCGTGATTAGTTATGCGTTAAGCATTATGCGTTTTGCTGTATTCGTTATGCGTTATACGTTTGCGTTATGCGTTATGCGTTATGCGTTATGCATTTTCAGTTATGCGCCATGCGTTATGCGTTATGCGTTATGCGTTATGCGTTATGCATTTTGAGTTATGCGCCATGCGTTATGCGTTATGCGTTATGCGATATGCGTTGTGCGTTATGCGTTATGCGTTATGCGATATTCGTTATGCATTATGCGTTATGCGTTATGCGTTATGCGTTATACGGTATGCGTTATACGTTATGCGTTATGCGTTATGCTCTATACGTTATGCGTTATGCGTTATGCGTGATCCGTTATGTGTTAGGCGATATACGTTTTGCGGTATTCGTTATGCGTTATGCGTTATGCGTTATCCGTTGTTCGTTATGCGTTGTGCGTTATACGTTTGCGTTATGCATTATGCGTTATGCGTTATACGGTATGCGTTATGCGTTATACGTTATGCGTTATGCGTTATGCGATAAGCGTTATGCGTTATGCGTTAAGCATTATGCTTTATGCGTTATGCGTTATGAGTTACACGTTATGCGTTATTCGATATGCGTTATGCGTTATGCGTTATGCGTTATGCGTTATGCGTGATCCGTTATGCGTTAAGCATTATGCGTTTTGCTGTATTCGTTATGCGTTGTGCGTTATACGTTTGCGTTATGCGTTATGCGTTATGCGTTATGCATTTTGAGTTATGCGCCATGCGTTATGCGTTATGCGATATGCGTTGTGCGTTATGCGTTATGCGTTATGCGTTATGCGTTATGCGTTATGCGTTATGCGTTATGCGTTATGCATTTTGAGTTATGCGCCATGCGTTATGCGTTATGCGTTATGCGATATGCGTTGTGCGTTATGCGTTATGCGTGATCCGTTATGCGTTAAGCATTATGCGTTTTGCTGTATTCGTTATGCGTTGTGCGTTATACGTTTGCGTTATGCGTTATGCGTTATGCATTTTGAGTTATGCGCCATGCGTTATGCGTTATGCGTTATGCGTTATGCGATATGCGTTGTGCGTTATGCGTTATGCGTTATGCGTTATGCGTTATGCGTTATGCGTTATGCGTTATGCGTTATGCGTTATGCATTTTGAGGTATGCGCCATGCGTTATGCGTTATGCGTTATGCGTTATGCGATATGCGTTGTGCGTTATGCGTTATGCGATATGCGTTGTGCGTTATGCGTTATGCGTTATGCGTTATGCGTTATGCGTTATGCGTTATGCGTTATGCGTTATGCGTTATGCGTTATGCGTTATGCGTTATGCGTTATGCGTTATGAGTTATGCGCCATGCGTTTTGCGTTATGCGTTATGCGTTATGCGTTATGCGATATGCGTTGTGCGTTATGCGTTATGCGTTATGCGTTATGCGTTATGCGTTATGCGTTATGCGTTATGCGTTATGCGTTATGCGTTATGCGTTATGCGTTATGGGTTATGCGTTATGCGTTATGCGATATGCGTTATGCGTTATACGTTATGCTTTATGCTTTATGCGTTATGCGTTATGCGTTATGAGTGATCCGACATGCGTTATGCGTTATGCGTTAGGCGTTATGCGTTATGCGTTATGCTCTATACGTTATGCGTTATGCGTTATGCGTGATCCGTTATGTGTTAGGCGATATACGTTTTGCGGTATTCGTTATGCGTTATGCGTTATGCGTTATCCGTTGTTCGTTATGCGTTGTGCGTTATACGTTTGCGTTATGCATTATGCGTTATGCGTTATACGGTATGCGTTATGCGTTATACGTTATGCGTTATGCGTTATGCGATAAGCGTTATGCGTTATGCGTTAAGCATTATGCTTTATGCGTTATGCGTTATGAGTTACACGTTATGCGTTATTCGATATGCGTTATGCGTTATGCGTTATGCGTTATGCGTTATGCGTGATCCGTTATGCGTTAAGCATTATGCGTTTTGCTGTATTCGTTATGCGTTGTGCGTTATACGTTTGCGTTATGCGTTATGCGTTATGCGTTATGCATTTTGAGTTATGCGCCATGCGTTATGCGTTATGCGATATGCGTTGTGCGTTATGCGTTATGCGTTATGCGTTATGCGTTATGCGTTATGCGTTATGCGTTATGCGTTATGCGTTATGCATTTTGAGTTATGCGCCATGCGTTATGCGTTATGCGTTATGCGTTATGCGTTATGCGATATGCGTTGTGCGTTATGCGTTATGCGTGATCCGTTATGCGTTAAGCATTATGCGTTTTGCTGTATTCGTTATGCGTTGTGCGTTATACGTTTGCGTTATGCGTTATGCGTTATGCATTTTGAGTTATGCGCCATGCGTTATGCGTTATGCGTTATGCGTTATGCGATATGCGTTGTGCGTTATGCGTTATGCGTTATGCGTTATGCGTTATGCGTTATGCGTTATGCGCTATGCGTTATGCGTTATGCATTTTGAGGTATGCGCCATGCGTTATGCGTTATGCGTTATGCGTTATGCGATATGCGTTGTGCGTTATGCGTTATGCGATATGCGTTGTGCGTTATGCGTTATGCGTTATGCGTTATGCGTTATGCGTTATGCGTTATGCGTTATACGTTATGCGTTATGCGTTATGCGTTATGAGTTATGCGCCATGCGTTTTGCGTTATGCGTTATGCGTTATGCGTTATGCGATATGCGTTGTGCGTTATGCGTTATGCGTTATGCGTTATGCGTTATGCGTTATGCGTTATCCGTTATGCGTTATGCGTTATGCGTTATGCGTTATGCGTTATGTGTTATGCGTTATGCGTTATGCGTTATGGGTTATGCGTTATGCGTTATGCGATATGCGTTATGCGTTATACGTTATGCTTTATGCTTTATGCGTTATGCGTTATGCGTTATGAGTGATCCGACATACGTTATGCGTTATGCGTTATGCGTTATGCGTTATGTGTTATGCGTTATGCGTTATGCGTTATGCGTTATGCGTTATGCGTTATGCGTTATGCGTTATGCGGTATGCGTTATGTGTTATGCATTATGCGTTATGCGTTATGCCTGATCCGTAAGGCGTTATGCGTTATGCGTTATGCGTTATGCGTTATGCGTTATGCGTTATGCGTTATGCGTTATGCGTTATGCGTTATGCGTTATGCGTTATGCGTTATGTGTTATGCATTATGCGTTATGCGTTATGCCTGATCCGTTAGGCGTTATGCGTTATACGGTATGCGTTATGCGTTATGCGTTATGCGTTATGCTCTTTACGTTATGCGTTATGCGTTATGCGTGATCCGTTATGTGTTAGGCGATATACGTTTTGCGGTATTCGTTATGCGTTATGCGTTATGCGTTATCCGTTGTTCGTTATGCGTTGTGCGTTATACGTTTGCGTTATGCATTATGCGTTATGCGTTATACGGTATGCGTTATGCGTTATACGTTATGCGTTATGCGTTATGCGATAAGCGTTATGCGTTATGCGTTAAGCATTATGCTTTATGCGTTATGCGTTATGAGTTACACGTTATGCGTTATTCGATATGCGTTATGCGTTATGCGTTATGCGTTATGCGTTATGCGTGATTAGTTATGCGTTAAGCATTATGCGTTTTGCTGTATTCGTTATGCGTTGTGCGTTATACGTTTGCGTTATGCGTTATGCGTTATGCGTTATGCATTTTCAGTTATGCGCCATGCGTTATGCGTTATGCGTTATGCGTTATGCGTTATGCATTTTGAGTTATGCGCCATGCGTTATGCGTTATGCGTTATGCGTTATGCGTTATGCGATATGCGTTGTGCGTTATGCGTTATGCGTGATCCGTTATGCGTTAAGCATTATGCGTTTTGCTGTATTCGTTATGCGTTGTGCGTTATACGTTTGCGTTATGCGTTATGCGTTATGCGTTATGCATTTTGAGTTATGCGCCATGCGTTATGCGTTATGCGTTATGCGTTATGCGATATGCGTTGTGCGTTATGCGTTATGCGTGATCCGTTATGCGTTAAGCATTATGCGTTTTGCTGTATTCGTTATGCGGTGTGCGTTATACGTTTGCGTTATGCGTTATGCGTTATGCGTTATGCATTTTGAGTTATGCGCCATGCGTTATGCATTTTGAGTTATGCGCCATGCGTTATGCGTTATGCGTTATGCGATATGCGTTGTGCGTTATGCGTTATGCGTTATGCGATATGCGTTGTGCGTTATGCGTTATGCGTTATGCGTTATGCGTTATGCGTTATGCGATATGCGTTATGCGTTATGCGTTATGCGTTATGCATTTTGAGTTATGCGCCATGCGTTATGCGTTACGCGTTATGCGTTATGCGATATGCGTTGTGCGTTATGCGTTATGCGTTATGCGTTATGCATTATGCGTTATGCGTTATGCGTTATGCGTTATGCGTTATGCATTATGCTTTATGCGTTATGCGTTATGAGTCACACGTTATGCGTTATTCGATATGCGTTATGCGTTATGCGTTATGCGTTATGCGTTATGCGTTATGCGATATGCGTTGTGCGTTATGCGTTATGCGTTATGCGTTATGCGTTGTGCGTTATGCGTTATGCGTTATGCGTTATGCGTTATGCCTTATGCGTTATGCGTTATGCATTATGCGTTATGCGTTATGCGATATGCGTTGTGCGTTATGCGTTTTGCGTTATGCGTTATGCGTTATGCGTTATGCGTTATGCGTTATGCGTTATGCGTTATGCGTTATGCGTTATGCGTTATGTGTTATGCGATATGCGTTATGCGTTATGCGTTATGCATTTTGAGTTATGCGCCATGCGTTATGCGTTACGCGTTATGCGTTATGCGATATGCGTTGTGCGTTATGCGTTATGCGTTATGCGTTATGCGTTATGCGTTATGCGTTATGCGTTATGCGTTATGCATTATGCTTTATGCGTTATGCGTTATGAGTCACACGTTATGCGTTATTCGATATGCGTTATGCGTTATGCGTTATGCGTTATGCGTTATGCGTTATGCGTTATGCGATATGCGTTGTGCGTTATGCGTTATGCGATATGCGTTATGCGTTATGCGATATGCGTTGTGCGTTATGCGTTATGCGTTATGCGTTATGCGTTATGCGTTATGCGTTATGCGTTATGCGATATGCGTTGTGCGTTATGCGTTTTGCGTTATGCGTTATGCGTTATGCGTTATGCGTTATGCGTTATGCGTTATGGGTTATGCGTTATGTGTTATGCGATATGCGTTATGCGTTATGCGTTATGCTCTATACGTTATGCGTTATGCGTTATGCGTGATCCGTTATGTGTTAGGCGATATACGTTTTGCGGTATTCGTTATGCGTTATGCGTTATGCGTTATCAGTTGTTCGTTATGCGTTGGGCGTTATACGTTTGCGTTATGCATTATGCGTTATGCGTTATACGGTATGCGTTATGCGTTATACGTTATGCGTTATGCGTTATGCGATAAGCGTTATGCGTTATGCGTTAAGCATTATGCTTTATGCGTTATGCGTTATGAGTTACACGTTATGCGTTATTCGATATGCGTTATGCGTTATGCGTTATGCGTTATGCGTTATGCGTTATGCGATATTCGTTGTGCGTTATGCGTTATGCGTGATCCGTTATGCGTTAAGCATAATGCGTTTTGCTGTATTCGTTATGCGTTGTGCGTTATACGTTTGCGTTATGCGTTATGCGTTATGCATTTTGAGTTATGCGCCATGCGTTATGCGTTATGCGTTATGCGATATGCGTTGTGCGTTATGCGTTATGCGTTATGCGTTATGCGTTATGCGTTATGCGTTATGCGTTATGCGTTATGCGTTATGCGTTATGCGTTATGCATTTTGAGGTATGCGCCATGCGTTATGCGTTATGCGTTATGCGTTATGCATTTTGAGGTATGCGCCATGCGTTATGCGTTATGCGTTATGCGTTATGCGATATGCGTTGTGCGTTATGCGTTATGCGATATGCGTTGTGCGTTATGCGTTATGCGTTATGCGTTATGCGTTATGCGTTATGCGTTATGCGTTATGCGTTATGCGTTATGCGTTATGCGTTATGCGTTATGCGTTATGCGTTATGAGTTATGCGCCATGCGTTTTGCGTTATGCGTTATGCGTTATGCGATATGCGTTGTGCGTTATGCGTTATGCGTTATGCGTTATGCGTTATGCGTTATGCGTTATGCGTTATGCGTTATGCGTTATGCGTTATGCGTTATGCGTTATGCGTTATGCGTTATGCGTTATGGGTTATGCGTTATGCGTTATGCGATATGCGTTATGCGTTATACGTTATGCTTTATGCTTTATGCGTTATGCGTTATGCGTTATGAGTGATCCGACATGCGTTATGCGTTATGCGTTATGCGTTATGCGTTATGCGTTATGAGTTATGCGTTATGCGTTATGCGTTATGCGTTATGCGTTATGCGGTATGCGTTATGTGTTATGCATTATGCGTTATGCGTTATGCCTGATCCGTAAGGCGTTATGCGTTATGCGTTATGCGTTATGCGTTATGCGTTATGCGTTATGCGTTATGCGTTATGCGTTATGTGTTATGCATTATGCGTTATGCGTTATGCCTGATCCGTTAGGCGTTATGCGTTATACGGTATGCGTTATGCGTTATGCGTTATGCGTTATGCTCTATACGTTATGCGTTATGCGTTATGCGTGATCCGTTATGTGTTAGGCGATATACGTTTTGCGGTATTCGTTATGCGTTATGCGTTATGCGTTATCCGTTGTTCGTTATGCGTTGTGCGTTATACGTTTGCGTTATGCATTATGCGTTATGCGTTATACGGTATGCGTTATGCGTTATACGTTATGCGTTATGCGTTATGCGATAAGCGTTATGCGTTATGCGTTAAGCATTATGCTTTATGCGTTATGCGTTATGAGTTACACGTTATGCGTTATTCGATATGCGTTATGCGTTATGCGTTATGCGTTATGCGTTATGCGTTATGCGTGATTAGTTATGCGTTAAGCATTATGCGTTTTGCTGTATTCGTTATGCGTTATACGTTTGCGTTATGCGTTATGCGTTATGCGTTATGCATTTTCAGTTATGCGCCATGCGTTATGCGTTATGCGTTATGCGTTATGCGTTATGCATTTTGAGTTATGCGCCATGCGTTATGCGTTATGCGTTATGCGATATGCGTTGTGCGTTATGCGTTATGCGTTATGCGATATTCGTTATGCATTATGCGTTATGCGTTATGCGTTATGCGTTATACGGTATGCGTTATACGTTATGCGTTATGCGTTATGCTCTATACGTTATGCGTTATGCGTTATGCGTGATCCGTTATGTGTTAGGCGATATACGTTTTGCGGTATTCGTTATGCGTTATGCGTTATGCGTTATCCGTTGTTCGTTATGCGTTGTGCGTTATACGTTTGCGTTATGCATTATGCGTTATGCGTTATACGGTATGCGTTATGCGTTATACGTTATGCGTTATGCGTTATGCGATAAGCGTTATGCGTTATGCGTTAAGCATTATGCTTTATGCGTTATGCGTTATGAGTTACACGTTATGCGTTATTCGATATGCGTTATGCGTTATGCGTTATGCGTTATGCGTTATGCGTGATCCGTTATGCGTTAAGCATTATGCGTTTTGCTGTATTCGTTATGCGTTGTGCGTTATACGTTTGCGTTATGCGTTATGCGTTATGCGTTATGCATTTTGAGTTATGCGCCATGCGTTATGCGTTATGCGATATGCGTTGTGCGTTATGCGTTATGCGTTATGCGTTATGCGTTATGCGTTATGCGTTATGCGTTATGCGTTATGCATTTTGAGTTATGCGCCATGCGTTATGCGTTATGCGTTATGCGATATGCGTTGTGCGTTATGCGTTATGCGTGATCCGTTATGCGTTAAGCATTATGCGTTTTGCTGTATTCGTTATGCGTTGTGCGTTATACGTTTGCGTTATGCGTTATGCGTTATGCATTTTGAGTTATGCGCCATGCGTTATGCGTTATGCGTTATGCGTTATGCGATATGCGTTGTGCGTTATGCGTTATGCGTTATGCGTTATGCGTTATGCGTTATGCGTTATGCGTTATGCGTTATGCGTTATGCGTTATGCGTTATGCATTTTGAGGTATGCGCCATGCGTTATGCGTTATGCGTTATGCGTTATGCGATATGCGTTGTGCGTTATGCGTTATGCGATATGCGTTGTGCGTTATGCGTTATGCGTTATGGGTTATGCGTTATGCGTTATGCGTTATGCGTTATGCGTTATGCGTTATGGGTTATGCGTTATGCGTTATGCGATATGCGTTATGCGTTATACGTTATGCTTTATGCTTTATGCGTTATGCGTTATGCGTTATGAGTGATCCGACATGCGTTATGCGTTATGCGTTAGGCGTTATGCGTTATGCGTTATGCTCTATACGTTATGCGTTATGCGTTATGCGTGATCCGTTATGTGTTAGGCGATATACGTTTTGCGGTATTCGTTATGCGTTATGCGTTATGCGTTATCCGTTGTTCGTTATGCGTTGTGCGTTATACGTTTGCGTTATGCATTATGCGTTATGCGTTATACGGTATGCGTTATGCGTTATACGTTATGCGTTATGCGTTATGCGATAAGCGTTATGCGTTATGCGTTAAGCATTATGCTTTATGCGTTATGCGTTATGAGTTACACGTTATGCGTTATTCGATATGCGTTATGCGTTATGCGTTATGCGTTATGCGTTATGCGTGATCCGTTATGCGTTAAGCATTATGCGTTTTGCTGTATTCGTTATGCGTTGTGCGTTATACGTTTGCGTTATGCGTTATGCGTTATGCGTTATGCATTTTGAGTTATGCGCCATGCGTTATGCGTTATGCGATATGCGTTGTGCGTTATGCGTTATGCGTTATGCGTTATGCGTTATGCGTTATGCGTTATGCGTTATGCGTTATGCGTTATGCATTTTGAGTTATGCGCCATGCGTTATGCGTTATGCGTTATGCGTTATGCGTTATGCGATATGCGTTGTGCGTTATGCGTTATGCGTGATCCGTTATGCGTTAAGCATTATGCGTTTTGCTGTATTCGTTATGCGTTGTGCGTTATACGTTTGCGTTATGCGTTATGCGTTATGCATTTTGAGTTATGCGCCATGCGTTATGCGTTATGCGTTATGCGTTATGCGATATGCGTTGTGCGTTATGCGTTATGCGTTATGCGTTATGCGTTATGCGTTATGCGTTATGCGCTATGCGTTATGCGTTATGCATTTTGAGGTATGCGCCATGCGTTATGCGTTATGCGTTATGCGTTATGCGATATGCGTTGTGCGTTATGCGTTATGCGATATGCGTTGTGCGTTATGCGTTATGCGTTATGCGTTATGCGTTATGCGTTATGCGTTATGCGTTATACGTTATGCGTTATGCGTTATGCGTTATGAGTTATGCGCCATGCGTTTTGCGTTATGCGTTATGCGTTATGCGTTATGCGATATGCGTTGTGCGTTATGCGTTATGCGTTATGCGTTATGCGTTATGCGTTATGCGTTATCCGTTATGCGTTATGCGTTATGCGTTATGCGTTATGCGTTATGTGTTATGCGTTATGCGTTATGCGTTATGGGTTATGCGTTATGCGTTATGCGATATGCGTTATGCGTTATACGTTATGCTTTATGCTTTATGCGTTATGCGTTATGCGTTATGAGTGATCCGACATACGTTATGCGTTATGCGTTATGCGTTATGCGTTATGTGTTATGCGTTATGCGTTATGCGTTATGCGTTATGCGTTATGCGTTATGCGTTATGCGTTATGCGGTATGCGTTATGTGTTATGCATTATGCGTTATGCGTTATGCCTGATCCGTAAGGCGTTATGCGTTATGCGTTATGCGTTATGCGTTATGCGTTATGCGTTATGCGTTATGCGTTATGCGTTATGCGTTATGCGTTATGCGTTATGCGTTATGTGTTATGCATTATGCGTTATGCGTTATGCCTGATCCGTTAGGCGTTATGCGTTGTACGGTATGCGTTATGCGTTATGCGTTATGCGTTATGCTCTTTACGTTATGCGTTATGCGTTATGCGTGATCCGTTATGTGTTAGGCGATATACGTTTTGCGGTATTCGTTATTCGTTATGCGTTATGCGTTATCCGTTGTTCGTTATGCGTTGTGCGTTATACGTTTGCGTTATGCATTATGCGTTATGCGTTATACGGTATGCGTTATGCGTTATACGTTATGCGTTATGCGTTATGCGATAAGCGTTATGCGTTATGCGTTAAGCATTATGCTTTATGCGTTATGCGTTATGAGTTACACGTTATGCGTTATTCGATATGCGTTATGCGTTATGCGTTATGCGTTATGCGTTATGCGTGATTAGTTATGCGTTAAGCATTATGCGTTTTGCTGTATTCGTTATGCGTTGTGCGTTATACGTTTGCGTTATGCGTTATGCGTTATGCGTTATGCATTTTCAGTTATGCGCCATGCGTTATGCGTTATGCGTTATGCGTTATGCGTTATGCATTTTGAGTTATGCGCCATGCGTTATGCGTTATGCGTTATGCGTTATGCGTTATGCGATATGCGTTGTGCGTTATGCGTTATGCGTGATCCGTTATGCGTTAAGCATTATGCGTTTTGCTGTATTCGTTATGCGTTGTGCGTTATACGTTTGCGTTATGCGTTATGCGTTATGCGTTATGCATTTTGAGTTATGCGCCATGCGTTATGCGTTATGCGTTATGCGTTATGCGATATGCGTTGTGCGTTATGCGTTATGCGTGATCCGTTATGCGTTAAGCATTATGCGTTTTGCTGTATTCGTTATGCGGTGTGCGTTATACGTTTGCGTTATGCGTTATGCGTTATGCGTTATGCATTTTCAGTTATGCGCCATGCGTTATGCATTTTGAGTTATGCGCCATGCGTTATGCGTTATGCGTTATGCGATATGCGTTGTGCGTTATGCGTTATGCGTTATGCGATATGCGTTGTGCGTTATGCGTTATGCGTTATGCGTTATGCGTTATGCGTTATGCGATATGCGTTATGCGTTATGCGTTATGCGTTATGCATTTTGAGTTATGCGCCATGCGTTATGCGTTACGCGTTATGCGTTATGCGATATGCGTTGTGCGTTATGCGTTATGCGTTATGCGTTATGCATTATGCGTTATGCGTTATGCGTTATGCGTTATGCGTTATGCATTATGCTTTATGCGTTATGCGTTATGAGTCACACGTTATGCGTTATTCGATATGCGTTATGCGTTATGCGTTATGCGTTATGCGTTATGCGTTATGCGATATGCGTTGTGCGTTATGCGTTATGCGTTATGCGTTATGCGTTGTGCGTTATGCGTTATGCGTTATGCGTTATGCGTTATGCCTTATGCGTTATGCGTTATGCATTATGCGTTATGCGTTATGCGATATGCGTTGTGCGTTATGCGTTTTGCGTTATGCGTTATGCGTTATGCGTTATGCGTTATGCGTTATGCGTTATGCGTTATGCGTTATGGGTTATGCGTTATGTGTTATGCGATATGCGTTATGCGTTATGCGTCATGCGTTATGCGTTATGCGTTATGCGTTATGCGTTATGCGTTATGCGTTATGCGTTATGCGTTATGCGTTATGCGTTATGCGTTATGCGTTATGCGTTATGCGTTATACGTTGTACGTTATGCGTTATGCGTTATGTTTTATGCGATATGCGTTATGCGTTATTCGTTATGCATTATGCGTTATGCGTTATGCGTTATGCGTTATACGGTATGCGTTATGCGTTATACGTTATGCGTTATGCGTTATGCGATAAGCGTTATGCGTTATGCGTTAAGCATTATGCTTTATGCGTTATGCGTTATGAGTTACACGTTATGCGTTATTCGATATGCGTTATGCGTTATGCGTTATGCGTTATGCGTGATCCGTTATGCGTTAAGCATTATGCGTTTTGCTGTATTCGTTATGCGTTGTGCGTTATACGTTTGCGTTATGCGTTATGCGTTATGCTTTATGCGTTATGCGTTATGCGTTATGCATTTTGAGTTATGCGCCATGCGTTATGCGTTATGCGATATGCGTTGTGCGTTATGCGTTATGCGTTATGCGTTATGCGTTATGCGTTATGCGTTATGCGTTATGCATTTTGAGTTATGCGCCATGCGTTATGCGTTATGCGTTATGCGTTATGCGTTATGCGATATGCGTTGTGCGTTATGCGTTATGCGTGATCCGTTATGCGTTAAGCATTATGCGTTTTGCTGTATTCGTTATGCGTTGTGCGTTATACGTTTGCGTTATGCGTTATGCGTTATGCGATATGCGTTGTGCGGTATGCGTTATGCGTTATGCGTTATGCGTTATGCGTTAAGCGTTATGCGTTATGCGTTATGCGTTATGCATTTTGAGGTATGCGCCATGCGTTATGCGTTATGCGTTATGCGTTATGCGATATGCGTTGTGCGTTATGCGTTATGCGATATGCGTTGTGCGTTATGCGTTATGCGTTATGCGTTATGCGTTATGCGTTATGCGTTATGCGTTATGCGTTGTGCGTTATGCGTTATGCGTTATGCATTTTGAGTTATGCGCCATGCGTTATGCGTTATGCGATATGCGTTGTGCGTTATGCGTTATGCGTTATGCGTTATGCGTTATGCGTTATGCGTTATGCGTTATGCATTTTGAGTTATGCGCCATGCGTTATGCGATATGCGTTGTGCGTTATGCGTTATGCGTTATGCGATATGCGTTGTGCGTTATGCGTTATGCGTTATGCGTTATGCGTTATGCGATATGCGTTGTGCGTTATGCGTTTTGCGTTATGCGTTATGCGTTATGCGTTATGCGTTATGCGTTATGCGTTATGGGTTATGCGTTATGTGTTATGCGATATGCGTTATGCGTTATGCGTCATGCGTTATGCGTTATGCGTTATGCGTTATGCGTTATGCGTTATGCGTTATGCGTTATGCGTTATACGTTGTACGTTATGCGTTATGCGTTATGTTTTATGCGATATGCGTTATGCGTTATTCGTTATGCATTATGCGTTATGCGTTATGCGTTACGCGTTATACGGTATGCGTTATGCGTTATGCGTTATGCGTTATGCTCTATACGTTATGCGTTATGCGTTATGCGTGATCCGTTATGTGTTAGGCGATATACGTTTTGCGGTATTCGTTATGCGTTATGCGTTATGCGTTATCCGTTGTTCGTTATGCGTTATGCGTTGTGCGTTATACGTTTGCGTTATGCATTATGCGTTATGCGTTATACGGTATGCGTTATGCGTTATACGTTATGCGTTATGCGTTATGCGATAAGCATTATGCGTTATGCGTTAAGCATTATGCTTTATGCGTTATGCGTTATGACTTACACGTTATGCGTTATTCGATATGCGTTATGCGTTATGCGTTATGCGTTATGCGTTATGCGTTATGCGTGACCCGTTATGCGTTAAGCATTATGCGTTTTGCTGTATTCGTTATGCGTTGTGCGTTATACTTTTGCGTTATGCGTTATGCGTTATGCGTTATGCGTTATGCATTTTGAGTTATGCGTTATGCGTTATGCGATATGCGTTGTGCGTTATGCGTTATGCGTTATGCGTTATGCGTTATGCGTTATGCGTTATGCGTTATGCGTTATGCATTTTGAGTTATGCGCCATGCGTTATGCGTTATGCGTTATGCGTTATGCGATATGCGTTGTGCGTTATGCGTTATGCGTGATCCGTTATGCGTTAAGCATTATGCGTTTTGCTGTATTCATTATGCGTTGTGCGTTATACGCTTGCGTTATGCGTTATGCGTTATGCATTTTGAGTTATGCGCCATGCGTTATGCGTTATGCGTTATGCGTTATGCGATATGCGTTGTGCGTTATGCGTTATGCGTGATCCGTTATGCGTTAAGCATTATGCGTTTTGCTGTATTCGTTATGCGGTGTGCGTTATACGTTTGCGTTATGCGTTATGCGTTATGCGTTATGCGTTATGCGTTATGCGATATGCGTTGTGCGTTATGCGTTATGCGTTATGCGTTATGCGTTATGCGTTATGCGTTATGCGTTATGCGTTATGCATTTTGAGGTATGCGCCATGCGTTATGCGTTATGCGTTATGCGTTATGCGATATGCGTTGTTCGTTATGCGTTATGCGATATGCGTTGTGCGTTATGCGTTATGCGTTATGCGTTATGCGTTATGCGTTATGCGTTATGCGTTATGCGTTATGCGTTATGCGTTATGCGTTATGCCTTATGCATTTTGAGTTATGCGCCATGCGTTTTGCGTTATGCGTTATGCGTTATGCGATATGCGTTGTTCGTTATGCGTTATGCGATATGCGTTGTGCGTTATGCGTTATGCGTTATGCGTTATGCGTTATGCGTTATGCGTTATGCGTTATGCGTTATGCGTTATGCGTTATGCGTTATGCCTTATGCATTTTGAGTTATGCGCCATGCGTTTTGCGTTATGCGTTATGCGTTATGCGATATGCGTTGTGCGTTGTGCGTTATGCGTTATGCGTTATGCGTTATGCGTTATGCGTTATGCGTTATGCGTTATGCGTTATGCGTTATGCGTTATGCGTTATGCGTTATGCGTTATGCGTTATGCGTTATGCGTTATGCGTTATGCGTTATGCGTTATGCGTTATGCGTGATCCGTTATGCGTTAAGCATTATGCGTTTTGCTGTATTCGTTATGCGTTGTGCGTTATACGTTTGCGTTATGCGTTATGCGTTATGCGTTATGCATTTTGAGTTATGCGCCATGCGTTATGCGTTATGCGATATGCGTTGTGCGTTATGCGTTATGCGTTATGCGTTATGCGTTATGCGTTATGCGTTATGCATTTTGAGTTATGCGCCATGCGTTATGCGTTATGCGTTATGCGTTATGCGATATGCGTTGTGCGTTATGCGTTATGCGTGATCCGTTATGCGTTAAGCATTATGCGTTTTGCTGTATTCATTATGCGTTGTGCGTTATACGTTTGCGTTATGCGTTATGCGTTATGCATTTTGAGTTATGCGCCATGCGTTATGCGTTATGCGTTATGCGATATGCGTTGTGCGTTATGCGTTATGCGTTATGCGTTATGCGTTTTGCGTTATGCGTTATGCGTTATACGTTATGCGTTATGCGTTATGCGTTATGGGTTATGCGTTATGTGTTATGCGATATGCGTTATTCGTTATGCGTCATGCGTTATGCGTTATGCGTTATGCGTTATGCGTTATGCGTTATGCGTTATGCGTTATACGTTGTACGTTATGCGTTATGCGTTATGTTTTATGCGATATGCGTTATGCGTTATTCGTTATGCATTATGCGTTATGCTTTATGCGTTATGCGTTATACGGTATGCGTTATGCGTTATGCGTTATGCGTTATGCTCTATACGTTATGCGTTATGCGTTATGCGTGATCCGTTATGTGTTAGGCGATATACGTTTTGCGGTATTCGTTATGCGTTATGCGTTATGCGTTATGCGTTATCCGTTGTTCGTTATGCGTTGTGCGTTATACGTTTGCGTTATGCGTTATGCGTTATGCGTTATGCATTTTGAGTTATGCGCCATGCGTTATGCGTTATGCGTTATGCGTTATGCGATATGCGTTGTGCGTTATGCGTTATGCGTGATCCGTTATGCGTTAAGCATTATGCGTTTTGCTGTATTCGTTATGCGGTGTGCGTTATACGTTTGCGTTATGCGTTATGCGTTATGCGTTATGCGTTATGCGTTATGCGATATGCGTTGTGCGTTATGCGTTATGCGTTATGCGTTATGCGTTATGCGTTATGCGTTATGCGTTATGCATTTTGAGGTATGCGCCATGCGTTATGCGTTATGCGTTATGCGTTATGCGATATGCGTTGTTCGTTATGCGTTATGCGATATGCGTTGTGCGTTATGCGTTATGCGTTATGCGTTATGCGTTATGCGTTATGCGTTATGCGTTATGCGTTATGCGTTATGCGTTATGCGTTATGCCTTATGCATTTTGAGTTATGCGCCATGCGTTTTGCGTTATGCGTTATGCGTTATGCGATATGCGTTGTGCGTTGTGCGTTATGCGTTATGCGTTATGCGTTATGCGTTATGCGTTATGCGTTATGCGTTATGCGTTATGCGTTATGCGTTATGCGTTATGCGTTATGCGTTATGCGTTATGCGTTATGCGTTATGCGTTATGCGTGATCCGTTATGCGTTAAGCATTATGCGTTTTGCTGTATTCGTTATGCGTTGTGCGTTATACGTTTGCGTTATGCGTTATGCGTTATGCGTTATGCATTTTGAGTTATGCGCCATGCGTTATGCGTTATGCGTTATGCGATATGCGTTGTGCGTTATGCGTTATGCGTTATGCGTTATGCGTTATGCGTTATGCATTTTGAGTTATGCGCCATGCGTTATGCGTTATGCGTTATGCGATATGCGTTGTGCGTTATGCGTTATGCGTTATGCGTTATGCATTTTGAGTTATGCGCCATGCGTTATGCGTTATGCGTTATGCGTTATGCGATATGCGTTGTGCGTTATGCGTTATGCGTGATCCGTTATGCGTTAAGCATTATGCGTTTTGCTGTATTCGTTATGCGTTGTGCGTTATACGTTTGCGTTATGCGTTATGCGTTATGCATTTTGAGTTATGCGCCATGCGTTATGCGTTATGCGTTATGCGATATGCGTTGTGCGTTATGCGTTATGCGTTATGCGTTATGCGTTTTGCGTTATGCGTTATGCGTTATACGTTATGCGTTATGCGTTATGCGTTATGGGTTATGCGTTATGTGTTATGCGATATGCGTTATTCGTTATGCGTCATGCGTTATGCGTTATGCGTTATGCGTTATGCGTTATGCGTTATGCGTTATGCGTTATGCGTTATACGTTGTACGTTATGCGTTATGCGTTATGTTTTATGCGATATGCGTTATGCGTTATTCGTTATGCATTATGCGTTATGCTTTATGCGTTATGCGTTATACGGTATGCGTTATGCGTTATGCGTTATGCGTTATGCTCTATACGTTATGCGTTATGCGTTATGCGTGATCCGTTATGTGTTAGGCGATATACGTTTTGCGGTATTCGTTATGCGTTATGCGTTATGCGTTATGCGTTATCCGTTGTTCGTTATGCGTTGTGCGTTATACGTTTGCGTTATGCATTATGCGTTATGCGTTATACGGTATGCGTTATGCGTTATACGTTATGCGTTATGCGTTATGCGATAAGCGTTATGCGTTATGCGTTAAGCATTATGCTTTATGCGTTATGCGTTATGAGTTACACGTTATGCGTTATTCGATATGCGTTATGCGTTATGCGTTATGCGTTATGCGTTATGCGTGATCCGTTATGCGTTAAGCATTATGCGTTTTGCTGTATTCGTTATGCGTTGTGCGTTATACGTTTGCGTTATGCGTTATGCGTTATGCGTTATGCGTTATGCATTTTGAGTTATGCGCCATGCGTTATGCGTTATGCGATATGCGTTGTGCGTTATGCGTTATGCGTTATGCGTTATGCGTTATGCGTTATGCGTTATGCGTTATGCATTTTGAGTTATGCGCCATGCGTTATGCGTTATGCGTTATGCGTTATGAGTTATGCGATATGCGTTGTGCGTTATGCGTTATGCGTGATCCGTTATGCGTTAAGCATTATGCGTTTTGCTGTATTCGTTATGCGTTGTGCGTTATACGTTTGCGTTATGCGTTATGCGTTATGCATTTTGAGTTATGCGCCATGCGTTATGAGTTATGCGTTATGCGTTATGCGATATGCGTTGTGCGTTATGCGTTATGCGTTATGCGTTATGCGTTATGCGTTATGCGTTATGCGTTATGCGTTATGCGTTATGCGTTATGCGTTATGCATTTTGAGGTATGCGCCATGCGTTATGCGTTATGCGTTATGCGTTATGCGATATGCGTTGTGCGTTATGCGTTATGCGATATGCGTTGTGCGTTATGCGTTATGCGTTATGCGTTATGCGTTATGCGTTATGCGTTATGCGTTATGCGTTATGCGTTATGCGTTATGCGTTATGCGTTATGAGTTATGCGCCATGCGTTTTGCGTTATGCGTTATGCGTTATGCGTTATGCGATATGCGTTGTGCGTTATGCGTTATGCGTTATGCGTTATGCGTAATGCGTTATGCGTTATGCGTTATGCGTTATGCGTTATGCGTTATGCGTTATGCGTTATGCGTTATGCGTTATGCGTTATGCGTTATGCGTTATGCGTTATGCGTTATGCGTTATGGGTTATGCGTTATGCGTTATGCGATATGCGTTATGCGTTATACGTTATGCTTTATGCTTTATGCGTTATGCGTTATGCGTTATGAGTGATCCGACATGCGTTATGCGTTATGCGTTATGCGTTATGCGTTATGCGTTATGTGTTATGCGTTATGCGTTATGCGTTATGCGTTATGCGTTATGCGGTATGCGTTATGTGTTATGCATTATGCGTTATGCGTTATGCCTGATCCGTAAGGCATTATGCGTTATGCGTTATGCGTTATGCGTTATGCGTTATGCGTTATGCGTTATGCGTTATGCGTTATGCGTTATGCGTTATGCGTTATGCGTTATGCGTTATGTGTTATGCATTATGCGTTATGCGTTATGCCTGATCCGTTAGGCGTTATGCGTTATACGGTATGCGTTATGCGTTATGCGTTATGCGTTATGCTCTATACGTTATGCGTTATGCGTTATGCGTGATCCGTTATGTGTTAGGCGATATACGTTTTGCGGTATTCGTTATGCGTTATGCGTTATCCGTTGTTCGTTATGCGTTGTGCGTTATACGTTTGCGTTATGCATTATGCGTTATGCGTTATACGGTATGCGTTATGCGTTATACGTTACGCGTTATGCGTTATGCGATAAGCGTTATGCGTTATGCGTTAAGCATTATGCTTTATGCGTTATGCGTTATGAGTTACACGTTATGCGTTATTCGATATGCGTTATGCGTTATGCGTTATGCGTTATGCGTTATGCGTGATTAGTTATGCGTTAAGCATTATGCGTTTTGCTGTATTCGTTATGCGTTGTGCGTTATACGTTTGCGTTATGCGTTATGCGTTATGCGTTATGCGTTATGCATGTTGAGTTATGCGCCATGCGTTATGCGTTATGCGATATGCGTTGTGCGTTATGCGTTATGCGTTATGCGTTATGCGTTATGCGTTATGCGTTATACGTTATGCGTTATGCGTTATGCGTTGTGCGTTATGCATTTTGAGTTATGCGTCATGCGTTATGCGTTATGCGTTATGCGTTATGCGATATGCGTTATGCGTTATGCGTTATACGTTTGCGTTATGCGTTATGCGTTATGAATTTTGAGTTACGCGCCATGCGTTATGCGTTATGCGTTATGCGTTATGCGATATGCGTTGTGCGTTATGCGTTATGCGTTATGCGTTATGCGTTATGCGTTATGCGTTATGCGTTATGCGTTATGCATTTTGAGGTATGCGCCATGCGTTATGCGTTATGCGTTATGCGTTATGCGATATGCGTTGTTCGTTATGCGTTATGCGATATGCGTTGTGCGTTATGCGTTATGCGTTATGCGTTATGCGTTATGCGTTATGCGTTATGCGTTATGCGTTATGCGTTATGCGTTATGCCTTATGCATTTTGAGTTATGCGCCATGCGTTTTGCGTTATGCGTTATGCGTTATGCGATATGCGTTGTGCGTTGTGCGTTATGCGTTATGCGTTATGCGTTATGCGTTATGCGTTATGCGTTATGCGTTATGCGTTATGCGTTATGCGTTATGCGTTATGCGTTATGCGTTATGCGTTATGCATTATGCGTTATGCGTTATGCGTTATGCGTTATGCGTTATGCGTGATCCGTTATGCGTTAAGCATTATGCGTTTTGCTGTATTCGTTATGCGTTGTGCGTTATGCGTTATGCGTTATGCGTTATGCGTTATGCGTTATGCGTTATGCGTTATGCGTTATGCATTTTGAGTTATGCGCCATGCGTTATGTGTTATGCGTTATGCGTTATGCGATATGCGTTGTGCGTTATGCGTTATGCGTGATCCGTTATGCGTTAAGCATTATGCGTTTTGCTGTATTCGTTATGCGTTGTGCGGTATACGTTTGCGTTATGCGTTATGCGTTATGCATTTTGAGTTATGCGCCATGCGTTATGCGTTATGCGTTATGCGATATGCGTTGTGCGTTATGCGTTATGCGTTATGCGTTATGCGTTATGCGTTATGCGTTATGCGTTATGCGTTATGCGTTATGCGTTATGCGTTGTGCGTTATGCGTTAGGCGTTATGCGTTATGCGATATGCGTTGTGCGTTATGCGTTTTGCGTTATGCGTTATGCGTTATGCGTTATGCGTTATGCGTTATGCGTTATGGGTTATGCGTTATGTGTTATGCGTTTTGCGTTATGCGTTATACGTTATGCGTTATGCGTTATGCGTTATGCGTTATGGGTTATGCGTTATGTGTTATGCGATATGCGTTATGCGTTATGCGTCATGCGTTATGCGTTATGCGTTATGCGTTATGCGTTATGCGTTATGCGTTATGCGTTATGCGTTATGCGTTATATGTTTAACCCGTACAGTACATTTCGCGACAGCGAGCGACTTAGCGCCGCCCGGCATTGTTGTCCTCTGTGCGGACGAGGTAGGGATACGAGAATCGAAGCGTGTCGACCCGTTCGATCGAGGAGACAATCCGAAATCAAGGCGTTAGAATCAATTCGATCTTTGAAGCACACATAACGCGATTATATATCGATCCGCGATTACGAAAAGACCACGGAAAAGGTTTGAAGCCTCGCGTGCTCGCTCAATAATTTAAGTATTCACCGTGTAGTGCGTTACATATGTAGAACTAAAAATTAAAAGTGGAAAGACTGTGTAACTTCGGTGAGTGCAGAGAAAATTTGAGTACGACTTATTTGCCCATCATTCATTCGATTCCGGTTCCCGACCTTAAGCGTCCACCCTGTTTATTCCACTAGCACGTTTCCTGCTCCTAAAGCTCCGCGTGCTAACATTATACGTTGTACGTTATGCGTTATGCGTTATGTTTTATGCGATATGCGTTATGCGTTATTCGTTATGCATTATGCGTTATGCGTTATGCGTTATGCGTTATACGGTATGCGTTATGCGTTATGCGTTATGCGTTATGCTCTATACGTTATGCGTTATGCGTTATGCGTGATCCGTTATGTGTTAGGCGATATACGTTTTGCGGTATTCGTTATGCGTTATGCGTTATGCGTTATCCGTTGTTCGTTATGCGTTGTGCGTTATACGTTTGCGTTATGCATTATGCGTTATGCGTTATACGGTATGCGTTATGCGTTATACGTTATGCGTTATGCGTTATGCGATATGCGTTATGCGTTATGCGTTAAGCATTATGCTTTATGCGTTATGCGTTATGAGTTACACGTTATGCGTTATTCGATATGCGTTATGCGTTATGCGTTATGCGTTATGCGTTATGTGTGATCCGTTATGCGTTATGCGTTATGCGTTATGCGTTATGCTTTATGCGTTATGCGTTATGCGTTATGCGTTATGCGTTATACGGTGTGCGTTATGCGTTATGCGTTATGCGTTATGAGTTATGCGTTATGCGTTATGCGTTATGCGTTATGCGTTTTGCGGTATCGTTATGCGTTGTGCATTATGCGTTATGCGTTGTGCGTTATGGGTTATGATTTATGCGTTATGCGATATGAGTTATGCGTTATGGGTCATGCGTTATGCGTTATGCGTTATGCATTTTGAGTTATGCGCCATGCGTTATGCGTTATGCGTTATGCGTTATGCGACATGCGTTGTGCGTTATGCGTTATGCGTTATGCGATATGCGTTGTGCGTTATGCGTTATGCGTTATGCGTTATGCGTTATGCGTTATGCGTTATGCGTTATGCGTTATGCGTTATGCGTTATGCGTTATGCGTTATGCGTTATGCATTTTGAGTTATGCGCCATGCGTTATGCGTTATGCGTTATGCGTTATGCGTTATGCGATATGCGTTGTGCGTTATGCGTTATGAGTTATGCGTTATGCGTTATGCGTTATGCGTTATGCGTTTTGCGGTATTCGTTATGCGTTGTGCATTATGCGTTATGCGTTGTGCGTTATGGGTTATGATTTATGCGTTATGCGATATGAGTTATGCGTTATGGGTCATGCGTTATGCGTTATGCGTTATGCGTTATGCGATATGCGTTGTGCGTTATGCGTTATGCGTGATCCGTTATGCGTTAAGCATTATGCGTCTTGCTGTATTCGTTATGCGTTGTGCGTTATACGTTTGCGTTATGCGTTATGCGTTATGCGTTATGCGTTATGCATTTTCAGTTATGCGCCATGCGTTATGCGTTATGCGTTATGCGTTATGCGATATGCGTTGTGCGTTATGCGTTATGCGTTATGCGTTATGCGTTATGCGTTATGCGTTATGCATTTTGAGTTATGCGCCATGCGTTATGCGTTATGCGTTATGCGATATGCGTTGTGCGATATGCGTTGTGCGTTATGCGTTATGCGTTATGCGTTATGCGTTATGCGTTATGCGTTATGCGATATGCGTTGTGCGTTATGCGTTATGCGTTATGCGTTATGCGTTATGCGTTATGCGTTAGGCGTTATGCGTTATGCGATATGCGTTGTGCGTTATGCGTTTTGCGTTATGCGTTATGCGTTATGCGTTATGCGTTATGCGTTATGCGTTATGCGTTATGCGTTATGGGTTATGCGTTATGTGTTATGCGATATGCGTTATGCGTTATGAGTCATGCGTTATGCGTTATGCGTTATGCGTTATGCGTTATGCGTTATGCGTTATACGTTGTACGTTATGCGTTATGCGTTATGTTTTATGCGATATGCGTTATGCGTTATTCGTTATGCATTATGCGTTATGCGTTATGCGTTATGCGTTATACGGTATGCGTTATGCGTTATGCGTTATGCGTTATGCGTTATGCGTTATGCCTTATGCATTTTGAGTTATGCGCCATGCGTTTTGCGTTATGCGTTATGCGTTATGCGATATGCGTTGTGCGTTGTGCGTTATGCGTTCTGCGTTATGCGTTATGCGTTATGCGTTATGCGTTATGCGTTATGCGTTATGCGTTATGCGTTATGCGTTATGCGTTATGCGTTATGCGTGATCCGTTATGCGTTAAGCATTATGCGTTTTGCTGTATTCGTTATGCGTTGTGCGTTATACGTTTGCGTTATGCGTTATGCGTTATGCGTTATGCATTTTGAGTTATGCGCCATGCGTTATGCGTTATGCGATATGCGTTGTGCGTTATGCGTTATGCGTTATGCGTTATGCGTTATGCGTTATGCGTTATGCGTTATGCGTTATGCGTTATGCGTTATGCGTTATGCGTTATGCATTTTGAGTTATGCGCCATGCGTTATGCGTTATGCGTTATGCGTTATGCGATATGCGTTGTGCGTTATGCGTTATGCGTGATCCGTTATGCGTTAAGCATTATGCGTTTTGCTGTATACGTTATGCGTTGTACGTTATACGTTTGCGTTATGCGTTATGCGTTATGCATTTTGAGTTATGCGCCATGCGTTATGCGTTATGCGTTATGCGTTATGCGATATGCGTTGTGCGTTATGCGTTATGCGTTATGCGTTATGCGTTATGCGTTATGCGTTATGCGTTATGCGTTATGCGTTAGGCGTTATGCGTTATGCGATATGCGTTGTGCGTTATGCGTTTTGCGTTATGCGTTATGCGTTATGCGTTATGCGTTATGCGTTATGCGTTATGCGTTATGCGTTATGGGTTATGCGTTATGTGTTATGCGTTTTGCGTTATGCGTTATGCGTTATGCGTTATGCGTTATGCGTTATGCGTTATGCGTTATGCGTTATACGGTGTGCGTTATGCGTTATGCGTTATGCGTTATGAGTTATGCGTTATGCGTTATGCGTTATGCGTTATGCGTTTTGCGGTATTCGTTATGCGTTGTGCATTATGCGTTATGCGTTGTGCGTTATGGGTTATGATTTATGCGTTATGCGATATGAGTTATGCGTTATGGGTCATGCGTTATGCGTTATGCGTTATGCATTTTGAGTTATGCGCCATGCGTTATGCGTTATGCGTTATGCGTTATGCGACATGCGTTGTGCGTTATGCGTTATGCGTTATGCGATATGCGTTGTGCGTTATGCGTTATGCGTTATGCGTTATGCGTTATGCGTTATGCGTTATGCGTTATGCGTTATGCGTTATGCGTTATGCGTTATGCGTTATGCGTTATGCATTTTGAGTTATGCGCCATGCGTTATGCGTTATGCGTTATGCGTTATGCGTTATGCGATATGCGTTGTGCGTTATGCGTTATGAGTTATGCGTTATGCGTTATGCGTTATGCGTTATGCGTTTTGCGGTATTCGTTATGCGTTGTGCATTATGCGTTATGCGTTGTGCGTTATGGGTTATGATTTATGCGTTATGCGATATGAGTTATGCGTTATGGGTCATGCGTTATGCGTTATGCGTTATGCGTTATGCGATATGCGTTGTGCGTTATGCGTTATGCGTGATCCGTTATGCGTTAAGCATTATGCGTCTTGCTGTATTCGTTATGCGTTGTGCGTTATACGTTTGCGTTATGCGTTATGCGTTATGCGTTATGCGTTATGCATTTTCAGTTATGCGCCATGCGTTATGCGTTATGCGTTATGCGTTATGCGATATGCGTTGTGCGTTATGCGTTATGCGTTATGCGTTATGCGTTATGCGTTATGCGTTATGCATTTTGAGTTATGCGCCATGCGTTATGCGTTATGCGTTATGCGATATGCGTTGTGCGATATGCGTTGTGCGTTATGCGTTATGCGTTATGCGTTATGCGTTATGCGTTATGCGTTATGCGATATGCGTTGTGCGTTATGCGTTATGCGTTATGCGTTATGCGTTATGCGTTATGCGTTAGGCGTTATGCGTTATGCGATATGCGTTGTGCGTTATGCGTTTTGCGTTATGCGTTATGCGTTATGCGTTATGCGTTATGCGTTATGCGTTATGCGTTATGCGTTATGGGTTATGCGTTATGTGTTATGCGATATGCGTTATGCGTTATGCGTCATGCGTTATGCGTTATGCGTTATGCGTTATGCGTTATGCGTTATGCGTTATACGTTGTACGTTATGCGTTATGCGTTATGTTTTATGCGATATGCGTTATGCGTTATTCGTTATGCATTATGCGTTATGCGTTATGCGTTATGCGTTATACGGTATGCGTTATGCGTTATGCGTTATGCGTTATGCGTTATGCGTTATGCCTTATGCATTTTGAGTTATGCGCCATGCGTTTTGCGTTATGCGTTATGCGTTATGCGATATGCGTTGTGCGTTGTGCGTTATGCGTTCTGCGTTATGCGTTATGCGTTATGCGTTATGCGTTATGCGTTATGCGTTATGCGTTATGCGTTATGCGTTATGCGTTATGCGTTATGCGTGATCCGTTATGCGTTAAGCATTATGCGTTTTGCTGTATTCGTTATGCGTTGTGCGTTATACGTTTGCGTTATGCGTTATGCGTTATGCGTTATGCATTTTGAGTTATGCGCCATGCGTTATGCGTTATGCGATATGCGTTGTGCGTTATGCGTTATGCGTTATGCGTTATGCGTTATGCGTTATGCGTTATGCGTTATGCGTTATGCGTTATGCGTTATGCGTTATGCGTTATGCATTTTGAGTTATGCGCCATGCGTTATGCGTTATGCGTTATGCGTTATGCGATATGCGTTGTGCGTTATGCGTTATGCGTGATCCGTTATGCGTTAAGCATTATGCGTTTTGCTGTATACGTTATGCGTTGTACGTTATACGTTTGCGTTATGCGTTATGCGTTATGCATTTTGAGTTATGCGCCATGCGTTATGCGTTATGCGTTATGCGTTATGCGATATGCGTTGTGCGTTATGCGTTATGCGTTATGCGTTATGCGTTATGCGTTATGCGTTATGCGTTATGCGTTATGCGTTAGGCGTTATGCGTTATGCGATATGCGTTGTGCGTTATGCGTTTTGCGTTATGCGTTATGCGTTATGCGTTATGCGTTATGCGTTATGCGTTATGCGTTATGCGTTATGGGTTATGCGTTATGTGTTATGCGTTTTGCGTTATGCGTTATGCGTTATGCGTTATGCGTTATGCGTTATGCGTTATGCGTTATGGGTTATGCGTTATGTGTTATGCGATATGCGTTATGCGTTATGCGTCATGCGTTATGCGTTATGCGTTATGCGTTATGCGTTATGCGTTATGCGTTATGCGTTATACGTTGTACGTTATGCGTTATGCGTTATGTTTTATGCGATATGCGTTATGCGTTATTCGTTATGCATTATGCGTTATGCGTTATGCGTTATGCGTTATACGGTATGCGTTATGCGTTATGCGTTATGCGTTATGCTCTATACGTTATGCGTTATGCGTTATGCGTGATCCGTTATGTGTTAGGCGATATACGTTTTGCGGTATTCGTTATGCGTTATGCGTTATGCGTTATCCGTTGTTCGTTATGCGTTGTGCGTTATACGTTTGCGTTATGCATTATGCGTTATGCGTTATACGGTATGCGTTATGCGTTATACGTTATGCGTTATGCGTTATGCGATATGCGTTATGCGTTATGCGTTAAGCATTATGCTTTATGCGTTATGCGTTATGAGTTACACGTTATGCGTTATTCGATATGCGTTATGCGTTATGCGTTATGCGTTATGCGTTATGTGTGATCCGTTATGCGTTATGCGTTATGCGTTATGCGTTATGCTTTATGCGTTATGCGTTATGCGTTATGCGTTATACGGTGTGCGTTATGCGTTATGCGTTATGCGTTATGAGTTATGCGTTATGCGTTATGCGTTATGCGTTTTGCGGTATTCGTTATGCGTTGTGCATTATGCGTTATGCGTTGTGCGTTATGGGTTATGATTTATGCGTTATGCGATATGAGTTATGCGTTATGGGTCATGCGTTATGCGTTATGCGTTATGCATTTTGAGTTATGCGCCATGCGTTATGCGTTATGCGTTATGCGTTATGCGTTATGCGTTATGCGTTATGCGTTATGCGTTATGCGTTATGCGTTATGCGTTATGCCTTATGCATTTTGAGTTATGCGCCATGCGTTTTGCGTTATGCGTTATGCGTTATGCGATATGCGTTGTGCGTTGTGCGTTATGCGTTATGCGTTATGCGTTATGAGTTATGCGTTATGCGTTATGCGTTATGCGTTATGCGTTATGCGTTATGCGTTATGCGTTATGCGTTATGCGTTATGCGTTATGCGGGATCCGTTATGCGTTAAGCATTATGCGTTTTGCTGTATTCGTTATGCGTTGTGCGTTATACGTTTGCGTTATGCGTTATGCGTTATGCATTTTGAGTTATGCGCCATGCGTTATGCGTTATGCGATATGCGTTGTGCGTTATGCGTTATGCGTTATGCGTTATGCGTTATGCGTTATGCGTTATGCGTTATGCATTTTGAGTTATGCGCCATGCGTTATGCGTTATGCGTTATGCGTTATGCGATATGCGTTGTGCGTTATGCGTTATGCGTGATCCGTTATGCGTTAAGCATTATGCGTTTTGCTGTATTCGTTATGCGTTGTGCGTTATACGTTTGCGTTATGCGTTATGCGTTATGCATTTTGAGTTATGCGCCATGCGTTATGCGTTATGCGTTATGCGTTATGCGATATGCGTTGTGCGTTATGCGTTATGCGTTATGCGTTATGCGTTATGCGTTATGCATTTTGAGTTATGCGCCATGCGTTATGCGTTATGCGTTATGCGTTATGCGATATGCGTTGTGCGTTATGCGTTATGCGTGATCCGTTATGCGTTAAGCATTATGCGTTTTGCTGTATTCGTTATGCGTTGTGCGTTATACGTTTGCGTTATGCGTTATGCGTTATGCATTTTGAGTTATGCGCCATGCGTTATGCGTTATGCGTTATGCGTTATGCGATATGCGTTGTGCGTTATGCGTTATGCGTTATGCGTTATGCGTTATGCGTTATGCGTTATGCGTTATGCGTTATGCGTTATGCGTTATGCGTTAGGCGTTATGCGTTATGCGATATGCGTTGTGCGTTATGCGTTTTGCGTTATGCGTTATGCGTTATGCGTTATGCGATATGCGTTATGCGTTATGCGTTAAGCATTATGCTTTATGCGTTATGCGTTATGAGTTACACGTTATGCGTTATTCGATATGCGTTATGCGTTATGCGTTATGCGTTATGCGTTATGTGTGATCCGTTATGCGTTATGCGTTATGCGTTATGCGTTATGCTTTATGCGTTATGCGTTATGCGTTATACGGTATGCGTTATGCGTTATGCGTTATGCGTTATGCTCTATACGTTATGCGTTATGCGTTATGCGTGATCCGTTATGTGTTAGGCGATATACGTTTTGCGGTATTCGTTATGCGTTATGCGTTATGCGTTATCCGTTGTTCGTTATGCGTTGTGCGTTATACGTTTGCGTTATGCATTATGCGTTATGCGTTATACGGTATGCGTTATGCGTTATACGTTATGCGTTATGCGTTATGCGATATGCGTTATGCGTTATGCGTTAAGCATTATGCTTTATTCGTTATGCGTTATGAGTTACACGTTATGCGTTATTCGATATGCGTTATGCGTTATGCGTTATGCGTTATGTGTGATCCGTTATGCGTTATGCGTTATGCGTTATGCGTTATGCTTTATGCGTTATGCGTTATGCGTTATGCGTTATACGGTGTGCGTTATGCGTTATGCGTTATGCGTTATGAGTTATGCGTTATGCGTTATGCGTTATGCGTTATGCGTTTTGCGGTATTCGTTATGCGTTGTGCATTATGCGTTATGCGTTGTGCGTTATGGGTTATGATTTATGCGTTATGCGATATGAGTTATGTGTTATGGGTCATGCGTTATGCGTTATGCGTTATGCATTTTGAGTTATGCGCCATGCGTTATGCGTTATGCGTTATGCGTTATGCGATATGCGTTGTGCGTTATGCGTTATGCGTTATGCGATATGCGTTGTGCGTTATGCGTTATGCGTTATGCGTTATGCGTTATGCGTTATGCATTTTGAGTTATGCGCCATGCGTTATGCGTTATGCGTTATGCGTTATGCGTTATGCGATATGCGTTGTGCGTTATGCGTTATGCGTTTGCGTTATGCGTTATGCGTTATGCGTTATGCGTTATGCATTATGCTTTATGCGTTATGCGTTATGAGTCACACGTTATGCGTTATTCGATATGCGTTATGCGTTATGCGTTATGCGTTATGCGTTATGCGTTATGCGATATGCGTTGTGCGTTATGCGTTATGCGTTATGCGTTATGCATTATGCGTTATGCGATATGCGTTGTGCGTTATGCGTTATGCGTTATGCGTTATGCGTTATGCGATATGCGTTGTGCGTTATGCGTTATGCGTTATGCGTTATGCGTTATGCGTTATGCGGTACGCGTTATGCGTTATGCGTTATGCGTTATGCGTTATGCGTTATGCGTTATGCGTTATACGTTATGCGTTATGCGATATGCGTTGTGCGTTATGCGTTATGCGTGATCCGTTATGCGTTAAGCATTATGCGTTTTGCTGTATTCGTTATGCGTTGTGCGTTATACGTTTGCGTTATGCGTTATGCGTTATGCGTTATGCATTTTGAGTTATGCGCCATGCGTTATGCGTTATGCGTTATGCGTTATGCGTTATGCGTTATGAGTTATGCGTTGTGCGTTATGCGTTATGCGTTATGCGATATGTGTTGTGCGTTATGCGTTATGCGTTATGCGTTATGCGTTAAGCATTATGCGTCTTGCTGTATTCGTTATGCGTTGTGCGTTATACGTTTGCGTTATGCGTTATGCGTTATGCGTTATGCGTTATGCGTTATGCATTTTCAGTTATGCGCCATGCGTTATGCGTTATGCGTTATGCGTTATGCGATTTGCGTTGTGCGTTATGCGTTATGCGTTATGCGTTATGCGTTATGCGTTATGCGTTATGCATTTTGAGTTATGCGCCATGCGTTATGCGTTATGCGTTATGCGATATGCGTTGTGCGTTATGCGTTATGCGTTATGCGATATGTGTTGTGCGTTATGCGTTATGCGTTATGCGTTATGCGTTATGCGTTATGCGTTATGCGTTATGCGGTATTCGTTATGCGTTATGCGTTATGCCTTATGCCTTATGCGTTATGCGTTATGAGTAATGCGTGATTCGTTATGCGTCATGCCTTATGCGTTATGAGTTATGCGTTATGCGTTATGCGTTTTGCGTTATGCGTTATGCGTTATGCGTTATGAGTTATGCGTTATGTGTTATGCGTTATTCGTTATGCGTTGTGCGTTATGCGTTATGCGTTATGCGTTATGCGTTATGCGTTATGCGTTATGCGTTATGCATTATGCGTTATGAGTAATGCGTTATGCGTTATGAGTAATGCGTGATCCGTTATGCGTTATGCGTTATGAGTAATGCGTTATCTGTTATGCGTTATGCGTTATGCGTTATGCGTTATGAGTTATGCGTTATGCTTTATGCGTTTTGCGTTATGCGTTATGCGTTATGCGTTATGAGTTATGCGTTATGCTTTATGCGTTTTGCGTTATGCGTTATGCGTTATGCGTTATGAGTTATGCGTTATGCGTTATGAGTAATGCGTCATCCGATATCCGTTATGCGTTATGCGTTATTTGTTATACGTTATGCGGTATGCGTTATGCGTTATGCGATATGCGTTATGCGTTATGCGTTATGCGTTATGCGTTATGCGTTATGCGTTATGAGTAATGCGTGATCCGTTATGCGTTATGCGTTATGCGTTATGCGTTATGCGTTAAGCGTTATGCGTTATGCGTTATGCGTTATGCGTTATGCGTTATGGGTTATTCGTTATGTGTTATGCGTTATGCGATATGCGTTATGCGTTATACGTTATGCGTTATGCGTTATGCGTTATGCGTTATGCGTTATGCGTTATGCGTTATGCGTTATACGTTATGCGTTATGCGTTATGCCTTATGCCTTATGCGTTATGCGTTATGAGTAATGCGTGATTCGTTATGCGTTATGCCTTATGCGTTATGAGTTATGCGTTATGCGTTATGCGTTTTGCGTTATGCGTTATGCGTTATGCGTTATGAGTTATGCGTTATGTGTTATGCGTTATTCGTTATGCGTTGTGCGTTATGCGTTATGCGTTATGCGTTATGCGTTATGCGTTATGCGTTATGCGTTATGCGTTATGCGTTATGCGTTATGCGTTGTGCGTTATGCGTTATGCGTTATGCGTTATGCGTTATGCGTTATACGGTATGCTTTATGCGTTATGCGTTATGCGTTATACGTTATACATTATACGTAATGCGTTATGCGTTATGAGTAATGCTTGATCCGATATCCGTTATGCGTTATGCGTTATGAGTAATGCGTGATCCGTTATGCGTTATGCGTTATGCGTTATGCATTATGCGTTATGCGTTATGCGTTATGCGTTATGCGTTATGCGTTATGCGTTATGCGTTATGCGTTATGCGTTATGCGTTATGCGTTATGCGTTATGCGTTATGCGTTATGCGTTATGAGTTATGCGTTATGCGTTATGAGTAATGCGTCATCCGATATCCGTTATGCGTTATGCGTTATTTGTTATACGTTATGCGGTATGCGTTATGCGTTATGCGTTATGCGTTATGCGTTATGCGTTATGCGTTATGCGTTATGCGTTATGCGTTATGCGTTATGCGTTATACGGTATGCTTTATGCGTTATGCGTTATGCGTTATACGTTATACGTAATGCGTTATGCGTTATGAGTAATGCTTGATCCGATATCCGTTATGCGTTATGCGTTATGAGTAATGCGTGATCCGTTATGCGTTATGCGTTATGCGTTATGCATTATGCGTTATGCGTTATGCGTTATGCGTTATGCGTTATGCGTTACGCATTATGCGTTATGCGTTATGCGTTATGCATTATGCGTTATGCGTTATGCGTTATGCGTTATGCGTTGTGCTTTGTGCGTTATGCGTTATGCGTTATGAGTAATGCGCGATCCGTCATGCGTTATGCGTTATGCGTTATTCGTTATGCGTTATGCGTTATGCGTTATGCGTTATGCGTTATGCGTTATGCGTTATGCGTTATACGTTATGCCTTATGCCTTATGCGTTATGCGTTATGCGTTATGCGTTAAGCGTTACGCGTTGTGCGTTATGCGTTATGCGTTATGCGTTATGCGTTATGCGTTATGCGTTATGCGTTCTGCGTTATGCGTTATGCGTTATGCGTTATGCGTTGTGCTTTGTGCGTTATGCGTTATGCGTTATGAGTAATGCGCGATCCGTCATGCGTTATGCGTTATGCGTTATGCGTTATGCGTTATGCGTTATGCGTTATGCGTTATGCGTTATGCGTTATGCGTTATGCGTTATGCGTTATGCGTTATACGGTATGCGTTATGCGTTATGCGTTATGCGTTATGCGTTATGCGTTATGCGTTATGCGTTATGCGTTATACGGTATGCTTTATGCGTTATGCGTTATGCGTTATACGTTATACGTAATGCGTTATGCGTTATGAGTAATGCTTGATCCGATATCCGTTATGCGTTATGCGTTATGAGTAATGCGTGATCCGTTATGCGTTATGCGTTATGCGTTATGCATTATGCGTTATGCGTTATGCGTTATGCGTTATGCGTTATGCGTTATGCATTATGCGTTATGCGTTATGCGTTATGCATTATGCGTTATGCGTTATGCGTTATGCGTTATGCGTTGTGCTTTGTGCGTTATGCGTTATGCGTTATGAGTAATGCGCGATCCGTCATGCGTTATGCGTTATGCGTTATTCGTTATGCGTTATGCGTTATGCGTTATGCGTTATGCGTTATGCGTTATGCGTTATACGTTATGCCTTATGCCTTATGCGTTATGCGTTATGCGTTATGCGTTAAGCGTTACGCGTTGTGCGTTATGCGTTATGCGTTATGCGTTATGCGTTATGCGTTATGCGTTATGCGTTCTGCGTTATGCGTTATGCGTTATGCGTTATGCGTTGTGCTTTGTGCGTTATGCGTTATGCGTTATGAGTAATGCGCGATCCGTCATGCGTTATGCGTTATGCGTTATGCGTTATGCGTTATGCGTTATGCGTTATGCGTTATGCGTTATGCGTTATGCGTTATGCGTTATACGTTATGCCTTATGCCTTATGCGTTATGCGTTATGCGTTATGCGTTATGCATTATGCGTTACGAGTTATGCGTTATGCGTTATGCCTTATGCCTTATGCGTTATTCGTTATGCGTTATGCGTTATGCCTTATGCCTTATGCGTTATGCGTTATGAGTAATGCGTGATTCGTTATGCGTTATGCCTTATGCGTTATGAGTTATGCGTTATGCGTTATGCGTTATGCGTTATGCATTATGCGTTATGCGTTATGCGATATGCGTTATGCGTTGTGCGTTATGCGTTATGCGTTATGCGTTATGCGTTATGCGTTATACGGTATGCTTTATGCGTTATGCGTTATGCGTTATACGTTATACGTAATGCGTTATGCGTTATGAGTAATGCTTGATCCGATATCCGTTATGCGTTATGCGTTATGAGTAATGCGTGGTCCGTTATGCGTTATGCGCTATGCGTTATGCGTTATGAGTAATGCGTTATGCGTTATGCGTTATGCGTTATGCGTTATGCGTTATGCGTTATGCGTTATGCGTTATGCGTTATACGGTATGCGTTATGCGTTATGCGTTATGCATTATGCGTTATGCGTTATGCGTTATGCGTTATGCGTTATGCGTTATGCGTTATGCGTTATGCGTTATGCGTTATGCGTTATGCGTTATGCGTTATGCGTTATGCGTTATACGGTATGCTTTATGCGTTATGCGTTATGCGTTATACGTTATACGTAATGCGTTATGCGTTATGAGTAATGCTTGATCCGATATCCGATATGCGTTATGCGTTATGAGTAATGCGTGATCCGTCATGCGTTATGCGTTATGCGTTATGCGTTATGCGTTATGCGTTATGCGTTATGCGTTATGCGTTATGTGTTATGCGTTATGCGTTAAGCGTTACGCGTTGTGCGTTATGCGTTATGCGTTATGCGTTATGCGTTATGCGTTATGCGTTCTGCGTTATGCGTTATGCGTTATGCGTTGTGCTTTGTGCGTTATGCGTTATGCGTTATGAGTAATGCGCGATCCGTCATGCGTTATGCGTTATGCGTTATGCGTTATGCGTTATGCGTTATGCGTTATGCGTTATGCGTTATGCGTTATGCGTTATGCGTTATGCGTTATGCGTTATGCGTTATGCGTTATGCGTTATGCGTTATGCGTTATGCGTTATGCGTTATGCGTTATGCGTTATGCGTTATACGTTATGCCTTATGCCTTATGCGTTATGCGTTATGCGTTATGCGTTATGCATTATGCGTTATGCGTTATGCGTTATGCGTTATGCGTTATGCCTTATGCGTTATGCGTTATGCGTTATGCGTTATGCGTTATGCTTTGTGCGTTATGCGTTATGCGTTATGAGTAATGCGTGATCCGTCATGCGTTATGCGTTATGCGTTATGAGTTATGCGTTATGCGTTATGCGTTATGCGTTTTGCGTTATGCGTTGTGCGTTATGAGTAATGCTTGATCCGATATCCGTAATGCGTTATGCGTTATGAGTAATGCGTGATCCGTTATGCGTTATGCGTTATGCGTTATGCGTTATGCGTTATTCGTTATGCGTTATGCGTTATGCGTTATGCGTTATGCGTTATGCGTTATGCGTTCTGCGTTATGCGTTATGCGTTATGCTTTGTGCGTTATGCGTTATGCGTTATGAGTAATGCGCGATCCGTCATGCGTTATGCGTTATGCTATATGCGTTATGCCTTATGCCTTATGAGTTATGCGTTATGCGTTATGCGTTATGCGTTATGCGTTATGCGTTATGCATTATGCGTTATGCGTTATGCGTTATGCGTTATGCGTTATGCGTTATGCCTTATGCGTTATGCGTTATGCGTTATGCGTTATGCGTTATGCTTTGTGCGTTATGCGTTATGCGTTATGAGTAATGCGTGATCCGTCATGCGTTATGCGTTATGCGTTATGAGTTATGCGTTATGCGTTATGCGTTATGCGTTATGCGTTATGCGTTTTGCGTTATGCGTTGTGCGTTATGAGTAATGCTTGATCCGATATCCGTAATGCGTTATGCGTTATGAGTAATGCGTGATCCGTTATGCGTTATGCGTTATGCGTTATGCGTTATGCGTTATTCGTTATGCGTTATGCGTTATGCGTTATGCGTTATGCGTTATGAGTAATGCGTGATCCGTCATGCGTTATGCGTTATGCGTTATGAGTTATGCGTTATGCGTTATGCGTTATGCGTTATGCGTTATGCGTTATGCGTTGTGCGTTATGAGTAATGCTTGATCCGATATCCGTAATGCGTTATGCGTTATGAGTAATGCGTGAACCGTTATGCGTTATGCGTTATGCGTTATGCGTTATGCGTTATTCGTTATGCGTTATGCGTTATGCGTTAAGCGTTATGCGTTATGCGTTATGCGTTATGCGTTATGCGTTCTGCGTTATGCGTTATGCGTTATGCTTTGTGCGTTATGCGTTATGCGTTATGAGTAATGCGCGATCCGTCATGCGTTATGCGTTATGCTATATGCGTTATGCCTTATGCCTTATGAGTTATGCGTTATGCGTTATGCGTTATGCGTTATGCGTTATGCATTATGCGTTATGCGTTATGCGTTATGCGTTATGCGTTATTCGTTATGCGTTATGCGTTATGCCTTATGCCTTATGCGTTATGCGTTATGAGTAATGCGTGATCCGTTATGCGTTATGCGTTATGCGTTATGCGTTATGCGTTATGCGTTATGAGTAATGCGTGATTCGTTATGCGTTATGCCTTATGCGTTATGAGTTATGCGTTATGCGTTATACGTTTTGCGTTATGCGTTATGCGTTATGCGTTATAAGTTATGCGTTATGCCTTATGCGTTATGCGTTATGCGTTATGCGTTATGCGTTATTCGTTATGAGTAATGAGTTATAAGTTATGCGTTATGCGTTATGCATTATGCGTTATGCGTTATGCGTTATACGGTATGCTTTATGCGTTATGCGTTATGCGTTATACGTTATACGTAATGCGTTATGCGTTATGAGTAATGCTTGATCCGATATCGTTATGCGTTATGCGTTATGAGTAATGCGTGGTCCGTTATGCGTTATGCGCTATGGGTTATGCGTTATGAGTAATGCGTTATGCGTTATGCGTTATGCGTTATGCGTTATGAGTTATGCGTTATGCGTTATGCGTTATGCGTTATGCGTTATGCGTTATGCGTTATGCGTTATGCGTTATGCTTTATGCGTTATGCGTTATGCGTAATGCATTATGCGTTATGCGTTATGCGTTATGCTTTGTGCGTTATGCGTTATGAGTAATGCGTGATCCGTTATGCGTTATGCGTTATGCGTTATGCATTATGCGTTATGCGTTATGCGTTATGCGTTATGCGTTATGCGTTATGCATTATGCGTTATGCGTTATGCGTTATGCGTTATGCGTTATGCGCTATGCGTTATGCGTTATGCGTTATGAGTAATGCGTTATGCGTTATGAGTAATGCGTGATCCGTTATGCGTTATGCGTTTTGCGTTATGCGTTATGCGTTATGCGTTATGCGTTATGCGTTATGCGTTGTGCGTTATGCGTTATGCGTTATGCGTTATGCGTTATGCGTTATACGGTATGCTTTATGCGTTATGCGTTATGCGTTATACGTTATACGTAATGCGTTATGCGTTATGAGTAATGCTTGATCCGATATCCGTTATGCGTTATGCGTTATGAGTAATGCGTGGTCCGTTATGCGTTATGCGCTATGCGTTATGCGTTATGAGTAATGCGTTATGCGTTATGCGTTTTGCGTTATGCGTTATGCGTTATAAGTTATGCGTTATGCGTTATGCGTTATGCGTTATGCGTTATGCGTTATGCGTTATGCGTTATGCGTTATGCGTTATGCGTTATGCGTTATGCGTTATGCGTTATGCGTTATGCGTTTTGCGTTATGCGTTATGCGTTATGCGTTATGCGTTATGCGTTATGCGTTATGCGTTATGCGTTGTGCGTTATGCGTTATGCGTTATGCGTTATGCGTTATGCGTTATACGGTATGCTTTATGCGTTATGCGTTATGCGTTATACGTTATACGTAATGCGTTATGCGTTATGAGTAATGCTTGATCCGATATCCGTTATGTGTTATTCGTTATGAGTAATGCGTGGTCCGTTATGCGTTATGCGCTATGCGTTATGCGTTATGAGTAATGCGTTATGCGTTATGCGTTATGCGTTATGCGTTATGAGTTATGCATTATGCGTTGTGCGTTATGAGTAATGCTTGATCCGATATCCGTAATGCGTTATGCGTTATGCCTTATGCGTTATGCGTTATGCGTTATGCGTTATTCGTTATGAGTAATGAGTTATAAGTTATGCGTTATGCGTTATGCGTTATGCGTTATGCGTTATACGGTATGCTTTATGCGTTATGCGTTATGCGTTATACGTTATACGTAATGCGTTATGCGTTATGAGTAATGCTTGATCCGATATCCGTTATGCGTTATGCGTTATGAGTAATGCGTGGTCCGTTATGCGTTATGCGCTATGGGTTATGCGTTATGAGTAATGCGTTATGCGTTATGCGTTATGCGTTATGCGTTATGAGTTATGCGTTATGCGTTATGCGTTATGCGTTATGCGTTATGCGTTATGCGTTATGCGTTATGCGTTATGCTTTATGCGTTATGCGTTATGCGTAATGCATTATGCGTTATGCGTTATGCGTTATGCTTTGTGCGTTATGCGTTATGAGTAATGCGTGATCCGTCATGCGTTATGCGTTATGCGTTATGCGTTATGCGTTATGCGTTATGCGTTATGCGTTATGCGTTATGCGTTATGCGTTATGCGTTATGCGTTATGCGTTGTGCGTTATGAGTAATGCTTGATCCGATATCCGTAATGCGTTATGCGTTATGAGTAATGCGTGATCCGTTATGCGTTATGCGTTATGCGTTATGCGTTATGCGTTATGCGTTATGCGTTATGCGTTATGCGTTATGCGTTATGCGTTATGCGTTATGCGTTATGCGTTATGCGTTCTGCGTTATGCGTTATGCGTTATGCGTTATGCTTTGTGCGTTATGCGTTATGCGTTATGAGTAATGCGCGATCCGTCATGCGTTATGCGTTATGCTATATGCGTTATGCCTTATGCCTTATGAGTTATGCTTTATGCGTTATGCGTTATGCGTTATGCGTTATGCGTTATGCGTTATGCGTTATGCGTTATTCGTTATGCGTTATGCCTTATGCTTTATGCCTTATGCGTTATGCGTTATGAGTAATGCGTGATTCGTTATGCGTTATGCCTTATGCGTTATGAGTTATGCGTTATGCGTTATGCGTTTTGCGTTATGCGTTATGCGTTATGCGTTATAAGTTATGCGTTATGCCTTATGCGTTATGCGTTATGCGTTATGCGTTATGCGTTATGCGTTATGCGTTATGCGTTATGCGTTATACGTTATGCGTTATGCGTTATGCCTTATGCCTTATGCATTATGCGTTATGAGTAATGCGTAATTCGTTATGCGTTATGCCTTATGCGTTATGAGTTATGCGTTATGCGTTATGCGTTATGCGTTATGCGTTATGCGTTATGCGTTATGCGTTATGCGTTATGCGTTATGCGTTATGCGTTATGCGTTGTGCTTTATGCGTTATGCGTTATGCGTTATGCGTTATGCGTTATACGGTATGCTTTATGCGTTATGCGTTATGCGTTATACGTTATACGTAATGCGTTATGCGTTATGAGTAATGCTTGATCCGATATCCGTTATGCGTTATGCGTTATGAGTAATGCGTGATCCGTCATGCGTTATGCGTTATGCGTTATGCGTTATGCGTTATGCGTTATGCGTTATGCGTTATGCGTTATGCGTAATGCGTTATGCGTTAAGCGTTACGCGTTGTGCGTTATGAGTAATGCGTAATTCGTTATGCGTTATGCCTTATGCGTTATGAGTTATGCGTTATGCGTTATGCGTTATGCGTTATGCGTTATGCGTTATGCGTTATGCGTTATGCGTTATGCGTTATGCGTTATGCGTTGTGCGTTATGCGTTATGCGTTATGCGTTATGCGTTATGCGTTATACGGTATGCTTTATGCGTTATGCGTTATGCGTTATACGTTATACGTAATGCGTTATGCGTTATGAGTAATGCTTGATCCGATATCCGTTATGCGTTATGCGTTATGAGTAATGCGTGATCCGTCATGCGTTATGCGTTATGCGTTATGCGTTATGCGTTATGCGTTATGCGTTATGCGTTATGCGTTATGCGTTATGCGTTAAGCGTTATGCGTTGTGCGTTATGCGTTATGCGTTATGCGTTATGCGTTATGAGTAATGAGTGATCCGTTATGCGTTATGCGTTATGCGTTATGAGTAATGCGTGATTCGTTATGCGTTATGCCTTATGCGTTATGAGTTATGCGTTATGCGTTATGCGTTTTGCGTTATGCGTTATGCGTTATGCGTTATAAGTTATGCGTTATGCCTTATGCGTTATGCGTTATGCGTTATGCGTTATTCGTTATGAGTAATGAGTTATAAGTTATGCGTTATGCGTTATGCGTTATGCGTTATGCGTTATGCGTTATACGGTATGCTTTATGCGTTATGCGTTATGCGTTATACGTTATACGTAATGCGTTATGCGTTATGAGTAATGCTTGATCCGATATCCGTTATGCGTTATGCGTTATGAGTAATGCGTGGTCCGTTATGCGTTATGCGCTATGGGTTATGCGTTATGAGTAATGCGTTATGCGTTATGCGTTATGCGTTATGCGTTATGAGTTATGCGTTATGCGTTATGCGTTATGCGTTATGCGTTATGCGTTATGCGTTATGCGTTATGCGTTATGCGTTATGCTTTATGCGTTATGCGTTATGCGTAATGCATTATGCGTTATGCGTTATGCGTTATGCTTTGTGCGTTATGCGTTATGAGTAATGCGTGATCCGTCATGCGTTATGCGTTATGCGTTATGAGTTATGCGTTATGCGTTATGCGTTATGCGTTATGCGTTATGCGTTATGCGTTATGCGTTATGCGTTATGCGTTATGCGTTGTGCGTTATGAGTAATGCTTGATCCGATATCCGTAATGCGTTATGCGTTATGAGTAATGCGTGATCCGTTAAGCGTTATGCGTTATGCGTTATGCGTTATGCGTTATGCGTTATGCGTTATGCGTTATGCGTTATGCGTTATGCGTTATGCGTTATGCGTTATGCGTTCTGCGTTATGCGTTATGCGTTATGCGTTATGCTTTGTGCGTTATGCGTTATGCGTTATGAGTAATGCGCGATCCGTCATGCGTTATGCGTTATGCTATATGCGTTATGCCTTATGCCTTATGAGTTATGCGTTATGCGTTATGCGTTATGCGTTATGCGTTATGCGTTATGCGTTATGCGTTATGCGTTATTCGTTATGCGTTATGCCTTATGCCTTATGCCTTATGCCTTATGCGTTATGCGTTATGAGTAATGCGTGATTCGTTATGCGTTATGCCTTATGCGTTATGAGTTATGCGTTATGCGTTTTGCGTTATGCGTTATGCGTTATGCGTTATAAGTTATGCGTTATGCCTTATGCGTTATGCGTTATGCGTTATGCGTTATGCGTTATGCGTTATGCGTTATGCGTTATACGTTATGCGTTATGCGTTATGCCTTATGCCTTATGCGTTATGCGTTATGCGTTGTGCGTTATGCGTTATGCGTTATGCGTTATGCGTTATGCGTTATACGGTATGCTTTATGCGTTATGCGTTATGCGTTATACGTTATACGTAATGCGTTATGCGTTATGAGTAATGCTTGATCCGATATCCGTTATGCGTTATGCGTTATGAGTAATGCGTGATCCGTCATGCGTTATGCGTTATGCGTTATGCGTTATGCGTTATGCGTTATGCGTTATGCGTTATGCGTTATGCGTTATGCGTTATGCGTTATGCGTTATGCGTTAAGCGTTACGCGTTGTGCGTTATGAGTAATGCGTAATTCGTTATGCGTTATGCCTTATGCGTTATGAGTTATGCGTTATGCGTTATGCGTTATGCGTTATGCGTTATGCGTTATGCGTTATGCGTTATGCGTTATGCGTTATGCGTTATGCGTTATGCGTTATGCGTTATGCGTTATGCGTTATGCGTTGTGCGTTATGCGTTATGCGTTATGCGTTATGCGTTATGCGTTATACGGTATGCTTTATGCGTTATGCGTTATGCGTTATACGTTATACGTAATGCGTTATGCGTTATGAGTAATGCTTGATCCGATATCCGTTATGCCTTATGCGTTATGAGTAATGCGTGATCCGTCATGCGTTATGCGTTATGCGTTATGCGTTATGCGTTATGCGTTATGCGTTATGCGTTATGCGTTATGCGTTATGCGTTATGCGTTATGCGTTATGCGTTATGCGTTATGCGTTATGCGTTATGCGTTATGCGTTATGCGTTATGCGTTATGAGTAATGCGTGATCCGTTATGCGTTATGCGTTATGCGTTATGCGTTATGCATTATGAGTAATGCGTCATCCGTTATGCGTTATGCGTTATGCGTTATGCGTTATGCCTTATGAGTAATGCCTGATCCGATATCCGTTATGCGTTATGCGTTATGCGTTGTGAGTAATGCTGGATCCGTTATGCGTTATACGTTTTGCGTTATTCGTCATGAGTAATGCAGGATCCGTTATGCGTTATGCGTTTTGCGTTAGTCGTTATGCGTTATGCGTTATGGATTATGCGTTATGCGTTATGCGTTATGCGTTATGCGTTATGCGTTATGCGATATGCGATATGCGTTATGCGTTATGCGTTATGCGTTATGCGTTATGCGTTATGCGTTATGCGTTATGCGTTATGCGTTATGCGTTATGCGTTATGCGTTATGCTTTGAGCGTTATGCGTTATGCGTTATGAGTAATGCGTGATCCGTCATGCGTTATGCGTTATGCGTTATGCGTTATGCGTTATGCGTTATGCGTTATGCGTTATGCGTTATGCGTTATGCGTTATGCGTTATGCGTTATGCGTTATGCGTTATGCGTTATGCGTTATGCGTTATGCGTTATGCGTTATGCGTTATGCGTTATGCGTTATGCGTTATGCGTTATGCGTTATGCGTTATGCGTTATGAGTAATGCGTGATCCGTTATGCGTTATGCGTTATGCGTTATGCGTTATGCGTTATGCGTTATGCGTTATGCGTTATGCGTTATGCGTTATGCGTTATGCGTTATGCGTTATACGTTATGCGTTATGCGTTATAAGTTATGCGTTATGCGTTATAAGTTATGCGTTATGCGTAATGCGTTATGCGTTATGCGTTATGCGTTATGCGTTATGCGTTATGCGTTATGAGTTATGCGTGATCCGTTATGCGTTACGCGTTATGCGTTATGCGTTATGCGTTATGCGTTATGCGTTATGCGTTATGCGTTATGCGTTATGCGTTATGCGTTATGCGTTATGCGTTATGCGCTATGCGTTATGCGTTATACGTTATGCGTTATGCGTTATGCGTTATGCT
This sequence comes from Lasioglossum morio, assembly GCA_916610235.2. Lineage (NCBI taxonomy): Eukaryota > Metazoa > Arthropoda > Insecta > Hymenoptera > Halictidae > Lasioglossum > Lasioglossum morio. The sequence continues at coordinate 2,258,653 of CAKAJA020000423.1, forward strand.
TTGTGCGTTATGCGTTATGCGTTATGAGTAATGCGTGATCCGTCATGCGTTATGCGTTATGCGTTATGCGTTATGCGTTATGCGTTATGCGTTATGCGTTATGCGTTATACGTTATGCGTTATGCGTTATAAGTTATGCGTTATGCGTAATGCGTTATGCGTTATACGTTATGCGTTATGCGTTATAAGTTATGCGTTATGCGTAATGCGTTATGCGTTATGCGTTATGCGTTATGCGTTATGCGTTATGCGTTATGAGTAATGCGTGATCCGTTATGCGTTATGCGTATTGCGTTATGCGTTATGCGTTATGCGTTATGCGTTATGCGTTATGCGACATGCGTTATGCGTTATGCGTTATGCGTTATGCGTTATGCGTTATGCGTTATACATTATGCGTTATGCGTTATGCGTTATGCGTTATGCGTTATGAGTAATGCGTGATCCGTCATGCGTTATGCGTTACGCTATATGCGTTATGCCTTATGCCTTATGCGTTATACGTAATGCGTTATGCGTTATGCGTTATGCGTTTTGCGTTATGCGTTATGCGTAATGCGTTATGCGTTATGCGTTATGCGTTATGCGTTATGCGTAATGCGTTATGCGTTATGCATTATGCGTTATGCGTTATGCCTTATGCGTTATTCGTTATGCGTTATGCGTTATGCGTTATGCGTTATGCGTTCTGCGTTATGCGTTATGCGTTATGCGTTATGCGTTATGCTTTGTGCGTTATGCGTTATGCGTTATGAGTAATGCGCGATCCGTCATGCGTTATGCGTTATGCTATATGCGTTATGCCTTATGCCTTATGAGTTATGCGTTATGCGTTATGCGTTATGCGTTATGCGTTATGCGTTATGCGTTATGCGTTATGCGTTATGCGTTATGCGTTATTCGTTATGCGTTATGCGTTATGCCTTATGCCTTATGCGTTATGCGTTATGAGTAATGCGTGATTCGTTATGCGTTATGCCTTATGCGTTATGAGTTATGCGTTATTCGTTATGCGTTTTGCGTTATGCGTTATGCGTTATGCGTTATAAGTTATGCGTTATGCCTTATGCGGTATGCGTTATGCGTTATGCGTTATGCGTTATGCGTTATGAGTAATGCGTGATCCGTTATGCGTTATGCCTTATGCGTTATGCGTTATGCGAAAAGCGTTATGGGTTATTCGTTATGTGTTATGCGTTATGCGTTATGCGTTATGCGTTATGCGTCATGCGTTATGCGTTATGCGTTATGCGTTATGCGTTATACGTTATGCGTTATGCGTTATGCGTTATAAGTTATGCGTTATGCGTAATGCGTTATGCGTTATGCGTTATGCGTTATGCGTTATGAGTAATGCGTGATCCGTTATGCGTTATGCGTTATGCGTTATGCGTTATGCGTTATGCGTTATGCGTTATGCGTTATGCGTTATGCGTTATGCGATATGCGTTATGCGTTATGCGTTATGCGTTATGCGTTATGCGTTATGCGTTATACATTATGCGTTATGCGTTATGCGTTATGCGTTATGCGTTATGAGTAATGCGTGATCCGTCATGCGTTATGCGTTATGCGTTATGCGTTATGCGTTATGCGTTATGCGTTATGCGTTATACGTTATGCGTTATGCGTTATAAGTTATGCGTTATGCGTAATGCGTTATGCGTTATACGTTATGCGTTATGCGTTATAAGTTATGCGTTATGCGTAATGCGTTATGCGTTATGCGTTATGCGTTATGCGTTATGCGTTATGCGTTATGAGTAATGCGTGATCCGTTATGCGTTATGCGTTATGCGTTATGCGTTATGCGTTATGCGTTATGCGTTATGCGTTATGCGATATGCGTTATGCGTTATGCGTTATGCGTTATGCGTTATGCGTTATGCGTTATACATTATGCGTTATGCGTTATGCGTTATGCGTTATGCGTTATGCGTTATGCGTTATTCGTTATGCCTTATGCCTTATGCGTTATGCGTTATGAGTAATGCGTGATTCGTTATGCGTTATGCCTTATGCGTTATGAGTTATGCGTTATGCGTTATGCTTTGTGCGTTATGCGTTATGCGTTATGCGTTATGAGTAATGCGTGATCCGTCACGCGTTATGCGTTACGCTATATGCGTTATGCCTTATGCCTTATGCGTTATACGTAATGCGTTATGCGTTATGAGTAATGCTTGTTCCGATATGCGTTATGCGTTATGCGTTATGCGTTATGAGTAATGCTGGATCCGTTATGCGTTATGCGTTATTCGTTATGCGTTATGCTTTATGCGTTACGCGTTATGGATTATGCGCTATGCAATATTCGTTGTGTTATGCGTTATGCGTTATGCGTTATGCGTTATACGTTGTGCGTTATGCGTTATACGTTTTGCGTTATGCGTTACGCGTTATGCGTTATGCGTTATGCGTTATGCGTTATGCTTTGTGCGTTATGCGTTATGCGTTATGCGTTATGCGTTATGCGTTATGCGTTATGCGTTATGCGTTATGCGTTATGCGTTATGCGTTATGCGTTATGCGTTATGCGTTATACGTTATGCGTTATGCGTTATGCGTTATGCTTTGTGCGTTATGCGTTATGCGTTATGAGTAATGCGTGATCCGTCATGCGTTATGCGTTATGCGTTATGAGTAATGCGTGATCCGTCATGCGTTATGCGTTATGCGTTATGCGTTATGCGTTATGCGTTATGCGTTATGCGTTATACGTTATGCGTTATGCGTTATGCGTTATGCGTTATAAGTTATGCGTTATGCGTAATGCGTTATGCGTTATGCGTTATGCGTTATGCGTTATGCGTTATGAGTAATGCGTGATCCGTTATGCGTTATGCGTTATGCGTTATGCGTTATGCGTTATGCGTTATGCGTTATGCGTTATGCGTTATGCGATATGCGTTATGCGTTATGCGTTATGCGTTATGCGTTATGCGTTATGCGTTATGCGTTATACATTATGCGTTTTGCGTTATGCGTTATGCGTTATGCGTTATGAGTAATGCGTGATCCGTCATGCGTTATGCGTTACGCTATATGCGTTATGCCTTATGCCTTATGCGTTATACGTAATGCGTTATGCTTTATGCGTTATGCATTATGCGCTATGCGTTATGCGTTATGCGTTATGAGTAATGCGTTATGCGTTATGAGTAATGCGTGATCCGTTATGCGTTATGCGTTATGAGTAATGCGTGATCCGTTATGCGTTATGCGTTATGCGTTATGCGTTATGAGTTATGCGTTATGCTTTATGCGTTTTGCGTTATGCGTTATGCGTTATGCGTTATGCGTTATGAGTTATGCGTTATGCGTTATGAGTAATGCGTCATCCGATATCCGTTATGCGTTATGCGTTATTTGTTATGCGTTATGCGGTATGCGTTATGCGTTATGCGTTATGCGTTATGCGTTATGCGTTATGCGTTATGCGTTATGCGTTATGCGTTATGCGTTATGCGTTATGCGTTATGAGTAATGCGTTATGCGTTATGCGTCTTGCGTTATGCATTATGAGTAATGCGTCATCCGTTATGCGTTTTGCGTTATGCGTTATGCGTTATACGTGATCCGTTATGCGTTATGCGTTATGTGTTATGCGTGATCCGTTATGCGTTATGCGTTATGCGTTATGCGTTATGCGTTATGCGTTATGCGTTATGCGCTATGCGCTATGCGTTATGCGTTATGCTATATGCGTTATGCCTTATGCGTTATGCGTTATGCGTTATGCGTTATGCGTTATGCGTAATGCGTTATGCGTTATGCATTATGCGTTATGCGTTATGCCTTATGCGTTATTCGTTATGCGTTATGCGTTATGCGTTATGCGTTATGCGTTCTGCGTTATGCGTTATGCGTTATGCGTTATGCTTTGTGCGTTATGCGTTATGCGTTATGAGTAATGCGCGATCCGTCATGCGTTATGCGTTATTCTATATGCGTTATGCCTTATGCCTTATGAGTTATGCGTTATGCGTTATGCGTTATGCGTTATGCGTTATGCGTTATGCGTTATGCGTTATGCGTTATGCGTTATGCGTTATGCGTTATGCGTTATGCGTTATGCGTTATTCGTTATGCGTTATGCGTTATGCCTTATGCCTTATGCGTTATGCGTTATGAGTAATGCGTGATTCGTTATGCGTTATGCCTTATGCGTTATGAGTTATGCGTTATGCGTTATGCGTTTTGCGTTATGCGTTATGCGTTATGCGTTATAAGTTATGCGTTATGCCTTATGCGGTATGCGTTATGCGTTATGCGTTATGCGTTATGCGTTATGCGTTATGCGTTATGCGTTATGCGTCATGCGTTATGCGTTATGCGTTATGCTTTATGCGTTATACGTTATGCGTTATGCGTTATGCGTTATGCTTTGTGCGTTATGCGTTATGCGTTATGCGTTATGAGTAATGCGTGATCCGTCATGCGTTATGCGTTACGCTATATGCGTTATGCCTTATGCCTTATGCGTTATACGTAATGCGTTATGCGTTATGCGTTATGCGTTATGCGTTATGCGTTATGCGTTATTCGTTATGCGTTATGCGTTATGCCTTATGCCTTATGCGTTATGCGTTATGAGTAATGCGTGATTCGTTATGCGTTATGCCTTATGCGTTATGAGTTATGCGTTATGCGTTATGCGTTTTGCGTTATGCGTTATGCGTTATGCGTTATGCCTTATGCGTTATGCGTTATGCGAAAAGCGTTATGGGTTATTCGTTATGTGTTATGCGTTATGCGTTATGCGTTATGCGTTATGCGTCATGCGTTATGCGTTATGCGTTATGCGTTATGCGTTATGCGTTATGCGTTATACGTTATGCGATATGCGTTATGCGTTATGCTTTGTGCGTTATGCGTTATGCGTTATGCGTTATGAGTAATGCGTGATCCGTCATGCGTTATGCGTTACGCTATATGCGTTATGCCTTATGCCTTATGCGTTATACGTAATGCGTTATGCGTTATGAGTAATGCTTGTTCCGATATGCGTTATGCGTTATGCGTTATGCGTTATGAGTAATGCTGGATCCGTTATGCGTTATGCGTTATTCGTTATGCGTTATGCTTTATGCGTTACGCGTTATGGATTATGCGCTATGCAATATTCGTTGTGTTATGCGTTATGCGTTATGCGTTATGCGTTATGCGTTATACGTTGTGCGTTATGCGTTATGCGTTTTGCGTTATGCGTTACGCGTTATGCGTTATGCGTTATGCGTTATGCGTTATGCGATATGCGTTATGCGTTATGGGTTATTTTTTGTGCGTTATGCGTTATGAGTAATGCGTGATCCGTCATGCGTTATGCGTTATGCTATATGCGTGATGCCTTATGCCTTATGCGTTATGCGTTATGCGTTTTGCGTTATGCGTTATGCGTTATGAGTAATGCGTTATGCGTTATGAGTAATGCGTGATCCGTTATGCGTTATGCGTTATGAGTAATGCGTGATCCGTTATGCGTTATGCGTTATGCTTTTTGCGCTATGCGTTATGCGTTATGCGTTATACGTGATCCGTTATGTGTTATGCGTGATCCGTTATGCGTTATGCGTTATACGTTATGCGTTATGCGTTATGCGTTATGCGTTATGCGTTATGAGTAATGCGTTATGCGTTATGAGTAATGCGTGATCCGTTATGCGTTATGCGTTATGCGTTATGCGTTATACGTGATCCGTTATGCGTTATGCGTTATGCGTTATGCGTTATGCGTTATGCGCTATGCGCTATGCGTTATGCGTTATGCGTTATGAGTAATGCGTTATGCGTTATGAGTAATGCGTGATCCGTTATGCGTTATGCGTTATGAGTAATGCGTGATCCGTTATGCGTTATGCGTTATGCGATTTGCGTTATGCGTTATGCGTTATGCGTCATACGTGATCCGTTATGCGTTATGCGTTATGCGTTATGCGTTATGCGTTATGCGTTATACGTTATGCGTTATGCGTTATAAGTTATGTGTTTGGGATTGGCTGAATGGATCAGCGGCGATCGCGTATCGATAACGAGTGGCAACACTCTATTGGGTAACTCCGCGTAACTGCGAGAGCTGACGATCGAGAATCAACTCGCGGACTCATTGGTTATCACCGTCGAGATCAATACAGATCGATTGTCGCCCGCGGAGCCCGGGTCTGATTGGTGGATCCCACGTTCGATCCATCGATCATAACACTCAACGGTGTCGAGTATCCGCCAAATGATCCGACGTCCAGTTCGTTATCGAATGTCTCTTGCGACTCTTGCAAAAATCTCGGTTCTAATTTACCTATCGCGCGTCTACTGACCGGTACTTGAATTAGAAGCATCTCCGGCTTCCCGCGACTATTCGGGAATTATCTAAACTATAAATAAAGGCTCTACTACGAGAGTGTTTATTGTTAATTCATACATCTTCTGTTTAACACACAGTTGTTATTATCAATTAATGTATAGACGAAGCCCCTTAGGGGAATAAAGAAGTGACTAGTTTGTGAATAAGTGTTTTGCTTTCCTGGTACTCTAACATATGCGTTATGCGTTATGCGTTATGCGTTATGCGTTATGCGTTATGCGTTATGCGTTACGCTATATGCGTTATGCCTTATGCCTTATGCGTTATATGTAATGCGTTATGCGTTATGAGTAATGCTTGATCCGATATGCGTTATGCGTTATGCGTTATGCGTTATGCGTTATACGTTGTGCGTTATGCGTTATGCGTTATGCGTTATGCGTTACGCGTTATGCGTTATGCGTTATGCGTTATGCGTTATGCGTTATGCGTTATGCGTTATGGGTTATTTTTTGTGCGTTATGCGTTATGAGTAATGCGTGATCCGTCATGCGTTATGCGTTATGCTATATGCGTGATGCCTTATGCCTTATGCGTTATGCGTTATGCGTTATGCGTTTTGCGTTATGCGTTATGCGTTATGAGTAATGCGTTATGCGTTATGAGTAATGCGTTATGCGTTATGAGTAATGCGTGATCCGTTATGCGTTATGCGTTATGAGTAATGCGTGATCCGTTATGCGTTATGCGTTATGCTTTTTGCGCTATGCGTTATGCGTTATGCGTTATACGTGATCCGTTATTTGTTATGCGTGATCCGTTATGCGTTATGCGTTATACTTTATGCGTTATGCGTTATGAGTTATGGGTTATGCGTTATGAGTAATGCGTTATGCGCTATGCGCTATGCGTTGTGCGTTATGCTATATGCGTTATGCCATATGCGTTATGCGTTAAGCGTTATGCGTTATGCGTTATGCGTTATGCGTTTTGCGTTATGCGTTATGCGTAATGCGTTATGCGTTATGCGTTATGCGTTATGCGTTATGCGTTATGAGTAATGCGTGATCCGTTATGCGTTATGCGTTATGCGTTATGCGTTATACGTGATCCGTTATGCGTTATGCGTTATGCGTTATGCGTTATGCGTTATGCGTTATGCGTTATGCGTTTTGCGTTATGCGTTATGCGTTATACGTGATCCGTTATGCGTTATGCGTTATGTGTTATGCGTGATCCGTTATGCGTTATGCGTTATGCGTTATGCGTTATGTGTTATGCGTTATGCGCTATGCGCTATGCGTTATGCGTTATGCGTTATGAGTAATGCGTTATGCGTTATGAGTAATGCGTGATCCGTTATGCGTTATGCGTTATGAGTAATGCGTGATCCGTTATGCGTTATGCGTTATGCGATTTGCGTTATGCGTTATGCGTTATGCGTCATACGTGATCCGTTATGCGTTATGCGTTATGCGTTATGCGTTATGCGTTATGCGTTATGCCTTATGCCTTATGCGTTATGCGTTATGAGTAATGCGTGATTCGTTATGCGTTATGCCTTATGCGTTATGAGTTATGCGTTATGCGTTATGCGTTATGCGTTATGCGTTATGCTTTGTGCGTTATGCGTTATGCGTTATGCGTTATGAGTAATGCGTGATCCGTCATGCGTTATGCGTTATGCTATATGCGTGATGCCTTATGCCTTATGCGTTATGCGTTATGCGTTTTGCGTTATGCGTTATGCATTATGAGTAATGCGTTATGCGTTATGAGTAATGCGTTATGCGTTATGAGTAATGCGTGATCCGTTATGCGTTATGCGTTATGAGTAATGCGTGATCCGTTATGCGTTATGCGTTATGCTTTTTGCGCTATGCGTTATGCGTTATGCGTTATACGTGATCCGTTATGTGTTATGCGTGATCCGTTATGCGTTATGCGTTATACGTTATGCGTTATGCGTTATGCGTTATGCGTTATGCGTTATGAGTAATGCGTTATGCGTTATGAGTAATGCGTGATCCGTTATGCGTTATGCGTTATGCGTTATACGTGATCCGTTATGCGTTATGCGTTATGCGTTATGCGTTATGCGTTATGCGTTTTGCGTTATGCGTTATGCGTTATACGTGATCCGTTATGCGTTATGCGTTATGTGTTATGCGTGATCCGTTATGCGTTATGCGTTATGCGTTATGCGTTATGCGTTATGCGTTATGCGTTATGCGCTATGCGCTATGCGCTATGCGTTATGCGTTATGCGTTATGAGTAATGCGTTATGCGTTATGAGTAATGCGTGATCCGTTATGCGTTATGCGTTATGAGTAATGCGTTATGCGTTATGCGTTATGCGTTATGCGTTATGCGTTATGCGTTATGCGTTATGCGTTATGCGTTATGCGTTATGCGTTATGCGTTATGCGTTATGCGTTATGCGTTATGCGTTATGCGTTATGCGTTATGCGTTATGCGTTATGCGTTATGCGTTATGCGTTATGCGTTATGCGTTATGCGTTATACGTTATGCGTTATGCGTTATGCGTTATGCGTTATGCTTTGTGCGTTATGCGTTATGCGTTATGAGTAATGCGTGATCCGTCATGCGTTATGCGTTACGCTATATGCGTTATGCCTTATGCCTTATGCGTTATACGTAATGCGTTATGCGTTATGCGTTATGCGTTATGCGTTATCCGTTATGCGTTATGCGTTATGCGTTATGCGTTATGCGTTATGCGTTATGCGTTATGCGTTATGCGTTATGCGTTATGCGTTATGCGTTATGCGTTATGCGTTATGCGTTATGCGTTATGCGTTATGCGTTATGCGTAATGCGTTATGCGTTATGCGTTATGCGTTATGAGTAATGCGTGATCCGTTATGCGTTATGCGTTATGCGTTATGCGTTATGCGTTATGTGTTATGCGTTATGCGTTATGAGTAATGCGTGATCCGTCATGCGTTATGCGTTATGCTATATGCGTGATGCCTTATGCCTTATGCGTTATGCGTTATGCGTTTTGCGTTATGCGTTATGCGTTATGAGTAATGCGTTATGCGTTATGAGTAATGCGTGATCCGTTATGCGTTATGCGTTATGAGTAATGCGTGATCCGTTATGCGTTATGCGTTATGCTTTTTGCGCTATGCGTTATGCGTTATGCGTTATACGTGATTCGTTATGTGTTATGCGTGATCCGTTATGCGTTATGCGTTATACGTTATGCGTTATGCGTTATGCGTTATGCGTTATGCGTTATGAGTATTGCGTTATGCGTTATGAGTAATGCGTGATCCGTTATGCGTTATGCGTTATGCGTTATACGTGATCCGTTATGCGTTATGCGTTATGCGTTATGCGTTATGCGTTATGCGCTATGCGCTATGCGTTATGCGTTATGCGTTATGAGTAATGCGTTATGCGTTATGAGTAATGCGTGATCCGTTATGCGCTATGCGTTATGCGTTATGCGTTATACGTGATCCGTTATGTGTAATGCGTGATCCGTTATGCGTTATGCGTTATGCGTCATACGTGATCCGTTATGCGTTATGCGTTATGCGTTATGCGTTATGCGTTATGCGTTATGCGTTATACGTTATGCGTTATGCGTTATAAGTTATGCGTTATGCGTTATGCGTTATGCGTTATGCGTTATGCGTTATGCGTTATGCGTTATGCGTTATGCGTTATGCGTTATGCGTTACGCTATATGCGTTATGCCTTATGCCTTATGCGTTATATGTAATGCGTTATGCGTTATGAGTAATGCTTGATCCGATATGCGTTATGCGTTATGCGTTATGCGTTATGCGTTATACGTTGTGCGTTGTGCGTTATGCGTTATGCGTTATGCGTTACGCGTTATGCGTTATGCGTTATGCGTTATGCGTTATGCGTTATGGGTTATTTTTTGTGCGTTATGCGTTATGAGTAATGCGTGATCCGTCATGCGTTATGCGTTATGCTATATGCGTGATGCCTTATGCCTTATGCGTTATGCGTTATGCGTTTTGCGTTATGCGTTATGCGTTATGAGTAATGCGTTATGCGTTATGAGTAATGCGTTATGCGTTATGAGTAATGCGTGATCCGTTATGCGTTATGCGTTATGAGTAATGCGTGATCCGTTATGCGTTATGCGTTATGCTTTTTGCGCTATGCGTTATGCGTTATGCGTTATACGTGATCCGTTATGTGTTATGCGTGATCCGTTATGCGTTATGCGTTATACGTTATGCGTTATGCGTTATGAGTTATGCGTTATGCGTTATGAGTAATGCGTTATGCGCTATGCGCTATGCGTTATGCGTTATGCTATATGCGTTATGCCTTATGCGTTATGCGTTAAGCGTTATGCGTTATGCGTTATGCGTTATGCGTTTTGCGTTATGCGTTATGCGTAATGCGTTATGCGTTATGCGTTATGCGTTATGTGTTATGAGTAATGCGTGATCCGTTATGCGTTATGCGTTATGCGTTATGCGTTATACGTGATCCGTTATGCGTTATGCGTTATGCGTTATGCGTTATGCGTTATGCGTTATGCGTTATGCGTTTTGCGTTATGCGTTATGCGTTATACGTGATCCGTTATGCGTTATGCGTTATGTGTTATGCGTGATCCGTTATGCGTTATGCGTTATGCGTTATGCGTTATGTGTTATGCGTTATGCGTTATGCGCTATGCGTTATGCGTTATGCGTTATGAGTAATGCGTTATGCGTTATGAGTAATGCGTGATCCGTTATGCGTTATGCGTTATGAGTAATGCGTGATCCGTTATGCGTTATGCGTTATGCGATTTGCGTTATGCGTTATGCGTTATGCGTCATACGTGATCCGTTATGCGTTATGCGTTATGCGTTATGCGTTATGCGTTATGCGTTATGCGTTATGCGTTATGCGTTATGCGTTATGCGTTATGCGTTATGCGTTATGCGTTATGCGTTATGCGTTATGCGTTATGCGTTATGCGTTATGCGTTATGCGTTATGCGTTATGCCTTATGCCTTATGCGTTATGCGTTATGAGTAATGCGTGATTCGTTATGCGTTATGCCTTATGCGTTATGAGTTATGCGTTATGCGTTATGCGTTATGCGTTATGCGTTATGCGTTATGCTTTGTGCGTTATGCGTTATGCGTTATGCGTTATGAGTAATGCGTGATCCGTCATGCGTTATGCGTTATGCTGTATGCGTGATGCCTTATGCCTTATGCCTTATGCGTTATGCGTTATGCGTTTTGCGTTATGCGTTATGCATTATGAGTAATGCGTTATGCGTTATGAGTAATGCGTTATGCGTTATGAGTAATGCGTGATCCGTTATGCGTTATGCGTTATGAGTAATGCGTGATCCGTTATGCGTTATGCGTTATGCTTTTTGCGCTATGCGTTATGCGTTATGCGTTATACGTGATCCGTTATGTGTTATGCGTGATCCGTTATGCGTTATGCGTTATACGTTATGCGTTATGCGTTATGCGTTATGCGTTATGCGTTATGAGTAATGCGTTATGCGTTATGAGTAATGCGTGATCCGTTATGCGTTATGCGTTATGCGTTATACGTGATCCGTTATGCGTTATGCGTTATGCGTTATGCGTTATGCGTTTTGCGTTATGCGTTATGCGTTATACGTGATCCGTTATGCGTTATGCGTTATGTGTTATGCGTGATCCGTTATGCGTTATGCGTTATGCGTTATGCGTTATGCGTTATGCGCTATGCGCTATGCGTTATGCGTTATGCGTTATGAGTAATGCGTTATGCGTTATGAGTAATGCGTGATCCGTTATGCGTTATGCGTTATGAGTAATGCGTGATCCGTTATGCGTTATGCGTTATGCGTTATGCGATTTGCGTTATGCGTTATGCGTGATCCGTTATGCGTTATGCGTTATGCGTTATGCGTTATGCGTTATGCGTTATGCGTTATGCGTTATGCGTTATGCGTTATGCGTTATGCGTTATGCGTTATGCGTTATGCGTTATGCGTTATGCGTTATGCGTTATGCGTTATGCGTTATGCGTTATGCGTTATGCGTTATGCGTTATACGTTATGCGTTATGCGTTATGCGTTATGCGTTATGCTTTGTGCGTTATGCGTTATGCGTTATGAGTAATGCGTGATCCGTCATGCGTTATGCGTTACGCTATATGCGTTATGCCTTATGCCTTATGCGTTATACGTAATGCGTTATACGTTGTGCGTTATGCGTTATGCGTTATGCGTTATGCGTTACGCGTTATGCGTTATGCGTTATGAGTAATGCGTGATCCGTTATGCGTTATGCGTTATGAGTAATGCGTGATCCGTTATGCGTTATGCGTTATGCTTTTTGCGCTATGCGTTATGCGTTATGCGTTATACGTGATCCGTTATGTGTTATGCGTGATCCGTTATGCGTTATGCGTTATACGTTATGCGTTATGCGTTATGAGTTATGCGTTATGCGTTATGAGTAATGCGTTATGCGCTATGCGTTATGCGTTATGCGTTATGCGTTATGCGTTATGCGTTATGCGTTATGCGTTATGCGTTATGCGTTATGCGTTATGCGTTATGCGTTATGCGTTATGCGTTATGCGTTATGCGTTATGCGTAATGCGTTATGCGTTATGCGTTATGCGTTATGAGTAATGCGTGATCCGTTATGCGTTATGCGTTATGCGTTATGCGTTATGCGTTATGTGTTATGCGTTATGCGTTATGCGTTATGCGTTATGCGTTATGCGTTATGCGTTATGCGTTATGCGTTATGCGTTATGCGTTATGCGTTATGCGTTATGCGTTATGCGTTATGCGTTATGCGTCATGCGTTATGCGTTATGCGTTATACGTTATGCGTTATGCGTTATGCGTTATGCGTTATGCGTTATGCGTTATGAGTAATGCGTGATCCGTTATGCGTTATGCGTTATGCGTTATGCGTTATGCGTTATGCGTTATGCGGTATATGTTATGCGTTATGCGTTATGCTTTGTGCGTTATGCGGTATGCGTTATGCGTTATGCGTTATGCGTTATGCGTTATGCGTTATGCGTTATGCGTTATGCGTTATGCGTTATGCGTTATGCGTTATTCGTTATGCGTTATGCGTTATGCCTTATGCCTTATGCGTTATGCGTTATGAGTAATGCGTGATTCGTTATGCGTTATGAGTTATGCGTTATGCGTTATGCGTTTTGCGTTATGCGTTATGCGTTATGCGTTATAAGTTATGCGTTATGCCTTATGCGTTATGCGAAAAGCGTTATGCGTTATGCGTTATGCGATATTCGTTATGAGTTATGATTTATAAGTTATGCGTTATGCGTTATGCGTTATGCGTTATGTGTTATGCGTTATGCGTTATGCTTTATGCGTTATGCATTATGAGTTATACGTTATGCGTTAAGCGTTATGCGTGATCCGTTATGCGTGATCCGTTATGCATTAAGCGTTATGCGTTTTGCTGTATTCGTTATGCGTTATGCGTCATGCATTATGCGTTATGCGTTATGCGTTATGCATTATGCGTTCTGCGTTATACGTTTGCGTTGTGCGTTATGCGTTATGCGTTATGCGTTATGCGTCATGCATTATGCGTTATGCGTTATGCGTTATGCGTTATGCATTATGCGTTCTGCGTTATACGTTTGCGTTGTGCGTTATGCGTTATGCGTTATGCGTTATACGTTATGCGTTATGCGTTATGCGTTATGCGTTATTCGTTATGCGTTATGCGTTATGCGTTATGCTTTATGCGTTATGCATTATGAGTTATACGTTATGCGTTAAGCGTTATGCGTGATCCGTTATGCGTGATCCGTTATGCGTTAAGCGTTATGCGTTTTGCTGTATTCGTTATGCGTTATGCGTCATCCATTATGCGTTATGCGTTATGCGTTATGCATTATGCGTTCTGCGTTATACGTTTGCGTTGTGCGTTATGCGTTATGCGTTATGCGTTATGCGTTATTCGTTATGCGTTATGCGTTATGCGTTATGCTTTATGCGTTATGCATTATGAGTTATACGTTATGCGTTAAGCGTTATGCGTGATCCGTTATGCGTGATCCGTTATGCGTTAAGCGTTATGCGTTTTGCTGTATTCGTTATGCGTTATGCGTCATCCATTATGCGTTATGCGTTATGCGTTATGCATTATGCGTTCTGCGTTATACGTTTGCGTTGTGCGTTATGCGTTATGCTTTATGCGTTATGCATTATGCGTTATGCGTTATGCAATATGCGTCATGCGTTATGCGTTATGCGTTATGCGTCATGCATTATGCATTATGCGTTCTGCGTTATACGTTTGCGTTGTGCGTTATGCGTTATGCGTTATGCTTTATGCGTTATGCATTATGCGTTATGCGTTATGCAATATGCGTCATGCGTTATGCGTTATGCGTTATGCGTCATGCATTATGCGTTATGCGTTATGCGTTATGCGTTATGCATTATGCGATCTGCGTTATACGTTATGCGTTATGCGTTATGCGTTGGGCGTTATACGTTTGCGTTATGCGTTATGCGTTATGCGTTATGCCTTATGGGTTATGCGTTATGCGTTATGCGTTATGCGATATGCGTCATGCGTTATGCGTTATGCGTTATGCGTTATGCGTTATGCGTTATTCGTTATGCGTTATGCGTTATGCGTTATGCGTTATGCGTTATGCCTTATGCGTTATGCGTTATGCGTTATGCGTTATGCGTTATGCGATATGCGTCATGCGTTATGCGTTATGCGTTATGCGTTATGCGTTATGCGTTATGCGTTATGCGTTATTCGTTATGCGTTATGCGTTATGCGTTGGGCGTTATTCGTTTGCGTTATGCGTTATGCGTTATGCGTTATGCGTTATGCGTTATGCGTTATGCGATATGCGTCATGCGTTATGCGTTATGCGTTATGCGTTATGCGTTATGCGTTATTCGTTATGCGTTATGCGTTATGCGTTGGGCGTTATTCGTTTGCGTTATTCGTTATGCGTTATGCGTTATGCGTTATGCTTTATGCGTTGTGCATTATGAGTTATACGTTATGCGTTAAGCGTTATGCGTGATCCGTTATGCGTTAGGCGTTATGCGTTTTGCGGTATACGTTATGCGTTGTGCATTATGCGTTATGCGTGATCCGTTATGCGTTAAGCGTTATGCGTTTTGCTGTATTCGTTATGCGTTGTGCATTATGCGTTATGTGTTATGTGTTATGCGTTATGCGTCATGCGTTATACGTTATGCGCTATGCGTTATGCGTTATGCGTTATGCGTTATGCGGTATGCGTTATACGTTATACGTTATGCGTTATGCCTGATGCGTTATGCGTTATGCGTTATGCATTATGCGTTATGCGTTATGCGTTATGAGTGATCCGACATGCGTTTTGCGTTATGCGTTATGCGTTATGCCTTATGCCTTATGGGTTTGCGTTATGTGTTACGCTTTATGCGTTATGCGTTATGCATTATGCGTTATGCGTTATGCGTTATGCGTTATGCGATATTCGTTATGAGTTATAAGTTATGCGTTATGCGTTATGCGTTATGCGGTATGCGTTATACGTTATGCGTTGTGCGTTATGCGTTATGCGTTATGCGTTATTCGTTATGCGTTATGCGTTATGCGTTGGGCGGTATACGTTTGCGTTATGCGTTATGCGTTATGCGTTATGCGTTATGCTTTATGCGTTATGCATTATGCGTTATGCGTTGTACATTATGCGTTATGCGTGATCCGTTATGCGTTAAGCGATATGCGTTTTGCTGTATTCGTTATGCGTTTGGCATTATGCGTTATGCGTTATGGGTTATGCGTTATGCGTTATGCGTTATGCATTATGCGTTGTGCGTTATATGTTTGCGTTGTGCGTTATGCGTTATGCGTTATGCGTTATGCGTTATACGGTATGAGTTATGCGTTATGCGTTAAGCGTTATGCGTTTTGCTGTATTCGTTATGCGTTGTGCATTATGCGTTATGTGT
Source organism: Lasioglossum morio (assembly GCA_916610235.2). Classification (NCBI taxonomy): domain Eukaryota; kingdom Metazoa; phylum Arthropoda; class Insecta; order Hymenoptera; family Halictidae; genus Lasioglossum; species Lasioglossum morio. Next base: position 2,274,941 of record CAKAJA020000423.1, read on the forward strand.
TATGTGTTATGCGTTATGCGTCATGCGTTATACGTTATGCGATATGCGTTATGCGTTATGCGTTATGCGTTATGCGGTATGCGTTATACGTTATACGTTATGCGTTATGCCTGATGCGTTATGCGTTATGCGTTATGCATTATGCGTTATGCGTTATGCGTTATTAGTGATCCGACATGCGTTATGCGTTATGCGTTATGCGTTATGCCTTATGCCTTATGGGTTTGCGTTATGTGTTACGCTTTATGCGTTATGCGTTATGCATTATGCGTTATGCGTTATGCGTTATGCGTTATGCGATATTCGTTATGAGTTATGAGTTATAAGTTATGCGTTATGCTTTATGCGTTATGCGTTATGCGGTTTGCGTTATACGTTATGCGTTGTGCGTTATGCGTTATGCGTTATGCGTTAGGCGTTATGCGTTATGCGTTATGCGATATGCGTCATGCGTTATGCGTTATGCGTTATACGGTATGCATTATGCGTTATGCGTTATGCGTTATGCGTTATGCGTTATGCGTTATTCGTTATGCGTTATGCGTTATGCGTTGGGCGTTATACGTTTGCGTTATGCGTTATGCGTTATGCGTTATGCTTTATGCGTTATGCATTATGCGTTATGCGTTATGCGTTCTGCGTTATGCGATATTCGTTATGCGTTATGCGTTATGCGTTATGCGTTATTCGTTATGCGTTATGCGTTATGCGTTGGGCGTTATACGTTTGCGTTATGCGTTATGCGTTATGCGTTATGCGTTATGCTTTATGCGTTATGCATTATGCGTTATGCGTTGGGCGTTATACGTTTGCGTTATGCGTTATGCGTTATGCCTTATGCCTTATGGGTTTGCGTTATGTGTTACGCTTTATGCGTTATGCGTTATGCATTATGCGTTATGCGTTATGCGTTGTGCGTTATGCGTTATGCGTTATGCGTTGTGCGTTATGCGTTATGCGTTATGCGTTAGGCGTTATGCGTTATGCGTTATGCGATATGCGTCATGCGTTATGCGTTATGCGTTATACGGTATGCATTATGCGTTATGCGTTATGCGTTATGCGTTATGCGTTATTCGTTATGCGTTATGCGTTATGCGTTGGGCGTTATACGTTTGCGTTATGCGTTATGCGTTATGCGTTATGCTTTATGCGTTATGCATTATGCGTTATGCGTTATACGTTCTGCGTTATGCGATATTCGTTATGCGTTATGCGTTATGCGTTATGCGTTATGCGTTATGCGTTATTCGTTATGCGTTATGCGTTATGCGTTGGGCGTTATACGTTTGCGTTATGCGTTATGCGTTATGCGTTATGCGTTATGCTTTATGCGTTATGCATTATGCGTTATGCGTTATGCGTTATGCGTTATGCGATATTCGTTATGAGTTATGAGTTATAAGTTATGCGTTATGCGTTATGCGTTATGCGGTATGCGTTATACGTTATGCGTTATGCGTTATGCGTTATGCGTTATGCGTTAGGCGTTATGCGTTTTGCGGTATTCGTTATGCGTTGTGCATTATGCGTTATGCGTGATCCGTTATGCGTTAAGCGATATGCGTTTTGCTGTATTCGTTATGCGTTGTGCATTATGCGTTATGCGTTATGGGTTATGCGTTATGCGATATGCGTCATGCGTTATGCGTTATGCGTTATACGGTATGCATTATGCGTTATGCGTTATGCGTTATGCGTTATGCGTTATTCGTTATGCGTTGTGCGTTATGCGTTGGGCGTTATACGTTTGCGTTATGCGTTATGCGTTATGCGTTATGCTTTATGCGTTATGCATTATGCGTTATGCGTTATGCGTTCTGCGTTATGCGATATTCGTTATGCGTTATGCGTTATGCGTTATTCGTTATGCGTTATGCGTTATGCGTTGGGCGTTATACGTTTGCGTTATGCGTTATGCGTTATGCGTTATGCTTTATGCGTTATGCATTATGCGTTATGCGTTATGCGTTCTGCGTTATGCGATATTCGTTATGCGTTATGCGTTATGCGATATTCGTTATGAGTTATGAGTTATAAGTTATGCGTTATGCGTTATGCGTTATGCGTTATGCGGTATGCGTTATACGTTATGCGTTGTGCGTTATGCGTTATGCGTTATGCGTTAGGCGTTATGCGTTATGCGTTATGCGATATCCGTCATGCGTTATGTGTTATGCGTTATACGGTATGCATTATGCGTTATGCGTTATGCGTTATGCGTTATGCGTTATTCGTTATGCGTTATGCGTTATGCGTTGGGCGTTGTACGTTTGCGTTATGCGTTATGCGTTATGCGTTATGCTTTATGCGTTATGCGATATGCGTCATGCGTTATGCGTTATGCGTTATACGGTATGCATTATGCGTTATGCGTTATGCGTTATGCGTTATGCGTTATTCGTTATGCGTTATGCGTTATGCGTTGGGCGTTGTACGTTTGCGTTATGCGTTATGCGTTATGCGTTATGCTTTATGCGTTATGCATTATGCGTTATGCGTTATGCGTTCTGCGTTATGCGATATTCGTTATGCGTTATGCGTTATGCGTTATGCGTTATGCGTTATTCGTTATGCGTTATGCGTTATGCGTTGGGCGTTATACGTTTGCGTTATGCGTTATGCGTTATGCGTTATGCGTTATGCTTTATGCGGTATGCGTTATACGTTATACGTTATGCGTTATGCCTGATGCGTTATGCGTTATGCGTTATGCATTATGCGTTATGCGTTATGCGTTATGAGTGATCCGACATGCGTTATGCGTTATGCTTTATGCGTTATGCATTATGCGTTATGCGTTATGCGTTATGCGTTATGCGATATTCGTTATGAGTTATGAGTTATAAGTTATGCGTTATGCGTTATGCGTTATGCGGTATGCGTTATACGTTATGCGTTATGCGTTATGCGTTATGCGTTATGCGTTAGGCGTTATGCGTTTTGCGGTATTCGTTATGCGTTGTGCATTATGCGTTATGCGTGATCCGTTATGCGTTAAGCGATATGCGTTTTGCTGTATTCGTTATGCGTTGTGCATTATGCGTTATGCGTTATGGGTTATGCGTTATGCGATATGCGTCATGCGTTATGCGTTATGCGTTATACGGTATGCATTATGCGTTATGCGTTATGCGTTATGCGTTATGCGTTATTCGTTATGCGTTATGCGTTATGCGTTGGGCGTTATACGTTTGCGTTATGCGTTATGCGTTATGCGTTATGCTTTATGCGTTATGCATTATGCGTTATGCGTTATGCGTTCTGCGTTATGCGATATTCGTTATGCGTTATGCGTTATGCGTTATGCGTTATTCGTTATGCGTTATGCGTTATGCGTTGGGCGTTATACGTTTGCGTTATGCGTTATGCGTTATGCGTTATGCGTTATGCTTTATGCGTTATGCATTATGCGTTATGCGTTATGCGTTATGCGTTATGCGATATTCGTTTTGAGTTATGAGTTATAAGTTATGCGTTATGCGTTATGCGTTATGCGTTATGCGTTATGCGTTATGCGTTATGCGTTAGGCGTTATGCGTTTTGCGGTATTCGTTATGCGTTGTGCATTATGCGTTATGCGTGATCCGTTATGCGTTAAGCGATATGCGTTTTGCTGTATTCGTTATGCGTTGTGCATTATGCGTTATGCGTTATGCATTATGCGTTATGCGTATATGCGATATGCGTCATGCGTTATGCGTTATGCGTTATGCGTTATTCGTTATGCGTTATGCGTTATGCGTTGGGAGTTATACGTTTGCGTTATGCGTTATGCGTTATGCGTTATGCCTTATGCGTTATGCGTTATGCGTTATGCGATATGCGTCATGCGTTATGCGTTATGCGTTATGCGTTATGCGTTATGCGTTATGCGTTATTCGTTATGCGTTATGCGTTATGCGTTATGCGTTATGCCTTATGCGTTATGCGTTATGCGTTATGCGTTATGCGTTATGCGATATGCGTCATGCGTTATGCGTTATGCGTTATGCGTTATGCGTTATGCGTTATGCGTTATGCGTTATTCGTTATGCGTTATGCGTTATACGTTGGGCGTTATACGTTTGCGTTATGCGTTATGCGTTATGCGTTATGCGTTATGCGTTATGCTTTATGCGTTATGCATTATGCGTTATGCGTTATGCGTTATGCGTTATGCGTTATGCGATATTCGTTATGAGTTATAAGTTATGCGTTATGCGTTATGCGTTATGCGTTATTCGTTATGCGTTATGCGTTATGCGTTATACTTTATGCGTTGTGCATTATGAGTTATACGTTATGCGTTAAGCGTTATGCGTGATCCGTTATGCGTTAGGCGTTATGAGTGATCCGACATGCGTTATGCGTTATGCGTTATGCGTTATGCCTTATGCCTTATGGGTTTGCGTTATGTGTTACGCTTTATGCGTTATGCGTTATGCGTTATGCGTTATGCGTTATGCGTTATGCGATATTCGTTATGAGTTATGAGTTATAAGTTATGCGTTATGCGTTATGCGTTATGCGTTATGCGGTATGCGTTATACGTTATGCGTTGTGCGTTATGCGTTATGCGTTATGCGTTAGGCGTTATGCGTTATGCGGTATGCGTTATACGTTATGCGTTGTGCGTTATGCGTTATGCGTTATTCGTTATGCGTTATGCGTTATGCGTTGGGCGTTATACGTTTGCGTTATGCGTTATGCGTTATGCGTTATGCGTTATGCGGTATGCGTTATACGTTATGCGTTATGCGTTATGAGTTATGCGTTATGCGTTAGGCGTTATGCGTTTTGCGGTATTCGTTATGCGTTGTGCATTATGCGTTATGCGTGATCCGTTATGCGTTAAGCGATATGCGTTTTGCCGTATTCGTTATGCGTTGTGCATTATGCGTTATGCGTTATGGGTTATGCGTTATGCGTTATGCGTTATGCATTATGCGTTGTGCGTTATATGTTTGCGTTGTGCGTTATGCGTTATGCGTTATGAGTTATAAGTTATGCGTTATGCGTTATGCGTTATGCGTTATTCGTTATGCGTTATACTTTATGCGTTGTGCATTATGAGTTATACGTTATGCGTTAAGCGTTATGCGTGATCCGTTATGCGTTAGGCGTTATGCGTTTTGCGGTATACGTTATGCGTTGTGCATTATGCGTTATGCGTGATCCGTTATGCGTTAAGCGTTATGAGTTTTGCTGTATTCGTTATGCGTTGTGCATTATGCGTTATGTGTTATGTGTTATGCGTTATGCGTCATGCGTTATGCGTTATGCGTTATGCGATATGCGTCATGCGTTATGCGTTATGCGTTATGCGTTATGCGTTATGCGTTATGCGTTATGCGTTATTCGTTATGCGTTATGCGTTATGCGTTGGGCGTTATACGTTTGCGTTATGCGTTATGCGTTATGCGTTATGCGTTATGCTTTATGCGTTATGCATTATGCGTTATGCGTTATGCGTTATGCGTTATGCGTTATGCGATATTCGTTATGAGTTATAAGTTATGCGTTATGCGTTATGCGTTATGCGTTATTCGTTATGCGTTATGCGTTATGCGTTATACTTTATGCGTTGTGCATTATGAGTTATACGTTATGCGTTAAGCGTTATGCGTGATCCGTTATGCGTTAGGCGTTATGAGTGATCCGACATGCGTTATGCGTTATGCGTTATGCGTTATGCCTTATGCCTTATGGGTTTGCGTTATGTGTTACGCTTTATGCGTTATGCGTTATGCATTATGCGTTATGCGTTATGCGGTATGCGTTATGCGTTATGCGATATTCGTTATGAGTTATGAGTTATAAGTTATGCGTTATGCGTTATGCGTTATGCGTTATGCGGTATGCGTTATACGTTATGCGTTGTGCGTTATGCGTTATGCGTTATGCGTTATGCGTTAGGCGTTATGCGTTATGCGGTATGCGTTATACGTTATGCGTTGTGTGTTATGCGTTATGCGTTATTCGTTATGCGTTATGCGTTATGCGTTGGGCGTTATACGTTTGCGTTATGCGTTATGCGTTATGCGTTATGCGTTATGCGGTATGCGTTATACGTTATGCGTTATGCGTTATGAGTTATGCGTTATGCGTTAGGCGTTATGCGTTTTGCGGTATTCGTTATGCGTTGTGCATTATGCGTTATGCGTGATCCGTTATGCGTTAAGCGATATGCGTTTTGCCGTATTCGTTATGCGTTGTGCATTATGCGTTATGCGTTATGGGTTATGCGTTATGCGTTATGCGTTATGCATTATGCGTTGTGCGTTATATGTTTGCGTTGTGCGTTATGCGTTATGCGTTATGAGTTATAAGTTATGCGTTATGCGTTATGCGTTATGCGTTATTCGTTATGCGTTATGCGTTATGCGTTATACTTTATGCGTTGTGCATTATGAGTTATACGTTATGCGTTAAGCGTTATGCGTGATCCGTTATGCGTTAGGCGTTATGCGTTTTGCGGTATACGTTATGCGTTGTGCATTATGCGTTATGCGTGATCCGTTATGCGTTAAGCGTTATGAGTTTTGCTGTATTCGTTATGCGTTGTGCATTATGCGTTATGTGTTATGTGTTATGCGTTATGCGTCATGCGTTATGCGTTATGCGTTATGCGATATGCGTCATGCGTTATGCGTTATGCGTTATGCGTTATGCGTTATGCGTTATGCGTTATTCGTTATGCGTTATGCGTTATGCGTTGGGCGTTATACGTTTGCGTTATGCGTTATGCGTTATGCGTTATGCGTTATGCGTTATGCTTTATGCGTTATGCATTATGCGTTATGCGTTATGCGTTATGCGTTATGCGATATTCGTTGTGAGTTATAAGTTATGCGTTATGCGTTATGCGTTATGCGTTATTCGTTATGCGTTATGCGTTATGCGTTATACTTTATGCGTTGTGCATTATGAGTTATACGTTATGCGTTAAGCGTTATGCGTGATCCGTTATGCGTTAGGCGTTATGCGTTTTGCGGTATACGTTATGCGTTGTGCATTATGCGTTATGCGTGATCCGTTATGCGTTAAGCGTTATGAGTTTTGCTGTATTCGTTATGCGTTGTGCATTATGCGTTATGTGTTATGTGTTATGCGTTATGCGTCATGCGTTATACGTTATGCGATATGCGTTATGCGTTATGCGTTATGCGTTATGCGTTATGCGGTATGCGTTATACGTTATACGTTATGCGTTATGCCTGATACGTTATGCGTTATGCGTTATGCATTATGCGTTATGCGTTATGCGTTATGAGTGATCCGACATGCGTTATGCGTTATGCGTTATGCGTTATGCCTTATGCCTTATGGGTTTGCGTTATGTGTTACGCTTTATGCGTTATGCGTTATGCATTATGCGTTATGCGTTATGCGTTATGCGTTATGCGATATTCGTTATGAGTTATGAGTTATAAGTTATGCGTTATGCGTTATGCGTTATGCGTTATGCGGTATGCGTTATACGTTATGCGTTGTGCGTTATGCGTTATGCGTTATGCGTTAGGCGTTATGCGTTATGCGTTATGCGATATGCGTCATGCGTTATGTGTTATGCGTTATACGGTATGCATTATGCGTTATGCGTTATGCGTTATGCGTTATTCGTTATGCGTTATGCGTTATGCGTTGGGCGTTATACGTTTGCGTTATGCGTTATGCGTTATGCGTTATGCTTTATGCGTTATGCATTATGCGTTATGCGTTATGCGTTATGCGTTATGCGATATTCGTTATGCGTTATGCGTTATGCGTTATGCGTTATGCGTTATGCGTTATTCGTTATGCGTTATGCGTTATGCGTTGGGCGTTATACGTTTGCGTTATGCGTTATGCGTTATGCTTTATGCGTTATGCTTTATGCGGTATGCGTTATACGTTATACGTTATGCGTTATGCCTGATGCGTTATGCGTTATGCGTTATGCATTATGCGTTATGCGTTATGCGTTATGAGTGATCCGACATGCGTTATGCGTTATGCGTTATGCGTTATGCCTTATGCCTTATGGGTTTGCGTTATGTGTTACGCTTTATGCGTTATGCGTTATGCATTATGCGTTATGCGTTATGCGTTGTGCGTTATGCGTAATGCGTTATGCGTTATGCGTTGTGCGTTATGCGTTATGCGTTATGCGTTAGGCGATATGCGTTATGCGTTATGCGATATGCGTCATGCGTTATGCGTTATGCATTATACGGTATGCATTATGCGTTATGCGTTATGCGTTATGCGTTATGCGTTATTCGTTATGCGTTATGCGTTATGCGTTGGGCGTTATACGTTTGCGTTATGCGTTATGCGTTATGCGTTATGCGTTATGCTTTATGCGTTATGCATTATGCGTTATGCGTTATGCGTTCTGCGTTATGCGATATTCGTTATGCGTTATGCGTTATGCGTTATGCGTTATGCGTTATGCGTTATTCGTTATGCGTTATGCGTTATGCGTTGGGCGTTATACGTTTGCGTTATGCGTTATGCGTTATGCGTTATGCGTTATGCGGTATGCGTTATACGTTATGCGTTATGCGTTATGCGTTATGCGTTATGCGTTAGGCGTTATGCGTTTTCCGGTATTCGTTATGCGTTGTGCATTATGCGTTATGCGTGATCCGTTATGCGTTAAGCGATATGCGTTTTGCTGTATTCGTTATGCGTTGTGCATTATGCGTTATGCGTTATGGGTTATGCGTTATGCGTTATGCGTTATGCATTATGCGTTGTGCGTTATATGTTTGCGTTGTGCGTTATGCGTTATGCGTTATGCGTTATGCGTTATACGGTATGCGTTATGCGTTATGCGTTAAGCGTTATGCGTTTTGCTGTATTCGTTATGCGTTGTGCATTATGCGTTATGTGTTATGTGTTATGCGTTATGCGTCATGCGTTATACGTTATGCGATATGCGTTATGCGTTATGCGTTATGCGTTATGCGTTATGCGGTATGCGTTATACGTTATACGTTATGCGTTATGCCTGATGCGTTATGCGTTATGCGTTATGCATTATGCGTTATGCGTTATGCGTTATGAGTGATCCGACATGCGTTATGCGTTATGCGTTATGCGTTATGCCTTATGCCTTATGGGTTTGCGTTATGTGTTACGCTTTATGCGTTATGCGTTATGCATTATGCGTTATGCGTTATGCGTTGTGCGTTATGCGTTATGCGTTATGCGTTATGCGTTATGCGTTGTGCGTTATGCGTTATGCGTTATGCGTTGTGCGTTATGCGTTATGCTTTATGCGTTAGGCGTTATGCGTTATGCGTTATGCGATATGCGTCATGCGTTATGCGTTATGCGTTATGCGTTATGCGTTATGCGTTATGCGTTATTCGTTATGCGTTATGCGTTATGCGTTGGGCGTTATACGTTTGCGTTATGCGTTATGCGTTATGCGTTATGCGTTATGCTTTATGCGTTATGCATTATGCGATATGCGTCATGCGTTATGCGTTATGCGTTATACGGTATGCATTATGCGTTATGCGTTATGCGTTATGCGTTATGCGTTATTCGTTATGCGTTATGCGTTATGCGTTGGGCGTTATACGTTTGCGTTATGCGTTATGCGTTATGCGTTATGCTTTATGCGTTATGCATTATGCGTTATGCGTTATGCGTTCTGCGTTATGCGATATTCGTTATGCGTTATGCGTTATGCGTTATGCGTTATGCGTTATGCGTTATGCGTTATTCGTTATGCGTTATGCGTTATGCGTTGGGCGTTATACGTTTGCGTTATGCTTTATGCGTTATGCGTTATGCGTTATGCGGTATGCGTTATACGTTATGCGTTATGCGTTATGCGTTATGCGTTATGCGTTATGCGTTAGGCGTTATGCGTTTTGCGGTATTCGTTATGCGTTGTGCATTATGCGTTATGCGTGATCCGTTATGCGTTAAGCGATATGCGTTTTGCTGTATTCGTTATGCGTTGTGCATTATGCGTTGTGCATTATGCGTTATGCGTTATGGGTTATGCGTTATGCGTTATGCGTTATGCATTATGCGTTATTCGTTATGCGTTATGCGTTATGCGTTGGGCGTTATACGTTTGCGTTATGCGTTATGCGTTATGCGTTATGCGTTATTCGTTATGCGTTATGCGTTATGCGTTGGGCGTTATACGTTTGCGTTATGCGTTATGCGTTATGCTTTATGCGTTATGCTTTATGCGGTATGCGTTATACGTTATACGTTATGCGTTATGCCTGATGCGTTATGCGTTATGCGTTATGCATTATGCGTTATGCGTTATGCGTTATGAGTGATCCGACATGCGTTATGCGTTATGCGTTATGCGTTATGCCTTATGCCTTATGGGTTTGCGTTATGTGTTACGCTTTATGCGTTATGCGTTATGCATTATGCGTTATGCGTTATGCGTTGTGCGTTATGCGTTATGCGTTATGCGTTATGCGTTGTGCGTTGTGCGTTATGCGTTATGCGTTAGGCGTTATGCGTTATGCGTTATGCGATATGCGTCATGCGTTATGCGTTATGCGTTATACGGTATGCATTATGCGTTATGCGTTATGCGTTATGCGTTATGCGTTATTCGTTATGCGTTATGCGTTATGCGTTGGGCGTTATACGTTTGCGTTATGCGTTATGCGTTATGCGTTATGCTTTATGCGTTATGCATTATGCGTTATGCGTTATGCGTTCTGCGTTATGCGATATTCGTTATGCGTTATGCGTTATGCGTTATGCGTTATGCGTTATGCGTTATTCGTTATGCGTTATGCGTTATGCGTTGGGCGTTATACGTTTGCGTTATGCGTTATGCGTTATGCGTTATGCGTTATGCGGTATGCGTTATACGTTATGCGTTATGCGTTATGCGTTATGCGTTATGCGTTAGGCGTTATGCGTTTTGCGGTATTCGTTATGCGTTGTGCATTATGCGTTATGCGTGATCCGTTATGCGTTAAGCGATATGCGTTTTGCTGTATTCGTTATGCGTTGTGCATTATGCGTTATGCGTTATGGGTTATGCGTTATGCGTTATGCGTTATGCATTATGCGTTGTGCGTTATATGTTTGCGTTGTGCGTTATGCGTTATGCGTTATGCGTTATGCGTTATACGGTATGCGTTATGCGTTATGCGTTAAGCGTTATGCGTTTTGCTGTATTCGTTATGCGTTGTGCATTATGCGTTATGTGTTATGTGTTATGCGTTATGCGTCATGCGTTATACGTTATGCGATATGCGTTATGCGTTATGCGTTATGCGTTATGCGTTATGCGTTATGCGTTATACGTTATACGTTATGCGTTATGCCTGATGCGTTATGCGTTATGCGTTATGCATTATGCGTTATGCGTTATGCGTTATGAGTGATCCGACATGCGTTATGCGTTATGCGTTATGCGTTATGCCTTATGCCTTATGGGTTTGCGTTATGTGTTACGCTTTATGCGTTATGCGTTATGCATTATGCGTTATGCGTTATGCGTTGTGCGTTATGCGTTATGCGTTATGCGTTATGCGTTATGCGTTGTGCGTTATGCGTTACGCGTTATGCGTTATGCGTTGTGCGTTATGCGTTATGCGTTATGCGTTAGGCGTTATGCGTTATGCGTTATGCGTTATGCGATATGCGTCATGCGTTATGCGTTATGCGTTATGCGTTATGCGTTATGCGTTATTCGTTATGCGTTATGCGTTATGCGTTGGGCGTTATACGTTTGCGTTATGCGTTATGCGTTATGCGTTATGCGTTATGCTTTATGCGTTATGCATTATGCGATATGCGTCATGCGTTATGCGTTATGCGTTATACGGTATGCATTATGCGTTATGCGTTATGCGTTATGCGTTATGCGTTATTCGTTATGCGTTATGCGTTATGCGTTGGGCGTTATACGTTTGCGTTATGCGATATGCGTTATGCGTTATGCTTTATGCGTTATGCATAATGCGTTATGCGTTATGCGTTCTGCGTTATGCGATATTCGTTATGCGTTATGCGTTATGCGTTATGCGTTATGCGTTATGCGTTATTCGTTATGCGTTATGCGTTATGCGTTGGGCGTTATACGTTTGCGTTATGCGTTATGCGTTATGCGTTATGCGTTATGCGGTATGCGTTATACGTTATGCGTTATGCGTTATGCGTTATGCGTTATGCGTTATGCGTTAGGCGTTATGCGTTTTGCGGTATTCGTTATGCGTTGTGCATTATGCGTTATGCGTGATCCGTTATGCGTTAAGCGATATGCGTTTTGCTGTATTCGTTATGCGTTGTGCATTATGCGTTATGCGTTATGGGTTATGCGTTATGCGTTATGCGTTATGCATTATGCGTTGTGCGTTATATGTTTGCGTTGTGCGTTATGCGTTATGCGTTATGCGTTATGCGTTATACGGTATGCGTTATGCGTTATGCGTTAAGCGTTATGCGTTTTGCTGTATTCGTTATGCGTTGTGCATTATGCGTTATGTGTTATGTGTTATGCGTTATGCGTCATGCGTTATACGTTATGCGATATGCGTTATGCGTTATGCGTTATGCGTTATGCGTTATGCGGTATGCGTTATACGTTATACGTTATGCGTTATGCCTGATGCGTTATGCGTTATGCGTTATGCATTATGCGTTATGCGTTATGCGTTATGAGTGATCCGACATGCGTTATGCGTTATGCGTTATGCGTTATGCCTTATGCCTTATGGGTTTGCGTTATGTGTTACGCTTTATGCGTTATGCGTTATGCATTATGCGTTATGCGTTATGCGTTGTGCGTTATGCGTTATGCGTTATGCGTTATGCGTTATGCGTTGTGCGTTATGCGTTATGCGTTATGCGTTATGCGTTGTGCGTTATGCGTTATGCGTTACGCGTTATGCGTTATGCGTTGTGCGTTATGCGTTATGCGTTATGCGTTATGCGTTGTGCGTTATGCGTTATGCGTTAGGCGTTATGCGTTATGCCTGATGCGTTATGCGTTATGCGTTATGCATTATGCGTTATGCGTTATGCGTTATGAGTGATCCGACATGCGTTATGCGTTATGCGTTATGCCTTATGCCTTATGGGTTTGCGTTATGTGTTACGCTTTATGCGTTATGCGTTATGCATTATGCGTTATGCGTTGTGCGTTATGCGTTATGCGTTATGCGTTATGCGTTGTGCGTTATGCGTTATGCGTTATGCGTTAGGCGTTATGCGTTATGCGTTATGCGATATGCGTCATGCGTTATGCGTTATGCGTTATACGGTATGCATTATGCGTTATGCGTTATGCGTTATGCGTTATGCGTTATGCGTTATGCGTTATTCGTTATGCGTTATGCGTTATGCGTTAAGCGTTATGAGTTTTGCTGTATTCGTTATGCGTTGTGCATTATGCGTTATGTGTTATGTGTTATGCGTTATGCGTCATGCGTTATGCGTTATGCGTTATGCGATATGCGTCATGCGTTATGCGTTATGCGTTATGCGTTATGCGTTATGCGTTATGCGTTATTCGTTATGCGTTATGCGTTATGCGTTGGGCGTTATACGTTTGCGTTATGCGTTATGCGTTATGCGTTATGCGTTATGCGTTATGCTTTATGGGTTATGCATTATGCGTTATGCGTTATGCGTTATGCGTTATGCGATATTCGTTATGAGTTATAAGTTATGCGTTATGCGTTATGCGTTATGCGTTATTCGTTATGCGTTATGCGTTATGCGTTATACTTTATGCGTTGTGCATTATGAGTTATACGTTATGCGTTAAGCGTTATGCGTGATCCGTTATGCGTTAGGCGTTATGCGTTTTGCGGTATACGTTATGCGTTGTGCATTATGCGTTATGCGTGATCCGTTATGCGTTAGGCGTTATGAGTTTTGCTGTATTCGTTATGCGTTGTGCATTATGCGTTATGTGTTATGCGTTATGCGTTATGCGTTATGCCTTATGCCTTATGGGTTTGCGTTATGTGTTACGCTTTATGCGTTATGCGTTATGCATTATGCGTTATGCGTTATGCGTTATGCGTTATGCGATATTCGTTATGAGTTATGAGTTATAAGTTATGCGTTATGCGTTATGCGTTATGCGTTATGCGTTATGCGGTATGCGTTATACGTTATGCGTTGTGCGTTATGCGTTATGCGTTATGCGTTAGGCGTTATGCGTTATGCGTTATGCGATATGCATTATGCGTTATGCGTTATGCGTTATGCGTTATGCGATATTCGTTATGAGTTATGAGTTATAAGTTATGCGTTATGCGTTATGCGTTATGCGTTATTCGTTATGCGTTATGCGTTATGTGTGATCCGTTATGCGTTATGCGTTATGCGTTATGCGTTATGCTTTATGCGTTATGCGTTATGCGTTATGCGTTATACGGTGTGCGTTATGCGTTATGCGTTATGCGTTATGAGTTATGCGTTATGCGTTATGCGTTATGCGTTATGCGTTTTGCGGTATTCGTTATGCGTTGTGCATTATGCGTTATGCGTTGTGCGTTATGGGTTATGATTTATGCGTTATGCGATATGAGTTATGCGTTATGGGTCATGCGTTATGCGTTATGCGTTATGCATTTTGAGTTATGCGCCATGCGTTATGCGTTATGCGTTATGCGTTATGCGACATGCGTTGTGCGTTATGCGTTATGCGTTATGCGATATGCGTTATGCGTTATGCGTTATGCGTTATGCGTTATGCGTTATGCGTTATGCGTTATGCGTTATGCGTTATGCGTTATGCGTTATGCGTTATGCGTTATGCATTTTGAGTTATGCGCCATGCGTTATGCGTTATGCGTTATGCGTTATGCGACATGCGTTGTGCGTTATGCGTTATGCGTTATGCGATATGCGTTATGCGTTATGCGTTATGCGATATGCGTTGTGCGTTATGCGTTATGCGTGATCCGTTATGCGTTAAGCATTATGCGTCTTGCTGTATTCGTTATGCGTTGTGCGTTATACGTTTGCGTTATGCGTTATGCGTTATGCGTTATGCGTTATGCATTTTCAGTTATGCGCCATGCGTTATGCGTTATGCGTTATGCGTTATGCGATATGCGTTGTGCGTTATGCGTTATGCGTTATGCGTTATGCGTTATGCGTTATGCGTTATGCGTTATGCATTTTGAGTTATGCGCCATGCGTTATGCGTTATGCGTTATGCGATATGCGTTGTGCGTTATGCGTTATGCGTTATGCGATATGTGTTGTGCGTTATGCGTTATGCGTTATGCGATATGCTTTGTGCGTTATGCGTTATGCGTTATCCGTTATGCGTTATGCGTTATGCGTTATGCGTTATGCGTTATGCATTATGCTTTATGCGTTATGCGTTATGAGTCACACGTTATGCGTTATTCGATATGCGTTATGCGTTATGCGTTATGCGTTATGCGTTATGCGTTATGCGATATGCGTTGTGCGTTATGCGTTATGCGTTATGCGTTATGCGTTATGCGTTATGCGTTATGCGTTATGCATTTTGAGTTATGCGCCATGCGTTATGCGTTATGCGATATGCGTTGTGCGTTATGCGTTATGCGTTATGCGTTATGCGTTATGCGTTATGCGTTATGCGTTATGCGTTATGCGTTATGCATTTTGAGTTATGCGCCATGCGTTATGCGTTATGCGTTATGCGTTATGCGTTATGCGATATGCGTTGTGCGTTATGCGTTATGCGTGATCAGTTATGCGTTAAGCATTATGCGTTTTGCTGTATTCGTTATGCGTTGTGCGTTATACGTTTGCGTTATGCGTTATGCGTTATGCATTTTGAGTTATGCGCCATGCGTTATGCGTTATGCGTTATGCGTTATGCGATATGCGTTGTGCGTTATGCGTTATGCGTTATGCGTTATGCGTTATGCGTTATGCGTTATGCGTTATGCGTTATGCGTTATGCGTTATGCGTTAGGCGTTATGCGTTATGCGATATGCGTTGTGCGTTATGCGTTTTGCGTTATGCGTTATGCGTTATGCGTTATGCGTTATGCGTTAAGCATTATGCTTTATGCGTTATGCGTTATGAGTTACACGTTATGCGTTATTCGATATGCGTTATGCGTTATGCGTTATGCGTTATGCGTTATGTGTGATCCGTTATGCGTTATGCGTTATGCGTTATGCTTTATGCGTTATGCGTTATGCGTTATGCGTTATACGGTATGCGTTATGCGTTATGCGTTATGCGTTATGCTCTATACGTTATGCGTTATGCGTTATGCGTGATCCGTTATGTGTTAGGCGATATACGTTTTGCGGTATTCGTTATGCGTTATGCGTTATGCGTTATCCGTTGTTCGTTATGCGTTGTGCGTTATACGTTTGCGTTATGCATTATGCGTTATGCGTTATACGGTATGCGTTATGCGTTATACGTTATGCGTTATGCGTTATGCGATATGCGTTATGCGTTATGCGTTAAGCATTATGCTTTATGCGTTATGCGTTATGAGTTACACGTTATGCGTTATTCGATATGCGTTATGCGTTATGCGTTATGCGTTATGTGTGATCCGTTATGCGTTATGCGTTATGCGTTATGCGTTATGCTTTATGCGTTATGCGTTATGGTTTATGCGTTATACGGTGTGCGTTATGCGTTATGCGTTATGCGTTATGAGTTATGCGTTATGCGTTATGCGTTATGCGTTATGCGTTTTGCGGTATTCGTAATGCGTTGTGCATTATGCGTTATGCGTTGTGCGTTATGGGTTATGATTTATGCGTTATGCGATATGAGTTATGTGTTATGGGTCATGCGTTATGCGTTATGCGTTATGCATTTTGAGTTATGCGCCATGCGTTATGCGTTATGCGTTATGCGTTATGCGATATGCGTTGTGCGTTATGCGTTATGCGATATGCGTTGTGCGTTATGCGTTATGCGTTATGCGTTATGCGTTATGCGTTATGCATTTTGAGTTATGCGCCATGCGTTATGCGTTATGCGTTATGCGTTATGCGATATGCGTTGTGCGTTATGCGTTATGCGTTTGCGTTATGCGTTATGCGTTATGCGTTATGCGTTATGCGTTATGCATTATGCTTTATGCGTTATGCGTTATGAGTCACACGTTATGCGTTATTCGATATGCGTTATGCGTTATGCGTTATGCGTTATGCGTTATGCGTTATGCGATATGCGTTGTGCGTTATGCGTTATGCGTTATGCGTTATGCATTATGCGTTATGCGATATGCGTTGTGCGTTATGCGTTATGCGTTATGCGTTATGCGTTATGCGATATGCGTTGTGCGTTATGCGTTATGCGTTATGCGTTATGCGTTATGCGTTATGCGGTACGCGTTATGCGTTATGCGTTATGCGTTATGCGTTATGCGTTATGCGTTATGCGTTATGCGTTATACGTTATGCGTTATGCGATATGCGTTGTGCGTTATGCGTTATGCGTGATCCGTTATGCGTTAAGCATTATGCGTTTTGCTGTATTCGTTATGCGTTGTGCGTTATACGTTTGCGTTATGCGTTATGCGTTATGCGTTATGCATTTTGAGATATGCGCCATGCGTTATGCGTTATGCGTTATGCGTTATGCGTTATGCGTTATGAGTTATGCGTTGTGCGTTATGCGTTATGCGTTATGCGATATGTGTTGTGCGTTATGCGTTATGCGTTATGCGTTATGCGTTAAGCATTATGCGTCTTGCTGTATTCGTTATGCGTTGTGCGTTATACGTTTGCGTTATGCGTTATGCGTTATGCGTTATGCGTTATGCGTTATGCATTTTCAGTTATGCGCCATGCGTTATGCGTTATGCGTTATGCGTTATGCGATATGCGTTGTGCGTTATGCGTTATGCGTTATGCGTTATGCGTTATGCGTTATGCGTTATGCGTTATGCATTTTGAGTTATGCGCCATGCGTTATGCGTTATGCGTTATGCGATATGCGTTGTGCGTTATGCGTTATGCGTTATGCGATATGTGTTGTGCGTTATGCGTTATGCGTTATGCGTTATGCGTTATGCGTTATGCGTTATGCGTTATGCGTTATTCGTTATGCGTTATGCGTTATGCCTTATGCCTTATGCGTTATGCGTTATGAGTAATGCGTGATTCGTTATGCGTCATGCCTTATGCGTTATGAGTTATGCGTTATGCGTTATGCGTTTTGCGTTATGCGTTATGCGTTATGCGTTATGAGTTATGCGTTATGTGTTATGCGTTATTCGTTATGCGTTGTGCGTTATGCGTTATGCGTTATGCGTTATGCGTTATGCGTTATGCGTTATGCGTTATGCGTTGTGCGTTATGCGTTATGCGTTATGCGTTATGCGTTATGCGTTATACGGTATGCTTTATGCGTTATGCGTTATGCGTTATGCGTTATGCGGTATGCGTTATACGTTATGCGTTGTGCGTTATGCGTTATGCGTTATGCGTTAGGCGTTATGCGTTATGCGTTATGCGATATGCATTATGCGTTATGCGTTATGCGTTATGCGTTATGCGATATTCGTTATGAGTTATGAGTTATAAGTTATGCGTTATGCGTTATGCGTTATGCGTTATTCGTTATGCGTTATGCGTTATGTGTGATCCGTTATGCGTTATGCGTTATGCGTTATGCGTTATGCTTTATGCGTTATGCGTTATGCGTTATGCGTTATGCGTTATACGGTGTGCGTTATGCGTTATGCGTTATGCGTTATGAGTTATGCGTTATGCGTTATGCGTTATGCGTTATGCGTTTTGCGGTATTCGTTATGCGTTGTGCATTATGCGTTATGCGTTGTGCGTTATGGGTTATGATTTATGCGTTATGCGATATGAGTTATGCGTTATGGGTCATGCGTTATGCGTTATGCGTTATGCATTTTGAGTTATGCGCCATGCGTTATGCGTTATGCGTTATGCGTTATGCGACATGCGTTGTGCGTTATGCGTTATGCGTTATGCGATATGCGTTGTGCGTTATGCGTTATGCGTTATGCGTTATGCGTTATGCGTTATGCGTTATGCGTTATGCGTTATGCGTTATGCGTTATGCGTTATGCGTTATGCATTTTGAGTTATGCGCCATGCGTTATGCGTTATGCGTTATGCGTTATGCGACATGCGTTGTGCGTTATGCGTTATGCGTTATGCGATATGCGTTATGCGTTATGCGTTATGCGATATGCGTTGTGCGTTATGCGTTATGCGTGATCCGTTATGCGTTAAGCATTATGCGTCTTGCTGTATTCGTTATGCGTTGTGCGTTATACGTTTGCGTTATGCGTTATGCGTTATGCGTTATGCGTTATGCATTTTCAGTTATGCGCCATGCGTTATGCGTTATGCGTTATGCGTTATGCGATATGCGTTGTGCGTTATGCGTTATGCGTTATGCGTTATGCGTTATGCGTTATGCGTTATGCGTTATGCATTTTGAGTTATGCGCCATGCGTTATGCGTTATGCGTTATGCGATATGCGTTGTGCGTTATGCGTTATGCGTTATGCGATATGTGTTGTGCGTTATGCGTTATGCGTTATGCGATATGCTTTGTGCGTTATGCGTTATGCGTTATCCGTTATGCGTTATGCGTTATGCGTTATGCGTTATGCGTTATGCATTATGCTTTATGCGTTATGCGTTATGAGTCACACGTTATGCGTTATTCGATATGCGTTATGCGTTATGCGTTATGCGTTATGCGTTATGCGTTATGCGATATGCGTTGTGCGTTATGCGTTATGCGTTATGCGTTATGCGTTATGCGTTATGCGTTATGCGTTATGCATTTTGAGTTATGCGCCATGCGTTATGCGTTATGCGATATGCGTTGTGCGTTATGCGTTATGCGTTATGCGTTATGCGTTATGCGTTATGCGTTATGCGTTATGCGTTATGCGTTATGCATTTTGAGTTATGCGCCATGCGTTATGCGTTATGCGTTATGCGTTATGCGTTATGCGATATGCGTTGTGCGTTATGCGTTATGCGTGATCAGTTATGCGTTAAGCATTATGCGTTTTGCTGTATTCGTTATGCGTTGTGCGTTATACGTTTGCGTTATGCGTTATGCGTTATGCATTTTGAGTTATGCGCCATGCGTTATGCGTTATGCGTTATGCGTTATGCGATATGCGTTGTGCGTTATGCGTTATGCGTTATGCGTTATGCGTTATGCGTTATGCGTTATGCGTTATGCGTTATGCGTTATGCGTTATGCGTTAGGCGTTATGCGTTATGCGATATGCGTTGTGCGTTATGCGTTTTGCGTTATGCGTTATGCGTTATGCGTTATGCGTTATGCGTTAAGCATTATGCTTTATGCGTTATGCGTTATGAGTTACACGTTATGCGTTATTCGATATGCGTTATGCGTTATGCGTTATGCGTTATGCGTTATGTGTGATCCGTTATGCGTTATGCGTTATGCGTTATGCTTTATGCGTTATGCGTTATGCGTTATGCGTTATACGGTATGCGTTATGCGTTATGCGTTATGCGTTATGCTCTATACGTTATGCGTTATGCGTTATGCGTGATCCGTTATGTGTTAGGCGATATACGTTTTGCGGTATTCGTTATGCGTTATGCGTTATGCGTTATCCGTTGTTCGTTATGCGTTGTGCGTTATACGTTTGCGTTATGCATTATGCGTTATGCGTTATACGGTATGCGTTATGCGTTATACGTTATGCGTTATGCGTTATGCGATATGCGTTATGCGTTATGCGTTAAGCATTATGCTTTATGCGTTATGCGTTATGAGTTACACGTTATGCGTTATTCGATATGCGTTATGCGTTATGCGTTATGCGTTATGTGTGATCCGTTATGCGTTATGCGTTATGCGTTATGCGTTATGCTTTATGCGTTATGCGTTATGGTTTATGCGTTATACGGTGTGCGTTATGCGTTATGCGTTATGCGTTATGAGTTATGCGTTATGCGTTATGCGTTATGCGTTATGCGTTTTGCGGTATTCGTAATGCGTTGTGCATTATGCGTTATGCGTTGTGCGTTATGGGTTATGATTTATGCGTTATGCGATATGAGTTATGTGTTATGGGTCATGCGTTATGCGTTATGCGTTATGCATTTTGAGTTATGCGCCATGCGTTATGCGTTATGCGTTATGCGTTATGCGATATGCGTTGTGCGTTATGCGTTATGCGATATGCGTTGTGCGTTATGCGTTATGCGTTATGCGTTATGCGTTATGCGTTATGCATTTTGAGTTATGCGCCATGCGTTATGCGTTATGCGTTATGCGTTATGCGATATGCGTTGTGCGTTATGCGTTATGCGTTTGCGTTATGCGTTATGCGTTATGCGTTATGCGTTATGCGTTATGCATTATGCTTTATGCGTTATGCGTTATGAGTCACACGTTATGCGTTATTCGATATGCGTTATGCGTTATGCGTTATGCGTTATGCGTTATGCGTTATGCGATATGCGTTGTGCGTTATGCGTTATGCGTTATGCGTTATGCATTATGCGTTATGCGATTTGCGTTGTGCGTTATGCGTTATGCGTTATGCGTTATGCGTTATGCGATATGCGTTGTGCGTTATGCGTTATGCGTTATGCGTTATGCGTTATGCGTTATGCGGTACGCGTTATGCGTTATGCGTTATGCGTTATGCGTTATGCGTTATGCGTTATGCGTTATGCGTTATACGTTATGCGTTATGCGATATGCGTTGTGCGTTATGCGTTATGCGTGATCCGTTATGCGTTAAGCATTATGCGTTTTGCTGTATTCGTTATGCGTTGTGCGTTATACGTTTGCGTTATGCGTTATGCGTTATGCGTTATGCATTTTGAGATATGCGCCATGCGTTATGCGTTATGCGTTATGCGTTATGCGTTATGCGTTATGAGTTATGCGTTGTGCGTTATGCGTCATGCGTTATGCGATATGTGTTGTGCGTTATGCGTTATGCGTTATGCGTTATGCGTTAAGCATTATGCGTCTTGCTGTATTCGTTATGCGTTGTGCGTTATACGTTTGCGTTATGCGTTATGCGTTATGCGTTATGCGTTATGCGTTATGCATTTTCAGTTATGCGCCATGCGTTATGCGTTATGCGTTATGCGTTATGCGATATGCGTTGTGCGTTATGCGTTATGCGTTATGCGTTATGCGTTATGCGTTATGCGTTATGCGTTATGCGTTATGCATTTTGAGTTATGCGCCATGCGTTATGCGTTATGCGTTATGCGATATGCGTTGTGCGTTATGCGTTATGCGTTATGCGATATGTGTTGTGCGTTATGCGTTATGCGTTATGCGTTATGCGTTATGCGTTATGCGTTATGCGTTATGCGTTATTCGTTATGCGTTATGCGTTATGCCTTATGCCTTATGCGTTATGCGTTATGAGTAATGCGTGATTCGTTATGCGTCATGCCTTATGCGTTATGAGTTATGCGTTATGCGTTATGCGTTTTGCGTTATGCGTTATGCGTTATGCGTTATGAGTTATGCGTTATGTGTTATGCGTTATTCGTTATGCGTTGTGCGTTATGCGTTATGCGTTATGCGTTATGCGTTATGCGTTATGCGTTATGCGTTATGCGTTGTGCGTTATGCGTTATGCGTTATGCGTTATGCGTTATGCGTTATACGGTATGCTTTATGCGTTATGCGTTATGCGTTATACGTTATACGTTATACGTAATGCGTTATGCGTTATGAGTAATGCTTGATCCGATATCCGTTATGCGTTATGCGTTATGAGTAATGCGTGATCCGTTATGCGTTATGCGTTATGCGTTATGCGTTATGCGTTATGCGTTATGCGTTATGCGTTATGCGTTATGCGTTATGCATTATGCGTTATGCGTTATGCGTTATGCGTTATGCGCTATGCGTTATGCGTTATGCGTTATGAGTAATGCGTTATGCGTTATGAGTAATGCGTGATCCGTTATGCGTTATGCGTTATGAGTAATGCGTTATCTGGTATGCGTTATGCGTTATGCGTTATGCGTTATGAGTTATGCGTTATGCTTTATGCGTTTTGCGTTATGCGTTATGCGTTATGCGTTATGAGTTATGCGTTATGCGTTATGAGTAATGCGTCATCCGATATCCGTTATGCGTTATGCGTTATTTGTTATACGTTATGCGGTATGCGTTATGCGTTATGCGATATGCGTTATGCGTTATGCGTTATGCGTTATGCGTTATGCGTTATGAGTAATGCGTGATCCGTTATGCGTTATGCGTTATGCGTTATGCGTTATGCGTTATGCGTTATGCGTTATGAGTTATGCGTTATGTGTTATGCGTTATTCGTTATGCGTTGTGCGTTATGCGTTATGCGTTATGCGTTATGCGTTATGCGTTATGCGTTATGCGTTATGCGTTATGCGTTATGCGTTATGCGTTGTGCGTTATGCGTTATGCGTTATGCGTTATGCGTTATGCGTTATACGGTATGCTTTATGCGTTATGCGTTATGCGTTATACGTTATACATTATACGTAATGCGTTATGCGTTATGAGTAATGCTTGATCCGATATCCGTTATGCGTTATGCGTTATGAGTAATGCGTGATCCGTTATGCGTTATGCGTTATGCGTTATGCATTATGCGTTATGCGTTATGCGTTATGCGTTATGCGTTATGCGTTATGCGTTATGCGTTATGCGTTATGCGTTATGCGTTATGCGTTATGCGTTATGCGTTATGCGTTATGCGTTATGAGTTATGCGTTATGCGTTATGAGTAATGCGTCATCCGATATCCGTTATGCGTTATGCGTTATTTGTTATACGTTATGCGGTATGCGTTATGCGTTATGCGTTATGCGTTATGCGTTATGCGTTATGCGTTATGCGTTATGCGTTATGCGTTATGCGTTATGCGTTATACGGTATGCTTTATGCGTTATGCGTTATGCGTTATACGTTATACGTAATGCGTTATGCGTTATGAGTAATGCTTGATCCGATATCCGTTATGCGTTATGCGTTATGAGTAATGCGTGATCCGTTATGCGTTATGCGTTATGCGTTATGCATTATGCGTTATGCGTTATGCGTTATGCGTTATGCGTTATGCGTTATGCATTATGCGTTATGCGTTATGCGTTATGCATTATGCGTTATGCGTTATGCGTTATGCGTTATGCGTTATGCGTTATGCGTTGTGCTTTGTGCGTTATGCGTTATGCGTTATGAGTAATGCGCGATCCGTCATGCGTTATGCGTTATGCGTTATTCGTTATGCGTTATGCGTTATGCGTTATGCGTTATGCGTTATGCGTTATGCGTTATGCGTTATGCGTTATACGTTATGCCTTATGCCTTATGCGTTATGCGTTATGCGTTATGCGTTAAGCGTTACGCGTTGTGCGTTATGCGTTATGCGTTATGCGTTATGCGTTATGCGTTATGCGTTATGCGTTCTGCGTTATGCGTTATGCGTTATGCGTTATGCGTTGTGCTTTGTGCGTTATGCGTTATGCGTTATGAGTAATGCGCGATCCGTCATGCGTTATGCGTTATGCGTTATGCGTTATGCGTTATGCGTTATGCGTTATGCGTTATGCGTTATGCGTTATGCGTTATACGTTATGCCTTATGCCTTATGCGTTATGCGTTATGCGTTATGCGTTATGCATTATGCGTTACGAGTTATGCGTTATGCGTTATGCCTTATGCCTTATGCGTTATTCGTTATGCGTTATGCGTTATGCCTTATGCCTTATGCGTTATGCGTTATGAGTAATGCGTGATTCGTTATGCGTTATGCCTTATGCGTTATGAGTTATGCGTTATGCGTTATGCGTTATGCGTTATGCATTATGCGTTATGCGTTATGCGATATGCGTTATGCGTTGTGCGTTATGCGTTATGCGTTATGCGTTATGCGTTATGCGTTATACGGTATGCTTTATGCGTTATGCGTTATGCGTTATACGTTATACGTAATGCGTTATGCGTTATGAGTAATGCTTGATCCGATATCCGTTATGCGTTATGCGTTATGAGTAATGCGTGGTCCGTTATGCGTTATGCGCTATGCGTTATGCGTTATGAGTAATGCGTTATGCGTTATGCGTTATGCGTTATGCGTTATGCGTTATGCGTTATGCGTTATACGGTATGCTTTATGCGTTATGCGTTATGCGTTATACGTTATACGTTATACGTTATACGTAATGCGTTATGCGTTATGAGTAATGCTTGATACGATATCCGTTATGCGTTATGCGTTATGAGTAATGCGTGATCCGTTATGCGTTATGCGTTATGCGTTATGCATTATGCGTTATGCGTTATGCGTTATGCGTTATGCGTTATGCGTTATGCGTTATGCGTTATGCGTTATGCGTTATGCGTTATGCGTTATGCGTTATGCGTTATACGGTATGCTTTATGCGTTATGCGTTATGCGTTATGCGTTATACGTTATACGTAATGCGTTATGCGTTATGAGTAATGCTTGATCCGATATCCGATATGCGTTATGCGTTATGAGTAATGCGTGATCCGTCATGCGTTATGCGTTATGCGTTATGCGTTATGCGTTATGCGTTATGCGTTATGCGTTATGCGTTATGCGTTATGCGTTATGCGTTATGCGTTATGTGTTATGCGTTATGCGTTAAGCGTTACGCGTTGTGCGTTATGCGTTATGCGTTATGCGTTATGCGTTATGCGTTATGCGTTCTGCGTTATGCGTTATGCGTTATGCGTTATGCGTTGTGCTTTGTGCGTTATGCGTTATGCGTTATGAGTAATGCGCGATCCGTCATGCGTTATGCGTTATGCGTTATGCGTTATGCGTTATGCGTTATGCGTTATGCGTTATGCGTTATGCGTTATGCGTTATGCGTTATGCGTTATGCGTTATGCGTTATGCGTTATGCGTTATGCGTTATGCGTTATGCGTTATGCGTTATACGTTATGCCTTATGCCTGATGCGTTATGCGTTATGCGTTATGCGTTATGCATTATGCGTTATGCGTTATGCGTTATGCGTTATGCGTTATGCCTTATGCGTTATGCGTTATGCGTTATGCGTTATGCGTTATGCTTTGTGCGTTATGCGTTATGCGTTATGAGTAATGCGTGATCCGTCATGCGTTATGCGTTATGCGTTATGAGTTATGCGTTATGCGTTATGCGTTATGCGTTTTGCGTTATGCGTTGTGCGTTATGAGTAATGCTTGATCCGATATCCGTAATGCGTTATGCGTTATGAGTAATGCGTGATCCGTTATGCGTTATGCGTTATGCGTTATGCGTTATTCGTTATGCGTTATGCGTTATGCGTTATGCGTTATGCGTTATGCGTTATGCGTTATGCGTTATGCGTTCTGCGTTATGCGTTATGCGTTATGCTTTGTGCGTTATGCGTTATGCGTTATGAGTAATGCGCGATCCGTCATGCGTTATGCGTTATGCTATATGCGTTATGCCTTATGCCTTATGAGTTATGCGTTATGCGTTATGCGTTATGCGTTATGCGTTATGCGTTATGCATTATGCGTTATGCGTTATGCGTTATGCGTTATGCGTTATGCGTTATGCCTTATGCGTTATGCGTTATGCGTTATGCGTTATGCGTTATGCTTTGTGCGTTATGCGTTATGCGTTATGAGTAATGCGTGATCCGTCATGCGTTATGCGTTATGCGTTATGAGTTATGCGTTATGCGTTATGCGTTATGCGTTATGCGTTATGCGTTATGCGTTATGCTTTATGAGTAATGCGTGATCCGTCATGCGTTATGCGTTATGCGTTATGAGTTATGCGTTATGCGTTATGCGTTATGCGTTATGCGTTATGCGTTGTGCGTTATGAGTAATGCTTGATCCGATATCCGTAATGCGTTATGCGTTATGAGTAATGCGTGAACCGTTATGCGTTATGCGTTATGCGTTATGCGTTATGCGTTATTCGTTATGCGTTATGCGTTATGCGTTATGCGTTATGCGTTATGCGTTATGCGTTATGCGTTCTGCGTTATGCGTTATGCGTTATGCTTTGTGCGTTATGCGTTATGCGTTATGAGTAATGCGCGATCCGTCATGCGTTATGCGTTATGCTATATGCGTTATGCCTTATGCCTTATGAGTTATGCGTTATGCGTTATGCGTTATGCGTTATGCGTTATGCATTATGCGTTATGCGTTATGCGTTATGCGTTATGCGTTATTCGTTATGCGTTATGCGTTATGCCTTATGCCTTATGCGTTATGCGTTATGAGTAATGCGTGATCCGTTATGCGTTATGCGTTATGCGTTATGCGTTATGCGTTATGCGTTATGAGTAATGCGTGATTCGTTATGCGTTATGCCTTATGCGTTATGAGTTATGCGTTATGCGTTATGCGTTTTGCGTTATGCGTTATGCGTTATGCGTTATGCGTTATGCGTTATGCATTATGCGTTATGCGTTATGCGTTATGCGTTATGCGTTATGCGTTATGCCTTATGCGTTATGCGTTATGCGTTATGCGTTATGCGTTATGCTTTGTGCGTTATGCGTTATGCGTTATGAGTAATGCGTGATCCGTCATGCGTTATGCGTTATGCGTTATGAGTTATGCGTTATGCGTTATGCGTTATGCGTTATGCGTTATGCGTTATGCGTTATGCGTTATGAGTAATGCGTGATCCGTCATGCGTTATGCGTTATGCGTTATGAGTTATGCGTTATGCGTTATGCGTTATGCGTTATGCGTTATGCGTTGTGCGTTATGAGTAATGCTTGATCCGATATCCGTAATGCGTTATGCGTTATGAGTAATGCGTGAACCGTTATGCGTTATGCGTTATGCGTTATGCGTTATTCGTTATGCGTTATGCGTTATGCGTTATGCGTTATGCGTTATGCGTTATGCGTTATGCGTTCTGCGTTATGCGTTATGCGTTATGCTTTGTGCGTTATGCGTTATGCGTTATGAGTAATGCGCGATCCGTCATGCGTTATGCGTTATGCTATATGCGTTATGCCTTATGCCTTATGAGTTATGCGTTATGCGTTATGCGTTATGCGTTATGCGTTATGCATTATGCGTTATGCGTTATGCGTTATGCGTTATGCGTTATTCGTTATGCGTTATGCGTTATGCCTTATGCCTTATGCGTTATGCGTTATGAGTAATGCGTGATCCGTTATGCGTTATGCGTTATGCGTTATGCGTTATGCGTTATGCGTTATGAGTAATGCGTGATTCGTTATGCGTTATGAGTAATGCGTGATTCGTTATGCGTTATGCCTTATGCGTTATGAGTTATGCGTTATGCGTTATGCGTTTTGCGTTATGCGTTATGCGTTATGCGTTATAAGTTATGCGTTATGCCTTATGCGTTATGCGTTATGCGTTATGCGTTATGCGTTATTCGTTATGAGTAATGAGTTATAAGTTATGCGTTATGCGTTATGCGTTATGCGTTATGCGTTATGCGTTATGCGTTATGCGTTATACGGTATGCTTTATGCGTTATGCGTTATGCGTTATACGTTATACGTAATGCGTTATGCGTTATGAGTAATGCTTGATCCGATATCGTTATGCGTTATGCGTTATGAGTAATGCGTGGTCCGTTATGCGTTATGCGCTATGGGTTATGCGTTATGAGTAATGCGTTATGCGTTATGCGTTATGCGTTATGCGTTATGAGTTATGCGTTATGCGTTATGCGTTATGCGTTATGCGTTATGCGTTATGCGTTATGCGTTATGCGTTATGCTTTATGCGTTATGCGTTATGCGTAATGCATTATGCGTTATGCGTTATGCGTTATGCTTTGTGCGTTATGCGTTATGAGTAATGCGTGATCCGTTATGCGTTATGCGTTATGCGTTATGCATTATGCGTTATGCGTTATGCGTTATGCGTTATGCGTTATGCGTTATGCATTATGCGTTATGCGTTATGCGTTATGCGTTATGCGTTATGCGTTATGCGTTATGCGTTATGCGTTGTGCGTTATGCGTTATGCGTTATGCGTTATGCGTTATGCGTTATACGGTATGCTTTATGCGTTATGCGTTATGCGTTATACGTTATACGTAATGCGTTATGCGTTATGAGTAATGCTTGATCCGATATCCGTTATGCGTTATGCGTTATGAGTAATGCGTGGTCCGTTATGCGTTATGCGCTATGCGTTATGCGTTATGAGTAATGCGTTATGCGTTATGCGTTATGCGTTATGCGTTATGCGTTATAAGTTATGCGTTATGCGTTATGCGTTATGCGTTATGCGTTATGCGTTATGCGTTATGCGTTATGCGTTATGCGTTATGCGTTATGCGTTATGCGTTATGCGTTATGCGTTATGCGTTTTGCGTTATGCGTTATGCGTTATGCGTTATGCGTTATGCGTTATGCGTTATGCGTTATGCGTTGTGCGTTATGCGTTATGCGTTATGCGTTATGCGTTATGCGTTATGCGTTATACGGTATGCTTTATGCGTTATGCGTTATGCGTTATACGTTATACGTAATGCGTTATGCGTTATGAGTAATGCTTGATCCGATATCCGTTATGTGTTATTCGTTATGAGTAATGCGTGGTCCGTTATGCGTTATGCGCTATGCGTTATGCGTTATGAGTAATGCGTTATGCGTTATGCGTTATGCGTTATGCGTTATGAGTTATGCATTATGCGTTGTGCGTTATGAGTAATGCTTGATCCGATATCCGTAATGCGTTATGCGTTATGCGTTATGCGTTATGCGTTATGCGTTATGCGTTATTCGTTATGAGTAATGAGTTATAAGTTATGCGTTATGCGTTATGCGTTATGCGTTATGCGTTATGCGTTATACGGTATGCGTTATGCGTTATGCGTTATGCGTTATACGTTATACGTAATGCGTTATGCGTTATGAGTAATGCTTGATCCGATATCCGTTATGCGTTATGCGTTATGAGTAATGCGTGGTCCGTTATGCGTTATGCGCTATGGGTTATGCGTTATGAGTAATGCGTTATGCGTTATGCGTTATGCGTTATGCGTTATGAGTTATGCGTTATGCGTTATGCGTTATGCGTTATGCGTTATGCGTTATGCGTTATGCGTTATGCGTTATGCTTTATGCGTTATGCGTTATGCGTAATGCATTATGCGTTATGCGTTATGCGTTATGCTTTGTGCGTTATGCGTTATGAGTAATGCGTGATCCGTCATGCGTTATGCGTTATGCGTTATGAGTTATGCGTTATGCGTTATGCGTTATGCGTTATGCGTTATGCGTTATGCGTTATGCGTGATGCGTTATGCGTTGTGCGTTATGAGTAATGCTTGATCCGATATCCGTAATGCGTTATGCGTTATGAGTAATGCGTGATCCGTTATGCGTTATGCGTTATGCGTTATGCGTTATGCGTTATGCGTTATGCGTTATGCGTTATGCGTTATGCGTTATGCGTTATGCGTTATGCGTTATGCGTTATGCGTTATGCGTTCTGCGTTATGCGTTATGCGTTATGCGTTATGCTTTGTGCGTTATGCGTTATGCGTTATGAGTAATGCGCGATCCGTCATGCGTTATGCGTTATGCTATATGCGTTATGCCTTATGCCTTATGAGTTATGCTTTATGCGTTATGCGTTATGCGTTATGCGTTATGCGTTATGCGTTATGCGTTATTCGTTATGCGTTATGCCTTATGCCTTATGCCTTATGCGTTATGCGTTATGAGTAATGCGTGATTCGTTATGCGTTATGCCTTATGCGTTATGAGTTATGCGTTATGCGTTATGCGTTTTGCGTTATGCGTTATGCGTTATGCGTTATGCGTTATAAGTTATGCGTTATGCCTTATGCGTTATGCGTTATGCGTTATGCGTTATGCGTTATGCGTTATGCGTTATACGTTATGCGTTATGCGTTATGCCTTATGCCTTATGCGTTATGCGTTATGAGTAATGCGTAATTCGTTATGCGTTATGCCTTATGCGTTATGAGTTATGCGTTATGCGTTATGCGTTATGCGTTATGCGTTATGCGTTATGCGTTATGCGTTATGCGTTATGCGTTATGCGTTATGCGTTATGCGTTATGCGTTATGCGTTATGCGTTATGCGTTGTGCTTTATGCGTTATGCGTTATGCGTTATGCGTTATGCGTTATACGGTATGCTTTATGCGTTATGCGTTATGCGTTATACGTTATACGTAATGCGTTATGCGTTATGAGTAATGCTTGATCCGATATCCGTTATGCGTTATGCGTTATGAGTAATGCGTGATCCGTCATGCGTTATGCGTTATGCGTTATGCGTTATGCGTTATGCGTTATGCGTTATGCGTTATGCGTTATGCGTTATGCGTTATGCGTTATGCGTTATGCGTTAAGCGTTACGCGTTGTGCGTTATGAGTAATGCGTAATTCGTTATGCGATATGCCTTATGCGTTATGAGTTATGCGTTATGCGTTATGCGTTATGCGTTATGCGTTATGCGTTATGCGTTATGCGTTATGCGTTATGCGTTATGCGTTGTGCGTTATGCGTTATGCGTTATGCGTTATGCGTTATGCGTTATACGGTATGCTTTATGCGTTATGCGTTATGCGTTATACGTTATACGTAATGCGTTATGCGTTATGAGTAATGCTTGATCCGATATCCGTTATGCGTTATGCGTTATGAGTAATGCGTGATCCGTCATGCGTTATGCGTTATGCGTTATGCGTTATGCGTTATGCGTTATGCGTTATGCGTTATGCGTTATGCGTTATGCGTTATGCGTTAAGCGTTACGCGTTGTGCGTTATGCGTTATGCGTTATGCGTTATGCGTTATGAGTAATGAGTGATCCGTTATGCGTTATGCGTTATGCGTTATGAGTAATGCGTGATTCGTTATGCGTTATGCCTTATGCGTTATGAGTTATGCGTTATGCGTTATGCGTTTTGCGTTATGCGTTATGCGTTATGCGTTATAAGTTATGCGTTATGCCTTATGCGTTATGCGTTATGCGTTATGCGTTATTCGTTATGAGTAATGAGTTATAAGTTATGCGTTATGCGTTATGCGTTATGCGTTATGCGTTATGCGTTATACGGTATGCGTTATGCGTTATGCGTTATGCGTTATACGTTATGCGTTATGCGTTATGCGTTATGAGTAATGCTTGATCCGATATCCGTTATGCGTTATGCGTTATGAGTAATGCGTGGTCCGTTATGCGTTATGCGCTATGGGTTATGCGTTATGAGTAATGCGTTATGCGTTATGCGTTATGCGTTATGCGTTATGAGTTATGCGTTATGCGTTATGCGTTATGCGTTATGCGTTATGCGTTATGCGTTATGCGTTATGCGTTATGCGTTATGCTTTATGCGTTATGCGTTATGCGTAATGCATTATGCGTTATGCGTTATGCGTTATGCTTTGTGCGTTATGCGTTATGAGTAATGCGTGATCCGTCATGCGTTATGCGTTATGCGTTATGAGTTATGCGTTATGCGTTATGCGTTATGCGTTATGCGTTATGCGTTATGCGTTATGCGTTATGCGTTATGCGTTGTGCGTTATGAGTAATGCTTGATCCGATATCCGTAATGCGTTATGCGTTATGAGTAATGCGTGATCCGTTATGCGTTATGCGTTATGCGTTATGCGTTATGCGTTATGCGTTATGCGTTATGCGTTATGCGTTATGCGTTATGCGTTATGCGTTATGCGTTATGCGTTCTGCGTTATGCGTTATGCGTTATGCGTTATGCTTTGTGCGTTATGCGTTATGCGTTATGAGTAATGCGCGATCCGTCATGCGTTATGCGTTATGCTATATGCGTTATGCCTTATGCCTTATGAGTTATGCGTTATGCGTTATGCGTTATGCGTTATGCGTTATGCGTTATGCGTTATGCGTTATGCGTTATGCGTTATTCGTTATGCGTTATGCCTTATGCCTTATGCCTTATGCCTTATGCGTTATGCGTTATGAGTAATGCGTTATGCGTTATGAGTAATGCGTGATCCGTTATGCGTTATGCGTTTTGCGTTATGCGTTATGCGTTATGCGTTATGCGTTATGCGTTATGCGTTATGCGTTATGCGTTATGCGTTATGCGTTGTGCGTTATGCGTTATGCGTTATGCGTTATGCGTTATGCGTTATACGGTATGCTTTATGCGTTATGCGTTATGCGTTATACGTTATACGTAATGCGTTATGCGTTATGAGTAATGCTTGATCCGATATCCGTTATGCGTTATGCGTTATGAGTAATGCGTGGTCCGTTATGCGTTATGCGCTATGCGTTATGCGTTATGAGTAATGCGTTATGCGTTATGCGTTATGCGTTATGCGTTATGCGTTATAAGTTATGCGTTATGCGTTATGCGTTATGCGTTATGCGTTATGCGTTATGCGTTATGCGTTATGCGTTATGCGTTATGCGTTATGCGTTATGCGTTATGCGTTATGCGTTATGCGTTTTGCGTTATGCGTTATGCGTTATGCGTTATGCGTTATGCGTTATGCGTTATGCGTTATGCGTTGTGCGTTATGCGTTATGCGTTATGCGTTATGCGTTATGCGTTATGCGTTATACGGTATGCTTTATGCGTTATGCGTTATGCGTTATACGTTATACGTAATGCGTTATGCGTTATGAGTAATGCTTGATCCGATATCCGTTATGTGTTATTCGTTATGAGTAATGCGTGGTCCGTTATGCGTTATGCGCTATGCGTTATGCGTTATGAGTAATGCGTTATGCGTTATGCGTTATGCGTTATGCGTTATGAGTTATGCATTATGCGTTGTGCGTTATGAGTAATGCTTGATCCGATATCCGTAATGCGTTATGCGTTATGCGTTATGCGTTATGCGTTATGCGTTATGCGTTATTCGTTATGAGTAATGAGTTATAAGTTATGCGTTATGCGTTATGCGTTATGCGTTATGCGTTATGCGTTATACGGTATGCTTTATGCGTTATGCGTTATGCGTTATACGTTATACGTAATGCGTTATGCGTTATGAGTAATGCTTGATCCGATATCCGTTATGCGTTATGCGTTATGAGTAATGCGTGGTCCGTTATGCGTTATGCGCTATGGGTTATGCGTTATGAGTAATGCGTTATGCGTTATGCGTTATGCGTTATGCGTTATGAGTTATGCGTTATGCGTTATGCGTTATGCGTTATGCGTTATGCGTTATGCGTTATGCGTTATGCGTTATGCTTTATGCGTTATGCGTTATGCGTAATGCATTATGCGTTATGCGTTATGCGTTATGCTTTGTGCGTTATGCGTTATGAGTAATGCGTGATCCGTCATGCGTTATGCGTTATGCGTTATGAGTTATGCGTTATGGGTTATGCGTTATGCGTTATGCGTTATGCGTTATGCGTTATGCGTGATGCGTTATGCGTTGTGCGTTATGAGTAATGCTTGATCCGATATCCGTAATGCGTTATGCGTTATGAGTAATGCGTGATCCGTTATGCGTTATGCGTTATGCGTTATGCGTTATGCGTTATGCGTTATGCGTTATGCGTTATGCGTTATGCGTTATGCGTTATGCGTTATGCGTTATGCGTTATGCGTTATGCGTTATGCGTTCTGCGTTATGCGTTATGCGTTATGCGTTATGCTTTGTGCGTTATGCGTTATGCGTTATGAGTAATGCGCGATCCGTCATGCGTTATGCGTTATGCTATATGCGTTATGCCTTATGCCTTATGAGTTATGCTTTATGCGTTATGCGTTATGCGTTATGCGTTATGCGTTATGCGTTATGCGTTATTCGTTATGCGTTATGCCTTATGCCTTATGCCTTATGCGTTATGCGTTATGAGTAATGCGTGATTCGTTATGCGTTATGCCTTATGCGTTATGAGTTATGCGTTATGCGTTATGCGTTTTGCGTTATGCGTTATGCGTTATGCGTTATGCGTTATAAGTTATGCGTTATGCCTTATGCGTTATGCGTTATGCGTTATGCGTTATGCGTTATGCGTTATGCGTTATGCGTTATACGTTATGCGTTATGCGTTATGCCTTATGCCTTATGCGTTATGCGTTATGAGTAATGCGTAATTCGTTATGCGTTATGCCTTATGCGTTATGAGTTATGCGTTATGCGTTATGCGTTATGCGTTATGCGTTATGCGTTATGCGTTATGCGTTATGCGTTATGCGTTATGCGTTATGCGTTATGCGTTATGCGTTATGCGTTATGCGTTATGCGTTATGCGTTGTGCTTTATGCGTTATGCGTTATGCGTTATGCGTTATGCGTTATACGGTATGCTTTATGCGTTATGCGTTATGCGTTATACGTTATACGTAATGCGTTATGCGTTATGAGTAATGCTTGATCCGATATCCGTTATGCGTTATGCGTTATGAGTAATGCGTGATCCGTCATGCGTTATGCGTTATGCGTTATGCGTTATGCGTTATGCGTTATGCGTTATGCGTTATGCGTTATGCGTTATGCGTTATGCGTTATGCGTTATGCGTTATGCGTTATGCGTTAAGCGTTACGCGTTGTGCGTTATGAGTAATGCGTAATTCGTTATGCGATATGCCTTATGCGTTATGAGTTATGCGTTATGCGTTATGCGTTATGCGTTATGCGTTATGCGTTATGCGTTATGCGTTATGCGTTATGCGTTATGCGTTATGCGTTGTGCGTTATGCGTTATGCGTTATGCGTTATGCGTTATGCGTTATACGGTATGCTTTATGCGTTATGCGTTATGCGTTATACGTTATACGTAATGCGTTATGCGTTATGAGTAATGCTTGATCCGATATCCGTTATGCGTTATGCGTTATGAGTAATGCGTGATCCGTCATGCGTTATGCGTTATGCGTTATGCGTTATGCGTTATGCGTTATGCGTTATGCGTTATGCGTTATGCGTTATGCGTTATGCGTTATGCGTTAAGCGTTACGCGTTGTGCGTTATGCGTTATGCGTTATGCGTTATGCGTTATGAGTAATGAGTGATCCGTTATGCGTTATGCGTTATGCGTTATGAGTAATGCGTGATTCGTTATGCGTTATGCCTTATGCGTTATGAGTTATGCGTTATGCGTTATGCGTTTTGCGTTATGCGTTATGCGTTATGCGTTATAAGTTATGCGTTATGCCTTATGCGTTATGCGTTATGCGTTATGCGTTATTCGTTATGAGTAATGAGTTATAAGTTATGCGTTATGCGTTATGCGTTATGCGTTATGCGTTATGCGTTATACGGTATGCTTTATGCGTTATGCGTTATGCGTTATACGTTATACGTAATGCGTTATGCGTTATGAGTAATGCTTGATCCGATATCCGTTATGCGTTATGCGTTATGAGTAATGCGTGGTCCGTTATGCGTTATGCGCTATGGGTTATGCGTTATGAGTAATGCGTTATGCGTTATGCGTTATGCGTTATGCGTTATGCGTTATGAGTTATGCGTTATGCGTTATGCGTTATGCGTTATGCGTTATGCGTTATGCGTTATGCGTTATGCGTTATGCTTTATGCGTTATGCGTTATGCGTAATGCATTATGCGTTATGCGTTATGCGTTATGCTTTGTGCGTTATGCGTTATGAGTAATGCGTGATCCGTCATGCGTTATGCGTTATGCGTTATGAGTTATGCGTTATGCGTTATGCGTTATGCGTTATGCGTTATGCGTTATGCGTTATGCGTTATGCGTTATGCGTTGTGCGTTATGAGTAATGCTTGATCCGATATCCGTAATGCGTTATGCGTTATGAGTAATGCGTGATCCGTTATGCGTTATGCGTTATGCGTTATGCGTTATGCGTTATGCGTTATGCGTTATGCGTTATGCGTTATGCGTTATGCGTTATGCGTTATGCGTTATGCGTTCTGCGTTATGCGTTATGCGTTATGCGTTATGCTTTGTGCGTTATGCGTTATGCGTTATGAGTAATGCGCGATCCGTCATGCGTTATGCGTTATGCTATATGCGTTATGCCTTATGCCTTATGAGTTATGCGTTATGCGTTATGCGTTATGCGTTATGCGTTATGCGTTATGCGTTATGCGTTATGCGTTATGCGTTATGCGTTATTCGTTATGCGTTATGCCTTATGCCTTATGCCTTATGCCTTATGCCTTATGCGTTATGCGTTATGAGTAATGCGTGATTCGTTATGCGTTATGCCTTATGCGTTATGAGTTATGCGTTATGCGTTATGCGTTTTGCGTTATGCGTTATGCGTTATGCGTTATAAGTTATGCGTTATGCCTTATGCGTTATGCGTTATGCGTTATGCGTTATGCGTTATGCGCTATGCGTTATGCGTTATGCGTTATGCGTTATACGTTATGCGTTATGCGTTATGCCTTATGCCTTATGCGTTATGCGTTATGCGTTGTGCGTTATGCGTTATGCGTTATGCGTTATGCGTTATGCGTTATGCGTTATACGGTATGCTTTATGCGTTATGCGTTATGCGTTATACGTTATACGTAATGCGTTATGCGTTATGAGTAATGCTTGATCCGATATCCGTTATGCGTTATGCGTTATGAGTAATGCGTGATCCGTCATGCGTTATGCGTTATGCGTTATGCGTTATGCGTTATGCGTTATGCGTTATGCGTTATGCGTTATGCGTTATGCGTTATGCGTTATGCGTTATGCCTTATGCGTTATGCGTTAAGCGTTACGCGTTGTGCGTTATGAGTAATGCGTAATTCGTTATGCGTTATGCCTTATGCGTTATGAGTTATGCGTTATGCGTTATGCGTTATGCGTTATGAGTTATGCGTTATGCGTTATGCGTTATGCGTTATGCGTTATGCGTTATGCGTTATGCGTTATGCGTTATGCGTTATGCGTTGTGCGTTATGCGTTATGCGTTATGCGTTATGCGTTATGCGTTATACGGTATGCTTTATGCGTTATGCGTTATGCGTTATACGTTATACGTAATGCGTTATGCGTTATGAGTAATGCTTGATCCGATATCCGTTATGCCTTATGCGTTATGAGTAATGCGTGATCCGTCATGCGTTATGCGTTATGCGTTATGCGTTATGCGTTATGCGTTATGCGTTATGCGTTATGCGTTATGCGTTATGCGTTATGCGTTATGCGTTATGCGTTATGCGTTATGCGTTAAGCGTTACGCGTTGTGCGTTATGCGTTATGCGTTATGCGTTATGCGTTATGAGTAATGAGTGATCCGTTATGCGTTATGCGTTATGCGTTATGCGCTATGCGTTATGCGTTATGCGTTATGAGTAATGCGTTATGCGTTGTGAGTAATGCGTGATCCGTTATGCGTTATGCGTTATGAGTAATGCGTTATCCGTTATGCGTTATGCGTTATGCGTTATGCGTTATGAGTTACGCGTTATGCTTTATGCGTTTTGCGTTATGCGTTATCCGTTATGCGTTATGAGTTATGCGTTATGCGTTATGAGTAATGCGTCATCCGATATCCGTTATGCGTTATGCGTTATTTGTTATGCGTTATGCGGTATGCGTTATGCCTTATGCGTTATGCGTTATGCGTTATGCGTTATGCGTTATGCGTTATGCGTTATGCGTTATGCGTTATGCGTTATGCGTTATGCGTTAAGAGTAATGCGTGATCCGTTATGCGTTATGCGTTATGCGTTATGCGTTATGCATTATGAGTAATGCGTCATCCGTTATGCGTTATGCGTTATGCGTTATGCGTTATGAGTTATGCGTTATGCGTTATGCCTTATGAGTAATGCCTGATCCGATATCCGTTATGCGTTATGCGTTATGCGTTGTGAGTAATGCTGGATCCGTTATGCGTTATGCGTTTTGCGTTATTCGTCATGAGTAATGCAGGATCCGTTATGCGTTATGCGTTTTGCGTTAGTCGTTATGCGTTATGCGTTATGGATTATGCGTTATGCGTTATGCGTTATGCGTTATGCGTTATGCGTTATGCGTTATGCGATATGCGATATGCGTTATGCGTTATGCGTTATGCGTTATGCGTTATGCGTTATGCGTTATGCGTTATGCGTTATGCGTTATGCGTTATGCGTTATGCGTTATGCGTTATGCTTTGTGCGTTATGCGTTATGCGTTATGAGTAATGCGTGATCCGTCATGCGTTACGCGTTATGCGTTATGCGTTATGCGTTATGCGTTATGCGTTATGCGTTATGCGTTATGCGTTATGCGTTATGCGTTATGCGTTATGCGTTATGCGTTATGCGTTATGCGTTATGCGTTATGCGTTATGCGTTATGCGTTATGCGTTATGCGTTATGCGTTATGCGTTATGAGTAATGCGTGATCCGTTATGCGTTATGCGTTATGCGTTATGCGTTATGCGTTATGCGTTATGCGTTATGCGTTATGCGTTATGCGTTATGCGTTATGCGTTATACGTTATGCGTTATGCGTTATAAGTTATGCGTTATGCGTAATGCGTTATGCGTTATGCGTTATGCGTTATGCGTTATGAGTAATGCGTGATCCGTTATGCGTTACGCGTTATGCGTTATGCGTTATGCGTTATGCGTTATGCGTTATGCGTTATGCGTTATGCGTTATGCGTTATGCGTTATGCGTTATACGTTATGCGTTATGCGTTATAAGTTATGCGTTATGCGTAATGCGTTATGCGTTATGCGTTATGCGTTATGCGTTATGAGTAATGCGTGATCCGTTATGCTTTACGCGTTATGCGTTATGCGTTATGCGTTATGCGTTATGCGTTATGCGTTATGCGTTATGCGTTATGCGTTATGCGTTATGCGTTATGCGTTATACGTTATGCGTTATGCGTTATGCGTTATGCTTTGTGCGTTATGCGTTATGCGTTATGAGTAATGCGTGATCCGTCATGCGTTATGCGTTATGCGTTATGCGTTATGCGTTATGCGTTATGCGTTATGCGTTATACGTTATGCGTTATGCGTTATAAGTTATGCGTTATGCGTAATGCGTTATGCGTTATACGTTATGCGTTATGCGTTATAAGTTATGCGTTATGCGTTATGCGTTATGCGTTATGCGTTATGCGTTATGCGTTATGCGTTATGAGTAATGCGTGATCCGTTATGCGTTATGCGTAATGCGTTATGCGTTATGCGTTATGCGTTATGCGTTATGCGTTATGCGTTATGCGTTATGCGTTATGCGTTATGCGTTATGCGTTATGCGTTATGCGTTATGCGTTATGCGTTATGCGTTATGCGTTATGCGTTATGCGTTATGCGTTATGCGTTATGCGTTATGCGTTATGCGTTATGCGTTATGCGTTATACATTATGCGTTATGCGTTATGCGTTATGCGTTATGCGTTATGAGTAATGCGTGATCCGTCATGCGTTATGCGTTACGCTATATGCGTTATGCCTTATGCCTTATGCGTTATACGTAATGCGTTATGCGTTATGCGTTATGCATTATGCGTTATGCGTTATGCGTTATGCTTTGTGCGTTATGCGTTGTGCGTTATGAGTAATGCGTGATCCGTCATGCGTTATGCGTTATGCGTTATGCGTTATGCGTTATGCGTTATGCGTTATGCGTTATGCGTTATGCGTTATGCGTTATGCGTTATGCGTTATGCGTTATGCGTTATGCGTTATGCGTTATGCGTTATGCGTTATGCGTTATGCGTTATGCGTTATGCGTTATGAGTAATGAGTGATCCGTTATGCGTTATGCGTTATGCGTTATGCGCTATGCGTTATGCGTTATGCGTTATGAGTAATGCGTTATGCGTTATGAGTAATGCGTGATCCGTTATGCGTTATGCGTTATGAGTAATGCGTGATCCGTTATGCGTTATGCGTTATGCGTTATGCGTTATGAGTTATGCGTTATGCTTTATGCGTTTTGCGTTATGCGTTATGCGTTATGCGTTATGAGTTATGCGTTATGCGTTATGAGTAATGCGTCATCCGTTATGCGTTATGCGTTATGCGTTATGCGTTATACGTGATCCGTTATGCGTTATGCGTTATGTGTTATGCGTGATCCGTTATGCGTTATGCGTTATGCGTTATGCGTTATGCGTTATGCGTTATGAGTAATGCGCGATCCGTCATGCGTTATGCGTTATGCTATATGCGTTATGCCTTATGCCTTATGAGTTATGCGTTATGCGTTATGCGTTATGCGTTATGCGTTATGCGTTATGCGTTATGCGTTATGCGTTATGCGTTATGCGTTATGCTTTGTGCGTTATGCGTTATGCGTTATGAGTAATGCGCGATCCGTCATGCGTTATGCGTTATGCTATATGCGTTATGCCTTATGCCTTATGAGTTATGCGTTATGCGTTATGCGTTATGCGTTATGCGTTATGCGTTATGCGTTATGCGTTATGCGTTATGCGTTATGCGTTATTCGTTATGCGTTATGCGTTATGCCTTATGCCTTATGCGTTATGCGTTATGAGTAATGCGTGATTCGTTATGCGTTATGCCTTATGCGTTATGAGTTATGCGTTATTCGTTATGCGTTTTGCGTTATGCGTTATGCGTTATGCGTTATAAGTTATGCGTTATGCCTTATGCGGTATGCGTTATGCGTTATGCGTTATGCGTTATGCGTTATGAGTAATGCGTGATCCGTTATGCGTTATGCCTTATGCGTTATGCGTTATGCGAAAAGCGTTATGGGTTATTCGTTATGTGTTATGCGTTATGCGTTATGCGTTATGCGTTATGCGTCATGCGTTATGCGTTATGCGTTATGCGTTATGCGTTATACGTTATGCGTTATGCGTTATGCGTTATGCTTTGTGCGTTATGCGTTATGCGTAATGCGTTATGCGTTATACGTTATGCGTTATGCGTTATAAGTTATGCGTTATGCGTAATGCGTTATGCGTTATGCGTTATGCGTTATGCGTTATGAGTAATGCGTGATCCGTTATGCGTTATGCGTTATGCGTTATGCGTTATACGTTATGCGTTATGCGTTATGCGTTATGCTTTGTGCGTTATGCGTTATGCGTTATGCGTTATGCGTTATACGTTATGCGTTATGCGTTATGAGTAATGCGTGATCCGTCATGCGTTATGCGTTACGCTATATGCGTTATGCCTTATGCCTTATGCGTTATGCGTTATGCGTTATGCGTTATGCGTTATGCGTTATGCGTTATGCGTTATGCGTTATGCGTTATGCGTTATACGTTATGCGTTATGCGTTATGCGTTATGCTTTGTGCGTTATGCGTTATGCGTTATGAGTAATGCGTGATCCGTCATGCGTTATGCGTTATGCGTTATGCGTTATGCGTTATGCGTTATGCGTTATGCGTTATGCGTTATGCGTTATGCGTTATAAGTTATGCGTTATGCGTAATGCGTTATGCGTTATGCGTTATGCGTTATGCGTTATAAGTTATGCGTTATGCGTAATGCGTTATGCGTTATGCGTTATGCGTTATGCGTTATGCGTTATGCGTTATGAGTAATGCGTGATCCGTTATGCGTTATGCGTTATGCGTTATGCGTTATGCGTTATGCGTTATGCGTTATGCGTTATGCGATATGCGTTATGCGTTATGCGTTATGCGTTATGCGTTATACGTTATGCGTTATGCGTTATACATTATGCGTTATGCGTTATGCGTTATGCGTTATGCGTTATGAGTAATGCGTGATCCGTCATGCGTTATGCGTTACGCTATATGCGTTATGCCTTATGCCTTATGCGTTATACGTAATGCGTTATGCTTTATGCGTTATGCATTATGCGCTATGCGTTATGCGTTATGCGTTATGAGTAATGCGTTATGCGTTATGAGTAATGCGTGATCCGTTATGCGTTATGCGTTATGAGTAATGCGTGATCCGTTATGCGTTATGCGTCATGCGTTATGCGTTATGAGTTATGCGTTATGCTTTATGCGTTTTGCGTTATGCGTTATGCGTTATGCGTTATGCGTTATGAGTTATGCGTTATGCGTTATGCGTTATGCGTTATGCGTTATGCGTTATGCGTTATGCGTTATGCGTTATGCGTTATGCGTTATGAGTAATGCGTGATCCGTTATGCGTTATGCGTTATGCGTTATGCGTTATGCGTTATGCGTTATGCGTTATGCGTTATGCGTTATGCGTTATGCGTTATGCGTTATGCGTTATGCGTTATGCGTTATGCGTTATGCGTTATGCGTTATGCGTTATGCGTTATGCGTTATGCGTTATGCGTTATGCGTTATGAGTAATGCGTGATCCGTTATGCGTTATGCGTTATGCGTTATGCGTTATGCGTTATGCGTTATGCGTTATGCGTTATGCGTTATGCGTTATGCGTTATACGTTATGCGTTATGCGTTATAAGTTATGCGTTATGCGTAATGCGTTATGCGTTATGCGTTATGCGTTATGCGTTATGAGTAATGCGTGATCCGTTATGCGTTACGCGTTATGCGTTATGCGTTATGCGTTATGCGTTATGCGTTATGCGTTATGCGTTATGCGTTATGCGTTATGCGTTATGCGTTATGCGTTATACGTTATGCGTTATGCGTTATAAGTTATGCGTTATGCGTAATGCGTTATGCGTTATGCGTTATGCGTTATGCGTTATGAGTAATGCGTGATCCGTTATGCTTTACGCGTTATGCGTTATGCGTTATGCGTTATGCGTTATGCGTTATGCGTTATGCGTTATGCGTTATGCGTTATGCGTTATGCGTTATGCGTTATGCGTTATACGTTATGCGTTATGCGTTATGCGTTATGCTTTGTGCGTTATGCGTTATGCGTTATGAGTAATGCGTGATCCGTCATGCGTTATGCGTTATGCGTTATGCGTTATGCGTTATGCGTTATGCGTTATGCGTTATACGTTATGCGTTATGCGTTATAAGTTATGCGTTATGCGTAATGCGTTATGCGTTATACGTTATGCGTTATGCGTTATAAGTTATGCGTTATGCGTAATGCGTTATGCGTTATGCGTTATGCGTTATGCGTTATGCGTTATGAGTAATGCGTGATCCGTTATGCGTTATGCGTAATGCGTTATGCGTTATGCGTTATGCGTT
This sequence comes from Lasioglossum morio, assembly GCA_916610235.2. NCBI lineage: Eukaryota > Metazoa > Arthropoda > Insecta > Hymenoptera > Halictidae > Lasioglossum > Lasioglossum morio. The sequence goes on from CAKAJA020000423.1 coordinate 2,318,868, forward strand.
ATGCGTTATGCGTTATGCGTTATGCGTTATGCGTTATGCGTTATGCGTTATGCGTTATGCGTTATGCGTTATGCGTTATGCGTTATGCGTTATGCGTTATGCGTTATGCGTTATGCGTTATGCGTTATGCGTTATGCGTTATGCGTTATGCGTTATGCGTTATGCGTTATGCGTTATGCGTTATACATTATGCGTTATGCGTTATGCGTTATGCGTTATGCGTTATGAGTAATGCGTGATCCGTCATGCGTTATGCGTTACGCTATATGCGTTATGCCTTATGCCTTATGCGTTATACGTAATGCGTTATGCGTTATGCGTTATGCATTATGCGTTATGCGTTATGCATTATGCTTTGTGCGTTATGCGTTGTGCGTTATGAGTAATGCGTGATCCGTCATGCGTTATGCGTTATGCGTTATGCGTTATGCGTTATGCGTTATGCGTTATGCGTTATGCGTTATGCGTTATGCGTTATGCGTTATGCGTTATGCGTTATGCGTTATGCGTTATGCGTTATGCGTTATGCGTTATGCGTTATGCGTTATGCGTTATGCGTTATGCGTTATGAGTAATGAGTGATCCGTTATGCGTTATGCGTTATGCGTTATGCGCTATGCGTTATGCGTTATGCGTTATGAGTAATGCGTTATGCGTTATGAGTAATGCGTGATCCGTTATGCGTTATGCGTTATGAGTAATGCGTGATCCGTTATGCGTTATGCGTTATGCGTTATGCGTTATGAGTTATGCGTTATGCTTTATGCGTTTTGCGTTATGCGTTATGCGTTATGCGTTATGAGTTATGCGTTATGCGTTATGAGTAATGCGTCATCCGTTATGCGTTTTGCGTTATGCGTTATGCGTTATACGTGATCCGTTATGCGTTATGCGTTATGTGTTATGCGTGATCCGTTATGCGTTATGCGTTATGCGTTATGCGTTATGCGTTATGCGTTATGAGTAATGCGCGATCCGTCATGCGTTATGCGTTATGCTATATGCGTTATGCCTTATGCCTTATGAGTTATGCGTTATGCGTTATGCGTTATGCGTTATGCGTTATGCGTTATGCGTTATGCGTTATGCGTTATGCGTTATGCGTTATGCGTTATGCTTTGTGCGTTATGCGTTATGCGTTATGAGTAATGCGCGATCCGTCATGCGTTATGCGTTATGCTATATGCGTTATGCCTTATGCCTTATGAGTTATGCGTTATGCGTTATGCGTTATGCGTTATGCGTTATGCGTTATGCGTTATGCGTTATGCGTTATGCGTTATGCGTTATTCGTTATGCGTTATGCGTTATGCCTTATGCCTTATGCGTTATGCGTTATGAGTAATGCGTGATTCGTTATGCGTTATGCCTTATGCGTTATGAGTTATGCGTTATTCGTTATGCGTTTTGCGTTATGCGTTATGCGTTATGCGTTATAAGTTATGCGTTATGCCTTATGCGGTATGCGTTATGCGTTATGCGTTATGCGTTATGCGTTATGAGTAATGCGTGATCCGTTATGCGTTATGCCTTATGCGTTATGCGTTATGCGAAAAGCGTTATGGGTTATTCGTTATGTGTTATGCGTTATGCGTTATGCGTTATGCGTTATGCGTCATGCGTTATGCGTTATGCGTTATGCGTTATGCGTTATACGTTATGCGTTATGCGTTATGCGTTATGCTTTGTGCGTTATGCGTTATGCGTAATGCGTTATGCGTTATACGTTATGCGTTATGCGTTATAAGTTATGCGTTATGCGTAATGCGTTATGCGTTATGCGTTATGCGTTATGCGTTATGAGTAATGCGTGATCCGTTATGCGTTATGCGTTATGCGTTATGCGTTATACGTTATGCGTTATGCGTTATGCGTTATGCTTTGTGCGTTATGCGTTATGCGTTATGCGTTATGCGTTATACGTTATGCGTTATGCGTTATGAGTAATGCGTGATCCGTCATGCGTTATGCGTTACGCTATATGCGTTATGCCTTATGCCTTATGCGTTATGCGTTATGCGTTATGCGTTATGCGTTATGCGTTATGCGTTATGCGTTATGCGTTATGCGTTATGCGTTATACGTTATGCGTTATGCGTTATGCGTTATGCTTTGTGCGTTATGCGTTATGCGTTATGAGTAATGCGTGATCCGTCATGCGTTATGCGTTATGCGTTATGCGTTATGCGTTATGCGTTATGCGTTATGCGTTATACGTTATGCGTTATGCGTTATAAGTTATGCGTTATGCGTAATGCGTTATGCGTTATACGTTATGCGTTATGCGTTATAAGTTATGCGTTATGCGTAATGCGTTATGCGTTATGCGTTATGCGTTATGCGTTATGCGTTATGCGTTATGAGTAATGCGTGATCCGTTATGCGTTATGCGTTATGCGTTATGCGTTATGCGTTATGCGTTATGCGTTATGCGTTATGCGTTATGCGATATGCGTTATGCGTTATGCGTTATGCGTTATGCGTTATACGTTATGCGTTATGCGTTATACATTATGCGTTATGCGTTATGCGTTATGCGTTATGCGTTATGAGTAATGCGTGATCCGTCATGCGTTATGCGTTACGCTATATGCGTTATGCCTTATGCCTTATGCGTTATACGTAATGCGTTATGCTTTATGCGTTATGCATTATGCGCTATGCGTTATGCGTTATGCGTTATGAGTAATGCGTTATGCGTTATGAGTAATGCGTGATCCGTTATGCGTTATGCGTTATGAGTAATGCGTGATCCGTTATGCGTTATGCGTCATGCGTTATGCGTTATGAGTTATGCGTTATGCTTTATGCGTTTTGCGTTATGCGTTATGCGTTATGCGTTATGCGTTATGAGTTATGCGTTATGCGTTATGAGTAATGCGTCATCCGATATCCGTTATGCGTTATGCGTTATTTGTTATGCGTTATGCGGTATGCGTTATGCGTTATGCGTTATGCGTTATGCGTTATGCGTTATGCGTTATGCGTTATGCGTTATGCGTTATGCGTTATGCGTTATGCGTTATGAGTAATGCGTTATGCGTTATGCGTCATGCGTTATGCATTATGAGTAATGCGTCATCCGTTATGCGTTTTGCGTTATGCGTTATGCGTTATACGTGATCCGTTATGCGTTATGCGTTATGTGTTATGCGTGATCCGTTATGCGTTATGCGTTATGCGTTATGCGTTATGCGTTATGCGTTATGCGCTATGCGCTATGCGTTATGCGTTATGCTATATGCGTTATGCCTTATGCGTTATGCGTTATGCGTTATGCGTTATGCGTTATGCGTTTTGCGTTATGCGTTATGCGTAATGCGTTATGCGTTATGCGTTATGCGTTATGCGTAATGCGTTATGCGTTATGCATTATGCGTTATGCGTTATGCCTTATGCGTTATTCGTTATGCGTTATGCGTTATGCGTTATGCGTTATGCGTTCTGCGTTATGCGTTATGCGTTATGCGTTATGCGTTATGCTTTGTGCGTTATGCGTTATGCGTTATGAGTAATGCGCGATCCGTCATGCGTTATGCGTTATTCTATATGCGTTATGCCTTATGCCTTATGAGTTATGCGTTATGCGTTATGCGTTATGCGTTATGCGTTATGCGTTATGCGTTATGCGTTATGCGTTATGCGTTATGCGTTATGCGTTATGCGTTATGCGTTATGCGTTATGCGATATGCGTTATGCGTTATGCGTTATGCGTTATGCGTTATGCGTTATGCGTTATACATTATGCGTTATGCGTTATGCGTTATGCGTTATGCGTTATGAGTAATGCGTGATCCGTCATGAGTTATGCGTTACGCTATATGCGTTATGCGTTATGCGTTATGCGTTATGCGTTATGCGTTATACGTTATGCGTTATGCGTTATAAGTTATGCGTTATGCGTAATGCGTTATGCGTTATACGTTATGCGTTATGCGTTATAAGTTATGCGTTATGCGTAATGCGTTATGCGTTATGCGTTATGCGTTATGCGTTATGCGTTATGCGTTATGAGTAATGCGTGATCCGTTATGCGTTATGCGTTATGCGTTATGCGTTATGCGTTATGCGTTATGCGTTATGCGTTATGCGATATGCGTTATGCGTTATGCGTTATGCGTTATGCGTTATGCGTTATGCGTTATACATTATGCGTTATGCGTTATGCGTTATGCGTTATGCGTTATGAGTAATGCGTGATCCGTCATGCGTTATGCGTTACGCTATATGCGTTATGCCTTATGCCTTATGCGTTATACGTAATGCGTTATGCTTTATGCGTTATGCATTATGCGCTATGCGTTATGCGTTATGCGTTATGAGTAATGCGTTATGCGTTATGAGTAATGCGTGATCCGTTATGCGTTATGCGTTATGAGTAATGCGTGATCCGTTATGCGTTATGCGTCATGCGTTATGCGTTATGAGTTATGCGTTATGCTTTATGCGTTTTGCGTTATGCGTTATGCGTTATGCGTTATGCGTTATGAGTTATGCGTTATGCGTTATGAGTAATGCGTCATCCGATATCCGTTATGCGTTATGCGTTATTTGTTATGCGTTATGCGGTATGCGTTATGCGTTATGCGTTATGCGTTATGCGTTATGCGTTATGCGTTATGCGTTATGCGTTATGCGTTATGCGTTATGAGTAATGCGTTATGCGTTATGCGTCATGCGTTATGCGTTATGCGTTATGCGTTATGCGTTATGCGTAATGCGTTATGCGTTATGCGTTATGCGTTATGCGTAATGCGTTATGCGTTATGCATTATGCGTTATGCGTTATGCCTTATGCGTTATTCGTTATGCGTTATGCGTTATGCGTTATGCGTTATGCGTTCTGCGTTATGCGTTATGCGTTATGCGTTATGCGTTATGCTTTGTGCGTTATGCGTTATGCGTTATGAGTAATGCGCGATCCGTCATGCGTTATGCGTTATTCTATATGCGTTATGCCTTATGCCTTATGAGTTATGCGTTATGCGTTATGCGTTATGCGTTATGCGTTATGCGTTATGCGTTATGCGTTATGCGTTATGCGTTATGCGTTATGCGTTATGCGTTATGCGTTATGCGTTATGCGTTATGCGATATGCGTTATGCGTTATGCGTTATGCGTTATGCGTTATGCGTTATACATTATGCGTTATGCGTTATGCGTTATGCGTTATGCGTTATGAGTAATGCGTGATCCGTCATGAGTTATGCGTTACGCTATATGCGTTATGCCTTATGCCTTATGCGTTATGCGTTATGCGTTATGCGTTATGCGTTATGCGTTATGCGTTATGCGTTATGCGTTATGCGTTATGCGTTATGCGTTATGCGTTATACGTTATGCGTTATGCGTTATGCGTTATGCTTTGTGCGTTATGCGTTATGCGTTATGAGTAATGCGTGATCCGTCATGCGTTATGCGTTATGCGTTATGCGTTATGCGTTATGCGTTATGCGTTATACGTTATGCGTTATGCGTTATAAGTTATGCGTTATGCGTAATGCGTTATGCGTTATACGTTATGCGTTATGCGTTATAAGTTATGCGTTATGCGTAATGCGTTATGCGTTATGCGTTATGCGTTATGCGTTATGCGTTATGAGTAATGCGTGATCCGTTATGCGTTATGCGTTATGCGTTATGCGTTATGCGTTATGCGTTATGCGTTATGCGTTATGCGTTATGCGATATGCGTTATGCGTTATGCGTTATGCGTTATGCGTTATGCGTTATGCGTTATACATTATGCGTTATGCGTTATGCGTTATGCGTTATGCGTTATGAGTAATGCGTGATCCGTCATGCGTTATGCGTTACGCTATATGCGTTATGCCTTATGCCTTATGCGTTATACGTAATGCGTTATGCTTTATGCGTTATGCATTATGCGCTATGCGTTATGCGTTATGCGTTATGAGTAATGCGTTATGCGTTATGAGTAATGCGTGATCCGTTATGCGTTATGCGTTATGAGTAATGCGTGATCCGTTATGCGTTATGCGTCATGCGTTATGCGTTATGAGTTATGCGTTATGCTTTATGCGTTTTGCGTTATGCGTTATGCGTTATGCGTTATGCGTTATGAGTTATGCGTTATGCGTTATGAGTAATGCGTCATCCGATATCCGTTATGCGTTATGCGTTATTTGTTATGCGTTATGCGGTATGCGTTATGCGTTATGCGTTATGCGTTATGCGTTATGCGTTATGCGTTATGCGTTATGCGTTATGCGTTATGCGTTATGAGTAATGCGTTATGCGTTATGCGTCATGCGTTATGCATTATGAGTAATGCGTCATCCGTTATGCGTTTTGCGTTATGCGTTATGCGTTATACGTGATCCGTTATGCGTTATGCGTTATGTGTTATGCGTGATCCGTTATGCGTTATGCGTTATGCGTTATGCGTTATGCGTTATGCGTTATGCGTTATGCGCTATGCGCTATGCGTTATGCGTTATGCTATATGCGTTATGCCTTATGCGTTATGCGTTATGCGTTATGCGTTATGCGTTATGCGTTATGCGTTTTGCGTTATGCGTTATGCGTAATGCGTTATGCGTTATGCGTTATGCGTTATGCGTAATGCGTTATGCGTTATGCATTATGCGTTATGCGTTATGCCTTATGCGTTATTCGTTATGCGTTATGCGTTATGCGTTATGCGTTATGCGTTCTGCGTTATGCGTTATGCGTTATGCGTTATGCGTTATGCGTTATGCTTTGTGCGTTATGCGTTATGCGTTATGAGTAATGCGCGATCCGTCATGCGTTATGCGTTATTCTATATGCGTTATGCCTTATGCCTTATGAGTTATGCGTTATGCGTTATGCGTTATGCGTTATGCGTTATGCGTTATGCGTTATGCGTTATGCGTTATGCGTTATGCGTTATTCGTTATGCGTTATGCGTTATGCCTTATGCCTTATGCGTTATGCGTTATGAGTAATGCGTGATTCGTTATGCGTTATGCCTTATGCGTTATGAGTTATGCGTTATGCGTTATGCGTTTTGCGTTATGCGTTATGCGTTATGCGTTATAAGTTATGCGTTATGCCTTATGCGGTATGCGTTATGCGTTATGCGTTATGCGTTATGCGTTATGCGTTATGCGTTATGCGTCATGCGTTATGCGTTATGCGTTATGCGTTATGCGTTATACGTTATGCGTTATGCGTTATGCGTTATGCTTTGTGCGTTATGCGTTATGCGTTATGCGTTATGAGTAATGCGTGATCCGTCATGCGTTATGCGTTACGCTATATGCGTTATGCCTTATGCCTTATGCGTTATACGTAATGCGTTATGCGTTATGCGTTATGCGTTATGCGTTATGCGTTATTCGTTATGCGTTATGCGTTATGCCTTATGCCTTATGCGTTATGCGTTATGAGTAATGCGTGATTCGTTATGCGTTATGCCTTATGCGTTATGAGTTATGCGTTATGCGTTATGCGTTTTGCGTTATGCGTTATGCGTTATGCGTTATGCCTTATGCGTTATGCGTTATGCGAAAAGCGTTATGGGTTATTCGTTATGTGTTATGCGTTATGCGTTATGCGTTATGCGTTATGCGTCATGCGTTATGCGTTATGCGTTATGCGTTATGCGTTATACGTTATGCGTTATGCGTTATGCGTTATGCTTTGTGCGTTATGCGTTATGCGTTATGCGTTATGAGTAATGCGTGATCCGTCATGCGTTATGCGTTACGCTATATGCGTTATGCCTTATGCCTTATGCGTTATACGTAATGCGTTATGCGTTATGAGTAATGCTTGTTCCGATATGCGTTATGCGTTATGCGTTATGCGTTATGAGTAATGCTGGATCCGTTATGCGTTATGCGTTATTCGTTATGCGTTATGCTTTATGCGTTACGCGTTATGGATTATGCGCTATGCAATATTCGTTGTGTTATGCGTTATGCGTTATGCGTTATGCGTTATGCGTTATACGTTGTGCGTTATGCGTTATGCGTTTTGCGTTATGCGTTACGCGTTATGCGTTATGCGTTATGCGTTATGCGTTATGCGATATGCGTTATGCGTTATGGGTTATTTTTTGTGCGTTATGCGTTATGAGTAATGCGTGATCCGTCATGCGTTATGCGTTATGCTATATGCGTGATGCCTTATGCCTTATGCGTTATGCGTTATGCGTTTTGCGTTATGCGTTATGCGTTATGAGTAATGCGTTATGCGTTATGAGTAATGCGTGATCCGTTATGCGTTATGCGTTATGAGTAATGCGTGATCCGTTATGCGTTATGCGTTATGCTTTTTGCGCTATGCGTTATGCGTTATGCGTTATACGTGATCCGTTATGTGTTATGCGTGATCCGTTATGCGTTATGCGTTATACGTTATGCGTTATGCGTTATGCGTTATGCGTTATGCGTTATGAGTAATGCGTTATGCGTTATGAGTAATGCGTGATCCGTTATGCGTTATGCGTTATGCGTTATGCGTTATACGTGATCCGTTATGCGTTATGCGTTATGCGTTATGCGTTATGCGTTATGCGCTATGCGCTATGCGTTATGCGTTATGCGTTATGAGTAATGCGTTATGCGTTATGAGTAATGCGTGATCCGTTATGCGTTATGCGTTATGAGTAATGCGTGATCCGTTATGCGTTATGCGTTATGCGATTTGCGTTATGCGTTATGCGTTATGCGTCATACGTGATCCGTTATGCGTTATGCGTTATGCGTTATGCGTTATGCGTTATGCGTTATGCGTTATACGTTATGCGTTATGCGTTATAAGTTATGTGTTTGGGATTGGCTGAATGGATCAGCGGCGATCGCGTATCGATAACGAGTGGCAACACTCTATTGGGTAACTCCGCGTAACTGCGAGAGCTGACGATCGAGAATCAACTCGCGGACTCATTGGTTATCACCGTCGAGATCAATACAGATCGATTGTCGCCCGCGGAGCCCGGGTCTGATTGGTGGATCCCACGTTCGATCCATCGATCATAACACTCAACGGTGTCGAGTGTCCGCCAAATGATCCGACGTCCAGTTCGTTATCGAATGTCTCTTGCGACTCTTGCAAAAATCTCGGTTCTAATTTACCTATCGCGCGTCTACTGACCGGTACTTGAATTAGAAGCATCTCCGGCTTCCCGCGACTATTCGGGAATTATCTAAACTATAAATAAAGGCTCTACTACGAGAGTGTTTATTGTTAATTCATACATCTTCTGTTTAACACACAGTTGTTATTTTCAATTAATGTATAGACGAAGCCCCTTAGGGGAATAAAGAAGTGACTAGTTTGTGAATAAGTGTTTTGCTTTCCTGGTACTCTAACATATGCGTTATGCGTTATGCGTTATGCGTTATGAGTAATGCGTTATGCGTTATGAGTAATGCGTTATGCGTTATGAGTAATGCGTGATCCGTTATGCGTTATGCGTTATGAGTAATGCGTGATCCGTTATGCGTTATGCGTTATGCTTTTTGCGCTATGCGTTATGCGTTATGCGTTATACGTGATCCGTTATTTGTTATGCGTGATCCGTTATGCGTTATGCGTTATACGTTATGCGTTATGCGTTATGAGTTATGCGTTATGCGTTATGAGTAATGCGTTATGCGCTATGCGCTATGCGTTGTGCGTTATGCTATATGCGTTATGCCTTATGCGTTATGCGTTAAGCGTTATGCGTTATGCGTTATGCGTTATGCGCTTTGCGTTATGCGTTATGCGTAATGCGTTATGCGTTATGCGTTATGCGTTATGCGTTATGAGTAATGCGTGATCCGTTATGCGTTATGCGTTATGCGTTATGCGTTATACGTGATCCGTTATGCGTTATGCGTTATGCGTTATGCGTTATGCGTTATGCGTTATGCGTTTTGCGTTATGCGTTATGCGTTATACGTGATCCGTTATGCGTTATGCGTTATGTGTTATGCGTGATCCGTTATGCGTTATGCGTTATGCGTTATGCGTTATGTGTTATGCGTTATGCGCTATGCGCTATGCGTTATGCGTTATGCGTTATGAGTAATGCGTTATGCGTTATGAGTAATGCGTGATCCGTTATGCGTTATGCGTTATGAGTAATGCGTGATCCGTTATGCGTTATGCGTTATGCGATTTGCGTTATGCGTTATGCGTTATGCGTCATACGTGATCCGTTATGCGTTATGCGTTATGCGTTATGCGTTATGCGTTATGCGTTATGCGTTATGCGTTATGCGTTATGCGTTATGCGTTATGCGTTATGCGTTATGCGTTATGCGTTATGCGTTATGCGTTATGCGTTATGCGTTATGCGTTATGCGTTATGCGTTATGCGTTATGCCTTATGCCTTATGCGTTATGCGTTATGAGTAATGCGTGATTCGTTATGCGTTATGCCTTATGCGTTATGAGTTATGCGTTATGCGTTATGCGTTATGCGTTATGCGTTATGCGTTATGCGTTATGCTTTGTGCGTTATGCGTTATGCGTTATGCGTTATGAGTAATGCGTGATCCGTCATGCGTTATGCGTTATGCTATATGCGTGATGCCTTATGCCTTATGCGTTATGCGTTATGCGTTTTGCGTTATGCGTTATGCATTATGAGTAATGCGTTATGCGTTATGAGTAATGCGTTATGCGTTATGAGTAATGCGTGATCCGTTATGCGTTATGCGTTATGAGTAATGCGTGATCCGTTATGCGTTATGCGTTATGCTTTTTGCGCTATGCGTTATGCGTTATGCGTTATACGTGATCCGTTATGTGTTATGCGTGATCCGTTATGCGTTATGCGTTATACGTTATGCGTTATGCGTTATGCGTTATGCGTTATGCGTTATGAGTAATGCGTTATGCGTTATGAGTAATGCGTGATCCGTTATGCGTTATGCGTTATGCGTTATACGTGATCCGTTATGCGTTATGCGTTATGCGTTATGCGTTATGCGTTATGCGTTTTGCGTTATGCGTTATGCGTTATACGTGATCCGTTATGCGTTATGCGTTATGTGTTATGCGTGATCCGTTATGCGTTATGCGTTATGCGTTATGCGTTATGCGTTATGCGTTATGCGTTATGCGCTATGCGCTATGCGTTATGCGTTATGCGTTATGAGTAATGCGTTATGCGTTATGAGTAATGCGTGATCCGTTATGCGTTATGCGTTATGAGTAATGCGTGATCCGTTATGCGTTATGCGTTATGCGTTATGCGATTTGCGTTATGCGTTATGCGTGATCCGTTATGCGTTATGCGTTATGCGTTATGCGTTATGCGTGATGCGTTATGCGTTATGCGTTATGCGTTATGCGTTATGCGTTATGCGTTATGCGTTATGCGTTATGCGTTATGCGTTATGCGTTATGCGTTATGCGTTATGCGTTATGCGTTATGCGTTATGCGTTATGCGTTATACGTTATGCGTTATGCGTTATGCGTTATGCGTTATGCTTTGTGCGTTATGCGTTATGCGTTATGAGTAATGCGTGATCCGTCATGCGTTATGCGTTACGCTATATGCGTTATGCCTTATGCCTTATGCGTTATACGTAATGCGTTATGCGTTATGCGTTATGCGTTATGCGTTATGCGTTATGCGTTATGCGTTATGCGTTATGCGTTATGCGTTATGCGTTATGCGTTATGCGTTATGCGTTATGCGTTATGCCTTATGCCTTATGCGTTATGCGTTATGAGTAATGCGTGATTCGTTATGCGTTATGCCTTATGCGTTATGAGTTATGCGTTATGCGTTATGCGTTATGCGTTATGCGTTATGCGTTATGCTTTGTGCGTTATGCGTTATGCGTTATGCGTTATGAGTAATGCGTGATCCGTCATGCGTTATGCGTTATGCTATATGCGTGATGCCTTATGCCTTATGCGTTATGCGTTATGCGTTTTGCGTTATGCGTTATGCATTATGAGTAATGCGTTATGCGTTATGAGTAATGCGTTATGCGTTATGAGTAATGCGTGATCCGTTATGCGTTATGCGTTATGAGTAATGCGTGATCCGTTATGCGTTATGCGTTATGCTTTTTGCGCTATGCGTTATGCGTTATGCGTTATACGTGATCCGTTATGTGTTATGCGTGATCCGTTATGCGTTATGCGTTATACGTTATGCGTTATGCGTTATGCGTTATGCGTTATGCGTTATGAGTAATGCGTTATGCGTTATGAGTAATGCGTGATCCGTTATGCGTTATGCGTTATGCGTTATACGTGATCCGTTATGCGTTATGCGTTATGCGTTATGCGTTATGCGTTATGCGTTTTGCGTTATGCGTTATGCGTTATACGTGATCCGTTATGCGTTATGCGTTATGTGTTATGCGTGATCCGTTATGCGTTATGCGTTATGCGTTATGCGTTATGCGTTATGCGTTATGCGTTATGCGCTATGCGCTATGCGTTATGCGTTATGCGTTATGAGTAATGCGTTATGCGTTATGAGTAATGCGTGATCCGTTATGCGTTATGCGTTATGAGTAATGCGTGATCCGTTATGCGTTATGCGTTATGCGTTATGCGATTTGCGTTATGCGTTATGCGTGATCCGTTATGCGTTATGCGTTATGCGTTATGCGTTATGCGTTATGCGTTATGCGTTATGCGGTATGCGTTATGCGTTATGCGTTATGCGTTATGCGTTATGCGTTATGCGTTATGCGTTATGCGTTATGCGTTATGCGTTATGCGTTATGCGTTATACGTTATGCGTTATGCGTTATGCGTTATGCGTTATGCTTTGTGCGTTATGCGTTATGCGTTATGAGTAATGCGTGATCCGTCATGCGTTATGCGTTATGCGTTATGAGTAATGCGTGATCCGTTATGCGTTATGCGTTATGAGTAATGCGTGATCCGTTATGCGTTATGCGTTATGCTTTTTGCGCTATGCGTTATGCGTTATGCGTTATACGTGATTCGTTATGTGTTATGCGTGATCCGTTATGCGTTATGCGTTATACGTTATGCGTTATGCGTTATGCGTTATGCGTTATGCGTTATGAGTAATGCGTTATGCGTTATGAGTAATGCGTGATCCGTTATGCGTTATGCGTTATGCGTTATGCGTTATACGTGATCCGTTATGCGTTATGCGTTATGCGTTATGCGTTATGCGTTATGCGCTATGCGCTATGCGTTATGCGTTATGCGTTATGAGTAATGCGTTATGCGTTATGAGTAATGCGTGATCCGTTATGCGCTATGCGTTATGCGTTATGCGTTATACGTGATCCGTTATGTGTTATGCGTGATCCGTTATGCGTTATGCGTTATGCGTCATACGTGATCCGTTATGCGTTATGCGTTATGCGTTATGCGTTATGCGTTATGCGTTATGCGTTATACGTTATGCGTTATGCGTTATAAGTTATGCGTTATGCGTTATGCGTTATGCGTTATGCGTTATGCGTTATGCGTTATGCGTTATGCGTTATGCGTTATGCGTTATACGTTATGCGTTATGCGTTATGCGTTATGCGTTATGCTTTGTGCGTTATGCGTTATGCGTTATGAGTAATGCGTGATCCGTCATGCGTTATGCGTTACGCTATATGCGTTATGCCTTATGCCTTATGCGTTATACGTAATGCGTTATGCGTTATGCGTTATGCGTTATGCGTTATGCGTTATGCGTTATGCGTTATGCGTTATGCGTTATGCGTTATGCGTTATGCGTTATGCGTTATGCGTTATGCGTTATGCGTTATGCGTTATGCGTTATGCGTTATGCGTTATGCGTTATGCGTTATGCGTAATGCGTTATGCGTTATGCGTTATGCGTTATGAGTAATGCGTGATCCGTTATGCGTTATGCGTTATGCGTTATGCGTTATGCGTTATGCGTTATGTGTTATGCGTTATGCGTTATGAGTAATGCGTGATCCGTCATGCGTTATGCGTTATGCTATATGCGTGATGCCTTATGCCTTATGCGTTATGCGTTATGCGTTTTGCGTTATGCGTTATGCGTTATGAGTAATGCGTTATGCGTTATGAGTAATGCGTGATCCGTTATGCGTTATGCGTTATGAGTAATGCGTGATCCGTTATGCGTTATGCGTTATGCTTTTTGCGCTATGCGTTATGCGTTATGCGTTATACGTGATTCGTTATGTGTTATGCGTGATCCGTTATGCGTTATGCGTTATACGTTATGCGTTATGCGTTATGCGTTATGCGTTATGCGTTATGAGTAATGCGTTATGCGTTATGAGTAATGCGTGATCCGTTATGCGTTATGCGTTATGCGTTATGCGTTATACGTGATCCGTTATGCGTTATGCGTTATGCGTTATGCGTTATGCGTTATGCGCTATGCGCTATGCGTTATGCGTTATGCGTTATGAGTAATGCGTTATGCGTTATGAGTAATGCGTGATCCGTTATGCGCTATGCGTTATGCGTTATGCGTTATACGTGATCCGTTATGTGTTATGCGTGATCCGTTATGCGTTATGCGTTATGCGTCATACGTGATCCGTTATGCGTTATGCGTTATGCGTTATGCGTTATGCGTTATGCGTTATGCGTTATACGTTATGCGTTATGCGTTATAAGTTATGCGTTATGCGTTATGCGTTATGCGTTATGCGTTATGCGTTATGCGTTATGCGTTATGCGTTATGCGTTACGCTATATGCGTTATGCCTTATGCCTTATGCGTTATATGTAATGCGTTATGCGTTATGAGTAATGCTTGATCCGATATGCGTTATGCGTTATGCGTTATGCGTTATACGTTATACGTTGTGCGTTGTGCGTTATGCGTTATGCGTTATGCGTTATGCGTTATGCGTTATGCGTTATGCGTTATGCGTTATGCGTTATGCGTTATGCGTTATGCGTTATGGGTTATTTTTTGTGCGTTATGCGTTATGAGTAATGCGTGATCCGTCATGCGTTATGCGTTATGCTATATGCGTGATGCCTTATGCCTTATGCGTTATGCGTTATGCGTTTTGCGTTATGCGTTATGCGTTATGTGTTATGCGTTATGCGTTATGCTTTATGCGTTATGCATTATGAGTTATACGTTATGCGTTAAGCGTTATGCGTGATCCGTTATGCGTGATCCGTTATGCATTAAGCGTTATGCGTTTTGCTGTATTCGTTATGCGTTATGCGTCATGCATTATGCGTTATGCGTTATGCGTTATGCATTATGCGTTCTGCGTTATACGTTTGCGTTGTGCGTTATGCGTTATGCGTTATGCGTTATACGTTATGCGTTATGCGTTATGCGTTATGCGTTATGCGTTATTCGTTATGCGTTATGCGTTATGCGTTATGCTTTATGCGTTATGCATTATGAGTTATACGTTATGCGTTAAGCGTTATGCGTGATCCGTTATGCGTGATCCGTTATGCGTTAAGCGTTATGCGTTTTGCTGTATTCGTTATGCGTTATGCGTCATCCATTATGCGTTATGCGTTATGCGTTATGCATTATGCGTTCTGCGTTATACGTTTGCGTTGTGCGTTATGCGTTATGCGTTATGCGTTATGCGTTATTCGTTATGCGTTATGCGTTATGCGTTATGCTTTATGCGTTATGCATTATGAGTTATACGTTATGCGTTAAGCGTTATGCGTGATCCGTTATGCGTGATCCGTTATGCGTTAAGCGTTATGCGTTTTGCTGTATTCGTTATGCGTTATGCGTCATCCATTATGCGTTATGCGTTATGCGTTATGCATTATGCGTTCTGCGTTATACGTTTGCGTTGTGCGTTATGCGTTATGCTTTATGCGTTATGCATTATGCGTTATGCGTTATGCAATATGCGTCATGCGTTATGCGTTATGCGTTATGCGTCATGCATTATGCATTATGCGTTCTGCCTTATACGTTTGCGTTGTGCGTTATGCGTTATGCGTTATGCTTTATGCGTTATGCATTATGCGTTATGCGTTATGCAATATGCGTCATGCGTTATGCGTTATGCGTTATGCGTCATGCGTTATGCGTTATGCGTTATGCGTTATGCGTTATGCATTATGCGATCTGCGTTATACGTTATGCGTTATGCGTTATGCGTTGGGCGTTATACGTTTGCGTTATGCGTTATGCGTTATGCGTTATGCCTTATGGGTTATGCGTTATGCGTTATGCGTTATGCGATATGCGTCATGCGTTATGCGTTATGCGTTATGCGTTATGCGTTATTCGTTATGCGTTATGCGTTATGCGTTATGCGTTATGCGTTATGCCTTATGCGTTATGCGTTATGCGTTATGCGTTATGCGATATGCGTCATGCGTTATGCGTTATGCGTTATGCGTTATGCGTTATGCGTTATGCGTTATGCGTTATTCGTTATGCGTTATGCGTTATGCGTTGGGCGTTATTCGTTTGCGTTATGCGTTATGCGTTATGCGTTATGCGTTATGCGTTATGCGTTATGCGATATGCGTCATGCGTTATGCGTTATGCGTTATGCGTTATGCGTTATGCGTTATTCGTTATGCGTTATGCGTTATGCGTTGGGCGTTATTCGTTTGCGTTATTCGTTATGCGTTATGCGTTATGCGTTATGCTTTATGCGTTGTGCATTATGAGTTATACGTTATGCGTTAAGCGTTATGCGTGATCCGTTATGCGTTAAGCGATATGCGTTTTGCTGTATTCGTTATGCGTTTTGCATTATGCGTTATGCGTTATGCGTTATGCGTTAAGCGTTATGCGTTTTGCTGTATTCGTTATGCGTTGTGCATTATGCGTTATGTGTTATGTGTTATGCGTTATGCGTCATGCGTTATACGTTATGCGATATGCGTTATGCGTTATGCGTTATGCGTTTTGCTGTATTCGTTATGCGTTATGCGTCATCCATTATGCGTTATGCGTTATGCGTTATGCATTATGCGTTCTGCGTTATACGTTTGCGTTGTGCGTTATGCGTTATGCTTTATGCGTTATGCATTATGCGTTATGCGTTATGCAATATGCGTCATGCGTTATGCGTTATGCGTTATGCGTTATGCGTTATACGTTATGCGTTATGCGTTATAAGTTATGCGTTATGCGTTATGCGTTATGCGTTATGCGTTATGCGTTATGCGTTATGCGTTATGCGTTATGCGTTACGCTATATGCGTTATGCCTTATGCCTTATGCGTTATATGTAATGCGTTATGCGTTATGAGTAATGCTTGATCCGATATGCGTTATGCGTTATGCGTTATGCGTTATACGTTATACGTTGTGCGTTGTGCGTTATGCGTTATGCGTTATGCGTTACGCGTTATGCGTTATGCGTTATGCGTTATGCGTTATGCGTTATGCGTTATGCGTTATGCGTTATGGGTTATTTTTTGTGCGTTATGCGTTATGAGTAATGCGTGATCCGTCATGCGTTATGCGTTATGCTATATGCGTGATGCCTTATGCCTTATGCGTTATGCGTTATGCGTTATGCGTTTTGCGTTATGCGTTATGCGTTATGTGTTATGCGTTATGCGTTATGCTTTATGCGTTATGCATTATGAGTTATACGTTATGCGTTAAGCGTTATGCGTGATCCGTTATGCGTGATCCGTTATGCATTAAGCGTTATGCGTTTTGCTGTATTCGTTATGCGTTATGCGTCATGCATTATGCGTTATGCGTTATGCGTTATGCATTATGCGTTCTGCGTTATACGTTTGCGTTGTGCGTTATGCGTTATGCGTTATGCGTTATGCGTCATGCATTATGCGTTATGCGTTATGCGTTATGCGTTATGCATTATGCGTTCTGCGTTATACGTTTGCGTTGTGCGTTATGCGTTATGCGTTATGCGTTATACGTTATGCGTTATGCGTTATGCGTTATGCGTTATGCGTTATTCGTTATGCGTTATGCGTTATGCGTTATGCTTTATGCGTTATGCATTATGAGTTATACGTTATGCGTTAAGCGTTATGCGTGATCCGTTATGCGTGATCCGTTATGCGTTAAGCGTTATGCGTTTTGCTGTATTCGTTATGCGTTATGCGTCATCCATTATGCGTTATGCGTTATGCGTTATGCATTATGCGTTCTGCGTTATACGTTTGCGTTGTGCGTTATGCGTTATGCGTTATGCGTTATGCGTTATTCGTTATGCGTTATGCGTTATGCGTTATGCTTTATGCGTTATGCATTATGAGTTATACGTTATGCGTTAAGCGTTATGCGTGATCCGTTATGCGTGATCCGTTATGCGTTAAGCGTTATGCGTTTTGCTGTATTCGTTATGCGTTATGCGTCATCCATTATGCGTTATGCGTTATGCGTTATGCGTTATGCATTATGCGTTCTGCGTTATACGTTTGCGTTGTGCGTTATGCGTTATGCTTTATGCGTTATGCATTATGCGTTATGCGTTATGCAATATGCGTCATGCGTTATGCGTTATGCGTTATGCGTCATGCATTATGCATTATGCGTTCTGCCTTATACGTTTGCGTTGTGCGTTATGCGTTATGCGTTATGCTTTATGCGTTATGCATTATGCGTTATGCGTTATGCAATATGCGTCATGCGTTATGCGTTATGCGTTATGCGTCATGCATTATGCGTTATGCGTTATGCGTTATGCGTTATGCATTATGCGATCTGCGTTATACGTTATGCGTTATGCGTTATGCGTTGGGCGTTATACGTTTGCGTTATGCGTTATGCGTTATGCGTTATGCCTTATGGGTTATGCGTTATGCGTTATGCGTTATGCGATATGCGTCATGCGTTATGCGTTATGCGTTATGCGTTATGCGTTATTCGTTATGCGTTATGCGTTATGCGTTATGCGTTATGCGTTATGCCTTATGCGTTATGCGTTATGCGTTATGCGTTATGCGATATGCGTCATGCGTTATGCGTTATGCGTTATGCGTTATGTGTTATGCGTTATGCGTTATGCGTTATTCGTTATGCGTTATGCGTTATGCGTTGGGCGTTATTCGTTTGCGTTATGCGTTATGCGTTATGCGTTATGCGTTATGCGTTATGCGTTATGCGATATGCGTCATGCGTTATGCGTTATGCGTTATGCGTTATGCGTTATGCGTTATTCGTTATGCGTTATGCGTTATGCGTTGGGCGTTATTCGTTTGCGTTATTCGTTATGCGTTATGCGTTATGCGTTATGCTTTATGCGTTGTGCATTATGAGTTATACGTTATGCGTTAAGCGTTATGCGTGATCCGTTATGCGTTAAGCGATATGCGTTTTGCTGTATTCGTTATGCGTTTTGCATTATGCGTTATGCGTTATGCGTTAAGCGTTATGCGTTTTGCTGTATTCGTTATGCGTTGTGCATTATGCGTTATGTGTTATGTGTTATGCGTTATGCGTCATGCGTTATACGTTATGCGATATGCGTTATGCGTTATGCGTTATGCGTTATGCGGTATGCGTTATACGTTATACGTTATGCGTTATGCCTGATGCGTTATGCGTTATGCGTTATGCATTATGCGTTATGCGTTATGCGTTATTAGTGATCCGACATGCGTTATGCGTTATGCGTTATGCGTTATGCCTTATGCCTTATGGGTTTGCGTTATGTGTTACGCTTTATGCGTTATGCGTTATGCATTATGCGTTATGCGTTATGCGTTATGCGTTATGCGATATTCGTTATGAGTTATGAGTTATAAGTTATGCGTTATGCTTTATGCGTTATGCGTTATGCGGTTTGCGTTATACGTTATGCGTTGTGCGTTATGCGTTATGCGTTATGCGTTAAGCGTTATGCGTTATGCGTTATGCGATATGCGTCATGCGTTATGCGTTATGCGTTATACGGTATGCATTATGCGTTATGCGTTATGCGTTATGCGTTATGCCTTATTCGTTATGCGTTATGCGTTATGCGTTGGGCGTTATACGTTTGCGTTATGCGTTATGCGTTATGCGTTATGCTTTATGCGTTATGCATTATGCGTTATGCGTTATGCGTTCTGCGTTATGCGATATTCGTTATGCGTTATGCGTTATGCGTTATGCGTTATTCGTTATGCGTTATGCGTTATGCGTTGGGCGTTATACGTTTGCGTTATGCGTTATGCGTTATGCGTTATGCGTTATGCTTTATGCGTTATGCATTATGCGTTATGCGTTATGCGTTATGCGTTATGCGATATTCGTTTTGAGTTATGAGTTATAAGTTATGCGTTATGCGTTATGCGTTATGCGTTATGCGTTATGCGTTATGCGGTATGCGTTATACGTTATGCGTTATGCGTTATGCGTTATGCGGTATGCGTTATACGTTATGCGTTATGCGTTATGCGTTATGCGTTATTCGTTATGCGTTATGCGTTATGCGTTGGGCGTTATACGTTTGCGTTATGCGTTATGCGTTATGCGTTATGCGTTATGCGTTATGCTTTATGCTTTATGCATTATGCGTTATGCGTTATGCGTTATGCGTTATGCGATATTCGTTATGAGTTATAAGTTATGCGTTATGCGTTATGCGTTATGCGTTATTCGTTATGCGTTATGCGTTATGCTTTATGCGTTGTGCATTATGAGTTATACGTTATGCGTTAAGCGTTATGCGTGATCCGTTATGCGTTAGGCGTTATGCGTTTTGCGGTATACGTTATGCGTTGTGCATTATGCGTTATGCGTGATCCGTTATGCGTTAAGCGTTATGAGTTTTGCTGTATTCGTTATGCGTTGTGCATTATGCGTTATGTGTTATGTGTTATGTGTTATGCGTTATGCGTCATGCGTTATACGTTATGCGATATGCGTTATGCGTTATGCGTTATGCGTTATGCGTTATGCGTTATGCGGTATGCGTTATACGTTATACGTTATGCGATATTCGTTATGAGTTATGAGTTATAAGTTATGCGTTATGCGTTATGCGTTATGCGTTATGCGGTATGCGTTATACGTTATGCGTTGTGCGTTATGCGTTATGCGTTATGCGTTAGGCGTTATGCGTTATGCGTTATGCGATATCCGTCATGCGTTATGTGTTATGCGTTATACGGTATGCATTATGCGTTATGCGTTATGCGTTATGCGTTATTCGTTATGCGTTATGCGTTATGCGTTGGGCGTTATACGTTTGCGTTATGCGTTATGCGTTATGCGTTATGCGTTATGCTTTATGCGTTATGCATTATGCGTTATGCGTTATGCGTTATGCGTTATGCGATATTCGTTATGCGTTATGCGTTATGCGTTATGCGTTATGCGTTATTCGTTATGCGTTATGCGTTATGCGTTGGGCGTTATACGTTTGCGTTATGCGTTATGCGTTATGCGTTATGCGTTATGCTTTATGCGGTATGCGTTATACGTTATACGTTATGCGTTATGCCTGATGCGTTATGCGTTATGCGTTATGCATTATGCGTTATGCGTTATGCGTTATGAGTGATCCGACATGCGTTATGCGTTATGCGTTATGCGTTATGCCTTATGCCTTATGCGTTTGCGTTATGTGTTACGCTTTATGCGTTATGCGTTATGCATTATGCGTTATGCGTTATGCGTTGTGCGTTATGCGTTATGCGTTATGCGTTATGCGTTGTGCGTTATGCGTTATGCGTTATGCGTTAGGCGTTATGCGTTATGCGTTATGCGATATGCGTCATGCGTTATGCGTTATGCGTTATACGGTATGCATTATGCGTTATGCGTTATGCGTTATGCGTTATGCGTTATTCGTTATGCGTTATGCGTTATGCGTTGGGCGTTATACGTTTGCGTTATGCGTTATGCGTTATGCGTTATGCTTTATGCGTTATGCATTATGCGTTATGCGTTATGCGTTCTGCGTTATGCGATATTCGTTATGCGTTATGCGTTATGCGTTATGCGTTATGCGTTATGCGTTATTCGTTATGCGTTATGCGTTATGCGTTGGGCGTTATACGTTTGCGTTATGCGTTATGCGTTATGCGTTATGCGTTATGCTTTATGCGTTATGCATTATGCGTTATGCGTTATGCGTTATGCGTTATGCGATATTCGTTATGAGTTATGAGTTATAAGTTATGCGTTATGCGTTATGCGTTATGCGTTATGCGGTATGCGTTATACGTTATGCGTTATGCGTTATGCGTTATGCGTTATGCGTTAGGCGTTATGCGTTTTGCGGTATTCGTTATGCGTTGTGCATTATGCGTTATGCGTGATCCGTTATGCGTTAAGCGATATGCGTTTTGCTGTATTCGTTATGCGTTGTGCATTATGCGTTATGCGTTATGGGTTATGCGTTATGCGATATGCGTCATGCGTTATGCGTTATGCGTTATGCGTTATGCCTTATGCGTTATGCGTTATGCGTTATGCGTTATGCGTTATGCGATATGCGTCATGCGTTATGCGTTATGCGTTATGCGTTATGCGTTATGCGTTATGCGTTATTCGTTATGCGTTATGCGTTATGCGTTGGGCGTTATACGTTTGCGTTATGCGTTATGCGTTATGCGTTGGGCGTTATACGTTTGCGTTATGCTTTATGCGTTATGCGTTATGCGTGATGCGGTATGCGTTATACGTTATGCGTTATGCGTTATGCGTTATGCGTTATGCGTTAGGCGTTATGCGTTTTGCGGTATTCGTTATGCGTTGTGCATTATGCGTTATGCGTGATCCGTTATGCGTTAAGCGATATGCGTTTTGCTGTATTCGTTATGCGTTGTGCATTATGCGTTATGCGTTATGGGTTATGCGTTATGCGTTATGCGTTATGCATTATGCGTTATTCGTTATGCGTTATGCGTTATGCGTTGGGCGTTATACGTTTGCGTTATGCGTTATGCGTTATGCGTTATGCGTTATTCGTTATGCGTTATGCGTTATGCGTTGGGCGTTATACGTTTGCGTTATGCGTTATGCGTTATGCTTTATGCGTTATGCTTTATGCGGTATGCGTTATACGTTATACGTTATGCGTTATGCCTGATGCGTTATGCGTTATGCGTTATGCATTATGCGTTATGCGTTATGCGTTATGAGTGATCCGACATGCGTTATGCGTTATGCGTTATGCGTTATGCCTTATGCCTTATGGGTTTGCGTTATGTGTTACGCTTTATGCGTTATGCGTTATGCATTATGCGTTATGCGTTATGCGTTATGCGTTATGCGTTGTGCGTTATGCGTTATGCGTTATGCGTTAGGCGTTATGCGTTATGCGTTATGCGATATGCGTCATGCGTTATGCGTTATGCGTTATACGGTATGCATTATGCGTTATGCGTTATGCGTTATGCGTTATGCGTTATTCGTTATGCGTTATGCGTTATGCGTTGGGCGTTATACGTTTGCGTTATGCGTTATGCGTTATGCGTTATGCTTTATGCGTTATGCATTATGCGGTATGCGTTATGCGTTCTGCGTTATGCGATATTCGTTATGCGTTATGCGTTATGCGTTATGCGTTATGCGTTATGCGTTATGCGTTATTCGTTATGCGTTATGCGTTATGCGTTGGGCGTTATACGTTTGCGTTATGCGTTATGCGTTATGCGTTATGCGTTATGCGGTATGCGTTATACGTTATGCGTTATGCGTTATGCGTTATGCGTTATGCGTTAGGCGTTATGCGTTTTGCGGTATTCGTTATGCGTTGTGCATTATGCGTTATGCGTGATCCGTTATGCGTTAAGCGATATGCGTTTTGCTGTATTCGTTATGCGTTGTATATTATGCGTTATGCGTTATGGGTTATGCGTTATGCGTTATGCGTTATGCATTATGCGTTGTGCGTTATATGTTTGCGTTGTGCGTTATGCGTTATGCGTTATGCGTTATGCGTTATACGGTATGCGTTATGCGTTATGCGTTAAGCGTTATGCGTTTTGCTGTATTCGTTATGCGTTGTGCATTATGCGTTATGTGTTATGTGTTATGCGTTATGCGTCATGCGTTATACGTTATGCGATATGCGTTATGCGTTATGCGTTATGCGTTATGCGTTATGCGGTACGCGTTATACGTTATACGTTATGCGTTATGCCTGATGCGTTATGCGTTATGCGTTATGCATTATGCGTTATGCGTTATGCGTTATGAGTGATCCGACATGCGTTATGCGTTATGCGTTATGCGTTATGCCTTATGCCTTATGGGTTTGCGTTATGTGTTACGCTTTATGCGTTATGCGTTATGCATTATGCGTTATGCGTTATGCGTTGTGCGTTATGCGTTATGCGTTATGCGTTATGCGTTATGCGTTGTGCGTTATGCGTTACGCGTTATGCGTTATGCGTTGTGCGTTATGCGTTATGCGTTATGCGTTAGGCGTTATGCGTTATGCGTTATGCGATATGCGTCATGCGTTATGCGTTATGCGTTATGCGTTATGCGTTATGCGTTATTCGTTATGCGTTATGCGTTATGCGTTGGGCGTTATACGTTTGCGTTATGCGTTATGCGTTATGCGTTATGCGTTATGCTTTATGCGTTATGCATTATGCGATATGCGTCATGCGTTATGCGTTATGCGTTATACGGTATGCATTATGCGTTATGCGTTATGCGTTATGCGTTATGCGTTATTCGTTATGCGTTATGCGTTATGCGTTGGGCGTTATACGTTTGCGTTATGCGTTATGCGTTATGCGTTATGCTTTATGCGTTATGCATAATGCGTTATGCGTTATGCGTTCTGCGTTATGCGATATTCGTTATGCGTTATGCGTTATGCGTTATGCGTTATGCGTTATGCGTTATTCGTTATGCGTTTGCGTTATGCGTTATGCGTTATGCTTTATGCGTTATGCTTTATGCGGTATGCGTTATACGTTATACGTTATGCGTTATGCCTGATGCGTTATGCGTTATGCGTTATGCATTATGCGTTATGCGTTATGCGTTATGAGTGATCCGACATGCGTTATGCGTTATGCGTTATGCGTTATGCCTTATGCCTTATGGGTTTGCGTTATGTGTTACGCTTTATGCGTTATGCGTTATGCATTATGCGTTATGCGTTATGCGTTGTGCGTTATGCGTTATGCGTTATGCGTTATGCGTTGTGCGTTATGCGTTATGCGTTATGCGTTAGGCGTTATGCGTTATGCGTTATGCGATATGCGTCATGCGTTATGCGTTATGCGTTATACGGTATGCATTATGCGTTATGCGTTATGCGTTATGCGTTATGCGTTATGCGTTATTCGTTATGCGTTATGCGTTATGCGTTGGGCGTTATACGTTTGCGTTATGCGTTATGCGTTATGCGTTATGCGTTATGCTTTATGCGTTATGCATTATGCGTTATGCGTTATGCGTTCTGCGTTATGCGATATTCGTTATGCGTTATGCGTTATGCGTTATGCGTTATGCGTTATGCGTTATTCGTTATGCGTTATGCGTTATGCGTTGGGCGTTATACGTTTGCGTTATGCGTTATGCGTTATGCGTTATGCGTTATGCGGTATGCGTTATACGTTATGCGTTATGCGTTATGCGTTATGCGTTATGCGTTAGGCGTTATGCGTTTTGCGGTATTCGTTATGCGTTGTGCATTATGCGTTATGCGTGATCCGTTATGCGTTAAGCGATATGCGTTTTGCTGTATTCGTTATGCGTTGTGCATTATGCGTTATGCGTTATGGGTTATGCGTTATGCGTTATGCGTTATGCATTATGCGTTGTGCGTTATATGTTTGCGTTGTGCGTTATGCGTTATGCGTTATGCGTTATGCGTTATACGGTATGCGTTATGCGTTATGCGTTAAGCGTTATGCGTTTTGCTGTATTCGTTATGCGTTGTGCATTATGCGTTATGTGTTATGTGTTATGCGTTATGCGTCATGCGTTATACGTTATGCGATATGCGTTATGCGTTATGCGTTATGCGTTATGCGTTATGCGGTATGCGTTATACGTTATACGTTATGCGTTATGCCTGATGCGTTATGCGTTATGCGTTATGCATTATGCGTTATGCGTTATGCGTTATGAGTGATCCGACATGCGTTATGCGTTATGCGTTATGCGTTATGCCTTATGCCTTATGGGTTTGCGTTATGTGTTACGCTTTATGCGTTATGCGTTATGCATTATGCGTTATGCGTTATGCGTTGTGCGTTATGCGTTATGCGTTATGCGTTATGCGTTATGCGTTGTGCGTTATGCGTTACGCGTTATGCGTTATGCGTTGTGCGTTATGCGTTATGCGTTATGCGTTAGGCGTTATGCGTTATGCGTTATGCGTTATGCGTTAGGCGTTATGCGTTTTGCGGTATTCGTTATGCGTTGTGCATTATGCGTTATGCGTGATCCGTTATGCGTTAAGCGATATGCGTTTTGCTGTATTCGTTATGCGTTGTGCATTATGCGTTATGCGTTATGGGTTATGCGTTATGCGTTATGCGTTATGCATTATGCGTTGTGCGTTATATGTTTGCGTTGTGCGTTATGCGTTATGCGTTATGCGTTATACGGTATGCGTTATGCGTTATGCGTTAAGCGTTATGCGTTTTGCTGTATTCGTTATGCGTTGTGCATTATGCGTTATGTGTTATGTGTTATGCGTTATGCGTCATGCGTTATACGTTATGCGATATGCGTTATGCGTTATGCGTTATGCGTTATGCGTTATGCGGTATGCGTTATACGTTATACGTTATGCGTTATGCCTGATGCGTTATGCGTTATGCGTTATGCATTATGCGTTATGCGTTATGCGTTATGAGTGATCCGACATGCGTTATGCGTTATGCGTTATGCGTTATGCCTTATGCCTTATGGGTTTGCGTTATGTGTTACGCTTTATGCGTTATGCGTTATGCATTATGCGTTATGCGTTATGCGTTGTGCGTTATGCGTTATGCGTTATGCGTTGTGCGTTATGCGTTATGCGTTATGCGTTATGCGTTGTGCGTTATGCGTTATGCGTTACGCGTTATGCGTTATGCGTTGTGCGTTATGCGTTATGCGTTATGCGTTATGCGTTGTGCGTTATGCGTTATGCGTTAGGCGTTATGCGTTATGCCTGATGCGTTATGCGTTATGCGTTATGCATTATGCGTTATGCGTTATGCGTTATGAGTGATCCGACATGCGTTATGCGTTATGCGTTATGCGTTATGCCTTATGCCTTATGGGTTTGCGTTATGTGTTACGCTTTATGCGTTATGCGTTATGCATTATGCGTTATGCGTTGTGCGTTATGCGTTATGCGTTATGCGTTATGCGTTGTGCGTTATGCGTTATGCGTTATGCGTTAGGCGTTATGCGTTATGCGTTATGCGATATGCGTCATGCGTTATGCGTTATGCGTTATACGGTATGCATTATGCGTTATGCGTTATGCGTTATGCGTTATGCGTTATGCGTTATGCGTTATTCGTTATGCGTTATGCGTTATGCGTTAAGCGTTATGAGTTTTGCTGTATTCGTTATGCGTTGTGCATTATGCGTTATGTGTTATGTGTTATGCGTTATGCGTTATGCGTTATGCGTTATGCGGTATGCGTTATACGTTATGCGTTATGCGTTATGCGTTATGCGTTATGCGTTAGGCGTTATGCGTTTTGCGGTATTCGTTATGCGTTGTGCATTATGCGTTATGCGTGATCCGTTATGCGTTAAGCGATATGCGTTTTGCTGTATTCGTTATGCGTTGTGCATTATGCGTTATGCGTTATGGGTTATGCGTTATGCGTTATGCGTTATGCATTATGCGTTGTGCGTTATATGTTTGCGTTGTGCGTTATGCGTTATGCGTTATGCGTTATGCGTTATACGGTATGCGTTATGCGTTATGCGTTAAGCGTTATGCGTTTTGCTGTATTCGTTATGCGTTGTGCATTATGCGTTATGTGTTATGTGTTATGCGTTATGCGTCATGCGTTATACGTTATGCGATATGCTTTATGCGTTATGCGTTATGCGTTATGCGTTATGCGGTATGCGTTATACGTTATACGTTATGCGTTATGCCTGATGCGTTATGCGTTATGCGTTATGCATTATGCGTTATGCGTTATGCGTTATGAGTGATCCGACATGCGTTATGCGTTATGCGTTATGCGTTATGCCTTATGCCTTATGGGTTTGCGTTATGTGTTACGCTTTATGCGTTATGCGTTATGCATTATGCGTTATGCGTTATGCGTTGTGCGTTATGCGTTATGCGTTATGCGTTATGCGTTATGCGTTATGCGTTATGCGTTATGCGTTATGCGTTATGCGTTATGCGTTGTGCGTTATGCGTTATGCGTTATGCGTTAGGCGTTATGCGTTATGCGTTATGCGATATGCGTCATGCGTTATGCGTTATGCGTTATGCGTTATGCGTTATGCGTTATGCGTTATGCGTTATGCGTTATGCGTTGGGCGTTATACGTTTGCGTTATGCGTTATGCGTTATGCGTTATGCGTTATGCTTTATGCGTTATGCATTATGCGTTATGCGTTATGCGTTATGCGTTATGCGATATTCGTTATGAGTTATGAGTTACAAGTTATGCGTTATGCGTTATGCGTTATGCGTTATGCGGTATGCGTTATACGTTATGCGTTATGCGTTATGCGTTATGCGTTATGCGTTAGGCGTTATGCGTTTTGCGGTATTCGTTATGCGTTGTGCATTATGCGTTATGCGTGATCCGTTATGCGTTAAGCGATATGCGTTTTGCTGTATTCGTTATGCGTTGTGCATTATGCGTTATGCGTTATGGGTTATGCGTTATGCGTTATGCGTTATGCATTATGCGTTGTGCGTTATATGTTTGCGTTGTGCGTTATGCGTTATGCGTTATGCGTTATGCGTTATGCGTTATACGGTATGCGGTATGCGTTATACGTTATGCGTTATGCGTTATGCGTTATACGTTATGCGTTATGCGTTATGCGTTATGCGTTATGCGTTATGCGTTATGCGTTATGCGTTATGCGTTATGCGTTATGCGTTATGCCTTATGCCTTATGGGTTTGCGTTATGTGTTACGCTTTATGCGTTATGCGTTATGCATTATGCGTTATGCGTTATGCGTTATGCGTTATGCGATATTCGTTATGAGTTATGAGTTATAAGTTATGCGATATGCGTTATGCGTTATGCGTTATGCCTTATGCCTTATGGGTTTGCGTTATGTGTTACGCTTTATGCGTTATGCGTTATGCGTTATGCGTTATTCGTTATGCGTTATGCGTTATGCGTTATGCGTTATGCGTTATGCGTTATGCGTTATGCGTTATGCGTTACGCTTTATGCGTTATGCATTATGCGTTACGCGTTATGCGATATGCGTCATGCGTTATACGTTATGCGTTATGCGTTATTCGTTATGCGTTATGCGTTATGCGTTGGGCGTTATATTTTTGTGTTATGCGTTATGCGTTATGCGTTATGCGTTATGCTTTATGCGTTATGCATTATGCGTTCTGCGTTATACGTTTTCGTTGTGCGTTATGCGTTATGCGTTATGCGTGATCAGTTATGCATTAAGCGTTATGCGTTGTGCTGTATTCGTTATGCGTTATGCGTCATGCATTATGCGTTATGCGTTATGCGTTATGCATTATGCGTTCTGCGTTATACGTTTGCGTTGTGCGTTATGCGTTATGCGTTATGCGTTATGCGTTATGCGTTATGCTTTATGCGTTATGCATTATGCGTTATGCGTTATGCAATATGCGTCATGCGTTATGCGTTATGCGTTATGCGTCATGCATTATGCGTTATGCGTTATGCGTTATGCGTTATGCATTATGCGTTCTGCGTTATACGTTTGCGTTGTGCGTTATGCGTTATGCGTTATGCGTTATGCGTTATGCGTTGTGCGTTATGCGTTATGCGTTATGCGTTAGGCGTTATGCGTTATGCGTTATGCGATATGCGTCATGCGTTATGCGTTATGCGTTATGCGTTATGCGTTATGCGTTATTCGTTATGCGTTATGCGTTATGCGTTGGGCGTTATACGTTTGCGTTATGCGTTATGCGTTATGCGTTATGCGTTATGCGTTATGCGTTATGCGTTATGCGATATTCGTTATGAGTTATGAGTTATAAGTTATGCGTTATGCGTTATGCGTTATGCGTTATGCGTTATGCGGTATGCGTTATACGTTATGCGTTATGCGTTATGCGTTATGCGTTATGCGTTAGGCGTTATGCGTTTTGCGGTATTCGTTATGCGTTGTGCATTATGCGTTATGCGTGATCCGTTATGCGTTAAGCGATATGCGTTTTGCTGTATTCGTTATGCGTTGTGCATTATGCGTTATGCGTTATGGGTTATGCGTTATGCGTTATGCGTTATGCATTATGCGTTGTGCGTTATATGTTTGCGTTGTGCGTTATGCGTTATGCGTTATGCGTTATGCGTTATGCGTTATACGGTATGCGGTATGCGTTATACGTTATGCGTTATGCGTTATGCGTTATACGTTATGCGTTATGCGTTATGCGTTATACGGTATGCGTTATGCGTTATGCGTTAAGCGTTATGCGTTTTGCTGTATTCGTTATGCGTTGTGCATTATGCGTTATGTGTTATGTGTTATTCGTTATGCGTCATGCGTTATACGTTATGCGATATGCGTTATGCGTTATGCGTTATGCGTTATGCGTTATGCGGTATGCGTTATACGTTATACGTTATGCGTTATGCCTGATGCGTTATGCGTTATGCGTTATGCATTATGCCTTATGGGTTTGCGTTATGTGTTACGCTTTATGCGTTATGCGTTATGCATTATGCGTTATGCGTTATGCGTTGTGCGTTATGCGTTATGCGTTATGCGTTATGCGTTATGCGTTATGCGTTGTGCGTTATGCGTTATGCGTTGTGCGTTATGCGTTATGCGTTATGCGTTATGCGTTATGCGTTATGCGTTGTGCGTTATGCGTTATGCGTTATGCGTTATGCGTTGTGCGTTATGCGTTATGCGTTATGCGTTAGGCGTTATGCGTTATGCGTTATGCGATATGCGTCATGCGTTATGCGTTATGCGTTATGCGTTATGCGTTATGCGTTATTCGTTATGCGTTATGCGTTATGCGTTGGGCGTTATACGTTTGCGTTATGCGTTATGCGTTATGCGTTATGCGTTATGCTTTATGCGTTATGCATTATGCGATATGCGTCATGCGTTATGCGTTATGCGTTATACGGTATGCATTATGCGTTATGCGTTATGCGTTATGCGTTATGCGTTATTCGTTATGCGTTATGCGTTATGCGTTGGGCGTTATACGTTTGCGTTATGCGTTATGCGTTATGCGTTATGCTTTATGCGTTATGCATTATGCGTTATGCGTTATGCGTTCTGCGTTATGCGATATTCGTTATGCGTTATGCGTTATGCGTTATGCGTTATGCGTTCTGCGTTATTCGTTATGCGTTATGCGTTATGCGTTATGCGTTATGCGGTATGCGTTATACGTTATGCGTTATGCGTTATGCGTTATGCGTTATGCGTTAGGCGTTATGCGTTTTGCGGTATTCGTTATGCGTTGTGCATTATGCGTTATGCGTGATCCGTTATGCGTTAAGCGATATGCGTTTTGCTGTATTCGTTATGCGTTGTGCATTATGCGTTATGCGTTATGGGTTATGCGTTATGCGTTATGCGTTATGCATTATGCGTTGTGCGTTATATGTTTGCGTTGTGCGTTATGCGTTATGCGTTATGCGTTATGCGTTATACGGTATGCGTTATGCGTTATGCGTTAAGCGTTATGCGTTTTGCTGTATTCGTTATGCGTTGTGCATTATGCGTTATGTGTTATGTGTTATGCGTTATGCGTCATGCGTTATACGTTATGCGATATGCTTTATGCGTTATGCGTTATGCGTTATGCGTTATGCGGTATGCGTTATACGTTATACGTTATGCGTTATGCCTGATGCGTTATGCGTTATGCGTTATGCATTATGCGTTATGCGTTATGCGTTATGAGTGATCCGACATGCGTTATGCGTTATGCGTTATGCGTTATGCCTTATGCCTTATGGGTTTGCGTTATGTGTTACGCTTTATGCGTTATGCGTTATGCATTATGCGTTATGCGTTATGCGTTGTGCGTTATGCGTTATGCGTTATGCGTTATGCGTTATGCGTTATGCGTTGTGCGTTATGCGTTATGCGTTATGCGTTATGCGTTGTGCGTTATGCGTTATGCGTTATGCGTTAGGCGTTATGCGTTATGCGTTATGCGATATGCGTCATGCGTTATGCGTTATGCGTTATGCGTTATGCGTTATGCGTTATGCGTTATGCGTTATGCGTTATGCGTTGGGCGTTATACGTTTGCGTTATGCGTTATGCGTTATGCGTTATGCGTTATGCTTTATGCGTTATGCATTATGCGTTATGCGTTATGCGTTATGCGTTATGCGATATTCGTTATGAGTTATGAGTTACAAGTTATGCGTTATGCGTTATGCGTTATGCGTTATGCGGTATGCGTTATACGTTATGCGTTATGCGTTATGCGTTATGCGTTATGCGTTAGGCGTTATGCGTTTTGCGGTATTCGTTATGCGTTGTGCATTATGCGTTATGCGTGATCCGTTATGCGTTAAGCGATATGCGTTTTGCTGTATTCGTTATGCGTTGTGCATTATGCGTTATGCGTTATGGGTTATGCGTTATGCGTTATGCGTTATGCATTATGCGTTGTGCGTTATATGTTTGCGTTGTGCGTTATGCGTTATGCGTTATGCGTTATGCGTTATGCGTTATACGGTATGCGGTATGCGTTATACGTTATGCGTTATGCGTTATGCGTTATACGTTATGCGTTATGCGTTATGCGTTATGCGTTATGCGTTATGCGTTATGCGTTATGCGTTATGCGTTATGCGTTATGCGTTATGCGTTATGCGTTATGCGTTATGCCTTATGCCTTATGGGTTTGCGTTATGTGTTACGCTTTATGCGTTATGCGTTATGCATTATGCGTTATGCGTTATGCGTTATGCGTTATGCGATATTCGTTATGAGTTATGAGTTATAAGTTATGCGATATGCGTTATGCGTTATGCGTTATGCCTTATGCCTTATGGGTTTGCGTTATGTGTTACGCTTTATGCGTTATGCGTTATGCGTTATGCGTTATTCGTTATGCGTTATGCGTTATGCGTTATGCGTTATGCGTTATGCGTTATGCGTTATGCGTTATGCGTTACGCTTTATGCGTTATGCATTATGCGTTACGCGTTATGCGATATGCGTCATGCGTTATACGTTATGCGTTATGCGTTATTCGTTATGCGTTATGCGTTATGCGTTGGGCGTTATATTTTTGTGTTATGCGTTATGCGTTATGCGTTATGCGTTATGCGTTATGCTTTATGCGTTATGCATTATGCGTTCTGCGTTATACGTTTTCGTTGTGCGTTATGCGTTATGCGTTATGCGTGATCAGTTATGCATTAAGCGTTATGCGTTGTGCTGTATTCGTTATGCGTTATGCGTCATGCATTATGCGTTATGCGTTATGCGTTATGCATTATGCGTTCTGCGTTATACGTTTGCGTTGTGCGTTATGCGTTATGCGTTATGCGTTATGCGTTATGCGTTATGCTTTATGCGTTATGCGTTATGCGTTATGCGTTATGCAATATGCGTCATGCGTTATGCGTTATGCGTTATGCGTCATGCATTATGCGTTATGCGTTATGCGTTATGCGTTATGCATTATGCGTTCTGCGTTATACGTTTGCGTTGTGCGTTATGCGTTATGCGTTATGCGTTATGCGTTATGCGTTGTGCGTTATGCGTTATGCGTTATGCGTTAGGCGTTATGCGTTATGCGTTATGCGATATGCGTCATGCGTTATGCGTTATGCGTTATGCGTTATGCGTTATGCGTTATTCGTTATGCGTTATGCGTTATGCGTTGGGCGTTATACGTTTGCGTTATGCGTTATGCGTTATGCGTTATGCGTTATGCGTTATGCGTTATGCGTTATGCGATATTCGTTATGAGTTATGAGTTATAAGTTATGCGTTATGCGTTATGCGTTATGCGTTATGCGTTATGCGGTATGCGTTATACGTTATGCGTTATGCGTTATGCGTTATGCGTTATGCGTTAGGCGTTATGCGTTTTGCGGTATTCGTTATGCGTTGTGCATTATGCGTTATGCGTGATCCGTTATGCGTTAAGCGATATGCGTTTTGCTGTATTCGTTATGCGTTGTGCATTATGCGTTATGCGTTATGGGTTATGCGTTATGCGTTATGCGTTATGCATTATGCGTTGTGCGTTATATGTTTGCGTTGTGCGTTATGCGTTATGCGTTATGCGTTATGCGTTATGCGTTATACGGTATGCGGTATGCGTTATACGTTATGCGTTATGCGTTATGCGTTATACGTTATGCGTTATGCGTTATGCGTTATGCGTTATGCGTTATGCGTTATGCGTTATGCGTTATGCGTTATGCGTTATGCGTTATGCGTTATGCCTTATGCCTTATGGGTTTGCGTTATGTGTTACGCTTTATGCGTTATGCGTTATGCATTATGCGTTATGCGTTATGCGTTATGCGTTATGCGATATTCGTTATGAGTTATGAGTTATAAGTTATGCGATATGCGTTATGCGTTATGCGTTATGCCTTATGCCTTATGGGTTTGCGTTATGTGTTACGCTTTATGCGTTATGCGTTATGCGTTATGCGTTATTCGTTATGCGTTATGCGTTATGCGTTATGCGTTATGCGTTATGCGTTATGCGTTATGCGTTATGCGTTACGCTTTATGCGTTATGCATTATGCGTTACGCGTTATGCGATATGCGTCATGCGTTATACGTTATGCGTTATGCGTTATTCGTTATGCGTTATGCGTTATGCGTTGGGCGTTATATTTTTGTGTTATGCGTTATGCGTTATGCGTTATGCGTTATGCGTTATGCTTTATGCGTTATGCATTATGCGTTCTGCGTTATACGTTTTCGTTGTGCGTTATGCGTTATGCGTTATGCGTGATCCGTTATGCATTAAGCGTTATGCGTTGTGCTGTATTCGTTATGCGTTATGCGTCATGCATTATGCGTTATGCGTTATGCGTTATGCATTATGCGTTCTGCGTTATACGTTTGCGTTGTGCGTTATGCGTTATGCGTTATGCGTTATGCGTTATGCGTTATGCTTTATGCGTTATGCATTATGCGTTATGCGTTATGCAATATGCGTCATGCGTTATGCGTTATGCGTTATGCGTCATGCATTATGCGTTATGCGTTATGCGTTATGCGTTATGCATTATGCGTTCTGCGTTATACGTTTGCGTTGTGCGTTATGCGTTATGCGTTATGCGTTATGCGTTATGCTTTATGCGTTATGCATTATGCGTTATGCGTTATGCGATATGCGTCATGCGTTATGCGTTATGCGTTATGCGTTATGCGTTATTCGTTATGCGTTATGCGTTATGCGTTGGGCGTTATACGTTTGCGTTATGCGTTATGCGTTATGCGTTATGCGTTATGCGTCATGCATTATGCGTTATGCGTTATGCGTTATGCATTATGCGTTCTGCGTTATACGTTTGCGTTGTGCGTTATGCGTTATGCGTTATGCGTTATGCGTTATGCGTTATGCTTTATGCGTTATGCATTATGCGTTATGCGTTATGCGATATGCGTCATGCGTTATGCGTTATGCGTTATGCGTTATTCGTTATGCGTTATGCGTTATGCGTTGGGCGTTATACGTTTGCGTTATGCGTTATGCGTTATGCGTTATGCGATATGCGTCATGCGTTATGCGTTATGCGTTATGCGTTATGCGTTATGCGTTATGCGTTATGCGTTATGCGTTATGCGTTATGCGTTACGCTTTATGCGTTATGCATTATGCGTTACGCGTTATGCGATATGCGTCATGCGTTATACGTTATGCGTTATGCGTTGTTCGTTATGCGTTATGCGTTATGCATTATGCGTTCTGCGTTATACGTTTGCGTTGTGCGTTATGCGTTATGCGTTATGCGTTGTTCGTTATGCGTTATGCGTTATGCGTTATGCGTTATGCGTTATGCGTTACGCTTTATGCGTTATGCATTATGCGTTACGCGTTATGCGATATGCGTCATGCGTTATACGTTATGCGTTATGCGTTGTTCGTTATGCGTTATGCGTTATGCATTATGCGTTCTGCGTTATACGTTTGCGTTGTGCGTTATGCGTTATGCGTTATGCGTTATGCGTTATGCGTTATGCGTTATGCTTTATGCGTTATGCATTATGCGTTATGCGTTATGCAATATGCGTCATGCGTTATGCGTTATGCGTTATGCGTCATGCATTATGCGTTATGCGTTATGCGTTATGCGTTATGCGTTATGCATTATGCGTTCTGCGTTATACGTTTGCGTTGTGCGTTATGCGTTATGCGTTATGCGTTATGCGTTATGCGTTATGCGTTATGCGTTATGCTTTATGCGTTATGCATTATGCGTTATGCGTTATGCGATATGCGTCATGCGTTATGCGTTATGCGTTATGCGTTATTCGTTATGCGTTATGCGTTATGCGTTGGGCGTTATACGTTTGCGTTATGCGTTATGCGTTATGCGTTATGCGTGATCCGTTATGCGTGATCCGTTATGCGTGATCCGTTATGCATTAAGCGTTATGCGTTTTGCTGTATTCGTTATGCGTTATGCGTCATGCATTATGCGTTATGCGTTATGCGTTATGCATTATGCGTTCTGCGTTATACGTTTGCGTTGTGCGTTATGCGTTATGCGTTATGCGTTATGCGTTATGCGTTATGCGTTATGCTTTATGCGTTATGCATTATGCGTTATGCGTTATGCAATATGCGTCATGCGTTATGCGTTATGCGTTATGCGTCATGCATTATGCGTTATGCGTTATGCGTTATGCGTTATGCATTATGCGTTCTGCGTTATACGTTTGCGTTGTGCGTTATGCGTTATGCGTTATGCGTTATGCGTTATGCTTTATGCGTTATGCATTATGCGTTATGCGTTATGCGATATGCGTCATGCGTTATGCGTTATGCGTTATGCGTTGGGCGTTATACGTTTGCGTTATGCGTTATGCGTTATGCGTTATGCGTTATGCGTTATGCGTTATGCGTCATGCGTTATGCGTTATGCGTTATGCGTTATGCGTTATGCGTTATGCTTTATGCGTTATGCATTATGCGTTATGCGTTATGCGATATGCGTCATGCGTTATGCGTTATGCGTTATGCGTTATGCGTTATTCGTTATGCGTCATGCGTTATGCGTTATGCGTTATGCGTCATGCATTATGCGTTATGCGTTATGCGTTATGCGTTATGCATTATGCGTTCTGCGTTATACGTTTGCGTTGTGCGTTATGCGTTATGCGTTATGCGTTATGCATTATGCGTTATGCGTTATGGGTTATGCGTTATGCGTTATGCGTTATGCATTATGCGTTGTGCGTTATATGTTTGCGTTGTGCGTTATGCGTTATGCGTTATGAGTTATAAGTTATGCGTTATGCGTTATGCGTTATGCGTTATTCGTTATGCGTTATGCGTTATGCGTTATACTTTATGCGTTGTGCATTATGAGTTATACGTTATGCGTTAAGCGTTATGCGTGATCCGTTATGCGTTAGGCGTTATGCGTTTTGCGGTATACGTTATGCGTTGTGCATTATGCGTCATGCGTGATCCGTTATGCGTTAAGCGTTATGAGTTTTGCTGTATTCGTTATGCGTTGTGCATTATGCGTTATGTGTTATGTGTTATGCGTTATGCGTCATGCGTTATGCGTTATGCGTTATGCGATATGCGTCATGCGTTATGCGTTATGCGTTATGCGTTATGCGTTATGCGTTATGCGTTATTCGTTATGCGTTATGCGTTATGCGTTGGGCGTTATACGTTTGCGTTATGCGTTATGCGTTATGCGTTATGCGTTATGCGTTATGCGTTATGCTTTATGCGTTATGCATTATGCGTTATGCGTTATGCGTTATGCGTTATGCGATATTCGTTATGAGTTATAAGTTATGCGTTATGCGTTATGCGTTATGCGTTATTCGTTATGCGTCATGCGTTATGCGTTATACTTTATGCGTTGTGCATTATGAGTTATACGTTATGCGTTAAGCGTTATGCGTGATCCGTTATGCGTTAGGCGTTATGCGTTTTGCGGTATACGTTATGCGTTGTGCATTATGCGTTATGCGTGATCCGTTATGCGTTAAGCGTTATGAGTTTTGCTGTATTCGTTATGCGTTGTGCATTATGC
Organism: Lasioglossum morio; assembly: GCA_916610235.2. Classification (NCBI taxonomy): domain Eukaryota; kingdom Metazoa; phylum Arthropoda; class Insecta; order Hymenoptera; family Halictidae; genus Lasioglossum; species Lasioglossum morio. Next base: position 2,357,040 of record CAKAJA020000423.1, read on the forward strand.
GTTATGTGTTATGTGTTATGCGTTATGCGTCATGCGTTATACGTTATGCGATATGCGTTATGCGTTATGCGTTATGCGTTATGCGTTATGCGGTATGCGTTATACGTTATACGTTATGCGTTATGCCTGATGCGTTATGCGTTATGCGTTATGCATTATGCGTTATGCGTTATGCGTTATGAGTGATCCGACATGCGTTATGCGTTATGCGTTATGCGTTATGCCTTATGCCTTATGGGTTTGCGTTATGTGTTACGCTTTATGCGTTATGCGTTATGCATTATGCGTTATGCGTTATGCGTTATGCGATATTCGTTATGAGTTATGAGTTATAAGTTATGCGTTATGCGTTATGCGTTATGCGTTATGCGGTATGCGTTATACGTTATGCGTTGTGCGTTATGCGTTATGCGTTATGCGTTAGGCGTTATGCGTTATGCGTTATGCGTTATGCGATATGCGTCATGCGTTATGTGTTATGCGTTATACGGTATGCATTATGCGTTATGCGTTATGCGTTATGCGTTATTCGTTATGCGTTATGCGTTATGCGTTGGGCGTTATACGTTTGCGTTATGCGTTATGCGTTATGCGTTATGCGTTATGCTTTATGCGTTATGCATTATGCGTTATGCGTTATGCGTTATGCGTTATGCGATATTCGTTATGCGTTATGCGTTATGCGTTATGCGTTATGCGTTATGCGTTATTCGTTATGCGTTATGCGTTATGCGTTGGGCGTTATACGTTTGCGTTATGCGTTATGCGTTATGCTTTATGCGTTATGCTTTATGCGGTATGCGTTATACGTTGTACGTTATGCGTTATGCCTGATGCGTTATGCGTTATGCGTTATGCATTATGCGTTATGCGTTATGCGTTATGAGTGATCCGACATGCGTTATGCGTTATGCGTTATGCGTTATGCCTTATGCCTTATGGGTTTGCGTTATGTGTTACGCTTTATGCGTTATGCGTTATGCATTATGCGTTATGCGTTATGCGTTGTGCGTTATGCGTTATGCGTTATGCGTTATGCGTTGTGCGTTATGCGTTATGCGTTATGCGTTAGGCGTTATGCGTTATGCGTTATGCGATATGCGTCATGCGTTATGCGTTATGCGTTATACGGTATGCATTATGCGTTATGCGTTATGCGTTATGCGTTATGCGTTATTCGTTATGCGTTATGCGTTATGCGTTGGGCGTTATACGTTTGCGTTATGCGTTATGCGTTATGCGTTATGCTTTATGCGTTATGCATTATGCGTTATGCGTTATGCGTTCTGCGTTATGCGATATTCGTTATGCGTTATGCGTTATGCGTTATGCGTTATGCGTTATGCGTTATGCGCTATTCGTTATGCGTTATGCGTTATGCGTTGGGCGTTATACGTTTGCGTTATGCGTTATGCGTTATGCGTTATGCGTTATGCGGTATGCGTTACACGTTATGCGTTATGCGTTATGCGTTATGCGTTATGCGTTAGGCGTTATGCGTTTTGCGGTATTCGTTATGCGTTGTGCATTATGCGTTATGCGTGATCCGTTATGCGTTAAGCGATATGCGTTTTGCGTTATGCGTTATGCGTTATGCGTTATGCGTTATGCGTTATTCGTTATGCGTTATGCGTTGTGCGTTATGCGTTATGCGTTATGCGTTATGCGTTGTGCGTTATGCGTTATGCGTTATGCGTTAGGCGTTATGCGTTATGCGTTATGCGATATGCGTCATGCGTTATGCGTTATGCGTTATACGGTATGCATTATGCGTTATGCGTTATGCGTTATGCGTTATGCGTTATGCGTTATGCGTTATGCGTTATGCGTTGGGCGTTATACGTTTGCGTTATGCGTTATGCGTTATGCGTTATGCTTTATGCGTTATGCTTTATGCGTTATGCGTTATGCATTCTGCGTTATGCGATATTCGTTATGCGTTATGCGTTATGCGTTATGCGTTATGCGTTATGCGTTATTCGTTATGCGTTATGCGTTATGCGTTGGGCGTTATACGTTTGCGTTATGCGTTATGCGTTATGCGTTATGCGTTATGCGGTATGCGTTATACGTTATGCGTTATGCGTTATGCGTTATGCGTTATGCGTTAGACGTTATGCGTTTTGCGGTATTCGTTATGCGTTGTGCATTATGCGTTATGCGTGATCCGTTATGCGTTAAGCGATATGCGTTTTGCTGTATTCGTTATGCGTTGTGCATTATGCGTTATGCGTTATGGGTTATGCGTTATGCGTTATGCGTTATGCATTATGCGTTGTGCGTTATATGTTTGCGTTGTGCGTTATGCGTTATGCGTTATGCGTTATGCGTTATACGCTATGCGTTATGCGTTATGCGTTAAGCGTTATGCGTTTTGCTGTATTCGTTATGCGTTGTGCATTATGCGTTATGTGTTATGTGTTATGCGTTATGCGTCATGCGTTATACGTTATGCGATATGCGTTATGCGTTATGCGTTATGCGTTATGCGTTATGCGGTATGCGTTATACGTTATACGTTATGCGTTATGCCTGATGCGTTATGCGTTATGCGTTGTGCATCATGCGTTATGCGTTATGCGTTATGAGTGATCCGACATGCGTTATGCGTTATGCGTTATGCGTTATGCCTTATGCCTTATGGGTTTGCGTTATGTGTTACGCTTTATGCGTTATGCGTTATGCATTATGCGTTATGCGTTATGCGTTGTGCGTTATGCGTTATGCGTTATGCGTTATGCGTTATGCGTTGTGCGTTATGCGTTATGCGTTATGCGTTATGCGTTGTGCATTATGCGTTATGCGTTATGCGTTAGGCGTTATGCGTTATGCGTTATGCGATATGCGTCATGCGTTATGCGTTATGCGTTATGCGTTATGCGTTATGCGTTATTCGTTATGCGTTATGCGTTATGCGTTGGGCGTTATACGTTTGCGTTATGCGTTATGCGTTATGCGTTATGCGTTATGCTTTATGCGTTATGCATTATGCGTTATGCGTTATGCGTTATGCGTTATGCGTTATGCGTTATGCGATATTCGTTATGAGTTATGAGTTATAAGTTATGCGTTATGCGTTATGCGTTATGCGTTATGCGTTATGCGTTATGCGGTATGCGTTATACGTTATGCGTTATGCGTTATGCGTTATGCGTTATGCGTTATGCGTTAGGCGTTATGCGTTTTGCGGTATTCGTTATGCGTTGTGCATTATGCGTTATGCGTGATCCGTTATGCGTTAAGCGATATGCGTTTTGCTGTATTCGTTATGCGTTGTGCATTATGCGTTATGCGTTATGGGTTATGCGTTATGCGTTATGCGTTATGCATTATGCGTTGTGCGTTATATGTTTGCGTTGTGCGTTATGCGTTATGCGTTATGCGTTATGCGTTATGCGTTATGCGTTATACGGTATGCGTTATGCGTTATACGTTATGCGTTATGCGTTATGCGTTATACGTTATGCGTTATGCGTTATGCGTTATGCGTTATGCGTTATGCGTTATGCGTTATGCGTTATGCGTTATGCGTTATGCGTTATGCGTTATGCGTTATGCGTTATGCGTTATGCCTTATGCCTTATGGGTTTGCGTTATGTGTTACGCTTTATGCGTTATGCGTTATGCATTATGCGTTATGCGTTATGCGTTATGCGTTATGCGATATTCGTTATGAGTTATGAGTTATAAGTTATGCGATATGCGTTATGCGTTATGCGTTATGCCTTATGCCTTATGGGTTTGCGTTATGTGTTACGCTTTATGCGTTATGCGTTATGCGTTATGCGTTATTCGTTATGCGTTATGCGTTATGCGTTATGCGTTATGCGTTATGCGTTATGCGTTATGCGTTACGCTTTATGCGTTATGCATTATGCGTTACGCGTTATGCGATATGCGTCATGCGTTATACGTTATGCGTTATGCGTTATTCGTTATGCGTTATGCGTTATGCGTTGGGCGTTATATTTTTGTGTTATGCGTTATGCGTTATGCGTTATGCTTTATGCGTTATGCATTATGCGTTCTGCGTTATACGTTTTCGTTGTGCGTTATGCGTTATGCGTTATGCGTGATCCGTTATGCATTAAGCGTTATGCGTTTTGCTGTATTCGTTATGCGTTATGCGTCATGCATTATGCGTTATGCGTTATGCATTATGCGTTCTGCGTTATACGTTTGCGTTGTGCGTTATGCGTTATGCGTTATGCGTTATGCATTATGCGTTCTGCGTTATACGTTTGCGTTGTGCGTTATGCGTTATGCGATATGCGTTATGCGTTATGCTTTATGCGTTATGCATTATGAGTTATACGTTATGCGTTAAGCGTTATGCGTGATCCGTTATGCGTGATCCGTTATGCGTTAAGCATTATGCGTTTTGCTCTATTCGTTATGCGTTATGCGTCATGCATTATGCGTTATGCGTTATGCGTTATGCATTATGCGTTCTGCGTTATACGTTTGCGTTGTGCGTTATGCGTTATGCGTTATGCGTTATGCGTTATGCGTTATGCGTTATGCGTTATGCTTTATGCGTTATGCATTATGCGTTATGCGTTATGCAATATGCGTCATGCGTTATGCGTTATGCGTTATGCGTCATGCATTATGCGTTATGCGTTATGCGTTATGCGTTATGCATTATGCGTTCTGCGTTATACGTTTGCGTTGTGTGTTATGCGTTATGCGTTATGCGTTACGCGTTATGCGTTATGCTTTATGCGTTATGCATTATGCGTTATGCGTTATGCGATATGCGTCATGCGTTATGCGTTATGCATTATGCGTTATTAGTTATGCGTTATGCGTTATGCGTTATGCGTTATGCGTTATGCGTTATGCGTTATGCGTTATGCTTTATGCGTTATGCATTATGCGTTATGCGTTATGCGTTATGCGTTATGCGTTATGCGTTGGGCGTTATACGTTTGCGTTATGCGTTATGCGTTATGCGTTATGCGATATGCGCCATGCGTTATGCGTTATGCGTTATGCGTTATGCGTTATGCGTTATTCGTTATGCGTTATGCGTTATGCGTTATGCGTTATGCGTTATGCGTTATTCGTTATGCGTTATGCGTTATGCGTTGGGCGTTATACGTTTGCGTTATGCGTTATGCGTTATGCGTTATGCGATATGCGTCATGCGTTATGCGTTATGCGTTATGCGTTATGCGTTATGCGTTTTTCGTTATGCGTCATGCGTTATGCGTTATGCGTTATGCGTCATGCATTATGCGTTATGCGTTATGCGTTATGCGTTATGCGTTATGCGTTATGCGTTATGCGTTATGCGTTATGCGTTATGCGTCATGCGTTATACGTTATGCGTTATGCGTTATTCGTTATGCGTTATGCGTTATGCGTTGGGCGTTATATTTTTGTGTTATGCGTTATGCGTTATGCGTTATGCGTTATGCTTTATGCGTTATGCATTATGCGTTCTGCGTTATACGTTTTCGTTGTGCGTTATGCGTTATGCGTTATGCGTGATCCGTTATGCGTTAAGCGTTATGCGTTTTGCTGTATTCGTTATGCGTTATGCGTCATGCATTATGCGTTATGCGTTATGCGTTATGCATTATGCGTTCTGCGTTATACGTTTGCGTTGTGCGTTATGCGTTATGCGTTATGCGTTATGCGTTATGCGTTATGCGTTATGCGTTATGCGTTATGCGTTATGCTTTATGCGTTATGCATTATGCGTTATGCGTTATGCAATATGCGTCATGCGTTATGCGTTATGCGATATGCGTCATGCGTTATGCGTTATGCATTATGCGTTATTCGTTATGCGTTATGCGTTATACGTTTGCGTTATGCGTTATGCGTTATGCGTTATGCGATATGCGTCATGCGTTATGCGTTATGCGTTATGCGTTATGCGTTATACGTTATTCGTTATGCGTTATGCGTTATGCGTTGGGCGTTATACGTTTGCGTTATGCGTTATACGTTATGCGTTATGCGTTATGCGTTATGCGTTATGCGTTATGCGTTATGCGTTATGCGTCATGCATTATGCGTTATGCGTTATGCGTTATGCGTTATGCGTTATGCATTACGCGTTCTGCGTTATACGTTTGCGTTGTGCGTTATGCGTTATGCGTTATGCATTATGCGTTCTGCGTTATACGTTTGCGTTGTGCGTTATGCGTTATGCGTTATGCGTTATGCGTTATGCGTTATGCTTTATGCGTTATGCATTATGCGTTATGCGTTATGCGATACGCGTCATGCGTTATGCGTTATGCGTTATTCGTTATGCGTTATGCGTTATGCGTTGGGCGTTATACGTTTGCGTTATGCGTTATGCGTTATGCGTTATGCGATATGCGTCATGCGTTATGCGTTATGCGTTATGCGTTATTCGTTATGCGTTATGCGTTATGCGTTGGACGTTATACGTTTGCGTTATGCGTTATGCGTTATGCGTTATGCGTTATGCTTTATGCGTTATGCATTATGCGTTATGCGGTATGCGTTATGCGTTATGCGTTATGCGTTATGCGTTATGCGTTATGCGTTATGCGTTATGCGTTATGCGTTATGCGTTATGCGTTATGCGTTATGCGTTATGCCTTATGCCTTATGGGTTTGCGTTATGTGTTACGCTTTATGCGTTATGCGTTATGCATTATGCGTTATGCGTTATGCGTTATGCGTTATGCGATATTCGTTATGAGTTATGAGTTATAAGTTATGCGATATGCGTTATGCGTTATGCGTTATGCCTTATGCCTTATGGGTTTGCGTTATGTGTTACGCTTTATGCGTTATGCGTTATGCGTTATTCGTTATGCGTTATGCGATATGCGTTATGCGTTATGCGTTATGCGTTATGCGTTATGCGTTATGCGTTATGCGTTACGCTTTATGCGTTATGCATTATGCGTTACGCGTTATGCGATATGCGTCATGCGTTATACGTTATGCGTTATGCGTTATTCGTTATGCGTTATGCGTTATGCGTTGGGCGTTATATTTTTGTGTTATGCGTTATGCGTTATGCGTTATGCGTTATGCTTTATGCGTTATGCATTATGAGTCATGCTTTATGCGTTATGCGTTATGCGATATTCTTAATGAGTTATGATTTATAAGTTATGCGTTATGCGTTATGCGTTATGCGTTATGCGTTATGCGTTATTCGTTATGCGTTATGCGTTATGCGTTATGCTTTATGCGTTATGCATTATGAGTTATACGTTATGCGTTAAGCGTTATGCGTGATCCGTTATGCGTGATCCGTTATGCATTAAGCGTTATGCGTTTTGCTGTATTCGTTATGCGTTATGCGTCATGCATTATGCGTTATGCGTTATGCGTTATGCATTATGCGTTCTGCGTTATACGTTTGCGTTGTGCGTTATGCGTTATGCGTTATGCGTTATGCGTTATGCGTTATGCGTTATGCGTTATGCTTTATGCGTTATGCATTATGCGTTATGCGTTATGCAATATGCGTCATGCGTTATGCGTTATGCGTTATGCGTCATGCATTATGCGTTATGCGTTATGCGTTATGTGTTATGCATTATGCGTTCTGCGTTATACGTTTGCGTTGTGCGTTATACGTTTGCGTTATGCGTTATGCGTTATGCGTTATGCGTCATGCATTATGCGTTATGCGTTATGCGTTATGCGTTATGCATTATGCGTTCTGCGTTATACGTTTGCGTTGTGCGTTATGCGTTATGCGTTATGCGTTATGCGTTATGCTTTATGCGTTATGCATTATGCGTAATGCGTTATGCGATATGCGTCATGCGTTATGCGTTATGCGTTATGCGTTATTCGTTATGCGTTATGCGTTATGCGTTGGGCGTTATACGTTTGCGTTATGCGTTATGCGTTATGCGTTATGCGATATGCGTCATGCGTTATGCGTTATGCGTTATGCGTTATGCGTTATGCGTTATGCGTTATTCGTTATGCGTTATGCGTTATGCGTTGGGCGTTATACGTTTGCGTTATGCGTTATGCGTTATGCGTTATGCGTTATTCTTTATGCGTTATGCATTATGCGTTATGCGTTATGCGTTATGCGTTATGCGTTATGCGTTTTGCGATATTCGTTATGAGTTATGAGTTATAAGTTATGCGTTATGCGTTATGCGTTATGCGTTATGCGTTATGCGTTATGCGTTATTCGTTATGCGTTATGCGTTATGCGTTATGCGTTATACGTTATGCGTTATGCGTTATGCGTTATGCGTTATGCGTTATGCGTTATGCATTATGCGTTATGCGTTATGCAATATGCGTCATGCGTTATGCGTTATGCGTTATGCGTCATGCATTATGCGTTATGCGTTATGCGTTATGCGTTATGCATTATGCGTTCTGCGTTATACGTTTGCGTTGTGCGTTATGCGTTATGCGTTATGCGTTATGCGTTATGCGTTATGCTTTATGCGTTATGCATTATGCGTTATGCGTTATGCGATATGCGTCATGCGTTATGCGTTATGCGTTATGCGTTATTCGTTATGCGTTATGCGTTATGCGTTGGGCGTTATACGTTTGCGTTATGCGTTATGCGTTATGCGTTATGCGTGATCCGTTATGCGTGATCCGTTATGCGTGATCCGTTATGCATTAAGCGTTATGCGTTTTGCTGTATTCGTTATGCGTTATGCGTCATGCATTATGCGTTATGCGTTATGCGTTATGCATTATGCGTTCTGCGTTATACGTTTGCGTTGTGCGATATGCGTTATGCGTTATGCGTTATGCGTTATGCGTTATGCGTTATGCGTTATGCTTTATGCGTTATGCATTATGCGTTATGCGTTATGCGATATGCGTCATGCGTTATGCGTTATGCGTTATGCGTTGGGCGTTATACGTTTGCGTTATGCGTTATGCGTTATGCGTTATGCGTTATGCGTCATGCATTATGCGTTATGCGTTATGCGTTATGCGTTATGCATTATGCGTTCTGCGTTATACGTTTGCGTTGTGCGTTATGCGTTATGCGTTATGCGTTATGCGTTATGCGTTATGCTTTATGCGTTATGCATTATGCGTTATGCGTTATGCGATATGCGTCATGCGTTATGCGTTATGCGTTATGCGTTATGCGTTATGCGTTATTCGTTATGCGTTATGCGTTATGCGTTGGGCGTTATACGTTTGCGTTATGCGTTATGCGTTATGCGTTATGCGATATGCGCCATGCGTTATGCGTTATGCGTTATGCGTTATGCGTTATGCGTTATTCGTTATGCGTTATGCGTTATGCGTTATGCGTTATGCGTTATGCGTTATGCGTTATTCGTTATGCGTTATGCGTTATGCGTTATGCTTTATGCGTTATGCATTATGAGTTATACGTTATGCGTTAAGCGTTATGCGTGATCCGTTATGCGTGATCCGTTATGCGTTAAGCGTTATGCGTTTTGCTGTATTCGTTATGCGTTATGCGTCATGCATTATGCGTTATGCGTTATGCGTTATGCATTATGCGTTCTGCGTTATACGTTTGCGTTGTGCGTTATGCGTTATGCGTTATGCTTTATGCGTTATGCATTATGCGTTATGCGTTATGCAATATGCGTCATGCGTTATGCGTTATGCGTTATGCGTCATGCATTATGCGTTATGCGTTATGCGTTATGCGTTATGCATTATGCGTTCTGCGTTATACGTTTGCGTTGTGCGTTATGCGTTATGCGTTATGCGTTACGCGTTATGCGTTATGCTTTATGCGTTATGCATTATGCGTTATGCGTTATGCGATATGCGTCATGCGTTATGCGTTATGCATTATGCGTTATTCGTTATGCGTTATGCGTTATGCGTTATGCGTTGGGCGTTATACGTTTGCGTTATGCGTTATGCGTTATGCGATATGCGTCATGCGTTATGCGTTATGCGTTATGCGTTATGCGTTATGCGTTATGCGTTGGGCGTTATACGTTTGCGTTATGCGTTATGCGTTATGCGTTATGCGTTATGCGTTATGCGTTGTGCATTATGAGTTATACGTTATGCGTTAAGCGTTATGCGTGTTCCGTTATGCGTTAGGCGTTATGCGTTTTGCGGTATTCGTTATGCGTTGTGCATTATGCGTTATGCGTGACCCGTTATGCGTTAAGCGTTATGCGTTTTGCTGTATACGTTATGCGTTGTGCGTTATGCGATATGCGTCATGCGTTATGCGTTATGCGTTATGCGTTATGCGTTATTCGTTATGCGTTATGCGTTATGCGTTGGGCGTTATACGTTTGCGTTATGCGTTATGCGTTATGCGTTATGCCTTATGCGTTATGCGTTATGCGTTATGCGTTATGCGTTATGCGATATGCGTCATGCGTTATGCGTTATGCGTTATGCGTTATGCGTTATGCGTTATGCGTTATGCGTTATGCGTTATGCGTTATTCGTTATGCGTTATGCGTTATGCGTTTGGCGTTATACGTTTGCGTTATGCGTTATGCGTTATGCGTTATGCGTCATGCATTATGCGTTATGCGTTATGCGTTATGCGTTATGCGTTATGCATTATGCGTTCTGCGTTATACGTTTGCGTTGTGCGTTATGCGTTATGCGTTATGCGTTGGGCGTTATACGTTTGCGTTATGCGTTATGCGTTATGCGATATGCCTTATGCGTTATGCGTTATGCGTTATTCGTTATGCGATATGCGTCATGCGTTATGCGTTATGCGTTATGCGTTATGCGTTATGCGTTATGCGTTATGCGTTATGCGTTATTCGTTATGCGTGATCCGTCATGCGTTAAGCGTTATGCGTTTTGCTGTATTCGTTATGCGTTGTGCATTATGCGTTATGCGTTATGTGTTATGCGTTATGCGTTATGCGTTATACACTATGCGACATGCGTTATGCGTTATGCGTTATGCGTTATGCGGTATGCGTTATACGTTATACGTTATGCGTTATGCGTTATGCGTTATGCGTTATGCGTCATGCATTATGCGTTATGCGTTATGCGTTATGCGTTATGCTTTATGCGTTATGCATTATGCGTTATGCGTTATGCAATATGCGTCATGCGTTATGCGTTATGCGTTATGCGTCATGTATTATGCGTTATGCGTTATGCGTTATGCGTTATGCATTATGCGTTCTGCGTTATACGTTTGCGTTGTGCGTTATGCGTTATGCGTTATGCGTTATGCGTTATGCTTTATGCGTTATGCATTATGCGTTATGCGTTATGCGATATGCGTCATGCGTTATGCGTTATGCGTTATGCGTTATTCGTTATGCGTTATGCGTTATGCGTTGGGCGTTATACGTTTGCGTTATGCGTTATGCGTTATGCGTTATGCGTTATGCGTTATGCGTTATGCGTCATGCATCATGCGTTATGCGTTATGCGTTATGCGTTATGCATTATGCGTTCTGCGTTATACGTTTGCGTTGTGCGTTATGCGTTATGCGTTATGCGTTATGCGTTATGCGTTATGCGTTATGCTTTATGCGTTATGCATTATGCGTTATGCGTTATGCGATATGCGTCATGCGTTATGCGTTATGCGTTATGCGTTATTCGCTATGCGTTATGCGTTATGCGTTGGGCGTTATACGTTTGCGTTATGCGTTATGCGTTATGCGTTATGCGTTATGCGATATGCGTCATGCGTTATGCGTTATGCGTTATGCGTTATTCGTTATGCGTTATGCGTTATGCGTTGGGCGTTATACGTTTGCGTTATGCGTTATGCGTTATGCGTTATGCGTTATGCTTTATGCGTTATGCATTATGCGTTATGCGTTATGCGTTATGCGTTATGCGATATTCGTTATGAGGTATGAGTTATAAGTTATGCGTTATGCGTTATGCGTTATGCGTTATGCGTTATGCGTTATGCGTTATTCGTTATGCGTTATGCGTTATGCGTTATGCGTTATGCGTTATGCGTTATGCGTTATGCGTTACGCTTTATGCGTTATGCATTATGCGTTACGCGTTATGCGATATGCTTCATGCGTTATACGTTATGCGTTATGCGTTATTCGTTATGCGTTATGCGTTATGCATTATGCGTTCTGCGTTATACGTTTGCGTTGTGCGTTATGCGTTATGCGTTATGCGTTATGCGTTATGCGTTATGCGTTATGCTTTATGCGTTATGCATTATGCGTTATGCGTTATGCAATATGCGTCATGCGTTATGCGTTATGCGTTATGCGTCATGCATTATGCGTTATACGTTATGCGTTATGCGTTATGCATTATGCGTTCTGCGTTATACGTTTGCGTTGTGCGTTATGCGTTATGCGTTATGCGTTATGCGTTATGCGTTATGCTTTATGCGTTATGCATTATGCGTTACGCGTTATGCGATATGCGTCATGCGTTATGCGTTATGCGTTATGCGTTATTCGTTATGCGTTATGCGTTATGCATTGGGCGTTATACGTTTGCGTTATGCTTTATGCGTTATGCGTTATGCGTTATGCGTGATCCGTTATGCGTGATCCGTTATGCATTAAGCGTTATGCGTTTTGCTGTATTCGTTATGCGTTATGCGTCATGCATTATGCGTTATGCGTTATGCATTATGCGTTCTGCGTTATACGTTTGCGTTGTGCGTTATGCGTTATGCGTTATGCGTTATGCGTTATGCGTTATGCGTTATGCTTTATGCGGTATGCATTATGCGTTATGCGTTATGCAATATGCGTCGTGCGTTATGCGTCATGCATTATGCGTTATGCGTTATGCGTTATGCGTTATGCATTATGCGTTCTGCGTTATACGTTGGCGTTGTGCGTTATGCGTTATGCGTTATGCGTTATGCGTTATGCGTTATGCTTTATGCGTTATGCATTATGCGTTATGCGTTATGCGATATGCGTCATGAATTATGCGTTATGCGTTATGCGTTATGCGTTATTCGTTATGCGTTATGCGTTATGCGTTGAGCGTTATACGTTTGCGTTATGCGTTATGCGTTATGCGTTATGCGATATGCGTCTTGCGTTATGCGTTATGCGTTATGCGTTATGCGTTATGCGTTATTCGTTATGCGTTATGCGTTATGCGTTGGGCGTTATACGTTTGCGTTATGCGTTATGCGTTATGCGTTATGCGTTATGCTTTATTCGTTATGCATTATGCGTTATGCGTAATGCGTTATGCGTTATGCGATATTCGTTATGAGTTATGAGTTATAAGTTATGCGTTATGCGTTATGCGTTATGCGTTATGCGTTATGCGTTATGCGTTATGCTTTATGCGTTATGCATTATGCGTTATGCGTTATGCGTTATGCGTTATGCAATATTCGTTATGAGTTATGATTTATAAGTTATGCGTTATGCGTTATGCGTTATGCGTTATGCGTTATGCGTTATGCATTATGCGTTATGCGTTATGCGTTATGCGTTATGCAATATTCGTTATGAGTTATGATTTATAAGTTATGCGTTATGCGTTATGCGTTATGCGTTATGCGTTATGCGTTATGCGTTATGCGTTATTCGTTATGCGTTATGCGTTATGCGTTATGCTTTATGCGTTATGCATTATGCGTTATGCGTTATGCAATATGCGTCGTGCGTTATGCATCATGCATTATGCGTTATGCGTTATGCGTTATGCGTTATACATTATGCGTTCTGCGTTATACGTTTGCGTTGTGCGTTATGCGTTATGCGTTATGCGTTATGCGTTATGCGTTATGCTTTATGCGTTATGCATTATGCGTTATGCGTTATGCGATATGCGTCATGCGTTATGCGTTATGCGTTATGCGTTATTCGTTATGCGTTATGCGTTATGCGTTGAGCGTTATACGTTTGCGTTATGCGTTATGCGTTATGCGTTATGCGATATGCGTTATGCGTTATGCGTTATGCGTTATGCGTTATGCGTTATGCGTTATGCGTTATGCGTCATGCGTTATTCGTTCTGCGTTATGCGTTATGCGTTGGGCGTTATACGTTTGCGTTATGCGTTATGCGTTATGCGTTATGCGATATGCGCCATGCGTTATGCGTTATGCGTTATGCGTTATGCGTTATTCGTTATGCGTTATGCGTTATGCGTTATGCGTTATGCGTTATGCGTTATGCGTTATGCGTTATTCGTTATGCGTTATGAGTTATGCGTTATGCTTTATGCGTTATGCATTATGAGTTATACGTTATGCGTTAAGCGTTATGCGTGATCCGTTATGCGTGATCCGTTATGCGTTAAGCGTTATGCGTTTTGCTGTATTCGTTATGCGTTATGCGTCATGCATTATGCGTTATGCGTTATGCGTTATGCATTATGCGTTCTGCGTTATACGTTTGCGTTGTGCGTTATGCGTTATGCGTTATGCGTTATGCTTTATGCGTTATGCGTTATGCGTTATGCGTTATGCAATATGCGTCATGCGTTATGCGTTATGCGTTATGCGTCATGCATTATGCGTTATGCGTTATGCGTTATGCGTTATGCATTATGCGTTCTGCGTTATACGTTTGCGTTGTGCGTTATGCGTTATGCGTTATGCGTTATGCTTTATGCGTTATGCATTATGCGTTATGCGTTATGCAATATGCGTCATGCGTTATGCGTTATGCGTTATGCGTCATGCATTATGCGTTATGCGTTATGCGTTATGCGTTATGCATTATGCGTTCTGCGTTATACGTTTGCGTCATGCGTTATGCGTTATGCGTTATGCGTTATGCGTTATGCGTTATGCATTATGCGTTCTGCGTCATGCGTTATGCGTTATGCGTTATGCGTTATGCGTTATGCGTTATGCGTTATGCGTTATGCGTTATGCGTTATTCGTTATGCGTTATGCGTTACGCGTTATGCGTTTGGCGTTATACGTTTGCGTTATGCGTTATGCGTTATGCGTCATGCATTATGCGTTATGCGTTATGCGTTATGCATTATGCGTTATGCATTATGCGTTCTGCGTTATACGTTTGCGTTGTGCGTTATGCGTTATGCGTTATGCGTTATGCGTTATGCTTCATGCGTTATGCATTATGCGTTATGCGTTATGCGATATGCGTCATGCGTTATGCGTTATGCGTTGGGCGTTATACGTTTGCGTTATGCGTTATGCGTTATGCGTTATGCCTTATGCGTTATGCGTTATGCGTTATGCGTTATGCGATATGCGTCATGCGTTATGCGTTATGCGTTATGCGTTATGCGTTATGCGTTATGCGTTATGCGTTGGGCGTTATACGTTTGCGTTATGCGTTATACGTTATGCGTTATGCGTTATGCGTTATGCGTTATGCGTTATGCGTTATGCGTTATGCGTCATGCATTATGCGTTATGCGTTATGCGTTATGCGTTATGCGTTATGCATTACGCGTTCTGCGTTATACGTTTGCGTTGTGCGTTATGCGTTATGCGTTATGCATTATGCGTTCTGCGTTATACGTTTGCGTTGTGCGTTATGCGTTATGCGTTATGCGTTATGCGTTATGCGTTATGCTTTATGCGTTATGCATTATGCGTTATGCGTTATGCGATACGCGTCATGCGTTATGCGTTATGCGTTATTCGTTATGCGTTATGCGTTATGCGTTGGGCGTTATACGTTTGCGTTATGCGTTATGCGTTATGCGTTATGCGATATGCGTCATGCGTTATGCGTTATGCGTTATGCGTTA
This sequence comes from Lasioglossum morio, assembly GCA_916610235.2. NCBI lineage: Eukaryota > Metazoa > Arthropoda > Insecta > Hymenoptera > Halictidae > Lasioglossum > Lasioglossum morio. The sequence continues at coordinate 2,372,652 of CAKAJA020000423.1, forward strand.
TTCGTTATGCGTTATGCGTTATGCGTTGGACGTTATACGTTTGCGTTATGCGTTATGCGTTATGCGTTATGCGTTATGCTTTATGCGTTATGCATTATGCGTTATGCGGTATGCGTTATGCGTTATGCGTTATGCGTTATGCGTTATGCGTTATGCGTTATGCGTTATGCGTTATGCGTTATGCGTTATGCGTTATGCGTTATGCGTTATGCCTTATGCCTTATGGGTTTGCGTTATGTGTTACGCTTTATGCGTTATGCGTTATGCATTATGCGTTATGCGTTATGCGTTATGCGTTATGCGATATTCGTTATGAGTTATGAGTTATAAGTTATGCGATATGCGTTATGCGTTATGCGTTATGCCTTATGCCTTATGGGTTTGCGTTATGTGTTACGCTTTATGCGTTATGCGTTATGCGTTATTCGTTATGCGTTATGCGATATGCGTTATGCGTTATGCGTTATGCGTTATGCGTTATGCGTTATGCGTTATGCGTTATGCTTTATGCGTTATGCATTATGCGTTACGCGTTATGCGATATGCGTCATGCGTTATACGTTATGCGTTATGCGTTATTCGTTATGCGTTATGCGTTATGCGTTGGGCGTTATATTTTTGTGTTATGCGTTATGCGTTATGCGTTATGCGTTATGCTTTATGCGTTATGCATTATGAGTCATGCTTTATGCGTTATGCGTTATGCGATATTCTTAATGAGTTATGATTTATAAGTTATGCGTTATGCGTTATGCGTTATGCGTTATGCGTTATGCGTTATTCGTTATGCGTTATGCGTTATGCGTTATGCTTTATGCGTTATGCATTATGAGTTATACGTTATGCGTTAAGCGTTATGCGTGATCCGTTATGCGTGATCCGTTATGCATTAAGCGTTATGCGTTTTGCTGTATTCGTTATGCGTTATGCGTCATGCATTATGCGTTATGCGTTATGCGTTATGCATTATGCGTTCTGCGTTATACGTTTGCGTTGTGCGTTATGCGTTATGCGTTATGCGTTATGCGTTATGCGTTATGCGTTATGCGTTATGCTTTATGCGTTATGCATTATGCGTTATGCGTTATGCAATATGCGTCATGCGTTATGCGTTATGCGTTATGCGTCATGCATTATGCGTTATGCGTTATGCGTTATGTGTTATGCATTATGCGTTCTGCGTTATACGTTTGCGTTGGGCGTTATACGTTTGCGTTATGCGTTATGCGTTATGCGTTATGCGTCATGCATTATGCGTTATGCGTTATGCGTTATGCGTTATGCATTATGCGTTCTGCGTTATACGTTTGCGTTGTGCGTTATGCGTTATGCGTTATGCGTTATGCGTTATGCTTTATGCGTTATGCATTATGCGTAATGCGTTATGCGATATGCGTCATGCGTTATGCGTTATGCGTTATGCGTTATTCGTTATGCGTTATGCGTTATGCGTTGGGCGTTATACGTTTGCGTTATGCGTTATGCGTTATGCGTTATGCGATATGCGTCATGCGTTATGCGTTATGCGTTATGCGTTATGCGTTATGCGTTATGCGTTATTCGTTATGCGTTATGCGTTATGCGTTGGGCGTTATACGTTTGCGTTATGCGTTATGCGTTATGCGTTATGCGTTATTCTTTATGCGTTATGCATTATGCGTTATGCGTTATGCGTTATGCGTTATGCGTTATGCGTTTTGCGATATTCGTTATGAGTTATGAGTTATAAGTTATGCGTTATGCGTTATGCGTTATGCGTTATGCGTTATGCGTTATGCGTTATTCGTTATGCGTTATGCGTTATGCGTTATGCGTTATACGTTATGCGTTATGCGTTATGCGTTATGCGTTATGCGTTATGCGTTATGCATTATGCGTTATGCGTTATGCAATATGCGTCATGCGTTATGCGTTATGCGTTATGCGTCATGCATTATGCGTTATGCGTTATGCGTTATGCGTTATGCATTATGCGTTCTGCGTTATACGTTTGCGTTGTGCGTTATGCGTTATGCGTTATGCGTTATGCGTTATGCGTTATGCTTTATGCGTTATGCATTATGCGTTATGCGTTATGCGATATGCGTCATGCGTTATGCGTTATGCGTTATGCGTTATTCGTTATGCGTTATGCGTTATGCGTTGGGCGTTATACGTTTGCGTTATGCGTTATGCGTTATGCGTTATGCGTGATCCGTTATGCGTGATCCGTTATGCGTGATCCGTTATGCATTAAGCGTTATGCGTTTTGCTGTATTCGTTATGCGTTATGCGTCATGCATTATGCGTTATGCGTTATGCGTTATGCATTATGCGTTCTGCGTTATACGTTTGCGTTGTGCGATATGCGTTATGCGTTATGCGTTATGCGTTATGCGTTATGCGTTATGCGTTATGCTTTATGCGTTATGCATTATGCGTTATGCGTTATGCGATATGCGTCATGCGTTATGCGTTATGCGTTATGCGTTGGGCGTTATACGTTTGCGTTATGCGTTATGCGTTATGCGTTATGCGTTATGCGTCATGCATTATGCGTTATGCGTTATGCGTTATGCGTTATGCATTATGCGTTCTGCGTTATACGTTTGCGTTGTGCGTTATGCGTTATGCGTTATGCGTTATGCGTTATGCGTTATGCTTTATGCGTTATGCATTATGCGTTATGCGTTATGCGATATGCGTCATGCGTTATGCGTTATGCGTTATGCGTTATGCGTTATGCGTTATTCGTTATGCGTTATGCGTTATGCGTTGGGCGTTATACGTTTGCGTTATGCGTTATGCGTTATGCGTTATGCGATATGCGCCATGCGTTATGCGTTATGCGTTATGCGTTATGCGTTATGCGTTATTCGTTATGCGTTATGCGTTATGCGTTATGCGTTATGCGTTATGCGTTATGCGTTATTCGTTATGCGTTATGCGTTATGCGTTATGCTTTATGCGTTATGCATTATGAGTTATACGTTATGCGTTAAGCGTTATGCGTGATCCGTTATGCGTGATCCGTTATGCGTTAAGCGTTATGCGTTTTGCTGTATTCGTTATGCGTTATGCGTCATGCATTATGCGTTATGCGTTATGCGTTATGCATTATGCGTTCTGCGTTATACGTTTGCGTTGTGCGTTATGCGTTATGCGTTATGCTTTATGCGTTATGCATTATGCGTTATGCGTTATGCAATATGCGTCATGCGTTATGCGTTATGCGTTATGCGTCATGCATTATGCGTTATGCGTTATGCGTTATGCGTTATGCATTATGCGTTCTGCGTTATACGTTTGCGTTGTGCGTTATGCGTTATGCGTTATGCGTTACGCGTTATGCGTTATGCTTTATGCGTTATGCATTATGCGTTATGCGTTATGCGATATGCGTCATGCGTTATGCGTTATGCATTATGCGTTATTCGTTATGCGTTATGCGTTATGCGTTATGCGTTGGGCGTTATACGTTTGCGTTATGCGTTATGCGTTATGCGATATGCGTCATGCGTTATGCGTTATGCGTTATGCGTTATGCGTTATGCGTTATGCGTTGGGCGTTATACGTTTGCGTTATGCGTTATGCGTTATGCGTTATGCGTTATGCGTTGTGCATTATGAGTTATACGTTATGCGTTAAGCGTTATGCGTGTTCCGTTATGCGTTAGGCGTTATGCGTTTTGCGGTATTCGTTATGCGTTGTGCATTATGCGTTATGCGTGACCCGTTATGCGTTAAGCGTTATGCGTTTTGCTGTATACGTTATGCGTTGTGCGTTATGCGTTATGCGTTATGCGTTATGCGTTATGCGTTATGCGTTATGCGTTATTCGTTATGCGTTATGCGTTATGCGTTGGGCGTTATACGTTTGCGTTATGCGTTATGCGTTATGCGTTATGCCTTATGCGTTATGCGTTATGCGTTATGCGTTATGCGTTATGCGATATGCGTCATGCGTTATGCGTTATGCGTTATGCGTTATGCGTTATGCGTTATGCGTTATGCGTTATGCGTTATGCGTTATTCGTTATGCGTTATGCGTTATGCGTTTGGCGTTATACGTTTGCGTTATGCGTTATGCGTTATGCGTTATGCGTTATGCATTATGCGTTATGCGTTATGCGTTATGCGTTATGCGTTATGCATTATGCGTTCTGCGTTATACGTTTGCGTTGTGCGTTATGCGTTATGCGTTATGCGTTGGGCGTTATACGTTTGCGTTATGCGTTATGCGTTATGCGATATGCCTTATGCGTTATGCGTTATGCGTTATTCGTTATGCGATATGCGTCATGCGTTATGCGTTATGCGTTATGCGTTATGCGTTATGCGTTATGCGTTATGCGTTATGCGTTATTCGTTATGCGTGATCCGTCATGCGTTAAGCGTTATGCGTTTTGCTGTATTCGTTATGCGTTGTGCATTATGCGTTATGCGTTATGTGTTATGCGTTATGCGTTATGCGTTATACACTATGCGACATGCGTTATGCGTTATGCGTTATGCGTTATGCGGTATGCGTTATACGTTATACGTTATGCGTTATGCGTTATGCGTTATGCGTTATGCGTCATGCATTATGCGTTATGCGTTATGCGTTATGCGTTATGCTTTATGCGTTATGCATTATGCGTTATGCGTTATGCAATATGCGTCATGCGTTATGCGTTATGCGTTATGCGTCATGTATTATGCGTTATGCGTTATGCGTTATGCGTTATGCATTATGCGTTCTGCGTTATACGTTTGCGTTGTGCGTTATGCGTTATGCGTTATGCGTTATGCTTTATGCGTTATGCATTATGCGTTATGCGTTATGCGATATGCGTCATGCGTTATGCGTTATGCGTTATGCGTTATTCGTTATGCGTTATGCGTTATGCGTTGGGCGTTATACGTTTGCGTTATGCGTTATGCGTTATGCGTTATGCGTTATGCGTTATGCGTTATGCGTCATGCATCATGCGTTATGCGTTATGCGTTATGCGTTATGCATTATGCGTTCTGCGTTATACGTTTGCGTTGTGCGTTATGCGTTATGCGTTATGCGTTATGCGTTATGCGTTATGCGTTATGCTTTATGCGTTATGCATTATGCGTTATGCGTTATGCGATATGCGTCATGCGTTATGCGTTATGCGTTATGCGTTATTCGCTATGCGTTATGCGTTATGCGTTGGGCGTTATACGTTTGCGTTATGCGTTATGCTTAATGCGTTATGCGTTATGCGATATGCGTCATGCGTTATGCGTTATGCGTTATGCGTTATTCGTTATGCGTTATGCGTTATGCGTTATGCGTTGGGCGTTATACGTTTGCGTTATGCGTTATGCGTTATGCGTTATGCGTTATGCTTTATGCGTTATGCATTATGCGTTATGCGTTATGCGTTATGCGTTATGCGATATTCGTTATGAGGTATGAGTTATAAGTTATGCGTTATGCGTTATGCGTTATGCGTTATGCGTTATGCGTTATGCGTTATTCGTTATGCGTTATGCGTTATGCGTTATGCGTTATGCGTTATGCGTTATGCGTTATGCGTTACGCTTTATGCGTTATGCATTATGCGTTACGCGTTATGCGATATGCTTCATGCGTTATACGTTATGCGTTATGCGTTATTCGTTATGCGTTATGCGTTATGCATTATGCGTTCTGCGTTATACGTTTGCGTTGTGCGTTATGCGTTATGCGTTATGCGTTATGCGTTATGCGTTATGCGTTATGCTTTATGCGTTATGCATTATGCGTTATGCGTTATGCAATATGCGTCATGCGTTATGCGTTATGCGTTATGCGTCATGCATTATGCGTTATACGTTATGCGTTATGCGTTATGCATTATGCGTTCTGCGTTATACGTTTGCGTTGTGCGTTATGCGTTATGCGTTATGCGTTATGCGTTATGCGTTATGCTTTATGCGTTATGCATTATGCGTTACGCGTTATGCGATATGCGTCATGCGTTATGCGTTATGCGTTATGCGTTATTCGTTATGCGTTATGCGTTATGCATTGGGCGTTATACGTTTGCGTTATGCTTTATGCGTTATGCGTTATGCGTTATGCGTGATCCGTTATGCGTGATCCGTTATGCATTAAGCGTTATGCGTTTTGCTGTATTCGTTATGCGTTATGCGTCATGCATTATGCGTTATGCGTTATGCATTATGCGTTATGCATTATGCGTTCTGCGTTATACGTTGGCGTTGTGCGTTATGCGTTATGCGTTATACGTTATGCGTTATGCGTTATGCATTATGCGTTCTGCGTTATACGTTTGCGTTGTGCGTTATGCGTTATGCGTTATGCGTTATGCGTTATGCGTTATGCGTTATGCTTTATGCGTTATGCATTATGCGTTATGCGTTATGCAATATGCGTCGTGCGTTATGCGTCATGCATTATGCGTTATGCGTTATGCGTTATGCGTTATGCATTATGCGTTCTGCGTTATACGTTGGCGTTGTGCGTTATGCGTTATGCGTTATGCGTTATGCGTTATGCGTTATGCTTTATGCGTTATGCATTATGCGTTATGCGTTATGCGATATGCGTCATGAATTATGCGTTATGCGTTATGCGTTATGCGTTATTCGTTATGCGTTATGCGTTATGCGTTGAGCGTTATACGTTTGCGTTATGCGTTATGCGTTATGCGTTATGCGATATGCGTCTTGCGTTATGCGTTATGCGTTATGCGTTATGCGTTATGCGTTATTCGTTATGCGTTATGCGTTATGCGTTGGGCGTTATACGTTTGCGTTATGCGTTATGCGTTATGCGTTATGCGTTATGCTTTATTCGTTATGCATTATGCGTTATGCGTAATGCGTTATGCGTTATGCGATATTCGTTATGAGTTATGAGTTATAAGTTATGCGTTATGCGTTATGCGTTATGCGTTATGCGTTATGAGTTATGCGTTATGCTTTATGCGTTATGCATTATGCGTTATGCGTTATGCGTTATGCGTTATGCAATATTCGTTATGAGTTATGATTTATAAGTTATGCGTTATGCGTTATGCGTTATGCGTTATGCGTTATGCGTTATGCATTATGCGTTATGCGTTATGCGTTATGCGTTATGCAATATTCGTTATGAGTTATGATTTATAAGTTATGCGTTATGCGTTATGCGTTATGCGTTATGCGTTATGCGTTATGCGTTATGCGTTATTCGTTATGCGTTATGCGTTATGCGTTATGCTTTATGCGTTATGCATTATGCGTTATGCGTTATGCAATATGCGTCGTGCGTTATGCATCATGCATTATGCGTTATGCGTTATGCGTTATGCGTTATACATTATGCGTTCTGCGTTATACGTTTGCGTTGTGCGTTATGCGTTATGCGTTATGCGTTATGCGTTATGCGTTATGCTTTATGCGTTATGCATTATGCGTTATGCGTTATGCGATATGCGTCATGCGTTATGCGTTATGCGTTATGCGTTATTCGTTATGCGTTATGCGTTATGCGTTGAGCGTTATACGTTTGCGTTATGCGTTATGCGTTATGCGTTATGCGATATGCGTCATGCGTTATGCGTTATGCGTTATGCGTTATGCGTTATGCGTTATGCGTTATGCGTCATGCGTTATTCGTTCTGCGTTATGCGTTATGCGTTGGGCGTTATACGTTTGCGTTATGCGTTATGCGTTATGCGTTATGCGATATGCGCCATGCGTTATGCGTTATGCGTTATGCGTTATGCGTTATTCGTTATGCGTTATGCGTTATGCGTTATGCGTTATGCGTTATGCGTTATGCGTTATGCGTTATTCGTTATGCGTTATGAGTTATGCGTTATGCTTTATGCGTTATGCATTATGAGTTATACGTTATGCGTTAAGCGTTATGCGTGATCCGTTATGCGTGATCCGTTATGCGTTAAGCGTTATGCGTTTTGCTGTATTCGTTATGCGTTATGCGTCATGCATTATGCGTTATGCGTTATGCGTTATGCATTATGCGTTCTGCGTTATACGTTTGCGTTGTGCGTTATGCGTTATGCGTTATGCGTTATGCTTTATGCGTTATGCATTATGCGTTATGCGTTATGCAATATGCGTCATGCGTTATGCGTTATGCGTTATGCGTCATGCATTATGCGTTATGCGTTATGCGTTATGCGTTATGCATTATGCGTTCTGCGTTATACGTTTGCGTTGTGCGTTATGCGTTATGCGTTATGCGTTATGCTTTATGCGTTATGCATTATGCGTTATGCGTTATGCAATATGCGTCATGCGTTATGCGTTATGCGTTATGCGTCATGCATTATGCGTTATGCGTTATGCGTTATGCGTTATGCATTATGCGTTCTGCGTTATACGTTTGCGTCATGCGTTATGCGTTATGCGTTATGCGTTATGCGTTATGCGTTATGCATTATGCGTTCTGCGTCATGCGTTATGCGTTATGCGTTATGCGTTATGCGTTATGCGTTATGCGTTATGCGTTATGCGTTATGCGTTATGCGTTATGCGTTATGCGTTACGCGTTATGCGTTTGGCGTTATACGTTTGCGTTATGCGTTATGCGTTATGCGTCATGCATTATGCGTTATGCGTTATGCGTTATGCATTATGCGTTATGCATTATGCGTTCTGCGTTATACGTTTGCGTTGTGCGTTATGCGTTATGCGTTATGCGTTATGCGTTATGCTTCATGCGTTATGCATTATGCGTTATGCGTTATGCGATATGCGTCATGCGTTATGCGTTATGCGTTGGGCGTTATACGTTTGCGTTATGCGTTATGCGTTATGCGTTATGCCTTATGCGTTATGCGTTATGCGTTATGCGTTATGCGATATGCGTCATGCGTTATGCGTTATGCGTTATGCGTTATGCGTTATGCGTTATGCGTTATGCGTTATGCATTATGCGTTCTGCGTTATACGTTTGCGTTGTGCGTTATGCGTTATGCGTTATGCATTATGCGTTCTGCGTCATGCGTTATGCGTTATGCGTTATGCGTTATGCGTTATGCGTTATGCGTTATACGTTTGCGTTATGCGTTATGCGTTATGCGTTATGCGATATGCGTCATGCGTTATGCGTTATGCGTTATGCGTTATGCGTTATGCGTTATGCGTTATGCGTTATTCGTTATGCGTTATGCGTTATGCGTTGGGCGTTATACGTTTGCGTTATGCGTTATGCGTTATGCGTTATGCGTTATGCGTGATCCGTTATGCGTGATCCGTTATGCATTAAGCGTTATGCGTTTTGCTGTATTCGTTATGCGTTATGCGTCATGCATTATGCGTTATGCGTTATGCATTATGCGTTCTGCGTTATACGTTTGCGTTGTGCGTTATGCGTTATGCGTTATGCGTTATGCGTTATGCGTTATGCGTTATGCGTTATGCGTTATGCTTTATGCGTTATGCATTATGCGTTATGCGTTATGCAATATGCGTCGTGCGTTATGCGTCATGCATTATGCGTTATGCGTTATGCGTTATGCGTTATGCATTATGCGTTCTGCGTTATACGTTTGCGTTGTGCGTTATGCGTTATGCGTTATGCGTTATGCGTTATGCGTTATGCTTTATGCGTTATGCATTATGCGTTATGCGTTATGCGATATGCGTCATGCGTCATGCGTTATGCGTTATGCGTTATTCGTTATGCGTTATGCGTTATGCGTTGAGCGTTATACGTTTGCGTTATGCGTTATGCGTTATGCGTTATGCGATATGCGTCATGCGTTATGCGTTATGCGTTATGCGTTATTCGTTATGCGTTATGCGTTATGCGTTGGGCGTTATACGTTTGCGTTATGCGTTATGCGTTATGCGTTATACGTTATGCTTTATGCGTTATGCATTATGCGTTATGCGTAATGCGTTATGCGTTATGCGATATTCGTTATGAGTTATGAGTTATAAGTTATGCGTTATGCGTTATGCGTTATGCGTTATGCGTTATGCGTTATGCGTTATGCTTTATGCGTTATGCATTATGCGTTATGCGTTATGCGTTATGCGTTATGCAATATTCGTTATGAGTTATGATTTATAAGTTATGCGTTATGCGTTATGCGTTATGCGTTATGCGTTATGCATTATGCGTTATGCGTTATGCGTTATGCAATATTCGTTATGAGTTATGATTTATAAGTTATGCGTTATGCGTTATGCGTTATGCGTTATGCGTTATGCGTTATGCGTTATTCGTTATGCGTTATGCGTTATGCGTTATGCTTTATGCGTTATGCATTATGCGTTATGCGTTATGCAATATGCGTCGTGCGTTATGCGTCATGCATTATGCGTTATGCGTTATGCGTTATGCGTTATGCATTATGCGTTCTGCGTTATACGTTTGCGTTGTGCGTTATGCGTTATGCGTTATGCGTTATGCGTTATGCGTTATGCGTTATGCGTTATGCTTTATGCGTTATGCATTATGCGTTATGCGTTATGCGATATGCGTCATGCGTTATGCGTTATGCGTTATGCGTTATTCGTTATGCGTTATGCGTTATGCGTTGAGCGTTATACGTTTGCGTTATGCGTTATGCGTTATGCGTTATGCGATATGCGTCATGCGTTATGCGTTATGCGTTATGCGTTATGCGTTATGCGTTATGCGTCATGCGTTATTCGTTATGCGTTATGCGTTATGCGTTGGGCGTTATACGTTTGCGTTATGCATTATGCGTTATGCGTTATGCGATATGCGCCATGCGTTATGCGTTATGCGTTATGCGTTATGCGTTATGCGTTATTCGTTATGCGTTATGCGTTATGCGTTATGCGTTATGCGTTATGCGTTATGCGTTATGCGTTATTCGTTATGCGTTATGAGTTATGCGTTATGCTTTATGCGTTATGCATTATGAGTTATACGTTATGCGTTAAGCGTTATGCGTGATCCGTTATGCGTGATCCGTTATGCGTTAAGCGTTATGCGTTTTGCTGTATTCGTTATGCGTTATGCGTCATGCATTATGCGTTATGCGTTATGCGTTATGCATTATGCGTTCTGCGTTATACGTTTGCGTTGTGCGTTATGCGTTATGCGTTATGCGTTATGCTTTATGCGTTATGCATTATGCGTTATGCGTTATGCAATATGCGTCATGCGTTATGCGTTATGCGTTATGCGTCATGCATTATGCGTTATGCGTTATGCGTTATGCGGTATGCATTATGCGTTCTGCGTTATACGTTTGCGTTGTGCGTTATGCGTTATGCGTTATGCGTTACGCGTTATGCGTTATGCTTTATGCGTTATGCATTATGCGTTATGCGTTATGCGATATGCGTCATGCGTTATGCGTTATGCATTATGCGTTATTCGTTATGCGTTATGCGTTATGCGTTGGGCGTTATACGTTTGCGTTATGCGTTATGCGTTATGCGTTATGCGATATGCGTCATGCGTTATGCGTTATGCGTTATGCGTTATGCGTTATACGTTATTCGTTATGCGTTATGCGTTATGCGTTGGGCGTTATACGTTTGCGTTATGCGTTATGCGTTATGCGTTATGCGTTATGCGTTATGCGTTATGCGTTGTGCATTATGAGTTATACGTTATGCGTTAAGCGTTATGCGTGTTCCGTTATGCGTTAGGCGTTATGCGTTTTGCGGTATTCGTTATGCGTTGTGCATTATGCGTTATGCGTGACCCGTTATGCGTTAAGCATTATGCGTTTTGCTGTATACGTTATGCGTTGTGCGTTATGCGATATGCGTCATGCGTTATGCGTTATGCGTTATGCGTTATGCGTTATGCGTTATGCGTTATGCGTCATGCATTATGCGTTATGCGTTATGCGTTATGCGTTATGCATTATGCGTTCTGCGTTATACGTTTGCGTTGTGCGTTATGCGTTATGCGTTATGCGTTACGCGTTATGCGTTATGCTTTATGCGTTATGCATTATGCGTTATGCGTTATGCGATATGCGTCATGCGTTATGCGTTATGCATTATGCGTTATTCGTTATGCGTTATGCGTTATGCGTTGGGCGTTATACGTTTGCGTTATGCGTTATGCGTTATGCGTTATGCGATATGCGTCATGCGTTATGCGTTATGCGTTATGCGTTATGCGTTATACGTTATTCGTTATGCGTTATGCGTTATGCGTTGGGCGTTATACATTTGCGTTATGCGTTATGCGTTATGCGTTATGCGTTATGCGTTGTGCATTATGAGTTATACGTTATGCGTTAAGCGTTATGCGTGTTCCGTTATGCGTTAGGCGTTATGCGTTTTGCGGTATTCGTTATGCGTTGTGCATTATGCGTTATGCGTGACCCGTTATGCGTTAAGCGTTATGCGTTTTGCTGTATACGTTATGCGTTGTGCGTTATGCGATATGCGTCATGCGTTATGCGTTATGCGTTATGCGTTATGCGTTATTCGTTATGCGTTATGCGTTATGCGTTGGGCGTTATACGTTTGCGTTATGCGTTATGCGTTATGCGTTATGCGTTATGCCTTATGCGTTATGCGTTATGCGTTATGCGTTATGCGTTATGCGATATGCGTCATGCGTTATGCGTTATGCGTTATGCGTTATGCGTTATGCGTTATGCGTTATGCGTTATGCGTTATGCGTTATTCGTTATGCGTTATGCGTTATGCGTTTGGCGTTATACGTTTGCGTTATGCGTTATGCGTTATGCGTTATGCGTCATGCATTATGCGTTATGCGTTATGCGTTATGCGTTATGCGTTATGCATTATGCGTTCTGCATTATACGTTTGCGTTGTGCGTTATGCGTTATGCGTTATGCGTTATGCGTTATGCTTCATGCGATATGCATTATGCGTTATGCGTTATGCGATATGCGTCATGCGTTATGCGTTATGCGTTGTGCGTTATACGTTTGCGTTATGCGTTATGCGTTATGCGTTATGCGTTATGCGTTATGCGTTATGCGTTATGCGTTATGCTTTATGCGTTATGCATTATGCGTTATGCGTTATGCGATATGCGTCATGCGTTATGCGTTATGCGTTATGCGTTATTCGTTATGCGTTATGCGTTATGCGTTGAGCGTTATACGTTTGCGTTATGCGTTATGCGTTATGCGTTATGCGATATGCGTCATGCGTTATGCGTTATGCGTTATGCGTTATGCGTTATGCGTTATGCGTTATGCGTCATGCGTTATTCGTTATGCGTTATGCGTTATGCGTTGGGCGTTATACGTTTGCGTTATGCGTTATGCGTTATGCGTTATGCGATATGCGCCATGCGTTATGCGTTATGCGTTATGCGTTATGCGTTATGCGTTATTCGTTATGCGTTATGCGTTATGCGTTATGCATTATGCGTTATGCGTTATGCGTTATGCGTTATGCAATATTCGTTATGAGTTATGATTTATAAGTTATGCGTTATGCGTTATGCGTTATGCGTTATGCGTTATGCGTTATGCGTTATTCGTTATGCGTTATGCGTTATGCGTTATGCTTTATGCGTTATGCATTATGCGTTATGCGTTATGCAATATGCGTCGTGCGTTATGCGTCATGCATTATGCGTTATGCGTTATGCGTTATGCGTTATGCATTATGCGTTCTGCGTTATACGTTTGCGTTGTGCGTTATGCGTTATGCGTTATGCGTTATGCGTTATGCGTTATGCGTTATGCTTTATGCGTTATGCATTATGCGTTATGCGTTATGCGATATGCGTCATGCGTTATGCGTTATGCGTTATGCGTTATTCGTTATGCGTTATGCGTTATGCGTTGAGCGTTATACGTTTGCGTTATGCGTTATGCGTTATGCGTTATGCGATATGCGTCATGCGTTATGCGTTATGCGTTATGCGTTATGCGTTATGCGTTATGCGTCATGCGTTATTCGTTATGCGTTATGCGTTATGCGTTGGGCGTTATACGTTTGCGTTATGCGTTATGCGTTATGCGTTATGCGATATGCGCCATGCGTTATGCGTTATGCGTTATGCGTTATGCGTTAAGCGTTATTCGTTATGCGTTATGCGTTATGCGTTATGCGTTATGCGTTATGCGTTATGCGTTATGCGTTATTCGTTATGCGTTATGAGTTATGCGTTATGCTTTATGCGTTATGCATTATGAGTTATACGTTATGCGTTAAGCGTTATGCGTGATCCGTTATGCGTGATCCGTTATGCGTTAAGCGTTATGCGTTTTGCTGTATTCGTTATGCGTTATGCGTCATGCATTATGCGTTATGCGTTATGCGTTATGCATTATGCGTTCTGCGTTATACGTTTGCGTTGTGCGTTATGCGTTATGCGTTATGCGTTATGCTTTATGCGTTATGCATTATGCGTTATGCGTTATGCAATATGCGTCATGCGTTATGCGTTATGCGTTATGCGTCATGCATTATGCGTTATGCGTTATGCGTTATGCGGTATGCATTATGCGTTCTGCGTTATACGTTTGCGTTGTGCATTATGCGTTATGCGTTATGCGTTACGCGTTATGCGTTATGCTTTATGCGTTATGCATTATGCGTTATGCGTTATGCGATATGCGTCATGCGTTATGCGTTATGCATTATGCGTTATTCGTTATGCGTTATGCGTTATGCGTTGGGCGTTATACGTTTGCGTTATGCGTTATGCGTTATGCGTTATGCGATATGCGTCATGCGTTATGCGTTATGCGTTATGCGTTATGCGTTATGCGTTATGCGTTATGCGTCATGCATTATGCGTTATGCGTTATGCGTTATGCGTTATGCATTATGCGTTCTGCGTTATACGTTTGCGTTGTGCGTTATGCGTTATGCGTTATGCGTTACGCGTTATGCGTTATGCTTTATGCGTTATGCATTATGCGTTATGCGTTATGCGTTATGCGTCATGCGTTATGCGTTATGCGTTATGCGTTATGCGATATGCGTCATGCGTTATGCGTTATGCGTTGGGCGTTATACGTTTGCGTTATGCGTTATGCGTTATGCGTTATGCCTTATGCGTTATGCGTTATGCGTTATGCGTTATGCGATATGCGTCATGCGTTATGCGTTATGCGTTATGCGTTATGCGTTATGCGTTATTCGTTATGCGTGATCCGTCATGCGTTAAGCGTTATGCGTTTTGCTGTATTCGTTATGCGTTGTGCATTATGCGTTATGCGTTATGTGTTATGCGTTATGCGTTATGCGTTATACGCTATGCGACATGCGTTATGCGTAATGCGTTATGCGTTATGCGGTATGCGTTATACGTTATACGTTATGCGTTATGCGTTATGCGTTATGCGTTATGCGTCATGCATTATGCGTTATGCGTTATGCGTTATGCGTTATGCTTTATGCGATATGCATTATGCGTTATGCGTTATGCAATATGCGTCATGCGTTATGCGTTATGCGTTATGCGTCATGCATTATGCGTTATGCGTTATGCGTTATGCGTTATGCATTATGCGTTCTGCGTTATACGTTTGCGTTGTGCGTTATGCGTTATGCGTTATGCGTTATGCGTTATGCGTTATGCTTTATGCGTTATGCATTATGCGTTATGCGTTATGCGATATGCGTCATGCGTTATGCGTTATGCGTTATGCGTTATTCGTTATGCGTTATGCGTTATGCGTTGGGCGTTATACGTTTGCGTTATGCGTTATGCATTATGCGTTCTGCGTTATACGTTATGCGTTATGCGTTATACGGTATGCGTTATACGTTATACGTTATGCGTTATGCCTGATGCGTTATGCGTTATGCGTTATGCGTTATGCGTTATGCATTATGCGTTATGCGTTATGCGTTTGCGTTGTGCGTTATGCGTTATGCGTTATGCGTTATGCGTTATGCTTTATGCGTTATGCATTATGCGTTATGCGTTATGCAATATGCGTCATGCGTTATGCGTTATGCGTCATGCATTATGCGTTATACGTTATGCGTTATGCGTTATGCATTATGCGTTCTGCGTTATACGTTTGCGTTGTGCGTTATGCGTTATGCGTTATGCGTTATGCGTTATGCGTTATGCGTTATGCTTTATGCGTGATCCGTTATGCGTGATCCGTTATGCGTTAAGCGTTATGCGTTTTGCTGTATTCGTTATGCGTTATGCGTCATGCATTATGCGTTATGCGTTATGCGTTATGCATTATGCGTTCTGCGTTATGCGTTATACGTTATGCGTTATGCGTTATGCATTATGCGTTCTGCGTTATACATTTGCGTTGTGCGTTATGCGTTATGCGTTATGCGTTATGCGTTATGCGTTATGCTTTATGCGTGATCCGTTATGCGTTAAGCGTTATGCGTTTTGCTGTATACGTTATGCGTTGTGCGTTATGCGATATGCGTCATGCGTTATGCGTTATGCGTTATGCGTTATGCGTTATTCGTTATGCGTTATGCGTTATGCGTTGGGCGTTATACGTTTGCGTTATGCGTTATGCGTTATGCGTTATGCCTTATGCGTTATGCGTTATGCGTTATGCGTTATGCGTTATGCGATATGCGTCATGCGTTATGCGTTATGCGTTATGCGTGACCCGTTATGCGTTAAGCGTTATGCGTTATGCGTTATGCGTTCTGCGTTATACGTTTGCGTTGTGCGTTATGCGTTATGCGTTATGCGTTACGCGTTATGCGTTATGCTTTATGCGTTATGCATTATGCGTTATGCGTTATGCGATATGCGTCATGCGTTATGCGTTATGCATTATGCGTTATTCGTTATGCGTTATGCGTTATGCGTTGGGCGTTATACGTTTGCGTTATGCGTTATGCGTTATGCGTTATGCGATATGCGTCATGCGTTATGCGTTATGCGTTATGCGTTATGCGTTATACGTTATTCGTTATGCGTTATGCGTTATGCGTTGGGCGTTATACATTTGCGTTATGCGTTATGCGTTATGCGTTATGCGTTATGCGTTGTGCATTATGAGTTATACGTTATGCGTTAAGCGTTATGCGTGTTCCGTTATGCGTTAGGCGTTATGCGTTTTGCGGTATTCGTTATGCGTTGTGCATTATGCGTTATGCGTGACCCGTTATGCGTTAAGCGTTATGCGTTTTGCTGTATACGTTATGCGTTGTGCGTTATGCGATATGCGTCATGCGTTATGCGTTATGCGTTATGCGTTATGCGTTATTCGTTATGCGTTATGCGTTATGCGTTGGGCGTTATACGTTTGCGTTATGCGTTATGCGTTATGCGTTATGCCTTATGCGTTATGCGTTATGCGTTATGCGTTATGCGTTATGCGATATGCGTCATGCGTTATGCGTTATGCGTTATGCGTTATGCGTTATGCGTTATGCGTTATGCGTTATGCGTTATTCGTTATGCGTTATGCGTTATGCGTTTGGCGTTATACGTTTGCGTTATGCGTTATGCGTTATGCGTTATGCGTCATGCATTATGCGTTATGCGTTATGCGTTATGCGTTATGCGTTATGCATTATGCGTTCTGCATTATACGTTTGCGTTGTGCGTTATGCGTTATGCGTTATGCGTTATGCGTTATGCTTCATGCGATATGCATTATGCGTTATGCGTTATGCGATATGCGTCATGCGTTATGCGTTATGCGTTGTGCGTTATACGTTTGCGTTATGCGTTATGCGTTATGCGTTATGCGTTATGCGTTATGCGTTATGCGTTATGCGTTATGCTTTATGCGTTATGCATTATGCGTTATGCGTTATGCGATATGCGTCATGCGTTATGCGTTATGCGTTATGCGTTATTCGTTATGCGTTATGCGTTATGCGTTGAGCGTTATACGTTTGCGTTATGCGTTATGCGTTATGCGTTATGCGATATGCGTCATGCGTTGAGCGTTATGCGTTATGCGTTATGCGTTATGCGTTATGCGTTATGCGTCATGCGTTATTCGTTATGCGTTATGCGTTATGCGTTGGGCGTTATACGTTTGCGTTATGCGTTATGCGTTATGCGTTATGCGATATGCGCCATGCGTTATGCGTTATGCGTTATGCGTTATGCGTTATGCGTTATTCGTTATGCGTTATGCGTTATGCGTTATGCATTATGCGTTATGCGTTATGCGTTATGCGTTATGCAATATTCGTTATGAGTTATGATTTATAAGTTATGCGTTATGCGTTATGCGTTATGCATTATGCGTTATGCGTTATGCGTTATTCGTTATGCGTTATGCGTTATGCGTTATGCTTTATGCGTTATGCATTATGCGTTATGCGTTATGCAATATGCGTCGTGCGTTATGCGTCATGCATTATGCGTTATGCGTTATGCGTTATGCGTTATGCATTATGCGTTCTGCGTTATACGTTTGCGTTGTGCGTTATGCGTTATGCGTTATGCGTTATGCGTTATGCGTTATGCGTTATGCTTTATGCGTTATGCATTATGCGTTATGCGTTATGCGATATGCGTCATGCGTTATGCGTTATGCGTTATGCGTTATTCGTTATGCGTTATGCGTTATGCGTTGAGCGTTATACGTTTGCGTTATGCGTTATGCGTTATGCGTTATGCGATATGCGTCATGCGTTATGCGTTATGCGTTATGCGTTATGCGTTATGCGTTATGCGTCATGCGTTATTCGTTATGCGTTATGCGTTATGCGTTGGGCGTTATACGTTTGCGTTATGCGTTATGCGTTATGCGTTATGCGATATGCGCCATGCGTTATGCGTTATGCGTTATGCGTTATGCGTTATGCGTTATTCGTTATGCGTTATGCGTTATGCGTTATGCGTTATGCGTTATGCGTTATGCGTTATTCGTTATGCGTTATGAGTTATGCGTTATGCTTTATGCGTTATGCATTATGAGTTATACGTTATGCGTTAAGCGTTATGCGTGATCCGTTATGCGTGATCCGTTATGCGTTAAGCGTTATGCGTTTTGCTGTATTCGTTATGCGTTATGCGTCATGCATTATGCGTTATGCGTTATGCGTTATGCATTATGCGTTCTGCGTTATACGTTTGCGTTGTGCGTTATGCGTTATGCGTTATGCGTTATGCTTTATGCGTTATGCATTATGCGTTATGCGTTATGCAATATGCGTCATGCGTTATGCGTTATGCGTTATGCGTCATGCATTATGCGTTATGCGTTATGCGTTATGCGGTATGCATTATGCGTTCTGCGTTATACGTTTGCGTTGTGCATTATGCGTTATGCGTTATGCGTTACGCGTTATGCGTTATGCTTTATGCGTTATGCATTATGCGTTATGCGTTATGCGATATGCGTCATGCGTTATGCGTTATGCATTATGCGTTATTCGTTATGCGTTATGCGTTATGCGTTGGGCGTTATACGTTTGCGTTATGCGTTATGCGTTATGCGTTATGCGATATGCGTCATGCGTTATGCGTTATGCGTTATGCGTTATGCGTTATGCGTTATGCGTTATGCGTCATGCATTATGCGTTATGCGTTATGCGTTATGCGTTATGCATTATGCGTTCTGCGTTATACGTTTGCGTTGTGCGTTATGCGTTATGCGTTATGCGTTACGCGTTATGCGTTATGCTTTATGCGTTATGCATTATGCGTTATGCGTTATGCGATATGCGTCATGCGTTATGCGTTATGCGTTATGCGTTATGCGATATGCGTCATGCGTTATGCGTTATGCGTTGGGCGTTATACGTTTGCGTTATGCGTTATGCGTTATGCGTTATGCCTTATGCGTTATGCGTTATGCGTTATGCGTTATGCGATATGCGTCATGCGTTATGCGTTATGCGTTATGCGTTATGCGTTATGCGTTATTCGTTATGCGTGATCCGTCATGCGTTAAGCGTTATGCGTTTTGCTGTATTCGTTATGCGTTGTGCATTATGCGTTATGCGTTATGTGTTATGCGTTATGCGTTATGCGTTATACGCTATGCGACATGCGTTATGCGTTATGCGTTATGCGTTATGCGGTATGCGTTATACGTTATACGTTATGCGTTATGCGTTATGCGTTATGCGTTATGCGTCATGCATTATGCGTTATGCGTTATGCGTTATGCGTTATGCGTTATGCGTTATGCGTTATGCGTTATGCGTTATGCGTTATGCGTTATGCGTTATGCGTTATGCTTTATGCGTTATGCATTATGCGTTATGCGTTATGCAATATGCGTCGTGCGTTATGCGTCATGCATTATGCGTTATGCGTTATGCGTTATGCGTTATGCATTATGCGTTCTGCGTTATACGTTTGCGTTGTGCGTTATGCGTTATGCGTTATGCGTTATGCGTTATGCTTTATGCGTTATGCATTATGCGTTATGCGTTATGCGATATGCGTCATGCGTTATGCGTTATGCGTTATGCGTTATTCGTTATGCGTTATGCGTTATGCGTTGAGCGTTATACGTTTGCGTTATGCGTTATGCGTTATGCGTTATGCGATATGCGTCATGCGTTATGCGTTATGCGTTATGCGTTATGCGTTATTCGTTATGCGTTATGCGTTATGCGTTGGGCGTTATACGTTTGCGTTATGCGATATGCGTTATGCGTTATGCATTATGCTTTATGCGTTATGCATTATGCGTTATGCGTAATGCGTTATGCGTTATGCGATATTCGTTATGAGTTATGAGTTATAAGTTATGCGTTATGCGTTATGCGTTATGCGTTATGCGTTATGCGTTATGCTTTATGCGTTATGCATTATGCGTTATGCGTTATGCGTTATGCGTTATGCAATATTCGTTATGAGTTATGATTTATAAGTTATGCTTTATGCGTTATGCGTTATGCGTTATGCGTTATGCGTTATGCGTTATTCGTTATGCGTTATGCGTTATGCGTTATGCTTTATGCGTTATGCATTATGAGTTATACGTTATGCGTTAAGCGTTATGCGTGATCCGTTATGCGTGATCCGTTATGCGTTAAGCGTTATGCGTTTTGCTGTATTCGTTATGCGTTATGCGTCATGCATTATGCGTTATGCGTTATGCGTTATGCATTATGCGTTCTGCGTTATACGTTTGCGTTGTGCGTTATGCGTTATGCGTTATGCGTCATGCATTATGCGTTATGCGTTATGCGTTATGCGTTATGCATTATGCGTTCTGCGTTATACGTTTGCGTTGTGCGTTATGCGTTATGCGTTATGCGTCATGCGTTATGCGTTATGCGTTATGCGTTATGCGTTATGCGTTATTCGTTATGCGTTATGCGTTGGGCGTTATACGTTTGCGTTATGCGTTATGCGTTATGCGTTATGCGTTATGCGTTGTGCATTATGAGTTATACGTTATGCGTTAAGCGTTATGCGTGATCCGTTATGCGTTAGGCGTTATGCGTTTTGCGGTATTCGTTATGCGTTGTGCATTATGCGTTATGCGTGACCCGTTATGCGTTAAGCGTTATGCGTTTTGCTGTATACGTTATGCGTTGTGCATTATGCGTTATGTGTTATGTGTTATGCGTTATGCGTCATGCGTTATACGTTATGCGATATGCGTTATGCGTTATGCGTTATGCGTTATGCGTTATGCGTTATACGGTATGCGTTATACGTTATACGTTATGCGTTATGCCTGATGCGTTATGCGTTATGCGTTATGCGTTATGCATTATGCGTTATGCGTTATGCGTTTGCGTTGTGCGTTATGCGTTATGCGTTATGCGTTATGCGTTATGCGTTATGCTTTATGCGTTATGCATTATGCGTTATGCGTTATGCAATATGCGTCATGCGTTATGCGTTATGCGTTATGCGTCATGCATTATGCGTTATACGTTATGCGTTATGCGTTATGCATTATGCGTTCTGCGTTATACGTTTGCGTTGTGCGTTATGCGTTATGCGTTATGCGTTATGCGTTATGCGTTATGCTTTATGCCTTATGGGTTTGCGTTATGCGTTACGCTTTATTCGTTATTCATTATGCGTTATGCGTTATGCGATATGCGTCATGCGTTATGCGTTATGCGTTATTCGTTATGCGTTATGCGTTATGCGTTATGACTTATGCGTTATGCGTTATGCGTTATGCGTTATGCGTTATGCGTTATGCGTTATTCGTTATGCGTTATGCGTTATGCGTTATGACTTATGCGTTATGCGTTATGCGTTATGCGTTATGCGTTATGCGTTATGCGTTATGCGTTACGCTTTATGCGTTCTGCATTATGCGTTACGCGTTATGCGATATGCGTCATGCGTTATACGTTATGCGTTATGCGTTATTCGTTATGCGTTATGCGTTATGCGTTGGGCGTTATACGTTTGTGTTATGCGTTATGCGTTATGCGTTATGCGTTATGCTTTATGCGTTATGCATTATGCGTTATGCGTTATGCGTTATGCGTTATGCGATATTCGTTATGAGTTATGCGTTATGCGTTATGCTTTATGCGTTATGCATTATGCGTTATGCGTTATGCGTTATGCGTTATGCGATATTCGTTATGAGTTATGATTTATAAGTTATGCGTTATGCGTTATGCGTTATGCGTTATGCGTTATGCGTTATGCGTTATGCGTTATGCTTTATGCGTTATGCGTTATGCGTTATGCGTTGTGCGTTATGCTTTATGCGTTATGCATTATCAGTTATACGTTATGCGTTAAGCGTTATGCGTGATCCGTTATGCCTGATCCGTTATGCGTTAAGCGTTATGCGTTTTGCTGTATTCGTTATGCGTTGTGCATTATGCGTTATACGTTCTGCGTTATGCGTTATGCGTTATGCGTTATGCGTTATGCTTTATGCGTTATGCATTATGCGTTATGCGTTATGCGATATGCGTCATGCGTTATGCGTTATGCGTCATGCGTCATGCATTATGCGTTATGCGTTATGCGTTATGCGTTATGCGTTATGCATTATGCGTTCTGCGTTATACGTTTGCGTTGTGCGTTATGCGTTATGCGTTATGCGTTATGCGTTATGCGTTATGCTTTATGCGTTATGCATTATGCGTTATGCGTTATGCGATATGCGTCATGCGTTATGCGTTATGCGTTATGCGTTATGCGTTATTCGTTATGCGTTATGCGTTATGCGTTGGGCGTTGTACGTTTGCGTTATGCGTTATGCGTTATGCGTTATGCCTTATGCGTTATGCGTTATGCGTTATGTGTTATGCGATATGCGTCATGCGTTATGCGTTATGCGTTATGCGTTATGCGTTATGCGTTATGCGTTATGCGTTATGCGTTATGCGTTATGCGTTATGCGTTATGCGTTATGCGTTACGTTTTATGCGTTCTGCATTATGCGTTACGCGTTATGCGATATGCGTCATGCGTTATACGTTATGCGTTATGCGTTATTCGTTATGCGTTATGCGTTATGCGTTGGGCGTTATACGTTTGTGTTATGCGTTATGCGTTATGCGTTATGCTTTATGCGTTATGCATTATGCGTTATGTGTTATGCGTTATGCGTTATGCGATATTCGTTATGAGTTATGAGTTATGCGTTATGCGTTATGCTTTATGCGTTATGCATTATGCGTTATGCGTTATGCGTTATGCGTTATGCGATATTCGTTATGATTTATGATTTATAAGTTATGCGTTATGCGTTATGCGTTATGCGTTATGCGTTATGCGTTATGCGTTATGCGTTATGCGTTATGCGTTATTCGTTATGCGTTATGCGTTATGCGTTATGCTTTATGCGTTATGCATTATCAGTTATACGTTATGCGTTAAGCGTTATGCGTGATCCGTTATGCGTGATCCGTTATGCGTTAAGCGTTATGCGTTTTGCTGTATTCGTTATGCGTTGTGCATTATGCGTTATGCGTTATGCGTTATGCGTTATGCGTTATGCTTTATGCGTTATGCATTATGCGTTATGCGTTATGCGTTATGCAATATTCGTTATGAGTTATGATTTATAAGTTATGCGTTATGCGTTATGCGTTATGCGTTATGCGTTATGCGTTATTCGTTATGCGTTATGCGTTATGCGTTATGCTTTATGCGTTATGCATTATGAGTTATACGTTATGCGTTAAGCGTTATGCGTGATCCGTTATGCGTTATGCATTATGCGTTCTGCGTTATACGATATGCGTTATGCGTTATGCGTTATGCGTTATGCGTTAAGCGTTATGCGTTTTGCTGTATTCGTTATGCGTTATGCGTCATGCATTATGCGTTATGCGTTATGCGTTATGCGTTATGCGTTATGCGATATGCGTCATGCGTTATGCGTTATGCGTTATGCGTTATTCGTTATGCGTTATGCGTTATGCGTTGGGCGTTATACGTTTGCGTTATGCGTTATGCGTTATGCGTTATGCGTTATGCGTTATGCGTTATGCGTTATGCGTTATGCATTATGCGTTATGCGTTATGCGTTTGCGTTGTGCGTTATGCGTTATGCGTTATGCGTTATGCGTTATGCGTTATGCTTTATGCGTTATGCATTATGCGTTATGCGTTAGGCAATATGCGTCATGCGTTATGCGTTATGCGTTATGCGTTATGCGTCATGCATTATGCGTTATACGTTATGCGTTATGCGTTATGCATTATGCGTTCTGCGTTATACGTTTGCGTTGTGCGTTATGCGTTATGCGTTATGCGTTATGCGTTATGCGTTATGCTTTATGCGTTATGCATTATGCGTTATGCGTTATGCGATATGCGTCATGCGTCATGCGTTATGCGTTATTCGTTATGCGTTATGCGTTATGCGTTGGGCGTTATACGTTTGCGTTATGCGTTATGCGTTATGCGTTATGCGTTATGCGTTATGCGTTATGCGTGATCCGTTATGCGTGATCCGTTATGCATTAAGCGTTATGCGTTTTGCTGTATTCGTTATGCGTTATGCGTCATGCATTATGCGTTATGCGTTATGCATTATGCGTTCTGCGTTATACGTTTGCGTTGTGCGTTATGCGTTATGCGTTATGCGTTATGCGTTATGCGTTATGCGTTATGCTTTATGCGTTATGCATTATGCGTTATGCGTTATGCAATATGCGTCGTGCGTTATGCGTCATGCATTATGCGTTATGCGTTATGCGTTATGCGTTATGCATTATGCGTTCTGCGTTATACGTTTGCGTTGTGCGTTATGCGTTATGCGTTATGCGTTATGCGTTATGCGTTATGCGTTATGCTTTATGCGTTATGCATTATGCGTTATGCGTTATGCGATATGCGTCATGCGTTATGCGTTATGCGTTATGCGTTATGCGTTATGCGTTATTCGTTATGCGTTATGCGTTATGCGTTGAGCGTTATACGTTTGCGTTATGCGTTATGCGTTATGCGTTATGCGTTATATGATATGCGTCATGCGTTATGCGTTATGCGTTATGCGTTATGCGTTATTCGTTATGCGTTATGCGTTATGCGTTGGGCGTTATACGTTTGCGTTATGCGTTATGCGTTATGCGTTATGCGTTATGCGTTATGCTTTATGCGTTATGCATTATGCGTTATGCGTTATGCGTTATGCAATATTCGTTATGAGTTATGATTTATAAGTTATGCGTTATGCGTTATGCGTTATGCGTTATGCGTTATGCGTTATGCGTTATTCGTTATGCGTTATGCGTTATGCGTTATGCTTTATGCGTTATGCATTATGAGTTATACGTTATGCGTTAAGCGTTATGCGTGATCCGTTATGCGTTATGCATTATGCGTTCTGCGTTATACGATATGCGTTATGCGTTATGCGTTATGCGTTATGCGTTAAGCGTTATGCGTTTTGCTGTATTCGTTATGCGTTATGCGTCATGCATTATGCGTTATGCGTTATGCGTTATGCGTTATGCGTTATGCGATATGCGTCATGCGTTATGCGTTATGCGTTATGCGTTATTCGTTATGCGTTACGCGTTATGCGTTGGGCGTTATACGTTTGCGTTATGCGTTATGCGTTATGCGTTATGCGTTATGCGTTATGCGTTATGCGTTATGCATTATGCGTTATGCGTTATGCGTTTGCGTTGTGCGTTATGCGTTATGCGTTATGCGTTATGCGTTATGCGTTATGCTTTATGCGTTATGCATTATGCGTTATGCGTTATGCAATATGCGTCATGCGTTATGCGTTATGCGTTATGCGTCATGCATTATGCGTTATACGTTATGCGTTATGCGTTATGCATTATGCGTTCTGCGTTATACGTTTGCGTTGTGCGTTATGCGTTATGCGTTATGCGTTATGCGTTATGCGTTATGCTTTATGCGTTATGCATTATGCGTTATGCGTTATGCGATATGCGTCATGCGTTATGCGTTATGCGTTATGCGTTATTCGTTATGCGTTATGCGTTATGCGTTGGGCGTTATACGTTTGCGTTATGCGTTATGCGTTATGCGTTATGCGTTATGCGTGATCCGTTATGCGTGATCCGTTATGCATTAAGCGTTATGCGTTTTGCTGTATTCGTTATGCGTTATGCGTCATGCATTATGCGTTATGCGTTATGCATTATGCGTTCTGCGTTATACGTTTGCGTTGTGCGTTATGCGTTATGCGTTATGCGTTATGCGTTATGCGTTATGCGTTATGCTTTATGCGTTATGCATTATGCGTTATGCGTTATGCAATATGCGTCGTGCGTTATGCGTCATGCATTATGCGCTATGCGTTATGCGTTATGCGTTATGCATTATGCGTTCTGCGTTATACGTTTGCGTTGTGCGTTATGCGTTATGCGTTATGCGTTATGCGTTATGCGTTATGCTTTATGCGTTATGCATTATGCGTTATGCGTTATGCGATATGCGTCATGCGTTATGCGTTATGCGTTATGCGTTATTCGTTATGCGTTATGCGTTATGCGTTGAGCGTTATACGTTTGCGTTATGCGTTATGCGTTATGCGTTATGCGATATGCGTCATGCGTTATGCGTTATGCGTTATGCGTTATGCGTTATTCGTTATGCGTTATGCGTTATGCGTTGGGCGTTATACGTTTGCGTTATGCGTTATGCGTTATGCGTTATGCGTTATGCTTTATGCGTTATGCATTATGCGTTATGCGTAATGCGTTATGCGTTATTCGTTATGCGTTATGCGTTATGCGTTATGCTTTATGCGTTATGCATTATGAGTTATACGTTATGCGTTAAGCGTTATGCGTGATCCGTTATGCGTTATGCATTATGCGTTCTGCGTTATACGATATGCGTTATGCGTTATGCGTTATGCGTTATGCGTTAAGCGTTATGCGTTTAGCTGTATTCGTTATGCGTTATGCGTCATGCATTATGCGTTATGCGTTATGCGTTATGCGTTATGCGTTATGCGATATGCGTCATGCGTTATGCGTTATGCGTTATGCGTTATTCGTTATGCGTTATGCGTTATGCGTTGGGCGTTATACGTTTGCGTTATGCGTTATGCGTTATGCGTTATGCGTTATGCGTTATGCGTTATGCATTATGCGTTATGCGTTATGCGTTTGCGTTGTGCGTTATGCGTTATGCGTTATGCGTTATGCGTTATGCGTTATGCTTTATGCGTTATGCATTATGCGTTATGCGTTATGCAATATGCGTCATGCGTTATGCGTTATGCGTTATGCGTCATGCATTATGCGTTATACGTTATGCGTTATGCGTTATGCATTATGCGTTCTGCGTTATACGTTTGCGTTGTGCGTTATGCGTTATGCGTTATGCGTTATGCGTTATGCGTTATGCTTTATGCGTTATGCATTATGCGTTATGCGTTATGCGATATGCGTCATGCGTTATGCGTTATGCGTTATGCGTTATTCGTTATGCGTTATGCGTTATGCGTTGGGCGTTATACGTTTGCGTTATGCGTTATGCGATATGCGTCATGCGTTATGCGTTATGCGTTATGCGTTATTCGTTATGCGTTATGCGTTATGCGTTGAGCGTTATACGTTTGCGTTATGCGTTATGCGTTATGCGATATGCGTCATGCGTTATGCGTTATGCGTTATGCGTTATGCGTTATTCGTTATGCGTTATGCGTTATGCGTTGGGCGTTATACGTTTGCGTTATGCGTTATGCGTTATGCGTTATGCGTTATGCTTTATGCGTTATGCATTATGCGTTATGCGTAATGCGTTATGCGTTATGCGATATTCGTTATGAGTTATGAGTTATAAGTTATGCGTTATGCGTTATGCGTTATGCGTTATGCGTTATGCGTTATGCTTTATGCGTTATGCATTATGCGTTATGCGTTATGCGTAATGCGTTATGCGTTATGCGTTATGCATTATGCGTTTTGCGTTATACGTTTGCGTTGTGCGTTATGCGTTATGCGTTATGCGTTATGCGTTATGCTTTATGCGTTATGCATTATGCGTTATGCGTTATGCGATATGCGTCATGCGTTATGCGTTATGCGTTATGCGTTATTCGTTATGCGTTATGCGTTATGCGTTGGGCGTTATACGTTTGCGTTATGCGTTATGCGTTATGCGTTATGCGATATGCGTCATGCGTTATGCGTTATGCGTTATGCGTTATGCGTTATGCGTTATTCGTTATGCGTTATGCGTTATGCGTTGGGCGTTATACGTTTGCGTTATGCGTTATGCGTTATGCGTTATGCGTTATGCGTTGTGCATTATGAGTTATACGTTATGCGTTAAGCGTTATGCGTGATCCGTTATGCGTTTGGCGTTATGCGTTTTGCGGTATTCGTTATGCGTTGTGCATTATGCGTTATGCGTGACCCGTTATGCGTTAAGCGTTATGCGTTTTGCTGTATACGTTATGCGTTGTGCATTATGCGTTATGTGTTATGTGTTATGCGTTATGCGTCATGCGTTATACGTTATGCGATATGCGTTATGCGTTATGCGTTATGCGTTATGCGTTATGCGTTATACGGTATGCGTTATACGTTATACGTTATGCGTTATGCCTGATGCGTTATGCGTTATGCGTTATGCGTTATGCATTATGCGTTATGCGTTATGCGTTATGCCTTATGCCTTATGGGTTTGCGTTATGCGTTACGCTTTATTCGTTATTCATTATGCGTTATGCGTTATGCGATATGCGTCATGCGTTATGCGTTATGCGTTATGCGTTATGCGTTATGCGTTATGCGTTATTCGTTATGCGTTATGCGTTATGCGTTATGCGTTATGCGTTATGCGTTATGCGTTATTCGTTATGCGTTATGCGTTATGCGTTATGACTTATGCGTTATGCGTTATGCGTTATGCGTTATGCGTTATGCGTTATGCGTTATGCGTTACGCTTTATGCGTTCTGCATTATGCGTTACGCGTTATGCGATATGCGTCATGCGTTATACGTTATGCGTTATGCGTTATTCGTTATGCGTTATGCGTTATGCGTTGGGCGTTATACGTTTGTGTTATGCGTTATGCGTTATGCGTTATGCTTTATGCTTTATGCGTTATGCATTATGCGTTATGCGTTATGCGTTATGCGTTATGCGATATTCGTTATGAGTTATGCGTTATGCGTTATGCTTTATGCGTTATGCATTATGCGTTATGCGTTATGCGTTATGCGTTATGCGATATTCGTTATGAGTTATGATTTATAAGTTATGCGTTATGCGTTATGCGTTATGCGTTATGCGTTATGCGTTATGCTTTATGCGTTATGCGTTATGCGTTATGCGTTATGCGTTATGCTTTATGCGTTATGCATTATCAGTTATACGTTATGCGTTAAGCGTTATGCGTGATCCGTTATGCCTGATCCGTTATGCGTTAAGCGTTATGCGTTTTGCTGTATTCGTTATGCGTTGTGCATTATGCGTTATACGTTCTGCGTTATGCGTTATGCGTTATGCGTTATGCTTTATGCGTTATGCATTATGCGTTATGCGTTATGCGATATGCGTCATGCGTTATGCGTTATGCGTCATGCGTCATGCATTATGCGTTATGCGTTATGCGTTATGCGTTATGCATTATGCGTTCTGCGTTATACGTTTGCGTTGTGCGTTATGCGTTATGCGTTATGCGTTATGCGTTATGCGTTATGCTTTATGCGTTATGCATTATGCGTTATGCGTTATGCGATATGCGTCATGCGTTATGCGTTATGCGTTATGCGTTATGCGTTATTCGTTATGCGTTATGCGTTATGCGTTGGGCGTTATACGTTTGTGTTATGCGTTATGCGTTATGCGTTATGCTTTATGCGTTATGCATTATGCGTTATGCGTTATGCGTTATGCGTTATGCGTTATGCGTTATGCGTTATGCGTTATGCGTTATGCGTTATGCGTTATGCGTTATGCGTTATGCGTTATGCGTTATGCGTTATGCGTTATTCGTTATGCGTTATGCGTTATGCGTTATGCTTCATGCGTTATGCATTATCAGTTATGCGTTATGCGTTAAGCGTTATGCGTGATCCGTTATGCGTGATCCGTTATGCGTTAAGCGTTATGCGTTTTGCTGTATTCGTTATGCGTTGTGCATTATGCGTTATACGTTATGCGTTATGCGTTATGCGTTATGCGTTATGCGTTATGCTTTATGCGTTATGCATTATGCGTTATGCGTTATGCGATATGCGTCATGCGTTATGCGTTATGCGTTATGCGTCATGCATTATGCGTTATGCGTTATGCGTTATGCATTATGCGTTCTGCGTTATACGTTTGCGTTGTGCGTTATGCGTTATGCGTTATGCGTTATGCGTTATGCTTTATGCGTTATGCATTATGCGTTATGCGTTATGCGATATGCGTCATGCGTTATGCGTTATGCGTTATGCGTTATGCGTTATGCGTTATTCGTTATGCGTTATGCGTTATGCGTTGGGCGTTATACGTTTGCGTTATGCGTTATGTGTTATGCGTTATGCCTTATGCGTTATGCGTTACGCGTTATGCGTTATGCGATATGCGTCATGCGTTATGCGTTATGCGTTATGCGTTATGCGTTATGCGTTATGCGTTATGCGTTATGCGTTATGCGTTATGCGTTATGCGTTATGCGTTATGCGTTATGCATTATGCGTTCTGCGTTATACGTTTGCGTTGTGCGTTATGCGTTATGCGTTATGCGTTATGCGTTATGCGTTATGCGTTATGCGTTATGCGTTATGCGTTATGCTTTATGCGTTATGCATTATGCGTTATGCGTTATGCGATATGCGTCATACGTTATGCGTTATGCGTTATGCGTTATTCGTTATGCGTTATGCGTTATGCGTTGGGCGTTATACGTTTGCGTTATGCGTTATGCGTTATGCGTTATGCGATATGCGTCATGCGTTATGCGTTATGCGTTATGCGTTATTCGTTATGCGTTATGCGTTATTCGTTCTGCATTATGCGTTACGCGTTATGCGATATGCGTCATGCGTTATACGTTATGCGTTATGCGTTATTCGTTATGTGTTATGCGTTATGCGTTGGGCGTTATACGTTTGTGTTATGCGTTATGCGTTATGCGTTATGCTTTATGCTTTATGCGTTATGCATTATGCGTTATGCGTTATGCGTTATGCGTTATGCGATATTCGTTATGAGTTATGAGTTATGCGTTATGCGTTATGCTTTATGCGTTATGCATTATGCGTTATGCGTTATGCGTTATGCGTTATGCGTTATGCGATATTCGTTATGATTTATGATTTATAAGTTATGCGTTATGCGTTATGCGTTATGCGTTATGCGTTATGCGTTATGCGTTATGCGTTATTCGTTATGCGTTATGCGTTATGCGTTATGCTTTATGCGTTATGCATTATCAGTTATACGTTATGCGTTAAGCGTTATGCGTGATCCGTTATGCGTGATCCGTTATGCGTTAAGCGTTATGCGTTTTGCTGTATTCGTTATGCGTTGTGCATTATGCGTTATGCGTTATGTGTTATGCGTTATGCGTTATGCGTTATGCGTTATGCGTTATGCGTTATGCTTTATGCGTTATGCATTATCAGTTATGCGTTATGCGTTAAGCGTTATGCGTGATCCGTTATGCGTGATCCGTTATGCGTTAAGCGTTATGCGTTTTGCTGTATTCGTTATGCGTTGTGCATTATGCGTTATACGTTATGCGTTATGCGTTATGCGTTATGCGTTATGCGTTATGCTTTATGCGTTATGCATTATGCGTTATGCGTTATGCGTTATGCGTTATGCGTTATGCGTTATGCGTTATTCGTTATGCGTTATGCGTTATGCGTTATGCGTTATGCGTTATGCGTTATGCGTTATGCGTTATTCGTTATGCGTTATGCGTTATCCGTTATGCGTTATGCGTTATTCGTTATGCGTTATGCGTTATGCTTTGGGCGTTATACGTTTGTGTTATGCGTTATGCGTTATGCGTTATGCGTTATGCTTTATGCGTTATGCATTATGCGTTATGCGTTATGCGTTATGCGTTATGCGATATTCGTTATGAGTTATGCGTTATGCGTTATGCTTTATGCGTTATGCATTATGCGTTATGCGTTATGCGTTATGCGTTATGCGATATTCGTTATGAGTTATGATTTATAAGTTATGCGTTATGCGTTATGCGTTATGCGTTATGCGTTATGCGTTTTGCTGTATTCGTTATGCGTAGTGCATTATGCGTTATACGTTATGCGTTATGCGTTATGCGTTATGCGTTATGCGTTATGCGTTATGCTTTATGCGTTATGCATTATGCGTTATGCGTTATGCGATATGCGTCATTCGTTATGCGTTATGCGTTATGCGTCATGCATTATGCGTTATGCGTTATGCGTTAAGCGTTATGCGTTTTGCTGTATACGTTATGCGTTGTGCATTATGCGTTATGTGTTATGTGTTATGCGTTATGCGTCATGCGTTATACGTTATGCGATATGCGTTATGCGTTATGCGTTATGCGTTATGCGTTATACGGTATGCGTTATACGTTATACGTTATGCGTTATGCCTGATGCGTTATGCGTTATGCGTTATGCGTTATGCATTATGCGTTATGCGTTATGCGTTATGCCTTATGCCTTATGGGTTTGCGTTATGCGTTACGCTTTATGCGTTACGCTTTATGCGTTATGCATTATGCGTTATGCGTTATGCAATATGCGTCATGCGTTATGCGTAATGCATTATGCGTTATGCGTTATGCGTTATGCGTTATGCGTTATGCGTTATGCGTTATGCGTTATGCGTTATGCGTTATGCGTTATTCGTTATGCGTTATGCGTAATGCGTTATGCGTTATGCGTTATGCGTTATGCGTTATGCGTTACGCTTTATGCGTTCTGCATTATGCGTTACGCGTTATGCGATATGCGTCATGCGTTATACGTTATGCGTTATGCGTTATTCGTTATGCGTTATGCGTTATGCGTTGGGCGTTATACGATATGCGTCATGCGTTATACGTTATGCGTTATGTGTTATTCGTTATGCGTTATGCGTTATGCGTTGGGCGTTATACGTTTGTGTTATGCGTTATGCGTTATGCGTTATGCTTTATGCGTTATGCATTATGCGTTATGCGTTATGCGTTATGCGTTATGCGTTATGCGATATTCGTTATGAGTTATGAGTTATGCGTTATGCGTTATGCTTTATGCGTTATGCATTATGCGTTATGCGTTATGCGTTATGCGTTATGCGATATTCGTTATGATTTATGATTTATAAGTTATGCGTTATGCGTTATGCGTTATGCGTTATGCGTTATGCGTTATGCGTTATGCGTTATTCGTTATGCGTTATGCGTTATGCGTTATGCTTTATGCGTTATGCATTATCAGTTATACGTTATGCGTTAAGCGTTATGCGTGATCCGTTATGCGTGATCCGTTATGCGTTAAGCGTTATGCGTTTTGCTGTATTCGTTATGCGTTGTGCATTATGCGTTATGCGTTATGTGTTATGCGTTATGCGTTATGCGTTATGCGTTATGCGTTATGCGTTATGCTTTATGCGTTATGCATTATCAGTTATGCGTTATGCGTTAAGCGTTATGCGTGATCCGTTATGCGTTATGCGTTTGGCGTTATACGTTTGTGTTATGCGTTATGCGTTATGCGTTATGCGTTATGCGTTGTGCGTTATGCGTCATGCATTATGCGTTATGCGTTATGCGTTATGCGTTACGCGTTATGCATTATGCGTTCTGCGTTATACGTTTGCGTTGTGCGTTATGCGTTATGCGTTATGCGTTATGCGTTATGCGTTTTGCTGTATTCGTTATGCGTTGTGCATTATGCGTTATACGTTATGCGTTATGCGTTATGCGTTATGCGTTATGCGTTATTCTTTATGCGTTATGCATTATGCGTTATGCGTTATGCGATATGCGTCATGCGTTATGCGTTATGCGTTATGCGTCATGCATTATGCGTTATGCGTTATGCGTTATGCGTTATGCATTATGCGTTCTGCGTTATACGTTTGCGTTGTGCGTTATGCGTTATGCGTTATGCGTTATGCGTTATGCTTTATGCGTTATGCATTATGCGTTATGCGTTATGCGATATGCGTCATGCGTTATGCGTTATGCGTTATGCGTTATGCGTTATGCGTTATTCGTTATGCGTTATGCGTTATGCGTTGGGCGTTATACGTTTGCGTTATGCGTTATGCGTTATGCGTTATGCCTTATGCGTTATGCGTTACGCGTTATGCGTTATGCGTTATGCGATATGCGTCATGCGTTATGCGTTATGCGTTATGCGTTATGCGTTATGCGTTATGCGTTATTCGTTATGCGTTATGCGTTATGCGTTTGGCGTTATGCGTTATGCGTTATGCGTTATGCGTTATGCGTTATTCGTTATGCGTTATGCGTTATGCGTTATGCTTTATGCGTTATGCATTATCAGTTATACGTTATGCGTTAAGCGTTATGCGTGATCCGTTATGCGTGATCCGTTATGCGTTAAGCGTTATGCGTTTTGCTGTATTCGTTATGCGTTGTGCATTATGCGTTATGCGTTATGTGTTATGCGTTATGCGTTATGCGTTATGCGTTATGCGTTATGCGTTATGCTTTATGCGTTATGCATTATCAGTTATGCGTTATGCGTTAAGCGTTATGCGTGATCCGTTATGCGTTATGCGTTTGGCGTTATACGTTTGTGTTATGCGTTATGCGTTATGCGTTATGCGTTATGCGTTGTGCGTTATGCGTCATGCATTATGCGTTATGCGTTATGCGTTATGCGTTACGCG
The DNA here is from genome assembly GCA_916610235.2 of Lasioglossum morio. Lineage (NCBI taxonomy): Eukaryota > Metazoa > Arthropoda > Insecta > Hymenoptera > Halictidae > Lasioglossum > Lasioglossum morio. The sequence continues at coordinate 2,407,683 of CAKAJA020000423.1, forward strand.
TTATGCATTATGCGTTCTGCGTTATACGTTTGCGTTGTGCGTTATGCGTTATGCGTTATGCGTTATGCGTTATGCGTTTTGCTGTATTCGTTATGCGTTGTGCATTATGCGTTATACGTTATGCGTTATGCGTTATGCGTTATGCGTTATGCGTTATTCTTTATGCGTTATGCATTATGCGTTATGCGTTATGCGATATGCGTCATGCGTTATGCGTTATGCGTTATGCGTCATGCATTATGCGTTATGCGTTATGCGTTATGCGTTATGCATTATGCGTTCTGCGTTATACGTTTGCGTTGTGCGTTATGCGTTATGCGTTATGCGTTATGCGTTATGCTTTATGCGTTATGCATTATGCGTTATGCGTTATGCGATATGCGTCATGCGTTATGCGTTATGCGTTATGCGTTATGCGTTATGCGTTATTCGTTATGCGTTATGCGTTATGCGTTGGGCGTTATACGTTTGCGTTATGCGTTATGCGTTATGCGTTATGCCTTATGCGTTATGCGTTACGCGTTATGCGTTATGCGTTATGCGATATGCGTCATGCGTTATGCGTTATGCGTTATGCGTTATGCGTTATGCGTTATGCGTTATTCGTTATGCGTTATGCGTTATGCGTTTGGCGTTATACGTTTGCGTTATGCGTTATGCGTTATGCGTTATGCGTTATGCGTTATGCGTTATGCGTCATGCATTATGCGTTATGCGTTATGCGTTATGCGTTACGCGTTATGCATTATGCGTTCTGCGTTATACGTTTGCGTTGTGCGTTATGCGTTATGCGTTATGCGTTATGCGTTATGCGTTATGCTTCATGCGTTATGCATTATGCGTTATGCGTTATGCGATATGCGTCATGCGTTATGCGTTATGCGTTGGGCGTTATACGTTTGCGTTATGCGTTATGCGTTATGCGTTATGCCTTATGCGTTATGCGTTATGCGTTATGCGTTATGCGATGTGCGTCATGCGTTATGCGTTATGCGTTATGCGTTATGCGTTATGCGTTATTCGTTATGCGTTATGCGTTATGCGTTATGCTTTATGCGTTATGCATTATCAGTTATACGTTATGCGTTAAGCGTTATGCGTGATCCGTTATGCGTGATCCGTTATGCGTTTTGCTGTATTCGTTTTGCTGTATTCGTTATGCGTTGTGCATTATGCGTTATGCGTTATGTGTTATGCGTTATGCGTTATGCGTTATGCGTTATGCGTTATGCTTTATGCGTTATGCATTATCAGTTATACGTTATGCGTTAAGCGTTATGCGTGATCCGTTATGCGTGATCCGTTATGCGTTAAGCGTTATGCGTTTTGCTGTATTCGTTATGCGTTGTGCATTATGCGTTATACGTTATGCGTTATGCGTTATGCGTTATGCGTTATGCGTTATGCGTTATGCTTTATGCGTTATGCATTATGCGTTATGCGTTATGCGTTATGCGTTATGCGTTATGCGTTATGCGTTATGCTTCATGCGTTATGCATTATGCGTTATGCGTTATGCGATATGCGTCATGCGTTATGCGTTATGCGTTGGGCGTTATACGTTTGCGTTATGCGTTATGCGTTATGCGTTATGCCTTATGCGTTATGCGTTATGCGTTATGCGTTATGCGATGTGCGTCATGCGTTATGCGTTATGCGTTATGCGTTATGCGTTATGCGTTATGCGTTATGCGTTATTCGTTATGCGTTATGCGTTATGCGTTATGCTTTATGCGTTATGCATTATCAGTTATACGTTATGCGTTAAGCGTTATGCGTGATCCGTTATGCGTGATCCGTTATGCGTTTTGCTGTATTCGTTTTGCTGTATTCGTTATGCGTTGTGCATTATGCGTTATGCGTTATGTGTTATGCGTTATGCGTTATGCGTTATGCGTTATGCGTTATGCGTTATGCTTTATGCGTTATGCATTATCAGTTATACGTTATGCGTTAAGCGTTATGCGTGATCCGTTATGCGTGATCCGTTATGCGTTAAGCGTTATGCGTTTTGCTGTATTCGTTATGCGTTGTGCATTATGCGTTATACGTTATGCGTTATGCGTTATGCGTTATGTGTTATGCGTTATGCGTTATGCTTTATGCGTTATGCATTATGCGTTATGCGTTATGCGATATGCGTCATGCGTTATGCGTTATGCGTTATGCGTCATGCATTATGCGTTATGCGTTATGCGTTAAGCGTTATGCGTTTTGCTGTATACGTTATGCGTTGTGCATTATGCGTTATGTGTTATGTGTTATGCGTTATGCGTCATGCGTTATACGTTATGCGATATGCGTTATGCGTTATGCGTTATGCGTTATGCGTTATGCGTTATACGGTATGCGTTATACGTTATACGTTATGCGTTATGCCTGATGCGTTATGCGTTATGCGTTATGCATTATGCGTTATGCGTTATGCGTTATGCGTTATGCCTTATGCCTTATGGGTTTGCGTTATGCGTTACGCTTTATGCGTTATGCATTATGCGTTATGCGTTATGCGATATGCGTCATGCGTTATGCGTTATGCGTTATGCGTTATGCGTTATGCGTTATGCGTTATGCGTTATGCGTTATGCGTTATGCGTTATGCGTTATGCGTTATGCATTATGCGTTATGTGTTATGTGTTATGCGTTATGCGTCATGCGTTATACGTTATGCGATATGCGTTATGCGTTATGCGTTATGCGTTATGCGTTATGCGTTATACGGTATGCGTTATACGTTATACGTTATGCGTTATTCGTTATGCGTTATGCGTTATGCGTTGGGCGTTATACGTTTGTGTTATGCGTTATGCGTTATGCGTTATGCGTTATGCGTTATGCTTTATGCGTTATGCATTATGCGTTATGCGTTATGCGTTATGCGTTATGCGATATTCGTTATGAGTTATGAGTTATGCGTTATGCGTTATGCTTTATGCGTTATGCATTATGCGTTATGCGTTATGCGTTATGCGTTATGCGTTATGCGATATTCGTTATGAGTTATGATTTATAAGTTATGCGTTATGCGTTATGCGTTATGGGTTATGCGTTATGCGTTATGCGTTATTCGTTATGCGTTATGCGTTATGCGTTATGCTTTATGCGTTATGCATTATCAGTTACACGTTATGCGTTAAGCGTTATGCGTGATCCGTTATGCGTGATCCGTTATGCGTTAAGCGTTATGCGTTTTGCTGTATTCGTTATGCGTTGTGCATTATGCGTTATGCGTTATGTGTTATGCGTTATGCGTTATGTGTTATGCGTTATGCGTTATGCTTTATGCGTTATGCATTATCAGTTATACGTTATGCGTTAAGCGTTATGCGTGATCCGTTATGCGTGATCCGTTATGCGTTAAGCGTTATGCGTTTTGCTGTATTCGTTATGCGTTGTGCATTATGCGTTATACGTTCTGCGTTATGCGTTATGCGTTATGCGTTATGCGTTATGCGTTATGCGTTATGCTTTATGCGTTATGCGTTATGCGTTATGCGTTATGCGTTATGCGTTATGCTTTATGCGTTATGCATTATCAGTTATACGTTATGCGTTAAGCGTTATGCGTGATCCGTTATGCGTGATCCGTTATGCGTTAAGCGTTATGCGTTTTGCTGTATTCGTTATGCGTTGTGCATTATGCGTTATACGTTCTGCGTTATGCGTTATGCGTTATGCGTTATGCGTTATGCGTTATGCTTTCTGCGTTATGCATTATGCGTTATGCGTTATGCGATATGCGTCATGCGTTATGCGTTATGCGTTATGCGTCATGCATTATGCGTTATGCGTTATGCGTTATGCGTTATGCATTATGCGTTCTGCGTTATACGTTTGCGTTGTGCGTTATGCGTTATGCGTTATGCGTTATGCGTTATGCGTTATGCTTTATGCGTTATACATTATGCGTTTGCGTTGTGCGTTATGCGTTATGCGTTATGCGTTATGCGTTATGCGTTATGCGTTATGCTTTATGCGTTGTGCATTATGCGTTATGCGTTATGCGATATGCGCCATGCGTTATGCGTTTGCGTTGTGCGTTATGCGTTATGCGTTATGCGTTATGCGTTATGCGTTATGCGTTATGCGTTATGCGTTATGCGTTATACGGTATGCGTTATACGTTATACGTTATGCGTTATGCCTGATGCGTTATGCGTTATGCGTTATGCATTATGCGTTATGCGTTATGCGTTATGCGTTATGCCTTATGCCTTATGGGTTTGCGTTATGCGTTACGCTTTATGCGTTATGCATTATGCGTTATGCGTTATGCGATATGCGTCATGCGTTATGCGTTATGCGTTATGCGTTATGCGTTATGCGTTATGCGTTATGCGTTATGCGTTATGCGTTATGCGTTATGCGTTATGCGTTATGCATTATGCGTTATGTGTTATGTGTTATGCGTTATGCGTCATGCGTTATACGTTATGCGATATGCGTTATGCGTTATGCGTTATGCGTTATGCGTTATGCGTTATACGGTATGCGTTATACGTTATACGTTATGCGTTATTCGTTATGCGTTATGCGTTATGCGTTGGGCGTTATACGTTTGTGTTATGCGTTATGCGTTATGCGTTATGCGTTATGCGTTATGCTTTATGCGTTATGCATTATGCGTTATGCGTTATGCGTTATGCGTTATGCGATATTCGTTATGAGTTATGAGTTATGCGTTATGCGTTATGCTTTATGCGTTATGCATTATGCGTTATGCGTTATGCGTTATGCGTTATGCGTTATGCGTTATTCGTTATGAGTTATGATTTATTAGTTATGCGTTATGCGTTATGCGTTATGGGTTATGCGTTATGCGTTATGCGTTATTCGTTATGCGTTATGCGTTATGCGTTATGCTTTATGCGTTATGCATTATCAGTTACACGTTATGCGTTAAGCGTTATGCGTGATCCGTTATGCGTGATCCGTTATGCGTTAAGCGTTATGCGTTTTGCTGTATTCGTTATGCGTTGTGCATTATGCGTTATGCGTTATGTGTTATGCGTTATGCGTTATGTGTTATGCGTTATGCGTTATGCTTTATGCGTTATGCATTATCAGTTATACGTTATGCGTTAAGCGTTATGCGTGATCCGTTATGCGTGATCCGTTATGCGTTAAGCGTTATGCGTTTTGCTGTATTCGTTATGCGTTGTGCATTATGCGTTATACGTTCTGCGTTATGCGTTATGCGTTATGCGTTATGCGTTATGCGTTATGCGTTATGCTTTATGCGTTATGCGTTATGCGTTATGCGTTATGCGTTATGCGTTATGCTTTATGCGTTATGCATTATCAGTTATACGTTATGCGTTAAGCGTTATGCGTGATCCGTTATGCGTGATCCGTTATGCGTTAAGCGTTATGCGTTTTGCTGTATTCGTTATGCGTTGTGCATTATGCGTTATACGTTCTGCGTTATGCGTTATGCGTTATGCGTTATGCGTTATGCGTTATGCTTTCTGCGTTATGCATTATGCGTTATGCGTTATGCGATATGCGTCATGCGTTATGCGTTATGCGTTATGCGTCATGCATTATGCGTTATGCGTTATGCGTTATGCGTTATGCATTATGCGTTCTGCGTTATACGTTTGCGTTGTGCGTTATGCGTTATGCGTTATGCGTTATGCGTTATGCGTTATGCTTTATGCGTTATACATTATGCGTTTGCGTTGTGCGTTATGCGTTATGCGTTATGCGTTATGCGTTATGCGTTATGCGTTATGCTTTATGCGTTGTGCATTATGCGTTATGCGTTATGCGATATGCGCCATGCGTTATGCGTTATGCGTTATGCGTTATTCGTTATGCGTTATGCGTTATGCGTTATGCGTTGGGCGTTATACGTTTGCGTTATGCGTTATGCGTTATGCGATATGCGTCATGCGTTATGCGTTATGCGTTATGCGTCATGCATTATGCGTTCTGCGTTATACGTTTGCGTTGTGCGTTATGCGTTATGCGTTATGCGTTATGCGTTATGCGTTATGCGTTATGCGTTGTGCATTATGCGTTATACGTTCTGCGTTGTGCGTTATGCGTTATGCGTTATGCGTTATGCGGTATGCGTTATGCTTTATGCGTTATGCGTTATGCGTTATGCGTTATGCGTCATGCATTATGCGTTATGCGTTATGCGTTATGCGTTATGCGTTATGCGTCATGCATTATGCGTTCTGCGTTATACGTTTGCGTTGTGCGTTATGCGTTATGCGTTATGCGTTATGCGTTATGCGTTATGCGTTGTGCATTATGCGTTATACGTTCTGCGTTGTGCGTTATGCGTTATGCGTTATGCGTTATGCGGTATGCGTTATGCTTTATGCGTTATGCGTTATGCGTTATGCGTTATGCGTCATGCATTATGCGTTATGCGTTATGCGTTATGCGTTATGCATTATGCGTTATGCGGTATGCGTTATGCTTTATGCGTTATGCGTTATGCGTTATGCGTTATGCGTCATGCATTATGCGTTATGCGTTATGCGTTATGCGTTATGCATTATGCGTTCTGCGTTATACGTTTGCGTTGTGCGTTATGCGTTATGCGTTATGCGTTATGCGTTATGCGTTATGCGTTATGCTTTATGCGTTATGCATTATGCGTTATGCGTTATGCGATATGCGCCATGCGTTATGCGTTATGCGTTATGCGTTATTCGTTATGCGTTATGCGTTATGCGTTATGCGTTGGGCGTTATACGTTTGCGTTATGCGTTATGCGTTATGCGATATGCGTCATGCGTTATGCGTTATGCGTTATGCGTTATGCGTTATGCGTTATGCGTTATGCGTTATGCGTTATGCGTTATGCGTTATGCGTTATGCGTTATGCGTTATGCGTTATGCGTTATGCGTTATGCTTTATGCGTTATGCATTATGCGTTATGCGTTATGCGTTATGCGTTATGCAATATTCGTTATGAGTTATGAGTTATAAGTTATGCGTTATGCGTTATGCGTTATGCGTTATGCGTTATGCGTTATGCGTTATGCGTTATGCGTTAAGCGTTATGCGTGATCCGTTATGCGTGATCCGTTATGCGTTAAGCGTTATGCGTTTTGCTGTATTCGTTATGCGTTGTGCATTATGCGTTATACGTTCTGCGTTATGCGTTATGCGTTATGCGTTATGCGTTATGCGTTATGCTTTATGCGTTATGCATTATGCGTTATGCGTTATGCGATATGCGTCATGCGTTATGCGTTATGCGTTATGCGTCATGCATTATGCGTTATGCGTTATGCGTTATGCGTTATGCATTATGCGTTCTGCGTTATACGTTTGCGTTGTGCGTTATGCGTTATGCGTTATGCGTTATGCGTTATGCGTTATGCTTTATGCGTTATACATTATGCGTTATGCGTTATGCGTTATGCGTTATGCGTTATTCGTTATGCGTTATGCGTTATGCGTTGGGCGATATACGTTTGCGTTATGCGTTATGCGTTATGCGTTATGCGTTATGCGTTATGCGTTATGCGTGATCCGTTATGCGTGATCCGTTATGCATTAAGCGTTATGCGTTTTGCTGTATTCGTTATGCGTTATGCGTCATGCATTATGCGTTATGCGTTATGCGTTATGCATTATGCGTTCTGCGTTATACGTTTGCGTTGTGCGTTATGCGTTATGCGTTATGCTTTATGCGTTATGCATTATGCGTTATGCGTTATGCAATATGCGTCATGCGTTATGCGTTATGCGTTATGCGTCATGCATTATGCGTTATGCGTTATGCGTTATGCGTTATGCATTATGCGTTCTGCGTTATACGTTTGCGTTGTGCGTTATGCGTTATGCGTTATGCGTTATGCGGTATGCGTTATGCTTTATGCGTTATGCATTATGCGTTATGCGTTATGCGATATGCGTCATGCGTTATGCGTTATGCGTTATGCGTCATGCATTATGCGTTATGCGTTATGCGTTATGCGTTATGCGTTATGCATTATGCGTTCTGCGTTATACGTTTGCGTTGTGCGTTATGCGTTATGCGTTATGCATTATGCGTTCTGCGTTATACGTTTGCGTTGTGCGTTATGCGTTATGCGTCATGCATTATGCGTTATGCGTTATGCGTTATGCGTTATGCATTATGCGTTCTGCGTTATACGTTTGCGTTGTGCGTTATGCGTTATGCGTTATGCGTTATGCGGTATGCGTTATGCTTTATGCGTTATGCGTTATGCGTTATGCGTTATGCGTCATGCATTATGCGTTATGCGTTATGCGTTATGCGTTATGCATTATGCGTTCTGCGTTATACGTTTGCGTTGTGCGTTATGCGTTATGCGTTATGCGTTATGCGTTATGCGTTATGCGTTATGCGTTATGCGTTATGCGATATTCGTTATGAGTTATGAGTTATAAGTTATGCGTTATGCGTTATGCGTTATGCGTTATGCGTTATGCGTTATGCGTTATGCGTTATGCGTTATGCTTTATGCGTTATGCATTATGCGTTATGCGTTATGCGTTATGCGTTATGCGATATTCGTTATGAGTTATGATTTATAAGTTATGCGTTATGCGTTATGCGTTATGCGTTATGCGTTATTCGTTATGCGTTATTCGTTATGCGTTATGCGTTATGCGTTATGCTTTATGCGTTATGCATTATGAGTTATACGTTATGCGTTATGCGTTATGCGTTATGCGTTATGCGTTATGCTTTATGCGTTATGCATTATGCGTTATGCGTTATGCGTTATGCTTTATGCGTTATGCATTATGCGTTATGCGTTATGCGATATGCGTCATGCGTTATGCGTTATGCGTTATGCGTTATGCGTTATGCGTTATGCGTTATTCGTTATGCGTTATGCGTTATGCGTTGGGCGTTATACGTTTGCGTTATGCGTTATGCGTTATGCGTTATGCCTTATGCGTTATGCGTTACGCGTTATGCGTTATGCGATATGCGTCATGCGTTATGCGTTATGCGTTATGCGTTATGCGTTATGCGTTATTCGTTATGCGTTATGCGTTATGCGTTTGGCGTTATACGTTTGCGTTATGCGTTATGCGTTATGCGTTATGCGTTATGCGTTATGCGTCATGCATTATGCGTTATGCGTTATGCGTTATGCGTTACGCGTTATGCATTATGCGTTCTGCGTTATACGTTTGCGTTGTGCGTTATGCGTTATGCGTTATGCGTTATGCGTTATGCGTTATGCGTTATGCTTCATGCGTTATGCATTATGCGTTATGCGTTATGCGATATGCGTCATGCGTTATGCGTTATGCGTTGGGCGTTATACGTTTGCGTTATGCGTTATGCGTTATGCGTTATGCGTTATGCGATGTGCGTCATGCGTTATGCGTTATGCGTTATGCGTTATGCGTTATGCGTTATGCGTTATTCGTTATGCGTTATGCGTTATGCGTTATGCTTTATGCGTTATGCATTATCAATTATACGTTATGCGTTAAGCGTTATGCGTGATCCGTTATGCGTGATCCGTTATGCGTTTTGCTGTATTCGTTTTGCTGTATTCGTTATGCGTTGTGCATTATGCGTTATGCGTTATGTGTTATGCGTTATGCGTTATGCGTTATGCGTTATGCGTTATGCGTTATGCTTTATGCGTTATGCATTATGCGTTATGCGTTATGCGATATGCGCCATGCGTTATGCGTTATGCGTTATGCGTTATTCGTTATGCGTTATGCGTTATGCGTTATGCGTTGGGCGTTATACGTTTGCGTTATGCGTTATGCGTTATGCGATATGCGTCATGCGTTATGCGTTATGCGTTATGCGTTATGCGTTATGCGTTATGCGTTATGCGTTATGCGTTATGCGTTATGCGTTATGCGTTATGCGTTATGCGTTATGCGTTATGCGTTATGCGTTATGCGTTATGCGTTATGCGTTATGCTTTATGCGTTATGCATTATGCGTTATGCGTTATGCGTTATGCGTTATGCGATATTCGTTATGAGTTATGAGTTATAAGTTATGCGTTATGTGTTATGCGTTATGCGTTATGCGTTATGCGTTATGCGTTATGCGTTATGCTTTATGCGTTATGCATTATCAGTTATACGTTATGCGTTAAGCGTTATGCGTGATCCGTTATGCGTGATCCGTTATGCGTTAAGCGTTATGCGTTTTGCTGTATTCGTTATGCGTTGTGCATTATGCGTTATACGTTATGCGTTATGCGTTATGCGTTATGCGTTATGCGTTATGCGTTATGCTTTATGCGTTATGCATTATGCGTTATGCGTTATGCGATATGCGTCATGCGTTATGCGTTATGCGTTATGCGTCATGCATTATGCGTTATGCGTTATGCGTTATGCGTTAAGCGTTATGCGTTTTGCTGTATACGTTATGCGTTGTGCATTATGCGTTATGTGTTATGTGTTATGCGTTATGCGTCATGCGTTATACGTTATGCGATATGCGTTATGCGTTATGCGTTATGCGTTATGCGTTATGCGTTATGCGTTATACGGTATGCGTTATACGTTATACGTTATGCGTTATGCCTGATGCGTTATGCGTTATGCGTTATGCATTATGCGTTATGCGTTATGCGTTATGCCTTATGCCTTATGGGTTTGCGTTATGCGTTACGCTTTATGCGTTATGCATTATGCGTTATGCGTTATGCGATATGCGTCATGCGTTATGCGTTATGCGTTATGCGTTATGCGTTATGCGTTATGCGTTATGCGTTATTCGTTATGCGTTATGCGTTATGCGTTATGCGTTATGCGTTATGCATTATGCGTTATGTGTTATGTGTTATGCGTTATGCGTCATGCGTTATACGTTATGCGATATGCGTTATGCGTTATGCGTTATGCGTTATGCGTTATGCGTTATACGGTATGCGTTATACGTTATACGTTATGCGTTATGCCTGATGCGTTATGCGTTATGCGTTATGCGTTATGCATTATGCGTTATGCGTTATGCGTTATGCCTTATGCCTTATGGGTTTGCGTTACGCGTTATGCGATATGCGTCATGCGTTATACGTTATGCGTTATTCGTTATGCGTTATGCGTTATTCGTTATGCGTTATGCGTTATGCGTCGGGCGTTATACGTTTGTGTTTGGGATTGGCAGCGAAAAATCTCGATCGATCAACCACGCAGCCCGGTGATTGGCTACTCCTCGCATCGCCGCGAGATCGATTATCGATCTACAGCGCGCCGCCCTACTGGCTGTTCCCAGCGACTCGAATATCGAGCCGCCTACGGGAATTCTATTGGCCTATCCGTTCAAAATTCGCAAGTCATCGTTTTCGACGGAGAGATCTTTTCGGGCTGTTCATCGATCAATTTCAATCGCTAATTAGCATCGTTACGAAAACGTCAAGCGTCGTGGGACCGGTTTTCTCGGGTTAATTAGAGTCGATTCCTTAATCCTAAGTATAGCGCTGTGAATAATTCAATTCCATTCTCTGATAAGGTTTCTGTAATTCTTTATTTGTGCCTAGTCAACTCACTGTGTGAGTCGACCACTGTAAATACATTGTATATCAATTGTTGGGACGAACCTTTAGACGGAGATTAAAGTGTGCTTGTGAAATTCGAGTGAGTTTTCCGTCTGACCCCAAAACATTGGTCCTTCGAGCCGGATCCAGTGCTGCAGACCACAAAAAACCTACAAGCGAATCCATTTCAACCGTCGAGTTTGAAGGTGGTAGTGCAATAATGTCTGACCTTGTCGCGAATCAGAAGCTCATCGGTCAACGGATCTCCAAAATCGTGACCAACCTGAAAAAGAGAGGAAAGGCCAATATATCACTCGGAATGCTACAATCGGGGCTTAGTACCATGCAAGAGCTTTGGGCAGATTATCGGCGAGGAGATGCTGCTTTACGAGCCGCCGCCGAGAAAGATGACCAACTTCGCGAAAGTTCATATTTTAAAACCGACGAGTATGAAGATGTCCAGCTCACCTGGATGGAGCAGTCTGGGTTGCTACGCGACATGATTTCATCTCTCAAAGCCGAGGCGACCGTTAGAGAATTGCCAAATTCAAACCCAACGGACTCCGAGACTACCAAACAGAGGTCACGAGCCGTGTTACCTAAGATGGCTCTACCCACCTTCGACGGCCAATACAAGGATTGGCCTTCATTCCGTGACCTGTTTACCTCGCTGATCGTCAAGGATAACTCTCTCTCGCCGGTGGAACGGCTCCACTACTTAAAAACCTGCATGAAGGGTAGCGCTGCTGCTCTTCTAAAAAACGTAAAGACCACGGCCAACAATTTCCAGGTTGCCTGGGACAAGTTGGAGAGCCGCTTCGATAATCGCCGACTCTTAGTTCAGGCTCAAATCCGCGTGTTGTCGAAGTTATCTCCACTTCGAAGGGAGTCCGCCGCCGAGATGCAGCGACTTTTCGACGACACCTTTGATGCTATCGACGCACTCGAAAACCTGGACCGGCCGGTTACCAAAGCTGTGGACTGGATTATCGAGCTGACGGTTGACCGGTTGGACCCGCAGTCTCGGCGAGAGTGGGAGGACTCCGTAAGGCTTACCACGGAGATGCCCACACTGGAACAATTAAAGGAGTTTATGATTGGCCGAATACAAATGTGCGAAGCTTTAGCTCCCTCACCTTCGACCACCTCTTCCAGCAAAAGTGGCTCCACCAAGGTCTTCAAGGTGCACCAAGTGTCACAGGACGGCCCACCTGCACGCTCCTGCCGCTTGTGCCAGGATCAGCATTACATTCTTCATTGCCGCCAGTACAAGGAGAAGACACCTTCCGAACGAAGAGACATCGTGCGATCACTGAACCTGTGTTACAACTGCCTTGGTAATCATCCGGTCAGCGATTGCAAATCCACCAGGCGGTGTCAACGGTGTGAGGGCAAACACCACTCCACAATACATGAGGCGTCCCCATCCAAGGAGAGTTGCTCCGTCGGAGTCTGCGTACAACAGGTGACGACGGACGTGAGTAGCCCTTCCGTGATTCTCGGCACCGCTCGCGTTACTGTTTTAGGAGCTCGAGGACGCGACAGCACCGCGCGAGTGCTGATCGATCCCGGCAGCGAGGTTTCCTTAATCTCCGAGGCCCTGGCTCAGCGACTCGGACTCAAACGTGGACACTCTCGCATCCCTCTCCATGGTGTCGGGAGAGGAAATACTCAATTTACCAGGGGAAGGACGATTCTGAACCTTACTCCCCTGGACAAGCAGGCTCCTCATATCCAGGTTCCCGCGTACATACTCCCAGAACTCTCGACCTACCAGCCACGAAATCTTCCTTCTCCCTGCGCTTGGCCTCACATCCAGGGACTGAAGCTCGCCGATCCCTCCTTCCACCAGTCCGATCCCGTTGACATTCTTCTTGGAGCAGAATCCTACGATTTAATCCTACTCGAAGGTGTCAAGAAGGGGCCTCCTCAAACCCCAGTTGCGCAGGAGACCTGTTTCGGTTGGATTCTGACTGGCGGCACCACATCGGCTAGACGAGCCGAAGCCCCCGTCCATCACTGCATGGTCGATCGTGAGCTGATAGCCGCCTTATCGAAGTTCTGGGAGCAGGAGGAAATCGAGGTCTCCTTCCCTGGCACCGAGGATGAAGTCAGCGCTGAGAAGCACTTCTGCTCCACTCATAGCCGACTCCCTAATGGTCGCTTCGTCGTCCGGCTGCCTTTCAAAACCGCACCCGAGCTGGGAGACTCTCGACGGACCGCGGTTCGTACGCTGGGGGGATTGAGTTCTCGGTTTCAGCGTTCACCAAACTACAGGCTCGCCTATCAGGAATTCTTGGAGACCTACCAAACAATGGGGCACATGACTAAAACGCAACAGTCTCCTCCAGGTAGAGCGTATTACCTACCTCACCACGGCGTGCTGCGAGAGAGCAGCTCAACCACAAAATTGAGGGTCGTTTTCAACGGGTCAATGCCCTCGACCAATGGGAAGTCCCTCAACGACTGCCTTCTGCGTGGCCCGAATCTACTTCCCAACTTAGCCGACGTGCTGCTGCGATGGCGACGACATCAATTCGTCTTCACCGCCGACATCGAGAAGATGTATCGGCAGATCCTCGTGCACCCCGACGACCGAAAATGGCAGCGGATCGTCTGGAAGTCGAACCTGGACGGTAGTATCGAGGATTTCGATCTAAATACTGTGACGTACGGACTTGCCTGTGCACCTTACCTGGCTATCCGATGCCTTCACCAACTCGCACTCCTGGAACAACAACGTCTCCCACACGGCTCTCACGTTCTACTGAAGGACGTTTACATGGACGACGTCCTCACTGGCGCGGACTCCGTGTCCGAGGCTCGACAGAAGCAGGTGGAAGTTCGAGAGCTCCTCACGGCGGGCGGCTTCCCTCTCCGAAAGTGGGCTTCCAATTCCCGGAAGCTCTTGGAAGAGCTCTCAGACGAAGAACGAAAGGGCATCGTCGAGTGGGACTCTCCTAACCTGCACAGCGTCCTCGGTATCCAATGGCTTCCGACATCCGACTGCTTTCAGGTTTCCTCCGTACCGTTAATCCGGACCTCTGGCTACACGAAGCGAGCCGTGCTCAGTGAAACTGCTCAGCTTTTCGACCCCCTTGGTTGGCTATCTCCCGTTACCGTGGTTGCCAAGGTCCTTATTCAGTCGCTGTGGCTGCTGAAGATTGACTGGGACGCACCGCTGCCAGAAAGGGAGGAACAACTATGGCAAAAGTTCCAACAGCAGCTATCTTCTCTTAGCTCGGTTCAGGTCCCTCGATGGCTGGGATTCACCTCCTCGAATCAGCGCCTCGAGATCCACGGTTTCGCTGACGCCTCGGAGCGTGCCTATGCCGCCGTGGTTTACTCTCGCACCATCAACGAAGAGGGAGACTCTACCGTTTCCCTGATCATTGCCAAATCCAGGGTGGCTCCGTTGAAGAGAGTCTCCTTACCCCGATTGGAGCTCTGCGCAGCCTTTCTCTTAGCCAAACTGGCTAACTATGCTCTCAAGGTCCTCGACCTACAAGATGTCGACCTCCACCTCTGGTCCGACTCCTCCGTCACACTCAGCTGGATTCAGGGACATCCCTCACGCTGGCCGACGTACGTGGCAAATCGAGTTGCAGAAATCCAGCGGCTGCTGCCCCTGGCAAAGTGGCACCACGTCCGGAGTGCCGAGAACCCGGCGGATTGCGCCTCCCGGGGCTTGTATCCTGCTGAGCTGCCTCAATTCAATCTGTGGTGGCGAGGGCCCGACTGGTTGCCGACCTTCAAGCACTCTCCCGCACCAAGGGATCTGGAACCTCGCGACGAGACACTTGAGTTCACAGTGCAGCACGCAGTTCACAGGTTAGAAGTACACTCGTGCCCACTAATCAAACGATTTTCCAGCCTGTCCCGACTCATTCGAGTGCTAACCTGGTGTCGACGCTGGAGACCCGGTATTCCAATCAAGGAGCCCACACTCACCGCCTCCGAAGTTCAAGACTGCCGACTCACTATCTTGAAACTGGAGCAAGCTGCTCATTTCCCGGCGGAAATCACTGCACTTCGACGAAACCACCCTTTGTCTTCCAAAAGTAGGTTGGTCAAACTGAGTCCCTTCCTGGATTCCAACGGCGTACTGCGTGTTGGAGGCCGACTCCAGCTCACCAACCTCGAGTATGACAGGAAGCATCCCGCCATACTACCAGACGACTCGCACCTGGCCAAGCTGTGGGTAGACGCTGCACACAGGCGATGCCTGCATGGAGGGACGCAACTGACACTCGCTACCTTGCGACAGGAGTGCTGGATCCTCCGGGGTCGTCACCTAGTAAAGTCCTGTATCAAGCATTGTATTACTTGTATTCGCTGGAAGGGGCAAACTGCGCAGCCCAGAATGGGAAATTTACCCTCACCTAGATTAATGCCTGGTCGTCCCTTTCTTAGATCTGGAATAGACTACGCTGGACCTATAATGCTTCGAGCCAGTCGTGGGCGTGGCCAGCGTCTCTTGAAAGGTTACATCGCCGTCTTCATCTGCCTCGTCACGAAGGCCGTACACCTGGAGGCTGCATCGGATGGGTCGACAGAGACTTTTCTCGCAGCTCTGCGACGGTTCATGGCCAGGCGAGGCCGCTGCATCGAACTGTACAGCGACTGCGGGCGCAACTTTGTCGGAGCTGATAATGAGCTGCGCAGCCTGTTCATTGATTCCGTCAAGAAGGGAGGAGGCCCATTCTCCGCAGCCTCCAGCGAAGGCATAACCTGGAGGTTTAACCCTCCTTCTGCACCACACTTCGGGGGAATCTGGGAAGCTGCAGTAAAGTCGGTAAAACATCACCTCCGCAGGATCATAGGCGAGCAACGACTTACCTTTGAGGAGCTGACCACGCTCCTGACTGGCATCGAGGCTTGTCTCAATTCCAGACCGCTCGTACCACTTTCAGACGACCCCACGGATCCAACCGCTCTCACACCCGGGCACTTCCTGATCGGGGGACCCCTCACCGCCATCCCAGAGCCTGACCTCGAGGACCTTCCCGTATCTCGGTTATCTCGATGGCAATTAATCCAGCAGATGCAGCAACATTTCTGGAAGCGCTGGTCTCTGGAGTACCTCAACTCGTTACAACCTCGAGGCAAGTGGCACAAGGAGAAAAATCCTATTAAGACCGGAACTCTCTGCCTCATCAAAAGCGAGCTCCTCCCGCCAACGCAATGGCCGCTCGCTCGCGTCATAGAGGTGCATCCTGGACCAGACGCTTCCGTTCGAGTTGCCACAGTCCGTACTTCTTCATCGAAATTTCTCAGGCCCGTGCACAAACTTGTTCCTCTGCTGCCATCGAGCGATGAGGGAACGAATACTGGAAGGACCCTCGAGGCCGGACTACCTAAGGTTCCGCTCGATCCGACTCTGTAACGACGTCCTTGCAGACTCGTAGATTCTTACGTTAATTATCTTGTACTATGTCGAACGTATACTTCACTCACCTCACTCATCTCTGGCAATATTGTACCATCGATTCTCATTGTAAGTTCCCATCTTGATCACTCACTATTCATCACTTGCACTTCTAGATGTTACTACGCCGTACGTTGCCGTCCCATTCATGGCGTCTCAATTTCGTCAGTGAATGACGAGGCGGGCGGAATGTTTGGGATTGGCAGCGAAAAATCTCGATCGATCAACCACGCAGCCCGGTGATTGGCTACTCCTCGCATCGCCGCGAGATCGATTATCGATCTACAGCGCGCCGCCCTACTGGCTGTTCCCAGCGACTCGAATATCGAGCCGCCTACGGGAATTCTATTGGCCTATCCGTTCAAAATTCGCAAGTCATCGTTTTCGACGGAGAGATCTTTTCGGGCTGTTCATCGATCAATTTCAATCGCTAATTAGCATCGTTACGAAAACGTCAAGCGTCGTGGGACCGGTTTTCTCGGGTTAATTAGAGTCGATTCCTTAATCCTAAGTATAGCGCTGTGAATAATTCAATTCCATTCTCTGATAAGGTTTCTGTAATTCTTTATTTGTGCCTAGTCAACTCACTGTGTGAGTCGACCACTGTAAATACATTGTATATCAATTGTTGGGACGAACCTTTAGACGGAGATTAAAGTGTGCTTGTGAAATTCGAGTGAGTTTTCCGTCTGACCCCAAAACTGTTTGTGTTATGCGTTATGCGTTATGCGTTATGCGTTATGCTTTATGCGTTATGCATTATGCGTTATGCGTTATGCGTTATGCGTTATGCGATATTCGTTATGAGTTATGAGTTATGCGTTATGCGTTATGCTTTATGCGTTATGCATTATGCGTTATGCGTTATGCGTTATGCGTTATGCGTTATGCGATATTCGTTATGAGTTATGATTTATAAGTTATGTGTTATGCGTTATGCGTTATGCGTTATGCGTTATGCGTTATGCGTTATGCTTTATGCGTTATGCATTATCAGTTATGCGTTATGCGTTAAGCGTTATGCGTGATCCGTTATGCGTTATGCGTCATGCATTATGCGTTATGCGTTATGCGTTATGCGTTATGCATTATGCGTTCTGCGTTATACGTTTGCGTTGTGCGTTATGCGTTATGCATTATGCGTTATGCGTTATGCGTTATGCGATATTCGTTATGAGTTATGATTTATAAGTTATGCGTTATGCGTTATGCGTTATGCGTTATGCGTTATGCGTTATGCGTTATGCGTTATGCGTTATGCGTTATTCGTTATGCGTTATGCGTTATGCGTTATGCTTTATGCGTTATGCATTATCAGTTATACGTTATGCGTTAAGCGTTATGCGTGATCCGTTATGCGTGATCCGTTATGCGTTAAGCGTTATGCGTTTTGCTGTATTCGTTATGCGTTGTGCATTATGCGTTATGCGTTATGTGTTATGCGTTATGCGTTATGCGTTTTGCGTTATGCGTTATGCTTTATGCGTTATGCATTATCAGTTATACGTTATGCGTTAAGCGTTATGCGTGATCCGTTATGCGTGATCCGTTATGCGTTAAGCGTTATGCGTTTTGCTGTATTCGTTATGCGTTGTGCATTATGCGTTATACGTTGTGCGTTATGCGTTATGCGTTATGCGTTATACTTTATGCGTTATGCATTATGCGTTATGCGTTATGCGTTATGCGTTATGCGTTATGCGATATTCGTTATGAGTTATGATTTATAAGTTATGCGTTATGCGTTATGCGTTATGCGTTATGCGTTATGCGTTATGCGTTATTCGTTATGCGTTATGCGTTATGCGTTATGCTTTATGCGTTATGCATTATGCGTTATGCGTTATGCGTTATGCGTTATGCGATATTCGTTATGAGTTATGAGTTATAAGTTATGCGTTATGCGTTATGCGTTATGCGTTATGCGTTATGCGTTATGCGTTATGCGTTATGCGTTATGCGTTATGCGTTATTCGTTATGCGTTATGCGTTATGCGTTATGCGTTATGCTTTATGCGTTATGCATCATGAGTTATACGTTATGCGTTAAGCGTTATGCGTGATCCGTTATGCGTGATCCGTTATGCGTTAAGCGTTATGCGTTTTGCTGTATTCGTTATGCGTTATGCGTCATGCATTATGCGTTATGCGTTATGCGTTATGCATTATGCGTTCTGCGTTATACGTTTGCGTTGTGCGTTATGCGTTATGCGTTATGCGTTATGCGTTATGCGTTATGCGTTATGCGTTATGCGTTATGCTTTATGCGTTATGCATTATGCGTTATGCGTTATGCAATATGCGTCGTGCGTTATGCGTTATGCGTTATGCGTCATGCATTATGCGTTATGCGTTATGCGTTATGCGTTATGCATTATGCGTTCTGCGTTATACGTTTGCGTTGTGCGTTATGCGTTATGCGTTATGCGTTATGCGTTATGCGTTATGCGTTATGCTTTATGCGTTATGCATTATGCGTTATGCGTTATGCGATATGCGTCATGCGTTATGCGTTATGCGTTATGCGTTATTTGTTATGCGTTATGCGTTATGCGTTGGGCGTTATGCGTTATGCGTTATGCGTTATGCGTTATGCGTTATGCGTTATGCGTTATGCGTTATGCGTTATGCTTTATGCGTTATGCATTATGCGTTATGCGTTATGCGTTATGCGTTATGCTTTATGCGTTATGCATTATGCGTTATGCGTTATGCGTTATGCGTTATGCGATATTCGTTATGAGTTATGATTTATAAGTTATGCGTTATGCGTTATGCGTTATGCGTTATGCGTTATGCGTTATTCGTTATGCGTTATGCGTTATGCGTTATGCTTTATGCGTTATGCATTATCAGTTATACGTTATGCGTTAAGCGTTATGCGTGATCCGTTATGCGTGATCCGTTATGCGTTAAGCGTTATGCGTTTTGCTGTATTCGTTATGCGTTGTGCATTATGCGTTATGCGTTATGTGTTATGCGTTATGCGTTATGCGTTATGCGTTATGCGTTATGCGTTATGCTTTATGCGTTATGCATTATCAGTTATACGTTATGCGTTAAGCGTTATGCGTGATCCGTTATGCGTGATCCGTTATGCGTTAAGCGTTATGCGTTTTGCTGTATTCGTTATGCGTTGTGCATTATGCGTTATACGTTATGCGTTATGCGTTATGCGTTATGCGTTATGCTTTATGCGTTATGCATTATGCGTTATGCGTTATGCGATATTCGTTATGAGTTATGTGTTATGCGTTATGCGTTATGCGTTATGCGTTATGCTTTATGCGTTATGCATTATGCGTTATGCGTTATGCGTTATGCGTTATACGTTATGCGTTATGCGTTATGCGTTATGCGTTATTCGTTATGCGTTATGCGTTATGCGTTATGCTTTATGCGTTATGCATTATCAGTTATACGTTATGCGTTAAGCGTTATGCGTGATCCGTTATGCGTGATCCGTTATGCGTTAAGCGTTATGCGTTTTGCTGTATTCGTTATGCGTTGTGCATTATGCGTTATGCGTTATGTGTTATGCGTTATGCGTTATGCGTTATGCGTTTTGCGTTATGCGTTATGCTTTATGCGTTATGCATTATCAGTTATACGTTATGCGTTAAGCGTTATGCGTGATCCGTTATGCGTGATCCGTTATGCGTTAAGCGTTATGCGTTTTGCTGTATTCGTTATGCGTTGTGCATTATGCGTTATACGTTGTGCGTTATGCGTTATGCGTTATGCGTTATACTTTATGCGTTATGCATTATGCGTTATGCGTTATGCGTTATGCGTTATGCGTTATGCGATATTCGTTATGAGTTATGATTTATAAGTTATGCGTTATGCGTTATGCGTTATGCGTTATGCGTTATGCGTTATGCGTTATGCGTTATGCGTTATTCGTTATGCGTTATGCGTTATGCGTTATGCTTTATGCGTTATGCATTATGCGTTATGCGTTATGCGTTATGCGTTATGCGATATTCGTTATGAGTTATGAGTTATAAGTTATGCGTTATGCGTTATGCGTTATGCGTTATGCGTTATGCGTTATGCGTTATGCGTTATGCGTTATGCTTTATGCGTTATGCATTATGCGTTATGCGTTATGCGTTATGCGTTATGCGATATTCGTTATGAGTTATGATTTATAAGTTATGCGTTATGCGTTATGCGTTATGCGTTATGCGTTATGCGTTATTCGTTATGCGTTATGCGTTATGCGTTATGCTTTATGCGTTATGCATCATGAGTTATACGTTATGCGTTATGCGTTATGCGTGATCCGTTATGCGTGATCCGTTATGCGTTAAGCGTTATGCGTTTTGCTGTATTCGTTATGCGTTATGCGTCATGCATTATGCGTTATGCGTTATGCGTTATGCATTATGCGTTCTGCGTTATACGTTTGCGTTGTGCGTTATGCGTTATGCGTTATGCGTTATGCGTTATGCGTTATGCGTTATGCGTTATGCGTTATGCTTTATGCGTTATGCATTATGCGTTATGCGTTATGCAATATGCGTCGTGCGTTATGCGTTATGCGTTATGCGTCATGCATTATGCGTTATGCGTTATGCGTTATGCGTTATGCATTATGCGTTCTGCGTTATACGTTTGCGTTGTGCGTTATGCGTTATGCGTTATGCGTTATGCGTTATGCGTTATGCTTTATGCGTTATGCATTATGCGTTATGCGTTATGCGATATGCGTCATGCGTTATGCGTTATGCGTTATGCGTTATTTGTTATGCGTTATGCGTTATGCGTTGGGCGTTATGCGTTATGCGTTATGCGTTATGCGTTATGCTTTATGCGTTATGCATTATGCGTTATGCGTTATGCGTTATGCGATATTCGTTATGAGTTATGATTTATAAGTTATGCGTTATGCGTTATGCGTTATGCGTTATGCGTTATTCGTTATGCGTTATGCGTTATGCGTTATGCTTTATGCGTTATGCATTATGAGTTATACGTTATGCGTTATGCGTTATGCGTTATGCGTTATGCGATATGCGTCATGCGTTATGCGTTATGCGTTATGCGTTATGCGTTATGCGTTATTCGTTATGCGTTATGCGTTATGCGTTGGGCGTTATACGTTTGCGTTATGCGTTATGCGTTATGCGTTATGCGTTATGCGTTATGCGTTGTGCATTATGAGTTATACGTTATGCGTTAAGCGTTATGCGTGATCCGTTATGCGTTAGGCGTTATGCGTTTTGCGGTATTCGTTATGCGTTGTGCATTATGCGTTATGCGTGACCCGTTATGCGTTAAGCGTTATGCGTTTTGCTGTATACGTTATGCGTTGTGCATTATGCGTTATGTGTTATGTGTTATGCGTTATGCGTCATGCGTTATACGTTATGCGATATGTGTTATGCGTTATGCGTTATGCGTTATGCGTTATGCGTTATACGGTATGCGTTATACGTTATACGTTATGCGTTATGCCTGATGCGTTATGCGTTATGCGTTATGCGTTATGCATTATGCGTTATGCGTTATGCGTTATGCCTTATGCCTTATGGGTTTGCGTTATGCGTTACGCTTTATGCGTTATGCATTATGCGTCATGCGTTATGCGATATGCGTCATGCGTTATGCGTTATGCGTTATGCGTTATGCGTTATGAGTTATGCGTTATTCGTTATGCGTTATGCGTTATGCGTTATGCGTTATGCGGTATGCGTTATTCGTTATGCGTTATCCGTTATGCGTTATGCGTTATGCGTTATGCGTTATGCGTTAAGCGTTATGCGTGATCCGTTATGTGTGATCCGTTATGCGTTAAGCGTTATGCGTTTTGCTGTATTCGTTATGCGTTATGCGTCATGCATTATGCGTTATGCGTTATGCGTTATGCATTATGCGTTCTGCGTTATACGTTTGCGTTGTGCGTTATGCGTTATGCGTTATGCGTTATGCGTTATGCGTTATGCGTTATGCTTTATGCGTTATGCATTATGCGTTATGCGTTATGCAATATGCGTCATGCGTTATGCGTTATGCGTTATGCGTCATGCATTATGCGTTATGCGTTATGCGTTATGCGTTATGCATTATGCGTTATGCGTTATGCGATAAGCGTCATGCGTTATGCGTTATGCGTTATGCGTTATTCGTTATGCGTTATGCGTTATGCGTTATGCGTCATGCGTTATGCGTTATGCGTTATGCGTTATGCGTTATTCGTTATGCGTTATGCGTTATGCGTTATGCGTTGGGCGTTATACGTTTGCGTTATGCGTTATGCGTTATGCGTTATGCGATATGCGTCATGCGTTATGCGTTATGCGTTATGCGTTATGCGTTATGCGTTATGCGTCATGCGTTATGCGTTATGCGTTATGCGTTATGCGTTATTCGTTATGCGTTATGCGTTATGCGTTATGCGTTGGGCGTTATACGTTTGCGTTATGCGTTATGCGTTATGCGTTATGCGATATGCGTCATGCGTTATGCGTTATGCGTTATGCGTTATGCGTTATGCGTTATGCGTTATGCGTTATGCGTTATGCGTTGGGCGTTATACGTTTGCGTTATGCGTTATGCTTTATGCGTTATGCATTATGCGTTATGCGTTATGGGTTATGCGTTATGCGATATTCGTTATGAGTTATGAGTTATAAGTTATGCGTTATGCGTTATGCGTTATGCGTTATGCGTTATGCGTTATGCGTTATGCGTTATACGTTATGCTTTATGCGTTATGCATTATGCTTTATGCGTTATGCGTTATGCGTTATGCGATATTCGTTATGAGTTATGATTTATAAGTTATGCGTTATGCGTTATGCGTTATGCGTTATGCGTTATGCGTTATGCGTTATTCGTTATGCGTTATGCGTTATGCGTTATGCTTTATGCGTTATGCATTATGAGTTATACGTTATGCGTTAAGCGTTATGCGTGATCCGTTATGCGTGATCCGTTATGCGTTAAGCGTTATGCGTTTTGCTGTATTCGTTATGCGTTATGCGTCATGCATTATGCGTTATGCGTTATGCGTTATGCATTATGCGTTATGCATTATGCGTTATGCGTTATGCAATATGCGTCATGCGTTATGCGTTATGCGTTATGCGTCATGCATTATGCGTTATGCGTTATGCGTTATGCGTTATGCATTATGCGTTCTGCGTTATACGTTTGCGTTGTGCGTTATGCGTTATGCGTTATGCGTTATGCGTTATGCGTTATGCTTTATGCGTTATGCATTATGCGTTATGCGTTATGCGATATGCGTCATGCGTTATGCGTTATGCGTTATGCGTTATTCGTTATGCGTTATGCGTTATGCGTTGGGCGTTATACGTTTGCGTTATGCGTTATGCGTTATGCGTTACGCGATATGCGTCATGCGTTATGCGTTATGCGTTATGCGTTATGCGTTATGCGTTATTCGTTATGCGTTATGCGTTATGCGTTGGGCGTTATACGTTTGCGTTATGCGTTATGCGTTATGCGTTATGCGTTATGCGTTGTGCATTATGAGTTATACGTTATGCGTTAAGCGTTATGCGTGATCCGTTATGCGTTAGGCGATATGCGTTTTGCGGTATTCGTTATGCGTTGTGCATTATGCGTTATGCGTGACCCGTTATGCGTTAAGCGTTATGCGTTTTGCTGTATACGTTATGCGTTGTGCATTATGCGTTATGTGTTATGTGTTATGCGTTATGCGTCATGCGTTATACGTTATGCGTTATGCGTTATGCGTTATGCGTTATGCGTTATGCGTTATGCGTTATGCGTTATGCGTTACGCTTTATGCGTTCTGCATTATGCGTTACGCGTTATGCGATATGCGTCATGCGTTATTCGTTATGCGTTATTCGTTATGCGTTATGCGTTATGCGTTATGCTTTATGCGTTATGCATTATGAGTTATACGTTATGCGTTAAGCGTTATGCGTGATCCGTTATGTGTGATCCGTTATGCGTTAAGCGTTATGCGTTTTGCTGTATTCGTTATGCGTTATGCGTCATGCATTATGCGTTATGCGTTATGCGTTATGCATTATGCGTTCTGCGTTATACGTTTGCGTTGTGCGTTATGCGTTATGCGTTATGCGTTATGCGTTATGCGTTATGCGTTATGCGTTATGCTTTATGCGTTATGCATTATGCGTTATGCGTTATGCAATATGCGTCATGCGTTATGCGTTATGCGTTATGCGTCATGCATTATGCGTTATGCGTTATGCGTTATGCGTTATGCATTATGCGTTATGCGTTATGCGATAACCGTCATGCGTTATGCGTTATGCGTTATGCGTTATTCGTTATGCGTTATGCGTTATGCGTCATGCCTTATGCGTTATGCGTTATGCGTTATGCGTTATTCGTTATGCGTTATGCGTTATGCGTTATGCGTTGGGCGTTATACGTTTGCGTTATGCGTTATGCGTTATGCGTTATGCGATATGCGTCATGCGTTATGCGTTATGCGTTATGCGTTATGCGTTATGCGTTATGCGTTATGCGTTATGCGTTATTCGTTATGCGTTATGCGTTATGCGTTGGGCGTTATACGTTTGCGTTATGCGTTATGCGTTATGCGTTATGCGTTATGCTTTATGCGTTATGCATTATGCGTTATGCGTTATGCGTTATGCGTTATGCGATATTCGTTATGAGTTATGAGTTATAAGTTATGCGTTATGCGTTATGCGTTATGCGTTATGCGTTATGCGTTATGCTTTATGCGTTATGCATTATGCGTTATGCGTTATGCGTTATGCGTTATGCGATATTCGTTATGAGTTATGATTTATAAGTTATGCGTTATGCGTTATGCGTTATGCGTTATGCGTTATTCGTTATGCGTTATGCGTTATGCGTTATGCTTTATGCGTTATGCATTATGAGTTATACGTTATGCGTTAAGCGTTATGCGTGATCCGTTATGCGTGATCCGTTATGCGTTAAGCGTTATGCGTTTTGCTGTATTCGTTATGCGTTATGCGTCATGCATTATGCGTTATGCGTTATGCGTTCGCATTATGCGTTCTGCGTTATACGTTTGCGTTGTGCGTTATGCGTTATGCGTTATGCGTTATGCGTTATGCGTTATGCGTTATGCTTTATGCGTTATGCATTATGCGTTATGCGTTATGCAATATGCGTCATGCGTTATGCGTTATGCGTTATGCGTCATGCATTATGCGTTATGCGTTATGCGTTATGCGTTATGCATTATGCGTTCTGCGTTATACGTTTGCGTTGTGCGTTATGCGTTATGCGTTATGCGTTATGCGTTATGCGTTATGCTTTATGCGTTATGCATTATGCGTTATGCGTTATGCGATATGCGTCATGCGTTATGCGTTATGCGTTATGCGTTATTCGTTATGCGTTATGCGTTATGCGTTGGGCGTTATACGTTTGCGTTATGCGTTATGCGTTATGCGTTATGCGATATGCGTCATGCGTTATGCGTTATGCGTTATGCGTTATGCGTTATGCGTTATTCGTTATGCGTTATGCGTTATGCGTTGGGCGTTATACGTTTGCGTTATGCGTTATGCGTTATGCGTTATGCGTTATGCGTTATGCGTTATGCGTTACGCTTTATGCGTTCTGCATTATGCGTTACGCGTTATGCGTTATGCGTTATGCGTTATGCGTTATGCGATATTCGTTATGAGTTATGATTTATAAGTTATGCGTTATGCGTTATGCGTTATGCGTTATGCGTTATGCGTTATTCGTTATGCGTTATGCGTTATGCGTTATGCTTTATGCGTTATGCATTATCAGTTATACGTTATGCGTTAAGCGTTATGCGTGATCCGTTATGCGTGATCCGTTATGCGTTATGCGTTTTGCTGTATTCGTTATGCGTTGTGCATTATGCGTTATGCGTTATGTGTTATGCGTTATGCGTTATGCGTTATGCGTTATGCGTTATGCTTTATGCGTTATGCATTATCAGTTATACGTTATGCGTTAAGCGTTATGCGTGATCCGTTATGCGTGATCCGTTATGCGTTAAGCGTTATGCGTTTTGCTGTATTCGTTATGCGTTGTGCATTATGCGTTATACGTTATGCGTTATGCGTTATGCGTTATGCGTTATGCGTTATGCGTTATTCGTTATGCGTTATGCGTTATGCGTTATGCTTTATGCGTTATGCATTATGAGTTATACGTTATGCGTTTAGCGTTATGCGTGATCCGTTATGCGTGATCCGTTATGCGTTAAGCGTTATGCGTTTTGCTGTATTCGTTATGCGTTATGCGTCATGCATTATGCGTTATGCGTTATGCGTTATGCGTTATGCGTTATGCGTTATGCGTTATGCGTTATGCGTTATGCTTTATGCGTTATGCATTATGCGTTATGCGTTATGCGTTATGCGTTATGCGATATTCGTTATGAGTTATGATTTATAAGTTATGCGTTATGCGTTATGCGTTATGCGTTATGCGTTATTCGTTATGCGTTATGCGTTATGCGTTATGCTTTATGCGTTATGCATTATGAGTTATACGTTATGCGTTAAGCGTTATGCGTGATCCGTTATGCGTGATCCGTTATGCGTTAAGCGTTATGCGTTTTGCTGTATTCGTTATGCGTTATGCGTCATGCATTATGCGTTATGCGTTATGCGTTCGCATTATGCGTTCTGCGTTATACGTTTGCGTTGTGCGTTATGCGTTATGCGTTATGCGTTATGCGTTATGCGTTATGCGTTATGCTTTATGCGTTATGCATTATGCGTTATGCGTTATGCAATATGCGTCATGCGTTATGCGTTATGCGTTATGCGTCATGCATTATGCGTTATGCGTTATGCGTTATGCGTTATGCATTATGCGTTCTGCGTTATACGTTTGCGTTGTGCGTTATGCGTTATGCGTTATGCGTTATGCGTTATGCGTTATGCTTTATGCGTTATGCATTATGCGTTATGCGTTATGCGATATGCGTCATGCGTTATGCGTTATGCGTTATGCGTTATTCGTTATGCGTTATGCGTTATGCGTTGGGCGTTATACGTTTGCGTTATGCGTTATGCGTTATGCGTTATGCGATATGCGTCATGCGTTATGCGTTATGCGTTATGCGTTATGCGTTATGCGTTATTCGTTATGCGTTATGCGTTATGCGTTGGGCGTTATACGTTTGCGTTATGCGTTATGCGTTATGCGTTATGCGTTATGCGTTATGCGTTATGCGTTACGCTTTATGCGTTCTGCATTATGCGTTACGCGTTATGCGTTATGCGTTATGCGTTATGCGTTATGCGATATTCGTTATGAGTTATGATTTATAAGTTATGCGTTATGCGTTATGCGTTATGCGTTATGCGTTATGCGTTATTCGTTATGCGTTATGCGTTATGCGTTATGCTTTATGCGTTATGCATTATCAGTTATACGTTATGCGTTAAGCGTTATGCGTGATCCGTTATGCGTGATCCGTTATGCGTTAAGCGTTATGCGTTTTGCTGTATTCGTTATGCGTTGTGCATTATGCGTTATGCGTTATGTGTTATGCGTTATGCGTTATGCGTTATGCGTTATGCGTTATGCTTTATGCGTTATGCATTATCAGTTATACGTTATGCGTTAAGCGTTATGCGTGATCCGTTATGCGTGATCCGTTATGCGTTAAGCGTTATGCGTTTTGCTGTATTCGTTATGCGTTGTGCATTATGCGTTATACGTTATGCGTTATGCGTTATGCGTTATGCGTTATGCGTTATGCGTTATTCGTTATGCGTTATGCGTTATGCGTTATGCTTTATGCGTTATGCATTATGAGTTATACGTTATGCGTTTAGCGTTATGCGTGATCCGTTATGCGTGATCCGTTATGCGTTAAGCGTTATGCGTTTTGCTGTATTCGTTATGCGTTATGCGTCATGCATTATGCGTTATGCGTTATGCGTTATGCGTTATGCAATATGCGTCATGCGTTATGCGTTATGCGTTATGCGTCATGCATTATGCGTTATGCGTTATGCGTTATGCGTTATGCATTATGCGTTCTGCGTTATACGTTTGCGTTGTGCGTTATGCGTTATGCGTTATGCGTTATGCGTTATGCTTTATGCGTTATGTATTATGCGTTATGCGTTATGCGTTATGCGTTATGCATTATGCGTTCTGCGTTATACGTTTGCGTTGTGCGTTATGCGTTATGCGTTATGCGTTATGCGTTATGCTTTATGCGTTATGTATTATGCGTTATGCGTTATGCGATATGCGTCATGCGTTATGCGTTATGCGTTATGCGTTATTCGTTATGCGTTATGCGTTATGCGTTGGGCGTTATACGTTTGCGTTATGCGTTATGCGTTATGCGTTATGCGATATGCGTCATGCGTTATGCGTTATGCGTTATGCGTTATGCGTTATGCGTTATTCGTTATGCGTTATGCGTTATGCGTTGGGCGTTATACGTTTGCGTTATGCGTTATGCGTTATGCGTTATGCGTTATGCGTTGTGCATTATGAGTTATACGTTATGCGTTAAGCGTTATGCGTGATCCGTTATGCGTTAGGCGTTATGCGTTTTGCGGTATTCGTTATGCGTTGTGCATTATGCGTTATGCGTGACCCGTTATGCGTTAAGCGTTATGCGTTTTGCTGTATACGTTATGCGTTGTGCATTATGCGTTATGTGTTATGTGTTATGCGTTATGCGTCATGCGTTATACGTTATGCGATATGCGTTATGCGTCATGCGTTATGCGTTATGCGTTATGCGTTATAAGGTATGCGTTATACGTTATACGTTATGCGTTATGCGTTACGCTTTATGCGTTACGCTTTATGCGTTCTGCATTATGCGTTACGCGTTATGCGATATGCGTCATGCGTTATACGTTATGCGTTATGCGTTATTCGTTATGCGTTATGCGTTATGCGTTGGGCGTTATACGTTTGTGTTCTGCGTTATGCGTTATGCATTATCAGTTATACGTTATGCGTTAAGCGTTATGCGTGATCCGTTATGCGTTAAGCGTTATGCGTTTTGCTGTATTCGTTATGCGTTGTGCATTATGCGTTATACGTTATGCGTTATGCGTTATGCGTTATGCGTTATTCGTTATGCGTTATGCGTTATGCGTTATGCTTTATGCGTTATGCATTATGAGTTATACGTTATGCGTTAAGCGTTATGCGTGATCCGTTATGCGTGATCCGTTATGCGTTAAGCGTTATGCGTTTTGCTGTATTCGTTATGCGTTATGCGTCATGCATTATGCGTTATGCGTTATGCGTTATGCATTATGCGTTCTGCGTTATACGTTTGCGTTGTGCGTTATGCGTTATGCGTTATGCGTTATGCGTTATGCGTTATGCGTTATGCTTTATGCGTTATGCATTATACGTTATGCGTTATGCAATATGCGTCATTCGTTATGCGTTATGCGTTATGCGTCATGCATTATGCGTTATGCGTTATGCGTTATGCGTTATGCATTATGCGTTCTGCGTTATACGTTTGCGTTGTGCGTTTTGCGTTATGCGTTATGCGTTATGCGTTATGCTTTATGCGTTATGTATTATGCGTTATGCGTTATGCGATATGCGTCATGCGTTATGCGTTATGCGTTATGCGTTATTCGTTATGCGTTATGCGTTATGCGTTGGGCGTTATACGTTTGCGTTATGCGTTATGCGTTATGCGTTATGCGATATGCGTCATGCGTTATGCGTTATGCGTTATGCGTTATGCGTTATGCGTTATTCGTTATGCGTTATGCGTTATGCGTTGGGCGTTATACGTTTGCGTTATGCGTTATGCGTTATGCGTTATGCGTTATGCGTTATGCGTTGTGCATTATGAGTTATACCTTATGCGTTAAGCGTTATGCGTCATGCGTTATACGTTATGCGATATGCGTTATGCGTCATGCGTTATGCGTTATGCGTTATGCGTTATAAGGTATGCGTTATACGTTATACGTTATGCGTTATGCCTGATGCGTTATGCGTTATGCGTTATGCGTTATGCATTATGCGTTATGCGTTATGCGTTATGCCTTATGCCTTATGGGTTTGCGTTATGCGTTACGCTTTATGCGTTATGCATTATTCGTTATGCGTTATGCGATATGCGTCATGCGTTATGCGTTATGCGTTATGCGTTATGAGTTATGCGTTATTCGTTATGCGTTATGCGTTATGCGTTATGCGTTATGCGTTATGCGTTATTCGTTATGCGTTATGCGTTATGCGTTATGCGTTATGCGTTATGCGTTATGCGTTATGCGTTACGCTTTATGCGTTCTGCATTATGCGTTACGCGTTATGCGATATGCGTCATGCGTTATACGTTATGCGTTATGCGTTATTCGTTATGCGTTATGCGTTATGCGTTGGGCGTTATACGTTTGTGTTATGCGTTATGCGTTATGCGTTATGCTTTATGCGTTATGCATTATGCGTTATGCGTTATGCGTTATGCGTTATGCGATATTCGTTATGAGTTATGAGTTATGCGTTATGCGTTATGCTTTATGCGTTATGCATTATGCGTTATGCGTTATGCGTTATGCGTTATGCGATATTCGTTATGAGTTATGATTTATAAGTTATGCGTTATGCGTTATGCGTTATGCGTTATGCGTTATGCGTTATGCGTTATGCGTTATGCGTTATTCGTTATGCGTTATGCGTTATGCGTTATGCTTTATGCGTTATGCATTATCAGTTATACGTTATGCGTTAAGCGTTATGCGTGATCCGTTATGCGTGATCCGTTATGCGTTAAGCGTTATGCGTTTTGCTGTATTCGTTATGCGTTGTGCATTATGCGTTATGCGTTATGTGTTATGCGTTATGCGTTATGCGTTATGCGTTATGCGTTATGCTTTATGCGTTATGCATTATCAGTTATACGTTATGCGTTAAGCGTTATGCGTGATCCGTTATGCGTGATCCGTTATGCGTTAAGCGTTATGCGTTTTGCTGTATTCGTTATGCGTTGTGCATTATGCGTTATACGTTATGCGTTATGCGTTATGCGTTATGCGTTATGCGTTATGCTTTATGCGTTATGCATTATGCGTTATGCGTTATGCGTTATGCGTTATGCGATATTCGTTATGAGTTATGATTTATAAGTTATGCGTTATGCGTTATGCGTTATGCGTTATGCGTTATGCTTTATGCGTTATGCATTATGCGTTATGCGTTATGCGTTATGCGTTATGCGATATTCGTTATGAGTTATGAGTTATAAGTTATGCGTTATGCGTTATGCGTTATGCGTTATGCGTTATGCGTTATGCGTTATGCGTTATGCGTTATGCGTTATGCTTTATGCGTTATGCATTATGCGTTATGCGTTATGCGTTATGCGTTATGCGTTATTCGTTATGCGTTATGCGTTATGCGTTGGGCGTTATACGTTTGTGTTATGCGTTATGCGTTATGCGTTATGCGTTATGCTTTATGCGTTATGCATTATGCGTTATGCGTTATGCGTTATGCGTTATGCGATATTCGTTATGAGTTATTAGTTATGCGTTATGCGTTATGCTTTATGCGTTATGCGTTATGCGTTATGCGTTATGCGTTATGCGTTATGCGTTATGCGTTATGCGTTATGCGTTATGCGTTACGCTTTATGCGTTCTGCATTATGCGTTACGCGTTATGCGATATGCGTCATGCGTTATACGTTATGCGTTATGCGTTATTCGTTATGCGTTATGCGTTATGCGTTGGGCGTTATACGTTTGTGTTATGCGTTATGCGTTATGCGTTATGCGTTATGCGTTATGCTTTATGCGTTATGCATTATGCGTTATGCGTTATGCGTTATGCGTTATGCGTTATGCGATATTCGTTATGAGTTATGAGTTATGCGTTATGCGTTATGCGTTATGCTTTATGCGTTATGCATTATGCGTTATGCGTTATGCGTTATGCGTTATGCGATATTCGTTATGAGTTATGATTTATAAGTTATGCGTTATGCGTTATGCGTTATGCGTTATGCGTTATGCGTTATGCGTTATGCGTTATTCGTTATGCGTTATGCGTTATGCGTTATGCTTTATGCGTTATGCATTATCAGTTATACGTTATGCGTTAAGCGTTATGCGTGATCCGTTATGCGTGATCCGTTATGCGTTAAGCGTTATGCGTTTTGCTGTATTCGTTATGCGTTGTGCATTATGCGTTATGCGTTATGTGTTATGCGTTATGCGTTATGCGTTATGCGTTATGCGTTATGCTTTATGCGTTATGCATTATCAGTTATACGTTATGCGTTAAGCGTTATGCGTGATCCGTTATGCGTGATCCGTTATGCGTTAAGCGTTATGCGTTTTGCTGTATTCGTTATGCGTTGTGCATTATGCGTTATACGTTATGCGTTATGCGTTATGCCTTATGCGTTATGCTTTATGCGTTATGCATTATGCGTTATGCGTTATGCGATATTCGTTATGAGTTATGAGTTATGCGTTATGCGTTATGCGTTATGCTTTATGCGTTATGCATTATGCGTTATGCGTTATGCGTTATGCGTTATGCGATATTCGTTATGAGTTATGATTTATAAGTTATGCGTTATGCGTTATGCGTTACGCGTTATGCGTTATGCTTTATGCGTTATGCATTATGCGTTATGCGTTATGCGTTATGCGATATTCGTTATCAGTTATGATTTATAAGTTATGCGTTATGCGTTATGCGTTATGCGTTATGCGTTATGCGTTATGCGTTATGCGTTATTCGTTATGCGTTATGCGTTATGCGTTATGCTTTATGCGTTATGCATTATCAGTTATACGTTATGCGTTAAGCGTTATGCGTGATCCGTTATGCGTGATCCGTTATGCGTTAAGCGTTATGCGTTTTGCTGTATTCGTTATGCGTTGTGCATTATGCGTTATGCGTTATGTGTTATGCGTTATGCGTTATGCGTTATGCGTTATGCGTTATGCTTTATGCGTTATGCATTATCAGTTATACGTTATGCGTTAAGCGTTATGCGTGATCCGTTATGCGTGATCCGTTATGCGTTTTGCTGTATTCGTTATGCGTTGTGCATTATGCGTTATACGTTGTGCGTTATGCGTTATGCGTTACGCGTTATACTTTATGCGTTATGCATTATGCGTTATGCGTTATGCGTTATGCGTTATGCGTTATGCGATATTCGTTATGAGTTATGATTTATAAGTTATGCGTTATGCGTTATGCGTTATGCGTTATGCGTTATGCGTTATGCGTTATTCGTTATGCGTTATGCGTTATGCGTTATGCTTTATGCGTTATGCATTATGCGTTATGCGTTATGCGTTATGCGTTATGCGTTATGCGATATTCGTTATGAGTTATGAGTTATAAGTTATGCGTTATGCGTTATGCGTTATGCGTTATGCGTTATGCGTTATGCGTTATGCGTTATGCGTTATGCGTTATGCTTTATGCGTTATGCATTATGCTTTATGCGTTATGCGTTATGCGTTATGCGATATTCGTTATGAGTTATGATTTATAAGTTATGCGTTATGCGTTATGCGTTATGCGTTATGCGTTATGCGTTATTCGTTATGCGTTATGCGTTATGCTTTATGCGTTATGCATCATGAGTTATACGTTATGAGTTAAGCGTTATGCGTGATCCGTTATGCGTGATCCGTTATGCGTTAAGCGTTATGCGTTTTGCTGTATTCGTTATGCGTTATGCGTCATGCATTATGCGTTATGCGTTATGCGTTATGCATTATGCGTTCTGCGTTATACGTTTGCGTTTTGCGTTATGCGTTATGCGTTATGCGTTATGCGTTATGCGTTATGCGTTATGCGTTATGCGTTATGCTTTATGCGTTATGCATTATGCGTTATGCGTTATGCAATATGCGTCGTGCGTTATGCGTTATGCGTTATGCGTCATGCATTATGCGTTATGCGTTATGCGTTATGCGTTATGCATTATGCGTTCTGCGTTATACGTTTGCGTTGTGCGTTATGCGTTATGCGTTATGCGTTATGCGTTATGCGTTATGCTTTATGCGTTATGCATTATGCGTTATGCGTTATGCGATATGCGTCATGCGTTATGCGTTATGCGTTATGCGTTATTCGTTATGCGTTATGCGTTATGCGTTGGGCGTTATGCGTTATGCGTTATGCGTTATGCGTTATGCTTTATGCGTTATGCATTATGCGTTATGCGTTATGCGTTATGCGATATTCGTTATGAGTTATGATTTATAAGTTATGCGTTATGCGTTATGCGTTATTCGTTATGCGTCATGCGTTATGCGTTATGCGTTATGCGTTATTCGTTATGCGTTATGCGTTATGCGTTGGGCGTTATGCGTTATGCGTTATGCGTTATGCGTTATGCTTTATGCGTTATGCATTATACGTTATGCGTTGTGCATTATGCGTTATGTGTTATGTGTTATGCGTTATGCGTCATGCGTTATACGTTATGCGATATGTGTTATGCGTTATGCGTTATGCGTTATGCGTTATGCGTTATACGGTATGCGTTATACGTTATACGTTATGCGTTATGCCTGATGCGTTATGCGTTATGCGTTATGCGTTATGCATTATGCGTTATGCGTTATGCGTTATGCCTTATGCCTTATGGGTTTGCGTTATGCGTTACGCTTTATGCGTTATGCATTATGCGTTATGCGTTATGCGATATGCGTCATGCGTTATGCGTTATGCGTTATGCGTTATGCGTTATGAGTTATGCGTTATTCGTTATGCGTTATGCGTTATGCGTTATGCGTTATGCGTTATGCGGTATGCGTTATTCGTTATGCGTTATGCGTTATGCGTTATGCGTTATGCGTTATGCGTTATGCGTTACGCTTTATGCGTTCTGCATTATGCGTTACGCGTTATGCGATATGCGTCATGCGTTATACGTTATGCGTTATGCGTTATTCGTTATGCGTTATGCGTTATGCGTTGGGCGTTATACGTTATGCTTTATGCGTTATGCATTATCAGTTATACGTTATGCGTTAAGCGTTATGCGTTTTGCTGTATTCGTTATGCGTTGTGCATTATGCGTTATACGTTATGCGTTATGCGTTATGCGTTATGCGTTATGCGTTATGCGTTATGCTTTATGTGTTATGCATTATGCGTTATGCGTTATGCGATATGCGTCATGCGTTATGCGTTATGCGTTATGCGTCATGCATTATGCGTTATGCGTTATGCGTTATGCGTCATGCATTATGCGTTCTTCGTTATACGTTTGCGTTGTGCGTTATGCGTTATGCGTTATGCGTTATGCGTTATGCTTTATGCGTTATGCATTATGCGTTAGGCGTTATGCGATATGCGTCATGCGTTATGCGTTATGCGTTATGCGTTATGCGTTATTCGTTATGCGTTATGCGTTATGCGTTGGGCGTTATACGTTTGCGTTATGCGTTATGCGTTATGCGTTATGCCTTATGCGTTATGAGTTATGCGTTATGCGTTATGCGATATGCGTCATGCGTTATGCGTTATGCGTTATGCGTTATGCGTTATGCGTTATGCGTTATGCGTTATGCGTTATTCGTTATGCGTTATGCGTTATGCGTTTGGCGTTATACGTTTGCGTTATGCGTTATGCGATATGCGTCATGCGTTATGCGTTATGCGTTATGCGTTATGCGTTATGCGTTATGCGTTATGCTTTATGCGTTATGCATTATGCGTTCTGCGTTATGCAATATGCGTCATGCGTTATGCGTTATGCGTTATGCGTTATGCGTCATGCATTATGCGTTATGCGTTATGCGTTATGCGTTATGCATTATGCGTTCTGCGTTATACGTTTGCGTTGTGCGTTATGCGTTATGCGTTATTCGTTATGCGTTATGCGTTATGCGTTGGGCGTTATACGTTTGCGTTATGCGTTATGCGTTATGCGTTATGCGATATGCGTCATGCGTTATGCGTTATGCGTTATGCGTTATGCGTTATGCGTTATTCGTTATGCGTTATGCGTTATGCGTTGGGCGTTATACGTTTGCGTTATGCGTTATGCGTTATGCGTTATGCGTTATGCGTTGTGCATTATGAGTTATACGTTATGCGTTAAGCGTTATGCGTGATCCGTTATGCGTTAGGCGTTATGCGTTTTGCGGTATTCGTTATGTGTTATGCGTTATGCGTTATTCGTTATGCGTTATGCGTTATGCGTTATGCGTTATGCGTTATGCGTTATGCGTTATGCGTTATTCGTTATTCGTTATGCGTTATGCGTTATGCGTTATGCGTTATGCGTTATGCGTTATGCGTTACGCTTTATGCGTTCTGCATTATGCGTTACGCGTTATGCGATATGCGTCATGCGTTATACGTTATGCGTTATGCGTTATTCGTTATGCGTTATGCGTTATGCGTTGGGCGTTATACGTTTGTGTTATGCGTTATGCGTTATGCGTTATGCGTTATGCTTTATGCGTTATGCATTATGCGTTATGCGTTATGCGTTATGCGTTATGCGATATTCGTTATGAGTTATGAGTTATGCGTTATGCGTTATGCTTTATGCGTTATGCATTATGCGTTATGCGTTATGCGTTATGCGTTATGCGATATTCGTTATGAGTTATGATTTATAAGTTATGCGTTATGCGTTATGCGTTATGCGTTATGCGTTATGCGTTATGCGTTATTCGTTATGCGTTATGCGTTATGCGTTATGCTTTATGCGTTATGCATTATCAGTTATACGTTATGCGTTAAGCGTTATGCGTGATCCGTTATGCGTGATCCGTTATGCGTTAAGCGTTATGCGTTTTGCTGTATTCGTTATGCGTTGTGCATTATGCGTTATGCGTTATGTGTTATGCGTTATGCGTTATGCGTTATGCGTTATGCGTTATGCTTTATGCGTTATGCATTATCAGTTATACGTTATGCGTTAAGCGTTATGCGTGATCCGTTATGCGTGATCCGTTATGCGTTAAGCGTTATGCGTTTTGCTGTATTCGTTATGCGTTGTGCATTATGCGTTATACGTTATGCGTTATGCGTTATGCGTTATGCGTTATGCTTTATGCGTTATGCATTATGCGTTATGCGTTATGCGATATGCGTCATGCGTTATGCGTTATGCGTTATGCGTCATGCATTATGCGTTATGCGTTATGCGTTATGCGTTATGCATTATGCGTTCTGCGTTATACGTTTGCGTTGTGCGTTATGCGATATGCGTTATGCGTTATGCGTTATGCGTTATGCTTTATGCGTTATGCATTATGCGTTATGCGTTATGCGATATGCGTCATGCGTTATGCGTTATGCGTTATGCGTTATGCGTTATGCGTTATTCGTTATGCATTATGCGTTATGCGTTGGGCGTTATACGTTTGCGTTATGCGTTATGCCTTATGCGTTATGCCTTATGCGTTATGCGTTATGCGTTATGCGTTATGCGATATGCGTCATGCGTTATGCGTTATGCGTTATGCGTTATGCGTTATGCTTTATGCGTTATTCGTTATGCGTTATGCGTTATGCGTTTGGCGTTATACGTTTGCGTTATGCGTTATGCGTTATGCGTTATGCGTTATGCGTCATGCATTATGCGTTATGCGTTATGCGTTATGCGTTATGCGTTATGCATTATGCGTTCTGCGTTATACGTTTGCGTTGTGCGTTATGCGTTATGCGTTATGCGTTATGCGTTATGCTTCATGCGTTATGCATTATGCGTTATGCGTTATGCGATATGCATCATGCGTTATGCGTTATGCGTTGGGCGTTATACGTTTGCGTTATGCGTTATGCGTTATGCGTTATGCCTTATGCGTTATGCGTTACGCGTTATGCGTTATGCGTTATGCGATATGCGTCATGCGTTATGCGTTATGCGTTATGCGTTATGCGATATGCATCATGCGTTATGCGTTATGCGTTGGGCGTTATACGTTTGCGTTATGCGTTATGCGTTATGCGTTATGCCTTATGCGTTATGCGTTATGCGTTATACGTTATACGTTATGCGTTATGCGTTATGCGTTATGCGTTATGCGTCATGCATTATGCGTCATGCGTTATGCGTTATGCGTTATGCGTTATGCATTATGCGTTCTGCGTTATACGTTTGCGTAGTGCGTTATGCGTTATGTGTTATGCGTTATGCGTTATGCGTTATGCTTTATGCGTTATGCATTATGCGTTATGCGTTATGCGATATGCGTCATGCGTTATGCGTTATGCGTTATGCGTCATGCATTATGCGTTATGCGTTATGCGTTATGCGTTATGCATTATGCGTTCTGCGTTATACGTTTGCGTTGTGCGTTATGCGTTATTCGTTATGCGTTATGCGTTATGCGTTATGCGTTATGCGTTATGCGTTATGCGTTATGCGTTATGCTTTATGCGTTATGCATTATGCGTTATGCGTTATGCGATATGCGTCATGCGTTATGCGTTATGCGTTATGCGTTATTCGTTATGCGTTATGCGTTATGCGTTGGGCGTTATACGTTTACGTTATGCGTTATGCGTTATGCGTTATGCCTTATGCGTTATGCGTTATGCGTTAAGCGTTATGCGATATGCGTCATGCGTTATGCGTTATGCGTTATGCGTTATGCGTTATGCGTTATTCGTTATGCGTTATGCGTTATGCGTTATGCGTTATGCCTTATGCGTTATGCGTTATGCGTTATGCGTTATGCGATATGCGTCATGCGTTATGCGTTATGCGTTATGCGTTATGCGTTATGCGTTATGCGTTATGCGTTATGCGTTATTCGTTATGCATTATGCGTTATGCGTTGGGCGTTATACGTTTGCGTTATGCGTTATGCCTTATGCGTTATGCCTTATGCGTTATGCGTTATGCGTTATGCGTTATGCGATATGCGTCATGCGTTATGCGTTATGCGTTATGCGTTATGCGTTATGCTTTATGCGTTATTCGTTATGCGTTATGCGTTATGCGTTTGGCGTTATACGTTTGCGTTATGCGTTATGCGTTATGCGTTATGCGTTATGCGTTATGCGTCATGCATTATGCGTTATGCGTTATGCGTTATGCGTTATGCGTTATGCATTATGCGTTCTGCGTTATACGTTTGCGTTGTGCGTTATGCGTTATGCGTTATGCGTTATGCGTTATGCGTTATGCTTCATGCGTTATGCATTATGCGTTATGCGTTATGCGATATGCATCATGCGTTATGCGTTATGCGTTGGGCGTTATACGTTTGCGTTATGCGTTATGCGTTATGCGTTATGCCTTATGCGTTATGCGTTACGCGTTATGCGTTATGCGTTATGCGATATGCGTCATGCGTTATGCGTTATGCGTTATGCGTTATGCGATATGCATCATGCGTTATGCGTTATGCGTTGGGCGTTATACGTTTGCGTTATGCGTTATGCGTTATGCGTTATGCCTTATGCGTTATGCGTTATGCGTTATACGTTATACGTTATGCGTTATGCGTTATGCGTTATGCGTTATGCGTTATGCGTCATTCATTATGCGTCATGCGTTATGCGTTATGCGTTATGCGATATGCGTCATGCGTTATGCGTTATGCGTTATGCGTTATGCGTTATGCGTTATGCGTTATGCGTTATGCGTTATTCGTTATGCATTATGCGTTATGCGTTGGGCGTTATACGTTTGCGTTATGCGTTATGCCTTATGCGTTATGCCTTATGCGTTATGCGTTATGCGTTATGCGTTATGCGATATGCGTCATGCGTTATGCGTTATGCGTTATGCGTTATGCGTTATGCTTTATGCGTTATTCGTTATGCGTTATGCGTTATGCGTTTGGCGTTATACGTTTGCGTTATGCGTTATGCGTTATGCGTTATGCGTTATGCGTTATGCGTCATGCATTATGCGTTATGCGTTATGCGTTATGCGTTATGCGTTATGCATTATGCGTTCTGCGTTATACGTTTGCGTTGTGCGTTATGCGTTATGCGTTATGCGTTATGCGTTATGCGTTATGCTTCATGCGTTATGCATTATGCGTTATGCGTTATGCGATATGCATCATGCGTTATGCGTTATGCGTTGGGCGTTATACGTTTGCGTTATGCGTTATGCGTTATGCGTTATGCCTTATGCGTTATGCGTTACGCGTTATGCGTTATGCGTTATGCGATATGCGTCATGCGTTATGCGTTATGCGTTATGCGTTATGCGATATGCATCATGCGTTATGCGTTATGCGTTGGGCGTTATACGTTTGCGTTATGCGTTATGCGTTATGCGTTATGCCTTATGCGTTATGCGTTATGCGTTATACGTTATACGTTATGCGTTATGCGTTATGCGTTATGCGTTATGCGTTATGCGTCATTCATTATGCGTCATGCGTTATGCGTTATGCGTTATGCGTTATGCATTATGCGTTCTGCGTTATACGTTTGCGTTGTGCGTTATGCGTTATGTGTTATGCGTTATGCGTTATGCGTTATGCTTTATGCGTTATGCATTATGCGTTATGCGTTATGCGATATGCGTCATGCGTTATGCGTTATGCGTTATGCGTCATGCATTATGCGTTATGCGTTATGCGTTATGCGTTATGCATTATGCGTTCTGCGTTATACGTTTGCGTTGTGCGTTATGCGTTATTCGTTATGCGTTATGCGTTATGCGTTATGCGTTATGCGTTATGCGTTATGCGTTATGCGTTATGCTTTATGCGTTATGCATTATGCGTTATGCGTTATGCGATATGCGTCATGCGTTATGCGTTATGCGTTATGCGTTATTCGTTATGCGTTATGCGTTATGCGTTGGGCGTTATACGTTTACGTTATGCGTTATGCGTTATGCGTTATGCCTTATGCGTTATGCGTTATGCGTTAAGCGTTATGCGATATGCGTCATGCGTTATGCGTTATGCGTTATGCGTTATGCGTTATGCGTTATTCGTTATGCGTTATGCGTTATGCGTTATGCGTTATGCCTTATGCGTTATGCGTTATGCGTTATGCGTTATGCGATATGCGTCATGCGTTATGCGTTATGCGTTATGCGTTATGCGTTATGCGTTATGCGTTATGCGTTATTCGTTATGCGTTATGCGTTATGCGTTGGGCGTTATACGTTTGCGTTATGCGTTATGCGTTATGCGTTATGCGTTATGCTTTATGCGTTATACATTATGCGTTATGCGTTATGCGTTATGCGATATTCGTTATGAGTTATGAGTTATAAGTTATGCGTTATGCGTTATGCGTTATGCGTTATGCGGTATGCGTTATACGTTATGCGTTATGCGTTATGCGTTATGCGTTATGCGTTATACGTTAGGCGTTATGCGTTTTGCGGTATTCGTTATGCGTTGTGCATTATGCGTTATGCGTTGTGCATTATGCGTTATGCGTGATCCGTTATGCGTTAAGCGATATGCGTTTTGCTGTATTCGTTATGCGTTGTGCATTATGCGTTATGCGTTATGGGTTATGCGTTATGCGTTATGCGTTATGCATTATGCGTTGTGCGTTATATGTTTGCGTTGTGCGTTATGCGTTATGCGTTATGCGTTATGCGTTTGGCGTTATACGTTTGCGTTATGCGTTATGCGTTATGCGTTATGCGTTATGCGTTATGCGTCTTGCATTATGCGTTATGCGTTATGCGTTATGCGTTATGCGTTATGCGTTATGCATTATGCGTTCTGCGTTATACGTTTGCGTTGTGCGTTATGCGTTATGCATTATGCGTTATGCGTTATGCGTTATGCTTCATGCGTTATGCATTATGCGTTATGCGTTATGCGATATGCATCATGCGTTATGCGTTATGCGTTGGGCGTTATACGTTTGCGTTATGCGTTATGCGTTATGCGTTATGCCTTATGCGTTATGCGTTATGCGTTATGCGTTATGCGTTATGCGATATGCGTCATGCGTTATGCGTTATGCGTTATGCGTTATGCGTTATGCGTTATGCGTTATGCGTTATTCGTTATGCGTGATCCGTTATGCGTTAAGCGTTATGCGTTTTGCTGTATTCGTTATGCGTTATACATTATGCGACATGCGTTATGCGTTATGCGTTATGCGTTATGCGGTATGCGTTATACGTTATACGTTATGCGTTATGCGTTATGCGTCATGCATTATGCGTTATGCGTTATGCGTTATGCGTTATGCATTATGCGTTCTGCGTTATACGTTTGCGTTGTGCGTTATGCGTTATGTGTTATGCGTTATGCGTTATGCGTTATGCTTTATGCGTTATGCATTATGCGTTATGCGTTATGCGATATGCGTCATGCGTTATGCGTTATGCGTTATGCGTCATGCATTATGCGTTATGCGTTATGCGTTATGCGTTATGCATTATGCGTTCTGCGTTATACGTTTGCGTTGTGCGTTATGCGTTATGCGTTATGCGTTATGCGTTATGCGTTATGCGTTATGCGTTATGCGTTATGCGTTATGCGTTATGCTTTATGCGTTATGCATTATGCGTTATGCGTTATGCGATATGCGTCGTGCGTTATGCGTTATGCGTTATGCGTTATTCGTTATGCGTTATGCGTTATGCGTTGGGCGTTATACGTTTGCGTTATGCGTTATGCGTTATACGTTATGCCTTATGCGTTATGCGTTATGCGTTATGCGTTATGCGTTATGCGATATGCGTCATGCGTTATGCGTTATGCGTTATGCGTTATGCGTTATGCGTTATGCGTTATGCGTTATTCGTTATGCGTTATGCGTTATGCGTTATGCGTTATGCCTTATGCGTTATGCGTTATGCGTTATGCGTTATGCGATATGCGTCATGCGTTATGCGTTATGCGTTATGCGTTATGCGTTATGCGTTATTCGTTATGCGTTATGCGTTATGCGTTGGGCGTTATACGTTTGCGTTATGCGTTATGCGTTATGCGTTATGCGTTATGCGTTATGCTTTATGCGTTATACATTATGCGTTATGCGTTATGCGTTATGCGTTATGCGATATTCGTTATGAGTTATGAGTTATAAGTTATGCGTTATGCGTTATGCGTTATGCGTTATGCGGTATGCGTTATACGTTTTGCGTTATGCGTTATGCGTTATGCGTTATACGTTAGGCGTTATGCGTTTTGCGGTATTCGTTATGCGCTGTGCATTATGCGTTATGCGTGATCCGTTATGCGTTAAGCGATATGCGTTTTGCTGTATTCGTTATGCGTTGTGCATTATGCGTTATGCGTTATGGGTTATGCGTTATGCGTTATGCGTTATGCGTTATGCATTATGCGTTGTGCGTTATATGTTTGCGTTGTGCGTTATGCGTTATGCGTTATGCGTTATACGGTATGCGTTATGCGTTATGCGTTATACGTTATGCGTTATGCGTTATGCGTTATACGTTATGCGTTATGCGTTATGCGTTATGCGTTATGCGTTATGCGTTATGCGTTATGCGTTATGCGTTATGCGTTATGCGTTATGCGTTATGCCTTATGCCTTATGGGTTTGCGTTATGTGTTACGCTTTATGCGTTATGCGTTATGCATTATGCGTTATGCGTTATGCGTTATGCGTTATGCGATATACGATATGAGTTATGAGTTATAAGTTATGCGATATGCGTTATGCGTTATGCGTTATGCGTTATGCGTTATGCGTTATGCGTTATACGGTATGCGTTATGCGTTATGCGTTATACGTTATGCGTTATGCGTTATGCGTTATACGTTATGCGTTATGCGTTATGCGTTATGCGTTATGCGTTATGCGTTATGCGTTATGCGTTATGCGTTATGCGTTACACGTTATGCGTTATGCGTTATGCGATATGCGTCATGCGTTATGCGTTATGCGTTATACGGTATGCATTATGCGTTATGCGTTATGCGTTATGCGTTATGCGTTATTCGTTATGCGTTATGCGTTATGCGTTGGGCGTTATACGTTTGCGTTATGCGTTATGCGTTATGCGTTATGCGTTATGCTTTATG
Source organism: Lasioglossum morio (assembly GCA_916610235.2). Lineage (NCBI taxonomy): Eukaryota > Metazoa > Arthropoda > Insecta > Hymenoptera > Halictidae > Lasioglossum > Lasioglossum morio. The sequence goes on from CAKAJA020000423.1 coordinate 2,452,491, forward strand.
CGTTATGCATTATGCGTTATGCGTTATGCGTTATGCGTTATGCGATATTCGTTATGAGTTATGAGTTATATGTTATGCGTTATGCGTTATGCGTTATGCGTTATGCGGTATGCGTTATACGTTATGCGTTATGCGTTATGCGTTATGCGTTATGCGTTAGGCGTTATGCGTTTTGCGGTATTCGTTATACGTTGTGCATTATGCGTTATGCGTGATCCGTTATGCGTTAAGCGTTATGCGTTTTGCTGTATTCGTTATGAGTTGTGCATTATGCGTTATGCGTTATGGGTTATGCGTTATGCGTTATGCGTTATGCGTTATGCATTATGCGTTGTGCGTTATATGTTTGCGTTGTGCGTTATGCGTTATGCGTTATGCGTTATGCGTTATACGGTATGCGTTATGCGTTATGCGTTATACGTTATGCGTAATGCGTTATGCGTTATACGTTATGCGTTATGCGTTATGCGTTATGCGTTATGCGTTATGCGTTATGCGTTATGCGTTATGCGTTATGCGTTATGCGTTATGCGTTATGCGTTATGCGTTATGCGTTATGCGTTATGCGTTATGCGTTATGCGTTATGCGTTATGCGTTATGCGTTATGCGTTATGCGTTATGCGTTATGCGTTATGCGTTATGCGTTATGCGTTATGCGTTATGCGTTATGCGTTATGCGTTATGCGTTATGCGTTATGCGTTATGCGTTATGCGTTATGCGTTATGCGTTATGCGTTATGCGTTATGCGTTATGCGTTTTGCGTTATGCGTTATGCGTTATGCGTTATGCGTTATGCGTTATGCGGTATGCGTTATGCGTTATGCGTTATGCGTTATGCGTTATGCGTTATGCTTTATGCGTTATGCATTATGCGTTGTGCGTTATGCGTGATCCTTTAGGCGTTATGTCTTATGCGTTATGCGTTATGCGTTATGCGTTATGCTTTATGCGTTATGCTTTATGCGTTATGCGTGATCCGTTATGCGTTATGCGTTATGCGTTATGCGTTATGCGTTATGCGTTATGCGTTATGCGTTATGCGTTATGCGTTATGCGTTATGCGTTATGCGTTATGCGTTATGCGTTATGCGTTATGCGTTATGCGTTATGCGTTATGCGTTATGCGTTATGCGTTATGCGTTATGCATTATGCGTTATGCGTTATGCGTTATGCGTTATGCGTTATGCGTTATGCGTTATGCGTTATGCGTTATGCGTTATGCGTTATGCGTTATGCGTTATGCGTTATGCGTTATGCGTTATGCGTTTTGCGTTATGCGTTATGCGTTATGCGTTATGCGTTATGCGTTATGCGGTATGCGTTATGCGTTATGCGTTATGCGTTATGCGTTATGCGTTATGCTTTATGCGTTATGCATTATGCGTTGTGCGTTATGCGTGATCCTTTAGGCGTTATGTCTTATGCGTTATGCGTTATGCGTTATGCGTTATGCTTTATGCGTTATGCTTTATGCGTTATGCGTGATCCGTTATGCGTTAGGCGTTATGCGTTATGCGTTAACGTTATGCGTTATGCCTTATGCGTTATGCGTTATGGGTTATGCGTTATGTGTTATGCGATATACGTAATGCGTTATGCGTTATGCGTTATGCGTTATGCGTTATGCGTTATACGTTGTACGTTATGCTTTATGCGTTATGTTTTATGCGATATGCGTTATGCGTTATGCGTTATGCGTTATGCGTTATGCGTTATGCGGTATGCGTTATGCGTTATGCGTTATGCGTTATGCGTTATGCTTTATGCGTTATGCATTATGCATTATGCGTTATGCGTTTTGCGTTATGCGTTATGCGTTATGCGTTATGCGTTATGCGGTATGCGTTATGCGTTATGCGTTATGCGTTATGCGTTATGCGTTATGCTTTATGCGTTATGCATTATGAGTTGTGCGTTATGCGTGATCCGTTAGGCGTTATGTCTTATGCGTTATGCGTTATGCGTTATGCGTTATGCTTTATACGTTATGCTTTATGCGTTATGCGTGATCCGTTATGCGTTAGGCGTTATGCGTTATGCGTTATGCGTTATGCTTTATGCGTTATGCGTTATGCCTTATGCGTTATGCGTTATGCTTTATGCTTTATGCGTTATGCATTATGCGTTGTGCGTTATGCGTGATCCGTTAGGCGTTATGTCTTATGTGTTATACGTTATGCGTTATGCGTTATGCGTTATGCGTTATGCGTTATGCGTTATACGTTATGCGTTATGCGTTATGCGTGATCCGTAATGTGTAAGGCGATATACGTTTTGCGGTATTCGTTATGCGTTATGCGTTATGCGTTATCCGTTGTTCGTTATGCGTTATGCATTATGCTTTATGCGTTATGCGTTATGAGTTACACGTTATGCGTTATTCGATATGCGTTATGCGTTATGCGTTATGCGTTATGCGTTATGCGTTATCCGTTATGCGTTAAGCATTATGCGTTTTGCTGTATTCGTTATGCGTTGTGCGTTATACGTTTGCGTTATGCGTTATGTGTTATGCGTTATACGGTATGCGTTATGCGTTATACGTTATGCGTTATGCGTTATGCGATATGCGTTATGCGTTATGCGTTATGCGTTATGCTTTATGCGTTATGCGTTATGCGTTATGCGTTATGCGTTATGCTTTATGCTTTATGCTTTATGCGTTATGCGTGATCCGTTATGCGTTAGGCGTTATGCGTTATGCGTTAACGTTATGCGTTATGCCTTATGCGTTATGCGTTATGGGTTATGCGTTATGTGTTATGCGATATACGTTATGCGTTATGCGTTATGCGTTATGCGTTATGCGTGATCCGTTATGCGTGATCCGTTATGCGTTAGGCGTTATGCGTTATGCGTTAACTTTATGCGTTATGCCTTATGCGTTATGCGTTATGGGTTATGCGTTATGTGTTATGCGATATACGTTATGCGTTATGCGTTATTCGTTATGCGTTATGCGTTATGCGTTATGCATTATGCGTTAGGCGTTATGCGTTATGCGTTATGCGTTATGCGTTATGCGTTATGCGTTATGCGTTATGCGTTATGCGTTATGCGTTATGCGTTATGCGTTATGCGTTATGCGTTATGCGTTATGCGTTATGCGTTATGCGTTATGCGTTATGCGTTATGCGTTATGCGTTATGCGTTATGCGTTATGCGTTATGCGTTATGCGTTATGCGTTATGCGTTATGCGTTATGCGTTATGCGTTATGCGTTATGCGTTATGCATTATGCGTTATGCGTTATGCGTTATGAGTGATCCGACATGCGTTATGCGTTATGCGTTATGCGTTATGCCTTATGCCTTATGGGTTTGCGTTATGTGTTACGCTTTATGCGTTATGCGTTATGCATTATGCGTTATGCGTTATGCGTTATGCGTTATGCGATATTCGTTATGAGTTATGAGTTATAAGTTATGCGTTATGCGTTATGCGTTATGCGGTATGCGTTATACGTTATGCGTTGTGCGTTATGCGTTATGCGTTATGCGTTAGGCGTTATGCTTTATGCGTTATGCTTTATGCGTTATGCGTGATCCGTTATGCGTGATCCGTTATGCGTTAGGCGTTATGCGTTAACTTTATGCGTTATGCCTTATGCGTTATGCGTTATGGGTTATGCGTTATGTGTTATGCGATATACGTTATGCGTTATGCGTTATGCGTTATGCGTTATGCGTTATGCGTTATGCGTTATGCGTTATGCGTTATGCGTTATGCGTTATGCGTTATACGGTATGCGTTATGCGTTATGCGTTATGCGTTATGCGTTATGCGTTATGCGTTATGCGTTATGCGTTATGCGTTATGCGTTATGCGTTATGCGTTATGCGTTATGCGTTATGCGTTATGCGTTATGCGTTATGCGTTATGCGTTATGCGTTATGCGTTATGCGTTATGCGTTATGCGTTATGCGTTATGCGTTATGCGTTATGCGTTATGCGTTATGCATTATGCGTTATGCGTTATGCGTTATGAGTGATCCGACATGCGTTATGCGTTATGCGTTATGCGTTATGCCTTATGCCTTATGGGTTTGCGTTATGTGTTACGCTTTATGCGTTATGCGTTATGCATTATGCGTTATGCGTTATGCGTTATGCGTTATGCGATATTCGTTATGAGTTATGAGTTATAAGTTATGCGTTATGCGTTATGCGTTATGCGTTATGCGTTATGCGTTATGCGTTATGCGTTATGCGTTATGCGTTATGCGTTATGCGTTATGCGTTATGCGTTATGCGTTATGCGTTATGCGTTATGCGTTATGCGTTATGCGTTATGCGTTATGCGTTATGCGTTATGCGTTATGCGTTATGCGTTATGCGTTATGCGTTATGCGTTATGCGTTATGCGTTATGCATTATGCGTTATGCGTTATGCGTTATGAGTGATCCGACATGCGTTATGCGTTATGCGTTATGCGTTATGCCTTATGCCTTATGGGTTTGCGTTATGTGTTACGCTTTATGCGTTATGCGTTATGCATTATGCGTTATGCGTTATGCGTTATGCGTTATGCGATATTCGTTATGAGTTATGAGTTATAAGTTATGCGTTATGCGTTATGCGTTATGCATTATGAGTTGTGCGTTATGCGTGATCCGTTAGGCGTTATGTCTTATGCGTTATGCGTTATGCGTTATGCGTTATGCTTTATACGTTATGCTTTATGCGTTATGCGTGATCCGTTATGCGTTAGGCGTTATGCGTTATGCGTTATGCGTTATGCTTTATGCGTTATGCGTTATGCGTTATGCGTTATGCGTTATGCTTTATGCTTTATGCGTTATGCATTATGCGTTGTGCGTTATGCGTGATCCGTTAGGCGTTATGTCTTATGTGTTATACGTTATGCGTTATGCGTTATGCGTTATGCGTTATGCGTTATGCGTTATACGTTATGCGTTATGCGTTATGCGTGATCCGTAATGTGTAAGGCGATATACGTTTTGCGGTATTCGTTATGCGTTATGCGTTATGCGTTATCCGTTGTTCGTTATGCGTTATGCATTATGCTTTATGCGTTATGCGTTATGAGTTACACGTTATGCGTTATTCGATATGCGTTATGCGTTATGCGTTATGCGTTATGCGTTATGCGTTATCCGTTATGCGTTAAGCATTATGCGTTTTGCTGTATTCGTTATGCGTTGTGCGTTATACGTTTGCGTTATGCGTTATGTGTTATGCGTTATACGGTATGCGTTATGCGTTATACGTTATGCGTTATGCGTTATGCGATATGCGTTATGCGTTATGCGTTATGCGTTATGCTTTATGCGTTATGCGTTATGCGTTATGCGTTATGCTTTATGCTTTATGCTTTATGCGTTATGCGTGATCCGTTATGCGTTAGGCGTTATGCGTTATGCGTTAACGTTATGCGTTATGCCTTATGCGTTATGCGTTATGGGTTATGCGTTATGTGTTATGCGATATACGTTATGCGTTATGCGTTATGCGTTATGCGTTATGCGTGATCCGTTATGCGTGATCCGTTATGCGTTAGGCGTTATGCGTTATGCGTTAACTTTATGCGTTATGCCTTATGCGTTATGCGTTATGGGTTATGCGTTATGTGTTATGCGATATACGTTATGCGTTATGCGTTATGCGTTATGCGTTATGCGTTATGCGTTATGCATTATGCGTTAGGCGTTATGCGTTATGCGTTATGCGTTATGCGTTATGCGTTATGCGTTATGCGTTATGCGTTATGCGTTATGCGTTATGCGTTATGCGTTATGCGTTATGCGTTATGCGTTATGCGTTATGCGTTATGCGTTATGCGTTATGCGTTATGCGTTATGCGTTATGCGTTATGCGTTATGCGTTATGCGTTATGCGTTATGCGTTATGCGTTATGCGTTATGCGTTATGCGTTATGCGTTATGCGTTATGCGTTATGCGTTATGCGTTATGCGTTATGCGTTATGCATTATGCGTTATGCGTTATGCGTTATGAGTGATCCGACATGCGTTATGCGTTATGCGTTATGCGTTATGCCTTATGCCTTATGGGTTTGCGTTATGTGTTACGCTTTATGCGTTATGCGTTATGCATTATGCGTTATGCGTTATGCGTTATGCGTTATGCGATATTCGTTATGAGTTATGAGTTATAAGTTATGCGTTATGCGTTATGCGTTATGCGGTATGCGTTATACGTTATGCGTTGTGCGTTATGCGTTATGCGTTATGCGTTAGGCGTTATGCTTTATGCGTTATGCTTTATGCGTTATGCGTGATCCGTTATGCGTGATCCGTTATGCGTTAGGCGTTATGCGTTAACTTTATGCGTTATGTCTTATGCGTTATGCGTTATGGGTTATGCGTTATGTGTTATGCGATATACGTTATGCGTTATGCGTTATGCGTTATGCGTTATGCGTTATGCGTTATGCGTTATGCGTTATGCGTTATGCGTTATGCGTTATGCGTTATACGGTATGCGTTATGCGTTATGCGTTATGCGTTATGCGTTATGCGTTATGCGTTATGCGTTATGCGTTATGCGTTATGCGTTATGCGTTATGCGTTATGCGTTATGCGTTATGCGTTATGCGTTATGCGTTATGCGTTATGCGTTATGCGTTATGCGTTATGCGTTATGCGTTATGCGTTATGCGTTATGCGTTATGCGTTATGCGTTATGCATTATGCGTTATGCGTTATGCGTTATGAGTGATCCGACATGCGTTATGCGTTATGCGTTATGCGTTATGCCTTATGCCTTATGGGTTTGCGTTATGTGTTACGCTTTATGCGTTATGCGTTATGCATTATGCGTTATGCGTTATGCGTTATGCGTTATGCGATATTCGTTATGAGTTATGAGTTATAAGTTATGCGTTATGCGTTATGCGTTATGCGTTATGCGTTATGCGTTATGCGTTATGCGTTATGCGTTATGCGATATTCGTTATGAGTTATAAGATATGCGGTATGCGTTATACGTTATGCGTTATGCGTTATGCGTTATGCGTTATTCGTTATGCGTTAGGCGTTATGCGTTTTGCGGTATTCGTTATGCGTTGTGCATTATGCGTTATGCGTGATCCGTTATGCGTTAACCGATATGCGTTTTGCTGTATTCGTTATGCGTTGTGCATTATGCGTTATGCGTTATGGGTTATGCGTTATGCGTTATGCGTTATGCATTATGCGTTGTGCGTTATATGTTTGCGTTGTGCGTTATGCGTTATGCGTTATGCGTTATGCGTTATACGGTATGCGTTATGCGTTATGCGTTATACGTTATGCGTTATGCGTTATGCGTTATGCCTTATGCCTTATGGGTTTGCGTTATGTGTTACGCTTTCTGCGTTATGCGTTATGCGTTATGCGTTATGCGTTAGGCGTTATGCGTTTTGCGGTATTCGTTATGCGTTGTGCATTATGCGTTATGCGTGATCCGTTATGCGTTAAGCGATATGCGTTTTGCTGTATTCGTTATGCGTTGTGCATTATGCGTTATGCGTTATGGGTTATGCGTTATGCGTTATGCGTTATGCATTATGCGTTGTGCGTTATATGTTTGCGTTGTGCGTTATGCGTTATGCGTTATGCGTTATACGGTATGCGTTATGCGTTATGCGTTATACGTTATGCGTTATGCGTTATGCGTTATGCCTTATGCCTTATGGGTTTGCGTTATGTGTTACGCTTTATGCGTTATGCGTTATGCATTATGCGTTATGCGTTATGCGTTATGCGTTATGCGATATTCGTTATAAGTTATGAGTTATAAGTTATGCGTTATGCGTTATGCGTTATGCGTTATGCGTTATGCCTTATGCCTTATGGGTTTGCGTTATGTGTTATGCTTTATGCGTTATGCGTTATGCATTATGCGTTATGCGTTATGCGTTATGCGATATTCGTTATGAGTTATGAGTTATAAGTTATGCGTTATGCGTTACGCGTTATGCGTTATGCGGTATGCGTTATACGTTATGCGTTATGCGTTATGCGTTATGCGTTATGCGTTAGGCGTTATGCGTTATGCGTTATGCGATATGCGTCATGCGTTATGCGTTATGCGTTATACGGTATGCATTATGCGTTATGCGTTATGCGTTATGCGTTATTCCTTATGCGTTATGCGTTATGCGTTGGGCGTTATACGTTTGCGTTATGCGTTATGCGTTATGCGTTATGCGTTATGCTTTATGCGTTATGCATTATGCGTTATGCGTTATGCGTTATGCGTTATGCGATATTCGTTATGAGTTATGAGTTATAAGTTATGCGTTATGCGTTATGCGTTATGCGTTATACGGTATGCGTTATGCGTTATGCGTTATACGTTATGCGTTATGCGTTATGCGTTATACGTTATGCGTTATGCGTTATGCGTTATGCGTTATGCGTTATGCGTTATGCGTTATGCGTTATGCGTTATGCGTTATGCGTTATGCGTTATGCGTTATGCGTTATGCGTTATGCGTTATGCCTTATGCCTTATGGGTTTGCGTTATGTGTTACGCTTTATGCGTTATGCGTTATGCATTATGCGTTATGCGTTATGCGTTATGCGTTATGCGATATTCGTTATGAGTTATGAGTTATAAGTTATGCGTTATGCGTTACGCGTTATGCGTTATGCGGTATGCGTTATACGTTATGCGTTATGCGTTATGCGTTATGCGTTATGCGTTAGGCGTTATGCGTTATGCGTTATGCGATATGCGTTATGCGTTATTCGTTATGCGTTATGCGTTATGCGTTGGGCGTTATACGTTTGCGTTATGCGTTATGCGTTATGCGTTATGCGTTATGCGTTATGCGTTATGCGTTATGCGTTATGCGTTATGCGTTATGCGTTATGCGTTATGCGTTATGCGTTATGCGTTATGCGTTATGCGTTATGCGTTATGCGTTATGCGTTATGCGTGATCCGTTATGCGTTAAGCATTATGCGTTTTGCTGTATTCGTTATGCGTTGTGCGTTATACGTTTGCGTTATGCGTTATGCGTTATACGGTATGCGTTATGCGTTATACGTAATGCGTTATGCGTTATGCGATATGCGTTATGCGTTATGCGTTATGCGTTATGCTTTATGCGTTATGCTTTATGCGTTATGCGTGATCCGTTATGCGTTAGGCGTTATGCGTTATGCGTTAACGTTATGCGTTATGCCTTATGCGTTATGCGTTATGGGTTATGCGTTATGCGTTATGCGTTATTCGTTATGCGTTATGCGTTATGCGTTGGGCGTTATACGTTTGCGTTATGCGTTATGCGTTATGCGTTATGCGTTATGCTTTATGCGTTATGCATTATGCGTTATGCGTTATGCCTTATGTGTTATGCGATATTCGTTATGAGTTATGAGTTATAAGTTATGCGTTATGCGTTATGCGTTATGCGTTATGCGGTATGCGTTATACGTTATGCGTTATGCGTTATGCGTTATGCGTTATGCGTTAGGCGTTATGCGTTTTGCGGTATACGTTATGCGTTGTGCATTATGCGTTATGCGTGATCCGTTATGCGTTAAGCGTTATGCGTTTTGCTGTATTCGTTATGCGTTGTGCATTATGCGTTATGCGTTATGGGTTATGCGTTATGCGTTATGCGTTATGCGTTATGCATTATGCGTTGTGCGTTATATGTTTGCGTTGTGCGTCATGCGTTATGCGTTATGCGTTATGCGTTATACGGTATGCGTTATGCGTTATGCGTTATACGTTATGCGTTATGCGTTATGCGTTATACGTTATGCGTTATGCGTTATGCGTTATGCGTTATGCGTTATGCGTTATGCGTTATGCGTTATGCGTTATGCGTTATGCGTTATGCGTTATGCGTTATGCGTTATGCGTTATGCGTGATCCGTTATGCGTTAAGCATTATGCGTTTTGCTGTATTCGTTATGCGTTGTGCGTTATACGTTTGCGTTATGCGTTATGCGTTATACGGTATGCGTTATGCGTTATACGTAATGCGTTATGCGTTATGCGATATGCGTTATGCGTTATGCGTTATGCGTTATGCTTTATGCGTTATGCTTTATGCGTTATGCGTGATCCGTTATGCGTTAGGCGTTATGCGTTATGCGTTAACGTTATGCGTTATGCCTTATGCGTTATGCGTTATGGGTTATGCGTTATGTGTTATGCGATATACGTTATGCGTTATGCGTTATGCGTTATGCGTTATGCGTTATGCGTTATACGTTGTACGTTATGCTTTATGCGTTATGTTTTATGCGATATGCGTTATGCGTTATGCGTTATGCATTATGCGTTGTGCGTTATGCGTGATCCGTTAGGCGTTATGTCTTATGCGTTATGCGTTATGCTTTATGCGTTATGCTTTATGCGTTATGCGTGATCCGTTATGCGTTAGGCGTTATGCGTTATGCGTTAACGTTATGCGTTATGCCTTATGCGTTATGCGTTATGGGTTATGCGTTATGTGTTATGCGATATACGTTATGCGTTATGCGTTATGCTTTATGCGTTATGCGTTATGCGTTATACGTTGTACGTTATGCTTTATGCGTTATGTTTTATGCGATATGCGTTATGCGTTATGCGTTATGCATTATGCGTTGTGCGTTATGCGTGATCCGTTAGGCGTTATGTCTTATGCGTTATGCGTTATGCTTTATGCGTTATGCTTTATGCGTTATGCGTGATCCGTTATGCGTTAGGCGTTATGCGTTATGCGTTAACGTTATGCGTTATGCCTTATGCGTTATGCGTTATGGGTTATGCGTTATGTGTTATGCGATATACGTTATGCGTTATGCGTTATGCGTTATGCGTTATGCGTTATGCGTTATACGTTGTACGTTATGCTTTATGCGTTATGTTTTATGCGATATGCGTAATGCGTTATGCGTTATGCGTTATGCGTTATGCGTTATACGTTATGCGTTATGCGTTATGCGTGATCCGTTATGTGTTAGGCGATATACGTTTTGCGGTATTCGTTATGCGTTATGCGTTATGCGTTATCCGTTGTTCGTTATGCGTTATGCATTATGCTTTATGCGTTATGCGTTATGAGTTACACGTTATGCGTTATTCGATATGCGTTATGCGTTATGCGTTATGCGTGATCCGTTATGCGTTAAGCATTATGCGTTTTGTTGTATTCGTTATGCGTTGTGCGTTATACGTTTGCGTTATACGTTATGCGTTATGCTTTATGCGTTATGCGTTATGCGTTATGCGTTATGCTTTATGCTTTATGCGTTATGCATTATGCGTTGTGCGTTATGCGTGATCCGTTAGGCGTTATGTCTTATGCGTTATGGGTTATGCGTTATACGTTATGCGTTATGCGTTATGCGTTAACGTTATGCGTTATGCCTTATGCGTTATGCGTTATGGGTTATGCGTTATGTGTTATGCGATATACGTTATGCGTTATGCGTTATGCGTTATGCGTTATGCGTTATACGTTGTACGTTATGCTTTATGCGTTATGTTTTATGCGATATGCGTTATGCGTTATGCGTTATGCATTATGCGTTGTGCGTTATGCGTGATCCGTTAGGCGTTATGTCTTATGCGTTATGCGTTATGCTTTATGCGTTATGCTTTATGCGTTATGCGTGATCCGTTATGCGTTAGGCGTTATGCGTTATGCGTTAACGTTATGCGTTATGCCTTATGCGTTATGCGTTATGGGTTATGCGTTATGTGTTATGCGATATACGTTATGCGTTATGCGTTATGCTTTATGCGTTATGCGTTATGCGTTATACGTTGTACGTTATGCTTTATGCGTTATGTTTTATGCGATATGCGTTATGCGTTATGCGTTATGCATTATGCGTTGTGCGTTATGCGTGATCCGTTAGGCGTTATGTCTTATGCGTTATGCGTTATGCTTTATGCGTTATGCTTTATGCGTTATGCGTGATCCGTTATGCGTTAGGCGTTATGCGTTATGCGTTAACGTTATGCGTTATGCCTTATGCGTTATGCGTTATGGGTTATGCGTTATGTGTTATGCGATATACGTTATGCGTTATGCGTTATGCGTTATGCGTTATGCGTTATGCGTTATACGTTGTACGTTATGCTTTATGCGTTATGTTTTATGCGATATGCGTAATGCGTTATGCGTTATGCGTTATGCGTTATGCGTTATACGTTATGCGTTATGCGTTATGCGTGATCCGTTATGTGTTAGGCGATATACGTTTTGCGGTATTCGTTATGCGTTATGCGTTATGCGTTATCCGTTGTTCGTTATGCGTTATGCATTATGCTTTATGCGTTATGCGTTATGAGTTACACGTTATGCGTTATTCGATATGCGTTATGCGTTATGCGTTATGCGTGATCCGTTATGCGTTAAGCATTATGCGTTTTGTTGTATTCGTTATGCGTTGTGCGTTATACGTTTGCGTTATGCGTTATGCGTTATGCTTTATGCGATATGCGTTATGCGTTATGCGTTATGCGTTATGCGTTATGCGTTATGCGTTATACGTTATGCGTTATGCGTTATGCGTGATCCGTTATGTGTTAGGCGATATACGTTTTGCGGTATTCGTTATGCGTTATGCGTTAGGCGTTATCCGTTGTTCGTTATGCGTTACGCATAACGCATAACGCATAACGCATAACGCATAACGCATAACGCATAACGCATAACGAATACCGCAAAACGTATATCGCCTAATACATAACGGATCACGTATAACGCATAACGCATAACGCACACCGCATAATGCATAACGCATAACGCATAACGCATAACGCATAACGCATAACGCATAACGCATAACGCATAACGCATAACGCATAGCGCATAACGCATAACATATAACGCATAACGCATAATGCATAACGCATAACGCATAACGCATAACGCATAAAGCATAACGCATAACGCATACCGTATAACGCATAACGCATAACGCATAACCCCTTTTTTTTTTTTTTTATTGTGGGGAAATGCTATTCGCATTCCGTAGATCTGAGACCTTCCTCGGGGAGGGGAAATCCCTCCCCAAGGCTACTCAGTAAAACCCCACACCCGCCTAAGCTAATGTAAGGGGGAGGCCAGGATCTCTACCGAACTCAACTGGCCTCCCCCTTAGCTGACATGCATCCCAGGGGGAGTTGTTAGCTCCCCCACCATACTCTATAAGACCCCGGGCGGAGGGACCCGCCCGGTGTCCCCATCCCTGGAGCCTTCGAATTGAGCTTCCCGAACCCCAGTTCGGTCCGCCCACAGCTCCCGGAGCCTTCGTGCGCTGCTCTGAGCAGCAGCAATGTGTGACCCCCTGAGGGGGCCACCCACCGTCGCCGCCCGGCCAGGGCAAGAAGGCGCCGACACCGGCAAGGGAGGGTCGTCGGAAGCGCCTACGTGCGCCCCGACCCTCCCCACCCCACCCCCTACGCGCCACCACCCCGGAGCCCGCCTCCGGGAAGTGGCCGACACCCCCTCCACCGGGTACCGGATAAAGGTTCCTTTGGGGGTGTCGGTCCACCTCGGGGGGAGTTTAACCCCTCCCCCCTGGGAGCCAGGGTCAGCTAACTCCCCTGGCCCCCACGTCCGCCGCCCTCCGGGATGAGGGCACCATTCTGCGACGCGGAGGTCGGCCCCGCCGCCTCCGAGTCGCCATCGGGACAAAACCCCCTGCCCGGAGGGCGAAATTTGACGCTGGGTGGGGATCACTCCCAGCGCCCTCCCCCCATTCACCGCCCCCCTCACCTGGGGCTGAGAGCCGCCACGGGGGGACGTCCCCCGCGTCGCTCTCCCGTCTCTCGCCCTTTCCACCCCAGTCCTCCCTGGATTGGGGAGCGGGGCTTCCCCCTGTCTCGGCGCTCCCGGAGAGCTACTGAGAGCTCCCACTCGGTGACCCGGAGCTCTTCCGACCAATCGTTGGCCGGGCCAGGGACGCGAACCGCCCCCTCCGCCACCCCATCGTCGAGGGGAAAGAGGGTGCCCACGACGCGTCCCAGGAACTCCGGATCCATATTCTCCGTGATAGGGGGCGCCCAGGGACGGAGCTTCCCAAGCACCATCTTATACGGGCGCCCCCACGGATCGTCACGGAGAGTAAGCAGGAGCTCGCTCCAGGGCTTAGCCTTGGCCTCGGCAATGGCCTTTTTGAGGGTCACGGCGGACGATCTGTACTCCCCGTAGATCAGGTGGTCAGAGACCACCGCTACCCACATCAAAATGTAGCAGTGGTCCGAGAGAGTCTCACCCTCCCAGACCCGCCAGTTGGACACACGGCGCGAGGCCAGGGCGGTCGCGAACCCTACGTCCACGATCGACCAACCATTTGACCTCACGCACGTCGGCACAGAGCCCCGGTTAAGCAACCGGAGCTCCAGCCCATCTGCCCACTCCTCCAACGCTACGCCACGGGGGTCGGTCCTGGAGTCACCCCAAGTAGTGGACCTTGAGTTAAGGTCCCCCAGGACCAATACCGGACCGGCTAAATACGGGGACACCATGTCCCGCAGCCGGTCCAAATACCCCTCGAACTCCTCGAAGCTTCGATTCGGCGAAAAGTAGCACCCCACGACTCGAAACCTTCCCCATTGCACCATAACCATCCCCCTACCCTGTTCGACCCCAGAGTAGGGGGGCAACCTCGCCTCGCGGCGAACCCAAATCGCCACGGAGCCCTCCAGGTCCCCGAACCATTGTGGATGGTCAGGGACGTTGAAGGGCTCGGCGGCAACCGCCAGGCCAACCTCCATGCTCGCCAGGCTTTGGACAAACAAGTCCTGAGCCCGGCGGCAATGATTGAGGTTGGCCTGCAGTACCGGCAAGGAACAACCACGGGCCGTATGAGCCATTACTGGCGGTCCGTGGGTGTTCCATCCTGAGACGCCTCAGGGGCGGGAGGGGGGGCGCTACTGCCCTCCTCCCCACCCTGAGTAGCCTCAACCTCCATCGCTACACTGGGGGGAGTGGATGGGAGGGCTTGTCCTGCCCCTCCAGCCCCTCGAGTGGTCTCGGGGGGTGGTGCCACACCACTTCCCCCCTTCGACCCCTTCTTCTTTCTCGAAGGCGGGGAGCACGCCTTGCTCCCCGCCTTGTGGTTCGCGGGTTTCCCCGCCGCTGCGCAGACCACGCAATGGGGGGTGGCCGTACATACCGCCGCCCGGTGGGATGTGTCCCCGCATCGGTAACATTGACCGCTACGGTCCACCTCTGCAGTGCACCGCGGTCTCACATGCCCTAGGGCGAGGCAGCGGAAACACTGCATGGGCCGGGCGGCCAGGACAACCACCCGTGCCTGGGTCCACCCCACACGGACGACTTTGGCCTTTTCTAAGGCCAAGGCCGCCGCATCCGGGCACTGCACCCAGATTGTTCCGAGTCCACCAGTCGGGATCTTGATATCCCCGACTTTAATGGACTCGGCTGTGCAGCCCCCGACTCTCGCCACCGCATCGACCACCTCCCGCGGGGTGACCGAGGGCTCCAGGCCCGTCAGACGGAGTTCCGCCTTCTTGACAGGTCTGGCGACCCTCACATCCATAGCCCTCAGGGCGGCTGTCATACCGGCAGCGAGGGCGTCCGCCTTAACGCCCCCGTCAGCACCGGGGATCTCGATAATGAGACCCCCGGTGACTGCCCGCTTCCAACGCAGGGTCTCGATACCCAGGGTGGCGAGATCGACACCCTGGCGAGCCGTGCGAATAGCCTCCTCGTAGGTGGCCTTACTCCCTTCTGGCACGGTGATTGTCACCGCTGCCGTGCGGGAAGGGGTCGCCACACGAGGAGACGCCTTCTGCGGCCCGGCGCCCGTACCCTTTTTAGGGGCACTAGCCGGGGGGGGCTGGGCGGCGGCCTTGGCCTTCCGCATAGCCTTCCTTCCCACGACTTGGGACCACGTCCCCTCCATCGGAGGGCACGATGAGTCCCGATCGTGGGACTTGGAGGTTCCAGGCACTTGTGTAGGAGGGGGGACGGGGGAGGCCACTACGGCTTCCGACACCCGTCCTCCCTTCTTCCTCTTCTTGTTCTTCTTCTTCCTCTTTTCGGCGGGGGGGACCACCCCACCGGGAGAAGAGGAAGGGGGTGCCACCGAGGTAGCCATAAGAGGACTGGGGGGCAGGGGACATGTCGTGGCGCTAAGCGGGGCGGGCGCCCCCGGTTTCACCCCCGAAGGGGCTCCACCCGCCCGAACCGCAACGGCGTACGTCCCGGGTTGGGGATGGTTGCCCCCCGACGCCGGCCGGAGCTCCTCACGGAACGCCATTAGTTTGGCGTCCATGATGGCCGCGATCCGGGCAAGGAGGACCGAGTCCCCGGATGGCGTCGGCCTGGGCACCTTGTGCGCCGGGGGCGCTGGTGGCGCCATTGCCGGTGGGGCCGCGACCGAGGGGAGAGGCGACGAAGGTGCTGCAGACGCAAATACGGCCTGCTGCCTCTTCACCGCCATCATCTCCCCACGGATGGCGGCCAGGGAGTCCCTCAATTCCCCCATCTCTCGCATCAGAGAGGCGTTTTCTCTCTTGAGGGCTCTGTTTTCCGCCTGCACTCTCTGCCAGAGGATCACAGGCGGCCCGTCGGAGGTGACGGAGGAGGCTCCCTGCCATCCCCGCGACTCCAACTCCTTCGCCCCAGCCTCGACCAATCGAGCCGCCTCCTTAAGGGCACGAACGGCGGTGCCCTTAAGGTTGCCACTCTTAAGGGCTGTGGCCTCAACCGTTCGGCCGGCAGCCACCAACTCCGCCGCGATTTCTTCGGGGAGGAGGTCGCGCAGCTCGAGCTGCCGCTCCTCCACGGAGAGCGCCTTCGTGGCACAAGGCCTCTTCGGCTTCTCCCCGGGGTTCCCGACCCCGACCAGGGAGGGGGTGGCCGATCTCCCCACAGGCGTGCGCCATGACGCCTCGGAGACGGCCGTGGCGTCATCCTCCAGTCCATCCCCCGTTAGGGTGGGGACCGGAGAATCGACACGGCTGTCGCATCCGGAATTGCTTCCGGACGCGGCCGTCCTGAGGCGTTTCCGAGGCGTCAACACTCGGCCTCCAGAGGTCCCTAGAAGAGACCCCATCGCAGCCGCTCCTACAGTCCCCGTTTCCGGGCACGGTAGCCCCTCCAAAACCACGACCGCTTCCGGGCACGGTATCCCCTCCTGCTCGTCGATTTTCTCCCGAGGCACATCGTTAGCTTCCATTATCATTTCATGACGGGCTTGGTTACCGCAGCGGCAGTGTTTCCACTACCGCTGCCTCACTCATCACCCACATACTTCGTTACCGATAAAGGGTGACTCCACTGCCGGTATCGGAGTCCCGACAGTGGGCCTGCCTACAACCCGGGGGCGGCCGGTACCGGGAGGTCGTCAAACGCTTGAGACGGATACACCCATCCGCCCATCCTCGGCATTTACACCGAGGATGCCCTCTGGCCACGTTGCGTATAGCACCGGGTTAGGGACTTTTTATAGAGGTTTATCCTCCTCGCGGGCCAGCCGATTAAGGCAAGCCCCCCGTTCCGGTAAAACATGACCACCGGTTTACGGTATGCGGCCCCGGAGAGTGATCAATTCGATCACCTAGCTCCAGGGCACGTGTATCCCCCCCCATACCTGCCTACTCCGTTCGCACTCCGTTCAAGCCGAGGCCTGAACAGAGTCCCGAGGTGCCCCACGTGGAGGTGGAGTAGGAGGAATTTTGACCAAAATGGGCCCACCAACTTCACCGAAGTTCCTCACCCCAGGCCTCTCTCCCGGACACGTACCGAAGGCCGTGCCACGAGCAAGTACCCACTTCAGAGGAACATCAGTTCCATTGGAGTTTCCAGGCGAGTGAGGGGGATTTCCAAGAGGTATGGTGGCCTCGAGGTCATTCCCTCACTCGTCCAGAACCCATTCCAGTCTTCGCACCCCATAACGCATAACCCCTAACGCAATAACGCATAACGCATAACGCATAACGCATAACGTGTAACTCATAACACATATCGCATAAAGCATAACGCATAAGGCATAACGCATAACGCATATCGCATAACGCATAACGCATAACGTATAACGCATAACGCATACCGTATAACGCATAACGCATAACGCATAACGCAAACGTATAACGCACAACGCATAACGCATAAAGCATAACGCATAACGCATAACGCATAACGCAGACGTATAACGCACAACCCATAACGCATAACGAACAACGGATAACGCATAACGCATAACGCATAACGCATAACGCATAACCGCTAACGCAATAACGCATAACGCATAACGTGTAACTCATAACGCATAACGCATAAAGCATAACGCATAACGCATAACGCATAACGCATAACGCATAACGCATAACGCATAACGCATAACGCATAACGCATAACGCATAACGCATAACGCATAACGTATAACGCATATCGCATAACGCATAACGCATAACGTATAACGCATAACGCATACCGTATAAAGCATAACGCATAACGCATAACGCATAACGCATAACGCATAACGCATAACGTATAACGCATAACGCATGACGCATAACGCAGAACGCATAACGCATAACGCATAACGCATATCGCATAACGCATAACGCATAACGTATAACGCATAACGCATACCGTATAACGCATAACGCATAACGTATAAAGCATAACGCATAACGCATAACGCATAACGCATAACGCATAACGCATAACGCATAACGCATAACGCATAACGCATAACGCATAACGCATAACGCATAACGCATAACGTATAACGCATAACGCATAACGCATAACGCATAACGCATAACGCATACCGTATAACGCATAACGCAAAACGCATAACGCATAACGCATAACGCATAACGCATAACGCATAACGCATAACGCATAACGCATAACGCATAACGCATAGCGTATAACGCATAACGCATACCGTATAACGCATAACGCATAACGCATAACGCATAACGCATACCGTATAACGCATAACGCATAACGTATAAAGCATAACGCATAACGCATAACGCATAACGCATAACGCATAACGCATAACGCATAACGCATAACGCATAACGCATAACGCATAACGCATAACGCATAACGTATAACGCATAACGCATAACGCATAACGCATAACGCATAACGCATACCGTATAACGCATAACGCAAAACGCATAACGCATAACGCATAACGCATAACGCATAACGCATAACGCATAACGCATAACGCATAACGCATAACGCATAGCGTATAACGCATAACGCATACCGTATAACGCATAACGCATAACGCATAACGCAAACGTATAGCGCACAACGCATAATGAATAAACCATAACCCATACTTCATAACGCATAACGCATAATGCACAACGCATATCGAACACCGGAAAACCCATAACGCCTAACGCATAACGGATCACGCATAACGCATAACGCATAACGCATAAAGCATAACGCATAACGCATAACGCATAACCGCTAACGCAATAACGCATAACGCATAACGTGTAACTCATAACGCATAACGCATAAAGCATAACGCATAACGCATAACGCATAACGCATATCGCATAACGCATAACGCATAACGTATAACGCATAACGCATACCGTATAACGCATAACGCATAACGCAAACGTATAACGCACAACGCATGACGCATAACGCATAATGCCCAACGCATATCGAACACCGGAAAACCCATAACGCCTAACGCATAACGGATCACGCATAACGCATAATGCATAACGCATAAAGCATAACGCATAACGCATAACGCATAACCGCTAACGCAATAACGCATAACGCATAACGTGTAACTCATAACGCATAACGCATAAAGCATAACGCATAACGCATAACGCATAACGCATATCGCATAACGCATAACGCATAACGCATAACGCATAACGCATAACGCATAACGCATAGCGTATAACGCATAACGCATACCGTATAACGCATAACGCATAACGCATAACGCATAGCGCATAACGCATAACATATAACGCATAACGCATAACGCATAACGCATAACGCATAACGCATAAAGCATAACGCATAACGCATACCGTATAACGCATAACGCATGCCGCATAACGCAGACGTATAACGCACAACGCATAACGCATAATGAACAACGGATAACGCATAACGCATAACGCATAACTAATACCGCAAAACGTATATCGCCTAACACATAACGGATCACGCATAACGCATAACGCATAACGCAAAACGCATAACGTTAACGCATAACCCATAACGCATAAGGCTTGATGCATGACGAATATCGCATATCACATAACGCATAAGGCTTGATGCATGACGCATATCGCATAACGCATAACGCATAACCATAACGCATAACGCATAACATATAACGCATAACGCATAACGCATAACGCACAACGCATAACGCATAACGTATAAAGCATAACGTATAACGCATAACGCATACTGTATAACGCATAACGCATAACGCATAACGCAAACGTATAACGCACAACGCATAACGCATAAAGCATAACGCATAACGCATAACGCATAACGCATAACGCATAACGCATAACGCAAACGTATAGCGCACAACGCATAACGCATAAACCATAACCCATACTTAATAACGCATAACGCATAATGCACAACGCATAACGAACACCGGAAAACCCATAACGCCTAACGCATAACGGATCACGCATAACGCATCATGCATAACGCATAAAGCATAACGCATAACGCATAACGCATAACCCCTAACGCATAACGCATAACGCATAACGCATAACGTGTAACTCATAACGCATAACGCATAAAGCATAACGCATAACGCATAACACATAACGCATATCGCATAACGCATAACGCAAAACGCATAACGCATAACGCATAACCGCTAACGCAATAACGCATAACGCATAACGTGTAACTCATAACGCATAACGCATAAAGCATAACGCATAACGCATAACGCATAACGCATAACGCATAACGCATAACGCATAACGCATAACGCATAACGCATAACGCATAACGCATAACGCATAACGCATAACGCATAACGCATAACGTATATCTCATAACGTATAACGCATAACGCATGACGCATAACGCAGAACGCATAACGCATAACGCATAACGCATATCGCATAACGCATAACGCATAACGTATAACGCATAACGCATACCGTATAACGCATAACGCATAACGTATAAAGCATAACGCATAACGCATAACGCATAACGCATAACGCATAACGCATAACGCATAACGCATAACGCATAACGCATAACGCATAACGCATAACGCATAACTCATAACGTATAACGCATAACGCATAACGCATAACGCATAACGCATACCGTATAACGCATAACGCAAAACGCATAACGCATAACGCATAACGCATAACGCATAACGCATAACGCATAACGCAAAACGCATAACGTTAACGCATAACCCATAACGCATAAGGCTAGATGCATGACGTATTTCGCATATCACATAACGCATAAGGCTTGATGCATGACGCATATCGCATAACGCATAACGCATAACCATAACGCATAACGCATAACCCATAACGCATAAAGCATAACGCATAACGCATAACGCATAACGCATAACGCATAACGCATAACGCATAACGCATAACGCATAACGCATAACGCATAACGCATAACGCATAACGTATATCTCATAACGTATAACGCATAACGCATGACGCATAACGCAGAACGCATAACGCATAACGCATAACGCATATCGCATAACGCATAACGCATAACGCATAACGCATAACGCAAACGTATAACGCACAACGCATGACGCATAACGCATAATGCCCAACGCATATCGAACACCGGAAAACCCATAACGCCTAACGCATAACGGATCACGCATAACGCATAATGCATAACGCATAAAGCATAACGCATAACGCATAACGCATAACCGCTAACGCAATAACGCATAACGCATAACGTGTAACTCATAACGCATAACGCATAAAGCATAACGCATAACGCATAACGCATAACGCATATCGCATAACGCATAACGCATAACGCATAACGCATAACGCATAACGCATAACGCATAACGCATAGCGTATAACGCATAACGCATACCGTATAACGCATAACGCATAACGCAAACGTATAGCGCACAACGCATAATGAATAAACCATAACCCATACTTCATAACGCATAACGCATAATGCACAACGCATATCGAACACCGGAAAACCCATAACGCCTAACGCATAACGGATCACGCATAACGCATAATGCATAACGCATAAAGCATAACGCATAACGCATAACGCATAACCGCTAACGCAATAACGCATAACGCATAACGTGTAACTCATAACGCATAACGCATAAAGCATAACGCATAACGCATAACGCATAACGCATATCGCATAACGCATAACGCATAACGTATAACGCATAACGCATACCGTATAACGCATAACGCATAACGCAAACGTATAACGCACAACGCATGACGCATAACGCATAACGCATAACATATAACGCATAACGCATAACGCATAACGCATAACGCATAACGCATAACGTATAAAGCATAACGCATAACGCATAACGCATAACGCATAACGCATAACCCCTAACGCAATAACGCATAACGCATAACGCATATCGCATAACGTGTAACTCATAACGCATAACGCATAAAGCTTAACGCATAAGGCATAACGCATAACGCATATCGCATAACGCATAACGCATAACGTATAACGCATAACGCATACCGTATAACGCATAACGCATAACGCATAACGCATAACGCATAACGCATAACGCATAACGCATAACATATAACGCATAACGCATAACATATAACGCATAACGCATAACGCATAACGCATAACGCATAAAGCATAACGCATAACGCATAACGCATAACGCATAACGCATAACCCTTACGCAATAACGCATAACGCATAACGTATAACGCATAACGCATACCGTATAACGCATAACGCATAACGCATAACGCAAACGTATAGCGCACAACGGATAACGCATAAACCATAACCCATACTTCATAACGCCTAACGCATAATACACAACGCATAACGAACACCGGAAAACCCATAACGCCTAACGCATAACGGATCACTCATAACGCAAAATGCATAACGCATAACGCATAAAGCAGAACGCATAACGCATATCGCATAACGCAGAACGCATAACGCATAACGCATAACGTTAACGGATAACCCTTAACGCATAAGGCTTGATGCATGACGAATATCGCATATCACATAACGCATAAGGCTTGATGCGTGACGCATATCGCATAACGCATAACGCATAACCATAACGCATAACGCATAACCCATAACGCATAACGCATAACGCATAACGCATAACGCATAACGCATAACGCATAACGCATAACGCATACCGTATAACGCATAACGCATAACGCATACCGTATAACGCATAACGCATAACGCATAACGCATAACGCATAACGCATAACGAATACCGCAAAACGTATATCGCCTAATACATAACGGATCACGCATAACGCATAACGCATAACGCACACCGCATAATGCATAACGCATAACGCATAACGCATAACGCATAACGCATAACGCATAACGCATAACGCATAACGCATAACGCATAACGCATAGCGCATAACGCATAACGCATAAAGCATAACGCATAACGCATAACGCATAACGCATAACGCATAACGCATATCGCATAACGCAGAACGCATAACGCATAACGCATAACGTTAACGGATAACCCTTAACGCATAAGGCTTGATGCATGACGAATATCGCATATCACATAACGCATAAGGCTTGATGCGTGACGCATATCGCATAACGCATAACGCATAACCATAACGCATAACGCATAACCCATAACGCATAACGCCTAACGCATAACGTATAACGCATAACGCATACCGTATAACGCATAACGCATAACGCATAACGCATAACGCATAACGCATAACGCATAACGCATAACGCATAACGCATAACGCATAACGCATAACGCATACCGTATAACGCATAACGCATAACGCATAACGCATAACGCATAACGCATAACGAATACCGCAAAACGTATATCGCCTAATACATAACGGATCACGCATAACGCACAACGCATAACGCACACCGCATAATGCATAACGCATAACGCATAACGCATAACGCATAACGCATAACGCATAACGCATAACGCATAGCGCATAACGCATAACATATAACGCATAACGCATAACGCATAACGCATAACCCCTAACGCATAACGCATAACGCATAACGCATAACGTGTAACTCATAACGCATAACGCATAAAGCATAACGCATAACGCATAACGCATAACGCATAACGCATAACGCATAACGCATAACGCAAACGTATAGCGCACAACGCATAACGCATAAACCATAACCCATACTTAATAACGCATAACGCATAATGCACAACGCATAACGAACACCGAAAAACCCATAACGCCTAACGCATAACGGATCACGCATAACGCATCATGCATAACGCATAAAGCATAACGCATAACGCATAACGCATAACCCCTAACGCATAACGCATAACGCATAACGCATAACGTGTAACTCATAACGCATAACGCATAAAGCATAACGCATAACGCATAACACAAAACGCATATCGCATAACGCATAACGCAAAACGCATAACGCATAACGCATAACCGCTAACGCAATAACGCATAACGCATAACGTGTAACTCATAACGCATAACGCATAAAGCATAACGCATAACGCATAACGCATAACGCATAACGCATAACGCATAACGCATAACGCATAACGCATAACGCATAACGCATAACGCATAACGCATAACGCATAACGCATAACGTATATCTCATAACGTATAACGCATAACGCATGACGCATAACGCAGAACGCATAACGCATAACGCATAACGCATATCGCATAACGCATAACGCATAACGTATAACGCATAACGCATACCGTATAACGCATAACGCATAACGTATAAAGCATAACGCATAACGCATAACGCATAACGCATAACGCATAACGCATAACGCATAACGCATAACGCATAACGCATAACGCATAACGCATAACGCATAACTCATAACGGATAACGCATAACGCATAACGCATAACGCATAACGCATACCGTATAACGCATAACGCAAAACGCATAACGCATAACGCATAACGCATAACGCATAACGCATAACGCATAACGCAAAACGCATAACGTTAACGCATAACCCATAACGCATAAGGCGAGATGCATGACGTATTTCGCATATCACATAACGCATAAGGCTTGATGCATGACGCATATCGCATAACGCATAACGCATAACCATAACGCATAACGCATAACCCATAACGCATAAAGCATAACGCATAACGCATAACGCATAACGCATAACGCATAACGCATAACGCATAACGCATAACGCATAACGCATAACGCATAACGCATACCGCATAACGCATAACGCATAACGCATAACGCATAACGCATAACGCATAACGCATAGCGTATAACGCATAACGCATACCGTATAACGCATAACGCATAACGCATAACGCAAACGTATAGCGCACAACGCATAATGAATAAACCATAACCCATACTTCATAACGCATAACGCATAATGCACAACGCATATCGAACACCGGAAAACCCATAACGCCTAACGCATAACGGATCACGCATAACGCATAATGCATAACGCATAAAGCATAACGCATAACGCATAACGCATAACCGCTAACGCAATAACGCATAACGCATAACGTGTAACTCATAACGCATAACGCATAAAGCATAACGCATAACGCATAACGCATAACGCATATCGCATAACGCATAACGCATAACGTATAACGCATAACGCATACCGTATAACGCATAACGCATAACGCAAACGTATAACGCACAACGCATGACGCATAACGCATAACGCATAACATATAACGCATAACGCATAACGCATAACGCATAACGCATAACGCATAACGCATAACGTATAAAGCATAACGCATAACGCATAACGCATAACGCATAACGCATAACGCATAACCCCTAACGCAATAACGCATAACGCATAACGCATATCGCATAACGTGTAACTCATAACGCATAACGCATAAAGCTTAACGCATAAGGCATAACGCATAACGCATATCGCATAACGCATAACGCATAACGTATAACGCATAACGCATACCGTATAACGCATAACGCATAACGCATAACGCATAACGCATAACGCATAACGCATAACGCATAACATATAACGCATAACGCATAACGTATAACGCACATCGCATAACGCATAACGCATAACGCATAACATATAACGCATAACGCATAACGCATAACGCATAACGCATAACGCATAAAGCATAACGCATAACGCATAACGCATAACGCATAACGCATAACGCATATCGCATAACGCAGAACGCATAACGCATAACGCATAACGTTAACGGATAACCCTTAACGCATAAGGCTTGATGCATGACGAATATCGCATATCACATAACGCATAAGGCTTGATGCGTGACGCATATCGCATAACGCATAACGCATAACCATAACGCATAACGCATAACCCATAACGCATAACGCCTAACGCATAACGTATAACGCATAACGCATACCGTATAACGCATAACGCATAACGCATAACGCATAACGCATAACGCATAACGCATAACGCATAACGCATAACGCATAACGCATAACGCATAACGCATACCGTATAACGCATAACGCATAACGCATAACGCATAACGCATAACGCATAACGAATACCGCAAAACGTATATCGCCTAATACATAACGGATCACGCATAACGCACAACGCATAACGCACACCGCATAATGCATAACGCATAACGCATAACGCATAACGCATAACGCATAACGCATAACGCATAACGCATAACGCATAACGCATAAAGCATAACGCATAACGCATACCGTATAACGCATAACGCATGCCGCATAACGCAGACGTATAACGCACAACGCATAACGCATAATGAACAACGGATAACGCATAACGCATAACGCATAACTAATACCGCAAAACGTATATCGCCTAACACATAACGGATCACGCATAACGCATAACGCATAACGCAAAACGCATAACGTTAACGCATAACCCATAACGCATAAGGCTTGATGCATGACGAATATCGCATATCACATAACGCATAAGGCTTGATGCATGACGCATATCGCATAACGCATAACGCATAACCATAACGCATAACGCATAACATATAACGCATAACGCATAACGCATAACGCACAACGCATAACGCATAACGTATAAAGCATAACGTATAACGCATAACGCATACTGTATAACGCATAACGCATAACGCATAACGCAAACGTATAACGCACAACGCATAACGCATAAAGCATAACGCATAACGCATAACGCATAACGCATAACGCATAACGCATAACGCATAACGCATAACGCATAACGCATAACGCATAACGCATAACGCATAACGCATAACGCATAACGCATAACGCATAATGCATAACGCATAACCGCTAACGCAATAACGCATAACGCATAACGTGTAACTCATAACGCATAACGCATAAAGCATAACGCATAACGCATAACGCATAACGCATATCGCATAACGCATAACGCATAACGTATAACGCATAACGCATACCGTATAACGCATAACGCATAACGCAAACGTATAACGCACAACGCATAACGCATAACGCATAACGCATAACATATAACGCATAACGCATAACGCATAACGCATAACGCATAACGCATAACGCATAACGCATAACGTATAAAGCATAACGCATAACGCATAACGCATAACGCATAACGCATAACGCATAACCCCTAACGCAATAACGCATAACGCATAACGCATATCGCATAACATGTAACTCATAACGCATAACGCATAAAGCTTAACGCATAAGGCATAACGCATAACGCATATCGCATAACGCATAACGCATAACGTATAACGCATAACGCATACCGTATAACGCATAACGCATAACGCATAACGCATAACACATAACGCATATCGCATAACGCATAACGCAAAACGTATATCGCATACCGTATAACGCATAACGCATAACGCATAACGCAGACGTATAACGCACAACCCATAACGCATAACGAACAACGGATAACGCATAACGCATAACGCATAACGAATACCGCAAAACGTATATCGCCTAACACATAACGGATCACGCATAACGCATAACGCATAACGAATAACGCATAACGCATAACGCATAACGCATAACGCATAACGCATAACGCATAACTCATAACGCATAACGAATACCGCAAAACGTATATCGCCTAACACATAACGGATCACGCATAACGCATAACGCATAACGTATAACGCATAACGCATAACGCATAACGCATAACGCATAACGCATAACGCATAACGCATAACGCATAACGCATAACGCATAGCGTATAACGCATAACGCATACCGTATAACGCATAACGCATAACGCATAACGCAAACGTATAGCGCACAACGCATAATGAATAAACCATAACCCATACTTCATAACGCATAACGCATAATGCACAACGCATATCGAACACCGGAAAACCCATAACGCCTAACGCATAACGGATCACGCATAACGCATAATGCATGACGCATAAAGCATAACGCATAACGCATAACGCATAACGCATAACGCATAACGCATAACGCATAACGCATAACGCATAACGCATAACGCATAACGCATAACGCATAACGCATAACGTATAAAGCATAACGCATAACGCATAACGCATAACGCAGACGTATAACGCACAACCCATAACGCATAACGAACAACGGATAACGCATAACGCATAACGCATAACGAATACCGCAAAACGTATATCGCCTAACACATAACGGATCACGCATAACGCATAACGCATAACGCATAACGCATAACGCATAACGCATAACGCATAACTCATAACGCATAACGAATACCGCAAAACGTATATCGCCTAACACATAACGGATCACGCATAACGCATAACGCATAACGTATAACGCATAACGCATAACGCATAACGCATAACGCATAACGCATAACGCATAACGCATAACGCATAACGCATAACGCATAGCGTATAACGCATAACGCATACCGTATAACGCATAACGCATAACGCATAACGCAAACGTATAGCGCACAACGCATAATGAATAAACCATAACCCATACTTCATAACGCATAACGCATAATGCACAACGCATATCGAACACCGGAAAACCCATAACGCCTAACGCATAACGGATCACGCATAACGCATAATGCATGACGCATAAAGCATAACGCATAACGCATAACGCATAACGCATAACGCATAACGCATAACGCATAACGCATAACGCATAACGGATAACGCATAAAGCATAACGCATAACGCATAACGCATAACGCATAACGCAAAACGCATAACGTTAACGCATAACCCATAACGCATAAGGCTAGATGCATGACGAATTTCGCATATCACATAACGCATTAGGCTTGATGCATGACGCATATCGCATAACGCATAACGCATAACGCATAACGAATAAAGCATAACGCATAACGCATAACGCATAACGCATAACGCAAACGTATAGCGCACAACGCATAATGAATAAACCATAACCCATACTTCATAACGCATAACGCATAATGCACAACGCATATCGAACACCGGAAAACCCATAACGCCTAACGCATAACGGATCACGCATAACGCATAATGCATGACGCATAAAGCATAACGCATAACGCATAACGCATAACCCCTAACGCAATAACGCATAACGCATAACGTGTAACTCATAACGCATAACGCATAAAGCATAACGCATAACGCATAACGCATAACGCATATCGCATAACGCATAACGCATAACGTATAACGCATAACGCATACCGTATAACGCATAACGCATAACGCAAACGTATAACGCACAACGCATAACGCATAACGCATAACGCATAACATATAACGCATAACGCATAACGCATAACGCATAACGCATAACGCATAACGCATAACGCATAACGCATAACGCATAACGCATAACGTATAAAGCATAACGCATAATGCATAACGCATAACGCATAACGCATAACCCCTAACGCAATAACGCATAACGCATAACGCATATCGCATAACGTGTAACTAATAACGCATAACGCATAAAGCTTAACGCATAAGGCATAACGCATAACGCATATCGCATAACGCATAACACATAACGTATAACGCATAACGCATACCGTATAACGCATAACGCATAACGCATAACGCAAACGTATAACGCACAACGCATAACGCATAACGCATAATGCATAACATATAACGCATAACGCATAACGCATAACGCATAACGCATAACGCATAACGCATAACGGATAACGCATAAAGCATAACGCATAACGCATAACGCATAACGCATAACCCCTAACGCAATAACGCATAACGCATAACGTATAACGCATAACGCATACCGTATAACGCATAACGCATAACGCATAACGCAAACGTATAGCGCACAACGGATAACGCATAAACCATAACCCATAACGCATAACGGATCACTCATAACGCATAATGCATAACGCATAACGCATAAAGCATAACGCATAACGCATATCGCATAACGCAGAACGCATAACGCATAACGCATAACGCATAACGCATAACGCATAACGCATAACGCATAACGCATAACGCATAACGCTTAACGCATAACGTATAACGCACAACGCATAACGCATAACGCATAACGCATAACGTATAAAGCGTAACGCATAACGCATAACGCATTACGCATAACGCAAACGTATAGCGCACAACGCATAATGAATAAACCATAACCCATACTTCATAACGCATAACGCATAATGCACAACGCATATCGAACACCGGAAAACCCATAACGCCTAACGCATAACGGATCACGCATAACGCATAATGCATGACGCATAAAGCATAACGCATAACGCATAACGCATAAACCCTAACGCAATAACGCATAACGCATAACGTGTAACTCATAACGCATAACGCATAAAGCATAACGCATAACGCATAACGCATAACGCATATCGCATAACGCATAACGCATAACGTATAACGCATAACGCATACCGTATAACGCATAACGCATAACGCAAACGTATAACGCAAAACGCATAACGCATAACGCATAACGCATAACATATAACGCATAACGCATAACGCATAACGCATAACGCATAACGCATAACGCATAACATATAACGCATAACGCATAACGCATAACGCATAACGCATAACGCATAACGCATAACGTATAACATATAACGCATAACGCATAACGCATAACGCATAACGCATAACGCATAACGCATAACGCATAACGCATAACGCATAACATATAACGCATAACGCATAACGCATAACGCATAACGCATAACGCATAACGCATAACGTATAAAGCAT
Source organism: Lasioglossum morio (assembly GCA_916610235.2). NCBI lineage: Eukaryota > Metazoa > Arthropoda > Insecta > Hymenoptera > Halictidae > Lasioglossum > Lasioglossum morio. Next base: position 2,484,012 of record CAKAJA020000423.1, read on the forward strand.
AACGCATAACGCATAACGCATAACGCATAAAGCATAACGCATAACGCATAACGCATAACGCATAACGCATAACACATAACGCATAACGCATACCGTATAACGCATAACGCATAACGCATAACGCATAACGCATAACGCATAACGCATAACGAATAAAGTATAATGCAAAACGTATAACGCATAAAGCATAACGCATAACGCATAACGCATAACACATAACGCATAACGCGTACCGTATAACGCATAACGCATAACGCATAACGCATAACGCATACCGTATAACGCATAACGCATAACGCATAACGCATAACGCATAACGCATAACGCATAACGCATAACGCATAACGAATAAAGTATAATGCAAAACGTATAACGCAAACGTATAACGCAAAACGCATAACGCATAACGCTTAACGCATAACATATAACGCATAACGCATAACGCATAACGCATAACGCATAACGCATAACGCATAACATATAACGCATAACGCATAACGCATAACGCATAACGCATAACGCATAACGTATAAAGCATAACGCATAACGCATAACGCATAACGCATAAAGCATAACGCATAACGCATAACGCATAACGCATAACGCATAACACATAACGCATAACGCATACCGTATAACGCATAACGCATAACGCATAACGCATAACGCATAACGCATAACGCATAACGAATAAAGTATAATGCAAAACGTATAACGCATAAAGCATAACGCATAACGCATAACGCATAACACATAACGCATAACGCGTACCGTATAACGCATAACGCATAACGCATAACGCATAACGCATAACGCATAACGTGTAACTCATAACGCATAACGCATAAAGCATAACGCATAACGCATAACGCATAACGCATAACGCATATCGCATAACGCATAACGCATAACGTATAACGCATAACGCATACCGTATAACGCATAACGCATAACGCAAACGTATAACGCAAAACGCATAACGCATAACGCATAACGCATAACATATAACGCATAACGCATAACGCATAACGCATAACGCATAACGCATAACGCATAACATATAACGCATAACGCATAACGCATAACGCATAACGCATAACGCATAACGTATAAAGCATAACGCATAACGCATAACGCATAACGCATAAAGCATAACGCATAACGCATAACGCATAACGCATAACGCATAACACATAACGCATAACGCATACCGTATAACGCATAACGCATAACGCACAACGCATAACGCATAACGCATAACGCATAACGCATAACGAATAAAGTATAATGCAAAACGTATAACGCATAAAGCATAACGCATAACGCATAACGCATAACACATAAAGCATAACGCATAACGCATAACGCATAACGCATATCGCATAACGCATAACGCATAACGTATAACGCATAACGCATACCGTATAACGCATAACGCATAACGCAAACGTATAACGCAAAACGCATAACGCATAACGCATAACGCATAACATATAACGCATAACGCATAACGCATAACGCATAACGCATAACGCATAACGCATAACGCATAACATATAACGCATAACGCATAACGCATAACGCATAACGCATAACGCATAACGTATAAAGTATAACGCATAACGCATAACGCATAACGCATAACGCATAAAGCATAACGCATAACGCATAACGCATAACGCATAACGCATAACACATAACGCATAACGCATACCGTATAACGCATAACGCATAACGCATAACGCATAACGCATAACGCATAACGCATAACGCATAACGCATAACGAATAAAGTATAATGCAAAACGTATAACGCATAAAGCATAACGCATAACGCATAACGCATAACACATAACGCATAACGCGTACCGTATAACGCATAACGCATAACGCATAACGCATAACGCATAACGCATAACGCATAACGCATAACGTATAACGCATAACGCATAACGTATAACGCATAACGCATAACGCATAACACATAACGCATAACGCATACCGTATAACGCATAACGCATAACGCATAACGCATAACGCATAACGCATAACGCATAACGAATAAAGTATAATGCAAAACGTATAACGCAAACGTATAACGCACAACGCATAACGCATAACGAACAACGGATAATGCATAACGCATAACGCATAACGCATAACGCTTAACGCATGACGCATATCGCATAACGCATAACGCATAATGCATAACGCATAAAGCATAACGCATAACGCATAACGCATAACGCATAACGCATAACGCACAACGCAAACGTATAACGCAGAACGCATAATGCATAACGCATAACGCATAACGCAAACGTATAACGCACAACGCATAACGCATAACGCATAACACATAACGCATAACGCATAATGCACAACGCATAACGAATACAGCAAAACGCATAACGCTTAACGCATAACGGATCACGCATAACGCATAACGCATAATGCATAACGCACAACGCATAAGGCATAATGCAAGACGCATAAAGCGTAACGCATAACGCATAACGCACAACGCATAACGCACAACGAACAACGGATAACGCATAACGCATAACGCATAACGAATACCGCAAAACGTATATCGCCTAACACATAACGGATCACGCATAACGCATAACGCATAACGTATAACGCATAACGCATAACGCATAACGCATAACGCATAACGCATAAAGCATAATGCAAAACGTATAACGCAAACGTATAACGCACAACGCATAACGCATAACGCATAACGCATAACGCATAACGCATAACGCATAACGCATAACGCATAACGCATAACGCATAACGCATAACGCATAACGCATAACGCATAACGCATAACGCATAACGCATAACGCATAACGCATAACGCATAACGCATAACGCATAACGCATAACGCATAACGCATAACGCATAACGCATAACGCATAACGCATAACGCATAACGCTTAACGCATGACGCATATCGCATAACGCATAACGCATAATGCATAACGCATAAAGCATAACGCATAACGCATAACGCATAACGCACAAAGCAAACGTATAACGCAGAACGCATAATGCATAACGCATAACGCATAACGCAAACGTATAACGCACAACGCATAACGCATAACGAACAACGGATAACGCATAACGCAAAACGCATAACGCATAACGTATAACGCATAACGCATACCGTATAACGCATAACGCATAACGCATAACGCATAACGCATAACGCATACCGTATAACGCATAACGCATAACGCATAGCGCATAACGCATAACGCATAACGCATAACGCATAATGCATAACGCACAACGCATAAGGCATAATGCATAACGCATAAAGCGTAACGCATAACGCATATCGCATAACGCATAACGCATAAAGCATAACGCATAACGCATAACGCATAACGCATAACGCATAACGTATAACGCATAACGCATAACGTATAACGCATAACGCATAACGCATAACACATAACGCATAACGCATACCGTATAACGCATAACGCATAACGCATAAAGCATAACGCATAACGCATAACGCATAACGCATAACGAATAAAGTATAATGCAAAACGTATAACGCAAACGTATAACGCACAACGCATAACGCATAACGAACAACGTATAACGCATAACGCATAACGCATAACGAATACCGCAAAACGTATATCGCCTAACACATAACGGATCACGCATAACGCATAACGCATAACGTATAACGCATAACGCATAACGCATAACGCATAACGCATAACGCATAACGCATAACGCATAAAGCATAATGCAAAACGTATAACGCAAACGTATAACGCACAACGCATAACGCATAACGCATAACGCATAACGCATAACGCATAACGCATAACGCATAACGCATAACGCATAACGCATAACGCATAACGCATAACGCATAACGCATAACGCATAACGCATAACGCATAACGCATAACGTATAGCGCATAACGCATAACGCATAATGCATAACGCACAACGCATAACGCATAACGCATAACGCTTAACGCATGACGCATATCGCATAACGCATAACGCATAATGCATAACGCATAAAGCATAACGCATAACGCATAACGCATAACGCATAACGCATAACGCACAAAGCAAACGTATAACGCAGAACGCATAATGCATAACGCATAACGCATAACGCAAACGTATAACGCACAACGCATAACGCATAACGAACAACGGATAACGCATAACGCAAAACGCATAACGCATAACGTATAACGCATAACGCATACCGTATAACGCATAACGCATAACGCATAACGCATAACGCATAACGCATACCGTATAACGCATAACGCATAACGCATAGCGCATAACGCATAACGCATAACGCATAACGCATAACGCATAACGCATAAAGCATAATGCATATCGCATAACGCATGAAGCATAACCCATAACGCATAACGCATAACGCATAACGTATAACGCATAACGCATACCGTATAACGCATAACGCATAACGCATAACGCAAACGTATAACGCACAACGCATAACGCATAACGAACAACGGATAAGGCATAACGCAAAACGCATAACGCATAACGTATAACGCATAACGCATACCGTATAACGCATACCGCATAACGCATAACGCATAACGCATAACGCATAACGCATAACGCATAACATATAACGCATAACGCATAACGCATAACGCATAACGCATAACGCATAACGTATAAAGCATAACGCATAACGCATAACGCATAACGCATAACGCATAACCCCTAACGCAATAACGCATAACGCATAACGCATATCGCATAATGTGTAACTCATAACGCATAACGCATAAAGCATAACGCATAAGGCATAACGCATAACGCATATCGCATAACGCATAACGCATAACGTATAACGCATAACGCATACCGTATAACGCATAACGCATAACGCATAACGCAAACGTATAACGCACAACGCATAACGCATAACGCATAACGCATAACATATAACGCATAACGCATAACGCATAACGCATAACGCATAACGCATAACGCATAACGCATAAAGCATAACGCATATCGCATAACGTGTAACTCATAACGCATAACGCATGAAGCATAACGCATAAGGCATAACGCATAACGCATATCGCATAACGCATAACGCATAACGTATAACGCATAACGCATACCGTATAACGCATAACGCATAACGCATAACGCAAACGTATAACGCACAACGCATAACGCGTAACGCATAACGCATAACATATTACGCATAACGCATAACGCATAACGCATAACGCATAACGCATAAAGCATAACGCATAACGCATAACGCATAACGCATAACGCATAACGCATAACGCATAACGCATAACGCATAACGAATACCGCAAAACGTATATCGCCTAACACATAACGGATCACGCATAACGCATAACGCATAACGTATATAGCATAACGCATAACGCATAACGCATAACGCATAACGCATAACGCATAACGCATAACGCATAACGCATAATGCAAAACGTATAACGCAAACGTATAACGCACAACGCATAACGCATAACGCATAACGCATAACGCATAACGCATAACGCATAACGCATAACGCATAACGCATAACGCATAACGCATAACGCATAACGCATAACGCATAACGCATAACGCATAACGCATAACGCATAACGCATAACGCATAATGCATAACGCATAACGCATAACGCATAACGTATAGCGCATAACGCATAGCGCATAACGCATAACGCATAACGCATAACGCATAACGCATAACGCTTAACGCATGACGCATATCGCATAACGCATAACGCATAATGCATAACGCATAAAGCATAACGCATAACGCATAACGCATAACGCATAACGCATAACGCACAAAGCAAACGTATAACGCAGAACGCATAATGCATAACGCATAACGCATAACGCAAACGTATGACGCACAACGCATAACGCATAACGAACAACGGATAACGCATAACGCAAAACGCATAACGCATAACGTATAACGCATAACGCATACCGTATAACGCATAACGCATAACGCATAACGCATAACGCATACCGTATAACGCATAACGCATAACGCATAACGCATAACGCATAACGCATAACGCATAACGCATAACGCATAACGCATAAAGCATAATGCATATCGCATATCGCATGAAGCATAACCCATAACGCATAACGCATAACGCATAACGTATAACGCATAACGCATACCGTATAACGCATAACGCATAACGCATAACGCAAACGTATAACGCACAACGCATAACGCATAACGAACAACGGATAACGCATAACGCAAAACGCATAACGCATAACGTATAACGCATAACGCATACCGTATAACGCATACCGCATAACGCATAACGCATAACGCATAACGCATAACGCATACCGCATAACGCATAACATATAACGCATAACGCATAACGCATAACGCATAACGCATAACGCATAACGTATAAAGCATAACGCATAACGCATAACGCATAACGCATAACGCATAACGCATAACGCATAACATATAACGCATAACGCATAACGCATAACGCATAACGCATAACGCATAACGCATAACGCATAAAGCATAACGCATATCGCATAACGTGTAACTCATAACGCATAACGCATGAAGCATAACGCATAAGGCATAACGCATAACGCATATCGCATAACGCATAACGCATAACGTATAACGCATAACGCATACCGTATAACGCATAACGCATAACGCATAACGCAAACGTATAACGCACAACGCATAACGCGTAACGCATAACGCATAACATATTACGCATAACGCATAACGCATAACGCATAACGCATAACGCATAAAGCATAACGCATAACGCATAACGCATAACGCATAACGCATAACGCATAACGCATAACGCATAACGCATAACGAATACCGCAAAACGTATATCGCCTAACACATAACGGATCACGCATAACGCATAACGCATAACGTATATAGCATAACGCATAACGCATAACGCATAACGCATAACGCATAACGCATAACGCATAACGCATAACGCATAATGCAAAACGTATAACGCAAACGTATAACGCACAACGCATAACGCATAACGCATAACGCATAACGCATAACGCATAACGCATAACGCATAACGCATAACGCATAACGCATAACGCATAACGCATAACGCATAACGCATAACGCATAACGCATAACGCATAACGCATAACGCATAATGCATAACGCATAACGCATAACGCATAACGTATAGCGCATAACGCATAACGCATAATGCATAACGCACAACGCATAACGCATAACGCATAACGCTTAACGCATGACGCATATCGCATAACGCATAACGCATAATGCATAACGCATAAAGCATAACGCATAACGCATAACGCATAACGCATAACGCATAACGCACAAAGCAAACGTATAACGCAGAACGCATAATGCATAACGCATAACGCATAACGCAAACGTATGACGCACAACGCATAACGCATAACGAACAACGGATAACGCATAACGCAAAACGCATAACGCATAACGTATAACGCATAACGCATACCGTATAACGCATAACGCATAACGCATAACGCATAACGCATACCGTATAACGCATAACGCATAACGCATAGCGCATAACGCATAACGCATAACGCATAACGCATAACGCATAACGCATAAAGCATAATGCATATCGCATATCGCATGAAGCATAACCCATAACGCATAACGCATAACGCATAACGTATAACGCATAACGCATACCGTATAACGCATAACGCATAACGCATAACGCAAACGTATAACGCACAACGCATAACGCATAACGAACAACGGATAACGCATAACGCAAAACGCATAACGCATAACGTATAACGCATAACGCATACCGTATAACGCATACCGCATAACGCATAACGCATAACGCATAACGCATAACGCATACCGCATAACGCATAACATATAACGCATAACGCATAACGCATAACGCATAACGCATAACGCATAACGTATAAAGCATAACGCATAACGCATAACGCATAACGCATAACGCATAACCCCTAACGCAATAACGCATAACGCATAACGCATATCGCATAATGTGTAACTCATAACGCATAACGCATAAAGCATAACGCATAAGGCATAACGCATAACGCATATCGCATAACGCATAACGCATAACGTATAACGCATAACGCATACCGTATAACGCATAACGCATAACGCATAACGCAAACGTATAACGCACAACGCATAACGCATAACGCATAACGCATAACATATAACGCATAACGCATAACGCATAACGCATAACGCATAACGCATAACGCATAAAGCATAACGCATATCGCATAACGTGTAACTCATAACGCATAACGCATGAAGCATAACGCATAAGGCATAACGCATAACGCATATCGCATAACGCATAACGCATAACGTATAACGCATAACGCATACCGTATAACGCATAACGCATAACGCATAACGCATAAAGCATAACGCATAACGCATAACGCATAACGCATAACGCATAACGCATAACACATAACGCATAACGCATACCGTATAACGCATAACGCATAACGCATAACGCATAACGCATAACGCATAACGCATAACGCATAACGCATAACGAATAAAGTATAATGCAAAACGTATAACGCAAACGTATAACGCAAAACGCATAACGCATAACGCATAACGCATAACATATAACGCATAACGTGTAACTCATAACGCATAACGCATAACGCATAAAGCATAACGCATAACGCATAACGCATAACGCATATCGCATAACGCATAACGCATAACGTATAACGCATAACGCATACCGTATAACGCATAACGCATAACGCAAACGTATAACGCAAAACGCATAACGCATAACGCATAACGCATAACGCATAACATATAACGCATAACGCATAACGCATAACGCATAACGCATAACGCATAACGCATAACATATAACGCATAACGCATAACGCATAACGCATAACGCATAACGCATAACGTATAAAGCATAACGCATAACGCATAACGCATAACGCATAACGCATAACATATAACGCATAACGTGTAACTCATAACGCATAACGCATAACGCATAAAGCATAACGCATAACGCATAACGCATAACGCATATCGCATAACGCATAACGCATAACGTATAACGCATAACGCATACCGTATAACGCATAACGCATAACGCAAACGTATAACGCAAAACGCATAACGCATAACGCATAACGCATAACGCATAACATATAACGCATAACGCATAACGCATAACGCATAACGCATAACGCATAACGCATAACATATAACGCATAACGCATAACGCATAACGCATAACGCATAACGCATAACGTATAAAGCATAACGCATAACGCATAACGCATAACGCATAAAGCATAACGCATAACGCATAACGCATAACGCATAACGCATAACGCATAACGCATAACGCATACCGTATAACGCATAACGCATAACGCATAACGCATAACGCATAACGCATAACGCATAACGAATAAAGTATAATGCAAAACGTATAACGCATAAAGCATAACGCATAACGCATAACGCATAACACATAACGCATAACGCGTACCGTATAACGCATAACGCATAACGCATAACGCATAACGCATAACGCATGACGCATAAAGCATAACGCATAACGCATAACGCATAACCCCTAACGCAATAACGCATAACGCATAACGTGTAACTCATAACGCATAACGCATAAAGCATAACGCATAACGCATAACGCATAACGCATAACGCATATCGCATAACGCATAACGCATAACGTATAACGCATAACGCATACCGTATAACGCATAACGCATAACGCAAACGTATAACGCAAAACGCATAACGCATAACGCATAACGCATAACATATAACGCATAACGCATAACGCATAACGCATAACGCATAACGCATAACGCATAACGCATAACATATAACGCATAACGCATAACGCATAACGCATAACGCATAACGCATAACGTATAAAGCATAATGCATAACGCATAACGCATAACGCATAACGCATAAAGCATAACGCATAACGCATAACGCATAACGCATAACGCATAACACATAACGCATAACGCATACCGTATAACGCATAGCGCATAACGCATAACGCATAACGCATAACGCATAACGCATAACGCATAACGAATAAAGTATAATGCAAAACGTATAACGCATAAAGCATAACGCATAACGCATAACGCATAACACATAACGCATAACGCGTACCGTATAACGCATAACGCAAACGTATAACGCAAAACGCATAACGCATAACGCATAACGCATAACGCATAACATATAACGCATAACGCATAACGCATAACGCATAACGCATAACGCATAACGCATAACATATAACGCATAACGCATAACGCATAACGCATAACGCATAACGCATAACGCATAACGCATAACGCATAACGCATAACGCATAACGCATAACGCATAACGCATAACATATAACGCATAACGCATAACGCATAACGCATAACGCATAACGCATAACGTATAAAGCATAACGCATAACGCATAACGCATAACGCATAACGCATAAAGCATAACGCATAACGCATAACGCATAACGCATAACGCATAACACATAACGCATAACGCATACCGTATAACGCATAGCGCATAACGCATAACGCATAACGCATAACGCATAACGCATAACGCATAACGAATAAAGTATAATGCAAAACGTATAACGCATAACGCATAACGCATAACGCATAACGCATAACGCATAACGCATAACGCATAACGCATAACGCATAACGCATAACGCATACCGTATAACGCATAACGCATAACGCATAACGCATAACGCATAACGCATAACGCATAACGAATAAAGTATAATGCAAAACGTATAACGCATAAAGCATAACGCATAACGCATAACGCATAACACATAACGCATAACGCGTACCGTATAACGCATAACGCATAACGCATAACGCATAACGCATAACGCATGACGCATAAAGCATAACGCATAACGCATAACGCATAACCCCTAACGCAATAACGCATAACGCATAACGTGTAACTCATAACGCATAACGCATAAAGCATAACGCATAACGCATAACGCATAACGCATATCGCATAACGCATAACGCATAACGTATAACGCATAACGCATACCGTATAACGCATAACGCATAACATATAACGCATAACGCATAACGCATAACGCATAACACATAACGCATAACGCGTACCGTATAACGCATAACGCATAACGCATAACGCATAACGCATAACGCATGACGCATAAAGCATAACGCATAACGCATAACGCATAACCCCTAACGCAATAACGCATAACGCATAACGTGTAACTCATAACGCATAACGCATAAAGCATAACGCATAACGCATAACGCATAACGCATATCGCATAACGCATAACGCATAACGTATAACGCAAAACGCATAACGCATAACGCATAACGCATAACATATAACGCATAACGCATAACGCATAACGCATAACGCATAACGCATAACGCATAACATATAACGCATAACGCATAACGCATAACGCATAACGCATAACGCATAACGTATAAAGCATAACGCATAACGCATAACGCATAACGCATAACGCATAAAGCATAACGCATAACGCATAACGCATAACGCATAACGCATAACACATAACGCATAACGCATACCGTATAACGCATAACGCATAACGCATAACGCATAACGCATAACGCATAACGCATAACGAATAAAGTATAATGCAAAACGTATAACGCATAAAGCATAACGCATAACGCATAACGCATAACACATAACGCATAACGCGTACCGTATAACGCATAACGCATAACGCATAACGCATAACGCATAACGCATAACGCATAACGCATAACGCATAACGCATAACGTATAACGCATAACGCATAACGTATAACGCATAACACATAACGCATAACACATAACGCATAACGCATACCGTATAACGCATAACGCATAACGCATAACGCATAACGCATAACGCATAACGCATAACGAATAAAGTATAATGCAAAACGTATAACGCAAACGTATAACGCACAACGCATAACGCATAACGAACAACGGATAATGCATAACGCATAACGCATAACGCATAACGCATAACGCTTAACGCATGACGCATATCGCATAACGCATAACGCATAATGCATAACGCATAAAGCATAACGCATAACGCATAACGCATAACGCATAACGCACAACGCAAACGTATAACGCAGAACGCATAATGCATAACGCATAACGCATAACGCAAACGTATAACGCACAACGCATAACGCATAACGAACAACGGATAACGCATAACGCAAAACGCATAACGCATAACGTATAACGCATAACGCATACCGTATAACGCATAACGCATAACGCATAACGCATAACGCATAACGCATACCGTATAACGCGTAACGCATAACGCATAGCGCATAACGCATAACGCAAAACGCATAACGCATAACGCATAACGCATAACGCATAAAGCATAACGCATATCGCATAACGCATGACGCATAACCCATAACGCATAACGCATAACGCATAACGTATAACGCATAACGCATACCGTATAACGCATAACGCATAACGCATAACGCATAACATAAACGTATAACGCACAACGCATAACGCATAACGAACAACGGATATCGCATAACGCAAAACGCATAACGCATAACGTATAACGCATAACGCTTACCGTATAACGCATAACGCATAACGCATAACGCATAACGCATAACGAATAACGCATAACGCATAACGCATAACGCATAACGCATAACGCATAACGCATAACGCATAACGCATAACGCATAACGCATACCGCATAACGCATAACGCATAACGCATAACGCATAACGCATAAAGCATAACGCATAACGCATAACGCATAACACATAACGCATAACGCATAATGCACAACGCATAACGAATACAGCAAAACGCATAACGCTTAACGCATAACGGATCACGCATAACGCATAACGCATAATGCATAACGCACAACGCATAAGGCATAATGCAAGACGCATAAAGCGTAACGCATAACGCTTAACGCATAACGGATCACGCATATCGCATAACGCATAACGCATAATGCATAACGCATAAAACATAACGCATAACGCATAACGCATAACGCATAACGCATAACGCACAAAGCAAACGTATAACGCAGAACGCATAATGCATAACGCATAACGCATAACGCAAACGTATAACGCACAACGCATAACGCATAACGAACAACGGATAACGCATAACGCAAAACGCATAACGCATAACGTATAACGCATAACGCATACCGTATAACGCATAACGCATAACGCATAACGCATAACGCATAACGCATACCGTATAACGCATAACGCATAACGCATAGCGCATAACGCATAACGCATAACGCATAACGCATAACGCATAACGCATAACGCATAACGTATAGCGCATAACGCATAACGCATAATGCATAACGCACAACGCATAAGGCATAATGCATAACGCATAAAGCGTAACGCATAACGCATATCGCATAACGCATAACGCATAAAGCATAACGCATAACGCATAACGCATAACGCATAACGTATAACGCATAACGCATAACGTATAACGCATAACGCATAACGCATAACACATAACGCATAACGCATACCGTATAACGCATAACGCATAACGCATAAAGCATAACGCATAACGCATAACGCATAACGCATAACGAATAAAGTATAATGCAAAACGTATAACGCAAACGTATAACGCACAACGCATAACGCATAACGAACAACGGATAACGCATAACGCATAACGCATAACGAATACCGCAAAACGTATATCGCCTAACACATAACGGATCACGCATAACGCATAACTCATAACGTATAACGCATAACGCATAACGCATAACGCATAACGCATAACGCATAACGCATAACGCATAACGCATAAAGCATAATGCAAAACGTATAACGCAAACGTATAACGCACAACGCATAACGCATAACGCATAACGCATAACGCATAACGCATAACGCATAACGCATAACGCATAACGCATAACGCATAACGCATAACGCATAACGCATAACGCATAACGCATAACGCATAACGCATAACGCATAACGCATAACGCATAACGCATAACGCATAACGCATAACGCATAACGCATAACGCATAACGCATAACGCATAACGCATAACGCATAACGCATAACGCATAACGCATAACGCATAACGCATAACGCATAACGTATAGCGCATAACGCATAACGCATAATGCATAACGCACAACGCATAACGCATAACGCATAACGCTTAACGCATGACGCATATCGCATAACGCATAACGCATAATGCATAACGCATAAAGCATAACGCATAACGCATAACTCATAACGCATAACGCACAAAGCAAACGTATAACGCAGAACGCATAATGCATAACGCATAACGCATAACGCAAACGTATAACGCACAACGCATAACGCATAACGAACAACGGATAACGCATAACGCAAAACGCATAACGCATAACGTATAACGCATAACGCATACCGTATAACGCATAACGCATAACGCAAACGTATAACGCACAACGCATAACGCATAACGAACAACGGATAACGCATAACGCATAACGCATAACGCATAACGCATAAAGCATAATGCAAAACGTATAACGCAGAACGCATAATGCATAACGCATAACGCATAACGCAAACGTATAACGCACAACGCATAACGCATAACGAACAACGGATAACGCATAACGCAAAACGCATAACGCATAACGTATAACGCATAACGCATACCGTATAACGCATAACGCATAACGCTTAACGCATGACGCATATCGCATAACGCATAACGCATAATGCATAACGCATAAAGCATAACGCATAACGCATAACGCATAACGCATAATGCACAAAGCAAACGTATAACGCAGAACGCATAATGCATAACGCATAAAGCATAACGCATAACGCATAACGCATATCGCATAATGTGTAACTCATAACGCATAACGCATAAAGCATAACGCATAAGGCATAACGCATAACGCATATCGCATAACGCATAACGCATAACGTATAACGCATAACGCATACCGTATAACGCATAACGCATAACGCATAACGCATAACGCAAACGTATAACGCACAACGCATAACACATAACGCATAACGCATAACGCATAACATATAACGCATAACGCATAACGCATAACGCATAACGCATAACGCATAACGCATAACGCATAACGCATAAAGCATAACGCATATCGCATAACGTGTAACTCATAACGCATAACGCATGAAGCATAACGCATAAGGCATAACGCATAACGCATATCGCATAACGCATAACGCATAACGTATAACGCATAACGCATACCGTATAACGCATAACGCATAACGCATAACGCAAACGTATAACGCACAACGCATAACGCATAACGCATAACGCATAACATATAACGCATAACACATAACACATAACGCATAACGCATAACGCATAACACAAACGTATAACGCCCAACGCATAACGCATAACGCATAACGAATAACGCATAACGCATAACGTATAACGCATGACGCATATCGCATAACGCGTAACGCATAATGCATAACGCATAAAGCGTAACGCATAACGCATAACGCATAACGCATAACGCATAACGCATAACGCGCAACGCATATCGCATAACGTATAACGCAAAACACATAACGCATAACGTTACCGCATAAGGCTTCATGCATGATGCATATCGCATAACGCATAACGCATAACTCATAACGTATAACGCATAACGCATAACGCATAACGCATAACGCATAACGCATAACGCATAACGCACAACGCAAACGTATAACGCACAACGCATAATGCATAACGCATAACGCATAACGCATAACGAATGGCGCATAACGCAAAATGCATAACGCATAACGCATAACGCATAACGCATAACGCATAACACATAACGCATAACGCATAACGCATAACGCACAACGCATATCGCATAACGCAGTACGCATAACGCATAACGCATAACGCACAACGCAAACGTATAACGCACAACGCATAACGCATAACGCATAACGAATAAAGTATAATGCAAAACGTATAACGCAAACGTATAACGCACAACGCATAACGCATAACGAACAACGGATAACGCATAACGCATAACGCATAACGAATACCGCAAAACGTATATCGCCTAACACATAACGGATCACGCATAACGCATAACTCATAACGTATAACGCATAACGCATAACGCATAACGCATAACGCATAACGCATAACGCATAAAGCATAATGCAAAACGTATAACGCAAACGTATAACGCACAACGCATAACGCATAACGCATAACGCATAACGCATAACGCATAACGCATAACGCATAAAGCATAATGCAAAACGTATAACGCAAACGTATAACGCACAACGCATAACGCATAACGCATAACGCATAACGCATAACGCATAACGCATAACGCATAACGCATAACGCATAACGCATAACGCATAACGCATAACGCATAACGCATAACGCATAACGCATAACGCATAACGCATAATGCATAACGCATAACGCATAACGCATAACGTATAGCGCATAACGCATAACGCATAATGCATAACGCACAACGCATAACGCATAACGCATAACGCTTAACGCATGACGCATATCGCATAACGCATAACGCATAATGCATAACTCATAAAGCATAACGCATAACGCATAACGCATAACGCATAACGCATAACGCACAAAGCAAACGTATAACGCAGAACGCATAATGCATAACGCATAACGCATAACGCAAACGTATGACGCACAACGCATAACGCATAACGAACAACGGATAACGCATAACGCAAAACGCATAACGCATAACGTATAACGCATAACGCATACCGTATAACGCATAACGCATAACGCATAACGCATAACGCATACCGTATAACGCATAACGCATAACGCATAGCGCATAACGCATAACGCATAACGCATAACGCATAACGCATAACGCATAACGCATAAAGCATAATGCATATCGCATATCGCATGAAGCATAACCCATAACGCATAACGCATAACGCATAACGTATAACGCATAACGCATACCGTATAACGCATAACGCATAACGCATAACGCAAACGTATAACGCACAACGCATAACGCATAACGAACAACGGATAACGCATAACGCAAAACGCATAACGCATAACGTATAACGCATAACGCATACCGTATAACGCATACCGCATAACGCATAACGCATAACGCATAACGCATAACGCATACCGCATAACGCATAACATATAACGCATAACGCATAACGCATAACGCATAACGCATAACGCATAACGTATAAAGCATAACGCATAACGCATAACGCATAACGCATAACGCATAACCCCTAACGCAATAACGCATAACGCATAACGCATATCGCATAATGTGTAACTCATAACGCATAACGCATAAAGCATAACGCATAAGGCATAACGCATAACGCATTTCGCATAACGCATAACGCATAACGTATAACGCATAACGCATACCGTATAACGCATAACGCATAACGCATAACGCAAACGTATAACGCACAACGCATAACGCATAACGCATAACGCATAACATATAACGCATAACGCATAACGCATAACGCATAACGCATAACGTATAACGCATAACGCATAAAGCATAACGCATATCGCATAACGTGTAACTCATAACGCATAACGCATGAAGCATAACGCATAAGGCATAACGCATAACGCATATCGCATAACGCATAACGCATAACGTATAACGCATAACGCATACCGTATAACGCATAACGCATAACGCATAACGCATAAAGCATAACGCATAACGCATAACGCATAACGCATAACGCATAACACATAACGCATAACGCATACCGTATAACGCATAACGCATAACGCATAACGCATAACGCATAACGCATAACGCATAACGCATAACGCATAACGAATAAAGTATAATGCAAAACGTATAACGCAAACGTATAACGCAAAACGCATAACGCATAACGCATAACGCATAACATATAACGCATAACGTGTAACTCATAACGCATAACGCATAACGCATAAAGCATAACGCATAACGCATAACGCATAACGCATATCGCATAACGCATAACGCATAACGTATAACGCATAACGCATACCGTATAACGCATAACGCATAACGCAAACGTATAACGCAAAACGCATAACGCATAACGCATAACGCATAACGCATAACATATAACGCATAACGCATAACGCATAACGCATAACGCATAACGCATAACGCATAACATATAACGCATAACGCATAACGCATAACGCATAACGCATAACGCATAACGTATAAAGCATAACGCATAACGCATAACGCATAACGCATAAAGCATAACGCATAACGCATAACGCATAACGCATAACGCATAACACATAACGCATAACGCATACCGTATAACGCATAACGCATAACGCATAACGCATAACGCATAACGCATAACGCATAACGCATAACGAATAAAGTATAATGCAAAACGTATAACGCATAAAGCATAACGCATAACGCATAACGCATAACACATAACGCATAACGCGTACCGTATAACGCATAACGCATAACGCATAACGCATAACGCATAACGCATAACGCATGACGCATAAAGCATAACGCATAACGCATAACGCATAACCCCTAACGCAATAACGCATAACGCATAACGTGTAACTCATAACGCATAACGCATAAAGCATAACGCATAACGCATAACGCATAACGCATAACGCATATCGCATAACGCATAACGCATAACGTATAACGCATAACGCATACCGTATAACGCATAACGCATAACGCAAACGTATAACGCAAAACGCATAACGCATAACGCATAACGCATAACATATAACGCATAACGCATAACGCATAACGCATAACGCATAACGCATAACGCATAACATATAACGCATAACGCATAACGCATAACGCATAACGCATAACGTATAAAGCATAATGCATAACGCATAACGCATAACGCATAACGCATAAAGCATAACGCATAACGCATAACGCATAACGCATAACGCATAACACATAACGCATAACGCATACCGTATAACGCATAGCGCATAACGCATAACGCATAACGCATAACGCATAACGCATAACGCATAACGAATAAAGTATAATGCAAAACGTATAACGCATAAAGCATAACGCATAACGCATAACGCATAACACATAACGCATAACGCGTACCGTATAACGCATAACGCAAACGTATAACGCAAAACGCATAACGCATAACGCATAACGCATAACGCATAACATATAACGCATAACGCATAACGCATAACGCATAACGCATAACGCATAACGCATAACATATAACGCATAACGCATAACGCATAACGCATAACGCATAACGCATAACGTATAACGCATAACATATAACGCATAACGCATAACGCATAACGCATAACGCATAACGCATAACGCATAACATATAACGCATAACGCATAACGCATAACGCATAACGCATAACGCATAACGTATAAAGCATAACGCATAACGCATAACGCATAACGCATAACGCATAAAGCATAACGCATAACGCATAACGCATAACGCATAACGCATAACACATAACGCATAACGCATACCGTATAACGCATAGCGCATAACGCATAACGCATAACGCATAACGCATAACGCATAACGCATAACGAATAAAGTATAATGCAAAACGTATAACGCATAACGCATAACGCATAACGCATAACGCATAACGCATAACGCATAACGCATAACGCATAACGCATAACGCATAACGCATACCGTATAACGCATAACGCATAACGCATAACGCATAACGCATAACGCATAACGCATAACGAATAAAGTATAATGCAAAACGTATAACGCATAAAGCATAACGCATAACGCATAACGCATAACACATAACGCATAACGCGTACCGTATAACGCATAACGCATAACGCATAACGCATAACGCATAACGCATGACGCATAAAGCATAACGCATAACGCATAACGCATAACCCCTAACGCAATAACGCATAACGCATAACGTGTAACTCATAACGCATAACGCATAAAGCATAACGCATAACGCATAACGCATAACGCATATCGCATAACGCATAACGCATAACGTATAACGCATAACGCATACCGTATAACGCATAACGCATAACGCAAACGTATAACGCAAAACGCATAACGCATAACGCATAACGCATAACATATAACGCATAACGCATAACGCATAACGCATAACGCATAACGCATAACGCATAACATATAACGCATAACGCATAACGCATAACGCATAACGCATAACGCATAACGTATAAAGCATAACGCATAACGCATAACGCATAACGCATAACGCATAAAGCATAACGCATAACGCATAACGCATAACGCATAACGCATAACACATAACGCATAACGCATACCGTATAACGCATAACGCATAACGCATAACGCATAACGCATAACGCATAACGCATAACGAATAAAGTATAATGCAAAACGTATAACGCATAAAGCATAACGCATAACGCATAACGCATAACACATAACGCATAACGCGTACCGTATAACGCATAACGCATAACGCATAACGCATAACGCATAACGCATAACGCATAACGCATAACGCATAACGTATAACGCATAACGCATAACGTATAACGCATAACACATAACGCATAACACATAACGCATAACGCATACCGTATAACGCATAACGCATAACGCATAACGCATAACGCATAACGCATAACGCATAACGAATAAAGTATAATGCAAAACGTATAACGCAAACGTATAACGCACAACGCATAACGCATAACGAACAACGGATAATGCATAACGCATAACGCATAACGCATAACGCATAACGCATAACGCTTAACGCATGACGCATATCGCATAACGCATAACGCATAATGCATAACGCATAAAGCATAACGCATAACGCATAACGCATAACGCATAACGCACAACGCAAACGTATAACGCAGAACGCATAATGCATAACGCATAACGCATAACGCAAACGTATAACGCACAACGCATAACGCATAACGAACAACGGATAACGCATAACGCAAAACGCATAACGCATAACGTATAACGCATAACGCATACCGTATAACGCATAACGCATAACGCATAACGCATAACGCATAACGCATACCGTATAACGCGTAACGCATAACGCATAGCGCATAACGCATAACGCAAAACGCATAACGCATAACGCATAACGCATAACGCATAAAGCATAACGCATATCGCATAACGCATGACGCATAACCCATAACGCATAACGCATAACGCATAACGTATAACGCATAACGCATACCGTATAACGCATAACGCATAACGCATAACGCATAACATAAACGTATAACGCACAACGCATAACGCATAACGAACAACGGATATCGCATAACGCAAAACGCATAACGCATAACGTATAACGCATAACGCTTACCGTATAACGCATAACGCATAACGCATAACGCATAACGCATAACGAATAACGCATAACGCATAACGCATAACGCATAACGCATAACGCATAACGCATAACGCATAACGCATAACGCATAACGCATAACGCATACCGCATAACGCATAACGCATAACGCATAACGCATAACGCATAAAGCATAACGCATAACGCATAACGCATAACACATAACGCATAACGCATAATGCACAACGCATAACGAATACAGCAAAACGCATAACGCTTAACGCATAACGGATCACGCATAACGCATAACGCATAATGCATAACGCACAACGCATAAGGCATAATGCAAGACGCATAAAGCGTAACGCATAACGCTTAACGCATAACGGATCACGCATATCGCATAACGCATAACGCATAATGCATAACGCATAAAACATAACGCATAACGCATAACGCATAACGCATAACGCATAACGCACAAAGCAAACGTATAACGCAGAACGCATAATGCATAACGCATAACGCATAACGCAAACGTATAACGCACAACGCATAACGCATAACGAACAACGGATAACGCATAACGCAAAACGCATAACGCATAACGTATAACGCATAACGCATACCGTATAACGCATAACGCATAACGCATAACGCATAACGCATAACGCATACCGTATAACGCATAACGCATAACGCATAGCGCATAACGCATAACGCATAACGCATAACGCATAACGCATAACGCATAACGCATAACGTATAGCGCATAACGCATAACGCATAATGCATAACGCACAACGCATAAGGCATAATGCATAACGCATAAAGCGTAACGCATAACGCATATCGCATAACGCATAACGCATAAAGCATAACGCATAACGCATAACGCATAACGCATAACGTATAACGCATAACGCATAACGTATAACGCATAACGCATAACGCATAACACATAACGCATAACGCATACCGTATAACGCATAACGCATAACGCATAAAGCATAACGCATAACGCATAACGCATAACGCATAACGAATAAAGTATAATGCAAAACGTATAACGCAAACGTATAACGCACAACGCATAACGCATAACGAACAACGGATAACGCATAACGCATAACGCATAACGAATACCGCAAAACGTATATCGCCTAACACATAACGGATCACGCATAACGCATAACGCATAACGCATAACGCATAACGAATAACGCATAACGCATAACGCATAACGCATAACGCATAACGCATAACGCATAACGCATAACGCATAACGCATAACGCATACCGCATAACGCATAACGCATAACGCATAACGCATAACGCATAAAGCATAACGCATAACGCATAACGCATAACACATAACGCATAACGCATAATGCACAACGCATAACGAATACAGCAAAACGCATAACGCTTAACGCATAACGGATCACGCATAACGCATAACGCATAATGCATAACGCACAACGCATAAGGCATAATGCAAGACGCATAAAGCGTAACGCATAACGCTTAACGCATAACGGATCACGCATATCGCATAACGCATAACGCATAATGCATAACGCATAAAACATAACGCATAACGCATAACGCATAACGCATAACGCATAACGCACAAAGCAAACGTATAACGCAGAACGCATAATGCATAACGCATAACGCATAACGCAAACGTATAACGCACAACGCATAACGCATAACGAACAACGGATAACGCATAACGCAAAACGCATAACGCATAACGTATAACGCATAACGCATACCGTATAACGCATAACGCATAACGCATAACGCATAACGCATAACGCATACCGTATAACGCATAACGCATAACGCATAACGCATAACGCATAACGCATAACGCATAACGCATAACGCATAACGCATAACGCATAACGTATAGCGCATAACGCATAACGCATAATGCATAACGCACAACGCATAAGGCATAATGCATAACGCATAAAGCGTAACGCATAACGCATATCGCATAACGCATAACGCATAAAGCATAACGCATAACGCATAACGCATAACGCATAACGTATAACGCATAACGCATAACGTATAACGCATAACGCATAACGCATAACACATAACGCATAACGCATACCGTATAACGCATAACGCATAACGCATAAAACATAACGCATAACGCATAACGCATAACGCATAACGAATAAAGTATAATGCAAAACGTATAACGCAAACGTATTACGCACAACGCATAACGCATAACGAACAACGGATAACGCATAACGCATAACGCATAACGAATACCGCAAAACGTATATCGCCTAACACATAACGGATCACGCATAACGCATAACGCATAACGTATAACGCATAACGCATAACGCATAACGCATAACGCATAACGCATAACGCATAACGCATAACGCATAAAGCATAATGCAAAACGTATAACGCAAACGTATAACGCACAACGCATAACGCATAACGCATAACGCATAACGCATAACGCATAACGCATAACGCATAACGCATAACGCATAACGCATAACGCATAACGCATAACGCATAACGCATAACGCATAACGCATAACGCATAACGCATAACGCATAACGCATAACGCATAACGCATAACGCATAACGCATAACGCATAACGCATAACGCATAACGCATAACGCATAACGCATAACGCATAACGCATAACGTATAGCGCATAACGCATAACGCATAATGCATAACGCACAACGCATAACGCATAACGCATAACGCTTAACGCATGACGCATATCGCATAACGCATAACGCATAATGCATAACGCATAAAGCATAACGCATAACGCATAACGCATAACGCATAACGCACAAAGCAAACGTATAACGCAGAACGCATAATGCATAACGCATAACGCATAACGCAAACGTATAACGCACAACGCATAACGCATAACGAACAACGGATAACGCATAACGCAAAACGCATAACGCATAACGTATAACGCATAACGCATACCGTATAACGCATAACGCATAACGCAAACGTATAACGCACAACGCATAACGCATAACGAACAACGGATAACGCATAACGCATAACGCATAACGCATAACGCATAAAGCATAATGCAAAACGTATAACGCAGAACGCATAATGCATAACGCATAACGCATAACGCAAACGTATAACGCACAACGCATAACGCATAACGAACAACGGATAACGCATAACGCAAAACGCATAACGCATAACGTATAACGCATAACGCATACCGTATAACGCATAACGCATAACGCTTAACGCATGACGCATATCGCATAACGCATAACGCATAATGCATAACGCATAAAGCATAACGCATAACGCATAACGCATAACGCATAACGCATAACGCACAAAGCAAACGTATAACGCAGAACGCATAATGCATAACGCATCAAGCATAACGCATAACGCATAACGCATATCGCATAATGTGTAACTCATAACGCATAACGCATAAAGCATAACGCATAAGGCATAACGCATAACGCATATCGCATAACGCATAACGCATAACGTATAACGCATAACGCATACCGTATAACGCATAACGCATAACGCATAACGCATAACGCAAACGTATAACGCACAACGCATAACACATAACGCATAACGCATAACGCATAACATATAACGCATAACGCATAACGCATAACGCATAACGCATAACGCATAACGCATAACGCATAACGCATAAAGCATAACGCATAACGCATGAAGCATAACGCATAAGGCATAACGCATAACGCATATCGCATAACGCATAACGCATAACGTATAACGCATAACGCATACCGTATAACGCATAACGCATAACGCATAACGCAAACGTATAACGCACAACGCATAACGCATAACGCATAACGCATAACATATAACGCATAACACATAACGCATAACGCATAACGCATAACGCATAACACAAACGTATAACGCCCAACGCATAACGCATAACGAATAACGCATAACGCATAACGTATAACGCATAACGCATACCGTATAACGCATAACGCATAACGCATAACGCAAACGTATAACGCACAACGCATAACGCGCAACGCATATCGCATAACGTATAACGCAAAACACATAACGCATAACGTTACCGCATAAGGCTTCATGCATGATGCATATCGCATAACGCATAACGCATAACTCATAACGTATAACGCATAACGCATAACGCATAACGCATAACGCATAACGCATAACGCATAACGCATAACGCACAACGCAAACGTATAACGCACAACGCATAATGCATAACGCATAACGCATAACGCATAACGAATGGCGCATAACGCAAAATGCATAACGCATAACGCATAACGCATAACGCATAACGCATAACACATAACGCATAACGCATAACGCATAACGCACAACGCATATCGCATAACGCAGTACGCATAACGCATAACGCATAACGCACAACGCAAACGTATAACGCACAACGCATAACGCATAACGCATAACGAATAAAGTATAATGCAAAACGTATAACGCAAACGTATAACGCACAACGCATAACGCATAACGAACAACGGATAACGCATAACGCATAACGCATAACGAATACCGCAAAACGTATATCGCCTAACACATAACGGATCACGCATAACGCATAACTCATAACGTATAACGCATAACGCATAACGCATAACGCATAACGCATAACGCATAACGCATAAAGCATAATGCAAAACGTATAACGCAAACGTATAACGCACAACGCATAACGCATAACGCATAACGCATAACGCATAACGCATAACACATAACGCATAACGCATAACGCATAACGCATAACGCATAACGCATAACGCATAACGCATAACGCATAACGCATAACGCATAACGCATAACGCATAACGCATAACGCATAACGCATAATGCATAACGCATAACGCTTAACGCATGACGCATATCGCATAACGCATAACGCATAATGCATAACGCATTAAGCATAACGCATAACGCATAACGCATAACGCATAACGCATAACGCATAACGCACAAAGCAAACGTATAACGCAGAACGCATAATGCATAACGCATAACGCATAACGCAAACGTATAACGCACAACGCATAACGCATAACGAACAACGGATAACGCATAACGCAAAACGCATAACGCATAACGTATAACGCATAACGCATACCGTATAACGCATAACGCATAACGCATAACGCATAACGCATACCGTATAACGCATAACGCATAACGCATAGCGCATAACGCATAACGCATAACGCATAACGCATAACGCATAACGCATAACGCATAAAGCATAATGCATATCGCATAACGCATGAAGCATAACCCATAACGCATAACGCATAACGCATAACGTATAACGCATAACGCATACCGTATAACGCATAACGCATAACGCATAACGCAAACGTATAACGCACAACGCATAACGCATAACGTATAACGCATAACGCATACCGTATAACGCATAACGCATAACGCATAACGCATAACGCATAACGCATAACGCATAACGCATAACATATAACGCATAACGCATAACGCATAACGCATAACGCATAACGCATAACGCATAACGTATAACGCATAACGCATACCACATAACGCATAACGCATAACGCATAACGCAAACGTATAACGCACAACGCATAACGCATAACGCATAACATATAACGCATAACGCATAACGCATAACGCATAACGCATAACGCATAACGCATAAAGCATAACGCATATCGCATAACGTGTAACTCATAACGCATAACGCATGAAGCATAACGCATAAGGCATAACGCATAACGCATATCGCATAACGCATAACGCATAAAGTATAACGCATAACGCATACCGTATAACGCATAACGCATAACGCATAACGCAAACGTATAACGCACAACGCATAACGCGTAACGCATAACGCATAACATATAACGCATAACGCATAACGCATAACGCATAACGCATAACGCATAACGCATAACACAAACGTACAACGCCCAACGCATAACGCATAACGCATAACGAATAACGCATAACGCATAACGTATAACGCATGACGCATATCGCATAACGCGTAACGCATAACGCATAACGAACAACGGATAACGCATAACGCAAAACGCATAACGCATAACGTATAACGCATAACGCATACCGTATAACGCATAACGCATAACGCATAACGCATAACGCATAACGCATACCGTATAACGCATAACGCATAACGCATAGCGCATAACGCATAACGCATAACGCATAACGCATAACGCATAACGCATAACGCATAACGTATAGCGCATAACGCATAACGCATAATGCATAACGCACAACGCATAAGGCATAATGCATAACGCATAAAGCGTAACGCATAACGCATATCGCATAACGCATAACGCATAAAGCATAACGCATAACGCATAACGCATAACGCATAACGTATAACGCATAACGCATAACGTATAACGCATAACGCATAACGCATAACACATAACGCATAACGCATACCGTATAACGCATAACGCATAACGCATAAAGCATAACGCATAACGCATAACGCATAACGCATAACGAATAAAGTATAATGCAAAACGTATAACGCAAACGTATAACGCACAACGCATAACGCATAACGAACAACGGATAACGCATAACGCATAACGCATAACGAATACCGCAAAACGTATATCGCCTAACACATAACGGATCACGCATAACGCATAACGCATAACGTATAACGCATAACGCATAACGCATAACGCATAACGCATAACGCATAACGCATAACGCATAACGCATAACGCATAACGCATAACGCATAACGCATAACGCATAACGCATAACGCATAACGCATAACGTATAGCGCATAACGCATAACGCATAATGCATTACGCACAACGCATAACGCATAACGCATAACGCTTAACGCATGACGCATATCGCATAACGCATAACGCATAATGCATAACGCATAAAGCATAACGCATAACGCATAACGCATAACGCATAACGCACAAAGCAAACGTATAACGCAGAACGCATAATGCATAACGCATAACGCATAACGCAAACGTATAACGCACAACGCATAACGCATAACGAACAACGGATAACGCATAACGCAAAACGCATAACGCATAACGTATAACGCATAACGCATACCGTATAACGCATAACGCATAACGCAAACGTATAACGCACAACGCATAACGCATAACGAACAACGGATAACGCATAACGCATAACGCATAACGCATAACGCATAAAGCATAATGCAAAACGTATAACGCAGAACGCATAATGCATAACGCATAACGCATAACGCAAACGTATAACGCACAACGCATAACGCATAACGAACAACGGATAACGCATAACGCAAAACGCATAACGCATAACGTATAACGCATAACGCATACCGTATAACGCATAACGCATAACGCTTAACGCATGACGCATATCGCATAACGCATAACGCATAATGCATAACGCATAAAGCATAACGCATAACGCATAACGCATAACGCACAAAGCAAATGTATAACGCAGAACGCATAATGCATAACGCATAAAGCATAACGCATAACGCATAACGCATATCGCATAATGTGTAACTCATAACGCATAACGCATAAAGCATAACGCATAAGGCATAACGCATAACGCATATCGCATAACGCATAACGCATAACGTATAACGCATAACGCATACCGTATAACGCATAACGCATAACGCATAACGCAAACGTATAACGCACAACGCATAACACATAACGCATAACGCATAACGCATAACATATAACGCATAACGCATAACGCATAACGCATAACGCATAACGCATAACGCATAACGCATAACGCATAAAGCATAACGCATATCGCATAACGTGTAACTCATAACGCATAACGCATGAAGCATAACGCATAAGGCATAACGCATAACGCATATCGCATAACGCATAACGCATAACGTATAACGCATAACGCATACCGTATAACGCATAACGCATAACGCATAACGCAAACGTATAACGCACAACGCATAACGCATAACGCATAACGCATAACATATAACGCATAACACATAACGCATAACGCATAACGCATAACGCATAACACAAACGTATAACGCCCAACGCATAACGCATAACGCATAACGAATAACGCATAACGCATAACGTATAACGCATGACGCATATCGCATAACGCGTAACGCATAATGCATAACGCATAAAGCGTAACGCATAACGCATAACGCATAACGCATAACGCATAACGCATAACGCATAACGCGCAACGCATATCGCATAACGTATAACGCAAAACACATAACGCATAACGTTACCGCATAAGGCTTCATGCATGATGCATATCGCATAACGCATAACGCATAACTCATAACGTATAACGCATAACGCATAACGCATAACGCATAACGCATAACGCATAACGCATAACGCACAACGCAAACGTATAACGCACAACGCATAATGCATAACGCATAACGCATAACGCATAACGAATGGCGCATAACGCAAAATGCATAACGCATAACGCATAACGCATAACGCATAACGCATAACACATAACGCATAACGCATAACGCATAACGCACAACGCATATCGCATAACGCAGTACGCATAACGCATAACGCATAACGCACAACGCAAACGTATAACGCACAACGCATAACGCATAACGCATAACGAATAAAGTATAATGCAAAACGTATAACGCAAACGTATAACGCACAACGCATAACGCATAACGAACAACGGATAACGCATAACGCATAACGCATAACGAATACCGCAAAACGTATATCGCCTAACACATAACGGATCACGCATAACGCATAACGCATAACGTATAACGCATAACGCATAACGCATAACGCATAACGCATAACGCATAACGCATAACGCATAAAGCATAATGCAAAACGTATAACGCAAACGTATAACGCACAACGCATAACGCATAACGCATAACGCATAACGCATAACGCATAACGCATAACGCATAACGCATAACGCATAACGCATAACGCATAACGCATAACGCATAACGCATAACGCATAACGCATAACGCATAACGCATAACGCATAACGCATAACGCATAACGCATAACGCATAACGCATAACGCATAACGCATAACGCTTAACGCATGACGCATATCGCATAACGCATAACGCATAATGCATAACGCATAAAGCATAACGCATAACGCATAACGCATAACGCATAACGCATAACGCATAACGCACAAAGCAAACGTATAACGCAGAACGCATAATGCATAACGCATAACGCATAACGCAAACGTATAACGCACAACGCATAACGCATAACGTATAACGCATAACGCATACCGTATAACGCATAACGCATAACGCATAACGCATAACGCATAACGCATAACGCATAACGCATAACATATAACGCATAACGCATAACGCATAACGCATAACGCATAACGCATAACGCATAACGCATAACGTATAATGCATAACGCATAACGCATAACGCATAACGCATTACGCATAACCCCTAACGCAATAACGCATAACGCATAACGCATATCGCATAACGTGTAACTCATAACGCATAACGCATAAAGCATAACGCATAAGGCATAACGCATAATGCATATCGCATAACGCATAACGCATAACGTATAACGCATAACGCATACCGTATAACGCATAACGCATAACGCATAACGCAAACGTATAACGCACAACGCATAACGCATAACGCATAACGCATAACATATAACGCATAACGCATAACGCATAACGCATAACGCATAACGCATAAAGCATAACGCATATCGCATAACGTGTAACTCATAACGCATAACGCATGAAGCATAACGCATAAGGCATAACGCATAACGCATATCGCATAACGCATAACGCATAAAGTATAACGCATAACGCATACCGTATAACGCATAACGCATAACGCATAACGCAAACGTATAACGCACAACGCATAACGCATAACGCATAACGCATAACATATAACGCATAACGCATAACGCATAACGCATAACGCATAACGCATAACGCATAACGCATAACACAAACGTACAACGCCCAACGCATAACGCATAACGCATAACGAATAACGCATAACGCATAACGTATAACGCATGACGCATATCGCATAACGCGTAACGCGTAACGCATAATGCATAACGCATAAAGCGTAACGCATAACGCATAACGCATAACGCATAACGTTACCGCATAAGGCTTCATGCATGATGCATATCGCATAACGCATAACGCATAACTCATAACGTATAACGCATAACGCATAACGAATAACGCATAACGAACACCGGAAAACCCATAACGCCTAACGCATAACGGATCACTCATAACGCATAATGCATAACTCATAACGCATAAAGCATAACGCATAACGCATATCGCAAAACGCAGAACGCATAACGCATAACGCATAACGCATAACGCATAACGCATAACGCATAACGTATAGCGCATAACGCATAACGCATAACGCATAACGCATAACGCATAACGCATAACGCATAACGCATAACGCATAACGCATAACACATAACGCATAACGCATAATGCACAACGCATAACGAATCCAGCAAAACGCATAACGCTTAACGCATAACGGATCACGCATAACGCATAACGCATAATGCATAACGCATAACGCATAAGGCATAATGCATAACGCATAAAGCGTAACGCATAACGCTTAACGCCTAACGCATAACGCAGAAAGCATAACGCATAACGCATAACGCATAACGCATAACGCATAACGCATAACGCATAACGTATAACGCATAACGCATACCGCATAACGCATAACGCTTAACGCATAACGGATCACGCATAACGCATAACGCATAATGCATAACGCATAACACATAAGGCATAATGCATAATGCATAAAGCGTAACGCATAACGCATAACGCATAACGCATAACGCATAAAGCATAACGCATAACGCATAACGCATAACGTATAACGCATAACGCATAACGTATAACGCATAACGCATAACGCATAACGCATAAAGTATAATGCAAAACGTATAACGCAAACGTATAACGCACAACGCATAACGCATAACGCATAACGCATAACGCATAACGCATAAAGCATAACGCATAACGCATATCGCATAACGCATAACGCATAACGCATAACGCATAACGCATAACGCATAACGCATAACGCACAACGCATATCGCATAACGCAATACGCATAACGTATAACGCCCAACGCATAACGCATTACGCATAACGCATAACGAATAACGCATAATGTATAACGTATAACGCATACCGCATAACACATAACGCATAACGCATAACGCATATCGCATAACGTATAACGCATAACGCATAACGCATAACGCATAACACATAACGCATAACGCAAAATGCACAACGCATAACGAATACAGCAAAACGCATAACGCTTAACGCATAACGGATCACGCATAACGCATAATGCACAACGCCTAACGAATACCGCAAAACGCATAACGCCTAACGCATAACGGATCACGCATAACGCTTAACGCATAACGTATAACTCATAATGCATAACGCATAAAGCATAACGCATAACGCATAACGCATAACCCATAAAGCATAACGCATAACGCATAACCCATAAAGCATAACGCATAACGCATAACGCATAAAGCATAACGCATAACGCATAACGCATAACGCATAACGCATAACGCATTACGCATAACTTAGAACTCATAACTCATAACGAATAACGCATAACGCAACATTGCATAACGCATGTCGGATCACGCATAACGCATAACGCATAAAGCATAAAGCATAACGTATAACGCATAACGCATAACGCATAACTCATAACGTATAACGCATAACGCATAACGCATAACGCATAACGCATAACGCATAACGCATAACGCATAACGCAAAACGCATAATGCATAACGCATAACGCATAAGGCATAATGCATAACGCATAAAGCGTAACGCATAACGCTTAACGCCTAACGCATAACGCATAAAGCATAACGCATAACGCATAACGCATAACGCATAACGCATAACGCATAACGCATAACGCATAACGTATAACGCATAACGCATACCGCATAACGCATAACGCTTAACGCATAACGGATCACGCATAACGCATAACGCATAATGCATAACGCATAACGCATAAGGCATAATGCATAACGCATAAAGCGTAACGCATAACGCATAACGCATAACGCATAACGCATAAAGCATAACGCATAACGCATAACGCATAACGTATAACGCATAACGCATAACGTATAACGCATAACGCATAACGCATAACGCATAAAGTATAATGCAAAACGTATAACGCAAACGTATAACGCACAACGCATAACGCATAACGCATAACGCATAACGCATAACGCATAACGCATAACGCATAAAGCATAACGCATAACGCATACGGCATAACACATAACGCATAACGCATAACGCATATCGCATAACGTATAACGCATAACGCATAACGCATAACGCATAACGCATAACACATAACGCATAACGCAAAATGCACAACGCATAACGAATACAGCAAAACGCATAACGCTTAACGCATAACGGATCACGCATAACGCATAATGCACAACGCCTAACGAATACCGCAAAACGCATAACGCCTAACGCATAACGGATCACGCATAACGCTTAACGCATAACGTATAACTCATAATGCATAACGCATAAAGCATAACGCATAACGCATAACGCATAACCCATAAAGCATAACGCATAACGCATAACGCATAAAGCATAACGCATAACGCATAACGCATAACGCATAACGCATAACGCATTACGCATAACTTACAACTCATTACTCATAACGAATAACGCATAACGCAACATTGCATAACGCATGTCGGATCACGCATAACGCATAACGCATAAAGCATAAAGCATAACGTATAACGCATAACGTATAACGCATAACGCATAACGCATAACGCATAACGCATAACGCATAACGTATAACGCATAACGCATTACGCATAACGCATAACGCATAACGCATAACGCATAACGCATGGCGCATAACGCAAAATGCATAACGCATAATGCATAACGCATAACGTATAACGCATAATGCACAACGCATATCGCTTAACGTATAAGGCATAACGCATAATACATAACGTATAACGAATAACGCATAACGCATAACGTATAACGCATGACGCATATCGCATAACGCGTAACGCATAATGCATAACGCATAAAGCGTAACGCATAACGCATAACGCATAACGCATAACGCATAACGCATAACGCGCAACGCATATCGCATAACGTATAACGCAAAACACATAACGCATAACGTTACCGCATAAGGCTTCATGCATGATGCATATCGCATAACGCATAACGCATAACTCATAACGTATAACGCATACCGCATTACGCATAACGCATAACGCATAACGCATAACGCATAACGCATGGCGCATAACGCAAAATGCATAACGCATAATGCATAACGCATAACGCAATAATGCACAACGCATATCGCTTAACGTATAAGGCATAACGCATAATACATAACGTATAACGCATTATGCATAACGCATAACGCATATCGCATAACGTATAACTCATAATGCATAACGCATAAAGCATAACGCATAACGCATAACGCATAACGAATAACGCATAACGCATAACGCATAACGCATAACTTATAAATCATAACTCATAACGAATATCGCATAACGCATAACGCATAATGCATAACGCATAAAGCATAACGCATAACGCATAACGCATAACGCATAACGCGCAACGCATATCGCATAACGTATAACGCAAAACACATAACGCATAACGTTACCGCAGAAGGCTTGATGCATGCTGCATATCGCATAACGCATAACGCATAACTCATAACGTATAACGCATAACGCATAACGCATAACGCATAACGCATAACGCATAACGCATAACGCATAACGCACAACGCAAACGTATAACGCACAACGCATAATGCATAACGCATATACGCATAACGCATAACGCATAACGCATAACGCATAACGCATAACGCATAACGCCTAACGCATAACGCATAAAGCATAACGCATAACGCATAACGCATAACGCATAACGCATAACGCATAACGCATAACGCATAACGCATAACGTATAACGCATAACGCATACCGCATAACGCATAACGCTTAACGCATAACGGATCACGCATAACGCATAACGCATAATGCATAACGCATAACGCATAAGGCATAATGCATAACGCATAAAGCGTAACGCATAACGCATAACGCATAACGCATAACGCATAAAGAATAACGCATAACGCATAACGCATAACGTATAACGCATAACGCATAACGTATAACGTATAACGCATAACGCATAACGCATAACGCATAAAGTATAATGCAAAACGTATAACGCAAACGTATAACGCACAACGCATAACGCATAACGCATAACGCATAACGCATAACGCATAACGCATAAAGCATAACGCATAACGCATAACGCATAACGCATAACGCATAACGCATAACGCATAACGCACAACGCATATCGCATAACGCAATACGCATAACGTATAACGCCCAACGCATAACGCATTACGCATAACGCATAACGAATAACGCATAACGTATAACGTATAACGCATACGGCATAACACATAACGCATAACGCATAACGCATATCGCATAACGTATAACGCATAACGCATAACGCATAACGCATAACACATAACGCATAACGCAAAATGCACAACGCATAACGAATACAGCAAAACGCATAACGCTTAACGCATAACGGATCACGCATAACGCATAATGCACAACGCCTAACGAATACCGCAAAACGCATAACGCCTAACGCATAACGGAGCACGCATAACGCTTAACGCATAACGTATAACTCATAATGCATAACGCATAAAGCATAACGCATAACGCATAACGCATAACCCACAAAGCATAACGCATAACGCATAACGCATAAAGCATAACGCATAACGCATAACGCATAACGCATAACGCATAACGCATTACGCATAACTTAGAACTCATAACTCATAACGAATAACGCATAACGCAACATTGCATAACGCATGTCGGATCACGCATAACGCATAACGCATAACGTTACCGCATAAGGCTTGATGCATGCTGCATATCGCATAACGCATAACGCATAACTCATAACGTATAACGCATAACGCATAACGCATAACGCATAACGCATAACGCATAACGCACAACGCAAACGTATAACGCACAACGCATAATGCATAACGCATATACGCATAACGCATAACGCATAACGCATAACGCATAACGCATAACGCATAACGCCTAACGCATAACGCATAACGCATAACGCACAAAGCAAACGTATAACGCAGAACGCATAATGCATAACGCATAACGCATAACGCAAACGTATAACGCACAACGCATAACGCATAACGTATAACGCATAACGCATACCGTATAACGCATAACGCATAACGCATAACGCATAACGCATAACGCATAACGCATAACGCATAACATATA
Source organism: Lasioglossum morio (assembly GCA_916610235.2). NCBI lineage: Eukaryota > Metazoa > Arthropoda > Insecta > Hymenoptera > Halictidae > Lasioglossum > Lasioglossum morio. The sequence continues at coordinate 2,521,327 of CAKAJA020000423.1, forward strand.
ACGCATAACGCATAACGCATAACGCATAACGCATAACGCATAACGCATAACGCATAACGTATAATGCATAACGCATAACGCATAACGCATAACGCATTACGCATAACCCCTAACGCAATAACGCATAACGCATAACGCATATCGCATAACGTGTAACTCATAACGCATAACGCATAAAGCATAACGCATAAGGCATAACGCATAATGCATATCGCATAACGCATAACGCATAACGTATAACGCATAACGCATACCGTATAACGCATAACGCATAACGCATAACGCAAACGTATAACGCACAACGCATAACGCATAACGCATAACGCATAACATATAACGCATAACGCATAACGCATAACGCATAACGCATAACGCATAAAGCATAACGCATATCGCATAACGTGTAACTCATAACGCATAACGCATAAAGCATAACGCATAAGGCATAACGCATAACGCATATCGCATAACGCATAACGCATAAAGTATAACGCATAACGCATACCGTATAACGCATAACGCATAACGCATAACGCAAACGTATAACGCACAACGCATAACGCATAACGCATAACGCATAACATATAACGCATAACGCATAACGCATAACGCATAACGCATAACGCATAACGCATAACGCATAACACAAACGTACAACGCCCAACGCATAACGCATAACGCATAACGAATAACGCATAACGCATAACGTATAACGCATGACGCATATCGCATAACGCGTAACGCGTAACGCATAATGCATAACGCATAAAGCGTAACGCATAACGCATAACGCATAACGCATAACGTTACCGCATAAGGCTTCATGCATGATGCATATCGCATAACGCATAACGCATAACTCATAACGTATAACGCATAACGCATAACGCATAACGCATAACGAACACCGGAAAACCCATAACGCCTAACGCATAACGGATCACTCATAACGCATAATGCATAACTCATAACGCATAAAGCATAACGCATAACGCATATCGCAAAACGCAGAACGCATAACGCATAACGCATAACGCATAACGCATAACGCATAACGCATAACGTATAGCGCATAACGCATAACGCATAACGCATAACGCATAACGCATAACGCATAACGCATAACGCATAACGCATAACGCATAACACATAACGCATAACGCATAATGCACAACGCATAACGAATCCAGCAAAACGCATAACGCTTAACGCATAACGGATCACGCATAACGCATAACGCATAATGCATAACGCATAACGCATAAGGCATAATGCATAACGCATAAAGCGTAACGCATAACGCTTAACGCCTAACGCATAACGCAGAAAGCATAACGCATAACGCATAACGCATAACGCATAACGCATAACGCATAACGCATAACGTATAACGCATAACGCATACCGCATAACGCATAACGCTTAACGCATAACGGATCACGCATAACGCATAACGCATAATGCATAACGCATAACACATAAGGCATAATGCATAATGCATAAAGCGTAACGCATAACGCATAACGCATAACGCATAACGCATAAAGCATAACGCATAACGCATAACGCATAACGTATAACGCATAACGCATAACGTATAACGCATAACGCATAACGCATAACGCATAAAGTATAATGCAAAACGTATAACGCAAACGTATAACGCACAACGCATAACGCATAACGCATAACGCATAACGCATAACGCATAAAGCATAACGCATAACGCATATCGCATAACGCATAACGCATAACGCATAACGCATAACGCATAACGCATAACGCATAACGCACAACGCATATCGCATAACGCAATACGCATAACGTATAACGCCCAACGCATAACGCATTACGCATAACGCATAACGAATAACGCATAATGTATAACGTATAACGCATACCGCATAACACATAACGCATAACGCATAACGCATATCGCATAACGTATAACGCATAACGCATAACGCATAACGCATAACACATAACGCATAACGCAAAATGCACAACGCATAACGAATACAGCAAAACGCATAACGCTTAACGCATAACGGATCACGCATAACGCATAATGCACAACGCCTAACGAATACCGCAAAACGCATAACGCCTAACGCATAACGGATCACGCATAACGCTTAACGCATAACGTATAACTCATAATGCATAACGCATAAAGCATAACGCATAACGCATAACGCATAACGCATAAAGCATAACGCATAACGCATAACCCATAAAGCATAACGCATAACGCATAACGCATAAAGCATAACGCATAACGCATAACGCATAACGCATAACGCATAACGCATTACGCATAACTTAGAACTCATAACTCATAACGAATAACGCATAACGCAACATTGCATAACGCATGTCGGATCACGCATAACGCATAACGCATAAAGCATAAAGCATAACGTATAACGCATAACGCATAACGCATAACTCATAACGTATAACGCATAACGCATAACGCATAACGCATAACGCATAACGCATAACGCATAACGCATAACGCAAAACGCATAATGCATAACGCATAACGCATAAGGCATAATGCATAACGCATAAAGCGTAACGCATAACGCTTAACGCCTAACGCATAACGCATAAAGCATAACGCATAACGCATAACGCATAACGCATAACGCATAACGCATAACGCATAACGCATAACGTATAACGCATAACGCATACCGCATAACGCATAACGCTTAACGCATAACGGATCACGCATAACGCATAACGCATAATGCATAACGCATAACGCATAAGGCATAATGCATAACGCATAAAGCGTAACGCATAACGCATAACGCATAACGCATAACGCATAAAGCATAACGCATAACGCATAACGCATAACGTATAACGCATAACGCATAACGTATAACGCATAACGCATAACGCATAACGCATAAAGTATAATGCAAAACGTATAACGCAAACGTATAACGCACAACGCATAACGCATAACGCATAACGCATAACGCATAACGCATAACGCATAACGCATAAAGCATAACGCATAACGCATACGGCATAACACATAACGCATAACGCATAACGCATATCGCATAACGTATAACGCATAACGCATAACGCATAACGCATAACGCATAACACATAACGCATAACGCAAAATGCACAACGCATAACGAATACAGCAAAACGCATAACGCTTAACGCATAACGGATCACGCATAACGCATAATGCACAACGCCTAACGAATACCGCAAAACGCATAACGCCTAACGCATAACGGATCACGCATAACGCTTAACGCATAACGTATAACTCATAATGCATAACGCATAAAGCATAACGCATAACGCATAACGCATAACCCATAAAGCATAACGCATAACGCATAACGCATAAAGCATAACGCATAACGCATAACGCATAACGCATAACGCATAACGCATAACGAATAACGCATAACGCAACATTGCATAACGCATGTCGGATCACGCATAACGCATAACGCATAAAGCATAAAGCATAACGTATAACGCATAACGTATAACGCATAACGCATAACGCATAACGCATAACGCATAACGCATAACGTATAACGCATACCGCATTACGCATAACGCATAACGCATAACGCATAACGCATAACGCATGGCGCATAACGCAAAATGCATAACGCATAATGCATAACGCATAACGTATAACGCATAATGCACAACGCATATCGCTTAACGTATAAGGCATAACGCATAATACATAACGTATAACGAATAACGCATAACGCATAACGTATAACGCATGACGCATATCGCATAACGCGTAACGCATAATGCATAACGCATAAAGCGTAACGCATAACGCATAACGCATAACGCATAACGCATAACGCATAACGCGCAACGCATATCGCATAACGTATAACGCAAAACACATAACGCATAACGTTACCGCATAAGGCTTCATGCATGATGCATATCGCATAACGCATAACGCATAACTCATAACGTATAACGCATAACGCATAACGCATAACGCATAACGCATAACGCATAACGCACAACGCAAACGTATAACGCACAACGCATAATGCATAACGCATAACACATAACGCATAACGCATAACGCATGGCGCATAACGCAAAATGCATAACGCATAACGCATAACGCATAACGCATAACGCATAACGCATAACGCATAACGCATAACGCATAACGCACAACGCATATCGCATAACGCAATACGCATAACGCATAACGCATAACGCATAACGCATAACGCATAACGCACAACGCATATCGCATAACGCAATACGCATAACGCATAACTCATAACGAATAACGCACAACGCAACATTGCATAACGCATGTCGGATCACGCATAACGCATAACGCATAAAGCATAAAGCATAACGTATAACGCATAACGTATAACGCATAACGCATAACGCATAACGCATAACGCATAACGCACAACGTATAACGCATACCGCATTACGCATAACGCATAACGCATAACGCATAACGCATAACGCATGGCGCATAACGCAAAATGCATAACGCATAATGCATAACGCATAACGCAATAATGCACAACGCATATCGCTTAACGTATAAGGCATAACGCATAATACATAACGTATAACGCATTATGCATAACGCATAACGCATATCGCATAACGTATAACTCATAATGCATAACGCATAAAGCATAACGCATAACGCATAACGCATAACGAATAACGCATAACGCATAACGCATAACGCATAACTTATAAATCATAACTCATAACGAATATCGCATAACGCATAACGCATAATGCATAACGCATAAAGCATAACGCATAACGCATAACGCATAACGCATAACGCGCAACGCATATCGCATAACGTATAACGCAAAACACATAACGCATAACGTTACCGCAGAAGGCTTGATGCATGCTGCATATCGCATAACGCATAACGCATAACTCATAACGTATAACGCATAACGCATAACGCATAACGCATAACGCATAACGCATAACGCATAACGCATAACGCACAACGCAAACGTATAACGCACAACGCATAATGCATAACGCATATACGCATAACGCATAACGCATAACGCATAACGCATAACGCATAACGCATAACGCCTAACGCATAACGCATAAAGCATAACGCATAACGCATAACGCATAACGCATAACGCATAACGCATAACGCATAACGCATAACGCATAACGTATAACGCATAACGCATACCGCATAACGCATAACGCTTAACGCATAACGGATCACGCATAACGCATAACGCATAATGCATAACGCATAACGCATAAGGCATAATGCATAACGCATAAAGCGTAACGCATAACGCATAACGCATAACGCATAACGCATAAAGAATAACGCATAACGCATAACGCATAACGTATAACGCATAACGCATAACGTATAACGTATAACGCATAACGCATAACGCATAACGCATAAAGTATAATGCAAAACGTATAACGCAAACGTATAACGCACAACGCATAACGCATAACGCATAACGCATAACGCATAACGCATAACGCATAAAGCATAACGCATAACGCATAACGCATAACGCATAACGCATAACGCATAACGCATAACGCACAACGCATATCGCATAACGCAATACGCATAACGTATAACGCCCAACGCATAACGCATTACGCATAACGCATAACGAATAACGCATAACGTATAACGTATAACGCATACGGCATAACACATAACGCATAACGCATAACGCATATCGCATAACGTATAACGCATAACGCATAACGCATAACGCATAACGCATAACGCATAACGCAAAATGCACAACGCATAACGAATACAGCAAAACGCATAACGCTTAACGCATAACGGATCACGCATAACGCATAATGCACAACGCCTAACGAATACCGCAAAACGCATAACGCCTAACGCATAACGGAGCACGCATAACGCTTAACGCATAACGTATAACTCATAATGCATAACGCATAAAGCATAACGCATAACGCATAACGCATAACCCACAAAGCATAACGCATAACGCATAACGCATAAAGCATAACGCATAACGCATAACGCATAACGCATAACGCATAACGCATTACGCATAACTTAGAACTCATAACTCATAACGAATAACGCATAACGCAACATTGCATAACGCATGTCGGATCACGCATAACGCATAACGCATAACGTTACCGCATAAGGCTTGATGCATGCTGCATATCGCATAACGCATAACGCATAACTCATAACGTATAACGCATAACGCATAACGCATAACGCATAACGCATAACGCATAACGCACAACGCAAACGTATAACGCACAACGCATAATGCATAACGCATATACGCATAACGCATAACGCATAACGCATAACGCATAACGCATAACGCATAACGCCTAACGCATAACGCATAAAGCATAACGCATAACGCATATCGCATAACGTATAACGCAAAACACATAACGCATAACGTTACCGCATAAGGCTTGATGCATGCTGCATATCGCATAACGCATAACGCATAACTCATAACGTATAACGCATAACGCATAACGCATAACGCATAACGCATAACGCATAACGCATAACGCACAACGCAAACGTATAACGCACAACGCATAATGCATAACGCATATACGCATAACGCATAACGCATAACGCATAACGCATAACGCATAACGCCTAACGCATAACGCATAAAGCATAACGCATAACGCCTAACGCATAACGCATAAAGCATAACGCATAACGCATAACGCATAACGCATAACGCATAACGCATAACGCATAACGCATAACGCATAACGCATAACGTATAACGCATAACGCATACCGCATAACGCATAACGCTTAACGCATAACGGATCACGCATAACGCATAACGCATAATGCATAACGCATAACGCATAAGGCATAATGCATAACGCATAAAGCGTAACGCATAACGCATAACGCATAACGCATAACGCATAAAGAATAACGCATAACGCATAACGCATAACGTATAACGCATAACGCATAACGTATAACGCATAACGCATAACGCATAACGCATAAAGTATAATGCAAAACGTATAACGCAAACGTATAACGCACAACGCATAACGCATAACGCATAACGCATAACGCATAACGCATAACGCATAAAGCATAACGCATAACGCATAACGCATAACGCATAACGCATAACGCATAACGCATAACGCATAACGCATAACGCATAACGCACAACGCATATCGCATAACGCAATACGCATAACGTATAACGCCCAACGCATAACGCATTACGCATAACGCATAACGAATAACGCATAACACATAACGCATTACGCAAAATGCACAACGCATAACGAATACAGCAAAACGCATAACGCTTAACGCATAACGGATCACGCATAACGCATAATGCACAACGCCTAACGAATACCGCAAAACGCATAACGCCTAACGCATAACGGATCACGCATAACGCTTAACGCATAACGTATAACTCATAATGCATAACGCATAAAGCATAACGCATAACGCATAACGCATAACCCATAAAGCATAACGCATAACGCATAACGCATAAAGCATAACGCATAACGCATAACGCATAACGCATAACGCATTACGCATAACTTAGAACTCATAACTCATAACGAATAACGCATAACGCAACATTGCATAACGCATGTCGGATCACGCATAACGCATAACGCATAAAGCATAAAGCATAACGTATAACGCATAACGTATAACGCATAACGCATAACGCATAACGCATAACGCATAACGCATAACGTATAACGCATACCGCATTACGCATAACGCATAACGCATAACGCATAACGCATAACGCATGGCGCATAACGCAAAATGCATAACGCATAATGCATAACGCATAACGTATAACGCATAATGCACAACGCATATCGCTTAACGTATAAGGCATAACGCATAATACATAACGTATAACGAATAACGCATAACGCATAACGTATAACGCATGACGCATATCGCATAACGCGTAACGCATAATGCATAACGCATAAAGCGTAACGCATAACGCATAACGCATAACGCATAACGCATAACGCATAACGCGCAACGCATATCGCATAACGTATAACGCAAAACACATAACGCATAACGTTACCGCATAAGGCTTCATGCATGATGCATATCGCATAACGCATAACTCATAACGTATAACGCATAACGCATAACGCATAACGCATAACGCATAACGCATAACGCACAACGCAAACGTATAACGCACAACGCATAATGCATAACGCATAACGCATAACGCATAACGCATAACGCATAACGCATGGCGCATAACGCAAAATGCATAACGCATAACGCATAACGCATAACGCATAACGCATAACGCATAACGCATAACGCATAACGCATAACGCATAACGCATAACGCATAACGCACAACGCATATCGCATAACGCAATACGCATAACGCATAACGCATAACGCATTACGCATAACGCATAACGAATAACGCATAACGTATAACGTATAACGTATAACGCATACCGCATAACACATAACGCATAACGCATAACGCATATCGCATAACGTATAACGCATAACGCATAACGCATAACACATAACACATAACGCATAACGCAAAATGCACAACGCATAACGAATACAGCAAAACGCATAACGGATCACGCATAACGCATAATGCACAACGCCTAACGAATACCGCAAAACGCATAACGCCTAACGCATAACGGATCACGCATAACGCTTAACGCATAACGTATAACTCATAATGCATAACGCATAAAGCATAACGCATAACGCATAACGCATAACGCATAACGCATAAAGCATAACGCATAACGCATAACGCATAAAGCATAACGCATGACGCATAACGCATAACGCATAACGCATTACTCATAACTTAGAACTCATAACTCATAACGAATAACGCATAACGCAACATTGCATAACGCATGTCGGATCACGCATAACGCATAACGCATAAAGCATAAAGCATAACGTATAACGCATAACGTATAACGCATAACGCATAACGCATAACGCATAACGCATAACGCATAACGTATAACGCATACCGCATTACGCATAACGCATAACGCATAACGCATAACGCATAACGCATGGCGCATAACGCAAAATGCATAACGCATAATGCATAACGCATAACGCATAATGCACAACGCATATCGCTTAACGTATAAGGCATAACGCATAATACATAACGTATAACGCATTATGCATAACGCATAACGCATATCGCATAACGTATAACTCATAATGCATAACGCATAAAGCATAACGCATAACGCATAACGCATAACGAATAACGCATAACGCATAACGCATAACGCATAACGCATAACTTATAAATCATAACTCATAACGAATATCGCATAACGCATAACGCATAATGCATAACGCATAAAGCATAACGCATAACGCATAACGCATAACGCGCAACGCATATCGCATAGCGTATAACGCAAAACACATAACGCATAACGTTACCGCATAAGGCTTGATGCATGCTGCATATCGCATAACGCATAACGCATAACTCATAACGTATAACGCATAACGCATAACGCATAACGCATAACCCATAACGCATAACGCACAACGCAAACGTATAACGCACAACGCATAATGCATAACGCATATACGCATAACGCATAACGCATAACGCATAACGCATAACGCATAACGCATAACGCATAACGCATAACGCATAACGCATAACGCATAACGCATAACGCATAACGCATAACGCATAACGCATAACGCATAACGCATAACGCATAACGCATAACGCATAACGCATAACGCATAACGCATAACGCATAACGCATAACGCATAACGCATAACGCATAACGCATAACGCATAACGCATAACGCATAACGCATAACGCATAACGCATAACGCATAACGCATAACGCATAACGCTTAACGCATGACGCATATCGCATAACGCATAACGCATAATGCATAACGCATAAAGCATAACGCATAACGCATAACGCATAACGCATAACGCATAACACATAACGCACAAAGCAAACGTATAACGCATAACGCATAACGCATAAAGCATAACGCATAT